>CM075506.1:14647605-16049272 GCA_037950675.1 Hypophthalmichthys molitrix
AATTAAAATATAAAAACACACTGCAAATGATAACTTCACACTCATTTGAAATTGAACTATGACACTATATCACTATTTGGACAGGACTACTTTTAGAAATTACACTTGAGTTACAATTCTTATTACCTGTCAACTGTGATTTCATGTATTCATTCAGACAAGACAACTTTCTTTTTTTCTTTTCTTTTTTTTTTTTTTTACAAAGGAGAGTGTGTGTTTTGTAGACATGGGCATTACAGAAGGTCATGTGCTGTGTTTGCGAGCATCACAAATGACGCATGTCTTTAAATTAGTTATTTACATAATTCTATTTTTTTCAAAACCCATATTTACATAAATTTCACATGATTTTATAAAAAAGGCTGTTTATAACAAACTTGTATAAGTGAGCAGAAAGATCTAGACACATACCTTACTTTTACCCAAGACAGATATTCAAATCATCTTTGCAAGTTCTGTGATTTGGCTTTATTTATTAATTTTATATTATTCTTACATCAAATACTACCCATACTGAAATTAAATGAAAGCATGATTCTGGTGCATAAGATTATTGCGCAAACAGCTCAGGGAGGTCAAAAAATACATGGAGAAGTGTTAGGGTAAAACAACATCAGCAATCACAGACTTTCACATTACACTGGATTAGATTTCTCAGAGTACTGTTGAGTTTACGCAAATAACAGTAGGTAGTTTGCTCTGGAATTTTTATAGTGGTTGTCTGAGAAAAACGCAAACATGGCAGATTAGGACGGTATTGTGCACTCATTTGAAATTGACTTATGTCATGAAATTCAACTACATTTAAATGATCACATGGGTTTGGTTGTTGTGGTTTTGATCATATGAGCACCAGCTGCTGCAGTACATATGGTGTGAATTTGACATAGACCTTTTATGTTTAACCGTTTTAAATGCCCATTGCCCGCCGTGCGGTGCCACCGGGCTTGGGTCCGTCATCGCTGCTTGCAGCTATATTACATTTTAAAATACATTAAAATTTACTGTATTCTTGATCAAATAATTGCAGCCTTGGTGAACATTTTGAACGGTACTGTGTAACTGAACATGATCAGTATTTGATCTTTTGACATCCCTATAATTTTTGGTTATCAAAGTAATCATTTATCTATACATTTAACAAAGCAAAATCTTCCCCTGGGGAATCACTTATACTTTCTGTTTGTTCAGTAAAAAGCTGAACACAGTGAAAAAGAACCTCAGTAATTCTACCTGTTTTTATTTGATCTTTAATAGGTTCACATTACCCTTCAGTTACACAATTATGTGAGGTATGTTCCTTCTTCAAGTTAACAATGTCAAAACCATT
Organism: Hypophthalmichthys molitrix; assembly: GCA_037950675.1. Lineage (NCBI taxonomy): Eukaryota > Metazoa > Chordata > Actinopteri > Cypriniformes > Xenocyprididae > Hypophthalmichthys > Hypophthalmichthys molitrix. Next base: position 14,648,936 of record CM075506.1, read on the forward strand.
TTAGCCATGCAGGTAAATCTAATAGGCCTAATCATTCTTTATTGAGTTCTGCCGGCAGAGTATTTCTTATTTACGTCATATTGGCGTAGAAATGCTTGCCTGTATCATAAGATGGCATTACCAGAAAATGAGTTGTATTATGTCAAACTATTCCTTGCAATAGCAAAACACATTATCGAAGAATGATCTACAGATTTTACTTAAATGTAATCTACGATCAATTGGTTTCGCAGGGGTTATGTATATGACGTTAGTATAATTGACAGAGGATTGTGTGCATCACTGTGTAAATTGCATATAGGTAGAGATTAAACTAACATGCTTTTAGCTCTTCCTTGACATCATATCTGTGAGTCACCAGTCATGTGATTACACAATCCCATTCAGGTTCGTTCTTGGGGGCGGCTGATAAGTAGGCCATCATTTATCAGACCTAGAAAAAGATCATATCAAACAGAGGAAGTGTGATACATCCTCAAATTAGGTACTGGAGTGTGGTGAGTCCCTCCAGTAAGTTTCATTATAAATCACTTACTTTATCAGTTGTGTGGTCAGTAATTCATTTTGCTTCAATAATAGTTTCTCATAGCAACAATAAATGATGGAAGGTAAGCGTAAGTTTTGTTCTTGGACTTTCAGTTTGTTTTCATTTGTCATGTGTTTCCTTGTTCAGATTCCCACTTCTCACTGCAGACAATGGACCTTTTTGTTCACAAAATTTCGCTACTGTGACCAGACCACACCTTTAATATATTTTAAATGGATTTTGCCCTGAAATTTCGCCAAATAATGCTAAATGTGACCGCTACTTACTACTTATTAATACTATTAATAGTATCAAGATGGTTATAATTAGGCTTTCTAAAGTGCAGCACTGAATGCAGCTACAGTTTAGCATAGAAAACCCATTCAGACTCTTATTATACTGTCTAAATAAACACACAATTATAGTAAATATTTCTCAAGGTGAAGTCAAATGACATGTGGTTTAAGTATGGCGGACCCCATGGTGCTCATTAACATGCCCTCTGCTGAGAACCTTTCAAGGTTAATCGACAGCTCCTGCAGCCCGTGCTCTGAACACACGCTATTTCCTGGATTGCTCTCCAAATCAGTTGTGCATCCAGGCTGACCCTCTCACAGACCTTACTTCAATTAGCCACCAAGTGAATCATAGGTCAATCTTCTGCCGTTGCCATGGAAACCTGACGTAAAGGATTTGTATTCTCTTGACACTACTGGAGGCTACACCAACATCACTGCTGAGGATGTGCATATCATGTGGGAATGCGTTCAAAAGAAGCATTCTCAAATGACAACATTTTGAAAAATTAAAAAAATTCAAAAATGTGGGGCGTTTATCTAGCAAAACTAGAAAGAGAGCACTCACTCTCAAGTGTCCTCAAGTATTCATCTTCATTAGATGTGGATAAATACACATTGAGTGTCAAACACACAATAACTTGACCCTGACATCAGTTAGGAGCTGCTTTATATAATTTCTTTAAATTTGATTGTTGTAACTAACCTGATTCTGAAGAGAAAAAAACCCTACAGTGGTGGAATTTTGTGGGTTGTTGCTAGGGTGTTGCTATGTGGTTGCTAAAGTGTTCTAAGTGGTTTTTAAATGTTGCTATCCGGTTGCTTGGATGTTCTAGGTGGTTATTAAGGTGTTCTGACTGTTTTATGCAGTTGCTCTAGTGTTCTGGGTGGCTAAGATGTTGCTAAGGGGTTGCTAAGGAGTTCTGATTAGTTTTTGGCATGTTGATGTGCAGTAGTTTGGAAGTTCTGGGTGGTTGCAAAGGTGTTCTGAGTGGTTTTTAGTATGTTTCTATGTGGTTGCTACAGTGTTCTGAGTGGTTAATGTATCGCGAGGTGGTTGATAAGATGTTCTGAGTATTTTTTGTGGTTACTATGGTGTTCAGGGTGCTTGTTAAAGGGTTAGTTCACCCAAAAATTAAACTCACCCTCATGTCGTCCCAAACCCGTAAGACCTTCGTTCATTTTTGGAACACATGTTGAGTGGTTTTTAGCATGTTGATGTGCTGTAGCTAGGGTATTCTGGGTGGTTACCTAGGTGTTTTTTAGAATTGTAATTTTGAATTTACTTTGTTACTTCTGAGATGAAACAATGTGTCAGTTTTCAAATTCTGTCAATGTTATTAGGAAATTCAAACAATAAATACTGTTTTTGTGCTCTTTAATGTGGCAGATCATATAGCACCTTCAGTTCAAGCGAAACGCACATGAACTGATCATCTCTTCTGCTTTGTTGTAAGTTACAGCATGAAATAAACATGAATGAACATCAGAAGGTATGTTGAAAGACACAATACAGCTAACCAAAATCAGTAGCTGTGTCCGAAACCGCTCACTCGTTCACTCATTCACTAATCCCTATATAGTGTATGGCATTTGAGTGCACTATATCTGCATGGAGTGAACGAAATGAAGTGAGTGAATTCGGACGCTGACGTATACACTGTGCGACGGAGAACTGGAGCTGTCGCAGAAACGGCTTGACACGCGATAAAACTATTTTATCCTACATGTTACTTAGGCTACATTATAAAATAATGTTAATAACAATAACAATCATAATGACTTTATTTTGTAATCAAACATGCCTCCATGCCAGCTTTGTAGTTTAATCGATTGTGTAATTGGTTTGTCATGCTTAATATGTGTTCATAATCATTACATACTATAAAATACTGCAAACAAAAAAATGAACACAACAAGTGTACATTATTTCATGTAGGCCTATTTATTCTTTTTAATAAAGTTTTTTAGTTTGTTAGAAACTCTCACGCTCACAGTTGACGTGGTCGTTTTAATAGGTTTTATTCAAGTAATGATTAATTAAAAAAAAAAAAAAAGAAATGAAATTAATGTTAAAGCAGAAATAAGAAAGCTGTAAAGTAATCTCTGGATTACGCTCGCTCGAATTTCCGCTCTTTCACACGCGCTCTCAGTCCTTTCCGCATTGGATTTTGGGAAACAGTGCTTCAGCAAGTGTACATCGAATGTACACTCAAAATCAGAGAGAATTGTGGGTATAAAGTAGTGAACGAATGTAGGGAATGAAGTTGTTCACTCAGAATTCGGACATCACTACAAAATGGCCGACATCCGATATAGTGGACTATATAGTTGGATAGGGAGCAGTTTCGGACACAGCTTCAACCGTGGAAAGATGTCAATAATACAGCTTGTAAACAATGTCATGTAATGTTACATTTAGCCTACCTCAGAAAAGCCATTCAATGCCCAAAAACTCGTTGTCAGCTAAAAAAAATTAACTTAGAGGGAAGCATTTTGATAAATATGCATTATATTGCATATTCATAATTATACATAACCTGTTCTTCAATGTGTTTGAATAAATCCGTCACAGCCACCATGTAAATGTTTATATGAAAAAAAAATACTGAGTAGAAACGAATATTTGTATCATTGCCCAGCCCTAGTTGCTACAATAGGTGGTTACTAAGGAGTTCAGAGTGGTTTTTAAACATGCTGATGTGTTTTTTCTTCTTCAGTTTTTAGCATGTTGCTATGCTGTTGCTAGGGTTTTCTGAGTGGTTAATGCATAGCTAGGTGGTTACTAAAGAGTTCTGAGTCGTTTTAGCATGTTGTTAGGCAGTTGCTAAGGTGTTCTGGTTGCTTGTCAAGGCTATAACTAATATGTTTTTAAATTGTATAATGAAAGTCTACTGTAAAAATTGGACCAGACCGATAACCTCATTACAGCCTGGGTTTCATAACAGCACTTGCCTGGCCTTTGCCTCAGAGATGTGTGTTGTTTCATAACATAAAAGGTTTTTGAGCAAGCAGTCCCTTGTGTTCAGTTCAAAGTAATCCAGGGCACATTCAGGCCCAAAAAAACATCAGCGGCACCGTGCTTCTTCATCACCTCTGTTAAACACTCATAGGCCTCACATCGTGACGTCAATACAAGTCTTTGCCATACTCAGAAAAGGGAGGAGGAAATGGATGTATGATCCAGGGGGGAAAACAGCTTTCAGAGCTTTCAAGAAGGTTTGATTTGAGCAGTCAACCCCCTGCCCTCCCTCACTTTCACATCCCTGCTATCACACCTCCGCCTGCACAGCCTTATGGGACGCAGGTTTGACGTCAACGAGTGTCAGCTCAGCCCATAGTCTGCCTCTGCTGCTAAATGGCTGCAGTAATTGATTCAGAAGAGCAGAACGAGCCTCCAGCTAATTGGTCTGTGGCAGCAGCTGCTCCGTTTCTGGTCTCTCCTCAAATCTTCTTCCAGTCAAACAAACATAGCAACGCACTTTTATAAGCTGTGCAAATATGAGGGGGAGGTTGGCCGTGCATCATCTGACGGATGATTGAAAAGTACTAAGCTGCTCTGCTCTGGAAGGTTCAGTGTCTGTTATCAGCTTTTCACTGAGGAGAAGTTGGTTTTTTTTACTATAGTGCTCTTGAAAAACTAGAACAAGGCAACAAAATTTATTTGCTTAATAATATTTGTTGATCTTCAATTCATATGAACATCTTGCGACTAGTTATTGTCTACATGAACATGGTTGTCTTTGTATCAAACCAATTAACTGTCTCTATCTAGTGCTCATCTTTTGCAAAAAAAAGTTAATTTGCAAAATAGTTACCGTACTACTATGATATGACTATGATTTATTTCCAAGAAAAAAACCTTCCCTGGTTAACCAAAAATTGTATATTAGGCTGACATTTAATGTGGAACTGTGTGTCTTTCATGAACAACACACCATTTAAAGGGTTAATTCACTCAAAAATGAAATTTCTGTCATTCCTTCGTTCATCTTCGGAACACAAATTTAGATATTTTTGATGAAATCCGAGAGCTTTCTGACCTATAGATAGCAACATGATAACCAATTTCAAGGGCCAGAAAGGTACTAAAGACATCGTTAAAATAGTCCATGTAACTACAGTGGTTCAACATTAATGTTATGAAGCGACAAGAATACCTTTTTTTAACGACTTTATTCATCAATTTTTTTTCTCTTCCCTGTCCTACGCTGTTCACATTGTAAACACAGTGCAGCGCTTCCGGGTTCTACGTCTGAATGCCAATGTGCTAAATTTACTGTGAAACTGTGTTTTTCAATAAAAAACAAAACTAAACAAAAAAACAGACCATTTTAAATCTGTACATTGGAGCTGAATGCTCAGGATTTGGTCTACAATGAAGAAGGGTTGTAACAGCAAAGGTTATTCAGAAAAAAGTTTTATTCATTTCACAAACGGACCATATGACAAGTCAAGCAACTATATTTTCTGTTACCCTGAGCCACCGCTCTCTTCCTTTGCTTCCTTTCCCTCACTGTGCCTACTTGCTTATTAGCATGCTGGCTATTTTTGAAAAATGACTCACCAACATCATGCTCATTGTGCACCAACAAATGTACAATACTCATCCGTAATATTGAACCTGACATCCATGTCCTATTTGAATGGTGATCACCAGCACCGCTCTTTCTAAATTGTAACCTGTCACCAGCCCACATCTTCAGGCATGAGTCATTCATTCTAAGTCGGTGGTCCGTGGTCTAGAAGTTGAGCGAACAGTGATGTCTGAGGTGTGAGGCTAAATGTATTTCCACTGGATGAACATTCATCCAATTAACTGCTGACATCATACCCACCAGGATAGGTTCATCTGCCTGGAGTTAATTATGTTTATGCCAGTTTGGCAAATGTACTGTGATTTTACTTTTTTTTTTTTTCAAGGTCATCAGCATATGTGGCAATTTCACATACACTAAATGAAATCTTAGCTGTGAAAATTGAACTGTAAAATTGCAGAAAATTGCATGTCAGGATTCTCCCATGTATTTTTGGAGAAATACATCAGGGAACAAGACAGCAAATTGGATTAATTCAAAGAACAAATGTTCTTTTCCAAGTAATGACTATCCTTTTTCACCAACAGTACAAGAACAACATCTAATCAGACATGATGAAGTAATTTATGCAAATACAGCTTAGCTAAGATGCTGATGTGTCCTCATATACCCAGAGATAACTAAAAATGACAGATTGTCATGTAGGTGTAAATGTAAATATAATATCGGTAATAATTTAATGCACAATACAGAGGCTTTACTAAAATTCAAGGGGCCCTGGACAATTTTTTTTTATAATTAAACACCAGTCCAAAATGAGGCAAAATATCAACATTTTTAGGCTAAATATTTTCTGAATAAATTTGCAAAAACAAAAAGTGTCATTATCCCTGCTCTTCTTGAGTATAAAGAATGTTATATTCTGGTTTTCTCGTATGTGAAACAGGCACAGACACTATCCACACAGGCTTTAGTATGCATGTACGTCAAGATCATGTTTATCCTTGAGATGAGGGTGTAGGGGGTGCAGGCTCAATCTCTTCCTTCCTGGTGGCTCCTAAAAAGCATGGAGTGCATGAAAGAGCTTAGCCTAATGTTATATAAACAACAAGGGTCAAGGGTGGTCTGCACACACCTGGAGGGGCCTGGACCTTTGAGAAGAGAGTACAGGAATCATGTTCTAACATTAATAAGCTCAGAGTGGAAAATATGAGGGAGGCATCTGAGGAGAGAGTATACAGGCAATCTGAGGCAGGGCTGGATCAGAGAGAGCCTGATGTGAGCGAGGAATGCTTGACGTCATTCGGAGTGGCCTCCAGCTACTTGATTATTAACAGCTGACAGCCACCCTCTGAATGCTCTTTAGGGTCATACACCGAACTAAACAGAATGTAGATTGCTCAGAATGTGGATATTTAATATTATTTCTGGTTTAATATCATTGGACTGGATGGAAATAATAAAGATTTGTCAAAATAAAGAATTCCATATTTTATTTTTATATAAATAAAGAACTCCAATTCATTTGTGTTTTCGAAAATATTAAATTAACAATACTGTTTCCCCCCTAGGATTTCCTGGCCCCATTTAAAGGGTTAGTGCACCCAAAAAAAATTAATTTCTGTCATTAATTACTCACCCTCATGTTCTACACACGTAAGACCTTCGTTCATCTTTGGAACACAAATTAAGATATTTTTGATGAAATCCGAGAGCTTTCTGATCCCCCACGGAAAGCAACGGAATTACCACATTCAAGGTCTAGAAAGGTAGTAAAGACATCATTAAAATAGTCCACGTGACTACAGTGGTTCACCCTTAAAGAATTAGTTCACTTTAAAATGAAAATTACCCTGAGCTTTACTCACCCTCAAGCCATCCTAGATGTATATGACTTTCTTCTTTCTGATTAAAAATACAGTAAAAGCAGTAATATTGTGAAATATTATTACAATTTAAAATAACTGTTTTCTGTTTGAATATATTTTATAAAGTAATTTATTCCTGTGATCAAAGCTGAATTTTCAGCATCATTACTCCAGTCTTCAGTGTCACATGATCCTTCAGAAATCATTATAATATGATGATTTGCTGCTCAAGAAACATTTATTGTGTACAATTGTACAAAATATTTTGTACAATATTTTACAATATTGTAAAAAAAAAAATTCAGGATTCTTTGATGAATAGAAAGTTCAAAAGAACAGCATTTATTTGAAATACAATCTTTTGTAACATTATAAATGTCTTTACTGTCACTTTTGATCGATTTAATGCATCCTTGCTGAATAAAAGTATTAATTTCTTTAATTTCTTTAAAAAAAAAAAAAAAATTCTTACTGACCCCAAACTTTTGTACGGTAGTGTATAATGTTACAAAAGCTTTGTATTGCAGATAAATGCTGTTCTTTTGAACTTTCTATTCATCAAGGAATCCTTAAAAAAAAAAAAAAGGACACAACTGTTTTCAACATTGATAATAATCATAAATGTTTCTTGAGCAGCAGATCATCATATTAGAATGATTTCTGAAGGATCATGTGACACTGAAGACTGGAGTAATGATGCTGAAAATTCATCTTTGATCACAGGAATAAATTTCTTTATAAAATATATTCAAACAGAAAACAGTTATGTTAAATTGTAATGATATTTAACAACATTACTGTTTTTACTGTATTTTTAATTAAATAAATGCAGCCTCGGTGAGCAGACGAAACTTCTTTTAAAATCATTAAAAATCTTATGATTCCAAACTTTTGACTGGCAGTGTATTAATAAATATCCTGATGCATCCAAACTTAATAATAGCAGTGAGCGATACCAATGAGTATTAAGCTTCCATCCACATCCATCCATCATAAACGTACTTTACATGGCTCCGGGGTGTCCTTCTGAAGTGAAGCAATGCATTTGTGTAAAAAAATATCCATATTAAACAAAATATCTAGCTTCCGCCAGACCGCCTTTCCGTATTCAACTTACGAAGAAAGTTTAAAACTCTCACAGTTTAAAAAGCTTACGCTACATCCTACACCTTCCTTATTCAACTTACAGAAAAAGCTTAACTGATATGACGCCAGTTTACACTTTTTTTGTGAGTTGAATACAGAACGCTGACTAATTATTGGCCAACGCTTTTCACGTCACAGGAGCTGGCCATTATCGCTTCATAACACTAAGGTTGAACCACTGTAGTCCCGTGGACTATTTTAACAAGGTCTTTATTACCTTTCTGGACCTTGAATGTGGAAATTACATTGCTTTCTATGCGGATCAGAAACCACTAAATATCTTAATTTGTGTTCTGAAGATGAGCAAAGGTCTTAGGGGTGTGGAACGATATGAAGGCGAACAATTACTGACAGAAATTTAATTTTTTGGGTGGACTAACCCTTTAACAATAACCTTAAAACCTTTCAACCAGTATCTTGTGAACTTTTTAGTGATTCACACAAAAATAAACATTTGGTCACATTCTTTACTCAACTTCACTATAAAAGTATTCTAGAAATACTGCAATAGTGAATATGACTCATACTCTATATTCCAGGTACTTTAAATCTTTTCCCATTAGTGAGCTGTTCACTTTCATTGAATAGAAATGAATTTCAAAGCTGCTTTTTTTTTTTTTACCACAGTCTATAGTATTTAGTTGCTAACAAAAGTTTCTACAAAAGACGACAACTACTATCACATGAATTTAATTTTATGTGCTTTGGGAATCAGATGAACGTTGTAGTCCATAACAACGTATTAATAACTTAGGTTTTTAAAGTTTAAAGAGTTTACCTTTTAGGTATGACTGTCTGAAATTCATGTTGTAAATAAGAGTGTGAATGTCCTTATCTTACTCATAAATCCAAAACTGCTATTCTAAAAACCCATAGGAAATTCCAGTAGGAACCCAAGGTGAATTAGCCTCTCACTATTATATTGCAACCATTATAGCCTTTTTTGTTATTTTTATTTTTGTGATTTTTATTTTTTATGTAGGCCTATGCAGATCTCGCGCTGTAACAGGACTTTAAATTTGTTGGGTGTTTTCCCATCAGCCTATGTGTCGGGCGGAAATAGGGCAGCGCAGCTTCTCTGCAGTGATCATCCAGGTCTGAAAATGGCAGGAGCAGAGGGAGACGATTCGCTTTATCCCATCGCGGTTTTAATCGATGAACTGAGAAATGAAGATGTTCAGGTAGACATCAGTCAAAGATAAGCTGTGTTTGATTTATGTGCATAAAAAAATCGCGTTTTATTAGCGTCCTCCATCATTACCCGCTAACCGAGGTTCTCCTACAGCGATTCGTTTACAAAAGAACTCGCTTTTTCTTCTCCTTATGTTTCCTCCTTGTTCTGACTTGTAGTTTTTTTTTCCTAGAAAAGTATCAGATTGCATTAAGGTGTTTTTTTTTGTTTTTGTTTTTTTGTTTAGATTTATACTTGATCCATAGAATGAAATCTGTGGATAAAAGTTGGCAGTTATAATAATCCTGAAATTGAACGGCTGTGTCTCAAAAAAAACGTTGTGGACTGCCTACTTTGACGGCATTTTTGGCGTGTTAAAAGGTGTACACGCCACGAGTTTGACATTATCCAGCTCTATGGTTCTAGATTCTGTACCGACAGATTACATTTTCTATGTCTACCTTACCTGACACACCCAAGTCAGCTCTTGAAGTCTCTACTAATGAAGTGTGTGAAGGAGTCATCCAAAATGTGCAGTGTTGAGGACCTCACCTGTCCTCCAGTACTATGAATTAGAGCCACTGACTTAGATCTGTATGCATAAAGTAATAAAACATAATTTAAGGCAGGGTTGCATTCTTTTTCGTCACTATTAATGTAAATCTGTGCACATCCTCAGTTGCGGTTGAACAGTATTAAGAAGTTGTCCACTATTGCTCTGGCACTGGGTGTGGAGAGAACAAGGACTGAACTACTGCCCTTCCTCACTGGTAAGAATTCAATCCATCTGCATTCGCTCTGATTCTGAACCATTGACAATCTTTTTAAATCTTTGATTTCTGATACAAATTAATGGCCAAATAGCTTTTGTTTTTTAATCACTGCTCATCAATCATCATGTATTTTTTTTTTTTTTTTTTTTGTGATCTGATTTTTTTCCTAATAAATGGAATATATCATATATTTAATTTTTTTTTTTCCACATCAAATATTGGGAATAAATGTATTTGGTTTTTAATTTGTGATAATAGTGGTGATGTAACAGACATAGCGACAGATGTTTTCTTCCATATCGTGACGTACACTCTTTGGTTTCATCGGAAGATCGAGTTATGACATTTTAATTAAAAATTAATGTTTTGTTTTAAATGCAGTGCATGAATGAATCGTTCACTATAACTATTGTTGTTATTATTACATTTTTTAAATGTGTATTTATAATAGAATTTTTAATACTAAAATATCAGACTGGGTTTTCTCTTGGTTCACAAGCAAACTTTTGGTATATTAATTGGGTTTTATGTTTGTTTTCATAAAACTGCTTTTACATCCAAAAACACATGTACAATAAAAAAAAAAAAAAGAAATGTATGGGAAGAGAAAATGTGGTAAAATATACACTACCATTTAAAAGTTTGGGATCGGTTTAATGTTTTTCAAAGAAATTGTCTCCTCTTTAAGGCTGCATTTATTTAATTAAAAAAACAGTAAAAACAGTAATATTGTTAAATATTATTACAATTTAAAATAACTGTTTTCTATTTGAATATATTTCATAAAGTAATTTATTCCTGTGATCAAAGCTGAATTTTCAGCATCATTACTCCAGTCTTCAGTGTCACATGATCCTTCAGAAATCATTCTAATATGCTGATTTGCTGCTCAAGAAACATTTATGATTATTATCAATGTTGAAAATAGTTGTGTACTTTTTTTCAGGATTCCTTGATGAATAAAAAGTTCAAAAGAACAGTATTTATCTGAAATACAAAGCTTTTGTAATATTATACACTACCGTTCAAAAGTTTGGGGTCAGTAAGAATTTTTATTTTTTTGAAAAGAAATTAAAGAAATGAATACTTTTATTCAGCAAGGATGCATTAAATCGATCAAAAATGACAGTAAAGACATTTATAATGTTGCAAAAGATTATATTTCAAACAAATGCTGTTCTTTTGAACTTTCTATTGATCAAAGAATCCTGAAAAAAAAAAAAAAAAATATTGTACACAAATATTTTGTACAATTGTACACAATAAATGTTTCTTGAGCAGCAAATCAGCATATTAGAATGATTTCTGAAGGATCATGTGACACTGAAGAATGGAGTAATGATGCTGAAAATTCAGCTTTGATCACAGGAATAAATTACTTTATAAAATATATTCAAACAGAAAACAGTTATTTTAAATTGTAATAATATTTCACAATATCACTGTTTTTACTGTATTATTAATTAAATAAATGCAACTTTGGTGGGCAGACGAAACCGATCCTAAACTTTTGAACGGTAGTGTATATATTTTGTAATGGTTGTACTGTTATTTATTTACCCTTTGATGTTCTTTCAAAGATCTTGACATCACTTGCTTTTGGTAAGTATTAAAATTAAAATGTAAATTAGCTAACCTGACATCCCTTCATCTGTAGACACCATATATGATGAGGATGAGGTTCTTCTTGCCTTGGCTGAGCAGCTCGGGAGCTTCACTGTACTTGTTGGAGGCCCAGAGTTTGTGCATTGTCTCTTGGTAAGTGATAAGAGGCAAATAAATCGGATAAATAATGACCAGATCAGATTTTAGCAATGTATTATCTAGTCAAAACACAGCTTTATATATATATTTTCATCCTGCACTTTTTCTCCTCAGCCTCCCCTGGAGAGTTTGGCCACAGTGGAGGAAACGGTCGTGCGGGACAAGGCCGTGGAGTCTCTGCGAAAGATCTCTCAGGAACATTCCCCTGTAGACCTAGAGGTGCATTTTGTACCACTTGTGAAGCGTTTGGCCAGCGGGGACTGGTTCACTTCCCGAACGTCTGCCTGCGGGCTGTTTAGCGTCTGCTACCCACGTGTGTCCAGTACTGTTAAAGCGGAAATCCGTCAGTAAGTTCAAATGATGCGTTGTTTTTATGACATACTCTTTCAGCATCACCTTGATTACTGTGGTCATGTTTAGTATTTATTGATATGGTTGTCTTTACAGGCACTTCCGCACACTTTGCTCGGATGACACTCCCATGGTGCGTCGTGCCGCCGCCTCTAAGCTAGGCGAGTTTGCGAAGGTTCTGGAGCTGGACTATGTTAAGAGTGACATCATTCCTCTCTTTACAGCACTAGCATCTGATGAGCAGGTACACGTTTGCAGATTTTTGATATTTACCCTAGGGCGCTATTTATAAATTCTAAGTGTATGTAAATTCTTACATTTGATCAATAAATTCAATTATAATAAGATGCTATTTTAATTTGATTGTTACCAATCAAATTAAATAATTTACAAAGATGAATTTCAAAAATTACTACAAAACTGCAATAAATAATGTTATGAGATTAAAGTTTAAAATTTTTGAATGTGTAAATAAGAAATGTTGGAAAAAAAAAAATGCAATGATACTTTTGAACATGAAACTAAACTGCCAGTAGGTGGCGGCAAGTCACTTAATGAGTGAGTCATTGATTCATTCACTCAACCGATTCGTTCGTTTCATTCAGTAACAAAACAGCGCTGTTGCTTTGAGAATGCGCAGTAGTTCTGCAGTGATCTTTGTTTGGACTTATTTCGTTGGTGAAACAGAACAAAAACAGTCAATATTGTGTCTAAAATGTAAGTGACTTAATATTAACTACTTGTTTATTGAAATATAAAATCAATGTTACATTTGCAGTCGTGATAATATTCGTCAAAACAGTTCCCTTGGTCGTGTTATGTTGCTTAACTAACAATCAAAATAAAACAGTAGGGAGAATCAATGAATTATGAATAATTTACTACCACTGTGAGAATATCATGCAATCAATAAAAAAGTAACTGTAGTCTGATTTAGAGTATTTAAAAACGTAATATAATCAAGTACTTAGTTTTAGGAATCGGGTTACATAATCCAGATTGCATGTAATCAGTCACTGCCCACACACACATTTTTTCTAGTTGTTTATTAAAACATTGAAAAATATTTAAACTTGAAAAGAATGACTAAGATATAGGAAAATATGTCATTACTTATGTCATTACCTTTTTTTACTTGGTTACATCACACATGACATTTCTAGAGTCATTAAATTGAAACTTTTCCTGATTGTATATGCATTTTTCAAAACTAACACGAATATAAAGATTACATTTCCAAGAACTTGGCACATATGTTTTAAACAAGATTTTTAAAAGTCTTTTTTTTTATTTATTTTTTTCTTCCCGTGAGCGGGAAAAATTTTTCTTATTTGTCATTGACCCAGACGTTTACTTTTCTCTGCAGGACTCTGTGCGTCTTTTGGCGGTAGAAGCTGGTGTCAGCATTGCCACTCTCCTGCCACAGGAAGACTTGGAGGCTCTGGTCATGCCCACTTTACGTCAGGCCGCAGAGGACAAGTCCTGGAGGGTGCGCTACATGGTGGCAGACAAATTCTCAGAAGTGGGTACTTATGAAACGCATATTTGGCCGTTATCCACGTTTCCTCTGAGACTTAGACTAACTGGATGTTTTTGTGTTTGTGTAAAGTTGCAAAAAGCAGTTGGCCCAGAGATCACCAAGAATGATCTGGTCCCGGCGTTCCAGAACTTGTTGAAAGACTGTGAAGCAGAGGTCCGGGCTGCTGCTGCCAACAAGGTGAAAGGTGAGGTGTCCCTCTGCCAGCTTCCCAAAGCCTGATTTCTCTATGAAAACAGCCACAACATTATTTCATGGCCTGTTTATCTCTGCAGTATTCTGTGAAAATCTGCCTGAAGACAGCAGGGAGACCATCATCATGACTCACATTCTGCCATGCGTCAAGGTACACATTTTAATCTCGCCCACTTGTTTATGAAATTGCGTGTGGCTGAACAGTTATGCTGCACAGTGTCGGCCAAGTTCTCAGGAGGGGGTACCTAGAAACTCAAGCTTGTTTTCTGATAATGTGATATCATATCTGGGAAGGTGTCCAGGTTGTCTCTGCAAGAGATCTTGCAGCAGGTCTGGTTGTTTTTGTGTTATTTTGGGGGGTGTTTACATCTTTGCCGTAAACAAGTGGTCATTTAATGTTTTAATTTATGACAGAATAATTGCACTAATGTGGTTCATACTTCAAACATGAATTCATATATACAGACTAGGGTTTATGCCCCATCTATACAGATTACCAGAGTCCACTCATTTATTTGTCATCATCAGCCGGTGAGTTAACTTTTTGGTGTTGAGTTGTCCATCCTCTCTGAGGTCATGGGCAGCAGGGGTCACTGTTGTTATCCGTTACATCCGTTAGTGATCCCATGTCAGCAGTCTGTCTGTAGGTTTACTGTAGCATCAGGCTAGGATTAGGTTTTTATTATTTTTATTTCCTGGTACAGTATATGCCTGTGACTTAATGAAGGAGTACAGTCCAGTTTTACTGGATTAAGCCTGAGTTTACCAGGCTGAATCTACCAGAATAATTGAACTAAAAATGTATTTTACTGCTAAATAGTGGAAATGCAGTGTGTGGATGTCTGGAAACACAAATGAATGAAAGAAATTCAAGTTGAAATATTTGTCCCTCCTCCCTAAACCAGTTCACTTAATAAACACTATTTTATCAAGTCTAAATGAATCAGATATAACAAATTAAACAGGTTAAAATGATCTAATTTGTTTTAACTTGATTCATTTTGACCTTTTGAATTAATTTGTTTCCCACAATTACTTAAAGGCATTTTAAGTGCCATTAGTAGTTAAATACATTTTTGGATAACTACTGCTGTTTATCAAGGTTTTAATTAATTGATAATCAGTGGCTATCTGTGCATTAAACGATTTTAATGCATGACGTAGAGGCAAAAAACCATCCGATGCGAAGCAGAGTGCATTAAAATAATGTAATGCACAGCTAGCCATGGATTTATCCCACTTATACCTTGGTCATATGCCAGCATAGACGAGTTAAAGCTTTAAATTTGACTGGAAGGGTTAAAATTGCAGTTATTTACCTCAGCTACTACTCGTTAGATCTAGCATTCTGTCTACTTTAAATCAGACACAGAGATAAAGTAGTGTGGTAAGGTTACATTCTTTTAATTGAATCCTAATGTTTATTTGAATGAATTAGCCGAGGGAGAGATGCGTGTGTGAATTACCTGTATCTGTGCTGTGTCTCTCCACTAGCAATGATGAATTACTTCAAAAGCCGTGTACCACCTCCAGACCATGGTATAAATTAAAATAATAAAATGTACAGTTGAACTATATTATCTGCCAAAAATGCTTTGAAACTCTGGTAGTTTGATATTAATAGGGTTGGGTACCGTTCACATTTTTACCGGTACCACTAACCGTATCGGTATCTGAAATTCGGTGCTGGTACCCAACAGTACCTTTTTTTTTGGTACTTTACTCTCTGTATAATAACAAACATTTATTTTAGTGAGAAAAAAAAAAAAAAAAAAAGTCCAAACCTCTCAATTTCAACATTTATTTTTTTTTTATTTTAGAAATTTTACACACTAGAAAAAATCAACTTATGTGTGCGCTGTAGTATGCATGAGAACGCGTTATACTAAATTTTACTAATATTACATTATTTAGTATATAGAGCGGTTTCTGTGCGGAACGCCGCAATGAGATTAACAACGCTTGCAGCGTGGATTATAGATCATATACGGACTGGAGTAAGTGCATTTCAAGTTATGGACATATTGCAATTCAAATAGTGTTGTCTCAGTCTGCATCTCAGTCCAATTTTGTGAAATGTAACCACACTTCAGAACGGTACCTAACCCTAAATATTAGTCACAACTATCCACCCCCTAACAAAAAAGGTTAAAAAAAAAATGACAATAAAAGCTTTTTATACTTTTTTGAAGGAGATGCCATATTAATGTATCAAGATTTTACTGTAGTAACTATTGTTGCCATGGTATGAATTTAATCAGTCAGTTTGTCCAGAGAGCTGCCTGCCACATCTACGGCACATATGGTGTAATTGGTATTTAATTTTTTTAATTGTATTTGTCTTATGGAAATAGGATTTGAGACTAAGCAGTCAGTTCAGGACAGGTTTTTTTTTTTTTACTTATTTGGACTACAAAGAACAGTGGAACAGCCTTCGGTGTGTGCTCACTTGAGCTTCACAAGGCGTTCTTTGCTCATAAGTGGCCTGAGAGTCTCATGACCTGATGTTTGATATCTGTTAATAAGCTTATGCAAGCGGATCCTTACTCGCAGATACAAACAGCTTTCTGCTTACTTTGTCAGCAGATGTGATCTTCAGTTAGCCTATCCATACAAGCTGCTTGCTGAAACATCAGATCAAAGATAATGTAGGATTTTGGACCCTCTGCAATGTTTTACAAGCAAATAATTGTCCAGGTTTTCATGGTGCTGCCTTTTTTCAAAGACTCTAGCAATGGCATAGGCAATGTTTAGGCACCAAATGAGTCAGTGTAGGGAGTCATGATTCAATTCTAAACTAGATGCATTGTTTTTCAGCAATAGCGTAGGTAAGCAGTATGATTGGCTCGTTGCCACATTGTCTGTAAAGTAGACACAATTAAACTTTTTGATTTTGACTATTTTCTGTAGATTGATTCAGAATTAAATATGTTGTTGTTTATAATGTATTAATTAATGTTAATTAACAATTATTATTGCTATTAATAATAAATCATCATTAATATCATGTTATTAATAATATATTGAATATAATAATAATTATTGCTGTTGTTAATATAATATAAAAATAAGTATCTTGTTTTAATGAACGATAATGACTATAATAACAATAATGAAGTGTTGTGTTTATCATTATTAATTATTATTATTATTATTATTATTATTATTGTAGTTGTTGTATATTAATTTATTTTCCACCCCATCCTACAATCACCATCACTCTGATTACAGCTTGATTTCAAAGCCCTCAAGCCTCATTGTCTTCCCTTAACAGGAGCTGGTGTCTGACACAAACCAGCATGTGAAATCTGCCCTGGCTTCTGTCATCATGGGTCTCTCTACCATCTTGGGCAAGGACAACACCGTAGAACATCTGTTGCCTCTTTTCCTGGCCCAACTGAAGGACGAGGTAACCCACATGGAGCTTGGCCCAGTCTTTCATCTGTTTGTCTCTCTTCCTCCTGTGGTTAAAGCTCCTTATGATTGTTCTAGAACCGAGACAACAGATGTTCATTTTCCAGGTCTGATAGGTCACCTTGTGTTGGGCTTAAGGGATGTTTCCTAAATGATCTTCACTAAAGTCCTTGATTGATGTTCCTTTTATTGGGCTCTCATCCACAACCACTCTCTGAGATGTATTAGCTTTTAGATTGTAGTAATAAACTCTTAGTCTGTTTTTAAATGAAGTTGAACTTTGGCCTTAGCTTTCAGCTAGGCCATGCCAAAACCAAAACCCATCCAAACGCTTTCCTCCTGTGTTTGTGTTCCCTTCTGTTTTATTGGACTCCTCTCGATTGTCAAACACACAATCTGAAAATGTTAAGAGCTGGATTCTGTGAATTCTGTCCTGAAGTGTATTTCCATTGGCCGCTTATCCGTCCGGCTCTGTTTGACTAACAAACTTTGTTGTTTGGATTTTAGTCAGTCATCACCAAAGTGCACTTGCTCAAGCAAGTCATCAAATATTTGGCAGCATGTATGCGTGCGCTGTAACAGTATCACATGAGTGTGGTGTCCTCCTGGAGCCTTTTAAGGAAATATAAAAGGAGACCTTTTCCTTTTCAGTAAAATTCATACATATGACTTACTCGTATAATTACAAGAAATTATGAAGACTTTAAAGCCATAAAATGAATGTTGCCTATGTTTACTTTCTTCAAGACATGTTTAATACACCAGTCTTATTACTGGTCTTACTGTGCCTGATTCATCTTTCCATGTTATTGTAAAGGGACAAAAGTTTAAAACTTTTTGGTTAATATTTTATCAGGCCATCCTTGTTTAATCCTTCCTTGAAAAACAAAACAAAGGTATTATTTAAAATGAAATAAATAATTGAATTTAATTGATTAATTTATCAAGTTATTTAAAGATTAATACATTTATTTTATTTATTGATTGATTTATTCATAGATAAATATAAAGTGGTGGTCTGTTTCCCTGTAGTGCCCTGAGGTGCGTCTGAACATCATTTCTAATTTGGACTGTGTGAATGAGGTGATCGGGATCCGGCAGCTCTCTCAGTCTCTGCTGCCAGCTATAGTGGAGCTGGCTGAGGATGCCAAGTGGAGGGTTCGACTGGCCATCATTGAGTACATGCCATTGCTGGCTGGCCAACTGGTGAGTCTGTGCGCTGCGCTACTCTCGCATTGCTAGGAGTTCAATTAGTTGTATCTTGACTGAAGACTCAAAAATAAATATTCTGTCATTTATTTACCCTCAAGTTTCTGTTTAATGTTCTTCATTCTGGGGAAGAAAAAAAAAAAAGTAGGAATCTTTTCCATATAATGCTAGTGAATGTTTAGCAGATCTTCCAAAACGAGTGAACAAACAAACTGATTTGGCAATGCTTGAAAATGTTATTTTTCAGCTAAATATTCCATTTAACTGCATGAAATTTAACTATATTCCAACTTTGTTGCTAGGGAGTGGAGTTTTTCGACGAGAAGTTGAATTCCCTGTGCATGGCATGGCTCATTGATCACGGTAGGTCTTCTGGGTCCTTTTTTTCCAGTGTATGATGATTCCTTTGAGTACTGGAGTAATGTAAAAAGATGCATTGAGTTATTGACAACAATGAACCAAAATGTTTAAACTGTATAAGTTCAAGCAGATGCATTTGCTTACATTTGAAGATAGCACAGCCAAGACGTGAAGCAGTTGCCTCTGCCCCTCTGCCTGTCCTACTCCTTCCCCAAAAGGAGAAAGAGAAACACGCATGTATCTCTAGAAGTTTCTGCTCTGCTCTCTTGGCCAATTACAAGAGTTTGATAAGATTGTAGAACTCTCACCCACTGTTGATCTCTCTTGCTTTCTTCCCCCTTCTCTTGCTTTTACCTGTGTGTCTTTCTGTCTCTTTCTGTATTAGGGGCCAAGCACAATCTATTGTAATCATTGGCATTCTTCTTCTTCTGCTCTTGAAGTCTATGGCAGCCAATAGAATAACTTGGGAAAGTTATGAAATTTGGCCCACAGATAGAGGACAGTTTAAACATTAACAACAGCGATTTTGGAGTCTAACTGAATCTCTCTAGTGCTACCAGCTGTGTAAAGTTGCACTCATGTTTATGCTAATAACTTTTGAACCATAAGGGCAAACACAAACAAGTGACAAATTCTTTTTTCTTTTCTCCTCTTTTTCTGATTCCTTGGCTCAAGATGATTTGAGTGCATGTCATGCAATTTTTACCACAATTTTGAATTTTCAGAAAAAAACTACCTTTTTCAGACTCCTCCTAGACCGTTGCTCCGATTTCATGAAAATTGAAAAGGTCATCTTCAGATAATGTTGACAAAAAGTTACGGAATTGATTCGTCATACCATTCTTGAATAATGTGTGAACGAATTTGACGGAGAACAGGCCAAAATGAATGTGAGGCTAGATCTCTGCAACGCTTTAATGAGTTCAGACCAAACTTGCTGTGTGTTATGACAACCATGACCTGAGGGTACCTGCACAGTTTTGGCAGAGTGCCATTTAGTGGTTAGGAGTTATGAAAAATGGCTGTTTTTTGTTGGACAAATCTGGTCTTGGATTCGGTGCAGCATGCTGAGTTGAACAAAACCTACTGGTTTTCCCTTATCAGCCATTTTGAATTTTGTCATAAAATGCTATATTTTACGAACGTATTGACGTATCATAATGAATCTCGGTAAGTGCCATTGACACTATCTATGCCCTGAAGGTACTCAAAGTTTGAAGACAGCACCACATTGTGGTCAATTATAATGAAATTTCAAAAAAGGCTAATAGCGTTTGATTAATTTATCTATTGTAATAAAACTTAATCTTAAAATTGGTATTTATGTTCTCGGCATGACCCAAGGAATGTATTGTCACTGAACTTCCTGTCTGCCATTTTGATTTTCTTTAAAAACCTACTTTTTCGAACTCCTCCTAGAACGTTTGTCTGATTTTCACAAAATTTGAGACAGATCGTCTTCAGACCATGCCGGCAAACATTTGTGTCGATAGACAAAACCGCATCAATGAATTTGATGGCATGATGCCAAATAGCATCTGAGGCTGTATCTCTGGAAAGATTTAAAATATTGTCACCAGACTTTGTGTGTAATTGTCACCCAACATTGACCAATTTGGTGTCAGTGCTACATATTGGTCAAAATTAATAAGCAATTATGTTGCATTACAAGTGATTGTATTGATGGGCTTTCAACTATTTTGCTTAAAATAGACTCCAAATGTCTTTACTGATTTTTGCAGTTGGTCTGATGTGACAGTTGGTCTGAAAAGTGACAGTAAAGACTTTATAATTTTACAAAGGTTTTCATAGAAGAATTCTGGGGGGGAAAAGCACTAAATCAGCATATGTGACCCTAAAGATTCGAGTAATGGCTTTTGAAAACTCAGCTTTGGTATCACAATATCTGATATCCAGCTTCTTAGTGGTGCTACTTTTTTTTTTTTTTTTAAGAACGGATAAGAATTTTAAACTGCCTGCTGATCTTGTTTTGATTGGCATGTCGGTGGTAATGAATGTTTCAGATTGATGAGCCTCTTAGTAAATCTTCAATTTAATGGTTGTCAGAATGGTTATGATCTCACTCTGAACCATGCGCTGAGTAGATCCAGCTGTTGAGGTGTTTTGCATGGTGATTTTTCAGTGAGGACCATGACCACACACACACACGCACAATTACACTCTGACACAGTTGCAGACAAAGGGCCAGATGGGTTACATCACTGGAATGTTCTTGTATATCCTGTGCTGCTGGGCCAGTGCTGTCGTCTTACATAAGAGCTCCGAGCCGAAGCAGCGCTATTATCGGTTCTGTCATGTGTAAATGTGAACTCATTTTTCTGACAAATACACACAGGCACATCTGCAATAGGTACACGGTGTCAAATGGATTCTCATTTTGTGTGTGTGTGTTTTATAATCCCCATTTTAAAGCTTGACCTACTTCATGAAAGTGCTCATCACATTTTGGCTGACTTGAAGTATTTTTTTTTTCTTTCATAAGCTCTGTGAGGACTATGGGTGGGGATTTGTCATGAATTTTAAACTCTAAATAGGATTGTCTCAGGCAAATTCTCAGCCTTTTGATAAAGGGGTTATGTCATCGTCAGACTGGTTTGAAAAGAGCCGCCTGTCTGATGTTTAGTAGATTTGTGATGCACAATTTCACAGGATGTTTGTAGATATTTACTCTTCCCAGAATTAAGGTTAAATTGCTTAGATTGTCATCTCTATTGGAGTTATTGTGAAGTCAGGTGGAATGTAATCTGTGGAGGTAATGCTGGGCACCAAAACAATGTCGATTAACCCGACTTAGGTCCAAATCTCATGCCAGAAATCTGATCAAACAAGCGGGGAAAGCTGAAAATAGCAAAGTGAATATTACAGAACAAGTATGTAATTCATGTCAAGTCAAAAACAAGTGAAATGGTGGACCTCTGTTAAAAATCTGGACTGGTAAATGGAAGATTGTCCCTTTTAAGGGTTGAAGACAATCCATAAATCACTGTTTTGACTTTAAATGGAAATTTAAGTTGTACATGAAATTTCCCATACTTTCCTTCTAATTTCTAATAATAAAAAAATTCTAATAACTTTCCTTCTGATAAAAATAAGGATTTTGTTCTTTACTTTTTAATGACTAAAAATAAGTGACTACTTGCTCACAGCACTGAAGAATGTGTCTTCATGTTGTATGGCAGTGGACTAAATCTGGTGGCATAGACTGAAATATTTGATTACAGGTATCTAAATGTTGTTTGGCCCACAGCATTGATGTTAGCATGCAAGTTAACAGAAGTATCTTTGCCGTGTTTTGCAGTGTATGCCATCCGAGAGGCTGCCACCTGCAACCTAATGAAGCTGGTGGAGAAGTTTGGAGCAGAATGGGCCCAGAACACCATTGTGCCCAAAGTCCTTGGCATGGCCAATGATTCCAACTACCTGCACAGGATGACCACTCTTTTCTGCATCAATGTAAGTATAAATAGCGCCTGCTCCAACTAGTTGGAAATAATTACATCAGTACCTGGTGTGGCAATAACTGGAAGTCGTTTTATTCTTTATTTGGGTCAGGCTCTGTCTGAAGCATGTGGACAGGAAATCACTACCAAGCACATGTTGCCTGTAGTCCTCAAGATGTCCACTGACCAAGTGGCCAATGTGCGCTTCAATGTAGCCAAGAGCTTACAGAAGATCGGACCAGTTCTGGACAGCAGGTTTGTTTAAATAATAGCTGCCTATACCCTATTGCTCTTTATGGTATTAGCAAACATACAGCAATAACAACAATGATGTATCCCACAGTGCTCTGCAGGCAGAGGTCAAACCAGTCCTGGAGAAACTAGCCACAGACCAAGATATGGATGTGAAGTACTTTGCTCAGGAGGCTTTAAGTGGTACTTATCCCTTGATCTCTTTAACCTTCAAACATAAATTTTCTTAGAACATGGTTTCATTCTCCCCTATGCTGTTTTTTTTTTTTTTTTTAATTTTTTTATTTATTTTTTGCTCTCTCCGCAGTTCTTGCATTGGCTTGACTGACTTCCTCTCCACATCCAGTGAAAAACTGACAACACAGAACCTGTTGCATTCTATTTATTATTCTTTTTGAATGATTAAGTATCGTCTGTGTGTTTTTGTTTACTCTCAAAGATATTGAATGATCAAAGGATGGACTTTTGGTCGAGTTTTACCTCTCAAACACTGTTCTCAGCTAAGCTTTGCATGCTTGTACAGTTTGCACATAGCTCTTCTCAAACATCACCCCATGAGCCATTCCATTGCGATAGTATCGTAATCTGTACATGCCTGCTTCAGCATGCCTTTTGCTTTTCTTAGACCGGAGCTCATCCTGCCAGTAGCAGATGGTGCAAAATTCCTGTTTATTTGCTTTAGTAGATTTGCTAGCGCACAGCACATTGTTTACATGTGTTCCCTCTCCAGAGAGAAAAAAAATCTCATGTGCTTACACGGTTTAACCACAGTGTCCTCTGTGTGCACAGGCCAGATAGTGTTCTGAGTGAATGGTTAGATTGCGGGCCCTTTTAAAATTTGCTTTATGTAATGATGTCAAACTTTTATCATGAGCTTTTTCCATCTAGGGACCATATAATTGAATCATTTGTGCCCTAACACGGGATACAAGTCTTAAAGGACATCACTCACTTTATTCACACAGCCTGCATTTTTGTGCTCATGTTGGTCCTGAATAGCCCCCTTTATAGACTTATAGACTTGTGCCAATGAAATGTCTAGTTATAGTACAATTTATAATATTGTACATTTTTCTATTATCTTTTTTTTTTTTTTTTTTTTTCTCGGATGGGATGGCATGGAGGAACAATTTTATCGACTTAATTGAACAACATTCATTGTTACGAACAACTTTCACCTACTGCATTCTGAGGAAACCCTTTGTTCATGGTCAATATCATGAGAACTTGTAGCTCTGTTTTTGTTTAACTCATTTGGGATAATTGTGTACTTTTGGGACTAAATAAAGTCATTTGAACTACGCATCTTGCTGTTGTCCTCTTTTGACGCACTCACACAGACTAATCGTTGCATAATTCTAAGTGAAACTGGTTGTGCGTCACACCTGTTAGATATCGTCTCTAAAAGTTTGTCATCTTATATAATTTTAAAGATTAATGTGGAATCAGGTTTTTGGTCTCCTGATGAACCATTTTCTACAGTTACCTGGCTAGTGATCTTATCGACCGCATTGGATTGCATGCTTTCGTCACTGAATTTGGCAGGAACTGGTGGTGCTGCACTCTGGCACTTTTCCTGCAGTATCAGGTGGCTTATTTAACCAGCATTCATTGTTAAAACTCAGTATGTGACTAGATCTTTTTTTGTTTCTGCGTGTATGTGTAAAAAAATTTGAACCACTTGCATAGAATTAAAAAAGTTAAACTATCCTGTATCATTTGAATTTGGATGCTTACAATTCTGAGGGGTTGTGGTCATAGATCAGGCAGACTTTAGCTCAATGGTTTGCATGGTATTTAATTCCATCTCATTAACTGAACCTAAATGTGGAGATGGTGGACCATTAGTGAGCTGTCTGGACCTCAAATTAATGTCTTCTGCAATTACACTCATAAATGGCTACATGAAATATCCTAGCATGTAAAACAGAACTAAATGTGATGTGGACCTATTTCGAAGAAAGAGGATGTGTTCAAGTCACAAATCTGTTGTAATAAGTCTACTAGTTGGGATGGGTCATTGTGGCCAATTGTTTTCAGATGTTCCTTTTGTTTGGGCAGGATTATGCAATGGCAGATGTGCTGGACATGGCTAATAATCATTTTGTTTAGACATATCAAGCTGAAATTCAAAGACTGATGTCATGGAGATGAGGTCGTCTACTCACAAAATGCTGTTATGTCTTGTGTTTAAAGTGTCAAAAAATTTGACACAATTCAAATGCTTCTGATGGTTCTTTGAAAATACAAATCTTGCACTTCTCCTCTTACATATGGTGTTCCCCAGGGTTCAGTACATGGCCCACTTTTCTTTTCTTTATATGCATTGATATCAGCATGGTCTCAACTTTCACTACTATGATGATGACATTCAGATATCACCACCAGAGCTTGATTTGAGAGGGGATGCCATCCCACTTTTTGAAAAAAATGTCAAAAAGCATCCCCTCTGTAAAGCCACCATCCCCCCTTACCATCCCCTTTAGATTAACAGTGATATGTATTATGTAAATCTTATCATGTAAAATGAAATTTTAAAATTCTCTGTATGATAATTAACAAACTGTAACAGCGATATGACCAATCAGAACTCAGTACTGTAATGTGCTGTGCACCGTCTCGCCAGAGTAATGATTCAAGTCAAAGTCCCTTTCAAGGAAAGTCTGTTCACTTGGCGGCCATATTTGCAAGGCCTCCGGGCAGCTATTTCGGGCATCCAAGACCAAGTCTGAATGGGGGAATCCTGAAATCTCAAAAACTGCTTGGCGAACTCACAATTAAATAACATATTTTAAAACAGTAACAAAATCTACAGTGAACTGTCCCATAAATGTTGTTTCTTATGAGGAAAATAAAGTGGATTAAATCCAAGCAGCTCTAAAAGTTTTTTGAATAGTTATATAATAATCTGGCATTCTTCTGAAGGCACTCCGCCTGCGCTTGAGGTGTTGAATGTGTTGAATGCTCTGTTGATAATTTAAACATGTTAATTACACAAATAAAATGTTAAACGTAGATTGATTAAACTGTGATTGATTAGCCTATATTTATTTATCTATTGTAGACTTTATTATTAAATGAAGTAAACATTTTGCTGAAATATCCACAACATATCCAACTCATAACGCTTTGCTAGAATTATGGGTGTAACTTCCGTTAAGCGCTCTATGAACTAAATAATATATTTTTTTAAACTGGGTACAATGAGATGACATTTATTCTACTCACCCTTCAACCACTGAACGTTAAAAGGAGATTTAAAAGTGTAAAAGGGTCATTCCACGAAATCGGTGCCTTTTGCGTCCCTAAGAAATAACCAGACATAGAAGTACTATAACAAATAAATTTGTGTTTTAAAAACATATCAATACTGTGTATTGTTTTATCAATATTACACCAAAGTAAAGTCAATTAAATATTATTTTAAATAATTAAAATTGCATTTATTCTCATAAGGGTAAGGTTTTTGGCCTGTCCCTTGCTATGATTGTTTTTTTTCAGCAGGACTTTTAATTTGAAAATTGAATGCAAAATGATAAAAAAAATCATTTTTGCATATTGTTCTAAGTATAGTCTTATTGTCAAGCAATGTTCTAGCATAAGTATACATTATTTTTTATAAAATATAAATCATTTTATCGGTGTCCCCGATTTCATGTCAGCCCTGTTACCCTCACCAAAGAACCCTGTATAAATAATGGTACATTCCAGTGACATCACTTCCAGGAAGTTACATCATCTCTAAACCAGGATGCCAACAGTTCAAATAAAAATAAGTTTTTCTCTTTCTTCTATAATTTTCTATTTTTGATGATTTATGAGGTTTGACTGAGGGGGGATATCATGCAGTGTCAAACCTGTTACCATTTTTGAAGTATACATTTAAACACTTATTTATTTAATGTAACATAATCATTATCTACAAGTAATATCCCTTTAAAGTGTACAAAATGTGCTTTTGTGATCTGGTCTGTTAGCTAGCAAATAGCAAATTAGCTTTAAATTGTCAAACCTGTTACCGTCAGCCCTGTTACTTTTCAGAGTAACAGGTCTTGACATGTGGGTAACAGGGATGACAGATTAGGTGTCAAACTTAGCCACACTGATTTTAACATTTATCTGTATAAAATGCAAACATTTTAAAAGGTCGTCCCAGGTGTATTATTGATGTCTATATCATTCAGTGTGGGTGGCATATGAGCATCAGTAACATTTTTAGTTAGTATTTTTAGTATTGTTAGTATTAGTATTGTTGGTACACGAATCTCGTAATTCAAGTATTAACTATTTAAATGTATTATATAAACTTAATATATAATATATTTTAACCCTAACAGATGGAGTGTGTAGCTTTTCATTTCTTAAACAACCATGTTGGAATATGTATCATGGCCATATTCCAAGATGACAATGCCAATATTCATCAGGGTTAAAGAATGGTTCAGAGAGCACAAAGAATCATTTTCACACATAAATGGGCACTTCTGAGTTCTGACTTTAACCTCAGTGTAAGACTAACCTCTTGCTGGAAATAAATGTTCTGATGTCATTTCCATCAGGAGGTGCATACATTTTTGGTCAAGATCTTGTATTGACAATGCAAGAGGTGAGTACTCTGTAAAGTCTCCTCCAGCACATCCCAAAGACTTATGACACTGTCATTATTTTTACGCCAACTAGAGGGCGCATGACTTTAAAACGTAAATATAGGTCGTGTTACCTCTGTCCTCATGAAATGACGTATGACTGTTGTTACCAATCAAAATGCATGTTCATTTAAATGCAATGTGTGGGGTTTTTACACCATTCCTCCTATTTCCATTTAGCAAAGCTCATTTTTTTATTAACAACTACACCCACCCCATCCCTAAACCCAACCTTAGTGGTTTATAGTGCATATACACTTTATGAGCACATGTGTTCCCTGGGATCGAACCCACAATCGCGTGATCACTTGATTGCATATTGTTATTGTAATGCTCTGCCAATTCAGCTACGCGAAACCTGAAATATGACGCAGATAAAAGGAAACAATGCATTAAAATGAAAGTGTCCTGTTGTCCATAGGGGCACAACTTTAGCAAACGCTCCTATGGGTCGTATTTCAGGGAAGTGACAAACGACCTATATGGTCGTATTGGTTGGAGAACATGTTGATTCTTTCACAGTTTTAACCCTGTTGAATATTGGCATTGTCATTCTGCCCACGATACATCTTTCAACACATTTGTTTAAGAAAAGAAAAGCTACACACTACATCTCTTAGGGTTAAAAGAACCGTTGCCAAACATATAACATGCTAGAAACATAATAAACACTGTAATAATGATCCATTCATAGGTTCTTAAGTATTTGCCTATTAAAATCCAAACAAGAACCTTTTTTTTGGCCGGGCAGTGTATATTTTAAGTTCTGTGAGGGGAAACACTGACACAGACAAAACGTATGGACGCATGGGTCTAATTACAGTACCCTTAAAACATTTATAAAGCGTGCATATGCACAGATTTGATCTTTGAGTGTGCGTACGCTTAAATCCATGCCAACGCTCATATTTATAAAAACGTGGAAAAGTGCTTAGCGCCATATCAGGGTCTGAGCTGATGTACGTACTTTTCCAGATTACTGCAGGTTTTTGGAAATCTAAGCTATTCTTACAGCTCGCCATTCTAAATTAAAGGATTTGGACGATGACTGGTGATCTTTTATATGTAAATGACATTAATTAGGTGTTGTTTACAACGCGGAGAACTGAAACCATTCAGCTGGTCACAAGTTCAAGATTATTTGCAATTTATATATTTCACATCTGAAAGAGAGGCTTACACTCGTTTTTTGTGTGTACGTTCATTCTATGAATCTCACGTACACACATCTGTGAAATGATTGTAAGATCAAATTTAGGATGGTTTTTGCACAACATTTTATAAATGAGGCTCTTGATCTCATAGAAATTGAATGTTTCACTAATACAGCCATGCAAAGTGAATGCAAAACAATATAATGTAAATTAAAAAGTTAGAAACTTAACAGTATTATGTAAACAAATATGTAGAGTGCATGCTGAAGAATGTGTGTCCCTTCATCCCTGTTATTCTGGTCAGTCCTGTTACCATTATGTCAATCCTGTTACTGTCATTAATTTCATAAATAATGTAAAAAATAATATTTCAAATGGTCTTCCAAGTTTTTCAGTTGTAACAAAAACTCTATTTTGTTTTGGACAAAGCCCTTCTTTTAATATCTCTCTTG
Organism: Hypophthalmichthys molitrix; assembly: GCA_037950675.1. Classification (NCBI taxonomy): domain Eukaryota; kingdom Metazoa; phylum Chordata; class Actinopteri; order Cypriniformes; family Xenocyprididae; genus Hypophthalmichthys; species Hypophthalmichthys molitrix. The sequence goes on from CM075506.1 coordinate 14,678,049, forward strand.
TAAATATATATATTTTTCTTAATTGACAGGTGATCAGCCTTCAAAATTAGGATGCCCTTGGTCATCTGAATGACAAATATAAGATTTGTTTAAAAAATACCAAATTTGAAACAACCTCAGTGAAAAAAGGGACAAAAATACTGCTCATATATGTGAAAACTATTACATAGTTCTAATTAAAACTGTAGTATTATGTCAGATTATGTCTGTAACAGGGTTGACAAAAATATCAAAACATGAGGAAGAAAAGTAGGCTAGTAATAAAATAAAAAATTATATAGCCTGAGATGGCACAGTACAATTTCTTGTCATTTTAAGTTGTCTTCATTTCATATAATTTTTTTTAAAATTAAACTTATTTTATATTTTAATTTTTCAAAGTTGAAAAGGTACCGATTTCGTGGAATGACCCTGGTTTTGTTACTTTACAAGATTTCAGTGACAGTCTGTTTTGTTCCATTATGACATTTCATGGCCGGTTTCATATCATTAGGACATTTCAATAATGGCCGGTTTCATTTCATCACGAGATTTCAGTGACGGTCAGTTTTGTTGTATTACATAGAATTTAAATGATAGTCGGATTTGTTCTTTTATGAGATTTCAATGATGGTTGGTTTTGTTTCATTCTAAAACCTCACTTTTATTCCTTTATGAGATTTCAATGCTTGATGGTTTTGTTCCGCTTTGAGATTTCAATGACGGACGGTTTTGTTCCTTTATGAGATTTCAATGATGGTCGGTTTTGTTCGGTTACGGGATCTCAGTCGGTTTTGTTTGATTACGAGATCTGACATGTGGTTTGGTTCTGTTATGAGGTTTCAATTACAGATGAATTTGAACAAATCAAACTGTCGGTTTTGTTTAATTACGAGATTTCAATGATGGTCAGTTTTGTTTTGTTACAAGATTTCAGTGACGGTCTGCTTCATTTCGTTACGATATTTCATTGATGGGTTGGTGTTGTTTCTTTGCGAGATTTCAAAGATGGTCTGTTTTGTTTCATTATGAGATTTAAATGACGGTTTCATTGTAGGTCAGTCAAATTTTCATTTGTTCAGTTACGAGATTTCAATACATTATGTTTTGTTCTTTTACGAGATTTTAATGACAGTTGGTTTTTCTCCATTATGAGATTTCAATGATGGTCGGTTTTGCTGGGTTACGAGATCTCAGTGATGGTTGGTTTTCAGTGTCAGTCAGTTTTGTTCTGTTATGAGATTTCAAAGATGGTCGGTTTTGTTTTGTTACAATATTTTAATGAAGGTCAGTTTTATGAGATTTCAATAACGACTGTGTTTTTCCATTACGAAAATTCAATGACAGTCTGCTTTGTTCCTTTATGAGATTTCAATGACAGTCGATTTGTAATGTAAATTTTTGAATATAAAAGCATCAGTCGTTGCCTTGGTAACGCAACGGTTTACTTATGATATGAGATATAATAACGACCGCGTTATGGCAGATGATTAGATATTTCTTTTAATTTTATTATTATTTTGTGTTTATGTCGCTCAAATAGAGCGCTTAGTCAGCTGCGGAGAAACTGGTAGCCAGGCAACAGACAAGTGACCAATCCTGTGTGTTGACATCACTACACGGATTCTACTAGCACAATACAGCACGGTAAGACAACCGTGCCGAGAATTCCGGGCCAAGAACGGTTTGTAATCGTGCCGTGCAGTACCAGGCTCCATTGGAAACACAACTGGAACCGTTCCTTACCATACTAAGAACCGTTCGGCCCGACAGTGGAAAAGCGGCTAATGACAGTCGATTTTGTTCCATTCTCAGATTTCAGTGTGACAGTCGATTTTGTTCCATAAAGAAATTTAATTTCTGGCCCTTTTTTCCATTACAAGATTTCAATGACAGAAGTTTTTGTTTTGTTAGGAGATTTCAATGATGGTTGGTTTTATTCGGTTACAGGATCTCAATGACGGCCAGTTTTGTTCCTTTACGAGATTTCAATGACAGTCGGTTTTCATTGTCAGTCAGTTTTGTTCAGTTACGAGATCTCAATACAGTATGTTTTAGTCTTTTATGAGATTTTAATGACAGTTGGTTTTGTTCCACGGTTGACGGTCGATTTTATTCAATGATGGTTGGTTTTGCTGGGTTATGGGATTTCAATGACGGTCAGTTTTATTCAGTTATGAGATTTCAATGGTGGTTGGTTTTGTTCCTCTACGAGATTTCAATAACGGCTGTTTTTCAATGACAGCCGGTCGGTTTTGTTCTTTTACAAGATTTCTATGATGGTCGGTTTTCAATGACATTCAGTTTTCTTCTGTTACGAGATTTCAAAAACAGTAAGTTTTGTTTTTTAGTAGCTTTTAGTGTGTCCAGAGTTGATCTTGTCTGAATATTTTGTTGTCACCATTGTTGAGATTCATACGCTGATTGCTCATATCTGTGTTTGTCACTGTATAGATTCCTATTTTCTGCTCATCTTCTAACTGGTTTCTGCAATATAGTGTGCTATCATGTATCAGTAAAGCAGGGTTTGTAATTTAAATGTATTAAGGGCAATACACTATAATTATATTATAAGTGACATCAGTAATTCATGCTATTTCGCAATGATTATTATAAGAGTTAAGAGCCCAACTAATGAAAAAACCAATCACCATTATGGTGATTACAAATGAAATCTGTTATGAGATTTCAAAGACAATCAATTTTGTTTCGTTATGAGATTTCAATGACAGTTCGTTTTTTCCATTACGAGATTTCAACGACAGTTGGTTTCGTTTTGTCACAAGATTTCAGTGACGGTTGGTTTTGTTCGATTACGAGATCTTAATGACAGTCTGTTTTGTTCTGTAATGAGATTTCAATGATGGTGAAATTGAATTTGAAACAGTTCAAACACTAAAATTAGTAATGATAAAAATAGAGTGCTTCCATGTAAGTTTTAAGATCTAAATAAAGTATTATATCATTTGTGATGTGAAAATAACTAACTACCTGCAAGGTATGTGATATAATGTAGGGATTATTTTTGCCCTAGGGTTACACCCTTTATTCAGTACAGTTTATGGTGACTGTACTGGGGCATTGGGAGGTATGCGATGTGCTGTACAGACTATTTTACACCAGGGTTATAACCCTTAATGCAGTACAGCTTATTGCAACTGTACTGGAGCGTTAGGACCCGCTGGCCTCTCTAACACCTCTTCCCGCAGCAACCCAGTCTCCAACCCAGATAGAGACCGGGCACAACCCTGCTTAGCTTCAGTGGGTCTGCAGGTGAAAGCTTCAGATTGACCGCTGCAGGGCTTTTCAAGCAGCTTTCCAACCATAGACCCTCTTATGTAGACATATAAATCTCAACAATGGTGACATGCTTTATGCCGCAATGCATTCTATAACACAGAATGTGTCTCCTTAATCAAACACACCTGATTCAGATCATTAGCTCATTAGTCGAGACTTCAAGACATGAAATGGGTGTGCCAGACAAAGAAGACATGGAAAACATGCAGTGTTAGGGGGGTTCCAGGAATGTGTTTGGGAACCCCAGCTATAACAGACTATTATTAAGTTGAAATTAACTGCATTACATCTACATGATAAAAAAAAAAAAAATCAATAAAGCAGGGTTTGTAATTTAAATGTATTAAGGGCAATACACAATAATTATATTTCAAATGACATCAGTAATCCATGCTATTTCACAATGATTATTATAGTTAAGAGCCCAACTAATGGAAACACCAAACTACAAATGAAACAAACATGAGCATTAAACTTCTGTTAATGAATGACAGAAATAAAGTCAGTCTGGTTAGTAATATGTGAAGCTGTAATGCTGTTTGTGGAGTTGTTTAATCCTCCTCTGCTGAGATCTGGAGAGATCTGGGGCCTCATTTATAAAATGTTGCGCAGAAACCATCCTAAATTTGATCTCACGATCATTTCTCAGATGTACGTACGTGTGATTCATAGAATGAACGTACACACAGAAAATGAGAGTGCGCCTCTCTTTCAGATGTGAAGTCTATAAATCGCAAATGATCTTGAACTTACGCACAGCTGAATGGTTTCAGTTCTCTGCGTTGTAAACGACACCTAATTAATGTCATTTACATATAAAAGATCACCAGTCATCGTCCAAATCCTTTAATTTAGAATGACGAGCTGCAAGATTAGCTTAGATTTCCAAAAACCTGCAGAACTCTGACAAGGAAAAGTACGTACGTCTGCTCAGACCCCGGCGTGGCGCCAAGCACTTTTCCACGTCAAAGACCATTTTTATAAATATGAGCATTGGAGTGGATTTAAGCGTACGCGCACTCTAAGATCAAATCTGTGCGTACGCATGCTTTATAAATGAGGCCCTTAATGTCTTTTATCTTCAGTTGATTTCATCTAAGGCTGTGGCTGAAGTCAGTTGTAGCTCTTGTGTTTTTATTTGTCTTTTTTTTTCTGTTCTCTTCTTTCCTTCAGTAATTTTGCTTGTTAACAGGCTTGTTAATGCTAAGATGATTCTATAAATAATATATAAAGATTATGTGGCTCAGATAAGGTCCAGTTCTGGTTTATTTCTTTTCTCTTGGCTGACACGTGGCATTGCTATGGCCTGCTTGTGGCTCAGATCTGGCAAACAGGAGTGGTCCGCCCAAGTGCCATCATTCCAGGCCACATCATCATCATACCACTCGTGGCAGATGTGGGCCGGTACAAAGTTTCTATCTGGGGAGTGTCATTTTTATTATAAATAAATGTTGATAATGATTAAACACTTCAGTGCCCATTTTAGGTAGCCTATATAAATGGACAGATTGTGTGTGTGTATGTAAGAGTTTGGTGGTCACTCAGCTAATACTAAAATGACATAAATAATTTAATGAATAATGCTTATTTTACTACTCTTTAAACCAATAAATAAAAATGTTTGTGGTACAGTAGGATCAATAGTAATTGAGGTAATGCAGGATCAATAATATACTCTAGGGTTTCTAAATTCTGGCCCTCAAAATCCACTGTCTTGCAGAGTTTAGCCAACCCTGATCAAACATACCTGAACAAGCTTCAGGATTACTGGGAAATTACAGGCATCCTGCATCAATAATGCATATGAGCCTTTTGGCATATTGCTTGTTTAAGGACATGTGCAGTGTGTCTCTGATTGCAGTTTTGACCCTGGATTCAATTTGATGTTAAATTTGACTTTAATCAGAAGACAAACAATACAACCGACTTGCAAAGAACCAATATTCATTGTCATGGGGACAATAAACTAACCTTAGATTGTTGTTGAGTGTCCTTGAACCAAGCTGCCAACAGAATGAAAGCTACAGCAGCATTTTTCAACTGTAATCCACAGTCCTGTAGAGTTTAGCTTCAACCCTGACCAAACTCATCTTTCTGTAATATGGACCCTTTTCACACTCTGATGATGCATCCCAACCATGATGACTTCTGCTACTGAGAATCCCGAAATGTGGAAAGGGTCCATTTTCTAGTAATCCGGAAGACCTTCCGATTTCATTGCGTTGTAACATTGATGCCAACATTTTGAGTGCTAAACTTTTAATTAAGACAGATATAGTTATAATAAAAATATATTTCTTATTTTTCCAAATGTAAGGAAGCAAACTGTTGTATGCATTTCAGAATTACAGCCCAATGAGAGAAGAATCAGTTGGAAAACACAATGGTTTGAGGGGATTAGAAAACTACACAACATGGTCAGAAACCTTACTCAATAAGGACTGATTGTTTCATGTTAAATCATTTATTGCAATCTAATTATTGGTGTGTGTATTAGACTTGTGCCGATATTCGGTAATGCGATATATCGCGATAATGAATATGCACGATATTGTTATCGTGGGCACTTCAAAATACCGTAAATAATAATATATTACCAATTATTAAAATTTTTATAATGCATTTAAGAATACTTTCCCCATCAACCACATAAAATGCACAACACCGCTGTATTCTGCGTCAAAGGGACGCGCTCAGATGTAAACAAGCCCAACGTGCACGAGAAGCACATGGCGGAACGAGTGAAGGAGACGCACTGAATGAAAGTGCACGTTCACTCTCTGACAGCAGAGGGCGCTGATGGAACAGCAGAATGCAGCGGTTACCCCGGAAACCCCGCAAACAAAGCAACTGCGCTAGTGAAGTTTTTAAAATGCTTCAAACAGCCGTTCATTTTTTTTGTAATCTCAGTGTTGTTCATCACAGCACCAAATACTTAAGACTTAAAGACTTAATAGGCTATTTATTTTCAAACTTAAACATTTTTATATTTTAATCTGGACTACAACATGCCCTAATGATTAGAAATGTTCTGATTATTTGTTATTGTTCAGTAAAACTTTGAGACATACGGCTTCATTAGTTAACATGTTAATTCATTATTACCAAACTGACAATGAAAAATATTTATTAAGCATTAATTATTCTTAGTTAATGTTAATTTCTTAGTTACTGTTTAATAACATTACTAAAATCAAAAGAACTTATTTAATGGACCTGAGATAAAACTAACAATGATCAGTTGTATTTCTTAACTAACATTAACAAAAATAATACTTTCTGTAACAAATGTAGCTATTGCTCAATCTTAGTTAATGCATTAAATAATGAGACCTTATTGTAAATTGTTACCTGTTGTAATTTTTTGCCTAATTCTTTTGCACTTTAATCTGTTTGAAAATTTTACTTTATATATTTTTTATTTTTTTATATACTCCATGTTATTGTTATTTTTATTTATATTTTTAAACATTCAGAGTTATTTTTGTTATTACAAAAAGAGTTCTTAAACCTGTTATACTATGACAACACTTTTTTTTTGCAACTTATTTCAGTATCGTGATAATACCGTATACCGTGATAAAAGCTTCAGCAATTAATCGCAAAATGAAAATTTGATACCATCACATGCCTATACTTTTACAATTCCATTGAATGTTTCTACTACGCATAAGCACAATATACACTGTGTGCCTGAGGCTTATTTAGTGGTCAGCCATCACTGACTTCATTGGATCAGTTGTTTCTGTCCACTATAGCAGACTAAATAAATTAATTTGTGCCAATCATGATGTTCCTCTGAGGGTAAGATGTCTGATGATAACCACCTAATTATGCTGTAATAATATGATTCTCTTACCCTATTGAGTAACAAAATTCCATTGTAAACCTGGCTGCCATTGCAAGACATGAATAATGAGGATGGTGTTTATGCTTTATGGAAGTTGAGCAGTAACCCAAAACAGATTTTATACCATAGTTGTACACTTGCTCATAATAATGAAAAGAAAACGATTCAACTGAACAGAACTGCAGTGGGCAGACAGCATGTGTGAAATGGACATTTTTCTAACTGCTCGAAACTGCCACAAAACGATCTTATTTGAGTTGGGTAAGAGAAATATTTAGTGGTTGTTGATTTCGAGAACAGTGGAAAAAACATCAGTTTCCCCTCTTGTGTAATTTGTGAGCATTCTTGTGTGGTGAGCTGTCTAGAAATCAAGCTCTTGCCTCATCTGTGATCAGAATGAGTGAATGAGAGTGAAAGGGCGAGAGTGTACATGGAAGTGTGAATGAGAACCAGTGAGCTCGGGGTCATGTGAAAATCACAGCAGAAGGTTCCTCCTTTTGAGAACTCTGACGGTCTACTGAACACATTAATTGAAATGTTCTAATAGGGAATCGAAAGTTTGGTGAGCAGAGATGCACATTAAAGCCACGACTTGTCCTAGACGCATTCCTACCCACTTTCATTTGTTTCATTGACTGATGTAGTCTGAACTATATCTTTAATGTAAACACGGCTCTTTAAAATTGTCCAGGGTGTGTAAGGGGACGTTCACACAGAATGTTTTTTTGTTTGTTTTTTTACTTTGCAGTGCGTTGCTTTCCCTTTTCTATGTGCGCGGACGCGTGTGTCTCGCGCTAACAATTCGTTCTAAAAACGTGATGCTCAAGTTAAACTAAGGCCTCATTTACACTAGTGCGTTTTTGTTTTAAAATGGCATTTTAAAATGGAAATGATCCTTGTCTACAAATGCGTTTTCAGCCGTGTAGATCGTTTCTGAAACGCCAGTCACATGACCATTCATGCACACTGCGCATAGAAGTGTAAACAGTTGACTCTTGCGCATGTAGGAAGCTGCAGTATTTTAAAAAATGCTGAGTTTAGCTGCACAATGGCTGCTAAAAATGACAACAAAGTCAACAAAGATTGTAGTTCAGTCTCCATGTTATTGTTTACACGGTCGTCAAGAATACGCAGAGCGAACGTGGGCAGCCACGCCATCGTTTTCAAGTGTCTCCGTTTTGGAACCCCGGCATTTTCAAACTAAAGCCGCGGTCACACTAGACTTTAAACGTGCGAAATTTCTTCAGATGCTGTAACGGTCGTGATATGACGTCACGGTCTACAGCGTCTTTTTTTCTAAAAATGAATTCAACACATAACTTAAAGTAATACATTCAAAATGTAAAAATATAGAACCTTCTTCATCTTCTTCCCTTTTTTGGCAGATCGCACCAATTCGCGCATTACCGCCACCTACTGTGAACTCGATCCAGAGACTCTAACCACTACCCCAATCCCATCCTACCCCTCTCAATTAAACTCTATGCTAAAGCCAGCGCATCTGGCTTAAAAAAAAAAAAAATCCTATTAATTAAATCTGTGTTCTTCAAATATTGAATTAACGCAGCAGCTGTTATTATTTTTCTGTTCTGGGTTTAACAGGTATCGCAAATTGATTTCAATTTCCTCTTTCCTCTGAACCTCTTCTAATAACTTTTCTCTATCATCTTTTATACTTTTCACAATACATGATGACATGTTCTACCGTTTCATTTTCTCCACACCATTCACACAGTCCTGTCGGATGCTTGGATATTAATTTCATTGTTTTATTAAGTCCTGTATGTCCTATTCTGAGTCTGGATACAATGTTTTCCTCTCTTCTACTTCCACCTGAGTACATACTTTTCCCCACTTTTGGTTGTATTTCATACATATGTCTACCTTTATTTCCGGTTTCCCACATTTGTTGCCATCTTTGATTTATTTGCTTTTTAACTATAGCTTTAGTTTCATATCTACTGCATGGTATTCCCATTTCTATTCTAGTGTTCTTTAGCTGGAACCCACATGAATATTACACTCACCCTTCTCTGCTGTAATAAATATAGAACCTACTCGACTTTACTGCAAAAATATCATTCTTTTACTTAAGCCAAGATGTCATGCCGTGAGGAATCGATCTTCTACTGGTCGCACGTCTTCACGTGATGCGAATTCGCAGGTCAGAGTTCACCAGGCTTGAACTTTGGAAAGCAGCGAAATGACGCATTCGCATGCGTTTGAATGGAAGACAATGGAACGAAAAGTGCAGTGTGACCGCACTTTAAAACGGGTCTGCAGCGTTTTCGAAAGTCTCCGTTTTTGAGGTTTGAAAATGCCGGCGTAGTGTAAACGACAGGCATAACCGGTAGTATAAATGGGGCCTAAAAGTAGTTTAACTTTTAACTTTATCTCAACCTTCTGTTTTTCATTGCATTGCTGTTTTTAATGGGGAAAAACTCGGTGCACACGTCAGAGGGGGAGGGAACATTAATGTTTTTGATTAAAGATTGAAAGGACTCGTGAATTAAATGATGTGCATGGATAAATGATTAATAATAATGCAATACTGCAAAACAAACAAACAAACAAACAAAACAACAACTCAATTTTAATTTTGGTGACGTTTAGAAGACCGTCATGCGCGCGAACCTGCAAAAGACTAGTTTCACAGACCAGAGAGCTGGTGGGGGCTCCGGTGGAAAACTGACAGAGGGCCGTGTGAAAGTTTGCGGTTTCTGGTCAGTTTGTGTGTAAATGTACGTTTTTGACCAACGTTTTCCAATTCTTATGTCATTTCTAGCGAGAAATTACTACTGTAGTAATTAAATATTTGTTTAGTTCTCACCAAAACTTGCTCTATTTTGCTGTAGATCATTAAACTGTTACGCTGCCTCAGAAGTCTGTCTCAAATCAGTTTCATGAGGTACCTTCGCGCGCAAACGCTGCCCGCAGAGTCATTGCAGTGAGGCACCGGATACAGCCGGTCAGAGACCGTTTTTTATAAATATGAACGTTTGTGTGGATGAAGTTCTAATCTCTGCGTACGTTTTTATAAATGAGGCCCTGTGTCTAAAACCTTCAGATGACACAGCTCATATCTGCGGCTCTGCGAGTTTCCGTTCACACAGCAGGGCTTCGTGGAAAATGTTGGGTGTGTCTCAATCAGTTCCCTAGCTTTTGAATCAGTATATAGTGTACACGAATTCGGGCACTGGTAAGGACAGTAAAGGATGCTGGTTCACTACACATTGGGACACTTGTGACTATATTTCCGGCGACGTGACAACGTCCTTGCAGAACTGATATTTTCTGACATTACTTGTAATGTTAATAAAGTACATTATTATAAATTATTTGCTTGGTACAATTCAGCCGTAAATAAAAGATAAATGTCAGCTAGATTATGTTCATTACCTGTCTAGCGATGTATGTTTATGCTGAAATATAATAAAATAATGGTTTGTATTTTTAAAAACATCTATCGTGCGTCGTTATGTGTAGTGAGTTGGCTCACGTGATTCAAGTTTCGCGCTTCAGAACTTAGCATAAGTTCCGAGCATAGTGAGCATCGATGCTCCCTGGTTTTGACGGTGTATTGTGGGACTTTTTAGGGAGCGAGCGTTTCAGTGCCCTGGAAGGATTCTACGATTGAGACAGCCCTTAAAATGGCCGACTCCCTGGCCAGTGCCCTGACTACTGAACTAGGGAGCTGATTGAGACACACCTGTTGTGAGTTCAGAAACGTTCCCCATGTGACCGGTTATAGAATGCGGTTGTCACTCCGGTAAATAACTGAACTGTGTGTGAACGTAACCGTATTAAGGATCAAATACTGTACTGACAATTGTATTCTGCTGCTGTGTGAATGTGTTAAAGCAGAGCAGTCAAATGCAAAAATGCCTGTGTGAACAGCCCTAAAGAATGAGTCGTGATAGACAAAATCCCACCAGAAAAGTAAAAATACGCAGAACACTTTGTTCAATAAATCTTTTTTAATCTTAACAGCACATTAGCTTATGTGTGGTCAACAACCATGAAGGTAAATGTAGAATTGTAGGATGTCTAAGGAATGGTGTTCGCCAGCAGGAGGTGTGATTATGATATGGCAACACATTCACTAATCTGTTCTTTCTGAACTATTCATAAGAAATATTGCTATTAATACTTTTCAACGGCATATACTGATTGACCAAAAAAAAAAAAAAAAAAAAAAAAAAGCACTGTTATGAAGCTGTTCAAGAAGCTCCAAACTCCACACGGTGGGGTTATACAGGAACACTTCTGAGGGGACTTTGGTTTTGTACCTTTGTAAAACCTGGGTCTACACATGTCCTGTCACAATACAAACAGAAACAGAATCAAACTGGAAAAACAAAGATATTAAAGAATAATTCACCCAAAAATGAAAATCTGTCATTATTTACTCACCCTCATCTCGTTCCAAACCCATACGGACCACATTCTTGATAGTTTTATGGTGCTTTTGCATCTTTTTTGATGCTTGGAAGTGTTTCACCGAAGAAAGTCAGCCATACAAGTTTGGATCGACATGAGGGAGAGTAAATGCAGTTGGAATGTTCATTTTTAGGTGAACTGTCCATTTAAGATCTTAACTTAAAAGAATAAAGAAAAAGGCACACAGAACACTATCACATTAAATACAAAATTTGTTGCATTTTGAAAGCACTTTCAAAGTTTCTAACCCCTACATTACACAAAACAATCACCAAGTCGCACTCCCTCGAAATCCTTCTTTGAGAGAGTGCCGGCTCACGGGGAGCACGTTATTGGAAAGAGATGAATTTTATGTCTCTTATTTGACAAAACTAGCAAAGCAGGTTCACCTCGCCCATCTGCCGTCTCCTAAGCTACATTAACTTTAGCTTCCTTGACAAAGTGCTCCAGTATATTATCTGTCTTAAAGGGACAGTTCACCCAAAAATGAAAATTCTGTCATCATTTACTTCCCCTCAAGTTGTTCCATACCGGTATAAATCTCTTTGTTCTGCTGTACACAAAGGAAGATATTTAGAAGAATTTTTGTAACCATGCAGAACTTGCCCCCCATTGACTACCATAGTAGGAAAAAAAAATGTATGACAGTCAATGGGCGAGATCTGCTTGGTTACAAACATTCTTCCAAATATCTTTCTTTTGTATACAGCAGAACAAAGAGATATATACCGGTTTGGAAGAACTTGAGGGGGAGTAAATGATGACAGAATTTTCATTTCTGGGTGAACTATCCCTTTAATTCATGTTCTGTTACAAAGCCCTGAACCTTACGATCAATTTGCGTCATGATCGTTCTCTGTATAGTATCTGATATCTGGGTTTAGTCACAGACTGTCATTTCAAGTAGAACAGATTTACTAAGTGCTGCTAACAAAAACAGTCTCTGTTTTGTCTGTCGCAAATGCAATGAATTGGCCGAACAATCCAGTGTCTTGTGAATAAACGTGAATGCTGATGTGTTCTTTAGTGTAAAGGGGTAAATACCACCAAAATAATAATTGAATTCTCTAAATCATTTAAATTCATGCCAACATCGCCCATGGAGGTGATAATGTCACCTGACATACAAGAGTCATGACTCATCCCTTCACAGTGCACCAATTTGAGTGCAGATTCTGAAGAACTGCGATATTAGCAAACAAAATAACACTGTTGCGGTTTGAGGAGAACAGATTGTTATTTTCAGGGCCTTTAGGATGAGCATGAGGAGGAAATCCAGTGAAAAAAAGAATCAAAATCACAGCTTTGTCTACAAGTATCTGTGGATTTGGACTTGAGCCGTTTAGAAGTTGAGAAACATCCGGTGATAGCAGTTTTGGGTGGTGCAGTTCCTACTTATGGCTTCGTTTTTTTCTTCAGTTCCAAACGAATCAGTATATTGCTTCAATATTGCCATGTGTTTTTAACTAACATTGCACTCATCGAGTGTGCACGACTAGTCTTTCGTAATCAAAGTCAGACGCTTCGAGTGATTTTGTTCAGTACAAAACTTGTCAATATTGAGTTGTGCTGTCGAGCAGGCTCTGTATTGCAGATCTAGGCTGTCTTTGTGCTACATATGGAGCGTAGCGAGCAGCTCCTATCCTGCGGTCGGCTTGAAGGCGAGCCCCCTGACGCAACTGGCTCGAACACCACGCCATCCGGCACTCTATTGTGAGAGAGCAGCAGGTGGGACCACTGGAGAACGAGGAGGGAGGTAGGGAGGAGTTTCGTAAAGTATAAAGATTACAGCTCACGTTCGCCACAACCTAAACGTTGAACGTACTAAACTCGATCCGTCCCTGTGACGTCATCTCATCCGTCAGTTCATCCGTAGTGAGTCAGATATCAAGGTAATACTGGTTATTCGAGTCTCGGCTTAATTCACCAGTACGAAACCGTGCTGGGGGTCCACGGTCTCCATCATTTCGCTGTCCAGAAATGGGTCGGCCAACGCCAGGCCTTCGTACCCAGCAGCGCCGCCCTCTGCAGGTGGAGGCGGCTGCCCGGGATCAAGCGGATAGTGGTATTGCTCCGGGTACAGTGCTTCTCCTGTGCTTGGATCGCAGGCTGGGTAGGTGTAGTTGAGGGGTTCGGGCTGTTGGGGTTGCAGCTGAGAGGAGAAGCTTTGTGGTAGAGGCTGCATCTGAGGGTAATGTCCCAGGTAGGGTTCATACGCTAGGGCTTCTGGGTTGGGCTCCATTAGGGGGCCGAGTGGCTGTGTGTGTGCAAACTGAGGTGAGGTCTGGGGGCTCTGCTGCTGCTGATGTGATGGTGCAATCAAACCCTGTGGCTGAGGTGGGGCTCCGGAGTCCTGGTGGCCCATGGTTGCACAGGGAGCGTAAGGGTCCTCCACAATATGCATCTGGTTAAAGTATGCCTGCATTTGGGATTGTTTCTGAAGATATAGGCGTTTTTGTTGCAGCCTGCATATCAAACAGAAGGAGTTTAATAGACGGATCACCGGTTTGACATCAAGAAAGACCGAAGTAAAGCGTAGTACCTGTGTTCCTGCAGCTGCTGCTCCAGACTGCGAGGAGTTTCTTTGCAGAACATCTGGCAACTGCTGGGGCTGTTGGCCATCAGTGTGGCTTTCTGTATAGAGATACACAACATCAAGGATTGTGAAATGCAGAACTCTGGCGATCTTTCTGCACTGCCATGAACATCTTGAGAAATAACTTTTGGCCTTTTAGCACTTTTATTGATAGAGATAGCAGAAAGAGGACAGGAAATGGAAAGAACAGAGAGGATTTCAGATTAGATCCCATTTGCTAACCGTTAGCCTCCAACAGCAGAGAAGTACCAAATCATGAATTTTAACATCTTTGCAAATGTCAAGAAACACTAAAGGATTACTGCAAGACTCACTGACCAAAGGTATTGTGTGTGGCTGCTAGCATGTTTCTATGTGGTTTCGTGTTGGAATATATTTGCTATGGTATTCTGGATGGTTGCTAGCATCTTGCTTTGTTGTTCATCCAGGTAAGACTGTCTAAGTAGTAGTAGTAGTAGTAGTTATGCTTGTCTTAAAGGGGTCCTTGATTATGATTTCACTTTTATAATTTTAGTTAGTGTGTAATGTTGCTGTTTGAGTATAAAAAACATCTGCAAAGTTACGATGCTCAAAGTTTAATGCAAAGGGAGATATTTTCTTTTACAGAAATCACTTTTTAAGGGTTACAACAAATGGCTGGTAGGGACTACAACGAGCTTCTTCCTGGGTTGGTGACATCATGAACCCTAAAATTTACATAAACCCTGCCCCCGGGAAAACGCAACAAAGGGGGTGAGGCCATATTGGTCTGCTTTAGAGAACTTCTTCCTGAGTCTCTCAATCAGTGTCCGACTCCGGTTTGAACAATGTAAGGCTGAACACTGTTACTGACAATCATCATTTTGGCTGCTCCCAGCCCCCTTTCCGCCCTCTTCTGGAGCTCATTTGCATTTAAAGGGACACACACAAAAACGAGTTTTTGCTCACACCCAAATAGTGTACACACATCTCAGATGGGCTAAAATGAGTGTTAGCTGGATGATGTTGGCAGAAATAAAGGTGTGTCACCTGTATTCTGTGAGAGAGGTACTGCGGCTCCAGACTCTGTCTCCTTGACAACAGTGCGGGGTGTGTTCCACCTGAGCACAGAGCCATGTCGTGCTGGTGACCTCTTTCCTCCTGCACAAACCATACATACACACAGAAAACATGTCAGAGCCTCGCTAGGCAGTCACATCGGTGGCTGTGCACTCAAATGCATGAATTCATTACTTGGTTATGAAAAGGCTGAATAGCTGTCTGCTGACCCAGAGGGATTCTGGGAAAAACATGTCAGTCTGCTCCAGTAGCTGATCGTCCTCACAATGCCACATGCCTCTAATGGAAGATCATTTTCACTGCTCTTTTTCTTCCTACTATATTAGCCCAGTAAAATGAACACGATTTTAGAGCAGGGTTTTTTTTTTCTTGGACTTCATCTAGACACTGGCGTCTGCCCTGCGCAGTATCCCTGTGAGTTATTCCCATAAGTATTTATTCATTGATTCATACTAAATCTCTGTCTTCGGTGAGCTTGCATTGGAGCAATGGGCACCAGTCATCAGCCTGTTACTCAACAATGGCCGCATTCAGGGGGCTTACCGGATGGACAGTAAACAACTGACAATTGGCTGCTTCTTCTCCAGTCATTACATAAGCGGGCTGTCTGTGTGTCAGTAGGGAGGTTAGAAGGGTAGAAGAGTTCAAGTAAGGGCTTTCTGGCACTTTTCAACCAAAGTAACTTACAGTGCTTTTTGGAGTATATTTTACAAGAATGTCTTAGAACCCTGGTTCACCTTGACCTGGGAATGCTGCAACCATTGCATCAGCATCCCAGCATTAAGGCCCTCTCCCATGACTCTACATGTCAAAGTTCACAAATTTTACAAAGAAAAGCTACAGTATTGTGCGCAGGTCAAGCGTTGTAACGCAACACCCGTAGTTCAACTATTTTATCTGTGACCTGTTTGCCACTGATGGAATGCAGACAATGAATTACTGAAGGTCTCTTCATTAAAACAGAGAAAAAAAAAAAAAAACTAAAAATGTTATGTGGAAATAACGTGTGTGTGTATAAGTCTAAATCTACTTTCTACACACTATTAGAGAAATATAAGATGTATAAAAATATCTAAAATAAATAGATTTGTAAAAAGAGTAAAATTTATATATAAATTTTACTCTATTGACAAATCTACAGTATATTTATTTTAAATATTTTACAATATATGTATAAAATTTTTTAAATAAATAGATTTCTCAATAGAGTAAAATTTATATATACATTTTTATTATATTATTTTTTGTTTAAAAATTGACTGTTAATATAAAAAAATTGTGAATAATTTTGTGATAAATTTTGATTTTATTTAAAAAAACAAAACAATAACATAAGTTACTATGTTAATTTAGATAGCCTTTAAATTTTTTTTTTTTTTTTTTTTTTTTTTTTACAATTTTCTGCAGACCCCAGTTTAAAAATTTCTGCATTAGTCCTTCCAAACAGTAATGCCTGGTTCAGACTACATGATTTCAGCACGGTTTTGGCAAGATCCATTTAACGTAGGGTGTTGTGGGGATTTGTAAACGACAATGGGCGTCGGGATGCAAGAATTGATCATTTTATCTTGTATAATGTGTCATAGTGGACGACAACCAACGCCACGTCTGTGATGCTTCACGACCTCATGACAGAAAGACTAGCATCTTTAAATTTTTTTCGGCCTTCCACGATGAGTTCCGTCACATCTGTGACAGTGACCAATAGGAGCAGAGAAGCTCTTCCGTACTGCTTTCAAACATGTATTGGTGCAATGGAGGAAAGGTTCATGGAGCTATGGCAGTACTCCTGCCTTTATGATGTTTCCTCGAGGGAATACCACGACTGAGTGAAAAATGCTGGCGAACTAAGCCATTGTTTGTTTACGCTCACAACACCTGTCAGTCGATAGTTCCGTCTTCTTGATGACATCACACATGTCGTTAAAGACGGCAAACGATAATTGGTTGGGAAGCAACGTGTAGTCCGATGTTTTTTTGTCCACAACACAACAAGAATTTAGGAGTCAAAATCACATAATCTGACACAGTAACAGACAAAAATATCATGTAGTCTGAACCCAGCATTAGAGGTACTACAAAAACAATCTCAGGCTAGCTCAAATCTGTGGTTTCTAGAAGCTCCCCTGGTGTACTGACCTGTAGTGCAGGGTCCAATAAGTCATGTGGATGTGCCTGAAGGCTCACCAGCCCCAGGGAAGGGGTTTCTCCAGAGCCCATCTGCTCATACACCTTATTTAGCTCCAGGATACCTTTGGTCCGTGCCAGATTCTGTAGGTGCTGTCTAAAGGCCACCAAGCCTACATAGAGAGAGGAGTAAGATTATGAATAATAGCACTGTTATTTCCAAATGATTTACAGATCATCAAATGATGTTCCACCCCCTGTCATCATGAATTCTCACATGGGATTATCAGAACAGAGGAAGTGACTCTCATTCCCTCACGCCCACACCACCTCGGACTGCTCCGGTGCGGTTCTACCATGTGACCTCTCTTAACATTGCTAATCAGTCTATTTCAGGAGAAGATATATCCAGGCAGGGCTGCAAATGCTTTATTCATCGTTCAAGTGCACATTAAAATGCCGTTTAGTGGCTCTTAACTCCTCTGCTGCTCAACGGAAGAGAGTAGATGGGTTGAAAAAAAGGATTCTCAGGTTATTTTAGGGCTTCAAGTGATTAAGGGTAATTATTCAGGCCACAGGATGAGAGAACTCAATAGGACCGAGTTGGCCTAATCTTCAAAGCGTTCTCTGATTCACTCAATGAATCATCTGATGGGGAGTGGTGCATTTAGAGGAGGAAAACAAGAGAGAAAGGGAGAGTGTGTGAAAATAGAACAATAAGTGTGAGAGCAAGAAATGGAAGAGCAGAGAAATATTTTAATCTAAAGCATGTACCACAGTGAGGACATCTGAGACCACTAGTAAACATGCAAACTTCTGCACTTTATATTTTTTGAAATGTTTAATTTTTATTATTTTATTTAATAGACATTATATCATCAGCATAACAAATTGAGTGTCACATGATTCTTCAGAAATCATTCTAATATGCTGATTTGAAGTGTTGGGGAAAATTACTTTTAAAAGTAATGCATTAGAATATTGCATTACTCCCTAAAAAAGTAACTAATTGTGTTACTTAGTTACTTTACATGATAAGTAATGCGTTACATTACATTACTTATTTGTTACTTTTTCTCACCTGAGCTGTGTTTGCTTGTTTGTTTTTTTTTTAACATCAACAAAAAAGTTCTATTTTTGGCAAACGTTAAGGCCCTTTTGCACCAAAACTGAAATGAATAAGCCTCAGGCTGATGGAAATGCATATTTACTCCTGTACAGTAGAGGGCGCAGCTCAAACAAGCCTTTCAGCTGTGTTGCCATTCTGGATTAAAGAAGAATAGGATACAGGAGAAGGAAGTTCAACACTCTTATTTCTAAATCTAATATAAAGTAATTTTTGCTTATTAGTATGGTTGAATTAGATCATTGAAGGTCACCAGCAAAGACATTGGTTAATAAAGTGAGATTAAATACATAAAGTATATTTGTGTAATTTAATATATTTAATTACTACAGTTTTTTTAAATTAAAAAAAGAGGTGTCAGTCAATAAATGTGAAAAAGTAACTTGCGTTACTTATTTGAAAACGTAACTGATATTTTGTTGTAAATTGAAAAAGTAATGTGTTACTTTACTAGTTACTTGAAAAAAGTAACCCGATTACGTAACTCAAGTTACTTGTAATGCGTTACCCACAACACAGGTGATTTGGTGCTCAAGAAACATTTCTAATGTTGAAAACAGTTGTGCTATTTTTGTGGAGACCATGACAATTTGTTTCAGGATTCTTTGATGAATAGAAAGTTTAAAAACAAACAAACAAACAAAAAAAAAACAGCATTTGTTTGAAATATATATATTTTTGCAACAATGTAAAAGTCTGTCCTATTACTTCTGATTGATTTAATGTCTTTGTTGAATAAATTAATTTCATAAAAAACAAATATCTTATTGTCCCCAAACTTTTGAACAGCAGTGTACATTGCCTGGCCAAAAAAAAGATGGTTGCTGTTTGAATTTTAATAGGCAAATACTTAAGAGTCTATGGATAGATCATTATTACAGTGATTATTATTTTTCTAGCATGTTATATGTTTGGCAACAGTTCTTTTAACCATAAAAGATGGAGTGTGTAGCTTTTCATTTCTTAAACAATCATGTATTAAGATATATCATGGCCATATTGCAGGATTACAATGTCAAGATTCATCAGGCTCAAATTGTTGGGAGGGAGCATGAAGAATCATTTTCACACATGAATTGGCACTGACCTTAACCTCAGTTTAAGTTTTTGGGATGTGCTGGAGTAGACTTTACAGAGTGCTTACCTCTTGCATTGTCAGTACAAGATCTTGACTAAAATTGATGCACCTCTTGATGGAAATAAATGTTGTGATGTTATTTCCATCAATTTTTGGTCAAGATCTTGTATTGACAATGCAAGAGGTGAGCACTCTGTAAAGTCTACTCCAGCACATCCCAAAGACTTTCAATGAAATTAAGGTCTAGACTCATGTCTAGGCCATGATGTATCTTCCTACATGGTTGTTTAAGAAATGAAAAGCTACACACTCCATCTTTAAGGGTTAAAAGAACCGTTGCCAAACATATAACATGCTAGAAAAATAATAATCACTGTAATAAAGATCTATTTATAGATTCTTAAGTATTTGCCTATTAAAATCCAAACAGTGACTTTTTTTTTGGCCAGACAGTGCGTGTATTTTCATGGATGTCACAGGATGCTGCTCACCTTGTGTAAGTGAGGTGTCCGACGCCCTGCGGCCCTCGCGGAAGCTGATTGGAGAGCGGTTGTGTGTCTCTCTCCTCTGGGTGTTCAACGCCTGCATGGCAGGGTTAGCGGGCCGAGCGCTGATGAAGGGCGGAGTCATGCGTGTGACGGGGGTGTTGGCCAGGACCACTTCGTTAAGAGAGGGTGCATCCTCCAGCAGACTGAGGTCACTGTGCACAGAGCCCATGTCATACTCTGAGTCCACACTACCCAGAGATGGGTTATGGCCCATGCTGAACAGTTTACCTGGGTAAAGAGAATGAGATAACACTCATGTATAAAATATAGTTTTGAAATAGTAGATTATTTTGATTTCATTGTCATTTTTATCCAAACTGATTTAAAGCAATACAGGCGGGGTTTGAAGCACACCCACCTCCACTGGTTATGACTCCTGGCTGGTTGGTGACCTCAGACAGCGTGTGTCTGCGCTGACCAAAGCGGGCTGTCTGATAGGCATTGAAGACATGGGCATGATCATCCTCAGTGTCCAGCTCCTCCGTCTCGATGCCCTCATCTATAGACATCTCCATCATGTTGCTTGGGGACGAGGCGCTTGATTTGCGAATGGTCACAGGAGGCAAGGGGTCCAGCATGCAGCCGTTAACCTGGAAAACAATGTAACAATTGTGGTGAATAGTATTTGAATGATACTACTGTAAGAGGAAATTCTCACAGCCATGTTCCAACATCTATTGGAAAGCCTTCCCAGAAGAACTGAAATGGCAGTTTATTAGGTAAACGTTTTTGTTGCAGCTTTATTTTATGAAAAATTAGCCAAAACTGTGAGATATAAAGTCACAATTTCTTTATTACTCGGAAGTGTAGTACTGACTTGAGCTGAATAATGACACTATTATCTTGCTTTACAGCAGAATTTGAATCTCATATCTGATGAAGTTTGCATAATTAATTATTTTAATTTCCTGTTTATTACTGTGAAGCTGCTTTGAAACCATTTCTATTGTATAAAGTGCTAGGATGTTTCTTTTACTTTGCATGAACTCTCACACTGGTGTTGTAGATAAGACATTTCACCCACATGCCTCCCAGCACTGTATTTCCCAAGAACAAACTCTAATCTCCCATCAGCCCTAACAACTCACCCACAGCCCTGAGGCACATTTCCACTCAGCAACATACACATGCACTTTTACGTGCTTTACCGAACTGTACAGGCCGAAGTTCATGAACACATTCCCTAATGATCGGGGACTGAGTGAGAGTAAACAAAAGCACTGCAGTCGCTCCCTTTTTGCCTCTTTTTATTGCTCCCTCTCTTTCACTCCTGCATTTCGTACAAACGAATGAGTGAGCTGAAGAGGAGGGGGTGGAAGTCTGGAATGCAGGGACAGGAAGTGTGTTTTGGCTGAGAGGGCTGTCAGAGCCTCATGCAGACAGAGTACACTGAGAGAGACATGCCATCACACACACACACACACACACACACACACACACACGCACTCAACCGACATGGATCATCTGGATGAGTTGAGTTTCCTGCAGCATGCTGGCCCAGGAATGCTGTTATCCCAACACACAGTTAAAGAACAGCCACAGATCCTCTCTTTATTCTTTCTTTCTCTTTTTTTTGTTTTGCATTTCAGCTTAACATTGTGCCTGGCCCCTCTGTTATTCACACAAAAACAGTGTGATCATACGGACTCTGAACAAATTATGTAATCCCAGCCGTCCCCTCCCCACCAGTGGCTGTGTACTCTGAGATCAAGCTTCCGATTTGATGATCTCGAGCACTAAAATATTGAATTCTAAATATATTTATATGCGGAGACACCTACAAATAAGCCATATATAGGTTAATTTCCCCAAAAAGTATAAACACTATTGCTATTTGACCATCTCAACTAGTCCAACAACAGCAACACTGGCTCAACCAAGGGTATGTCTGGGCGGGGTCTATCTGTTAGTTCAGCCAATGGCACACAGGGACATGTTTAAGGAAACCTGTGTTATTTTGTGCATTTTTTTGTAATGTTTTAACAAAATGTTGAAAACAACTGGTTACTGATATCACAAAGTTCTCCTGTCCACCCTCCAATCATGTGGAGTCATAAAAATTTTATGACCTGATAAATTCTTGATGAAAAATGTAGGACAGGGTTATTAGCATTAACTAAAACTAAGCCCTTTAAAAAAAAAAAAAAAAACTTTCATTACTTTAAACAAAAATGTTTATAAACTTAAACTTATTTAATTTTAGGTAGTTGCCAAGGCAACAATTCTCATTTTCATTGAGTTTAACTTTAAGTAACAATAACTAAAACTGAATAAACTAAAACTAATAAATAAAAACTATAAAATAAAAACACAGCAAAAATTATTGGTAAAATTAAATACCAACCAGTCCACTTCCTACTGAAATTTTTCATCAGTTATTTCCTCTCTTGAAATATGTATTCAAGAAACAATGTACAAAATTCCTCTTACTGTAAAACTGTATTCAAAAATGTATTTAGGTAACACTTACAGTTACAAGTTTTGCAATAAGGGGAATTTTGTACATTGTTTATCAAACACAATGTTCAAGAGAGGAATTAGCTGATGCAATGTTCAGTATGAAAGCCATGAAAGCTCAATAACTCCACATTTCCGAAGATGGTAAAATATCGGAACACACAAAGCCAGACAGTCTGTGGTGTGCAAGTGAATGAGAGTGAAAGAGAGAAGAAAGAGTGGAACGACTAAGCCGGAGCGAATGGACAGCTGTCACGTCCAATGTGTGTCACTGCCAGAGACGTCTACAGTCTGACCCGCTTATGTAAGTCAAACAGCTGTGGATGGCCTCAAGGGGAAACACTCACAGTGTACGTCTCACCTCACCATCAGAGAAGGCTTCTAAAAACCAAAGTAAACCGCTTTGACAGAAAAGTCAATAAAAACAAAGTGTGTGAGTGAAAGAAGAGAATATGAGAGAGCAGAATACTCCTCCTCAAAGAGACGGGAGAGAGAAGGACAGATAAAAAAATGAAGACAGCGTAACTAGGACTCTAGTAAGTGAAGTAGATAGAGTGGCAGAGCTGGCCGGCTCCTGTGCTGTTATTCCTGTTCTGTATGCCAAGCTGGCAGCCAATCTGGCCGTCTGTCAGGATGGTTCTGAACAAAAGGCTCCTCGGGGAGCGGGCGTGATGAGGAGGCCTGAGCAAACAGCCAGGCCCACTGCCTGACCTTGGAAGGACTAACGTTGCTTAACAGCAATGTAGGGAAGGAGTGTAAGAGCACTCGGCATGCAACAGTCAGATTCAACTCCGTAACGACAGCTGTTTGTATCAGGGTCTCAACAACCCTGCAGCTCGCGGCACATC
This sequence comes from Hypophthalmichthys molitrix, assembly GCA_037950675.1. NCBI lineage: Eukaryota > Metazoa > Chordata > Actinopteri > Cypriniformes > Xenocyprididae > Hypophthalmichthys > Hypophthalmichthys molitrix. The sequence continues at coordinate 14,701,436 of CM075506.1, forward strand.
AATGTAGAAAGTAATGTTGTCAAAAGTACCGACCACGATACCAAGTCGGTACTAAAATTTTAAAAACGTGACTGAGCACTGTTGAGCGGATTCGTAAACACCTCTGATTGGCAGTTGTGTTCACGTGCTCATCGGATATGTTGTAAATAGTCATCGATGACGCTCTTCACCGAGCGCTTACACAGAAACACACGGGAGCGTCTGAAAGCAGGCGTCTATCACAGACCAGTCCGCTGATTCAAATTCAAACACTTGTGTGCTTTCTAATGCTCCTGTGTGTTGATTATTGTAGCCAATCACAGACATATCTGATTCTATCCATCTTAAACATTTGCTACACTTCAGTGAAAACCCTAGTTAAAAATCAATGCCTAAACAAACTACAAAGAGAAATACAAGCTTCCTTCCCCTATAATTCAGCATCTAATCAATTTCTCACTCACTTTGGGAGTCCCAACCTCCTCCTCCATGAGGCTGTGCTCAGTAGCACAGGTGGACTGTGGGAATGTGAAGGAGTCCGCGGAGGCTTGAGGCACAGCTGGGGATCGCAGGAGACGCATGTTCTGAGGCAGGAGGCTCACCTGAGGAGCAGTGCTGTTTGCCTGCAGAGAAAAAGACGGAAACAGTCAACAGCTTGGCCAACATTGTACTTACACTACTGTTAACATTTTAATTTTCAGAGGCATTTTGAAGAGTTTTACCTTGACGACGGTCTGCTCTGCAATCGTACTGGGACGTCTCTGGCGGGCGTCGAGTCGAGGCTCTACTGGGAAACTGCAGCGGTGGGCCTTTAGCCTCTCAACCAGCAAGTAGTAGATAGCAGCAAAATGATTGTAACTCTTATTCTGAAGAGACTGCAGAACATATGGTGAAAATATCAAATAAAAGGGCCATTAGTCAAGCTTGTATAAACATTAAGGATGCAATTTCATTTCTTAAAATTAGTGTAATTTCTCACCTCTATGGTTTTGTGCTGGTCGATACCCAGGCTGTGCATCAACCTGAGCACCTGTTCACTGTACTCTCCCACACCAGCCTGCCCTTCTGCAGTCTGCTGATACAACATCGGCCGCTGCACAGGCACCTCCATCACCATCCACTTGTGCTCCTTTATTTGTCCTATAGACAAACGCTTAGAGGGGTCTAACACCAACATCCGCCTGATCAGATGCTCACAGTCTGCACATAAAAGAGAAAAAGAAGAAGATAAACATGACATGTCCCGTACCCAGGAACAAAAATAACATTTGCCAAACCAAATCTTGTCGAGTTGATGGGTAACTTTTTTTAATAACACACTACACTAGTTTGGGGTCAGTAAGATCTTTTTAAATGTGATTAATACTATATAAAAGGATCTACGTCAGAACGCTGACTCAGTATTGGCCGACTCCTGCGTCAGCATCACGCACTGCTCATGTGAACAGGCGTCGGCCAATACTGAGTCAGCGCTCTGACGTAGATCCTATAAGCACTGCAACGAAAATAGCATAGGAGAATGACACCGGAGAGATGAATTTGTTGAATAAATCATTATTTTTGTTCTGTTTTTGCGCACAAAAAGTATTCTCATCGCTTCATAACATTAAGTTTGAACCACTATAGTCACATTGACTATTTTAACGATGTTTTACTACTTTCCTGGACCTTGAATGTGGTAATTTCATTGCTTTCTGTTGAGAGTAAAAAAACCTCTTGGATTTCATCAAAAATATCTTAATTTGTGTTCCGAAGATGAACGAAGGTCTTACAGGTTTGGAACGACATGAAGGTAAATACTTAATGATAGAAATTTCATTTTTGGGTGAACTAACCTTTTAAGGATGAATGATCAAAAGTGACATTGATAAGACATTGGTAGTGTTACAAAAGATTTCTATTTCAAATAAATGCTGTTCTTTTGAACCTTCTTTCAACAAAGAATCCTGAAAAAATATTAAGCAGCACAACTCTTTCAAAAATTGATGATAATAATAAGACATGTTTCTTGAGCAGCAAATCAGCATATTAGAATGATTTCTGAAGGATGGAGATGAAGACTGGAGTAATGATGCTGAAATTAAGCTTAAAGGGTTAGTTCACCCAAAAATGAAAATAATGTCATTTATTACTCACCCTCATGCCATTCCACACCCGTAAGACCTTCATTCATCTTCAGAACACAAATTAAGATATTTTTGTTGAAATCCGATGGCTCCGTGAGGCCTGCATAGCCAGCAATGACATTTCCTCTCTCAAGATCCATTAATGTACTAAAAACACATTTAAATCAGTTCATGTGAGTACAGTGGTTCAATATTAATATTATAAAGCGACGAGAATATTTTTGGTGCGCCAAAAAAAACAAAATAATGATTTATATAGTGATGGCCGATTTCAAAACACTGCTTCATGAAGCTTCGGAGCGTTATGAATCTTTTGTTTTTTTTGGAGCACCAAAAATATTCTCGTCACTTTATAATATTAATATTGAACCACTGTACTCACATGAACTGATTTAAATATGTTTTTAGTACATTAATGGATCTTGAGAGAGGAAATGTCATTGCTGGCTATGCAGGCCTCACATGAACAAATTACGGTGCATTTTCAAATATATTTAAATTTAAAACATTTTTAATTTTTATTTTAAATTGTACTATTTCTCAGTATTACTGTTTTTACTGTATTTTTTTATTAAAAAATGCAGCCTTGGTGAGAATAAGAAACTTTTAAAAAAATAATAATAATAAAAATTACTGAACAGTGCTATGTTGGAGGGGAAAAAAGTGAGTCTTGGAGGAAGAACTGTTTATTCTGATAACAGCTGAGTAAATTATTATTATGATTGGTCAAGTATTATCATAATTGTGGGAGCAGTAAGAAAGTTCTGTGCTTGTCTCAGCAGTAAGAACAGCAGCTCTGTACAATCTCAACCTGAAAAGGTCACAATGTGTTTGCTTCACAGTAAACACTGCTGCATCTGAGACATATACTCAGCAGTGGTGACAGCCTGTACCGTCCACTCCTTAGGACAAGATTTGTGGAACAGCCTGTCTACAATCCCCGCCGAAATGAAGCTCAACAAATGCTGCACTGTCAGACCAACACAAACCTAAATTACATTATCTCATCGAAGAATGCACAAGGTATTTTGTCTGTCCCTGTGCCCTTGACTATTGACCACGTCTGACTCAGCTGGGCTGAATGAAACTGACGTCAAAGAGCTGGCGGTGATGCGGGTGTGCTCAGTTCTCTTGTTGCTTAAATGGTCAGCAATTTTTTTTAGACTCGTTCATCCTGTTAATCTGTCACATTTACGGTTGCTGGAGAGCCTGCGAGACACTAGAGCAAACAGAGGGAGTCGCACGGCTACAGTAACACTCCTTGTGCTAGAACACAGTGGGATGTCCTTCTGCTGGAAACATTCTCCTCCTGACGTCTCCCTCACTTCAGGGAATCAGAGAATCTTATTACCATATTCATGTAGAAATTATATGCATAAATACAACTGTGAAGAACTGTTTGCCAACCATCTGGAAATACCTTGATTTTAGGATGAATGGTTCTTCAGATGCAAACTGATCTGAAATTTTAAAAATGTATCTTTACTGACCATACTATTTAAACTATATTTTCATACTGATATTAATATATTTCTAATCACTACTTGCTTTAAAGACAAAATTTATGAATTAAATGAAAATTGGTCATGATTTACTCACCCATGTCATTTTTTTCTTGGGGAAATAAGTAACGAGAGTGAGTAACGTGAGTGAGGGTGAGTAAATCATAGGATAATTTTCATTTGTGGGTGAACTATCCCTTTAAATACTTTCCAGCATTTTGGTAAAAAAAAAAAAAAAAAGAGTACATCTTTAAAATGCATGCAGATTACAGCAAAGTGCAACAGTTATCGAACGGTGCTCAGCAGTGGTCAAAAAGGATTAAAACAGTGAATTTTGAATTGATCTCTTGTTGTGAACTCAATTGTAAATGCAATTAAATTACCAAACTACCTTGGTGTTGGTCAAAAAAACAGTAGTTAATTCAGCCAGGGATTTTTACCTGGGTGGTGGGAGAAAAAAAAAAAAAACTGACATTCTGGATTCAGAAAAATAAATAAATAAATAATAATAATAATAAATAAAAAAATAAAAAAAATCACTGACTACCCCCTGTAAATGTCGAAAATACCATACGACCCCATGAGAAACAATTACCGTTGTACAATTTTAAAATTCTAAAATGCTGACTTTCTTCTGTCTGAGCCATTTTGTAACTGGCTTGTATGTTTTAAATCATGGAACATGACCCAACATCTATGAGCTTTGGATTGTACACAGCTGCTGTAGAATCTCTTGTTTCATTTTGGAGTTCATTGATCCTGACTGTTCAAAGCAGCTCATCACCATTTCACCCTTTTCATCACGGTGCACAGTTAGGATGGCGTTTTGGTGTTGGTATGCAGTGCTTTGTTTTCCCTGAACATTAAGGCATTTATATTTATCCAAAAAAGTTCAACTTTGGCCCACAGAATACTACTCCACTACTCTCTTTCTTGGTAACCTCTTAAGACCCCAGTATTAGAGGAGGGTCTAATGATGATGAAGAAAGTCTGATGATGTGTGGATAATGCAGCATCAGTGCTGTCTTAATTTTCTTAATAAATTTAATTAAATATGTTAAATGAAAATTATGAATTTTTTTCTATTTCATATTTTAAAATCATTTTTACAACTGTAACTTCTCTGTGCAGCATGAAACTTAATGGGCACCTATTACGCAAAATTTACTTTTACATGATGTTTGAACATAAATGTGTGTTTGCAGTGTGTGAACATAACCGCCCTATAATGTAAAAACCCACCCACTCCCTTTTTTTTTTTAATTCCCATAAATCATAAGCAGTGTCTCAGAACAAGCCGATTCTGGACAGTGACATCACTTTGCACAGGCCCCACCCATGACTTATGACGGACTCTGCCATATTAGCATAGACCTCACCCTGAGCGAGTCGTACACAGTCCGCCATTTTCTCCAGGCTGGAGCAGTTGTAGCGACAAGAATGTCTCGTAAGCGATTAAGGTGTTTTGTTGCTGGATGCAAGAGTGAACATAACAGTCTTCATGTACTCCTGACATCACAGCCGCTGAAGACGCAGTGGACTGAGCCGGCGGTCGAACAAAAAAACATGGAAGCACTGCATTCCGTTCACTACGTCAACAACATAGAAGACTGACAGGAAAGAGAAAAAATTGTTAAATAAAGTCGTTATTTTTGTTTTGTTTTTGCGCTCAAAAAGTATTTATCGCTTCATAACATTAAGGTTGAACCACTGTAGTCATGTTGACTATTTTAACAATGTCTTTAATACCTTTCTGGACTTCAAAAGGTGAAATGACGTTGCTGCCTGTGTGTGGTTCAGAAACCTTCGGATTTCGTCAAAAATATCTTAATGTGTGTTCCGAAGATGAACGAAGGTCTTACGGGTTTGGGGCGACATGAGGGTGAGTACTTAATGACAGAAATTTCATTTTTGGGTGAACTAACCCTTTAAAAGGTAGGATAGGCAGCAATAGGTTAGCAATAGCAAGCTAGCTTTGAAAGCATAAGATCCCACCCTACGCAGAAGTATGCAAATACATATGTTATCAAGACATCCTATAATTGCATTTGGACCGAATGCAATGATTGGACGAACATTTTTTGGTCCTGAGACTGCCACAGAAGACATATGTACATTTTTTAATATTTAGACCACTTCTATTATTGATTTCTCTCAGGATGTGTAGAGAGTTTCAACCAGTATAACAAAAAGTGTTTCTGAAAAACATTGCCTACCCTAGCTTTAATGGCTGACACTAGCCTACACCAGATGTGAGAGTCACGTCAAAAGCAAATAGAAGTCATTACAATCAGACAAGAGGACAAATGAAAGAGTTAATAGAAGGGTAAAGGAATGTTCACTTTGACGCGTCCTGTTTAAACAGCTCGTTTGCATCTTTATACTTTATGGATACCACTGAAACGAACAAGTGGATGGTTTATTTTTAATGGCAACCTGGATTGCGTCAGAGAATTGTATGTTTGTTCGAAGCATTTTGTTTTGTAAACGAGGCACATTGTAATGGAGAGTTCGCAAAGGATCTTTTGTTGACAGATGAAGCAGCCAACTCTATTGGTTCTGACAGCAGCTACATTGGCTGAGGCTAGATAAAACATATTAATGCCAAGTCAATACTGAAGACTATTTTTCATTGCAATAACAAGGAAGAATAAAATAATAAAATAAAAATAATAATCTTCACACAAATTTTTAAAGTACAGTTTTTTAAATGAAATTCTAAAATTCTTTCTGATGACACCTCACTAAACAGTGTCCTAATTTATAGTAAAAGTATCTTCCTCATTCATACTTTCATTTCATCTCAAAGTACCAAAGGGCAGAGAAATTGTCCTAGATGTTCTAAAAGATAATGCCATTACTGTGCAAGTTCCTGAATGTTCCATCTTGTCTTGAGTCCTCATTAAAACTACCAGGATAATTCTGGAAAGTTCTTTTCCTTCATTGAGAAATAAGCCAAAGTCCCCTGTATAACACACCAGGCTCTCATAATCTTTCCCAATGGTGAGTGTGCGGTATTCACTGTGTAGTGTAGTGTGTGTAGTATGTAGTGTGTGGTGCGTGCAAGCGCTCTTGGCTGAGAGCAGAATGAGGTGGGGTGAATACTCCATAGGGGTGAAATCCTGTGTGATGAGAGCATTTGAAAAGGAAATGTAAAGGAAAAGCACACACTGTTCTTCTCATTTGAGAAGTAACGCTCAGTTTCACTTGGGAACCCGCAAAGACATGAGTTTTGGGCTAACATACTCAACATGGCTTAATTGCTTAAATGTCTTGAACAAAGTCAACTGACCCCTACTACCGGCCCCCCTTCCCCCCAATCAGGGGCCATCCTGGCAGGACCGGTAGGTTAGCATGTGTTCGCTCTTCCTCGGGTTACTTGATACGTGCTTAATCACAGAGAGCAAAGCTTGTGTAAAATGAACAAATGTGACATTCTGACTCTTACGTCAAGTACGGCCAACCGGCCTCTCTCTCTCGCTCTCTCTCTCTCTCAGAGTCTGGCATGAACTGGCTCGCTACCATGTCTTGCCTCTCACCCTTTGGCCTCTCACTTTATCTCTCTCTTGCCCTCTGTTCTCTCTTGATCACAATCCTGCCCTTCCCGGCTTGTGTTATTCTGCCTAAAAATGAGTGGAGTGAATGTTGACTGCTGTGATTTTACTCTGCGTAGGTCATTCACTTTAAAGTGGATGGGTTAACAACTAGTCAACAAATCAGGTTTAAGAAAACCCTGTATAAATAGATGGGCTTTCTAAGTCACATGACCCTGATTAGATGTTTTTCTCTAGGGGCATTTAACTAGTGGGTTAATTTCGCTAATTTATTACTTGACACACTATTAAAAAAACAATGGTGGAACCAGTGATAAAAAATACAACAAAAACATTCTAATAAACTTGTCAGTAGGTAAACATGATATTAGTGATATTAAAGACTTTTTATTGATTTATTAACTGCTAATTTACCCTATTTTTACACTATCATTCTTTTTGTTTTAATAAAAATTAATACTTTCATTCAGCAAGGACATATTAAATTGATCAAAAGTGAGAGAAAAGTCATTTATAATAATACGAATGACTTCTATTTCAAATAAACGCTGTTCTTTCCAACTTTCTATTCATCAAAGAAAGAAAAATGTATCACAAATGTATCAAAATTCCTGAAAAAATTGTATCACGGTTTCCATATTAAGCAGCACCTGTTTTCAGCATTGATAATAAGAAGACATTTTTCTTGAGCACCAAATCAGCATATTAGAATGATTTCTGAAGGATCATGTGACACTGAAGACTGGAGTAATCACAGGATAATAATTCTAATCACACGAATAAATTACATTTTAAAATATATTAAAAAAAGAAAACTATTATTTTAAATTGTAATAATATTTTCACAATAAATGCAAATAAAGGCAGCCTAGGTGAGCATAATAGACTTCTTTCAAAAACATTACCGTTCAGAAGTTTGGGTTGGGTAAGATTTATTAGTGTAGATTACCTTTGGTGTTGTCTAACGTTCACTTACAGTTGATCTTTAAAAGCACTAAAAATTTTATAACGCTGTTAAATGTAATTTAGCAGCTCTCAAAATGAATATACACATTTTAATGTTGTGATGCCAAAATTCAGTTGTAGCATTTAAAATGTATTGTATATATTCAGACAAAAACAGCAGTTAATTGGTTTATCATCAATAGAATGAAAATAATTAATCTGCTTATTGGTATCGACCAGAATTGTAGTATCAGTGCACCCTACCAGTCAACCTCACTAAAAGACTAGTTGGTTACAGGATGACTAGTTCACTATGGCTCATTTCAAAGGGATATGTTCCACTGCTTAATGTCTCTGAGCAGTTAGAGCCGTTCCTCTTTATACAATCCAGACACACACACAAACTAAAGCCTAACACTTATGGAATGTTTTAATTGACCAGGCTTGAATTTCATGAAAAACATCAACTGCCGCCAGAAAACCTCTCCTGGTGGCAGCTTTGTGCAGTGCGAGAACGTCTCACCTTCTGTCATGAAGTAAGGGATACGGAAACGGCCCTCCAAGACACGCTGCCGCAGGATGGGGAGAGAGGGGCCATCGAAAGGCAGGGCACCACACACCAGCACGTACAGAACCACCCCCATACTCTGCAGGAACACACACACAGCGTCAGCTCAATGGTGAAAAACACAATTACAATGTGCAAATGTCCTACAAAAGAATATTCTGTCATCACCTACTTCCCCTCTTGTCATTCCAAACCTGTATGACTTTCTTTTTTGTGGAACACAAAGGAAGATGTTTAACAGAATGTTTATGCTGCTCTTTTCTCACTGTATGTGAAAATCTCGCCTAATTAAAAAGTCATATGGGTTTGGAATGACTTGAGGGTGAGTAAATGACTTCCAATTTTTGGGTGAACTCTTCCTTTAATGGCAGTAAAAAGCAAGCAAGAGTGCTTTCACATGATCTGATCTCTATCTCTCTCAAATGGACCACAGGGTGTTTGGTTTACGCTTTGACGTCAGTCGAGTTCTCAAAGGTTGAATAGGTGGTAACACAAACAACTGTCAGCTGACTCACTAATCATTTACTGTCAAACACACAGTGGTGTGAACCTGCACGGATACACTGGCTAGTCAGATCAGAGTGGCATTACCCAGATGTCTAGCTGAGGTCCTTCATACTGCTGACCCTCAAACACCTCCGGGGCTGCATATGGAGGACTCCCGCACCATGTGGCCAGGGGCTTACCCGACTGGAAGAAATTTCCAAAGCCAAAATCTGCAATGATGAAAAAAAAGAGAGAGAAAGAAATAAGAATGAGACTGCTCAGAGGCAAAGATCACATTTCAGGGGACAACAAACAGGAAGGTTCCATTACAATACTGATTGTACTATCAAGGTTCCCACACCTATAGTGACCGTTAACGTTTCCAGTTAATAAGTAACTACTGTGTTAAAAAAAAAAAAACTCACTAAAAAGAAATATAATATAACTTAAAAAAAATATTGTGAAATATTATTACAATTTAAATTAGCTGTTTTCTATTTTAATATATTTTAAAATGTAAATTATTCCTGTGATAGCCATTACTTTTGGCAAGTGTGGCAAAAAGTGAATAATGGATCCTATAAGTGTGTGAATCATTTGTCATCAAATTATCAAGAGTTGATAAATATAATAACCTTCCAATTGCATACCGTGATTTGTGCGAAATCAGTTTACTGATGAACCAGAGGTGTAATGTTTTCCTTAAAATTACCCATGCCTCAGACAGTACAGACACTGCAAAAACATCCTTCTCCAATATCCTAAGCCAAAAAACACATTTCCTCCACACATCCTCAAAGCTCACAGAATGATGCTTTTGCAGCCCCCTTCTTTCTACTTTGATGACTAATATTAGTGTTGTACTCACTGAGAGGCTATTACTAAAAAAATCATTCCCACACAAACTTTGCTGTTAAAGTGTAATTTGCCTGCAGTACTGTCAGACAGCATTTTTATATAGAAAGCATTAGAATATTAGATATAATTAGATATAAGCATTTAAGCATGTAGTCTTCCTCTCCTGAAAAACAGAGTAAAAATCTTGATGACTCATCCTGCACTACACAGATTTTTGTCCAATCAAATGCCATCTAGAACGAGATGATCAGTTTCTCTAATACCGCCTGCAGCCGAATGGAAAATAGTGAATCAGGTTCATGGCTGTGGCGTAACTAATACCCATTGCCAATTTTATAAATGGGACAAGCCCTTTAAAATGTCTCATCTGAACTTCCTGTTTCAGTAGGAATTAAATCAACACAGGACTGAAAACTGAACTCAAACAATTTTTATGATGAAAGGAATACAACATGATTCTGTGACTTGATTTATACTTTGCCTAACAAGCTGTAACATTGTGTGAATGACCACAAAAGATCAGACTACATTACATAAGGTCACTCAAAATTTCTAAGCTACCAATCTGGCATTATACCGAACTGTGTCTATCAGCAAATTTGTATAACATGCTATGCTGACAACATTCAATGAAGCAGCATCTGTAATAGCCAGGGCTTAGTGGATCATGCTGTGCAAACCCTGAAGATGGAAACCGTCATCACCACCACCTCACTCTGGCTTTAATGGACTGGACAAGCTTTACAAAGTGCTCTGTGATTAGATACAATGGCCACCACTGCCAGAAAGACAGTGGTGTGAGATGGCCAAATATGGCTCTCAGACAAATCTGATACTCCTTGTGTATAACGGTCAAACTTACTTTAAAGTATAGGTCACAGGCCTGTTTTTGTTCGTAACTGTGTGGAACTTGTGATTTATAAGAGTGGATTTAGTAATTCAGGGTGAAATTATCACTGGGATGTCAAATCATCTGATTTTATTTAAATTCCAGTGAGTATTTAGAGTTTTTCTACAACCTGAGCTTCAGGGACCTCATAAAATGAAAATATGAACCTTAAGGAGAGATAAAAAGCAGCCGTGGTTACATTACACTGTGACTGTGATGTAAGATGCCAGTATGATGAGTCCATATCAGTTGAACTGACCCACTTCATGAGTTGAATACTGAGCAGGAGGAATTGACGTCAATGCTCTAGGCAGTCCAGCGGCAGACATTGCAGGAGTGAGCCTCACCATTCAATACAGGAATCACTCAATCTCATCCAGCCCCAGAGCTTAACTCCCGCAGCTTGGAAAACAGTGGCTAGTGCCATTTTTACAGGCAGGCAGAGCTGGTCTTTTTTGTAACTTTGAATAAAAGCTTTTATTGAGGTCAATAGCTCTGGCTCTCATAATTTTGTTATGCAGTGGACATGCATGCACTGTGCATTGGATTTGTGCTGGAGGTTGGTTGTGTAAAGATCTCTGGGGATCCAATCCTAACCAATTTTTATACAGTTTCCCAATCATTGCCCAACCCCAGGAAGTCTCCCACTCCCACAGGTTTGCTAATTCAACATGGATTAACGGAAAAACAGATGTTCACTCTTTTCTTGCTTCATGCTTTGACATTTTGTCATGTAATCACAATGCAAAATCACTGTGAAATGAAATATATATTGCTCTGTATATCTATATGGTAAAGGAAAGGGTCTTCATGGTTAATAGATTCGAGTTTCACAGTGTCTTCTGCTTCATCAAAATTTCTTCTTTTAGTCATGACACAGGCACATAAATGTTTGAAGTGGAACATAAAAGGCTGATGACCTTTCTTTGAGTGACCCAGCTCCAGCCATCTTCTGAGAGGCTGACTGTGCATCAGTGTGAGGGCTAAAGAAAAAAGGACCTTTAACAAAGCCTTGTGGGATACCCCTCTGTGACTGGCCACTGCATTACTTTCTGAGCAGAACATCACAATCTACCATCATGACAGTGGAGTTTGGGCAGAGAGCAGGTTGAGGTGTCAGGAAAACTGACAGTGTTTGGTCTGTGTTTGAATATGTGTGCACATATGTGTGTGGGAAGCTCTTCCATCACTGAGAGCTTTGCATGGCTGCGATACTCAGTGCCTGTCTCACTTTATAGTCAGTAGCCTCTCAATTGCTCAAAATCAAATGGAATTGCAAATGAACCTTGGTCTGCTTATATGGTTTAGCACAAAATGCACCTGTGTCCTCTTGACGCAACTCATGGCTTTGCCAACTGAGCAGTACCTGAGTCATCATCCTGAGCAATAAAGCTTTGATTATATAAATGATCTATCACACCCATATAATTAACTATGACTATCAACTCACAAAAATGTAGGTGAAAAACTCAAGGCATGGAAAACTCCCCACCCTCCTCCCACAAAAAAAAAAAAAAAAAAAAAAAAAAATTTTGACTACAACTTTCGGCTTAGTTTTGTGGTGCTACAAACTTTAATGTTTTACACTACAATCTAGAGTCTCCAGTTCAGTTACTGACACACACAATTTTTTTTTTTAATTTGTGCTTTTTATTTGTGCATTCACTCAGTTGCACGAATAAAAAGCATACATAAAATAAACCAAACTAAATTAAGTATCATTTATTTATGCATTATATTATATAAAAAACAATATAATATATAATAAAATATAATTCATTATAGCCATAAAATACAAATTGAGTATAATATAATATAATATAATATAAATATAGCAGATAGCAGTTGTTTTTTATATCAGACTAGTAAAGTTCTAAAGCCAAAATTTTGGATAGTGTAACTATGAAGGCCTTTACCAGCAATCTTGATGTTCATGTGTCCGTCTAGCAGCAGGTTCTCTGCCTTCAAGTCCCGGTGAACGATGTTACGATTGTGGCAGTACTCAACAGCAGATAGAATTTGCCAAAACTTGCGTCGTGCCTCTGGTTCACTCAGCCGTCCATGCTTGGCTAGGTAGTCTAAATAAAGAGGAAGTGGGTTTAACTAAACATCACAAAATACACAATCAATTAAACATTCTGCATGGGTACTGTAGAGTAATGTGGGTCATAATAAAATGTGACTGGACAAAAAAAAAAAAAGCAATCATTTGAAAACCATGACCACACGTTGTACCGGGAAAGGCTCCGGTGGTGTGGTGTGGCTAGTGGCAGAGATTGATGAGCCACAATAAGGAGGCTCTGTGGTGTGTGAGTAGGGTAAACATCCCCCCGGATGGTGTAATCATGTGGTCACCACACCCTAGAGTGCTGGGTCAGCCCCTGGCCCTCGGCCCGTGGCCAAACCTACAGTCCTCACACATTCCATTCCATACTCGTTTTGGGATTATACTGAGGTGGGTTGGCAGAGCGACTGTGTGTACATGGCAACATGTTTAAGGCATCATTCTCTGCATAAGTTTAAAAAAAACAAAAAAATTAAAAAAACAGTCATTTGTGATCGCAGGATTACCTTGCATAACCTAGCTTAAAGAACGGAGAAGAAAAACATGGGTTACAAAAAAAAAAGCCACATTGTGTCCACACGTCTGTATTTATATAGATTAAGTTTATTTACTGGATACATTCGCTGTGTGACACGTGTATTTAAAAAAAATATTGTGTGCAAAGAACGCATATTAGTTACTAACCCATCTTATTGTGTATATACAGGGTGCAAATAAATGTATATTAATGGCATATATTTACACACACACTCTACCAGTCAAAAGTTTGGATTTGGATTAAGATTTTTAATGTTTTTAAAAGAAGTTTCGTCTGCTCACCAAGGCTGCATTAATTTAATTAAAAATACAGTAAAAACAGTAATATTGTGAAATATTATTACAATTTAAAATAACTGTTTTCTGTTTGAATATATTTTATAAAGTGATTTATTCCTGTGATCAAAGCTGAATTTTCAGCATCATTACTCCAGTCTTCAGTGTCACATGATCCTTCAGAAATCATTCTAATATGCTGATTTGCTGCTCAAACATTTATTGTGTACAATTGTACAAAATATTTGTGCATAATATATATTTATTTTTTTTTCAGGATTCTTTGATGAATAGAAAGTTCAAAAGAACAGCATTTATTTGAAATATAATCTTTTGCAACATTATAAATGTCTTCACTGTCACTTTTGATCGATTTAATGCATCCTTGCTGAATAAAAGTATTAATTTCTTTTCAAAAAAATAAAAATAAAAATTCTTACTGACCCCAAACTTTTGAACAGTAGTGTATAATGTTACAAAAGCTTTGTATTTCAGATAAATGCCGTTCTTTTGAACTTTCTATTCATCAAGGAATCCTGGAAAAAAAAAAAAAAGTACACAACTGTTTTCAACATTGATAATAATAATAAATGTTTCTTGAGCAGCAGATCATCATATTAGAATGATTTCTGAAGGATCATGTGACACTGAAGAATGGAGTAATAATGCTGAAAATTCAGCTTTGATCACAGGAATAAATTACTTTATAAAATATATTCAAATAGAAAACAGTTATTTTAAATTGTAATAATATTTCACAATATTACTGTTTTTACTGTATTTTTAATTAAATTAATGCAGCATTGGTGAGCAGACGAAACTTCTTTTAAAAACATTAAAAATCTTACTGTGTCCAAACTTTTGAAAAACCAAAAGTTATATAGACATTTTTGATATTTTTTTATATATTTTTACTAGTGGGTGCAGGACACTATAGTTCATTTATGTAAGTGAGGATAGCAAAATAAAGTAAACTGTGACATTATACCAAAACATTATTCATACAGTGGACTTTTTTGATAAATTGATAAAAAAAAACTGGAGCCAAAAATTATTCAGACACTTTGACCTGACCATGTTTTGCTTAAGTGTTATCTGACATAATTAAGATTAATTTTTTCTGACACAGTTTAACTCTGAGATCTTGTCATATTTCATTACGTTTTTTTTTTAAACTATAGTGAATAAACTGTAATAATGAATGAAATGTTCAAGGTATCTGAATACATTTTGGTTTGACTGTATATATATATATATATATATATATATATATATATATATATATATATATATATATATATATAATTTCTTATATATGATATAAATTGTAATATTACTACAAAAATAATACATTTACAGTAATACCAAATGTAAAATTCATTGAGCAAACCAATTAGATAACAGATGCAACATTCTGAAATTGTGCTTTGTTTTAAAAAAAACTTTTTTAAGAGTGTTGCTAATCGAAAAACACACCTGACATAGGAATGTCTCATATTTGTGTCAACTGGCCTGTAGGATCCTACTCAGAGATAAAATGTACATACACTTTGCTCTATACCCCTCAACCATATGTAATAAACCCTGCTAAAGCACAGACTGTGGACTTTGGCCAACAGAACAAAATAACAGTCTGGTGCCAGCATACCTGGTTCATTAAGCCTCTAAAACTTCTCTTCTTCTGATTAGCCATGTGAGCATGAACAAGATAGACCTGAAAAAGCCTGAGCTGGCCAGCTGACCTAATAAAAGTTGCTTCCACTTTGTAAGTAGTACAACTGAAGTTCCTCTCCACTGACCCTTGCAAACCAGAGCGGCAGCCACACCACAGTTGCATGGACTAACTAACTGCCTTAAAGAGGCACAAGAAAAGGAGAAAAAGCATTTCCTCTTCCCGGCAAGATGCATTATCTGAAGGGCTTGTATATTAGGGGTTTTAAAACATTGACTAGCTGAACCTTGTCCTGGTAGTTTTATCACGTACACATATTGTATTTTAGGTTTACACCATCTTTATTTCACTGAAATATAACATGTAAAATATTTTAATAATAATAAAAATGAAATATGTTTAATGAACAACATATTTTAATAATAAAATTGAATATTTCATATAGTCTGCACATATATAATTTTTAAAAAAAATCTAAGAATAGCTCAAAAGAATACTATGGTATTTTTTTTTACTTAGATTACCATTTATTTTAGGCTTTTCACCATCATTCCCTTGCTGTGTGACTTTTTTTATACTTAAAAATATCTATATTAAAAAAAGATTTCAAAGAGTCTCTAAATTAATGAATTACAGAAAAAGAAAAATATGTAAAAATCAAAGAATAATGCTTTAACAAATACCATGGTGTTAAATAAAAAATAAATTAATAATATATATAAAAAATACTATGGTATTAAAAAACTACTACTACTAAAACAAACACACACACACACACACACACACACAGTACCAAGGTAAATTTTGGTCATTTTCTCAGTGGATTCCTGCACACATTAAAATAAACAAAACTATTTCCAACATACAGAATACATTTCTTCTGGTCTTGAAACACACTCTTTCCAGTCTGTCATAAATGATCTAGACAGGATTTATGAATTTTCCTATACCGCCATTACTAATGCTAAAACCTAAAATTGACAGACTAGGAATAGAGCCTAAGGGTAAACGGCAGGAATCAAGAGGCTGAGGGCAGACACGGGTGTCAAGACTGATCAGCTGACATGTTCAAAAAGAACCTTTTCTCCAGCTCTGTATTTTTCTAAAATATGCATGGCCTACATTTCTCCCCTCCACTTCCAAAATTCAAATCAATGTCCCTTAGCTTTCCCTCTCTCTCCTGCTTTGCCTGTGCATTCTGCAGCTCCTGCTTATTCGAAGTTGACCCAGTTTCCAGGTCCCTCTATTGCTTCGTCTCTGATCTGCAGTGCTGGTGGAGCAGACAGGCTCTCGTGGTGGGCTTCTGCACTGCTAAGCTCCACCACGGGGGACCGAACCTAGCACTTCACACCAAACACCAAATGCTACTCTATCTCTCTCCTCTCTTTTATCCCTGTGAAGATTATCTGATGGAAGTGAGTGCCTGTGTTATATTAGGATATCTTAGGTTTAGTGTGAACTAATCATGTTCTGTTTTGTCTTAATTTCAAAAAAGTATATTTCATAATTTGTGAGAGTTTTCAGTCTTTATAGGGATGGAACATGCTGTAAATAGTTGCATAATCATATTATGCAATCCGAGAATCACAATAGCTGGACAACATGGCCTCTTAGTACTACCAGAGAGAAATTATAGGATAATCTTGACAAAAAGCATTTGTTATTCTATGGTGACAGATCATTTTTTTTGTTTTTTGATTTTTATTTGCTTGACCTCGGCAACCTAATTTTAAGTCTCTATGGGAGATTTGGCTGTTATCTCACCCTGTAGCACACTTGGGAACAAGTAATTTGGTTTGCCCCAGCCACGACATTCCTCTTTATATCTCTTTCAAAACAGAGACGCTGTTGTCACATCCAACACCAGGGTCATGGTGTCCACATAAAGTACACCACAACCACAAGATGGTAAAAGCATCACGTTAAATGTCTGTTTGTTGTCTTGTAATAAAACACTTTGCTTGTACAAGCGTGTTGATTTGTGGCTGGACGAGCAGAATTAGCATGACAAATATGTTTACAAAACTCAACAAATATATCCAAAGCAAAAGTGTTTAGTAAATTGTCTGTCTACAATGAAAGCAGAAAGGTTGCACAATGCAGAACAACAGCCAAACTGAACATATTTGATGTTGAGTATAGTTTTGGGCCAATAGGATTTTGCTTTGTGTGGGGCTACACTACAGGCTAGATATTTCCCTTAAAAGTGCATAAAATATAAATCAAAATGCATGTAGAAAAAAAAAAAACAGAATCCTCAGGGAAGGAACAATTTCTTGGTAGCATATCACATTGCCGTGTACTGTTAAACAGAC
Source organism: Hypophthalmichthys molitrix (assembly GCA_037950675.1). NCBI lineage: Eukaryota > Metazoa > Chordata > Actinopteri > Cypriniformes > Xenocyprididae > Hypophthalmichthys > Hypophthalmichthys molitrix. The sequence goes on from CM075506.1 coordinate 14,719,208, forward strand.
ACACTGTTATATAAGAATAATGTGTGATGATTATGTGAGTTTTCACAGGTGAACAGCAACTGCTGCTACAAAGTCAAAAGGATCGGTCAGTGGAAATGATGTAGTCTACTCTTAGACCACTTTCACTTTCAAGAATCACCAACAAGTGATTTTAAATAAATTTACATCCATCAATTCAGATCCTAAATTTTTTACAAAAAAATTGTCAGATTCCGATACCGGTTGCTGATTTTTTTTCTTTAAGCTTTATTTGTTGTTTATTTGCTCTATAACAGGCAAACTGTCCTTAAACTAAAAAAAAATATCTGTAGCCATTTGAAATTAAAAGCAACCACTGCATTTTAATTAAGATCCAAAGAAAAATGCTACACACGTAGCATGAACAGTTGTTTTTTATTTTAATTACATTGTATAATTTCAAGATTTAAAGCAAAAACAGAATGGTCTGACTTCAGATTTGTGAAATTATGCTACATAAGACAGAACCGCACAAAACAAAAACAGCAGACGGACAGAATGAAAATGCAAATCCACTCTCTGACAGTAGGTGGTGCTTATGGAACAGCAGCGGTTTCTTATAAACACTACTTTATATGGAGGTAAGAGGAAAAGAAAATGACATCGAAACTTTTCTGAAAACAGTCAGTTCCCTTCAGAGATACATTCATATAAACCCCCACTCCCAATTCAGTATTTATATTTTTCTTCCTATATTTTGAGCATCGCGAACAGTGAGCTTGTTGTACCTGGTACAGTATTTGCTCTTCTGATGCACCTGTGATCTCTTCTTTGCGTCAGTCTTCAGCATTTTCCACGTCTCTGGCCTGCGTTAACGTCCTGTTTACAGACTTCGTAATATTTCCACACAAATGACATTTTGGGAATTCATTGCAATGCAGTTTGTGTGCAAGTTCGGACTAGAGATCGGCCAAAATAAAACTAAAACATGTGTTTGGAGACAAAAATGGCTAGTTCCGATTTATGGCCGGTTGACCAGTGCATGTACACTACATACAATATCATAAAAGTAATCTATATAACTCCTGTATTCCAAGTCTTCCAAAGTCCTACAACAGCTTTGTAGGAGGAACAGACGGAAATTTAAGTGAGTAAATTTCTGTCCTAGCTTTCATTGGCATGTTCATGAGAGGAGAAGCAATGTCCGATTCATGAACAAACTGTTCATTTAAAATTAACTTTTTGCTATGATAAGGCAGTAGAAGCAGTGACAGAAAGTGATTGGAGAGAGTGGAACAGGATTGGAAAAGGACCATGAGCCACTTCTGACAAGGCTATGTTCTTTTAAATCAGATCATTTCAAAGATTCGTAGATCTAGTTCACAAAACTAGTCTGATTAATCTCAAGTTCAACTCAGTGACTCGATGAATAATGAATAATGACCTAAATTTCAGTTCATTTGTCACACAAATGATCATATGGCTTTGGATGACTTTGAATATAGCAGATATGGACTGTTATTGTTGGGCTTTTGCATCCTTTTTCAAGTATTAACACTTTAGTACACATTCACTGTGAAAGAAAAGGGTGACCAGTACCTGTACTTTATTAAAAAAAAAAAAAAAAATGGATTTGTATTTGTATTGATTGGGAAAAAAAAGTCACACAGGCTTTGAATACATTTTTTGAGTAAATTATGACAATTAATGTTTTTGCGTGAACTATTCCTTTAATTTTCTTTAACCTTCAGTTTTGCTCTTAGCTTTGAACTTATGTGTCAGACAGAACAGAACTCCAAAGCAACGGAAAGACAGACAGCTGACCCGTCAGAATATGATCATCATCACTGACACATTTGTTGCTTGTGACCATGATGGTTATTCACACAGACCGTTTGTCACGCCTGAGCTAATTTCAGCCTGACCTTTGTCACTATCATCTGAAACCAAGATGTTAGTCTGAATACACACTTTCTCCATATCAGTGATATGTGGAATTAGGATATTTCAGTGAAATAAAGAGATAGATCTAGAACAACACTGTTGAGTAGTTATGCCCATCCCAATATGATAGTCAGTGCAAAAAACAACAACTAAATAAAAACATACAAATAAATTCTACAGATTGTAAATTCTGTAAAGCATCTCATGTACTGTGAGTGTTAATATTTGTTTTTATAGTAAAAATTATTAATTATTAGATATTCAATGCACTTTGTAAATCGTAAATTGTAAAAATGTAAATTGTCAAACTGCTCAGGTACTGAAATTTGTCACCACAGCATTTTTGTATATACCGTGCGACTCCCAATATGAACAAATTATTTTTTACCAACCAAGTAACATACAAATTAATTATAATATTTTGGTTACTCATGGCTGGTGTGTCATTAATACTACAAAAACTTACCAAAGATTTCCCCATTCTTGGCGTATTCCGTCACAAGGTACAGCATATTCTTGGTCTCCATGACCTGCGTAAGGATAAAAAATGTAATGCATGTTACAGGTAATATTCTCCATATGTCTTTGACACTGTGGTAGATGCCGTACATAAATCCAAAATACTCATGAACCACATAGAGAGTGCCAAAAGCATTGAGTGATAAAATGACTGCTACATTCAGCTGAAATCTGAAGTATCCCACTGAGTTCACAGTATTATAATGAAACACACATGAATCAGAGTGGGATGCTAGTTTACTCGTAGGCTCAATTCATAGTGCAGTGTCAGAGCCAGCAATGTGTGGGAGGACTCCAGAATTAGCCAAAGCAAACAAAAAGATGAATAGACCTAAATGTAGTGAAGAGAAGCGGCATGTTATAATTCAGAAACATTCAAAGAGTCCCACATAAACACTACCGTCGGCCATTTATACAGTCAGTTAGTTTGGGGTTTACTGATACATCAGTCTCATTTGTACCAAGAGGCTTTTGTGTAAATCAGCCTTATCTGGGCTCAACTTGTAGGGGATTTTCTGCTCTTGCCATTTAAAGGCATTATAGGGTTGACTAATAAAATCAGCAACTAGGCCAGAAAATGAATCATCTTTTAAACTCAACTAATGCTCCTTTCCAGAAACTTGTTTTGATGGAAGCTGTGATCTCAGAGCTGTTCAGAACACACTGATCACAAAGCACTTCTTAGCTGCCAAATAAGCAAATAACTGGAAATAACTCAAATTATCTCATTCGAATAGTTGATTCAACATTAGTTGGTTGTCGGTTTATGTGATAAACCGCCAGTAGTGGTGAGTCACATTAAGTCAAGGGATGGGTCATGCTGCTGTCAAAGATAACTGTGAACAAAGTAGGACTGTCAATCAATTAGAAATTATATAATATGTCTATTCAAATGTATATTGTGTGGATTTAAAGCAGTTTTAATTAAAAACACTACATTTACACATTATCTAATTTTAATTTTGCACTATATTTACACATTATCTATTAATAATAATAATAATAATAATAATAATAATAATAACAATAATACAATCACAGTACAACACAACAAAATAATATATTTTCTGTCATTCTATGATAAGAAGCCACATAGGATCACAGAAGTCATTTAAAACACAAAACTGATGTTCTACAGTGACTTAAAAACATGTTATTTAAGCTCATAAATTTCTGTGTTTTTACTCTATGCTAAGATAATATTTACTACATTTATAATATGTTAAGTATTTAGTATTGAGTCTAATGCATGAGATATTAAGAGCATTTTTAAATTAATTGCACTACATTTACACATATTCTATTATATCTCTTAATAATAAAAAAGATGCATGTGTGTATATATACAGAGCCCCGCACATGACATGCAGGAAAAAAAAAAAAATAGTAGGCTAAATCGTGTGCTTGATTTACTATTTTGTTCCCTCGATTTACAAAATTGTGCACATGATTTACTAATTTATTCCTTCAATTTGCTAAATCGTGCGCACAATTTAGTAAATTGAGGGAAAGAAAGTAAATTGTGTGCACGATTTATAAATCAAGGGAACGTATTAGAAAATCATGTGCACGATTTAGTAAATAGAGGGGAAAAATTAGTAAATTGAGGGAACGAATTAGTAAATCGTGCGCACGATTTAGTAAATCGAGGGAACAAATTCGTAAATTGTGTGCACAATTTACTTTTTTCCCTGCATGTCATGCGCGGGGCTCCATACATTTATACTGTAATATAAATGCAATTTACAAAAATGAATCACACTAAATTTTTATGTTAAATTGCCACTGCCATTACCCAGAAACCTTGGAGAATTTTAGGATTATAGTGTGCTTGAAATGCATGTGCACTGCATATGCACATTTGTGATTCCATCTGATATGTCCAAAGCTCACGTGTAATGCTACTGATGAATGACGTGTGAATAGAGGCAGATCATCACAGTAAATAATTATGTACCATTTGCTGATGCATTACGTATATGTGAGGGTGGGTGCATGTGAGGAGCAGCTGCTTAGTGTTAGGACCCTGAGCCGTGGCAGATGGGGCAGAGGAAAACCGGGGGTTAGAAATGAGATGGCAAGGCCTGCAGAGCTACCCTCTGTTTATGAGGACTGAAAGGAAATGACTAATTGACCCATGCCGTTTGAATGGAGTAACCGTTGGAAATAATGATACACTATGATTACACGGTAAGGGGCTTGGACTGGTGCCGGTAAATTCTATAATAAGGAAGCGCTATACACATTCCCAAAAACCCAAGTGACCTAAAGTCTTACATAATGCTGCAGTGAAGTCACATTGAGGGAGAAGTTATCTCATCATCTAAGTGTTTATGTGACTTTGACTCCAGAGTGTGAATGATCTCCTGTTAAAAAACAGGCTTTTTCCAGCTGGACAACTTTAATGTGGTCATGTGAAAGTTTATAGTGAAAAGTAGTTAGCCATTAACTTTGGACAAATGGCTGGTAATCTGGCAAAATTTCCTCAGGTAAAATGAGAGAAGTGCATGCATGTATCATGTTCCTCTTTGGATAAAAGCATCTGCTAAATGCATAAATGTAAATTATGGCATATTTTCTTGTACCAGTCTTATGCGTCAATGTCACCCACTGTATATGCATGACCCTGAAAGGCATTTTAAGACAGGTTAGCAATGAGTTAAAATGCTAAAATGTTAAAAAAGACACATCTGTATATGACTTGGGCTGTTTATGTGTTCCACCTCTGCTAATTAATTGTCGTTCTGTTTACATGCATCTGATGGATGTCTTTTTTTTTTTTGGTTGCACCTCTTGCTGTTTTTATATTATTTTATATTTTATTAGTATATATGCATTAAAACGATTATTTTCAACCCTCATTCTGACCCACTGTCTGAAATGATCCATTTTAAAGGGGAGGCTCCTTTAAGGTTTGTCAGTAAACGGCCACTGTTATGATTGACTAACGCCATATTGCACATGAGTAAGTGTTTTGAAAACATTATTTATTTAAAGACAAAGCATTATGAAATTTACTTGCGATTTGTGATGCAGCTACTGTCAGATCCAATTCAGTTAACTGCTTCATCATCTTTCAACATAAGTTTCTTTGCAAACTCTCCATTACACTGTGCCTCATTTACAAAACAAAATGCTCAGAAAAAAAAAACAAAAAAAAAACATATAATCCTCCAACGTGATATGAGTTTCCATTAAAATAAATCTTTCGCTTGCTCCCGAGGCTGGGAAGCTTCTGAAGTCTGTGCAGAGACGCAAATGAGAAGTTTGGAAGCGTCAAAGCAAACGTTCTTTCACTCTTCCATTTGTCCTGTTGTCGTCAGACTCGAGTGCATGGAGTACATCAGAAACTGATGTAAAACTATTTGCCAATGTCTGGCTCTGGAGGAAGTCATATGTAAATGTATTTGCCCATGTGACATCACAAATCCCACAATATCCAAACAAGCCATTTTTTGGGAACTTGATTAAATGCTTTGTTTATAATGAAGAGGATGTTTTAAACTTTGACACTTGCAGGATGTTTTAATGGTACAAAGACCTCTTATATGTCAAAAGATCAAGGCAAATTTGATTTCTCATTTCATGACCCCTTAAAGCAAAATCATTTGTACAAGCTGTTGATTTTCGGTTATCAGCCCAGAAATTTCACATGTGTGCATTCTTCTTTAAACCTTACTATTATATCAAGTATTTTATTACATTTAGCAGATACTTTTATCTAAATCAACTTAAAAATGAGGAACACCACATGCAATTTTTCATATAAGAGCCAAAAAAACTAGTAGCAAATGGCCTGGACAGGCATTACCTGGTACAGTTTAATGATGTGCGGATGGTCCAGCATTTTCATGATCTGTACTTCACGATAGATCTTCTCCAGGTTTACAGCATCTAGCTGGGTCTTGTCAATGATCTTTATAGCCACCTGTTGAATTAAAGGCACAGAGACACACTTTCATTGGTACGGAGCCTAACGCCTCAAGCTACTCAGTGAAATTCATTAGTCTTGTTGCTGTCAGCAGTGCAAGTTGATCCAGTCTTTGCAAGCCCCAGTGCAGATCAAAGGAAGAATACACTTGAGCAAAGCTAATACACACACCTAAGCGTCTGGTTAACAGCTTGACTACTGAAGTAGGCTAATTATCCAAATTATCCTATTTTCCCACAGGCTTTTCATCTTTTGCCAGACAAATGGGAGAAGAACAGGAGTAATTTACCATTTCATAACCACTCGTACCTTAATCCCCCTTCTGACTGTATAATAATAATGTTCAGGTAAGTAAACATAAGCAGATAAACCATAACCGACTACACAGTTAAAGAGTTTGACCTTTGTTTTATATCATTACAGTGATTTTTGTTATGAAGATTTATGGTACTGTGGTGCTTTAGCATGTTTCCTGATGTTAGTATAAGGAATATTTTTAATGCCAAAGTAAGATTTTTTTCTACTGGTCAGATCTAATTTTTGCCCTGCCAACATTTTCAGCATCCAAACTGATGACCAGGCAAGCAGGAAAATATTATAATAATATAGTGAATATAAAGATGAAAAGATGGCATATGGTGCCAAAAAAATAAAATAAATAATTATAATTGATAAAACTGATCATTTCCTTCGCACATTTTCAGAGAGACGTCATCTATGTCAGCTACATAACATTATCTTGGTGAGATTGGAATCAGCAGAATTTGCAAAACAACAAGCAGTATTTCACAGAAATCCAAATGTTTACATTTGCAAGGCATAAAAACATATGTAAATGATCAACGAATGAAAGGAAATTGGAATGTTCTGGAGAAGTGACAGTTCTGTCTAATGGCCTGATACTCTCTCACACGGACTCCGGGCCAAGATAATGGTAAAACATTACAGCACATCACCCCCTATGAATCAGCTGTCATATGCGTATGTGGTTAGTCATTCTCATTGGCAATAACAGTGACCCAACTGTCCATTGAATCCATGAACAATGCAGGCAATACTGGAGCAGAAACACAAAGCGGTAGACACATGGTACCAGACAGAGCATGTGTATTCTGAAGAGAGCGCAGAGGGAGAACAGAGAAATCACAAAACACAAGAGAGACTGATGGGAAGCTCTGGGAGCCGAGACAGTGTCATCCCCACAGAAATGAATCCGCCTCAAGGCAGCCATTGCAGAGATGCATCAACTCTGTACAACATAATCCTGTTAAATATCTTAATTCCCTCACATATTGCTCCAAAGCTAAACTCTACATCTGCAGATTTGCAGACAGCCTGAAAACCACAGAAGCTCTAAATTACAGCTTGCAGCCTCTCACCTATAACACCCTTAACCAAAACTTTACTGCAAAGCAACACAAACACGGTGGCAAAATGTCAACAGAGGTCATGAACCGTGGATGTTGAAAAAAAAAAATCATGTGATAAAGACTGCACTCAAAGAGCAAAAATGTAGTGTAAATATGAAAAATGTAACATCATTTAAAAAAAAAAATTTAAAAAAAATGTCATGACATTTCCATGATTTCTGTGACCGTGGTAACTCTGTGTCATGCATTTGGTGCTCAGCAGGGTTTCTTTGCCAGGAATGTGAGACAAACATCAGCTCAGGTTTTGTGATGAGATGACATCCATTATCACAAAATCACCCCTTTTGCTTATGCAACCATTGCACAAATGCATAACATGGCCCACATTAAAAAAAGGGCACTAAACCAGCATAATTTCTTGCTATTGTACACAGCAATTGTCTTTTTGACAAATAGTTTCATACACAATTAAAGCTGACAATGCTTGAATAGTCTGCATATTTCCATTTAGGCGTTAGGCTGTTGGACATGCATTTATCAGTGCATGCAAAGCTGCACAAAGGCTTCATCTAATTCTAGTCAACATACTTTGAACCAGGGTCAGGAAAAAAAACAAAACAAAACAAAAGAACTCAAATTCAATTGAAAAGTGACAAAAAAATGTCCCAGATAAGTTCTTTTTTTAAATGTTATTAACATTTATATTATGTAGGTTTGATTATGATTTGATTTTATAATGAAAAACACTATTTAATTAATTTATTTAATTTAAATATTTTACGTAAATGTTGACAAAATGGTTAAAAACATTTTTTTTAAACAAAATCAGCCCAGATTAAGTTATAAAACATTCCTAAAAATCAATTCCAGGTTGTTTCTTCTTGAGCAAAACAACTCTGATACCGTTTCAGACAAACAGGTTGTTTATTACCCAAGTTGTCACAAAACTAGTGTCAACAATACTATGATATTATCAAGCCAGTGTGAGTAAAGCTTTAGAGACTGTAACTTTGTATCTAGTAGTGTTTTCTGTGCATACACAAGGGTTAGTTCATATATTTAGGTTAGCTCATATATTCTCAACTCACCTCTGTCTTGGTTATACGATGTCTTGCCAGTTTTACAACAGCGAAATTCCCCTTTCCAAGAGTCCGTTCGATATCGTAGAAGCCCACTCGGACAGGACCCCTGAGCACTGGCTTTTGGTGACAGTCAGCCATGACCATGCTGTTAGTGAAACACTAGGGTTTGGGGTGAGAAGATAGAGACCTGCCACTTGAGCCTCAAGATAACGAGGTCGGCAGAGACTAAAACGTGTAGAAATGCCAGCGTGCCGGCCGCGGTGCTCGCTGACGGTCCGCTCCAGTCTTACCAGAAGAAGCAGAGTGTTTAGGAGCGCGGCGAAGTGTCACGCCACCTCCTCCAATACAATAGAGCTCTAATATTTCAGCTGTGTTTGCGAGAGTACACGAGTTGACTTGCAGGAGGCATCATGTTCTCTGGTTGACGTGCATTGACGTCAGAACCTATGGGGGTATTTGTACAGGGGGCGGGGCTTCGAAGCACTTCCACACTCCAGTGCCAATTCGTTTCCAAGACGACCAGACCCACCTCTTACGTCAACGGCCAGAGCGTCGCTCTGTTTGCTCGAGCGCTGGCTGTGAAACCGTGCCACCAGCAACTTTGATAAAGTCTCTCGCGTACTTCAGTCGAGGAATGAGAGCCGAGGGGGACGTGCTCGGTATTTGAAGGCAGGGCGCTTTGTTTCTCTGTCTTTATTGTATCTTAATATCAAGGATCCTTTAAGTGAAGGGGTTTCAATCTTTTAGGTTCCACTGACCCACAAATGTGACGATCATCGTGCGAGTGACTCTTATATTAAAATTTAAAAAGCATTAATACAGTTTCTTCTTGTATAAAGACCAAATTTATACTGTGAAAACATATCAAAAATATTTAGTTTCTATTTAAATTACACATTTTCTACTCATTGTACTGTACTGTATGACGTATTATTTATGTATTCACTAGTTTATTTACCTATTTACTAGCTTACATATTTAAAATCTATTATTTATACATTTAAAGCTAAATCTTATTTATTTATTTCATGTTTTTACAGTTTTTCCTCTTAACATTTCCACAAACTCCCTTAAGAACCCCACGAACCGGACTTATTCACATTTTGACACGTGACATCTAGGACACCAAGTCAAGGGTTTGCAACCTAGCCTGTAGACATCAAAGCAATCGTATCCAACCACATATTTGCTCAATTACATCATCATATAAAGCAGACTGTCGTTACAAACATTAAATGTGTCTTCAAAGAAACATCTGAGCGAGAGCAGTATCGTACCGTACTGAACATTTTATACAACAGTTAAATAAACAAGTCATTAACATCAAAGCCATTAGTATGTAAGCATAAAAAGCACTACAGAGGACAGCGCATGATTTGTATTGGAAATTTTAGTTTAAACACCTCCATGACGAGCAACAAAATGTCCTCAAACTAAGCGGCAAGTGATTCAACCTATCAAATAGCGACATCTCCTGGACACATGCTGTACTGCAGCACTAATAAAATACTTCACTGCTCCTGCAGCTCTGACTCTGAATTCAACAGAATAATCAAGCATTTCCAAAGAATAGGGTCAGACCTTTTGATTAGTGCATTTCCATTTAGATTTTATAGACTGCACTAATGAAAAACAAGTTTTAGCCAATGAAATATTTTATAATCAAGCATAACTAGAAAAGTATATTCACTATAAAAAAATACACTTTCCTTTTCCATGTCTGATCTTATAATTCCCTGAAATTACCAGGATTTCCATGAGTGTGTGTGGAAACAATGTTGATTAATTACAAACATTCATTGCAAGCTATTCTGTGTTTAAGAATAAGTCCAAATATAACATGACAGAGTTAATATTATTATTAATATTAGGACAGAGACAACATCATTTACAATCCAAATACAGCAAAACCTCATTATTTATCTTTTTCCCCCTCACAATTTCATATCCAAAAGCAAAATACGTATTCAATATATACAAAATACGTATTCAATAGATATTACAATAATCTTGTAGCTAATTCCTTTAATTCTGTTTTATACACAATGGGGCTTACAAAGTAACTACATAGCCTTTAAAAACAAGGGAACAACAGTAGATATCCTTTAGAGAGTCCATTCTCAGAGACATAGAAGGATGTTGTTGAGGTGGGCTGAGAGGTCAGCGTACTGTTTTGTGAATTTCCAAAAGGGAAGGTCCTGTTCCAGGATGCCAGCTTCCACAGAGGAAGCTCTCACAAGCCGATGACACCTTTATGCTTCTTTGTATAGTCAGTTATGGGAATCCGTGCCTCACTGTACACCCCTGCACTAGACTCCCACTGGCTTCCCCATCCTTTACACTAGGTCACAGAGTGCACATCAAAGAGAAGGCATACAGACTGGAGATGAGATCAAACATGGTGCCACACTAGTGGGAGAGAGGTCAGTATACTGTACCAGTCAGTATAAACTGTATAGTGTTTTAGTATCCATATATATCATTGTCCACCCATCCTGCTTCTACTGCCGAGGGGTTCCGGCAGGTCTCGTAAATGTCATTAGTGACAAAACCGCACTGTGTGGGGCGGCTCAGAACGTTCTCGTAGTCCTCAAACTGACTGTTTGTGGATGTCACACTAAATGTTCTGTTAATTTCAGAGCTCATGTACTCCAGGTGAGCTCCAGGCTGGTTGAATTTGTCGGTGCGTTTATGACCATTTTGACTTTTTGGAGCTACTGGACGCACCCACTGTCCTGGTACGGCATAGATTTCATTCTGTTCTTTTCTCCTTCAAAGACACAGACACAAAGTATATTATATGGCAGGGTGCAAAGACAAAATATAATCAAACTATGAATTGATGAAAATGTTTGCACTGCATCACATACCTCCTTGACATGACTCTGAAACAGAACACCCCCGACACCACCAATATCAACAGCAGCATCACAGGTAGAATGGCCAGGAGGATATAGTAAATATTAACTGTGTCATCTGAAATAGAAACTAAGAGAAATATCATGGTTATTAAATGTAAAAATATAATTATAAATATATATTATAATAAAATATTATCATAAGACACACACACATATATACACTATATTGCCAAAAGTTTTGGGACGCCTGCCTTTACGTGCACATGAACTTTAATGACATCCCATTCTGAATCCATAGGGTTTAATATGGAGTTGGCCCACCCTTTGCAGCTGGGAAGGCTTTCCACAAGGTTTAGGAGTGTGTTTATGGGAATTTCTGACCATTCTTCTAGAAACCCATTTGTGAGGTCAGGCAGTGATGTTGGATGAGAAGGCCTGGCTCGCAGTCTCCGCTCTAGTTCATCCCAAAGGTGTTCTATCGGGTTGAGGTCAGGACTCTGCAGGCCAGTCAAGTTCCTCCACACCAAACTCACTCATCCATGTCTTTATGGACCTTGCTTTGTGCACTGGTGCGCAGTCATGTTGGAACAGGAAGGGGCCATCCCCAAACTGTTCCCACGAAGTTGGGAGCATGAAATTGTCCAAAATGTCTTGGTATGCTGAAGCATTAAGAGTTCCTTTCACTGGAACTAAGGGGCCAAGCCCAACCCCTGAAAAACAACCCCACACCATAATCCCCCCTCCACCAAACTTTACACTTGGCACAATGCAGTCAGGCAAGTACCGTTCTCTTGGCAACCATCAAACCCAGACTCATCCATTGGATTGAGGAAATTTCACAAACGAACTTATTGCACAGGTGGCAACCTATCATGGTACCATGCTTGAATTCACTGAGCTCCTGAGAGCGACCCATTCTTTCACAAATGTTTGTAGAAGCAGTCTGCATGCCTAGGTGCTTTTATACACCTGTGACTGGAACACCTGAATTCAATGATTTGGAGGGGTGTCCCAATACTTTTGGCAATATATGCCACGTTCCAGGCAACCCATAACTCGTGTTTTTCCAACCTTCTACCCATGAAAGTGCACTTGAACGACAGTCAAACCCATGACTTCCCACCTGTGAACTCGTACTAGATCGATGTACTCCCAGTTCCCGCTATGACGTCACATAGCCCGCAAAACAACAACGGCAGCCCTTATGGATGCGGTGTTTATGCAAGTGGTACACGGTGGGAAATAGACTTTAGGACAATATAACGTTGCAATCAAATTAATAATAATATAATAATGATAAATAATACACACACAATTATGTATTACAATGGTATGTGTCTGAAACGACATAAATGAGCATAAGCCCTGTATACGGTCCGCCACGCTGGTTTGTTTACATCTAGCTACCACAATTCCTTGCGCTCAGGCAGTTTGCCGTGACTTGCCTGGAACGCTACAAAGTCGTGAGTCGTAGTTTGAAGTCGTGACTTACGGGCTCAAAAACCTGCCTGGAACGCAGCAATAGTGTATTATGCTGTATTACCTGATGTCTCTGAGAGTTCAGTTTTTATCCTGTCATTGTCCACTGTAATGGGCAGGTGCTTTGGCACCAGAGTCAGGTCATCAATACCTAAAAACAAGAATGACAGCGAATGATTAATAAGCATTTATAATGTTTGGCCTTAAAGGGACGGTGAAAAATGAAAATTCTGTTATCATTTACTCACCATCAATTTGTTCTAAACCTGCTTGAATTTCTTTTTTCTGCTGAACACAAAAGAAGATATTCTGAAGAATGCAACCAATCTTTTGTGTTCAGCAGAAGAAAGAAATTCATACAGTTTTTGAACAATGTGAGGGTGAGTAAACGATGACAGAATTTTCATTTTTGGGTGAACGATCCCTTTAAGACGACTGACCTTATGTCTGTAAGTGAAAGTATAATTCCATATCCACCACTAGAGGTCATCATAAGCATTATTATCCGTACAAAGTTGGAATGTCTTTTAAATGCAAGAATTCAACAAAAAAATGTAATTCTTTTATTTTATTCTGTCCTCATTTACACACCCTTATGTCATTTTAAACCTATATATTAGTATTATTTATATACTATTATAGTATTATATTTTTAGTTTTCAAATAGTTTTTGTAATTTTGTTGTGTTTTTGTCATTTTATTTATTTTTGTTTTTAAATATTTCTAATTTATTTTATTTCAGTTTTATTTTTTGTCATTTTAGAACTTAAACTTGTTTATCTCAGTTAGTTGCAGAGGCAACATTTCAAGTTCTTCATCTAATATTTATATTTTGTTTTATCTTAGCTTTATTTCAATTACTGAAAAATATTTTTGAAAGTTTTAGTTAATGACAAAAACACTGGTAAAATGATGAGAGAATATTATTTTTTTGAGGAACTATCCCATTAATCTTTAAAAAAAATGCTAATAACTCACAGCAGTTTAGGTACTCTCACTCATATTATTAATAAGTAACATAGAAAATCACCATTATTGTGTCAGAAAAAAAGTACCAAACACACCAGATAACACTTATGGATTTGTTTACCTGTATGTGTAGTGATATTTCCTGCTGGAGTGGGGACAGGATGCCTCTCTAAACACACACAGCAGTTTACATTTGAGATCCTTTTACATAGTATGTTTACACTAAAAGATGCTTGTCTAATATTTGTTCGCTATTAAACATCTTAATGTGACAGCTAACATTAACATAAGCAAAAGCTTACCATCTGAGTACTTGCAGATGAAATTATTCTTGGAATTGCAATTGTAGTCAGTCCACTTGAACAGGTTGCGTTTCTTCTGGATAGCAGAAGACGAGGGCTGGTAGAATAATGCCACACACTGATCATGGCCACAAGAGGGCTCTGTCAACAGCCAGTTCCTAAAAACACAAGACTCACTGAAAATTGAATAGCACATAAAGGGAGGGTTTACCAAAAATTGAAAATTTTATAATCATTTACTCACCTTCATGATTCATAAGACTTGGAATATAGAATACAAGTTGCATATAGCAGTGTTATTTTTTAGTATTATTTACTATTAATATATTTATTATCATTAGCTATTACTTTTAATTATTTTATTTTAATTTTGCTATGTGCTTTTGTCATTTTTAAAAACAGTATTTCTATATAGTCTAGCAGTCATTTTAGTACTGTATTATTCTAAGTTCTGTTTTTCATCTTATATTTATACTGTATTTTATTTCAAATACAGAATACAATTTCAGTAGGTTTTGGTAGTTTTAGTTAAAGGGTTAGTTCACACACAAACAAAAATTCTGTCATTTATTACTCACCCTCATGTCGTTCCACATCCGTAAGACCTTCGTTCATCTTCGGAACACAAATTAAGATTTTTGAAGAGGTCTGAGAGGTTTCTGTCTCTCCATAGAGATCCAAAGCAACTACCACTCCAACGTCCAGAAAGGTAGTAAAGACATCGTTAAAGTACTCCATGTGACTCCATGGCTTAAACTGAAATTTATAAAGTGATGTGCTTTGTTTGTGCAAAAAAACATAATTTACCACTTTATTTACAAAATAATATTATCCAAAGCGTGTTCACGCAACAATGTCAGCTCTCGCATGAACACAAAACGCATGCGTCGTGATGCTCTCGTGAATACTCGCGCATGTGAGTTGAGTTGACGCGCGAGTTTGAACACAACACATGCGTCATGAAGCTCTGGTGAACGTGCGTTGCAGTAAAGTGGTAAATTATGTTTTTTTGTGCAAACAAAGCACTTCATACAATTGAGGTTAAACCACTGGAGTCACATGGATTACTTTAATGATGTCATTCCTACCTTTTCGGACCTTGAAAGTGGTAGTTGTCTACGGAGGGACAGATACCGCTTGGATTTCATTAAAAAGATCTTAATTTGTGTTCCGAAGATAAATGAAGGTCTTATGGATGCAGAACGACACGAGGGCGAGTAATAAATTACAGAATTTAAATATTTGGGTGAACTAACCCTATAACAATAACAGCACTGGTATATAGAGCACTTTCATGAGGCTTTTTGAAAGCTTCAGTCCCCTATCTATTGTAATTGCAACCAGAACAATATTCAAAATATCTCTTTTTGTGAAGTCATAGAAATAACATGAGAATGAGAAAAAGAATTTTAATTTTCAACTCTCTCTCTCTAAAACAAAGAAAGAAAAAAAAAAAACATCAGAAAATTTCAGGATGATATTACTGCAAATCTCTTACCTAAATGTGGCCGGACTGTAATCCAGCCAGTGATACTGTGCTGAACAATCAGCATTATATTGTGGGCTCCTTCGAAGCCCAATCCAGAAGTCTCCATCAGCGGCCCAGTGCTCCTGAACAAATTTCTCCACCAGACGCTGCTCATTCTCGGTCTCAATACTGAGCAGCTCCCCATCATCCTCCCTGCATTTCTGTCTGGCTGCCTCAAAGCTTGCTCTGAGCCTGCTGTCCTGGAAGCTTGTGATCTTATAGCAGGGCTTCTCTGTCCCTCTCCGGCATATCCTGTGATCTGCAAACCACATCACAAAAAACACTGATGTTAGTGTTAAACCTAAAGTACTGTTATGGAAATATTGTGGGAACCGTTATAGGAAAGTTGGCGCAGGGAATTATGTTAGCAAAGAGAGGAAGAAACCAGGAGAACTTCCACAAACTGTCAGGCGGAAAATCCTCTCCAGCAAAGTCATGTGTGCGACAGCTATCAGCCATATCCTCTCTGACTAAAAAACAGCTGTGACCCAAATTTAAAACCCGAAAACTGTACATAAACAAACTACTTTAATAGAAAAAGAAATCTCACTGAAGCTGTAGACTAGTTAAACGTTTTGTTTCATTATCAGATGTTTATATTCGTTACATATGGTTTTGCAAAACGCTTCAGAAGTCTTTATTTGAAAAGACTGCGGTCCGTTAACCGAAACTACCGTATTATTTGACTGTTAGTGTTACATAATGTGCACTCGAACTGGACACTAAGTTTTATTTCAGCGCATTCAAGAGGCATGCATTTGAATATCACTGTACATGAACCGACATTTTACACATAAATAAGCACAAACTCACCACCGAACGCGCTTGATGAGCAGCTGGGATGTAAACAAACTGCCAAAACAGTTCCGATCAGCTTCATGAACTCCATCTCTACATAGTTTCAAAAGGCGTGCGATTGCCACGACACGACCGTTTCTAGATCCTGGCAAAACGTCCCGCTGTCAGACGAAACAAACGCAGGCAAAGTTTTCTCTCTGACTCAAGAAAGGCTGCTTGAGTCTCTAATGAATGTTCCCGCTAGCAGAAACGGTTGTAGCTGTTTTTGTGCTGACACTCTTTACGTGAATAAATGTAATGTTCCGAAGAATTTTCTTGTTTTTAGCGATTTTAAAAATAAATCAGCTAATAATAAATGCGTGAAATGTAACCTATTCTTAATAGAGTACACACATTTTTATTGTATATTGAATACTTTTTTTACTGTTTCGATGCATTCAGTTTAAACCTTTAAAGTCACCATCCAATCATCGATCAATCGATCATTCTTATTTTTTATGGAATATTGCAGTATTTATAATAAATTATTTATGCACATCATTATTTTATTAATGTGCCCTCATAATCTTCAATCAAAATCTAACTTTCACTCCCTTTTGCAGCTACATATTTTCTCTTCTCTGATGACGTGTTTACTGGCGCGAGGGCGGGACAACCTGTCACTCACATGACATCACAGCAATAGCAAACCACGACCATCCAATCAATTCCCGATGGACAAAATCAAGTTCCACCCTAATTTTGTTCTTGTTCGAGAAGCCGTTTTACTCGGATACGTCACAATAGGGAAGAAAACACAACTTACATTTGTTCATAAACATGCAAACAAGGATAATTATTCATTTAAATAATGGATAGCATCATAGTTGGCTATTTAATATATATATATATATTTATTTATTTTTTATTTTTTTTATTTTTTTTTAGTGCTTTGAATTTTGTATGTTAAATATGTTGCAGGAGATAAGTGATAAGTAACCCTGTGGCATATGTGCTTAAACTTTTAGCACAGTTTTCTATTTTTCTTGTATCACTAACATATAAGCATCAATCACTAGTGTGTAATCACTGTAGTTTCTAATTCATATAAAATCAGTTCGGAGAGGGACCAGTTTTGTCTGGCTCACAAGCAAACTGACAGAGGAAGTAAGATGACTTTTTATGAGGGTGACTGGTCTATGCAAGTCAAAGGAGCCCAGTCAATGCTGCTGACCCTGCCAGCTCACAGTCAGACACACACTATCCTCAGGAATAGGAAGCCAGTCAGGAAAGGAAACAGTTTTTCAAAAGCCTGTTTCCTCTTCATCTTTGTGGTTTGTTTTTTTGTCCTTTTTTATTTCCAGACATTTTCCCTTTGACCTGACAAAGAAAATAAATTCATTATAGTTTAAGCTGGGAAATATAAGCTGTAAAACCTATTCTGGTGTCTGTGGCTGTTACAAGAGGCCCAATTACAACTTGGGTAAAATTCTTGGAAGAGGAAACATACTGTGTATGTAATCATAAATGCAGTGAAATCTTTGTAGGGTATTATGAACAGATCCTGCAGATGTCATGAGGTTTTGGAGAAGTAAGGGTGAGGCCATCAGGCCAGTGGCATTGCATGTGCAGCTTGTTTGTGCTGATCTCTGGCAGGCTGCCCGGACTCATTCCCCCTCCTCCCTGAATGTAGTCTGTCATGTCTCTTTTATTAGGCTCAAGTCACTTCTTTTGAGAACCACTAACCAGTGAATTTATGCTTGACATTTGTATTGAAAACTTTTGAAAACAGCATGACTGTGAGTGTGTTATTTCTTTAAAGGCAGGGTGGGTGATTTGCTTTTTTTTTGTTATGCTGGTTGAAAGTCTCTTCACATCCCGATAGCAATTAATCACTATGTTAAAGGATTAGTTCACTTTCAAATGAAAATTAGGCCAAGCTTTACTCACCCTCAAGCCATCCTAGGTGTATATGACTTTCTTCTTTCTGATGAACACAGAGATATTTTAAATATCCTGACGCATCCGAGCTTTATGATGGCAGTGAACGGGACCAATGAGTATGAGCTGAAGAAAGTGCCTCCATCCACAGCCATCCATCATAAACATATTCCACATGGCTCTGGGGGGTTAATAAAGGCCTTCTGAAGCAGAGCAATGCATTTGTGTAAAAAAAAAAAAAAATCCATATTATCCATGTGTTATCCATACAAGTTATGAAGTAAAATATCTAGCTTCTGCCAGACTGCCTTCTGTATTCAACTTACAAAGAACGCTACGTCCTACGCCTTTCCTATTCAACTTACGGAAAAAGTGTAACTGACGTGACGCCAGTTTACACTTTCTTTGTAACTTGAATATGGAAGACGGTCTGGCGGATGCTAGATATTTTACTTCATAAACTTGTTAAATATGATATCCCACCCCCAACAATCTGCAGCAGTCAGGTGGTACAGGTCAGGTCAGTGCTCTTTAAGTTGTTTATGTTTATTATTATTGTAATGTTATGTGCATTGAGACATGAGGTAGTTTAATGCTATCTCTTGTGTCGCTTTTGTTTGCTCCCTTCTGTGTTATCACCTTTAATTGCTATATTTACATTATTGAGTGTTTTCTTATTAACATTCTTCCATTTATATCTATTAAGTTAGTATTGAGTAACTTATATTTTAGATTTACATTTCATGTCAGTTAATTTGTCTGTTTTTGCTCCACCACAAAGCCACAGCGCAATCCCTGCGCATTGTTCCAAAATGAATCATTTTTAAGTTTCAATGACTCACTCATAAAGGCTAAATTTGGAATAGCAGAATACTCTTACTATTTCTGCCATTAAAAGATATTGGAGAAATAGGAAGTATGCTAGTATGCTATTCTGAATTTGACCAGTCACTTGTTTCAGAATAAATCAGTGTATTTATACTCTCTTGAGTTGGTACTACTTATTTTGAATAAGTAATTACATCATGGCCGCTAAAAAAAGTACATAGCCTATTGTATGAATGTAGAATGAATGTAATCTGGACTACTACATTCGCCATGTTGTCGTTATCATGTGACCAATGATAAAGACCTTTCTCCACGCCCCTACCTTTCGTCACGCCAATTACTCCAACATGCAGAAAACTCACACTTGGCTAATTGCGCACTTTCTTCTGAGGCAGAATAATGATTTACTGATCAACAACAAAATAGAGAGAGCTTTGGTGATAACTAAGCAAATATTTAATTACTACAATACTAATTTCTCGATAGAAATGACATCAAAAGTGGAAAAGGTTGGTCAAAAATGTACAAACTGACCACTGTGAAAGTTGTTTAAGGTATGTTCGGCTTGTGTTGTGTCACCTTGTGTAGTAGATGCCGCAGCATATTTATTGCACATGCATATAGAATGGATATTAAAGTTTATCACACTGAATGCAATGCATTTTCTATAACTTGGATGCAGGAAGGTAGTTATTGCAGCAGCCAGATATGCGTACTTAACAAGTACAGACTGACTCTTGTAATAACTGAGAGAGAAGTTTGAGAAGACACCAGATCCACTGCCACTACTTTCTAGAAATGTTCTGCGATCGGACGCTCACTTGTTAGTTAGGTTATATTATTCTGTCTGCTTATTTTGTGCCCGAACCATTAGCTATAGCCTAGTAAGATACGGACCTAACGTAAAAAAGAGGGCTGTCAATATCATTGCTCATTTACTGGCAAAAATGTTGGCGTTGCTGTTTTTCCATTTTGAGCCGGCAGGTGGCAGTGTTGTACTAGTATTTTTTTTTTTTTTTTTTTTTTGAAGCGGCCCCACTTTTCCTTATTTGTTCAGAGGTTAGATACTCTTAATGCAGTCACAATTGTCATCCTTTAAAGCGAATCTTTTTTTCCTCACAATTTCCTACCACGTGATTATTAAAATCATGATGAAAGAAGCAAAACACTAACAACTGTAGGAAACTAATTTTCAAGCAATGTGATTGTACAGTTGTCTTACAAGGCCTTTGGCCATTAATCATGAAGGAGTCATAAATCATGATTTGACAACAGTTCTGTTCTTTACAAAATAGTCTTCCCTCACTGTATGTGAATTCCCAGTGTATCTTTTTACAGAATTTAACTGGAATGTTAAATTAATCTGATAACCTCACATATTATGATTAAATTACAATATTATATTGCTGGCACATGAGATAGGACACAACACACAATGACAAATTGTTTGGTTGTCTTTCTGTTCTTCTTATTAATTTAAAACTGGAGAATTTTGTGGCTAAAATATTTTTTCTGCAGTTACAGGATCAGAATGTGAAGTTGTGGAAAATTCTTATAGAGCCTTGTAAATTTATGAATTATGGCTTATGAATAAAGTAGTCTTGAAGGTTTTTGTCAATTCAGTCCTCACTGTGCAGGCGGTTTGACTTACTGGACAAGTATGATTCTCAAACTTCATACTTTGCATTTTCGCTCCTCTCTGAATCAGTTGTTTTGTCCTAGAAGAACATCATCAAGGTGTGACGCATCGAAGCGTAATATGTGAAATATGTTCTCTGACCAAGGGGCTTTTTGGCACAAACAAGTGTGCGTGCTTCATTCAAAGTTCTTTGTCAGATATCACCATCAGTCAGTCAAAACCGACCCTTTAGCCTTTAGCAGGGGTGTCTTGAGCTAGTCTTGAGCTAGCTGCTCTTAGAATACAATAGATGATGCTTGCATGCGAGCCAGATGAACAAAAGCTATTTTTGGCGTCCTGTGTTTCATACCTTGTGGCAAATTATCACATTTCTTGTATTCACAATGTTCTACTCCCAGGAGATGATGCAACATTTTATGTTATAATAGACTCTTAATTTACTTTCTAAGGCTTTGAGATTCAATACTGTTACAGAAAAATATGTTCCCAGATGGATAAAATAATAAGCAGTTATTTTGAAGAAATCATTAAAAAATATTTTAAATAAAATCCATCTGAATGCAAGAATACTGGACTGTTTTTTTTTTTTTTTGTTTTTTTTTAATTAAAAGTTTAAAAATATGTTTTTTCATGTTCGTTTACGGCAATATAGCAAAAAAACATGAGTCTCACAGGAAACCTCTAATAATCTGTATAAGTACACAACAAAATCTTTTACTCCTATTGAAACTGACCAATAAACCAACACAATTTAAAATTAGAGGGATAGTTCACCCAAAAATTTGGTAACCAAGCAGATCTCACCCCCCATTGATTACCATAGTATTTTTTCCCCTACTACTGTAGTTAATCGGGGGCGAGATCTGCAATCATAAAACCAGTTCTAATCGCACAGTACAGTGGGTACAATTTTAAAAATATAAAAATCAATGGTAAAATGCATTTGATTATAAAATGATATAAACATAAACCTATTAACATCTAAGTATATGTCTTCTACACTACCAGTCAAAAGTTTGGACACGGTAAGATTTTTAATGTTTTTAAAAGAAGTTTCGTCTGCTCACCAATTAAAAATACAGTAAAAACATTCATATTGTGAAATATTATTATAATTTAATATAACTGTTTTCTGTTTGAAAGTAGTTTCTGAGTAATTTATTCCTGTGATGAAAGCTGAATTTTCAGCATCATTACTCCAGTTTTCAGTGTCACATGATCCTTCAGATGCTGAAAATTCAGCTTTGCCATCAGAGGAATAAATTACTTTATAAAATATATTCAAACAGAAAACAGTTATTTTAAATTATAATAATATTTCACAATATGAATGTTTTTACTGTATTTTTAATTAAATAAATGCAGCCTTGGTGAGCAGACGAAACTTCTTTTAAAAACATTAAAAATCTTACCGTGTCCAAACTTTTGACTGGTAGTGTATATCTTCATAGTCATAATTGCAACTTTATCAGTATCCATTTATATAGACTTATCTGAAAATCAGAACAGGTGTCTATTGGATATGTGTCAAATCCCACTGTCACTGTATTCAAGGACTGTCATTGTTAACCAAAGCCAGAGGATTAATTTTATAATCTGGGAAGGAACTGTACGGTAATGCAGTAGGAGGGATGAGACACTCCCTGCACCTATTGAATCACACCTGGGGTCTAACGTTATATAAGAAGCATCTCATCATCTTTCCCAAATAGTGTCCATTCACCTCCCTGGGAGTTAAACAGGTATGGAATACTGTTTCTTTACACTGATATCTACTGCTTTTTCTCCTAAAGTACAATAAAAACACAATTTGTTCTAAATAATTACCTTCATTGTTATTGTGATGTTGGATGACTTGACTTTTAAATAGATGACTTTTTAGTCATGTTCTGCCTTTGCTCTACAGCAGGAATGATGCTCTGCCTCTGCTTATGTGCACTGGCTCTCATTCTGCCGCCCGTTCACTCGGCCTATAACTGCTCCTCGGTGTATAACAGGGTTCCAGGTGAGTCTGTGACCTTCCAGATAGAGACAGTCCTCCATTCTCTGCAGTTTGCTTGACATTAAGACCTCCCATTTTTGTTTAGACAACAATGATCTGGTGGTAGACTGTGGCGCCACCATGATCTCTCTGGAGGTAAACCTGTGCACCGCTGATTGGGCAGGCTTTGACCCCAATGGCCTGGCTCTGAACGGGGAGCGCAATAACGCCCAGTGCAGGGGAACCATTGACACCAGTGTGGACCCACCTGTCATCCGCTACCAGCTGGCAGTCAACCATAGCCAGGAGAACCCATGTAGACAATCTCTGCAGGTCCAAAGAAATTTTTTTTTTATCTTTCTCTGTCTAATCTCTAAGAGCTTGTCCCCCTAAATTGATAGATAAATAATTAAGCTGCACACATACAAAAAAAAAAAAAGAAAGTTAAAGAAATAGTGGAAAATGTGTTTAAAAAAAAAAAAAAATATATATATATATATAGATATATATATATATATATATATATATATAGATATAGATATATATATATATATTTTAAACCATTTTTAGTAACCTTTTTGCCTAGTGATAAATGGTGATTAAATATTTAAATGGTGTTAGAAAATACCAAAAAAAGAGAATAAGCTCATAAAAGCTGCATACTTACTAATTATACAAAAATAAAAATTATAGAAAATTATAAAATATAAAAACATAATATATAAAATATGTATTATAATTATAAAAAGTATATCGTATAAATAGTAAAAAATGTTATATATATATATATATATATATATATATATATATATATATATATATATAACACTTAGACATATAGGCTATATTAATTATAAAAAAAAAAATTGTGAAATGTACAATGAATAGGTGACAAAAGCTGTATACATACTAAATTATTAAAAAATGGTAAAATATAAAAAAATTATCATAGAATTTGTTTTAAAATGTATTCTAATTATATAAAAGTAAAGTATAAAAAGTATTTTAAAAGTTGTAAAAAAAAAAGTAATTAAATTGTTTCAGAAATATCAATATTTTATAGCATTTTATTGAAAAAAAAATGAATAAG
Organism: Hypophthalmichthys molitrix; assembly: GCA_037950675.1. Taxonomy (NCBI): domain Eukaryota; kingdom Metazoa; phylum Chordata; class Actinopteri; order Cypriniformes; family Xenocyprididae; genus Hypophthalmichthys; species Hypophthalmichthys molitrix. Next base: position 14,743,407 of record CM075506.1, read on the forward strand.
GCCATAAAAGCTACATACATATTAATTATAAAAAAAAGTAGTGAAACATATTTTACAGTAAGTGTATCACATAAAATATAATAATTATAAAAAGTATATTAAGTATAGAAAGGTGTTTAAAAAATATAGTTGAATTAAAATAATTGAATTTTCCTTTGTGCATTTTTAGATTGTGGATGAGGTTCCCAGCTCTTCTGGTCCATTCAGCATGTTCTCCAGCATTCAGTCCGTCATTATCACAGGATACATTGATACACCCAGCTCCGCAGAGGGCCTCATCAGTTACTCCACAGACCTCTACTATCACTTCTCTTGCCGTTATCCACTAGAATATCTTATTAACAACACTCAGATTGTAGCGTGAGTATTAAGACGTTCAACCTCCACTGCATACTTCACAAACTGCAGTATTACAACAAGAGGATTGACTTGATTAATATTCTTCATGCAGGTCATCGGTGTCAGTGGCCACTAGTGACAACAATGGAACTTTCATTGACACTCTCAGCATGAGTGTCTTCAATGTGAGTGTAGATTTGTGTTAAATCTTTTACTCTGAATGCAAATTATGTCACATTTTTAAAGATACTTTTGATTATTTCATATCAGAGTACAGATTATACCACGCCTTTGGTGGTTCCGCCTACTGGATTAGAGCTGCGCAGTAAAGTCTATGTTGAAGTAAAGGCTGTCAATCTCACTGGAAAGTAAGAACAGTGCAGTTTTTATTTGGACAGTGAATAGCATGTTTCTTAAGGGTTTTACTGAGGAATGAAATGCTATTTTCTGCCTTTCTTTAGTTTTCATTTGTTGCTGGACCACTGTTTTGCAACCCCATCACCTTATAATCACACCAACAACAAACAGTACAACTTTTTCACAGGGTGAGTTACTCCTTATTAAGAATTCATGGTAATACTTTACAATAAGATTCCATTTGTTAAGATTAGTTAACTACATGAAATAAAAGTTATCATCTTTTCTTCACTGTAAACCAGAATAAGTTGGCAAAACTCAAATAATTTAAGGCAATCAGTTGGCTCAATTTTTAAGTTAAGAAAGTCAAAGTTTTAGTAAGAAGAACTAGCAGATTTTTATTTTTGGACATTTTAATTGTTCTTAACTTGAAATGTTTGAGTACTCTAATTCATACATTTAACTTAAAATTTTCATGTAACCTCAATGTGAAAACTCTTCTAAATTAGCATAAAACATTAATCACTATTAAATCTCCTACTTAACATTAATCTTGTACAAAACACATTATAAAACACTTAATTTTAACATTTACTCTCCCTTTCGAGTGCCATGGGCAAAGCATGCTGGGAAATAGAAATCCTAGCCCAGTTTCAGTTAAACTTAAGTTCATCTAAATGAAAAGAAAAGTTCATAAAACTCAAAACAATGAAACAGTTCAGTTTACTTGAAATATATCAGTTCTGTGAACTTGAAAGAAAAGTAAAGTGCTAAATACTTATAAAAGTTAAATTGAACTAATTTGTTTAATTTAAGATTGTCCTACTCAAACCAATTCATTATTTTGAGCGTTAGGGTTTACAGTGTTCCCTATTGTGACATAAGGGGCTTTCACACCGAATAGTTCTATAGGAACACAGTTCTAAGAACTAGGCATTAGGATAGTTCCCCAGGAACAAATTTTTTCCCCGGGCCATGTAGGCCACCTGGTTGCATTCGCACCGGGATTAGGAACTTTGAAGCTGCTGACAGCGGCGTCTTTAAGTGCAGCATTTACAAACGCTAAAAAGTGGTGGATGGAGGATGCCGTGATCTGAGCTGTGTTTGTTGTGTGTCATGGGTTTCGTGATAACGGAGATGGATGTAAACGCGTAATCTACGCGACTGAAAGAGCAAAAAGTGAGGCTAAGAGACGAAATCTATGACAACTTTCAGTATAGCCGAGGCGGAAAAAAAGAACACAACACTGCAGACAACAGGTAAATACCGTTATCGCTGTTCGTGAAGTAAATATGTTTACACGGCTTTGGTCAAACACCGGCATCCGGCATTTTTAAAATCAACATACACTTACGTCACTGATAGTTCCTATAGTGCTGGTTTAGACCCTACTCTAAAGTAGGAACTAATTTTGTTACCCCAAACGGAGTTCCTAGAACTAAAATCATTCCTAGTTCCTGCGGTGCGAACACGGCAAAATCGGGGTAATTCAGCCAATAGTTTTAGGAACTATAAAAAGGTTACTCCGGTGCGAAAGCCCCTATATATCCTAATGAAATAGCTTCTTTAACAAGAAAAAATGTACTTGATTTTGTCTATCAGGAATTGATTAGATGGTTGTTGCTGTGATGTCATGTGAGTGACATGCCAGGGCAACTACATTAATGTTTCTCTATTGTTTTATCACAGATGCGTTGTAGAGAATCGGACAGCAGTGCTTTATAATGGGTTTTCCAAGTTTTCCCGATTTTCATTTGAAGCCTTCCGCTTCGTGGAGCACCGTGATCAAGAAAAGTCTACTATATACCTGCACTGCATACTGCGACTTTGCGAGCCAAACAAGTGCCAAGAATTACTTAATGTAGGAGTCTTTTACTGTTAGAATAGAATGAATAGAGTACCACTACTGATAATGTCAGCCAATTAACCCCTTAGCATTCCTGTAAAAATTTGCCTAAAACACCTAAAAAAGGCATACCTAAAGTAAATTGCATGCTGTTCTCGAACCATTTGAAGTAAATGCATGGTTTTGGTCTCTTTTGAAAGGTATGTGTACCGTGGGCGGTACAGTGGAACGCTAACAAGTTAACATGTCACTTTATTTTACTTGTGCAGTCTTGCATCTCTAATAGAACACGACAGCGAAGGGCCCTAGAACCTTACGGATCACAAGCCAAAGAATCTGCTACAGTGTCTGTGGGTCCTCTATACACCGCAGCCCTGAGTGAGTCAGTCACGTTCACACATGAATCCAGAATGAGACTGATCTGAGACCCAGCTTGTTGTCAAACATACTGAATTCCAAATGAGAGCCAATTTCTGTCATGCCTAACTACGGTCACCATGATTTTGCCTACATATTTTGTTGATCCTGGAACAATATTCCTGTCCGAAAATTTAGTCTTAACTCTATTCCTACCCTTAAACCTAATCCTACCCATAACTTATCCCTAAAATCAGAGGGAAAAGATAGGTGAATAACATTGATGTAGAAGCACCTAACCCTGGTTGTAAGCCTAAACTTGACATAAACAGTAAACTAGTCCCTCAAATATGATTGGTTGATTGGAATGTTGTTCCAGGATCAACAAAGATGTTGATCCAGGAACATGTCGTACTTGGTGAAATCACATTCACCGCCTAACTACTGTTTCTTTTTGATCCTGTAGAGAATGATGTTCCCACTGCATCGGCCTATGGTATGAGATTCTTTTTGAAACTTCTTGAAATATTGCACTTTGATGTGTCTGAAATTCAGATGAAAAGCTAGACAGTAACAGCACAACTTGTTTTTTTTCTTGTGAATCAGGAGGCAGTGAGCCATTGAACAGGGACAATATGAACGTAGCTGGAGTGGTGGTTGGGGTCATTTTTGCCACCGGCGGTGCTGTGTTGATGGTTATGGCTGGATGGTTTGTGCTGAAGAAGTTTTTCTGGGCCGGTGGTTTGCCTCAGGCTTTCCACTAAGAGATCCATCAACTCGCCATCTGTTTTGCATTGAATGAAGCTTAATTTGATATGCCTGATAAGACGTCTAATCACATCACGGCATCTGCACAAACCAACAAAGAACCACTTTGCATAATGCCTATTTAGCATATTTTAATCTATTTAGACAGCACTGTGTAGTCTAGTCACTATGCACTTGGAATAAATTGCTTAATTCTTCATGTAAATGCAAATACTGCATTTTTTTAGTTTGTTCATTTTCTGAATTATACTGTAAAAGGTATGTAGGTATTATTGAGAAGAACAAACTGTGGATGTAATCGTTTTGTAATGCTTTGATCACACTTTGCTTCTTATACACGTTGCTTGTATATTAGCCCAGGGGTTTTCAAACTTTTTGAAGGACCCCAAAATATAATCGAAGGACCCTCTTCCTAAAATATAAAGGCAGCTATTTTGTCATGTACAAAGACCCGTTTATTTTGTGTGAAAAAATATAATAAGCATTATATTATAGACTATGTTGTTTTCTTAATTAAATAATTGGCTTTTAATTTCACTATTAAAAGCAAATCAATTATTAAAATATTATGTGGAAATATTTGTAAAGTTTTCTACCTACCTACTTTTAGATGTATGAAATTACTAACAAAATATATTTTCAATTACGTAACTTTTAGCACTTTTTATATTTTGTGTTAAAAATGATTGCATTAAACATACAGTATTTGATACATAAGTTAACTTTGACAGCCATAAAAAATTTACAGATTGTAACAATTTTCTTCATGTATAATTCCTCAGATTTTCTGCAGACCCCTTTACTGTCCCGAACCAGAGTTTGAAAACCCCTGTATTAGCCAATGACCTGCTGCTTCCCTGTAATTTAATATGATAACAATTGTCTAGATGTGATGTATTTAGAAAGGAATACTTTTATTAGTTGAGGCAATAATCAAAGAACAACATATATTCATTTCAAATATGTACAAATTGATCTTTTTTATTTACACTGTTTTGTCTGTTTATGAAACAGTATATCCACACATTACACAAAAAAATATTTAATAAAATGAAGAAAGGCTTTCTTTTCTGTCTCACTTCAATGGATTTCGCTGTACGTCATATAAGGTTCTTGAAAACTGTACAAACAACAATATTGTTCTACAAAAGTTACAGGTCACAATGTACAATCAAACATAAGAGCTGTTATTTACATTACAGTTGTATTTCTGGAAGTGTGTTGTTATTTAATTTAGAGTGTGTACAATGTCTTGTAATAGGGCTGTGAGTCTAGTGGAGAAATCCTCCTGTATGGACTCTATATTTGTCTGATGGAAACCAGATGACTCACCATGACTCTGGTTTTCTTGGAGAGTGATCATCTGTAGGTCTAAGTTAGAAATAAACTGTTGATTCCGAGCTGAGGAATTCTGGCAGAACTGATCCACTTTTGAAGCCATCACATCCCTTGGAGGCTGTGGTGAGGCAAGATGGCCTGCCAAAGCTATCTTCAGTGCTGCCACCTTCCCTTGTACCTCTAAACTGAAGGTACACACTTCCTGTCCCAGCCTGGCAGTGACTTCCTCCCAAAGTTCCTTTCCACTGCTGTCTCTTTCCTCCTCTACTGCCTCAAATGCTTTTGTTTTAAAGTCCTCAAAGGCTGCTGTCCTTTTCTGGTGGCTTTCATCCAAAGCTTGCGTGATCCTCTGCACTGCCTCCTGGTAAAGTGTGGCTTCCTCTGGATTCAGGTCCTGGAGGTTCAGATTGAGTTTCTCACAGAGCTCCTGAGTATTTGACTGGAGAGCGGTCTGAAGCTGCTTAGTGAAGGGGGCCAGGAACTCCTTGACATTGGCCAAGGTGTGTTTTGGGTGGCTGGGGTAAGGAGAGAGTCTCTCCCTCAGCTCAGCAAGCTCCTGCTTAAGACGAGCCCTCAGTCGCTCAGACTCCATGCTCAGCTTGCGTCTCAGTTCAGCCGCCATGGGGTTGTTAGAGTCCTGGGAGTAAAGGTCACTGCTCACCACATGGTTCTTCCACATACCACTTCAAAAAAGGATCAGGGGTCAATGACTTACAAGAGCATCCATGATAAAGAACTCGAGTTTTAAACACATAAACTCTTTGTATTCACATTCATTTCATATGGTTTTAAAAAACTTATAAGACATATTCAAGAAAAGTTTCAGTTTAATAACTCCAAGTAAAAAATAAATTAGATTTTACTTACACCTTTAAAACATATGAGAGTACACATCTCAATAATTACTTTTTTATTCATATTCATTATTATTAATTCATAAATATCAAATGTTACTGAAATATTATTAAGCAATTTTGCCAAACTGGTTTTCTTTTAAAAAATTTTATTATTTTTTTCATTATAATATCACAACAATTGTATCACCCTGAGATTTTGACTTTATGTCCCCCCAAAAATATTTAATTTCCAATAGATTGTTTTAATTTTTAATCACAGAAGAGGTGTATTCAAGACACAGCATGTATGAATTTTTAATAAAGGAAAGTAAACAAAATAAACAAGCATCATGTCATTATACTGCTCATTAATGAACACTGGTCTTTAGAGAGTAAACTTACTTTGAGTCTTTGTCAATTTTTTTCTTGTCTGTGGCCTGATTGTCTCTCTGTAAACTAAATGCTTCTCGGCTGATCTCATCGTTGAGTGGAAATGCTGAAAAGGAGGATGGTTGCATTAGATCAATGTAATAAAAAATAAAAAATGAATTTGATAATAGAAACTGGAGAGGCAACAAACCTGTTGTGGTAGCAAAGGCCAAAGCCAAAGTAACAAACTGCAGATTCATATTTATTATTTTTACTGATGAAGGTTATTCTCTGTTTGAAAATAGAAAAAAAGATTTATGTAATTAGATACATTTATTTAAATGTTATTGGCTAACAACATATTAGACAGGACCACTCAAACATCATTAAGTAATTAATCTATGCAAGTGGACATCTGGCCCTTACCTGTTGATGAGAAAGTGAGAATTTCTTTTCAGAGTTCATATTTAAAGCAGTCCCTTATCAGAGGTTGTCGTGCTTTGTCAACACAAACCACGTGGAGGGTCAGTTTGATAACGATAGGCGTTAGGAACCTAAAGGTATTTTGCTGATTGCCTCTTCAAAGCTACTCTTTTCCAACAACACAGATTCAGAGTAGCCACAATGATGTCACATCAAGGACAATATTGACGTAATTTGCAAGGTCATTGCTATTGGAATATGCTTACTACTAACCAGAGGTGTTTGGACAGCACTTACGTAGTGAACAGGGTTGAAAACTTTGATACGCAACTTTTTCAGTTACAAAAGTACATTATGATATGGACTTCATTCTGAATGTTGCCAGTGAAGTTTGCTCAGTGAACTGAACTGCATGAAATTTGACTCGAGTTGAGTCCTACTTGGCTTTCCCACAGCAATGACATAGAAATAAGTCACAGAGAATGAACCCTCCAGACCTGTGCTTGCTTCATTATCTCTGGCTCTGCGAACAAAGGTGCTGTTTGTTTTTACTTTACTGAATGGGTCCTCTTAGGTTTGCTTTGAGTCTACATGGCCAAAACTAGTGATAAACAAAGCCAATAGTGGGATACTTTGAACATTTGATTATTTCACTTTAGACCTACTTTCTGGCAGCTGCATGTATGAGTAGACAAGAACAAACCCTGCACAGGGAATTTTGCCATCATTTTAGTTACCAAACATGCTGTTTTGTTCAGGATAATGTGTTGTTGTGCAAATCTCATAGCCTACTCCGTCATTGTAACTTGCCCCATTGATTTTACACCAGTGCAGTCTGGGAAATAGCATGATTTAACAAGAGATGTCATGCAATTGTTCAATTCTGGTGACTTTGGCAGCAGCATTTTTACATTTTGTTGACCATTATTGACATATCAGTTACCACAAATTACCTATATAGCCTACTGTTAAAAATAAAATCCCCCTCATTTACCTTAAAATACTCAGCGTAAATGAGTACACCCCCTTTGAACAGAAACATTTTAAACAATATCTCAATGAACACAAAAACAATTTCCAAAATGTTTAATATAACATCTGTTTAACTTATAACATGAAAGTAAGGTTAATAATTAATAATATAACTTAGATTACACATTTTTCAGTTTTACTCAATTTAGGGTGATGCAAAAATGAGTATACCCCACAACAAAAACTACTACATCTAGTACTTAGTATGGCCTCCATGATTTTTAATGACAGCACCAAGTCTTCTAGGCATTGAATGAACAAGTTGGTGACATTTTGCAACATTTTGTGACTTTTTCCATTCTTCAAGAATGACCTCTTTAAGAGACTGGATGCTGGATGGAGAGTGATGCTCAACTTGTCTCTTCAGAATTCCCCATAGGTGTTCAATTGGGTTCAGATCAGGAGCCACTGAATCACTTTCACCCTGTTCTTCTTCAGAAATGTGTTTAGGATCATTGTCATGTTGGAAAAGTGCACAACGACCAAGGGCACGGAGTGATGGTAGCATCTTCTCTTTCAGTATAGAGCAGTACATCTGAATTCATGATGCCATCAATGAAATGCAGCTCTCCAACACCAGCAGCACTCAAGCAGCCCCACATAAGGACACTGCCACCACCATGTTGCACTGTAGGCACCATGCATTTTTCTTTGTATTCCTCACCTATGCGACGCCATACAGTTTTGAAGCCATCAGTTCCAAAAACATTTATCTTGGTCTCATCACTCCAGAGTATAGAGTCCCAGTAGTCTTCAACTCTAGGCGGGCTTTTTTGTGCCTGGGCTTTAGGAGAGGCTTCTTTCATGGACGGCACCCATGCATGCCATTCCTCTGCAGTGTACGCCATATTGTGTCATGGGAAATAGTCACTTTCTGCTTCTTTAGATAACTGCAGTGAACTTGCATGCCGATTTTCTTCAACCCTTCTCATCAGAAGATGCTCCTGTCGAGGTGTTAACCTTCGTGGACGACCTGGACGTGTCTGTTAGATGGTTGCAGTTCCATCTTCTACAGTATTCTGACTGATAAGTAAAGCTTTGCTGATCTTCTTGTAGCCTTCACCTTTCTGGTGTAAAGAAATTATTTTCTTTCTCAGGTCTTGTGACATTTCTCTTCCATGTGGTGCCATTGCTGACAGCATGAAATGGGAAGGGCTTTTAAAACTGTCTGCTGGACACCTGTGTAATGAATAATTAGACTCACCTGTGGTTGAATTCTTGTTAAATTAAACATCTGTAGTCTAAAATTTAGCTTTGCTCCAGAGACTTTCAGTGGGGTGTACTCATTTTTGTATCACCCTAATTTAAGTAAAACTGAAAAATGTGTAATCTAAGTTATATTATTAACCTTACTTTCATGTTATAAGTTAAACAGATGTTATATTAAACTTAGTCTTGTCAACATTTTGGAAATTGTTTCTGTGTTCATTGAGATATTGTTTAAAATGTTACTTTTCAAAGGGGGTGTACTCATTTACGCTGAGCACTGTACATATACGTGTATGTATCTATAGTACGTATATATTCTTATCACTGATAGCCTACCACTTCTTATCACTGACCCCAAAACAAACGGAAACTAAACAGGCTTTCTACACTTCTGCAGAACCGGAACTATCCTACTGCACTCATTCACAAATGTAGGGACCATTGGCCTCGAAAAGGATAATTGAGGTGACACAGCACCATCTGTTGATCTTAGTAAAACGTTCTTTGTCGCTGACAAAGGATAAGATGCATTTGCAGTGTTTATTTAAACGGATTATTAATAAATATTTCACTTCTTCCAGAAGTTTTGTTGTCTGTGTTCTCAGTTCGTGAGTGAACTGTTCGAATGATTCAGACTGAGGCGCGTTTGACGTATTCATCGAAAATTATTAGAGTCGACTCGAAATGATTCATTCAGTGATTCATGCTTTAGAATTTCTAAACAGTCGAAAGGAACATGATGAATGGTAAAATATTAGCCTACCATGGAAAATGCTTCTCAAGCAATCCATTCCAGACAAGGATTTACCACAGCAGTATTTTATGGTAGCTCGAGCACCAGGAAAAAGAGGTTAGTGAGTCGCTTGCTTTTTACAATTGCTTTTTTACTTTCGTAGCGACGCTTGCTTTTTACAATTGTGTCACTACTGAATTATATATTTAAAGACAGACACAGTTGTTATAAGGGTCCAGACCAAATGAAGGAATTGCAGGACCATTCTCCATGTTTGGAAACACATGGTGTCTTACGGATAAGAGTTAAACTTGCAATAACAAATTGCGCAATAGGTTGTGTGGTGGAACTGGGTATAAATTACTAAATAATTGTAATTTGAATGTCTTTATTTATAATATATCAGCTAACAGACATTTTGCAAATGCAGCACTAAAACTACCTTGTCATTTGAGTTCATTCTTAGGTAGGCCTAAAAGTGTGTGAAATGTGAAAATATATTACATAATTTAAGTCACCATAAGGTCAAAGTCCACAGACACTCTGCTTAAGTAGCCTAATTCAGGGTACAAGTTCATTGATTTTGAAGCACTACAAAAAATTATGAGGCCATCATAAGCAGTAATTGGCGTACGACTCATGCTTTTTAAAATATTGTTTTTCACTTCAAATTTTATGACCTGTTTACATAATAGTAGATTTGATTCCCTTGCACAGATCAAAAGATCATAACATTATGTAAGCTTTAATTCACACTTGTGTAGTAATATAGGGCTCTGGATCTTGCAGATTCAACTTTAACCCAGATATAGCAATTGGTTTGCTAGGCTGACCATGGCCTTCTCGCCTACTGGGTACATCAAAGGAATGAAGCCAAGGGATGTGAAAAACAAGGTTTGTTGTTTTGGTGACCTATTGCTTGTTTGAATAAAGAGTGCCTGGAATGTTCTCTTCTCCTGGCAAAAGATTTGAGAAAGTGCACACTAGTAGAACATTTCTGATAGGACTTGGACTTCTTCCACAACTTGTGACTGATTTATTGTTTTTAGATGTGCTGAAAGACATTTAAAGCGCAACCAAAATTAATCAGTTTCATGGTTTCACTGTGGCCTGTAATCTAAACTGGCAGCATCAGGTTGCATCTTTCTGCCTATTGGCATGTGTGATACTTTATCTCTAGACGGTTCATGAATCATTCAGCATGGCAGGGAAAGAGCTTCCTGTATGCCTTTGAGCTGTCTCTGAGCCCCGGACAGCATAATGAAATGATGTGCTCTTTCAGGTTTTGCCTCTGCTGGCCTTCCCTACTTTACTGGTTCTTCACCATAAGACTGAGCCCTGCTGTTGGATCAAACATTACTCTAAGACTCGTTGAAAGATCTTCCTGCAAACCAGGTAACTTGCATTTTTCTGGGACATGACGAGGTGAAAGTGCATCAAGTGGGTGTCTAGTCCCAGAGGTTATTTATTTATTTCACAAGTTTGTTTGCCCATAAGCTATTAAGGTTAAACATATTTGGCTTGCTGTTCGTAGTGGATGGGTTTGAGGAAGCATTTTCAACTCGAGCTTATATATTCCCCCCCAGTGGGACTACTAATGCTTGGAAGATGAATAGCAAAATACCTAAATTATGTTGTTGGAGTTGGAGAGATGGAGGGATGCCAAAACAGCTGATGCCGGAGCAAGGTGAGTGGCTGCTTATATGCTCCGGCAGTCAATTGAAAGATTAGATGGGTTCATTCCTCCTGAAATTACATTTAGGAACTTCACTTATTTGTTAATGAACATCACATTAACTGTCTTAAATTCTTTATTTAATAATAATATTATTTTTATACCCTTGTTCTAAACCCAATCTTTCAGTGTTAAACTGTGAAAATGCATTATGAAAATGCAACCTGATATGAAAATTATTTGAAATTGTCATGATCAAAAATAGTGAAATAATCATAAACCATTTCAATATTTATTGTTAAAATTATTAAAAAAAAAAATATGAAAAAACGTCCCACCACAGCTTCATTTCCATTCCACCATAAATGTATTTCCCCCCCAAAAATTGTTAGCTTACTTGTTTACCAAGATGAAATACGAGATGTGATGTATGAAGAAAAAATCAAGGTAAATATCTCCATTTCCAACCAGGCCGTGATTTTGTGAAATTATGCAAAAAGTTTACAAATATTATTTAATAGGGGTGACCAGACACTTCGCTTACGAGATGAGACAAGACACGAGATTGGGTTCACGAGAAAGAGACGAGATTTTTGCACAGTATTTTTAAGAAAAATTCATGACTGGAAAAATAGTCTGCGGGTGCATTTTGAAATGTTTTAACTAATCATTTTGTAATGCATGTCATTTCAGTTCTTCTTTCTGAGTATGAATTATCATATGCATTGAAAGACAAGAATATACAAGCACTGTAAAAGGTTTTGCCACAAACTCAACTGATTGGCTTCTCTCCTGTATGATTTCACTTGAGCCTCTTCAGACCTTACTGTACATGAATTATGACCTTCCACAACTTCTGATTGAGGCTGTGTGTGACCTCCTAATTGAACTCCTTTCCGCATTTTTTTTTTTTTAAAGAAAATGGTGTCATTGTCCAACTTAAGTAAATTCAGTATTGATTCATTCCATTGTAAAATTCAATGGTTATTAATGTAGTTTGCATATAATGGCGTCAATGCAGGCAGATGAAAAATATTGATGAATATCAAGTGTCCTGTGTATAGGGAGCAGCGGTGCTGAGCATGCATACTACAAGGTGAGACATTTATCAGACACTCAGGCTCTGTTGTGCAACGAATCCTCCGCCATGGTCTTGTCAGTCATCTCGCCTTACTCTCGCCAAGTAATCAGTGAACTATGATTCCTGCTGCACTGTGTGCGACTCTGCAGCTCGTGCTGGATGTGCAGAGCAGACTTTTACAATAGTTTACAATTGAAGCGAACATTATACAACTGAATTAAATGTTTTTTATTTATATAAAAAAGCCAAACGACAATGGAGGCAATGTAATGTAAACGTAGCGGTGGTTATTTCTATGCTAATTTCACCCTCATGCTCTGTCATGGCGATATCATGAGACAGCTTTTTACCTGACAAGAAATCTCGTCCCATTTTAATATCTCATCATACCCCTATTATTTAATTTTTTTATTTAGGATACAGTACTAGTTATAAAATTAATCAAGACAAATGAGCGATTTCATCATTCCCAAATTTTAAATGTCATTTCCATTACACCGGAAGGCATTGTTAAAAGACAAATTGAACTAGTTAAATTAAACAATATGTTTTAAGAGCTTATTTTCTAAAAGTCCACTGGGTCCGATTTACATAGTTGAAGAAAAACTTAAATATGAAATTTAAGAGTTTGGTTGTTGGAGATTATTATTTGGAGAACCTTCTAATTTTATGTTTTTGTCAAGGCTTTTATTGCCCGGAGGGAGATGAAGGTCCAGTTCCCTGTCCCAGAGGAACATTTGGACCAAGTTTCTGGGCCACGAGCATAAACGGCTGTATCAGCTGCCCATCACATCACTATGGACCTAGACAAGGCTTGAGCAGTTGCCTGCCTTGTGGTCCCTGGTCACAACAGCCTCTGCCTGGACAGGACAGCTGTATATGTCTGCGAGAGGGTCAAGTCTTCCAGGTAAGAACTTAATGCTTTGTTTACATAAGTTCCCATGCATTTGTAGCCAGTTGCATCCATGTAGAGAAGCAATCTGCAGACCTCTGCTCAGACAGATGCTCATGTTTCAGCACAGGGAGTCTAGTTACCACTCTCACTGACTGCTGAATGCTCTTTTCATCAGTTACTACTCACTAGGGAAATCGGTCATGATTTGTTGTCTCTAACGGCTGACATCTTCCCAATCCTGAATGTAGGCCAGTGATGGACAGTGTCCATGTACTTTGGGATACACACAGAAAGGAGAAGCCTGTGTGTTGAAGGTCTATGAGATCTGCAAGGATGGAAGAACACGCAACCAGCATGGAGAATGTCTGGACCACAAGCAATGGAAGCAGTATTGCTCCCAGCAGGTGAGTGTCCACAGAAACCAAGGTAATGTTGGAAAACCTGTACTACAGTCATGTTATTTGTACAGAGAAGATGACATACTCGCCATTCAGTCATTAGCACTGAAAATTTTATGAATGGTGGGTGATGACTCACTTATTTTTCTCATGAAGGGCATCCGATAATGGATATTTTCTTAGTGTTGAATGGATGACCAGCAAGTCAGTGGCCTCTAAAGTAAAATACCTTCTTCCATGAACTCATTGTATGCACATTAGGGGCCTCACATGTACCACTGAACGTGACATGTGAATTACCCTTGGACTCTTGCAGCCCAATGACCCGGTTGATCAGTAGTTTATATGTTGCCTGCAGGTGTGTCCATCTCCTGAGCTGTATGAGGGCTACGATGGCTCCCTGGGCCTGTGTGTGTGCAGAGGTCTGTCCAGGCCTGAGCCAGACAGGGTTGAGTGTGTGGGCTGGTGCCGGAACACCCTGAGTCCAGTTCTGCAGCTGATTTGCACTGGAAGCCTTTACCTGCTCTACACAGAGTCTAATCAACAGGTCAGGCCTGTAGTTCATCTACATCAGTGGTCTCAAACTCAATTCTTGGAGGGCCACACCTGATCCAGCTAATCAAGTTCTTCAGGATTACTAGAAATTTCCAAGCAGGTGTGAGCTGGGGTTGGTTGGAGAAATTGAGTTTGAGACCACTGATCTACATCATAATTTGGTGTTAGTAAGAAGGCCCAAAACATGATGACGCCTCATATGTTTAGTGTCTAGTCTTCTTCAGGGTAAAGACCCATTCACATGGTTGTGATGACTGTAATTATAATGATAAAGATATAGTTCTGATAATCATTCTAAATATAAAAGAATAGCAGAGTCCAAACCACAACTATAACGATAACTGCACAGAGAAACAATATCACAGGAATCACTTTCAGAAAGATTTTTTTCTAGCTGATGAATGATAAAAGACAACTATGATAAAAACAAAAACATTTCACTCTTTAAAAAGAGTGACTCTCAGTCAGCAGATGGTTTGGAAAAGTAGAGCAAAAAGTAACTTAATGCACTACTTTTCATAAAAAGTGTAAAAAAAAAAAAAAAGTGTACAGATCCTGAACAACAAGCAAAAAGTTGATCTATTTTTTTTATTCATCCAAGTATCACAATCCATAAGACGATTAACAGTAAAAAAGAAAGGAAACACAGTATGACTGGATAACTTTAACAAAGTACACAATGTGAGGGACTTGCACAGGACATTGAGAGTGTAATACAGCCCTGTTTATACACAAGTGATAGCTTAGCACAAATAGCGGTAAAATAACACTCTGACCTATTTGTCATTAAACTATCCTTGTGTTTTCTTAAAAGGTGAGCATGTCGGAAAGCATGCTGGAGACGGTCCTGAAGCACTGGGACTCCCATGGGAGCTTGGAATGCAATGTGCAGCTCAATTTCTCTAGGCCTGTGTACACCGTGCAAACAGGGGGTGAGTGGCCAGAGACAAGGGCAGGAAGTAGAGAGGGTTTTGTGACCACGGTTTATCAGCAGCCTGCTGTTTGTTTGCCGTTGTGCAGAGGCGGGATTCTTTGGTCTGCTCAATGCTGTCCCTATGGAGGTCCGGAGGTTGATTCTGGCCCACAGCCAGGAAACCAACAGCCATTTTGAGCCCCTAGATACAGACAGAGGTATCTAATATATATATATATTCCAGACACTCTTAACTATACTCATCCTACTTGATCTAAGTGTGGCCTTTGATACTATTTCCTATCAAGTTCTTTGAGATAGATTATTCTTTATAGGTATCACTGGTGTCCCTCTCACCTGGTATCATACTCTTTATCTGTTACCACTGGAGTTCCTCAAGGCTCTGTTTTGGGCCCTCTTTTATTTATTATTTACTTATTACCTCTTGGTTATATTTTTAGGAAATATGCCATTAGTTTTCATTGCTATGCGGATGACACCCAGCTCTGTTTGTCCTCCGAGTCAAATTCTACTCTTATTTCTTCCTCTCTCTCGGATTGTCTATAGAAGTGATTAAATCCTGGTTTTTGCGCAAATTTGTCAAGCTGAATACTGATAAAACAGAGTTTCTTCTTGTTGGCACTAAATCCAACTTGTCAAAATCCAATAGCTTTTCACTCTCCATTGATAATTCTATAATTTCTCCATCTTCTCAGGTTAAGAGTCTGAGTGTGTCGTCCTTGATAGTACTTTGTCTTTTGAAACGCACGTGAACAATATTACTCGGTCTGCATATTTCCACCTATGGAACATCAGCCGTCTTCGTCCATTTCTCACACCCAATTCCACAGCCATTCTTGTACACTTCATGCATTGATTGTAACTCTCTTCTATTTGGGTTACCTCACAAACTTCTTTATAAACTTCAGTTGGTCCAGAACTCAGCTGCCAGTACAATTACTAAAACCTCCTCTATTGAGCTCCTCTATCTCTCCTATTCTCTATCATTTACACTGGCTTCCTGTTAAATATCGAGTAGAGTGCAAGATTCTGCTTCTCACTTTTAAAGCTCTTCACAATCTTGTTTTGAAAAGCGCCTTTAAATAAAATTTATTATTATTATTAATATTATTATTACTGTATTGAACATCTAACGAGATATGTTTTGTTAGGAAACATCAAAGACAAAGAGGAAGACTGGGACTCTCACTGGTCCAGTAAATCATCAGCGTTCGGTACATCCGACATGCGACCTGGAGGAGTCTTGAACCCAACAGCATGTCTACATCCAGGGGATATTCTCCTCTTTACTGTGACCCAACAGCACTACCCTCAGTATGATGTGTAAGTACATGCTGACATGTGATTCATGTGCTGCCCATTCATTTTCACTGTTCCAGATTGTCACAGAGGGAATCCTGCTTTTCACAGAGACAGCTTGTACAACACTAATGCTGCGTTTGACTGGGGAACCTTCAGATTACTGGCACAGGACCAAGAACTGGCAAGATCTGCCCACTCCCTTTTTTCCATAAGTCTCCATGAGCCTGGGGTGTACGCCTTCAAACTCAGCAGCCACCAACATAGGCACATGGTATTATGATCCGTTTTTATGTTATGAACAATAACCACTAAATATCCAATATTAAAATTCTATACTATTCACTCTAAATAAATTGAAATATAAAATACTAAAACCTGACACCAATTGTTCTAAATACCACAAGTGAATTTAGGTAGCACAGTTTGCTAGGGTTAATTACACACAATTATTTTTACTCTTTAATGAGTGCATACTTTGGCAAAATTATGACTTTACATAAATAAAATACAGTAAAAACTGAAATATTGTGAAAAATTATTACAATTTAAAATAATTGTTTTCTATGTTAATATATTTTCAAATGTAATTTATTCCTGTGATGTCAAAGCTGAATTTTCAACATCCAGTCTTCAGTGTCACATGATCCTGCAGAAATCATTCTAATATGCTGATTTGCTGCTCAAGAAACATAAAAAAAAAAACACATTACTATCATTGCTGAAATCAGTTGTATTTTTCCAGGATTCTTTGATGAATAGAATTTGAAATAGCATTTTTGTATCAGTGTAAATTACTCTACTTACTCTAACTTTTGATCAATTAATGCATCCTTGCTGTATTATTATTATTTAAAAAAAAAAAAAAAAATCTTACTTACCCCAAACTTGACTTGAATGGTCGTTTATATACAGTATATTCTATGATAGCATGATTTCCAAGACGTTCACATATAAACAAGTTAAAATCTGTAATTAGGGTTGGGAATCGAAATTTGATTCCAATTCTGGAATCAGATACTTGTTATAAAATCACATTTTTGATTCCTCTTATCGATTCCTTTGCGTGAATGACTTTTTTAAGCCATTCAAGCGCAAGAAGACCCACAAGCTGTTTTCTATGCTGCACACACATCAAAAGCATGCGCAAAGAAAAAGACATTTTGATGTGATTTTGAACGATTTTTTTATGTGAGCACAAGAAGACTCGCATGCTGTTTTCTGTGCTGCGCACACATCCAAACACAGAAAGCCGCCTCTCATACTGAATAGTGCGCGATACTGAACCGAGTTCTCTTCCGCGTCTTTTTGCACTTGAACGGACAAATACACTCAAAATGATGTCAAAATATTCTCCTAAACACATTTGGTTATGTCTTAAGTGAACGTAAACATTTGACAAAGAAAACGCATAACATTATATTGTATCTATGCAGCTCTTAAAGTGACAGCAGCCTAAAATTCCTGCTGCAGTCTCTATAATATTAATCAAAAGACAAAGATAAAATTCAGTAACTGTTCTTGACTGAATAACTTTTGTAACAATATTTGTGTTGTATAAAGTGCAGTTATTTTACATTTGAATGCCTGAAAATCTTAAAACACTGTTTACTTCAATCGTATCTTTATTCAGTTGTATTTATTTGTGCGATTTGCTAATTTGTTTATTTGTTCTTTTTTAATTACTGAGTGTTTACTTGTCTTTAATAATGCTTGAAATGTATATTAGTTAGGCTAGTTGCTTTTGCTATGGTATGTTTAAACCATAGGCAAAAATTCCTTGTGTACTTTAGTTCAGCTACAATGAAATGTTTTCAGACTTAGAATAAATGTGAGTGATAACTAAGTTGTTGTTTTTTTTTTGTTTTTTTTTTTTACCTTATTGGAATCGAAATTAGGAATCCATAAGAATCAGAGCTGATAAGCAGAATTGGATTAGAAATCTAAATCATTAAAATTAGCAAAAACCAACAATAGTTGTAATAAAAAAAAATCTTCACATCTATTCATTGGTAGATGTTGTTGTTTCAGTATGTGAGGGTAGTGCCTGCAGGTGGGGAATGTTATGACGCTGGACCTTTCTTCCCATCTGACCCACATCATTTGACTCGCATGGGCATCGCGCAGAGGCGCCAACTATTGCTCCGCCCTGATTGGCTGATGATCAGTGGGCTTTTAGTTGGAGCTGTGGTAGTCTTGTGTTTGTGCGTCACAATATTGGTAAGTGATAAGGGAGGCTTTACAAAAACTTTGGGGTTAACAAAGCTTGGCTTATTGAAGTGACTGAACACTGTTCTCACAGATCCTGTTCAGGGAGTACGGCTGGCCTGAGAAACTGCCAGCTCAGGCCAGGTACCGTGATCTGCAGCTCAGGTACAACATGGATGACTATTCATCAAAGGGCTCCAGGGTGGTGGCTGTGAAAAAAACACACCGAAACCTGCAGGTGGGGTTGACAGAGGATTCGGTGCAGAGAGGTAACCCACTGACGTGACACACTACGGACACAAAGGAACCTTTTTTTAGTACTACCAGGGGGTATACATGCCACATTCTCACACAAATAGACCTGTTTAACACAAGATCACCTCTGACCTTGTATATCCCAGGATCCTTGTCCATAATGCCTCATGCACAGCCAATATCATATTATGAATTACAGACTTAACATAATTTAAAAACATTGCTAACATTTTACAATAAGGACAATGAACAGTACTTTAGGTTCATGTTAATTTTTACATTCAGTAAACTACAGATTTTTTTTATAACATTTTTTGATATATTTCTCTCATGCTCACCAAGGCTGCATTTATTTGATCAAAAATACAGTATATGTATTAATATTGTGAAATATTATTACAACTTAAAGTAACTGTTTTCCGTTTTTGTATGTTTTAAAATATCTTCAGTGTCACATGGGCCTTCAGAAATCATGCTAATATGCTGATTTGCTGCTCAAGAAACATTTCTTATTATTATCAATGTTAAACACAGTTGTGCTGCTTCATATTTTTGTGGAAACCGTGATACTTTTTTTTTCAGGTTCTTTGATTAATAAAAAGTTCAAAAGAACAGCATTTATTTGAAATAGAATTTTTTTGTAACACCATAAATGTCTTTACTTTCACTTTTGATCAATGTTATGCATCCTTGATGAATAAAAATGTTAATTTTTTTTTTTTTTTTTTTTTTTAAATCTTACTGACCCCATACTTTTGAACAGTAGTTTAGAACCTCGTTGTAAAATGTTACTCAAACATATATTTTAAATTATTTGAGATTTTCCCCAAGTACAAACAAACAATTTGGCAGCAGGTAATAACACATTTTATATTAATTTTATATTATAAAATATACAATTCTTGTATTTGAAATTTAAAGATAAAAAAAGACATTTGTAATGTATCTAGTGCCTAAAAACCAGAAAAAAAATGAATTTTTTATTAATGAAAATCACTTTTTTCCCAGTTTCCACGTTAGAAAATGAAAAAACATGACATCCATTGATTTTTGAACTTTATCAAATTGGAAGAGATCCCCTTATACTTCACAATAAAGGAGAAAATAATTACCCTAAGATCTCAAAAGCTATTTTATTTGCTCCAAGTAACATTTGAACATACATTGCCAAGATTCTTTATCAGATGATATCAGGCTACATTTGTGACGGCAGTAGTAAGCTGACTCATTTTACCCTCATGTGGTGCAAGTTTTTAGGATATCCCTGCTGTTTTGGCAAAACCATATCTCTGTTTGATAAACACTAAAAGTCCTAGATGGCATCGTACACAGTTACCAAAGATTACTCTTTGCTTTCAAAGCAATGATTGTCAGGAGATTTATTGGGTGTGACACATTTGGCTTTCCTATGGTATTGTATTAGCTCTGTCCAGAGCTAGAATTCCCACAGACTATGCTCGCATTGCCCACAGCGGTGGCTCTGGTGTCAAATGAGTTCTGGGACTATGAAGAACAAGTGGATCTCGAAGCCTTCAGTTCTAGCACCTTCTACGACATCCTGCTCAAGCACAGCGTGTCTGTCACAGTACGTCTCGGACAGCTCAGAGGAGAGGTGAGACATCATGGGAACAATAGTCTTAATTCCCACCCCTCAGAGCTTCAAATATCCCCCTCGTAAAGTTCAAACATATTTATAACATAGCGTCACTGAGATTCTCAGTTGTAATTAACAGTCTCTCTTGTTTCACTGTTCAGTATGATACTATGTAGTATACAGAAATGAATTGTTACTTCCCTGGGGCGAAATGTGTGGGTTAAGTTGTAAAATGAGTTGTAAGTATAGCACTCCTTTGTAAGCTTGTTTTATTGAATGAAACGTGCACCCTGTCTAGGTGAAGCAGCTCTACCAGGGGGTGCTGGGGAAGTTGAGAGAGCTCCACCCTGGCTGGAGGATGTTTGGAGGGAAAACTGAAGGTCTGGAGAGACAGGTGGAGCAGGAGATGGTGCGACGAAGAGCGCTGGGCAATCAGCTGACACAGCTACTGGACAGTCAGCTGCAGATCCTGCGGATGGAGATGAGAGCACAGCAGGCCATGCAGAAGACCTTCAGAGCGCGACTGAGGGAAAGCGCCAGGCTTCTCAGACTGCTGGCTGAGGGTCAGACCTCGCTCTGGGAAAAACACATCAAGCAACAGTATGTCATCAAGAGGCAGATATGTATCTGTCTGTTTTTATCTCTGCTCATGTGGTTCATACATGCTTTTAAGTTTTCAGTTGATTATTATCAAAGTCATCATATGATATACCCAGTAATTAAAGGATTAGTTCACTTTCAAATGAAAATTAGCCCAAGCTTTACTCACCCTCAAGCCATCCTAGGTGTATATGACTTTATTCTTTCTGATGAACACAATTGGAGTGCAGTTACAGTAAAATGGTTTCTTAAAAACAAAATTTTCCCCATAATAAATGGTAAAGAATCCCTTCGTCTCATCCCCGTCCCAGCCCTCTTATCACATTTCCAGATCCATAATCACAAAGCGAGTGAGAAGCTTAAAGCTTTGTTCATCCTGCACACAACTGTGATTGTTTTCCAGATCTGATCTTTAGGATTGATTGTCCAGTGACTGTCTATTTTTTTTATTTTTTTTTATGTGGTGTCTGTATCCAAAATATCTGCTTGGTTGCAGTAAGATTTATGTGTTATTATTATGATATGAAGAGAGTTAAAAGAAAGTAGGTTTCATTGAAGAAAGAGAGGACTGGAAACTAGACATTTAGTCTCTGTTCATGTTTGTGACCTCAGTGTTGAACTCATGAGGCACAACAGATAACATAAGCATCAGAGACAGCAGCAAGGTGTCCTTGAATGCATGAACTGCATGACACTGCCAGGCCACCACAAAACTAGTGTCTGCCTGACTTAATGCCTCTGGATGAACTCAGCCTCTGCATAACCCTTCAATTCCCTCAGTTTCTCCTTCTGTTTTCACACTACATTCACATTAACCCTGCAAAGCCCAAATTCTCCACTCATCCCAGTGTGTTGGCATTCCCTAACCTTAGTTTTTGCAAAAATACCATAGTATTGCATATAGTATACCATAGTAAAACCATAATAAATTAAAGCTAGATTTAAGTAAATTAACTATAAAGTGTATATATTGTATCATTTTAAAAGTAAGAAGCATCTTTATGATATTTTAATTTATTTTTTGATCGAAATTGGTAGCTAGTATATGTTATCACAGTTTATCTATAGTATTTTGTAGTATACGTGTGTTGTGTGTGTGTCTGTGAGCAGGTGTGGCTGTTACTTGTCCTCACTAGTTAAAAAGGCTTATAAATAGACCAAAACATGTTTGTATTTAAATCTAGTGTTTTGCACGTGTTTAGGGTAAGGGGTTGAGTTTAGGCAATAGAAAATATCATTAACCTGATATAAAATCAATGGAAGTCTATTGAATGTCCTCACTAATACAATGAAACAAACGTGTGAGTGTGTATATATATATATATATATATATATATATATATATATATATATAACAAAAGTGACAGTAAATACTATGAAGTTGTTTTATTTCAAATAAATGTTTTATTTATTTTCATCAAATATCTATGACGGTTCCACAAAAATATAACACAACTGTTTTTAACATTAATAATAATAAGAAATGTTTTTTAAAGCACCAAATCAGCATATTAGAATGATTTCTGAAGGATCATGTGACACTGAAGACTGGAGTAATGATGCTGAAAATTCAGCTTTTCCATAACAGGAATACATTTTAAAATATATTAAAATAGAAAGTTATTTTAAATTGTATTAATATTTCCCAAAAAAGCATAAAAGACTTAATTAAAATAAATAAATAATAAAAAAATCTTACTGACAAACTTTTGAATGATAGAATATGTTTGTATTTCCCTGTGTGTATTTAAACATCTTAATACAATATTTTAAATTTAATACTTATATTCCTTACAATTTTTCTTCATCAATTCTCTTCGGTATATGTTGTGCATTGCAGTGTTCTGGAGCGAGTAGCTGTGCTGGCTGATGAGATGACAGAGATGGTATCAGTGGAGAGCCAGAGGCAGGGAGCCTGGGTTGTGCTCAATGAAGGCACTGGAGCACAGCTATTATGCCCTGCTACTGGATCAGTCCTCAGTAGGGAAGATGTCATTGGTCAGAACTTTTAAAAACATTTGTTTGAGAATTTACAAATGTTAACCATGTAATTCAGACCTAATGTTATTATATATGGTGAGAATGTTTTCTGTCAGTGACTGTGCAATCACGCCCCCTAGTGGAATTTTAACAGAAAATAGTTGTAAGTCTTAAAGTGCAGCTACACCACTAGGTGGAGCTATTTTACAACATAGCACATATTTTGCTGGTCAAATCCTGACAAATATCCTCTGAGGCTCAACTTGGCATGTATGTGGCATGACTGATTGATTAAAGTCTGCGGAAACACAGAAAGATTGCACTCTTTTTTCCCCTCCACAGCTCCGGACGGATCTGTTAGGGCTTGTGATGCTGTTCATGTAGACCCCATCACAGGCCTCATTCAACCCAACTCTAATGCCCATATGTTACTGGCCAGTGGGCACAGCATGCCAGTGCCCCCGGACTTCTTCCTGCACCCCCAGACTGGCAAACTACTGCCTGTGGCGGGAAATGTGGGCTTTGATCCTGCTTCCTCCACCCTTGTCTTTATAGCCGATGCTTGTGTGGGTGAGTTACTTAAAGGGTTAGTTAACCCAAAAATGTTCCCATGATTTACTCACCCTTAAGCCATCCTAGGTGTATATGACTGTCTTCTTTTAGATGAACACAGAGTTATATTCAAAAATATCCTGGCTCTTCCAAGATTTATAGTGTGTAGTGAATGGGGGGTGTGACTTTGAAGCCCAAAAAATGCATCCATCCATCCATCATAAAAGTAATCCATACAGCTCCAGGGGGTTATTAAAGGCCCTTTGAAGCGAAGCGACGGGCTTTTGCAAGAAAAATCCATATTTAAAACTTTATAAACTAAAATAACTAGCTTCCGGCAGATGGACATACACATACTGCGCAAGTCGACTTGCGCCACAAGAGTAACTCCTGACGGTTTAAACATATATATGGCTGTGCAACAAACTCAAGCTCCTCTTCTCATATATCGAAATCCTCCGACATTTCCTGTTAAAATTTCTTGTTTTAGACTTCTATGTATATTTTATATACTTAAATGGATCTTTGCTTCACTTCAGAAGGCCTTTATTAACCCCCTGGAGCCGTATGGATTACTTTTATGATGGATGGATGCACTTTTTTGGGGTTCAAAATTTTTGGGTGAACTATCCCTTTAATATGCTAGTTAGTAGTATGAATGTAAATGAATATTCAGTGTTAAGTACGTGTTAATCTCAGTCAGCAGCACTTGATTACAATTCAAATTCAGGGGCACTTATAATAGTTTTCTCTTCCTAGGTGAGGTGGGAAAATGGGAATCACCTCTGCTGCCTTTCATTCCATACCCTCCATCCCGCCATGCTGAAATCCATGCTGCTTCCAAACTACGGGGGCTTCGTTCAGGCCAAAGGCTGGTGCTCGGAGGACCCATGTGTGACTATGACACTGGTGTTTTGGTGCCTATTCTAGCAGTCACTATCCATCCACAAACAGGATTGGTTTATCCTTTGGGTGGCG
Source organism: Hypophthalmichthys molitrix (assembly GCA_037950675.1). Lineage (NCBI taxonomy): Eukaryota > Metazoa > Chordata > Actinopteri > Cypriniformes > Xenocyprididae > Hypophthalmichthys > Hypophthalmichthys molitrix. The sequence goes on from CM075506.1 coordinate 14,768,018, forward strand.
TGCACGTGTGTCCCATCTCGCGCCTGCGGCTGCCCATTCAGATTGGCTCTCCCATGCTGGACCCACGTACAGGCAACCTGGTGCTCATCACAGGGATCAGTCTTGATCCCCATACAGGTCTGTTTTCTGAACGTTGAAAAAATCTCAGCACGCTAAAACAGCCTGATTGATGATTGTGTCTGTTTAGGGGCTGTACTTCCAGTTGGGGGGCTCCTCCTGGGCGAGTCCTTCATCGAGCCCTTGAGCGGCCGGATGGTGCGGGTTGGTGGAGGCAGTGTGCGAGGAGGGAAGGTAGTGCCTCATGCTGGGGGTTTCCAGGCTCTGCTAGACAGCCAGGCTCTGGGCGCCTGCCTGCGGGTGGCGGAGCTCCTGCAAGGTTGCAGTGAGGAGTGGAGCTCAGCAGCTGCAGATCTACAAGGTGACCTGGATAGACTCTCGGCAGCAACATCTGAGCTGGAGCAGGCCTGGAAAAGCAGCCAACACTGTATGTTGCAGCTGCTGAGTCGTCTGGAAGCTGTACTGGAACAGGCCAGGGGTGTGGCCGAGAATGGTGGTAGTGTGGGTGGGTAGGAGCTGTTTACTACAAAAAATCTGTATGTTTCAAGATCTGTATATTAATGTAAAGGTTAGATCAATGCAAAAATGTACCATTCTGCCAAAATGGATACTACAATTATTGTTACTTTGGTAAAATCATGATCGATTTACCCTTCGCTGATCCCTGCCTAAAAACATTACTGACCAGTTGTAGATTACCAAATGTTGTCTGCCATTTTTTAGACAAGGTTTTACTCTTTTCTAATGTTTATGGAGGATCTGTGTATTTAGGTAGTGTTAAACATAATTCAGTGGAAATTATCCAAAAATGTTATGTCCATAGTAACTAAAGAGTTAATTGTACCAAGGTGTTAGAAATATTAGGAACTTAATTTATACTAAAGTAATCTGTTTTAATCTCTTATTTCTTTCTTATCTGTTGACTGTGAGTGTGTGTTGAAGTGTTTTCCTCCATTCTGATTTGCAGTCTTTGGAGTTTTAAATTAAGTAACTGCATAAAGGAACAGTTTCTTTAAAGAAAAATGGCAAAATGCCAGTCTATGTAATAATGATCTCCAATCGATGTTTACCACTTGATTTTCACTGAGGGGGCGGAGCTTAGTAAAGGGTAATTTATGTTTTATCTTTTATGATTACAGTGGTGTTTAATAAAAACAGTGTTCAAAAACTGTTGGTTATGCAAAGAAGTGTTATTAATATTATGAGATGCACTACCATTTAAAAGTCTCTTATTCTCATCAAGGCAAATGTTTTTTTAGGGGAGATCAAGCTGCCTGGCATTGAGCTCTCCTTGCCAGCTCTACCCGGGTTGGAGTATCCTGACCCCGGAGGCTCGGGTTTGAATGTCCCAGTTCTCGGAGCTCAGTTGGACTGGGTGTCAGGCTGCATGGTGCCTCTGGCGGGAACTATGGAGGATGCAGATGGAAAAGGTAATGGAGGTTACTAGGAATGTCCAAATCCTGTTACATTCATCTCTAGGTGTTAACCTGTTACTACTTTCAGGGCTGGTTCCCATACGTTTTGGAGCGCAGACGGTGGACCCCGTGACAGGAGTGCTGGCTCCAGTTGTGGGGGCCAATCTGGATGTTTGGAAGCGGACTGTGGTTCCTGTAACTGTGTCTCAGACTCTGACTTTAGGAGAAAACCCAGACAGTGTCATAGTAAGCGAAGTTGAACTAAATCACAGCTGCATAAAAGCTAATTTGGCTTGGGGGTGTTTACATGTTTGCAAAATGTGTTTGTTTTCCCCAGGTGGAAACCCTCCAGAAGGAGAGCAGTGTACGGGGCAATTACTGGCGTGAGCAGACATTGAAGGAAGAAGAGATAGTGGGAGATTTTGACAGAGCCGTTAAACACTATCTATCTACTTCTGTACACGAGTCTGACTGTGTGAGTTGACTCCTCAGAGATGGCACTGCACTCTGTGGCCTATTTAAAATGCAAGTCTTTTGACCAAATGTCTGTTTATATTTTTGTGAGTGTCAGTGTGATAGGAAGCGTTTCCACCATCCTTGCATCCCGAATGAGATTCTGTGCATGTTCGTGTGTGCGCAAAACAGATAGACTGGATGGACACAGACAGGCAGCTAAGGGAGACTGCCGCTGACATTCAGGAAAGCGCTCAGTGTGAGGCCCAGAGAAAAGCTCTCCAGAACTCACAGTTATCTCTGCTTCTACCAGCCCATGTGTTACATGCTCTCACAGGAGGTCAGTCCTCACGCTCATACTCCCACTGAGAGCGCAAACGGTCATGCTTTAAAGATTCAAAACGTAGCAGTCATGATCATTGTGTACACTACCATTTAAAAGTTTGGGTGCTATGCTCACCAAGGCTGTATTTATTTGATGAAAAATACAGTAAAACAGTAATATTGTGAAATGCATACAATATTATTTTTTTTTTATATTTTAAAATGTAATTTATTTCTGTGATGGCCAAACTGAATGTTCAACATCATTACTCCAGTCTTCAGTGTCACATGATCCTTCAGAAATCATTCTAATATGCTGATTTGCTGCTCAATATTATTATCAATGTTGAAAACAGTTCTTTTTTTAATGTTGAAAACAGTTCTTTCTTTTTTTTGCAGAAATTTGGATAATTTTTCAAGTTAATAATTTTTTCAAGTTTTGATGAATAGTTGAAAAGAACAGCTTTTATTTGAAATAGAAATCTTTATAAAACATTATAAATGTCTTTACTGTCACTTTGGATCAATTTAATACATCCTTGCTAAACGAAGTTAAATTCTTTCAAAAAATAAATCAATCTTAATGACCCCAAACATTTGAACGGTAGTGTATAATATAGAAACAAGTAACAGACTGCTTTTGGCAACTTACTTAAAATGTGTTAAAGAGATTCATTTAACAATGACAGTTCTGTTTTATTTACTCACCTTCATGTTGCCCTAATATGTCTGTCTTGCTTATCTGGAACAAAAAATGTGATAATTGTAAGAATCTTTACACAGGTCTTTTCCATACAATGACAGTTCATAGTGATTACAGCTGCTCAAATGCAAAAATATGACAAAATATCCATAAAAGTAGTCTAAACTTCCTGTGCACTGTATTCCAAGTCCTCTGAAGTCATACATTAAAGTAGATTTGCGTGGGGAACAGACAGATTTTTGTCATTATTCACTGATAATCTTCCCCTCCATTACGTGGTTAACTCAAGAATCAAATCATTAAACCAGTGAGTCGAACTCCAATTTATGAGCAAATCAATCTAATTTGTTCATCAGTTGTGAAAAAATCATTCAGTCTGATTTGTGAACAAGGATCAAGATCACAAATCAGTTCAAAATAATGATTCCTTCACTTATTCGGTTCTTGAGTTCAACCCACTGATTCATTGATCCGTTTGCAGCGGTTCTCGAGTGAATGACTCACTAGAAGAGAAAATTATCAGTGAGTAACATAACTTTTAGAATGTTTCTCATATAAAGCTATCATAGGACTTTAGAAGACTTGGAATATGGCGTATGAGTCATGTGGACCACTTTTATAGTGCTTTTTGCTGTCACTTTTGGAGCTTAAAGGGTTAGTTCACCCAAAAATGAAAATTATGACATTAATTACTCTCTCATGTCGTTCCACACCCGTAAGACCTTCGTTCATCTTCAGAACACAAATTAAGATATTTTTGATAAAATCCAATGGCTCAGTGAGGCCTGCATCGCCAGCAATAACACTCCCTTTTTCAATGACCAGAAAACTACTAAAAACATATTTAAAACAGTTCATGTGACTACAGTGGTTCAAGCTTAATATTATAAAGCGACTAGAATACTTTTTGTGTGCCAAAAATAACAAAATAGCGACTTTATTCAACAATATCTAGTGATGGGCGATTTTAAAACACTGCTTCATGAAGCTTTGAAGCTTTACGAATCATTTGTTTCGAATCAGTGGTTTAAAGCGCCAAAATCACATGATTTCAGTAAACGAAGCTTCGTTACGTCATAAGTGTTTTGAATCTTCAATAGTTTACGTGACTTTGGCAGTTTGATGCACGCTCCAAACCACTGATTCAAAACAAAAGATTCGTAAAGCTTCGAAGCTTCATGAAGCAGTGTTTTGAAATCGCCCATCACTAGACATTATTAAATAAAGTCGCTATTTTGTTATTTTTGGCGCACAAAGTATTCTCGTCGCTTTATAATATTAAGCTTGAACCACTGTAGTCACTGAGCCATCGGATTTTATCATTATATATATATATATATATATATATATATATAAAAGATATATTTGATATATTATATATATATATATCTTTATGTCTTGATTTGTGTTCCGAAGATGAACGACGGTCTTATGGGTGTGGAACGACATAAGGGTGAGTAATTTTTTGGTGAACTAACCCTTTAATCATGATAAAATCAAATTTTTATGATGTGATTCATATGTACGATTTTTACTAAAAAAGTATGTGAAAAAATATATTGCCCTCAATTTTGTTTCATAAAACAGCTTCAGGGTTTTGAACAACATGATGGTGAGTAAATAATGACAAAGGTTTCATCTCTGTGTGAACTCTTCCTTTAAGGAGACGAGGAGGAGTGGGAGCAGCAGTGTTACTGGCACACAGGGCTTAAGGCCGTGCTGAACCGAGTGAGTGTGTCCATGGAGAGATTGCAGACAGACCGGGATCAGCTATCAATACAGGAAACGCAGCATCTGGTCAGCTTGTTTTCACTTTGAAACACTCACCCACAGACAGAAACGTACAAATCTGCTGAGCTCATTATTACGTCTTTAAACAGTTGAATGAGCAGATCAATACATTGGAAGCTTAATATCCATCACGTGACTATTGGTGTGATTGCCAATATTCTGGCTTTGCACTGTCCATTTTCCAGTTTAATGGAGTGTGCTCTAGGATAAATAACACAGTGTCTTGTGATTATCACAGGATGAGGAGCAGGAACTGTGGGAGCAATTAATGCAGAGACAAGCAGAGCTGGATGCTGTGCTTTCGTCTCTCCACTGTGCTCGTCTGGTCTGCCAGCTGCGTGCTGACACCGCGCAGGTAACACGTGCCGGAGGCTATATATGCAGTGCATGCTCGTGGCACTGACCGATAACTGTATTGCGATGTCCTTGGTTTACCTTAGAGCTGTTTTGTGTATATTTGGGACAATGCTTTAGAAGACTACTTTCTTTTCCCTTGACAGTCTACTAAATTGATTCTCTTCCTCTAGTCTTTGGTGTCTGGCACATTCTGGTTTAAAGATTTTGGTGTGCTGAAGCCTAATGGTGTCAGAAACCCTCTAAAAGTAATAGACATGACTCAGCAGAAAATCCTTCCTCGGCTTGAACGACTTATTCAGCTGTTGGAGGAAAGCAAAGCACTTGGCCGGTCAACCAGCACACAGCGGCAACAGAGCTCTGGTACAATATCCTTATTTATTCCTTATTATAGAAACGTTAATCATGTTTTTGTCTCAGTTGCGAAATCTATCTCAAAAGGGAAGCGGGCGTTTGGCAGGGAAAGCGCTTCCAGGGCATGGACCGAATCGGCATCTGTTGTGAAAGGTATATTTGAATGCACAGAGAATAAATAGAGTTTCTGGTTGTCAGGTCTGTAGAATTTCAATGCTGTGTTTGTGTCTCCTGCTTCGCCAGGTGTCTCGACTCAGTCCTTTAAAGATCAAATCAAGACACCGTCTGCGAGTGAACAGAATGCCACGGTGCCCTCTCTCCCTCTGTCAAACCCATCTTCCACTCAGAAAAGCCAGGAAAAAACACATCTAAACTACAGCCAGGGTGAGGCTTTCTTATGTCAGAGATGTTAAAGGCATCATCATTTCAGATCATGACATGATGCTCTCTCTTGTTCCATTCAGATGTCCAGTTTCTCCAGGAACCTGGTCTGTCCGCTTATATCAGTATCCCAAAGCTAGCAGGTCAGAGTTTTAGTGGAGCGCTTTGAGTGAAACCAGTATGTGTTCTTTATCCTTGAAGGTCACGTTTCCACAACAGGAGAACAGTGAAGCAAAAACATGATTTGTTACATTGCTTTAGCACATGACCCAAGTAATTACTGAGGCTATTTAAGCATGTTTGCTAAGGCAGGCAACACAATTTCTATACTTAAGGTTTAAAACATACTTAGTTAAAGGGTTAGTTTACCCAAAAATGAAAATTCTGTCATTAATTACTCACTCTCATGTCGTTCCAAACCCGTAAGACTTTTGTTCATCTTCAGAATGCAAATGAAGATCTTTTTGATGAAATCTGAGAGCTTTTTGTCCCTCCATTAACAGCCTACGCAATTGCAATTTTGACACTTCAAAAAGTTCATAAAGAGATTGTAAAACTAATCCATATGAATTGAGCGGTTTAGTCCAAATTTTCCGAAGTGACTCGATCACTTTTTATGATGAACAGATGTAATTTAGGCTTTAATTCACATATAAACATAGATCAGTGAACATAAAAGCTCTACAGAACCTGAATGATGCCCAAGAACAAATGTCTTCCGGAAGCTCAAACATGCTGCATAACCAATGAGGTTCATTCTCGTGTGTTACGCAGCACGTTCGAGCTTCCAGAAGAGGTTTGTTCTCTTGACTAAACCACTCAATTTATATGGATTAGTTTTACGATCTCTTTATGAACTTTTTAAAGCGTCAAATTTGCAATTGCATAGGTTGTCAATGGAGGGACAAAAAGCTCTTTGATTTCATCAAAAAGATCTTCATTTGTGTTCCGAAGATGAACAAAAGTCTTGCTGGTTTGGAACGACTTGAGGTTGAGTAATTAATGACAGAATTCTCATTTTTTTGTTGAACTAACCCTTGAATACTTGTATTGTCTATACTTGCTCACACTTAGTAAGTTTGTTCACATCCCTAACCCTAAGTATTAAACTTCAGCACATACCTGCACCATATGTCAGTGTTTTAATACTCGAGTCTGGACAAAACCAGACTCGGACACAAGTCTGTCTCAAGTCTGAGTCAAAGACCATATTTTCTATGACTAGTTGAGACCAGCTTGCTGGACTTGACCTCACCCAAAAATGAAATTTCTGTCATTAAGTACTCACCCTCATGTCATTCCAAACCCGTAAGATCTTAGTTCATCTTTGGGAACGCAAATTAAGATCTTATTGATGAAATCTGAGAGGTTTCTGAACCACACATAGGCAGCAACGTCATTTAACCTTTCAAGGCCCAGAAAGGTAGCAAAGACATTGTTAAAATAGTCCACGTGACTACAGTGGTTCAACCTCAAAAACCTTCAAACCTTGTTATGAAGCAACAAGAATACTTTTTGTGTGCACAAACAAAACAAAAATAACGACTTTATTCAACAATTTTTTCTCTTTCCTTTCAGCCTCCTATGTAGTTAACATAGTAAACGCAGTGCAGCGCTTCCGTGTTCTACGTCAGAGCGCCGACTCATTATTGGCCAGCTTCTGTGTCAGCATCACACGCATACGTCATGCTGCTCACGTGAACAGCATTGGCCAATATGAGTTGGCGTTTTGACGTAGAACATGGAAGCGCTGCACTGCGTCTACGATGTAAACAGCGTAGGAGACTGACAGGGAAGAGAAGAAATTGTTGAAAGAAGTCGTTGTTTTTGCACACAAAAAGTATTCTCGTCGCTTAATAACATTAAGGTTGAACCACTGTAGTCACATGTACTATTTTAACAATGTCTTTACTACCTTTCTGGGCCTTGAATATTGATATTGCTATGATATTGCTGCTTATGTGTGGTTCAGAAACCTCTCGGATTTCATGAGATCACACCTTTACAATTTTTGATATTGTAAAATATGATACTGAAAAACATTCAGAACAAGTTAGCAATTTAGCAACAAAAAGTATCTTAAATAATTTTCCTGTACTGTATTTGTTTTTACGGTGTTGCAGAAGAAGATTGGTCCAGACTAGTAGCGCTATCTCCTCTCTTCCAGCTGATGAAGGAAGTGGAGCAGCAGCTCAGGGATAGTGCCAGAGACAGAGGCATGCTGAAGATCCAGCCCTCAGGTCAGGCTCTAATTATCACCACTGAAACGTGCAATCTGAACTCATCAGAACTGCAAAGTAATTAGTATAGCAACAGATGACTTAAAGCCATGAGAACCATCAAGTACATGTCAGAGGAAATATAACTTAAACTTTATTTTTAGCAGCTAGGTTCAAGGGACTTGACAATGTAATTAATTAACAGCTTTATTTTTTGTTAAAGTTTGCAAAGAGGCAGAGTGATCAAAGTGTGACACATTAAATGGTGTGTGTTGGTACATGCCTTCAGGTGCAGGCCGGTCGTTCATGGATTTCATGGATGCTCAGTGGGAGTGCGAGGGGGAGCTGATTCTAGTGAGCTCTGAAACACTCAACCCACGAGAGCTTCTGCTCTACCAGCATGGACAGTTTCTCCTCCAGCACCTTCACTTACATAAAATGGTCTGGATCTGTCTGTGTTTTTCTCACTTGCTTTTATGTGTGTTTCTCATAGACTGTGCTGGGGAGTAACTACGTAGTATCTACGTTACTAACTTACATTTATTTAGTAACATGACAAAAATAGTAGGTTTTTTAATGTTGTTGTGTTGCACATGTCGCTAATCTTTGATTTGTTCTGACAGATCATTTAACTGAACCCCACATTGATAGTTATGACATTTTACTATTTATTTTTTATAAAACGGATAGTTCCGGCTCTTGATTCGGCTCCTGGTTGAGCCGCGTCCAAAGCCGTTGTAAAATTCCCGAAAACATACAGCTGACCGCATTACTTAAGTATTGCTGCGTCACTGAGCGTGTATGTTGCTGCGTCTGTCTTAGCAACCACTCTTAGCAACGTAAGCATGTTTGTTCTCAATTGATTTTGTTCATTGAAGCTTACTGCATTATGTAGAAGAGTATTGTGAGAGAGATATCGAGTGACCGAGTGTATTACCTGCATTCAGATTTAGCATTTTCCTTCAGGTCAGTCCTATTTTCATAATAAAAAATCCGTCTGAATGTCTGCTGCTATCAATGGGTTTTCCCGTGCCCTGCTGACACTGACAGCGACAGTCAAAGCTTTTGTCATTTGCGTCTTGGTCCGTGTTCAAAACAAGCTTCAATATATCTTTGCGACTGAGTGACTCGCTCGTGAAAAAAAAAAAAAAAAAAAAAAAAAAAAACTTTGCCGCCATCTAATGGCGTAATAAATGTAACTTCTGTTGAACTTCATGGTCAGGGACTATTTTTTTTCCAGCGGAAGGAAGGCTTTTAATGATTTTACTTAATGAAAGTTGCATTGATACATATTTTTTGGCTTTAATATTTGTATTGTCTGGTAACCGTTTTATAAAAGCAATAAGCCCTGTAAAGCCGTGGTTTACAGTGAATTTATAACAGCTAAGGGGCTCCTCTCTGCGTTCTGCCTGTTATAAATTCACTGTAAACCACGGCTTCTTGGGGCGTATTGCTTTATAGCTATAATCAAAATAACATTAGATAAAATATTTATTACAACAATTGCATAAAAGAATATAATACTTGGTTCATTACTGTTTTTGACTCGAATTATTTGTAATCAATATAAATGATATAAATATAAATGATAGTGTTTTAATGTTTTTGAATGAAGTCTCATGCTCACCAAGGCTAGATTTATTTGATCATAAATAAATAAAAACTGTAGTATTGTGAAAGATTATTACAATTTAAAATAACTGTTTTCTATTTGAATATATTTAAGATTTTTTACATTTAAAATGTATTACTGTCATGGCAAAGCTGAATTTTCAGCAGCTATTACTCCAGTCTTCAGTGTTACATGAAAATTGTTGTGCTGCTTAATATTTTTGTATTTTTTTTTTTTTTTTTTTTTCAGAATTCTTTGATTAATAAAGTTCAAAAGAACAGCATTTATTTGAAAAAGAATATTTTGTAACATAAATGTCTTTACTTTCAGTTTTGTCAACTTTTGATTGCAGTAGTTTCATGCAAATAGCCTTAAGTTTATTCACAGCTTTGATTTCTTCATTCTAGATACCAGCAGTAACACTTCAACTGGCTTCTAGTCTTCCTTTCAATGACTACAATAACAATGCTTTCCGCAACTCTTTCTATTATCAGGTATTTCTAAATTTATGCATGCACATATTGAACCAGTGAAATATAGAACATATGGAAAGTTATTAACAATTTATCTCACTTTGAGAAGTGATAATTAGCACCACTTTTCCTGTGATATAATTGGTTTCACAGCTAGTTCGGTTGCAGTAAGGTTAAATGCCCTCATTTGTCAGTCACTGGGTGAGCGATAATTAATTCATGTTAAGCACACTTAGTGCTCTGTCATACAAACCCCAGTGCACTTAGCACTCCCTATGTCTTCAGGAGGGAGAGAGGACTCTGTTTGTTCGCAGTCGGAGGTTGCAGTCGGTGGGTGGCCTCTCTCTGCTGCTCATGCACTGTGCTGCACACATTTCCACCGGTCAGATGAGGACAGACTCTGCTCCTGCCTTCCAAAGGGCCTTCTTCAAGGTGCCATATACAACCGCCTCACACAGCACAGCTTGAACAAGACAAGAAGGAATGTTCTAATAAAGTCTTTATTAATGACCTCATGTCCTGTCTCCATTTCCAGGCTTTACAGGTGGGCCTAAGTGAGCTGTTCCACGCCAGACTGGGACAAACTGATAGTCCAGACGATGAGAGGACAAAATATTTGGCGTCGGATACAGCTCTCGATGCTCTTCTGCTGGAAAGAGTGCAGAAACCAAGTCCTGGGATTTTCTCAGAGGATGTAAGTTTGATTTATTTCACCATATTCACCCCTTATGTTCTCAGTAGCTGTTGCCAAGTAATTCACAGGGATGTAGCAGATGCTGTAGGATCAGATTGATGTGGCAGAAGTAATATTTGTCGGAGTGTGAGATTCCGGATGTGTGCTGTTTTCTGGGCAGGAGGTTTTGGGGCATCTGCGCAAATACAGAGAGGCTTCAGTGTACCGTGAGGTCGAGAGTCTCCTGAAAGAGTCTCCTAAGAGCCTGGAGATCAACCACCTCAACACCGACCTGTCAGTCAGCGATGGCCCAGACAGCCAAGATGCCGCTCCTACATGAACTGACATTTTAACTTTGAACAGCGCTACCTTTCTGACAGTGATGAATCCAGCTTTCAAAGGCATGTTATATACTGCAAGACATCTGATGGCCTTATCGTCTTGGACGGTAACAGCACTTGGAGCAGCTTAGGGCTCCTAGTTATGTTTCAGTTTCATTGAGTGGTGACCCTACACAGCTAGCAACTACTTTCTTACAAAAGTTGAAAAAAAGAAAAGAAAAAAAAAGCCTTAAAATCAAACATTGAAATGGTTAATATTACCATAAACTGCAGAGGCCCAACAAGTGAACCTCTATTCAATGCAGTTTTAATATAGATTTTGAAGATAAGGGCAAGTTACACAATTTGACAATGTTGGAATCTGCCTAATCTGACTAGCTTCTACCAAATTACACAAATTTGCACCAAAATACCGTACAGGGCTGCGTTTCCCAAAAGCATTGTTAGTAATAAAGAGTAAAAATACAGGAAATAATTGTTTAAACTGAATTTACTGGATTAAATTACATTTTTAACAATTATTAACTATAACTTTATATTTATAATATATCTATAATTATAATAAATTTGTTTCAATAGCAAAAGAAAAAACATAATTGTGTTTCCATGCCTTTTCAAAAAATTAACAAACTATACTGTATATATACAGATTAATTACGGCAGTCAGAAGAGAAAAAGATGTCAAATTTACGTTACTCTCTCAGCCGTTGTATTAAAATACACTCTCGCAGCAGTGTTAATGGTTTTTTATAATTTAATGCCAAGATAATAGCGTTATAAATGTATCTTAACATTTTTTAAAGATGAAAATATAAAAAAAACTGGCTAGATTTACGACGTTAATAACTGTGGAAATGATTTGAAAAGGGTCCATGCACAATTATGATTTTTTCCCATTCAGTTTATTTGTGTTTAAAACAGCAATTTCCCCATTGTCCGTGACCTTATCAAAACAGACCTGTGAGCAATTTTAGGGTCATGACCCACAAGATGAGACCAGTATTAAATTATGACTAAAATAAAAAGAAAGACAAGCATATACAGAATATATAGCGAAATAATGGCCTAAGCTTTGAGTTTAAAATAGATTTAACGATGCAAAATGCTCAGGGCAGAATTATAATGATGAAATTTTAAAGCAGCAACACATAAACTATTTCTGTCTTGTTCTGTTTACTATAAAAAACTACAAGACAGTCCATCAGCACTTCTTTGGTGTCTCAGAATGCAACTTTCACAATCTTGTTTACCAAATACTTATATGCATTTATGCCATTGTACTCGTGTTTTGTCTTGCACTGGCTTATTTGATTGCATTTCATTTATTTATAGTGGTGTTTTTCTGCTATCCACATTTGCGACAGCTGCTATTATGTGCCTGAATGTCCCTCTAGGGATCAATAAAGTATGTTTTTCTGGAATAACAAGAGATAGAATAGAACAATAAAACATTTTTATCTGTGTAAGTATGCCTGTTTTTGGATTACATCTCAGTCGTTGTTCATATTCATGAATACCTTTATCTGCCCTAAACCCTAAAACATAAAGTAAAGCTTTGTTTTCATCTTTATACATTTCAACATTAATTCAAAGTTATGTTTTTTTTGACAAAATGAGAGTGTGGTTGTCATTGTACAAGGAAGTGTGATGCTTTCACACAGTAATGCAGGCTACTGTTACTAAACATTCGATGTTACAAAATAAAGTAAGTTGAAATTGATATCGATATCAGATCGTAAAAAAGGATGTACTTTGACCGCGTAATGCAGTTACATGTATCTACCAGCAGGAGTAAACTATTCCTTTTGCACATGGCTGCTTTTGCTATGGTTACGGATACACTTCCGTAAACAAACCTGCCTCACTTCTCTTCACTGAATTCCTTTTGTTTTTTGAACTCGTTTTCAAGCATGGCTTTGCAAGATGGCGACAACCTCGAAAGGTTTTTGAGGAATGCTGACCAGATAAGTAAGTGCTGTTTGTTTACAACCCCATTTTCACTGATATCGGTACGCTTCCGTTATAAGGGACGTATTTATACAACGTCAAGTCATTAGACTCAGTAATGTGGAATTAGGTCTAACTTGGCGCACATATTTTATTGAATCATGAAGTAAATGTAATTGGAGTTGTTTTTTTTTTTATTATTATTATTTTTTGTTGATATCTGATTGCAGATGAGTTGGTAAAAGAGTTCAATTCCAGTGATCTGTCGTGCCAGGAGAAAGCACTTGCGAAGGCAGATCAATTAATCTCATCTTTGGAGCAGGTGGAACCATGTAAAACCAAAATCAATAAGACGGTTATAAACAAAAATCCTTCATTTGAAAATGGGCCTCTGGTACAGTATTTACAGTCTATTAAAAATGTAATCTAATATAATGTGAATAAAAAAACATTTTAAATACATAGTGTTCATGATTATCAATAATATTTCAAAGAGATTAAGTGACTATTACATGCTTTATATATTTATAAGTACTATTTGTCATACAGTTACACTACTTTTTTCCTTTCTTTTCAGAACATCAAGTATGAATCAAGTCAAAATCCAGGTAGGTTTGTGTATTGGAGTCTCTTATTCTGGCTTCAGCAGTTGACAAGACTTCTCTGTCTCTGTTGAATAATTTGGTTTCAGGTATAAAACTTGAATGTCTGCCCTTGACGTCTTGTAAATGATTCATAAATCAATACAAACTTGCTCACCTTCATCTTCACTTCTTTTTATTATAAATCTTGCAACGGTTTGTTGTACCCTTCGATTCGTCAGAGGATTTCTTCAGGACATTAGAAAAAGATGCCGAAGAGAGAAGTCAGAGAAGAAAGATGAAAGAGGAAAAAGCCAACGGTGTGTACATTGAAGCCTGAGAGCGAAACGGGCAGTCTTGCATTGTCAGTTTGCAACGTCTAGATTTCCTTTGTCCTCGTTTGACCTGCAGAGTTAAGGGAGCTGGGGAATGAGGCTTTCATTCAAGGTGACTATGAAACGGCTGTCAGGTTTTATACTGAAGGTTTGGAGCAGCTGCGTGACATGCAGGCTCTCTACACAAACAGAGCTCAGGTACTTCTACATTTCAGAGTGAGTTCTTCTACAATAATAAGATGAGCCGTGTCATAACGGATATTCCTGTGAGACTTCTCCTCTTTTGATTTCATTGTCTCATTCATGTATTATGTAGGCTTTTATCAAGTTGAAGAGATATAAGGAGGCCATAAGTGACTGTGAGTGGGCTCTGAGGGTGAGTAAATCAGTGGGAAAGAGGTCAGAGAAGTGACCCCTCATTTTTCAGTGTCAGCCGAAGCAGAGAGTTTCTCTTCCTACCTTGTCTGGTGAGAACAGCAGGTTCCATAGAGTGGCTTCTATTGAACTGGATAGTTGCTCAGCATTAGAAAAGTGGGTTGAAGTTCCTTCTGAGCTGTGCTGAAAAGTCTTTCCTTCTGGAAAAGTTTTAGAAAGATAAGAGCTAGCTAGCTTTATTTATATATTCTTTAAATGCTCTAATATTTTTTATCCTTTTAATAAATGAAAATCCAACATATTAACTACGGGGTAAGTGACAAATAAGTGTCTAGGATAAAGCAAAGGAAAAATATTTTGCTAAGTCACTCATGTGATTGCCATTTTCAGCAAAAGTGTGTGCACATCTTAATCATATGATTATTGAAAAGTCATTTAAAAATAAAATTAATTCAAAATTCTTATGTCTTTCAGAGGGTTGTAATGAAGATCTACAGGGGCTCTCTCTATGATATAATTTCTGTTTTTTCTAAGAAATAAAGATATAATAAAACAATAAAAGTTTAAGCTACTTAATAAGGTTTTCTTTTCACATATTTCATCTCTTTAAAGAGGATGAATTTTTATGCCTCCTAAAAGATATCAAAATGAGTTTTAATTGAAAAATTACAAACATGTTCATTATAAAACAGTGTTTTCTATGGAAGCTTGTTTCTGCCACTAAATAAAAAAATAAAGGTAATTGCAACTTTTTATCTCACAATTCTGACTGTTTTTCTCAGAATTGCGAGATTTAAACTCGCATTTGTGAATTATAAAGTCAGAATTGCGAGATTAAAAACTGGCAAATACGAGAAAAAAAGTCAGATCTCCCGATTCTGACTTTATAACATGCAATTCTGACTTTATATCACGGAATTCTGACTTCTGACACTCAATTGACTTTATAACTCGCAAATGTGAGTTTAAATCTCGCAATTTTGAGAAAAAAAGTTTTTTTATTTAGTGGCGGAAACAAGCTTCCATAGTATTCACCTCTGAATTGTATTTATTTATTTATTTTTTTGATAAAATAATAGACAGAAAATATCACTTTACTGACTCTAGTTATTTCAATGCATCTTCTGTTGTTTTCAGTTGGCTAATGAATATATAAATCTTTCATTCACAGTGCAATGAGAAGTGTATTAAAGCGTATATACACATGGGAAAATCTCACCTAGCACTCAAGGATTTCCCACAGGTAAGTATATCTCAATAGAAGTCCTTCTGTCCTTTCAAGTCTAAAGCTGGATTACACTTATATTCCTCACCTTATTTGACACCTCTCCTTTTATCCTGCTGTTTTTTCTTCACTTTCAGTCCAGGATTTGCTATCGAAAGATTTTGGAGATAGAGCCACAGCGGGAAACCTTGGTCAAAGGTATGATCCAAAAATGCCGTGAAGATATGAGGCAAGGGAAGACAAGGTCAATATTTTAGACTTTAGATCCATGCTTTGGCAGCAGAGTAGGACTAGCATTGTTATTAGTTAGCTTTTTGCATCTGTCTAAATATGTACTTTAAAGCATCTCTCAGCAGTACCAGAATAAACTGCGTTCACTTATAGTTTTTACATGAGTCTCTCTCACTCGTTCCCTGTTTCTCCCCCAGAACATTTTCTTGTAGAAAGCCTCACATGCTTACATCAGCAGCTTTTAGACCATTAGGTGCTCATTTACATTAATTTTGAACTTTTCCAGAGGAATAATGACATTATGGATTTCAATTCTATGCATTTTAATAGAGTATTTCCACATGAATTTGCAAAAAAAGTATGTTCATGGAACAGTCACATTACATTTATATTGCAATAGCTTATCTAAGACAAGTGGATTTGGAAGAGAAGGTGGCTCTCCAGGAAAAGGCAGCTTGGGAAGAGCTACAAGCGGGAACAGAACAGGCCACGGCAGTACTAGAGCTGCTGAAGAAGCTCAGCAAACCCAATGAGATCAATCTTTACTACTGTGGTGGATTGGAGCTGCTCTCACAGGCTATTAAAGACTGTAAGTTCACATGATTAATTCAGAGTCCTTTGATTTTTTTTTTTATCAGATGCTGCTGTTGTTTCTTGTTTATTATTTAATTGTCACTGAACTCCAGCAGTTTTTTTGGTAGGATGAACAAATGTTTATGGCAGTGTTGAACCTCAGATTTGTGTGAAATATGCCTTTGGTTTACCCAGTGTTGTTCCAGCACCCAGGGCGGTATTTCTTGCACTTTGGATCGATACAGAGAGGAGAGAAGTGAGGAATTTTTTGCAGAGGGCTCATTGATTCTGCTCTGCGGTTCATTTGCAGTTCATGATGAGGAAACTAATCCTCATGATCAGCCACAGAGGACAGACACAGAACGCGTGCATTACCTTTCAGTTTTTGTCTGCTTGGTTCTGATCTTGTGTCAATATACAGGCATAACATTATGACCACCTTCCTAATATTGTGTCGGTCCCCCTTTTGCTGCCAAAACAGCCCTGACCCGATCGAGGCATCCGCTAGACCCCTGAAGGTGTACTGTGGTATCTTAACACCAAGATGTTAGCAGCAGATCCTTTAAGTCCTGTAAGTTGCGAGGTGGAGCCTCCATGGATCGGACTTGTTTGTTCAGCACATCCCACGGATGCTCGATTGGATTGAGATCTGGGGAATTCGGAGGTCAAGTCAACACCTCAAACTCATTGTTGTGCTCCTCAAACCATTCCTGAACTATTTTTGCTTTGTGGCAGGGTGCATTATCCTGCTGACAGAGGCCACAGCCACCAGGTAATACCATTTCCATGAAAGGGTGTACATGGTCTGCAACAAGGTGGTACGTGTCAAAGTAACATCCACATGGATGGCAGGACCCAAAGTTTCCCAGCAGAACATTGCCCAAAGCATCACACTGCCTCCGCTGGCTTGCCTTCTTCCCATAGAGCATCCTGGTGCCATGTGTTCCCCAGGTAAGCGACGCACATGCACCCGGCCATTCACGTGATGTAAAAGAAACATGATTCATCAGACCAGGCCACCTTCTTCCATTGCTCCGTGGTCCAGTTCTGATGCTCACATGCCCACTGTTGGCACTTTCGGCGGTGGACAGGGGTCAACATGGGCACCCTGACGGGTCTGCGGCTATGCGGCCCCATACTCAACAAACTGCGATGCACTGTGTATTCTGACACCTTTCTATCAGAACCAGCATTAACTTCTTGAGCAATTTGAGCTACAGTAGCTCGTCTGTCGGACCACACGGGCCAGCCTTCGCTCCCCACATGCATCAGTGAGCCTTGGTCGCTGGTTCACCACTGTTCCTTCTTTGGACCACTTTTGATAGATACTGACCACTGCAGACTGGGAACACCCCACAAGAGCTGCAGTTTTGGAGATGCTCTGACCCAGCCGTCTAGCCATCACAATTTGGCCCTTGTCAAACTCGCTCAAATCCTTATGCTTGCCCATTTTTCATGCTTCTAACACATCAACTTGGACAAAATGTTCACTTGCTGCCTAATATATCCCACCCACCAGCAGCTGCCGTGATGAAGAGATAATCAGTGTTATTCACTTCACCTGTCAGTGGTCATAATGTTATGCCTGATCGGTGTATATAGGGAAACCAGGGATACTTGTCATACTTCACAAAAGGAGTAAAGTGAATATTTCTCAATTTGAGTTTATATTTGAAACTCAATTTCTGTAATAAACACAAACAATACAAACAGCAGATGTTTAAATGATTTTAAATTGTAATAGAGTTATTATGAAACAAAAAAACATTTAACATTTCATTCAAAATGTACTTTTATTGTGTAGTTTACACTAGAGTTCAAATGTTTGGGGACTTTCTTTTTAAAAGAAGTCACTTATGCTCACCAAAGCTGCATTTATTTGATTAAAAATGCAGTAAAACTGTTTGTGAAATATTATTAAAATTTAAAATAACTGATTTCTATTTGAATATATTTTAAATGTAATTTATTCCTGTGGTGGTAAAGCTGAATTTTCAGCATCATAACTTCAGTCTTCAGTGTCACATGATCCTCCTTTAGAAATCATTCTTATATACTGATTTGGTGCTCAAAAAACATTACTTATTATCAATGCTCAAAACAGTTGTGTTGCTTAATATTTTTTGTGGAAACCACACTTTTTTTCAGGATTCTGAGAACAGCACTATGTTTGTGTTATACTTCAAATTAAGTTACATTATCAAGGTAACATTATAAAAACTACATTCTAAATCGAACTTTTAACTTTGAATTTGACTTCCTACTTTAAATTCTGCAGTCCTTTCTGACAGAAATCTTCTCTTTAATGCTATTTAAAGTGTCAGAAGTATTCTGCAAAGGTAAAATATGGGCCTGTGCATTGTGAAGCATAATCTTGAAAGCTCTCCAAGACTGAAAGCTTTGTGCCAATGTTTGGGATACCTGAATGGCTCTTTGTGAACTAATTTCTAGTATTTCCTCAGAACGAACACTGCTTTTGTGTAGATAAGGCAGCGCTCTCTTATTCTTGATGAGCTTTTGTTTATTCTCCTTGTACGCTCTTTTGCCCTTGAACGAAGCGTATTGTGTGTCTGAGGCTGGCTACTGTGATTTAGTGTTGATATATGGCTCTCACTACACACCTACTAACACTGACCTTATCTGGTGTCCCTCACAGGTACTGGGCAGACATTATTCAGATTAAACAATGGCTTCAGTATCATTAATGGCAATAACATTGTAAGAAGGTAAGGTTGCTAAAGAAGTGAACTTGACAGTTTGTGGTCAGAATGTACTTTCATCATTTGAAAATGGCTGTGTAATGGTCTCTAGAAGTCGTATTTAAATTAATTGATTTTGAAGCTTTTTGCATAGTACTTACTGTAGTATTATAAAATGTGTATGTGTAATCCAGTGTGTAGGATTGCTTGCTTCTTCATTTATCAAGCAGCTTTTTTCTCCCCTTATCGGTTGTCTTGTTCCAACCAAATATGCTATTAAAATTAAATGACTAATTTGAATACATTTAAACCACAGATGTGTAATCTGGCTCTGCTGTGTAATCATGTCTTGTGTTGGAATTTACCTTTCCACAGCAGAATGAAATTGAAAGGGTTTATCTATGTTTGACAATGATTGATTGGTTTGTTTGGGAGATTCGCTGTGTTTGTTTCATATAGTTTGCACACATGTGGTCTCTAATCTATAAAACATGTTTGTTTGAAGGGATAGTTCAGCCAAACATGAAAATTCTGCCATTATTTCATCAATGTCATGTTGTTCCCTGTGTTGGGTGTAGCTCATTACAAGTAACGCAAGTAATGTAATCAGATTACTTTTTCAAGTAACAAGTAAAAATTACTCTTAAATTTACAACAAAATACCCGAGTTACATTTTCATATAAGCGATGCAAGTTACTTTGTTTTCCCATTTATTTACCCCATGTTGAGAGAAATCGGGAGTGAGGAGCAGAGGCGTTGTGTGAACACGGTTATTGTATGATGGTTATTGTAGTTCTAGACTAAATGTGAGAAGGCATTTGTTAATCTCGCTTCCATAAAAACAGATTCTGTATTCCTCAAAATGAAAAAAAAAAAAAACAGTGAAATGTAAACTAAGAATTTAAAGTAGTGCAATTAGCGCACATTACTTTAAAAAAAAAAAAAAAAACACCTAAGTAAAGCAGTTAGTTACCTTGTAGTGAGTAACAATATTGTACTTTTAAAAGTAAAAAAAGTACAAGTAAAAGTTTTTTTGTACTTTTTAAAAGTAACTTTCTCCAACATGTCACAAGATCAAGATGAAGATGAGGATGAAGGACTGAAGACAGGATCTAAATCTCAATGTGGTTTATTTAAACAAATGTTAAGACAGGCGTAACAGCGTGCAGCAAAACACGAACATCGACCAACAAATGAAAACTGAAAACAGAGGAACTAAATACACAGAGATAACAAAGTAAATGATGAGCAGCTATGGTGGAGGATTAGTATCCATGTGACTGATGATTGGCGGGAAAATATAACAAAAGAAACAAGTGACTGAAGACAAACAAACTAAGGATTCGTTTACATGACAACGATATGCTTAAAACGGAGAAGTTTTCCTTTTCAGTTTTCCGCGTACATACGAGTCGTGACCATTGTCAAAACGATCCCTATTCACACGGATCTGCGAAAACAACAAAAAATGCTGTCAGGCAATTAGATGGCGATGAAACACTATAAACTGAACATGTAATGCGCATGACGTCATTGTTTTCACAGATTTACGTTTTTTGTTGTTTACACGGAGACTGTTTTCAAAAACTTGCACTTTGAAACCCAAAACGCCATTGTCATGTAAATGAACGGCCAAAACGCATAAAACGTTTTCTGTTTTTAGTTGAAAACTGTCATGTAAACAGACCCCAAAAGTCCATTGAACCCATTATATACTATTATAGTACTTATTAATATTTTAAATGATTAATGTTTTAAATATTTTTTTAATTTCAGTTTTAGTAAATTTGTTGTGCTTTTGCCATTTTTTTATTAGGTTTTTTATATTTCTATTTAGCTTTAAATTTTAATTTTAGTACCTTATTTTATTTTAGTTTGCTGACAAAGCAACATTTCTATTTTTTATTTAAGTTTTGTAAGTTTTTCATCTAATATTTATGGTTTATTTAATTTAATCTATTTCAATTAACAAAAAACAATTTTTAATATTTTTAGTTTTAGTTAACAATAACAACACTGACCTGTATGACTATTTCTTTCATGGAACACAATTTTTGAAGAATGTCGTTCTTTTCCATGCATTTACAGTGAAAGAGGACATCCATTCAAAATGGAAAAAAAAAAAAATTTTTTTGGGTGAACTATCCCTTTAACTCCATTTGGTCTACATGACTGCATGACTGAAGTGTGTTTACTGTATTATAGTTTTTCCACCTTCTGTATTTAGCTGTCTTTCACAGAATTCAAAAGATCCATATGCAGTGGATCTATGCATGTCCGCAGTTAAACTATGGAGGACAGTTTGCACTGGAAACGGTAAGATGAAATGCATCACGTGAGCATATGAATCTTGTTCAAAGACCTTGAAAATGAAAGAAGCTATTGCTGTGGAAAAAATAGCAATCCCATTTGCACATTTCTTGTTTATCCTTTTAAACTCTCTCTCTCTGGAAAACTTAAAATGTATCGACAACACTTGTTCTGGTTCTACTCCCCACCTTCTTTTAAAGTAATGAGGACTCGTGAAATTGTCTTAATTCAAGTCAATATCAATTTATCCTGTTCTTGCCTGCTAGCAAAGAAATGGTTATTGCCTCCCACATTAAAAGTCTCTTTAGTAAGTACTCTGTGCCCTTTAGGTGTAATCTCATTAACTGGTCACTTATATTTGCATTTATCTTTATTAAACCTTCTCCATAATTGTGTTCCTTCCAGAGCAGAACCAACAGCTGTTGATGGAGTGTCCTGTTAATAGACAACACGTGGTCCAGCTGTTGGCATCACCAATATGTGAAATACAGAAGGAAAGCCTGGAATTGCTCAGCTTGTACTCACAAACCGAGCACGGAAGGGACCTGCTCATCGGCAACCTTAATTTATGCCAGTACGTACAGTATTTTTGGTGTCATATTGAATGCATTGCATCGCAGTTTACAAAATGATGTGCCATGAATTAATTACTTACAACATAACACATATGAGGTTAAATGAGCCATTTAGACAGGACTAATTATGTGAAACAAAATGGATTGGCATGCCACACTGCTAAGAAATACTGTCATGGTTTAGATCATTTTAGATCAGGGGTAAAGATAAAAATACATACCCAGAACATAATTAATAAGTAATAAATCACATATCATTAATTACTCAGCATTTAGGCACTACTTTAAAGACGCTTCATGTTTATACTGATACATTTTTTATCTCTTAAAAATAATGTTTTTTTCCTTTTATGTACTGTTAGAATAATTGCTTGCGTTGCTTAATTGAATATTTAAACAGCATAATTAATTCATTATATCAAAAAGTGAATGTTAAAATATATGTATTGACTTTACAATATTTACTAGTAATAATTTTATTCCACTTTGATGTCAATTTCATCTTAACCTTCTATGTTTTCTACGAACGAGAGTAGGAGATAGATTTAAGTGTGGTGTTCCCACGATATCTGTGATTCATCTCATTAGCTAGCATGCAGAAGGCCTCCTACTGTTTAATGCATGTTTTATTAAAGTCCTTTTAATGAGCCCATAATGAATTCATTCTATCTCCTGTAGAATGGCAGAGAAGCTGATGAGCTGTGTTTGCCATGATACGAGCTCCGTGACGGCGCTGTCAGTTTTGAAGAACTTGGCTGCAGAAAATAAGTATGCACAATCAATATAGTTGCTCTTACCATATGAATGCCCATGAGAGAGACAGCGAAACTGACCCTTTTTTACGAAATCTTGGGCATAGCCCACCTGAGAGTCTAGTAGATTCCCATACATCATAGTCGCTTGCATGTATTAAATCGAGACACATTCAAATTCATTCAGCTCAACAGCCCAGGTCCCTTGAGAACGCAAAGTGAACACATTTAAGACAAAACAATCCATCACATTCACAAATCCCTCCATTTATCTCTGTGAGAGAGATCAGCTTCTCGCTGTTTCTAGTCATTCACCACCTTACAGATAGAGAAAGGTGCTCCCGGTGACCAGGAGATGGAATTAAGCTGCCACTTCATGCACAAAAGGAAATGAGAATGACATAACAGTTTGATGGATAGTCAATGAAAAGTGTTCAGTGAATTCAAGCCGCTCTCTTGTTTCTAGTTAAGGATGGTTAGCCATATTGGTCTTGTCTTGTGTTGTACGTGTGAGGCGTCACCAACATGAGATTTGAAACCATAGATCTGCTTGGATCAGCGCCCACCACATTATAACGCATTTTTATCTTTTGCCCCCACGGCTCTTTGCGCATTACAGCGAGAGGGTTATCTGAGGATTTTAGTCTGTTGAGCTTTATTCTTGTTAACTAGCTCATTTCTTTATTTAATACATTATTTGTTGTTGTTTTTGTTGTTTATCTTTTTCAGATTTAAGATTCAGTCAAGGGAGAATTTCACAGCAGTTTTTGCCCTTCCTCTTGAACATCTGCTGGTGATGTATTATGAAACATCTTTCATAATCATCCTCTTAATACTTATAACGGAGTATCTATTTACACTAAATGCAAATAGCGTCCCTTGTTGGAAAACGCTATTTACACTAGCTAGAATATATTGCTATTAGATAGAATATATTGCTATTTTTACTTAGTAGCATCTATCGCTAAGAAAATATGCTATCTTCACTTAGTGTAAATAGCATCTAATTGCTATTTACATTTAGTGTAAATAGCATATATCGCTGTTTGCACTTAGTGCAAATAGCCGCTGCCTAATTATAATATTCTAAATCATAATATCATATTCTAATACTTTATTGTTTGATTTATCAGACGTTTTGGCACAGGATTGTACATTGCTGCCATTACAACTAGAAGACATGACTATATACCTTTTTATAGCACTTACAACATACAGTCACATACTTAGTAAAGAAACCTTTTCTTATTGATCAAAGACCCTTAATGCATCTTAGCACTGAAATGTCTTCCGTCTGACTCTGTATTATGCAATCCAAACCCCTCTTCCTGAAGGTTGACTCCACATGTTATGGTCTATTTAGTTTTGATTTAAACTGTACCAAGATATTATTTTACCATACTGCAGTCTTCTGGCAGCAAAAGAACCCAAATCTTTAGAAAAAGCAGATATGCTGCTGCACTTCAGTGCCACATAGATTACAGTCCATGTAGACATCCAGTTACTGATATGATTAGAATTAGTAATTGTCATATGAATACTACTATGATGAGAGCTGTTTCTTGTGTCTTATTATAAAGTTAGAAGGTGTACTTATCCTGTTACACACAAAAACGTTCTCCTTTCTTTCCTGTATTAATCATTATAATTCATAATCATTAAATTTGTGTCCTACTAATGACATGATTAGCTTTTAGATAATTAATTTACAATACCGTTCAAAAGATTTGAGTTGGTAAGAAGTCTCTTCTGCTCACCAAGGCTGCATTTATTTGATAAAAAAATACAGTAAAACAGTAAAATTGGGAAATATTATTTACTACAATTTAAAATGACAGTTTTCTGTTTTAATGTATTTTAAAATGTAATTTATTCATGTGATAGCAAAGCTGAATTTTCAGCAGCCATTACTCCAGTCTTCAATGTCACATGATCCTTAAAGGATTAGTTCACTTTCAAATGAAAATTATCCCAAGCTTTACTCACCCTCAAGCCATCCTAGATGTATATGACTTTTTTCTTTCTGATGAACACAATTGGAGATATCCTGATGCATCCGAGCTTTATAATGGCAGTGAACGGGTATGAGCTGAAGAAAGTGCTTCCATCCACATCCATCCATCATAAACAAGTGGATGCATATGGATGGAAGCACTTTCTTCAGCTCATACTCGTTGGTCCTGTTCACTGCCATTATAAAGCTTGTATGCGTCAGGATATTTATTAATATAACTGATTGTGTTCATCAGAAAGAAGAAAGTTATATACACCAAGGATGGCTTGAGGGTGAGTAAAGCTTGGGCTAATTTTCATGTGAAAGTGAACTAATCCTTTAAAAAATCATTTTAATATGCTGTTTTCCCTAAGAAACATTTTACATTTGATTTATTTAATGCATCTTTACTGAACACAAATATTAATTTTCTTTCTTTCTTTCTTTTTTTTTTTCAAAAAAAAAAAACATTTAGTCTAATATCATGACAGCTGACCACAAGATCCTGGCTTCTGTGATTTCTGTGATCGGGAGCATGGCTCTGGATGATGTCATCAGTAAAAAGCTGGCAGGACGTGAAGAATTTTGGAAATGCTCTCTTCAAGCAATTGTAAGCTTAGAGATGATAACCCTTTACATCACAACCAAGCTCCCAAATACTCCGTCCTTGAACATTGCTGAATTATGTATGACATCTTGCACTGTGAATTTTGATTCTAAGGGTTTGTTTCTAAGCGCCTTTTGCTATCTTGTTGCATGAGCTGTGAAACAGCCATTTTCCACAGACGCTAAAACTGCGAAAGGACATGAATTTAATTTCCGGCACTGTCAAGATAAAGCTCTGTTTTGGTTGCAGGAGCGGTGCGTCGCCTGTGAATGTAGAAGTGTCCTCTATGCCCTCCTGGGTTTGATGATCAACTTAGCCTCAAATCCCTCTCAAGTTGTCCAGGTAAAGCAGGAAGTTTAATACGCCGGGCTCTGGGCCAGACCTCATCCAACACATCAAGCACTTTTGTAGCCAAAGGATTGGCAGAATGTTCTGCTAGTGGCTTTTCTCTCCATATGTTGCAATCATGTCTGAAACGGCAAAGGAAAATTGGAGCGAATGCTTTTTTGGCTCTCTTTTGACACACAGGAGCATGCTGTTCTGGCCAGCAGCAGGTGCTTGGACCTGCTGAGTGATTCCTCTGGAGGCGTCATCACAGTGAGTTGAATTCGTTTTACCAAGGCCAAAGCGAGCTTTAACCCACCCCCTGATGATGGGAGCCGCCAGAACGTTTGAACTGTAGATTTCTGCTCATTAATTATTAAAATGTTCATTCTGCAGGATGTGGGTTGTTGTGGAACCCTGCGTATTCACCTCTCTAGAGCATCCCTACAAAACATTTACATATATGGGTTCTACAAGATCAAAAATGGAAGTTTAAATATATGGATGTCCTTAGATGCCTAACATCCCCAAGAGAAGGATTTCGCATGCACTGAAGCATTTACATGATTACCGAAGCAGCCTCAGGCCCTAGCTTGGGGACTATTTTCTCTGACTATGTAAATCAGGTTCCAGGTTGTTTGCTTGGGTTTGCTAATCCTTTTGAAATGTTCTATGTTTCCTAATGATGGGAGTTATGGTATCAAACATGTTGTTTTGTCTTTGGCTTCAGAGAGCTGCAGGTTTGCTGAATGTTCTCCTCCCTATGTCTTCTGATGCCACTCAGGAAGTTGTGCGGAATGGAATAGTGAAGAAGTTGCTGAAGATTCTGAAGGTAGAAAATATAGGTTTAAGTGTTCAAAATAGTGTCTGGAGATGGTCTAAATAATTTACATTTAAATTTTAAATTTAAACAAATCTCTACCTTCTTAGCCCAGCAGAGGACCAGTGGATTATAAATTATTGCTGACTTTCAGCCCAGAAGCTAAATTTCCAAAATTACCCAAATTTAATTTAAATAATAAGTTTATTTATTTATAACCTGGTTCATCCTGTCTGTCTGTCTCTTGTTCTATTGTTCTGTGGTTCTGTCCATCATTCTGTCTCACTCTATCTATCTATCTATCTATTGTTCTGTCTGTCAGTCAACAGAAAAAGGCAACAGCATATCATCATGAATATCGACAGACGTTTTTTGGAGTTGAGATGCAATTTTCCTCTCCTTAGACCTGTATTTACAGATGGATCCAAAGCAGATAATTGTGTATCGGCAGCAGCAATAATTGGAGATCAATGTCATGGCATGAGAATCCCAGGACAAAGTTCTATCTTTACAGCTGAAGCTTGTGCTTTACTACTGGCTTTGGAAAATATAGAAAATGGACAAGAACGAAATTTCTTAATCGTCACAGATTTAAAATCTTGCTTTCAGGCACTAGAATCTGTAAAGACTGATCATCCCATAATTATAAATATATTAGCTAAAGTAGATCTTTTACACAAGAAAAATTTTAGTATCTTTTTTTGCTGGGTTCCAGGTCATATTGGTTTATCTGGTAACGAGAAAGCAGACATCGCTGCAAAGGAGGCTCTCAACTTGAATATTTCAGAGTGTCAAATTCCACCCTCTGATCTCAGACCAGTAATAAACTCCTATATTAATAACGTGTGGCAGATGGAATGGGATAAATGCAAAGGAAATCAGTTACACGAAATAAGTCCTAATATAAGAAGAATGTTTTTTACTAATTTCAAATCTAGGTATGATCAAGTTGTTTTTATTAGATGCTGTTTAGGTCATACAAGGCTTACACATGGTTATTTACAGTATTAAAAGGTGAAGAACCACCATCATGCCTTCCATGTCAAACCACAATGACTATTAAACATATTTTACTGGACTGCAATGTTTTTAATGTAAATAGACAATGGTTTTATTCAAGATGTGTTTAACTGATGTATTCTATCTGTCTGTTTGGTCTGTCTATCATTCTGTCTCGCTCTATCTATCTATCTGTATCTAAAGAGTTTAACTTTGCAGGCTGCCTCTATTTCACATACTTGTATTCTGGTGACCAGCTGTATTGTTCTTCTTCTTCTTTTTAAAGCAGAGTATTGCAATTGCAATTGTAGAGATTTAACTGAAATTTGCTTGTGTGGCTGTCCGGTCAGGTAGGAGGAATGATGAGCTCCAGATACTCCATTAAAGCCCTGACGGTCTGTACTGCCTCAATCCCACAGGCTTGTGAGGAGTTGGTTAAGCTTGACAAACGTGAGTTCTGAGGGCCAGGGAGGCAGAGGATTGGATTCAATAAGATGTTTTAAGCTCTGTGGCCTTGCGGTGACTTTGTGTGCTACACACATTTATTCATTCAGGGCTGCACACTTTGAGAAAACTCCTGGGCAGCATTGACGAGTTGGTGGTGGGGAACGCAGCTTTGTGTATGGGCCATTGCTTAGAAGTGGATGGAGCTGCCAGTGGCCTCCTGGGCACAGACTGCGTGCCGTTGCTGCTACGCCACAGCGCCGGAGACGCCAAAAGAGCAGCCGTTCGGCAGAACGCAGCCATCACCCTTGGGAAGCTGTGCAAAATAGAACCCAGGTATAATTAATTCTGACTTGCCTTTTGCAGTCAGCTGCATTATATTGATTAACATTCATGCTGATGTATTTATATACAGCAGTGATACTCTGGGAAACATGAAGGTGAAAAGATAATGCCTCCTAATAATTAACCTCAACAAGATGATGAACTGTCTGAATGCATAATGAATTAAAAAATGTCAGGTCTACAGTTTATGGGCATAAGCAAGGCATCTTAATTGATGTGATGCAGATATAAACATGTTTGTTTGTTGCATTTGACATTAGTTTATATTCTCGTTTCATTTTATGGCTGTTAAAGAGCACTTTTACAGATGTGAGAGTTTCTTTAAATATTTAACGATTGCACCTTTATGCTTTTATTGACATAAAGAACTATCACGTTTTTTCCCTTCATCTTTAATTTATGAAGGGTTCACAAGATCAGGCCTGAGAGAAGTAGCTCTGTTAGTTAAGTGTTTTTGAGGCATCTTATTCTCCCAGTCAGCATCTAACAAGGACAATCCTACAAAGAGGAGTCAGAATCTTATGGCATTCAACTTTGATGAGCTTTCAACTTCTCAGAGATAACGCTCCTCTGAGCATGAGTCTTTACAGTTAGATTTCAAACCTTTTAAATCAGAGTGCAGCCTAAAAAAGACATTTTAGACAGAAAACAGTGGAGGGTAGACACTGCCAAAAATATTACACATAACCAATGAAACTACTTTATATGCAGAGCAAACTGGCTGACGTTTTTCATGCTTGTTTGCATTTCATATTCTTAGCTCTGGTTTTATATTTGATTGTTCAGAATATATTGTGTGGTCAAAATGAGAAAGAACCTAATTCTGTTGGATTGATAAATCTCTGTTTTGATTTTTTTTTTTTTCAGGCACATGGAGAAACTCAGGGAGCTTCATGGTTTAGAAATCCTTCATTCCTGTGTGAGATTGATCACGTGAGCCACTACCCACATTCGGTTCCTCAATAAATGACCCCATAACTCAGGACACGCTTGCAAACACACACATACATACAGATGAATGCTGTCCTTTGGTTCACAGCTTAAGATGCTCATCTTAAGTGAGGCCACAAATTACTGTCATGCCTTAAGGCCTATCTTGATTATGCAGCTGTTTCCTGTGTTCATTTTAATTAGAGAGAATTCACATTGACATGTGACTCTGTTATCTGCTGTTGTAGAGAACATGTTGCCCCGGGACGATATTCGAAACGTTTCAATTTCTTTTCATCACAAATGACTTACTTGGGAAGTGTGTTGCCTTGATTACATTTTGCTCCCTGTTTGTTGATAAATGGATTAATGGTAGCTTTCATGTGTTAAATAAAAAGAATAAAAACTGCATTTGAAGATTATTATGGTTAAAGCCTGCTCATCTTTGCAGACTTGATAGCTTTAGAAAGCATTTGATGATGTAATGAGAAAAAAGTAAAATTGTTACAATTCAAATAGGTTTAGCAGAAGTGAGGCTGACAGTGTAATCCAGGTTTTGGGAAAAGATTTCTGCCATATGGAACATTAACACTTCAGGTTTGTCCCAGAGCATATTTTGGATTTAGTTTCAGGTGGTGCACCACTATCCTTAAATATGCTGTAAGCAAATTTTTGTAGTTTTGCTAACTTCTGTTAAACTTAAAGGGGTAGTTCACCAAAAAAATGCTGTCATCCAATCTGTATGACTTTTTCTTCTGTGGAACAAAAAAGAAGATATTTTGAGAATGTCTCTGGTATTTTGGGCCCAAAACTGTTCAGTTACTTACCAGCATTCTTCAAAATATCTTTTTTTTTTTTACACAATTTTGGAAAGACGTGTGTTAGTAAATGATGACATAATTTTTAGACTTATAAACCTTTCAACACTTGAACAGTGGAGCAGACTGGGGTAAATTTCTACACGTCTGTAGTTCTTGGCAAACATATGTACATTATTGACCAAGAGTGGATTAGATTATGCTTTAATGTTTCTGCCAGAGGAAATGTGTAAACTCATCTGAAAATGAACTGAAGCTCTTTGATATAACTCTCTACACCAGTGTTTCCCAATTAGGGATCACTAAAGATTTATGAGGGGTCACCAAGCTCACTCTAGTCTAGTTTGAGGGTTACAATAGGGATGAAATAGTTAACTGGTGTGACAATAAACCGCAATACAATTCCTGACGGTTAGTGTTACAGTTAAAGATTTGAAAAACTGACAGTAAATACTGTCCAACATTAAGCAAAGTTAGCAACAGTCTCATGCAGGCGCCACATGTAGCATAGGCTTTGTTTTGTGTAAAAACTCTGAAGGAAACTGACTGCCTTGAGAAAAGTTTCCCTGGCATTTTCTTACCTCTGTGTAATGTCTAATAAAGCTTTGTTTACAGTGGTTACTGGGGAAATCTGATTTCACCAAGTACAACATGTTCCTGGAACAACATCTTTGTTGATCCTGGAACAACACAATCAGATTTGAAGGACAAGTTTAGTTAATGTTTAGGCTTACAGCTGGGATTGGGTGCTTCTACATCAGTGTTATTTACCTATCATTTCCCTCTGATTTTAGGGATAACTTATGGGTAAGTTTAGAGGTAGGGATATGGTTATGATTGAATTTTCAGACAAGAATGTTGTTCCAAGATCAACAAAATATGTCTAACTCTGCAAAATCAGGACGTGCTTCCATAAGTGCCATCTATTGTCAGAGAGTCCATTTACATTTTCATTCAGCCTGTCTGCGTTATTTTTATCTATATATTTTGTGAAAATCAGACCAAATTTTTATGCGCTGTTATAAGTTTTAACCAGTTGATGGAAAATAAGCTAATGTGCATTCCAAAATTCTAAACAATTTGGATAATAAGGTATCTAGAATTATTCATAGAGCTCAGAAAATACCTATAATCATTTATCGTTTTTATGTTTTTATAAAAATCTTTTAAAGGCTGAAATGTGAGGTTTATCATTTTATAAAACTTTTTTGTCAATATTTTATTTGAACATGTAGTACATGTTAGATAACATTGTTGAAAAAAGGTTGGGAACTACTACTCTACACTGTATTTGAGTCTTATCTGTATCTGTTTAATAATGGATGACTCGGATACTTATCATAGCAGCTCATGCAAGCCGAGGCGCGCGTGAAAAATTATACACAGTCAAACACGATGAGGATGATGAGGGATTCTACTGACGCAGAAATCCGTTTCATTTTCTCAGCTTGCTTATGTTCACGTGTCAGTAATCTAATCTACTTATAAATGACAAGAGAGGAAGGTAAAGCTCACAGTAGAGTGTGTTGTGAGCTCTGTTGGGACAGTATCCTGTGTAGTGCATCTCAATATAGTTTCATTATGATGTTATATATGTGTAGCTTAAAAGAAACCAAGAGAGAAGATTAAGTATGGGGATTAGTTTCATATTTTTCATTTTTGGACTCACAGGTATGTACACCAAGTTTTTCCTCAATGACTGCTGGATCACATACTGTAAATGCTGTGATCAGCACAGTAAATGTCAAGTTATTAAAGATATTATAGTTTATAAACTGTAACTGCAGTTTACAAACTATACAATTAACTCATTTTTATATAATTATGTTGTTTAATATAATTAATATACAAATAATGTATTTATTATTTTATTATTTATATATATTCTTACTAAATATGTAGTAAATTAATATATATATATTACACAATTATAATATTATAATATGTTTTTATTATATAATACAACAACTATGTTCATTATAATATTATAATTATAAAAAATTGTTTGTTATAAACATTCATAAAAATATTTTAAAATCATAAATTATGTAATTTATAATTTTATATATAGTCATTTTAGTTGCTATTTTTATATAATTAAAATTTTGAGACTTACACATTACACCCACCAATCAAGTATCACATTTTTTTTATTTTCCTTAATATATTTAATTGCGATATAAGAGCAATATTGATTAGATACAAGGTAAATGTTTCAATTCAATACCATGTTATGACTCGATCTTTGCAATTCTGTGCTTCTAAATTCTATCCAGCTGTAACAACTATTCAGAGATTGCTTAATTTCCCAAAACATATAACACATTTCTGTCTAATAAACTGCACTGAATTATTCATGAGATAGGGCTAGTGCTACACGTTTGTACTATGTTATGGAGCAATCCTTATGCATGCAATAATTTTAACTGTATCTGTGTATTCAGTCGTAAAATTTTAATGCCTCTCGAACTGTTTATACTATAGGTATTTATGTGCATTTTATGAGCCATCTCACAAGCAAAATTGCAACTCTGCTTTTTTTCAGTAAGTGCTAAGGAGGAGGACCTGCAAGGCTTTCAGTCCCTGCAAACCGAGAGCGCAACCTTCATAATAACTATGCCATCAGAAGAGCAAAACATCTCCAGTGACAACGGTGGAAAAGTTTCCACCGAAAACGCTCCTCGCCTGACTGTGGCTGTAATCAGTTCTCCAGGGACAGATTTGTTCCATACACCACATGAGAGGCAGCACTCAAGTACAGTAAATGCAACCACAACCAGTGATAAAGATGCAATTACCTCAAACGGGGAGAGCTTTGTCTTAGCTTTTGGTACAGGTTCACATTCCACGAGTAAGGATGGCACTGCAGCGAAGCCTTTTCAGTCTGAAGGAGACCACTCATTGATCTCCAGTGATGAGGGAAGGCTTCATCCCTCAGCTGAGGCTGAATTTGAGTCAATGATGAATGACACCATGATGCCTGCTGCTCATCTGTCCAGAGGCAGGGAAAAGATCTCAGCTTTTTTACACGCTTCACTGGAAAGCAAGAATCAAAGAGTCTTGGAGTCTATTACTCTTTCGCCCACAAATGACATTCCCATGGTATTAGCCTCTGATCCAGCAGTAATTGATAACCTTGGGGAGTCAAACAAGAGTGTGGAAAGACCGGGTGAAAACAAGAATGAAAATTGGACTCTGGAGTCGTTTAGAGCTGATAAACCTCTGAATCGTACTGAAGAGGCTTCTTTGAATAAGAATCATTCGACCATTATGCATTTTACAGTTTTGCAGGGTTTAGGGCTTTTAACCACTGAGCTCAGTCAAAACCCAAAAAATGGATCCGAGTATGAGCCAAAAGAACAGAAGAATATGCTTTCACCAAGTTCACTGATCCTTGATACTCCATTACAAGTGAAATCAACCAGCCAAGTAATAGTTGATAAAATGAGAGAAAGCAGCAAAAATCCCAGCACCAATGGACCAAAACCCTTCGGGGTGTCACTAAAGAACCCAGTCTCAATGTTTTTATTCTCTGCTTCAAAGCTGACCCCTGCAATGATTCCAGACGCAACCACGCTGAATTATTTTTCAAACATGGTAACAGCTGCTGGCGAAATGCACGTGACAAAACAATTTGTGGCCTCGCGGTTGATATCTGACTCCATGCATAGAATTGTCTCAGCGAGGGACGGACTAGAAAGCAAATCAATTTTTTACACCAAATCAAGTAAAGAGCGTCAAATTAAAC
Organism: Hypophthalmichthys molitrix; assembly: GCA_037950675.1. Taxonomy (NCBI): domain Eukaryota; kingdom Metazoa; phylum Chordata; class Actinopteri; order Cypriniformes; family Xenocyprididae; genus Hypophthalmichthys; species Hypophthalmichthys molitrix. The sequence goes on from CM075506.1 coordinate 14,801,800, forward strand.
CAACGCTCCAAACCTCAGCAAACAGTTTCGTCCATCGCTTGAATAAAAGTGACCTTTCTTTGGTCGCTCAAAACTCTTCTCTTCTCAAAACGTCAGATCTTTGTACCAAAGAAGCCAGAACATCTAATATATCAGTGACAGAGAAACATAACAAAATGGATCATTTTCCAGTTCGGCTGAGTGAATTGATAGCCTTTAGTACTGCCTCATTTACCAACGCTGAGGAAGCAACTATAGCAAATAAGCAAATGTTCATGAAACAGACTCAAAGTTCACTTGCCGCTTTCCGAACCCTTTTACCTCAAGAAGACACTTCAAAAAACATTGCTCAGTTTGATGAATTATCTACAGCGTTGGCTCTTCCACCTCTGACAAAGCTTGATAATGTGTTTCATGTCTTCAAAGTAAATGATCATCAGCCTCAAAAGCCTCTAAATCATTTCCCCTCAGAGAGATCAAAGCCTTTTGTATCAGCTCAAGCTCATGAATCGATTCCACTTTCATTTACATCTGCAACTGTGAAGAGATTCACAAATATGGAAAACTTGACTAAATTCGACTCTACTAACCAAAACCAACAGTATAGTGTGTCACAAAAAGTCTCATACATCATATCCAAGAGGCCAAACGTGAACTCAAGCAGATTAATGGGACACAAAACGGCAAATACAACCACAATCAACAAAAGCATGTCACAATTTAAGGCCCCACTTAATAACAGCAACATACCCACAACAAAGACCTTCATTACAACAACTATGTTTTTAAAACCCTGGGTGTCTTTTGCCAACATCTCCCTTTTCGCTCGTGCAATTCCGCAAAAAAAGTCCTTTCTGCTATCAACACCTTTCAGTAAGTCACAAAATACTGTGACAACAACAGACTCCAAAGTTTTCTCAAAACTTTTGTCCATCTCTAAGAAAAGTAATAGTGAGTACGCCTTTTTAAATCACTCATTGACAACTGGAAAAATTGGTTTGCCGTTAGACGACAAACAACAAGATCTTAAAAACCCAAGAGGGACTGTGATGCTGTTTTTTGGCAGCTACACAGTTAGCAGTATCCCATCAGTCCAACGGCTCACTGAAGCTCACCCTGGAGAGGTATTTCTCACAGAAGCACCACAAACACAATCTGTACTTCAGATTGAGTCATACTTAAAGAAGAGAGATGACATGGTTAAACCAACAACTGTGAAACACCATGATCAGAACAGTGGTTCAGTTGTAGGCATGAATCAAACCTCGTTGATGCCAATTCCGCACAAGATTGTTTTACACCCAATTCACACCTCTGTTTCCCCTGTTGTTCACTTGAATACAGAGTTTAAACGACATTTAACTCCCTCTGCTTCACCTTCAGTGTCTATTGGGCCAGCAATAGCGCAAAAAAGTGGACAAGACAACCACAAAAATTCACTTTTATCACATCATATGTTTGTAAATTTATCAGATGTTAAGGAGCATCCTCAGAACATGACATCCAGCCAAATTTCTGGCATCAGTAGGCACACAACAGCTGTAGCACGACCAGAAGGGGCCCTGAACACGTCACTCCTTGAATCATCCAATGGAACAACTTTTCCTTTGTTTCTTTTTCAAATGCAGAATGTGTTGCATAAAGAGCGTTTGACCCTAACTGAAGACCACACTGATTTTTTCTCAACAGTAAATCAGCATTCACAATCAAACTTTCCAGCTGACGAAATGTCCAGTTTAGGCGCAACAGATGACATACAGAAACACCTTGGGCGGACTGCGCTGTCTGCTGTTACTGAGGAAGAGTTCTCTCCTCTCGTCCATGCGGATTTAAGTTTCTCAAGTACAGAGAAACAATTGCTCCCCAATGATTCATTACCGTCCAGGGAAGGGAGTGAAGATATTTCAGATGCTACCACTCCATTTGCTGAAAGTGACTATGGGAGATCTACTGAGTTTGTGTCAGACCTGCCAGTAATAAACAGGAAGAGGAGGGTTACATCATCCGATTCTCTCAGTGGGTAATGACTCAGAACTCTTAAATCACTTTTAATGTGGAACAGAAACAATTTTATTAGCATTTTTGCTGTGCTAGATCTATAAGCTGATAGATAGATAGATAGACAGACCGACCACTGGTGGGCTGCTTGGCACTCTTTTTATTTATTGCCTTTTTTTCATATCACATATTTTAGTAATTATCATAAATTAGGTATCATTCGAACTCAAAATTTAGCCTGTAAAAACCGTTTTGAAATCGGATGTTGCGTTACCATGGAAACAGTACTTTTATTTTATTTTTTTAGCTAGCTCCTCCCCTAGTGGGTGGTGTCAGGTTTCATATTAAAATATTTATTTTAGCTGCTTTATAGTCAAAACCTTTTCTAATCTTTACAAAACACATATCGTCAGAAAGTCTCACGGTTCCATATTTGCCAACTGTTTTGGACAGAAATGTATCAATTTGTAACAGGAGAATGCATTAAAAAATAAATTCAATAGAATGTCTGTGACACCCGGTGGCTATTTTTGTTACAGCACCTAAACAAAATCTCAGAGGAGCTTCAATTTTTGTGATATCAACTTCAAATTTGGAACACAACTTAGTTAGACATATGGTTTTCATTTGATAGCAGATTTAGAGTAAAATATATTTGATAAAATATAAATTTTATATAAAATATAAATTGGTTGGTATAGTACATTTGATTTACAGTAAATTTAAACTTCTATAACTTTTTCATACTTTAATTTTTTCAAGTGCTTTCACTTCAGCAATAATCTGTCTTCTTTAAAACAAACTTAAGTCTGTACTCCAAAGAATTTTTGAATTATAATCATTTAAGTTTGGATAGTGCATTTTCATGTCTATTCTCAAAAATGGGGGCGACTCTTCAAAAACAAAATAACTGAAATTATCTGATTATCTGGTGGACTATTTTGTTTAATGGGATTAACGAGGCACGAAATGGCAAACACAACCATAATGAATTTTTTTTGGTGTCCCACTTGGATCATTATTATCTGGTGGACTATTGAAAATGGGGGAAAAAAAACCTTGTTTTACTTGTTTTTTGTTTTAGAAAATTGCAATAGTTTTTTTTTAGTTTTTTTTATGTAATTTATTTTAATTTTCCAAAAAGTACGGCTGCTGCTGTTGTGGATAAACGATACTTTACTGAATAAACTTTAGCTCCGCAAGTACAGATGCAATCTATAGAGATGCCAGCATGGTGATAAACTGTAGTCAACATGATTAATTTTTACTGTACTCAATTGGATTTTGACCGTCTGATTGTCTTCTTCCAGTCTGGCGCAAATCTCAGATGATATCTGCGGCACTGGCAACTACACAGCAGAGATGAGTCTGAACTTGGAGAGAGATATCATGCCTGGAGATCTCATCCCTGCCCTAGGAAACCTGCATGTCGTCATCAGCCTCAAAACAAATAACAGCCAGGTGAACCTAGAGATAAAATCCTGCTGCCTCTCGCCTACCGGCAGACTTGATGAATTTAACACCACCTGCTGCATTTTTTCCAGGTAATGTGCTCCTCTCAGGTTATTTTAGATTAACTCAAATCACATGGTGCCCTTGAACCAGGCCACATTTCACATTATTGTACCAAATCAGCTATGTGGTCCGAGCATGGCTGGATTATACGGATCCCATCTCCCTCGTTTTTATGTGAATGTTTAATACATCAGCATTAGTTCCTGTTTATATGACTCAGCTACGTTTTAACTGGTCACCTTATCACAGGGGAACAGCATTATAATGATTGGCTAAGAAACATTCCCTCAAACTGTTTAACTTGAGAAAGCTATAAATATCCTGGGCGAAGCATGTGCCTATATCGAGCTGAAAGTTGTTTGGTTAGAGCAGTTCAGCAAACTGCTGATGTCTGTTTCCCTGCTGGTGTGTGAAGTATTAACTTTCTGTGAGTGTTTTGGCTCTGTTGCCAATAGCACTCTTCCACTAATATCCAGAGACAGCACAGGGTGTACTTTCAGTAGATTCATGTACTAAATCTTTTATCAAAACAACCATCTATGAGGTAAATTCTTTCAAAATTCAATGTTTTGGAAGTACAGTAATGTGCTTTTGTTTAGCAAAATTGTCTCTCATTTAGGGGAGACATGGGAGGTAAAATAATAAAATGGATAAGGAAATAATGTATAGTACATACAGTATATAAAACAAGAATGACAAGAATTTTTTTTTTTTTTTTTTTTTGCTCACACTTTCCTTCTAAAATACATAGTCTATACCAGAGGACATAGTGTATCATGTAAATTCACAGTGTGTAGTTTCATTGGATTTTCATCATACCAGTCACATGAGGGGAGGCGGTGCATCATTATCATTGCCATTAGGGATGGGTATCGAGAGCAGGTTCCATTTTAGTAACGTTCCAAATTTCTAAGAGCTGGTGATTCGATAAGAAACGCGATTCTGCTTATCGGTTCCTGTGTGCGCATTTTAATGTGATTATAAACCATTTAAGAGCAAAGAAGACTCCGCATGCTGTTTTCTGTGCTCTGCACACATCCAAAGCGTGCTCACAGAAAAAGTGATTTTAATGTGATTATAAACCATTCAAGCGCAAAAAAGACTTGCACGCTGTTTTCTGTGCTCTGCACTCATCCAAAGTGCTGCCTCTCATACTGTATACTGAACTGAGTTCTCTTCTATGTCTTTTTGCACACAAACGGACAAATACACACAAAAATATGTCAGAATATCCTCATAAATACAGTCGGTTACATCTAAGTGAACGTAAAACATTTGACAAAGAAAACGTATATTTAACAGTATATTGGATCCTTGCAGCTCTTAAAGTGACAGCAGCCTAATATTCCTGCTGCCGACTTTATAATAACATTAATCAAATGACAAAGAGAAAATTCACTCGCTGTTCTTGACTGAACAACTTTTGTAACTATAGTTATGTATATTTTATTTATAAAGTGCAGTGATATTGATTATAGTTTCTACCTGAATACCTGAAAATCTTAAAACTTTGTCATATCTTTGTTCAGTTGTATTTATTTGTGTGATTGCTAAATTGTTTATTTGTTCTTTTTTAATTACTGAGTGATTACTTGTCTTTAATAATGCTTGTTGGTTTTTGTTCAGGGTATTCAGCTACAACTAAATATTTTTCAATAAGACTTAGAATAAATGTGAATGATATCTAAGTTTGTTATAAATTAGGAATCGATAAGAATCGGAATCATTACAAATTCAAATGATACTATGGCAGCTGGTCTGCAGATTCGCATAAATGGGACAGACTGATGGAAATGTACAGTTACGCAGTGTAAATTGGATAAGAAAAAACCCCCTCAAATCACCAATACAGCTGCACTAAATATTTTCTTTACTGTATTATTGTAATTATTTTTAAGCAGTGTAAACTTTTTAAACTTTGATGCATCTTTGTTTTAAAGTCGTGGTGTAACAAGTAGCGACAGATCTTCTCTATTGTGATCTACATCTGGCGGGTGGGGTGGGGGGGTTGGTTTATACATCGGATATTGATTGGATGGAGGCAAATCTTAATGCAGGTTTAAGTTGATTGTCAGAAAGGGGTGGGGTTTATGAGGACCATATGATTGGAGAAGTCTGGCATACATCACCAGAGAGAAGTCTGTCATTTCACTGCAAGATTTTTTTGCATGAATGAATCATTTAAAATAACATCAATAAGATGCAAATCAGAACATAGAATTATCAAAAATCTGCATACAGCACTTCATCCATCGGATGTAATTGTCATGCTTTTTAGTTCAAGAAATTTCACCTCTATTTGCATCACTTGTCAAGTTCATTATTTTATCTATCAAAGCTAATGTGTCTGTTTGATTTGTACTCCCTCAGGCTGCCTATAGAGCCTCATGGCATTAGACTGCTTCCCAGCGTCCTGTCAAAGACGGCTAGCTTCACCATCAGTCTCTTCCAGATGATCAATTACTCCACCGCTTACCTGCACTGTGACCTGAGTGTGTGCTTGAGGAACCATTCTGAGTGCGAGAGGGTGAGTCTCAACCCGGCCTCACATATGAAAACCTGAGGATCATTTATCACTGTTGAAGAGGTCTCAATATTTCTCCTGAAAGATTTTCTACTTTTCATTACTCTCCCTCTTTTGATGACAGCATCTGCAGTTTCTAAATAAATGATCTTCCACGGCTTGTTACTCTGTCACTGCAAGACAGAAAGTGAAGCGGTCGGCAGTTCGTAGGCTAACAGAATAACTCGCCAAGTCTGTAAACAAGTTTAAAGTATGCAGAAGTTCAGGGAATTTATTTCTGCGCAGTATAATGGCTTGATTTCAGGATGATGACATTATTGGTTATCCATTTCTCATCTCAGCAGTGTGATCAGCATCGAAATTCACATCTCAGAGAGGAATCGAGGGCCATCTTCAGTAGCACAGGAAACCGCATTTCTTTTGGCCCTGTTTTGAAAGGAGCAGACAATTCATCAGCCTCTGAAACAGCAGGTAACTTATTACCAAGTTGTTCTGGTGGGGTAATAATACTAACTAATGAAAAGATATTTCAGCCGAACTGTCGGTCTGATTTGGTTTGTCAATGCCGTACAGATGACACTGAAGCCATGGTGGTGATTATCAGCTCAGTGGCCTGCTGTTTGCTGGCGTGTTTGGCTCTCTTGCTTGTCTGGATTGGGAACAGGCGTTGTCTGCACAGGTCTGCCTACTGCTGGTCCAGGGGCCTTTGTGAATGCTAACAAAACGGCGCTCACTGCAATTCAGCCAACCAGACTAAAATCTGCATCAAGCACTCAATCATTATCTGACAGTTTTTGAATTGCTCATCATTATGTTTAGTTGCTGCACTGGGAAACTAATGAAACTATTAACATTGTTTAAAGTGACCCAAAGTGCTCTTGAATAATCATTTATACTGCATTATAGTGCCAAGCTTTGAGTATTACAATAGAGATTTTAAAAATACAAGCCAACCATTTCAATGTGAATACATTGTCAGCACACAGCTATTTAAAGGGATAATTCACATAATTCACCCTCATGTTGTTTCAGATCCTACCTTCCTTCTGTATTAAAGTGCAGTCACATTTACCATTGTTCGGCAAATTTTCTCAGACGAAATACAGTAATTTTAGTAGGAATCCATGTGAATGGGAATTACGTTTGATGGCAAAAGATTTCCCAACACAAATTCCGCAATGGGTTCAAGTTGCTCACGCAGATTGTCCAACTGAATGCTGATTGGTGTGAAAGAGACTTACATCACTACACTATTGACAATAGACAATGGACCTTTTTGCCTATGAAATTTTGCTGAATTTTTGCCGCATCTTTACACAAAAGATTTTTTGAAGACTGTTTATGAAAGTCTGTCAAGTCCTAAACTAGAGTGGAGTCCATTGACTTTTATTGTATGGATAAAAAACATTTCTCAAAATGTGACCCGTGCTGCCAGAATGAGTCGCAATGAGCAAACTTTCAAAAATTAGTTATTGTTATTCTCATGTTGTCTATTAAAAAACCTTCAAAATGATGTATGATTTGTTGGAAAAAATTACTGAGCTACACCTGTTTGAAGTCGATAGAGTCAGCAAAGTCAATTTTGAGAAAAATCCAGTTAAAGTTTTCTGAAGGTTCCAAAACAAAATCACCTAGCAACCATACCTTAAAATCCCTGGTGATACCACCAAATTTGGCACAAACCAAGTCAAAACCCATATCTATAGGATATATATATATATATATACACATACTACCGGTCAAAAGTTTTGAATCTGTAAGATTTTTAATGTTTTTAAAAGAAGTTTCATCTGCTCACCAAGGCTGCATTTATTTAATTAAAAAAACAGTAATATTGTGAAATATTATTACAATTTAAAATAACTGTTTTCTTTTTTAATATATTTTATAAAGTAATTTATTCCTGTGATCAAAGCTGAATTTTCAGCATCATTACTCCAGTCTTCAGTGTCACATGATCCTTCAGAAATCATTCTAATATGCTGATTTGCTGCTCAAATTTATGATTTATGAAACATTTATGATTATTATCAATGTTGAAAACAGTTGTGTACTTTTTTTTCAGGATTCCTTGATGAATAGAAAGTTCAAAAGAACACCATTTATCTGAAATACAAAGCTTTTGTAACATTATACACTACCATTCAAAAGTTTGGGGTCAGTAAGAATTTTTATTTTTATTATTTGAAAAGAAATGAAATAAATTAATACTTTTATTCAGCAAGGATGCATTAAATCGATCAAAAGTGACAGTAAATACATTTATAATGTTACAAAAGATTATATTTCAAATAAATGCTGTTCTTTTGAACTTTCTATTCATCAAAGAGTCCTGAAAAAAAAAAAAATATTGTACACAATAAATGTTTCTTGAGCAGCAGATCAGCATATTAGAATGATTTCTGAAGGATCATGTGACACTGAAGACTGGAGTAATGATGCTGAAAATTCTTTGAAAATGCTTTGATCACAGGAATAAATTACTTTATAAAATATATTCAAACAGAAAACAGTTATTTTAAATTGTAATAATATTTCACAATATTACTGTTTTTACTGTTTTTTTAATGAAATAAATGCAGCCTTGGTGAGCAGATGAAACTTCTTTTAAAAACATAAAAAACCTTACCGATTCCAAACTTTTGACCAGTAGTGTATATATTCAACTTTTTTTTTTTTTAATTTAGATTAACATTAATGAAACAGACAGCCTATATATTAAGACCTACTGTACCACACGTAGCCTATCTAATATAATGTTACACATCAGAGGTTTTTCCCCAACAGTTAACTAAACCTTCACTTAAGACATAACGGATAATGTTTGCGTGAATACTTACAAATACAGATTTTTTTTTAAATACTGTTCTGTGTATGTGTCGGGATTGCGCTCTGAGGCGTCATTGTGCCCGCGCTTCGGATCTGTCAGTCAGCACGAGTAGGATCATTTTGTTTACATCAGCATGAGTGTGAAAATCACATTTCATTGGTTCAGACTCATCCCATCGAGAATTCGCTATGAATATTCACGAAGTTGGAATGCTGCGCTTTAAAACAATACCAAACTTGTGCTGAGGGAAGCGCGAGTCATCCAGAAACGAACAGAGAAAAACTACATTTTTCATGGTCAAAAGAAAAGGTAATCCTCTCAGAAAACGTACAAATAAAGATATTTTTAGATGTTTAATTGCTATTTAGAGCATTGAGATCACTAGACGAGAGCTTAATGAACTAATTTTTGTGAAAACCTCAATTTCGACAAAAATTGACATTTTTCACTTGTTTTGCCTGTAGCTCGAAATTAGCCTGTGCGCATTCTGACTCATTTTGCCAGCATGGGTCACATATATCTTTTTGTGTGTGTGTGTTCTGCAGAAGAAAGGGTTTGAATGACATGAGGAAGAGAATGTGATGACATTTCATTTTTAGTGAACTGTCCCTCTAACCCTCTGTTGGGTTGTTTATTCTACCACTGTCTACTTTCTTAGCTGTACTTTCTTGTACATTTACCATTCTTTAATGCAGGATGTCAAAGATATAAATGAATGCTTCTCTTTATGTATCACTACTCCAGTGCTCAAAAAAGTTAGACATGTTGTTCAGCTGCTTCTAGGTTTCACGTTGTGTGTTTCCCTCTCTAATAATCGCCGTTGGATGAAAAGAGAAGCAATTAAGTAGTAACAAGCAGACATTGGCTTTGAGATCTCTATGTAAATCCCACCGCCAGCCTGGGACAACCTAGGGGCAAAGCAGATTTACTGTCTTGAAGATCACTTAATAAAAAACCTAATGGCTTCTTGTAATTGAAAGTACAATCAAAATGGGCCCAATGGGAAATGAAGTGAATATGTCACAGAATTAGAAAGAAACAAGCTTCAATATAAAATCTTTGAAAGTGCAGAAATAGACTGTTAGGAACACTTATGGTTGCTTGTTGCGTAATTACTCCCTCTATAATTAAGGTAATTAGCTTATTGATTGCGTTATCTTAAGTGGTAAAAGGTCATTTACAACAGTTTCAATTGCTTTGCACACTGAAAATCACAGTCATCTTCACAGCATCATTTCAATGTAGAACATTATGGTGGGTTTTGGCTGTGAATCTGGTTCTTGCATCAATATATACTCAAGCAGAAAATCAACAGATCCTATATTCGTGTTGAAACGTGGTGGCTGGCTCTTTGTGCACCTCTTAAAGTATGAAGTGTCTCTTCGGGTGGCTGACAAAGCCTGAATCGCAGCGGCTGCATGTCAAGTCTCTCCTTCAAAGCCTTACAAGAATGCTGAAGAGGCATAGCATCGTCACCTCGGTTCAAAACTGCTGCTCGCTGCTTAATTGTTAATTACTGTTATTAGTATTATTACATTATATTTGAAAGACTGTCATTGAAAGTTAATTTCCATCACTCTTGACTTAGAATGACATTTACTTCACAGGTTTTTGCTAATGTGCCAATAAATTCAACAGGTAATGCTTGAGAGATTAATTAACAATGGGAAAACTTCCAGAAAATAATAGTAATTGTAATGAAAATGCTCTTTATAAATTGTGTTGTGTGTGTTGATAAAACAATGTTGAGCTGTAAGATAATTTATCATAAAACCTTTCATTTAAATATTTAGCATCATATATCTTTGAACATGTTGCTGAATTATGTTAAATAAAATGAAACTGCTTCCTTAACAAACCACAAATGTGCACACATGCCTTATGAGGCAATCCCTACTGTTATGTAAAAACATGAAGCTGGTATATCCAGTTATCAGGTGTCCCACACAAATCTCTCAACCTTACCTGTGTAACTCATTCTAAACTGGCTTTGTAGCATTTCTATTCAAATATTCAGTGCTCTGACTCCTCCCACCAAAACCAGTAGAACTTTTTGTTTAATATGCATTTCCTTGACCTGGTTTCTCTGTGACAAGAATAAATGTTGAAGGGCAGAGTCCTTATTTCCTGAGCCTGAAAAACAAAATGACAGCATCTAATTCCAGTGTAAAGGATTCTTTCGGAGATGGCAGCCTGGAGAGATTTACTCATTTTAAAAAAGATGACTTCGAAAATGACTGGGAGAAAGTGGCTGAGCGCAAGTTTGGTCGAGTCTATAAGGTGAAGCTTAAAGTCTTACGGGAAACGTGTGCCCTAAAGACCACAACTAATGATGATTACAGGTATGGTAACACATGAAAGTAGTAGACGATATACTGTTAATTGTGGTTGTAAGTAGTTGACAGTTGACACAATAGAAGTAGTATAAACTGACAGTAAATGTAAATATGGATATATTATACTGTTATATATTGTCTGTAGTTTTGTAGCTCTCATTATGTTTGTATTTTGTATTATTATTATCTACATTTATATGCTCTTTATATAAAATGTTTGTATATATATTATTTTATGACCAATTATTTTATATTTTTATGACCCAATAGGAACATGATAGAGATGTCCAAAATTGGAAGAATGAAGTTCAATTATTTAATCTCCCTTTATGGAATAAACAAAGATCCACCTGCTTTAGTGATGGAATATATGAGAAAGGGATCCTTGGATAACCTTCTCAGCAGTCATTTCTTAATGTGGCCCAAGAAATTCCAAATGATCCATGAGATGACGATGGGCATGAATTTTCTGCACAGCATGAAACCGCCCATCCTTCATTTAAACTTGAAACCCGCTAACATTCTTCTTGATGATCATCTTCACATGAAGGTGAGTCAGATACTATTTCACTTGTTTTCAAATGCTTCTGAATTAATTTCTGATAAAAGGAGACTACAGAAAAGAGAGTTAGTGGTTGTGCCAACTTTGTTTGTAGCTTTTATTATCCTTGGTTAATGTTAATGTAACTTTCTACATATATGCAATATGTTAGGTTAAAATATACAACCTCATAGTGTTGTAACAGTTTCAGGCAATATTTTCTCTTTAAAGATTTCAGATTTTGGCCTCATTAAATGGGAGGAGTTCTCTAGTAAGAGTGAGTTTATTGAACACCTGACAGCTCGAGGGAACATAAACTATGTGCCTCCAGAAACATTTACCCAGAATCCTGAACCTCCCGGAACGAAGTATGATGTGTTCAGGTGAGAGTTTATAACTTAAAGGAACACTCCACTTTTTTTGAAAATAGGCTTATTTTCCAACTCCCCTAGAGTTAAACAGTTGAGTTTTAGCGTTTTCGAATCCATTCAGCCGATCTCTGGGTCTGACGGTACCACTTTTGGCCTAGCTTAGCATAGTTCATTGAATCTGATTAGACCGTTAGCATCTCACTCAAAAATGACCAAAGAGTTTCAATATTTTTCGATATTTAAAACTTGACTCTTCTGTAGTTACATCGTGTACTAAGACCAACGGAAAATGAAAAGTTGCGATTTTCTAGGCCGATATGGCTAGGAACTATACTCTCATTCCGGCGTAATAATCAAGGAACTTTGCTGCCGTACCATGTGTGCAGCAGGTGCAATGATATTACGCAGCGTCTCTCACAAATGTCTCCATGGTTGCAAGGCACGCTCCCTGTGCAAGCAGGGGATCACAGGCGCTGCGTAATATCAAAGTCCCTTTAAGACAAGTCATTTCACTCTGCGGCATTCAAGTGCAGCTCCTATCTCTTTGAATGGGGAAAGATCAAATTCTCCAAAGCTGTTTGCCAAGCTTTCGATTAAATTTCATATTTGAAATCACCAATGAAATCTGACAACAACTGTCTCATAAATTTTGTTTCTAAACGCTTGAATCATGACAAAAAAATGGTATTAATCAGGCTGGATCAAGCTAATGCGCAGTCCTAAATGCACATCTCTTGTGCCTCATTTCTGAGGCGCACGTCTGACTGTTTCTATAGGAACCGGAGCTTCTAACGGCCGCTGCAGTGATGCGATGACTTTACCAACTGGCGATTGGCTCTTATTTAGAAGGCGGGACTTATTCCGCCATATTGTGCGTTGCACTTTCTCACATTCAGAACAATACGAGTGACATGTCTTTTGTTATTCTATAGTCTTTGGTAATATCATTGCGCCTGCTGCACACATGGTACGGCAGCAAAGTTCCTTGATTATTACGCCGGAATGAGAGTATAGTTCCTAGCCATATCGGCCTAGAACATCGCAACTTTTCATTTTCTGTTGGTCTTAGTACACGATGTAACTACAGAAGAGTCAAGTTTTAAATAGGAAAAATATCGAAACTTTGGTCATTTTTGAGCGAGATGCTAACGGTCTAATCAGATTCAATGAACTATGCTAAGCTATGCTAAAAGTGGTACCACCAGACCCGGAGATCAGCTGAATGGATTCGAAAATGGTAAAACTCAACTGTTTAACTCTAGGGGAGTTGGAAAATGAGCCTATTTTCAAAAAAAGTGGTGTGTTCCTTTTAAAGAACATTACAGAATGTGCATAAATTGACAATTTGACAGTAAGTGATGATATGCCATAAAATAATCATATAACCATTCTCATTTTGCAGCATTTCTATTATTATGTGGGAAATTCTCACTCAACAGCGCCCATATCAAGGTATATATTATTCCTAATTTTGGCACTTTCCACAGATTTTTACACAAATTGTAATGTTGCAATTTCATCCAACCCAAGGGGAAAAAAAGATCAAAACTCCATCAAACAAACAAACTTTAATTTATGGAAAATATATGTTAATAACTACAAACTAATATTTGGTCTCAAACTAGTCATTCCCTGCTAAGCGGCAGCTTCTTGTAAGCTAATTTGCAACTGTTACCCATTGAATTTTAATTTAAATTTTGAAAGCATCCTCCATTTTGGTAGTGTTGATAACAGGATTGCAAAAAAAAATCATATTAAATGAATTAAAAACAAAACAGCTCACATAATATTTATTTTGACCACCTGAGGTTGATAGTAAACATTTCTGAAACACATTTCACCCACTAAGAGAAAAATAGTTTCAGGCCCATTTTGTACTGAATTTGTAGCAAGTGTCTTTTACACTGTGTTTGTTATGAGAGTGCTTGAACCACAGGTTGTGTTTGTATTGTTAAACTCATTATTTGGAGTTTGTTTAGTACAAAAATAACACTCCAAGCAATTTGTTCTATTCTTCTTGTCACAGGTCTGTCTATGACAGAAATATTAATCAAAGTGTCATCTGGCAAAAGGCCTGGTATAGAGAAGATCCCTGAAGACAAGCCCCCTGAGTGCGAGGACATGATCGGTGTCATGCAGCAGTGCTGGCACCAAGACTGCAGCCAGCGACCTGCTTTCTGTGGTAACAAACCTCATTTTTGTTCTTGTTTCTGTTTAATGAAGACTATAATAGTGCTCGATTACATACAGACAAAATGCATTTCTCAAGTCTCAGTAGACGCTTGCTCGGTTGTCTGGTCTTGTTCCCTCTGAAATAACAATGAGCAATGAACCGACATTTTGCATTTTTTATCAACCTCCCAGTTCCTCTGCGATTTGTATCTTCATCAGGTCACCTTCAGTAAAAGTTCTAATTGAATTAGTGATCATGATAATGAATTCAATGTTTGTGTTCAAGCATTAGTTTAATAAGCGTCTGCTAATTTTTTGCAGTGTTGTATTGTATAATGAGCTGAATATGATTAATCTTGTACATCAGATTACTAAAAATTCAGTGGGAATAGCACAGTTATATCCCCTGCGCTACGATGTTATCTCGCATTATACACTACCAATTAAGATGCTCCTCCATAAGAGTAGCTAAAAGGCTGTCAATCATTGGCATCATTTTTATTCAAATGATCACTAGTGTGTGGAAAGCCCTGAAAAAAAAGCAAGAGCAAAAATGTTCTAAAGTGACATTCAGCTGCATCATCTCCATTTCTCTGCAGAGACCGTTCGGTTAACTGAAGTTCTCAGTGAAGTCCTGAAAATCCCAGACACGATTTCAGGGGGTGAGATAAGAAAGCGTCTGCCTGAACAGGTATGGAACGTAAGTGACTCCTCCAGTGCATGTTTAGACCACACCATCAGCTTATAAGGTGTTAGCATGAGTAATCTGTGGGGGTTGGTAGAATTTTAAGGAATGATTTTAACACTGTAAAATATTCATATACAAAACTTTTTATACCGAACTGTCTATGTTTTCAAACTAAAGCAATAATTTGTCTTTTTTAAATGTCATATACGCTTTAGTCTGACTGAAGTCAAACAAACAGACCTAGACCTAATGCGACTGCAGCTTTGCTTCATCCAGCATTTATATAAGTTAAACAATGTTGATATGTTTGGTCTTGGACCTATTAGCCTGCACCATCTGGAGTTTCATGACAGAACTCTGTATTTGGCGTCAGTGTTGTCTGCTTGCTCCAAACATCAGCAATGATGCACAACGTGTATTTAGACATAAAGATTATCTCAACTCATGATGACCTGCAACGACGACCTGCATTCTCTGATAACAAACATCAGTTTTGATTTTGTAGTGCTTGATTATAAGTGCTTTAGTCTGATTTGAAATCATACCATGACAATAACTTTGAGGGGTGTAATGGTACACAAACATGATGGCTCGATATGTACATCGGTATTGAAGTCACGGATGGCTATGGGTTTGGTACAGCAGGGGGGAGAAAACTAAACATAAAATTGCTTCTTTTTTTATTAAACAATGGTTTATTGAAAAAATCGTGTGTGTCTTTAAATAATTTCTGTTATAATTAACATTTTTTTAAAATAAAAAGAATCTCTTTCAGCTAATGTTGTAAACTATATACAGGGAGCCCTTTCTTGCACATTACTATAATATTAAAGGTTACAATTATCAACAGAGCCCAAACTATTAACTACTACCTTCTAAATCTAATTATAAAATTATTTTTCAATTATTTTTCTACTTTTCTACAGTTACTGTCATAACTTGTTTTCATGACAAATTTATTTGAACATACAAATAATTAATACATTACTAACAGGTTATTATAGTTCACATATTTAGCAAGAGAGTTCATTTCTCTAGTGAACTAACATGCTGTGGACACTAAATGACTTGCCTGAGGTAAATGTAATGCTACGTGAGATATTCTCAAGCTGTTTTATTGATTACTGTATCCGTCGCGTGACTGCATGCACCGAACTGTGATATCCATACCCTGACAGTTTGGGATGAATACAATTTTTCCGTTATAACTTTATATTTTTGCAATTTCTGATGTCAACAAAATTGTTGTTAGTCACACAAGACTTAACATTAATTCAATTTTGCTTTGTTTCCATTAGCTAAAGAAAGCAGCTGACTCTTCAGGCAAGTATTTTGTTCTCACATTCAGTGTCTTTTGTGCTGTCTGTACAAACTTAACACATTCTTAACGTATATAAAACTGTCCACCATCCTATGTTTTTCCTATTCATTACAGATGATTCCAGCATTCACTCTTTCCTTGTAAGAAAAGACTTTAAGAGCTTTAAGAATGTTCTGCGAAAAGAGCATGTATCGATGCTCTTCAAAGACAACAATACTCTTCTTCATCACGCCGTGGCAAGCGGGGACAAAGAAAGTGTGCAGATGGTCCTGGATCTGGGAGCCTCGGTGAACTGCCAGAGTATAAAAGGCTACACCCCACTCATCGTTGCGGTTCTGCACAAGTTTTACGAAATCTGCAGCTTGCTGACAGAGCGTGGGGCTGACGTCAACCTCTGCGATGGCGACCAGTGGACTGCGCTGCATTTTGCCGTACAGAATGGCGATGACAGAGCCGCTCGCCTGTTGTTAGACAGTAAGGCGAGAGCCGATGCCAAAGAGAAGGACGGCTGGACGCCTTTGCATCTAGCTGCTCAGAATGGCCACGAGAACATTGTGAGAATCTTGCTGCCACGTCTGGAGGCCGTGGATGAGCAGGAGCACCAGTCTGGCCGTACGCCACTTCACGTGGCTTGCATTTATGGCCATGTAGACATCGCCAAGCTCTTGCTCAAAAAGGGAGCTGATGTCAACAAACAAGATAACCTTCAGTCCACTTCCCTACACTTGGCGGCAGATGAGGGGCACTTCAGGGTGGTCCGTTTGCTGGTTAATAGTGGGGCTGATCTAAAAACAGTTGATAAGCAAAGCTACAGTCCCCTTCATTTTGCCGCTCTGAAGGGTTACACGGGTATCTGCAGACTACTATTGAGTAAAGGACTCGACCCCAACATACGAACCTATCAGAATTGGACAGCCATGCACCTGGCAGCCTTGAAAGGCCATCCGGAGACTATCCTTGTGTTGGAAGAGCACCATGGCTCAGTCAACGTCCAAGGGAAAGACGGCTGGACGCCTCTGCACCTTGCCTGCCATCATGGGCAGGAGGAGGTGGTGACGGTGCTGCTGACAGCAGGTGCCGACCCTAACCTGGCCGAGGATAAAGGCTGGACGCCCCTCCACTTAGCCTGTAATAGTAGCTGCTTTCCTAGTGTGCTGCAGCTGATATCCCATCAAGCCAATGTGAACGCACAGAATAACAGCCAGTCAACTCCATTGCATTTAGCCGTCCAGCTCAGCAACATCCCCATCATCAAAGCCCTGCTGATGAATAATGCACAGCAGGGTATAAAGGACTCGAAAGGATGTACCCGCCTTAACCTTGGCTCAACGGTGCAACAATACAGAAGCTGTGGGTCTACTGGAAAGCTAACACACACTGGTTGAGACTCTGGCGGAGAGCGAGCCGTGTTTGGTGACAGATAACTCCACCATTAGAAGGAATTCAGCATTGATTTCTGCTATCGATTTCCTTCCTGCTGCAAAGCCTGTTCTTATAAACACTCTTGCTGTTGTTTTTGATTTAGATTCCTAGAATTTAATGCCTTTGTTTGGGTTAAGAGCTCAGGTGTGTTCTCGGAATGGAAGTGTTATGAATTAAGGATTTTGTAAATAGCAGCGTGTAATGAAAGTCAACATAAAATAATAATGGCCGTCAGTTTATTTATAGTGAATAATTCATCAGAGCATGTTATTCCTAAGACATCAGTTGTTTGTTTGTTGTAATATTTAATCAAAATGTAATAACTTGCTCCATCTCTGAAACTACTTTCCTTGTGTGTTAATGACACTCAAGTTTGTACAGGCTTTTGAATAAAGTTAAAGGGATAGTTCCGTCATCATATGCTCTCCCTTGTGTTGTTCCAAACCTGCAAGACTTACTTTCTTCTGCGAAACACAAAAGACGATATTGAGAATGTTGGTAATCAAACAGTTTTGGTTACCACTTCCAATGTATGGAAAGGGGGAAAAAAAGCAAAAAACACTGAGACAGTTCTCAAAATATCTTCTCTTATGTTCAACAGAAGAACGAAAATCATACATGATTGTAAAAAACATGAGGGAGAGAAATTATTGAGTGAACTATCCCTTTAACTAAGTAGCCAGATTGCAATATCTTTATCAAACTCACATTCAGTCTGGCTCCATTCTGGTGTTTAACGCCCACATTTTTCCACAATCTAATCTAATCACGCACATTTTTTTGTACTGAATATTCCATTCAACTTTAAAACGCATCATTTTAGAGGAGTAAAATAAGTTGTAAATTCATGTTGGAAAATGTTGCCCGCCCACAAGCCCACCACGTGTGCATTTAACATGATTCAATACATTCACGCTTGTATGAATTCCAACAATGTCAAACATACAAATGTGTACAGTAATGTTAAAGGTGAAAAAAATCATAACCATTTGTGGCATTCAAATGGCATGTTACATCCACAGACAAAAGCCAAAAAACCTTGTTTGACAACATGCTTATCACTTCCCAGCAGGCTTCCGCTCACGTTCAACAGCTTTGACCTAAATACAAAGGGCAAAAAAAACAACTTTATACATCATTACACTGGTGCATATACAGTCAAAGCAAAAATTATTCAGACATTTTTTATATTTTTGATAGATTTTTACTAGTGGGTGCAGGACACTATATTTCATTTATGTAAGTGAGGATAGCAAAATAGAGTAAAATGTGACATATACCCAAAAATTCTTCATACAGTGGACTTCCAGTAAAATTGATAAAAATTTGAAGCCAAAAATTATTCAGACACTTTGACCTGACCATGTTTTGCTTAAGTGTTATCTGAAATAATTAAGATACATTTTTTCTCAGAGATCTCTGAGATCTTGTCATATTTTATTACCATTTTTTTAAACTATAGTGAATAAACTGTATTAATGAATGGAATGTTCAATGTATCTGAATAAAGTTTGGTTTGAAAGTATATATATTGAACTGAACTGAAAATACAGTAGTATACTGAACTGGTGGTATGCTGGACATCATTACATAATGCATATTTAATTGGTGTCAACTTATGACTGAAACGCACCAGTTTTGTATTTCACAAACTGTACTTCAGACATAAGATAAAGTTTGAATTATGTTCATTTCAGTAATTTTACATACTATTTTGTGACACAGAGAAAGTTGTAATGAGGTTTCAGAGCTTTTGAAACAAGCATCAGAATCGCTTTTTTTTTTTTTTTTTTTTTTAGCAAGGTTCTGACTTTTCCTCAAGTGAATATGTTAATAAAACATCAATGCCTTGTGAAGGAATCAGAACACAGCCCATCACAGACTGTGGTTTGCTCTTCAGCCTCTCTACTGTAATGTACATGACATTTTAAATATCTCATTAAAGTCTGCATAATAACAAATGCTTTGAGACGTCTACAGTGTGGATTGATGCAACCCTCATTGATATGCAGTAATGTGAAAATAAACAATCTTCTTTTACATAACAGCATGTTCTCAGGCGTTTTTCTCCTGCGGAGAGATTTTACATGGGATTAAAAAGTTCTGAAAATGGATGGATGAGATCATTTCCAGTCATGTACAGTATCTAATTCCAAGTGAGCAAAATTCTGTAATAATCGTTTACAAATAATTGTGCTCAGTATTGTGTGTGCTCATATTTTTACACAGTAAAACAAAGGCAGATTAAGAGAGGGCTTCCCACTGTGTGATTTACACTTGTCAGAAATCCTCAATTTAATGTAATTAATTAGTTGTTAGTGTTTGGATCTTAAGAAGAATTTGTGCTGAGAGATTTTACTTCAAAGCTTCAAAACGTTCATTGGCACAAAATATTCCCTGATGTGGACTATTGCTAATGCACCAAAGATCATCATATGCGGATAAGGTTTAAATCTCCACAGCAAATGTGATAAAAATGAATTTATATGCAAGACTGCACATCCAAAGAAATGTGCTGAAAAATACAGTACCATCTCAAAGAGAAGATTTCTAGTGAAGTGTGACCAATTATTGCTCTGTCTGACTTTCATTTCATTACTTCTGGGTCCTTCAGGCAAGCACATAGATAGCTCTACTAATGAGTGGTTGATTAAGTTTTACCCAGCATGCACCGAACCCGCTTCCAGAGAATGACACCATGGTCTCACTGTCAACACATTATCTGTTGCCATAATAAACTCAGACCATTAAAAATGATTTTGTTTACATTAAAATTGCTATAATAAGAGGACACCGCTGTGTGCCATTTTCCACCCTATAAATTATAGTTTTGTGGCTTTCAGTCCATGTATGTTATTTTGAGGTCATATATGTTCTAATGTACTCCTAAAAGATAACAAAATAGCATATAATTATTTTATATTTCAATTATACAGTCTTTCTCTTCCAGGCAAACCAGACTAAAAAAAACTGATGACTCATCCTGTACTACACATTTTTGTCCAATCAAACGCTATCTAGAATGAGAATGCCCCTCCCCCAATTACCACCTGCAAGGCATCGAGGTTTGGCTGAATAGCATAGCCCAGTGAGCCTTCGCTGGTAAATGTACCACTTATCTGAGGAAAACAAGTACCATAGCGATAAGAAAAGGGAAAACAGACTACTGAGTAACTGAAAGTAACTGAATTGTTTGCTCTTCATGAAATGTAATGTTTAAGTTATTTACTATTATTCATTTAATAAGCATGAACTGAATATGTCAAACTCCTACAATTGTTAAAAAAAGATAAGCTTACAAAAGACTTTCTGGCTGGGGAAATATAGGCAAGAAATTACCATTATATTTATTATTTTATGAACACATCATTAAATTCATTGCCAAAAGAAATTATATACACAGTACACACTTGTTTCATATTTTATTAACAATCCTTTTTTGTTACTAAGAAACTTTAGAGGCAGAGAACATTTTTATAGATTCTAAGAGATCCAAAAGAAGACTTTTGCTTCTACCTAAGACCATATATCATTCAAAAAACTTTTTAGGGGTGTATTGGCGAACAATATGCAGGCCTTGTGAAGGCCTTGTGGAAGATAAATGTAAGAATTTTTCCATATGATTCAGAATTCTTTGTTGTGCGTATTGTTAGATTGTGTGCTACTGTTGTTTATTCAACACTGAATTTGACAACCTCATTCTGTCATATTTCAATGACAAAGCCATGTTAATAATATGGGAGATTTTCTAGTGAGTTTGTCAACATGGATGCCTCAAAATGAACCGTGACAAGACTCCTGAATAAGACCTTAATTGCTTGATCTCTTATCTTGGTTGAAGGTCAGACAGTTGTTACTTCCTGATGTATAAAACACCAAGGAGTTTCCCTTAAACAACCAATTGGCCTTTACTGATCTAGTCACATGCTGCACAAAATAATGGAAAATGAAACTTTTTCATTCACCTTTTTTTGGACTTTTATCTATTCCAAAACATTTTTGAGATTTGTTATTAAAAAAATGGCCTTTAAATATTTCTAACATTTTTTGTGAGAATTAAAAGACTTGCTCAAACTTTGAATAGAAATAGAGCATTTGTAATGCAGTACATACATTTAACTTTGTGACATTGTTATCACGCTGTTTTACTGACGTCTTTCCACAGTTGAAACTGACTGGACATGAGAGATACATTTCAATAAGTTGTGTTGTTTCTTTCATCATACCCTCAGATGTTCATTCATGTTTTAATCATGAAGTTTATTTTGTGCTGAAACTAGTATTTTTTTAATTGCATTTCAGGAAACATACAAACAACATTTAACAAGCAACAGACATGGAGGATACATCTAACAAATCTTTCATACACATTTTCAAAAGACTTTTTTTGGTCTTGGTCCATTTAATATGAAACTAGTAGTAGTAAAGCAGAAAAGAGAAGAGGCTTTGTGCCCTTTTAACTGGGGCCTCTACAGCAATCTGTCACACACCACATTAAAGAGCATCAAAACGCCATTTTTTGTTTGAATTTTGCAATATATCTGACACAATTAAAAGGCTGTGACGTTTTATTAAAAATAACAAAACAAAATGCCGTCAAAATTCATTGCTTATAATCGTGTTTCTCCACGGCTCGTTGCGACTGACTAAAAATTATCACATTTCTGAGTGCGTCACATTTGTTTTATTCACTAGCCTAATACATGACTTATTACTTAATATTAACATTTGTAATCAAAGGGTTTTTTTTTCTATTTGTTAATGACGAATTTGTAGACACGTTAAAATGAACAACTAAATATGCAAACATTCTTGCCCCATTTTACCCCAGTAGTCGGACATTTTGTGCTACTAGCAGATTAGCTAATTTTTTCTTAAAGGTGGGGACGAATGCTATTTCATGCATTCTGACTTATTTACACTGTTAAAGAGTTGCATTCTCATGCTAAACATGGCCAAAGTTTCAAAACACAAATTGGACGTAGAGTATGACGGAGTATTTCTGTGCCAAATCCACTACTTCCGATTGTGGACATGTCTCAGAGAGTTTTAAGAAAGAAATTACAGTATTTTACACCTCACAATGAATATCAATTTTATTACAGTTACTTTTCTTAAATATGACATCCTTGATGAATTATTCAGCCTTCAGATGCGACCTCCGGAGGACGCAGCCTCCGAAATGAGACGCATCTCCTGTCACCGAAGGAGTGTGTTTTTGGTTGTGAGGGAAAGATTACCTTTTTCAGCTTCCCAAAGAACCCAGCGTTAAGGGAACAGTGGATGAAGTTTTTCTGGGGCAGCAACGGAGTTTTGCACGTATGTTTGTTTGTTCCCGGGATTTCGGTGATCAATAATTTGTAAACAAGTTCCAGTTGGGCGCTGGATCACGGGTGGTGGGTAAAGCTGCGTCAGATGTCTGTGTTTTGTTGGCAATCGGTGTACAAATGCATAAAATGTAAACAACACAAACGTTTTTGTTCCTTTTTTATAATGATGTCAGCTTGCAGACAATCTCTACGCAGAAGCTGCGTGCGCTCGTGACTCTTTAGCTCTGCCCACGGCACTGACGGCAGACGCCTCCGGGACCTCCAGGACTGACGGCAGACGCCTCCGGGACCTCCAGGACTGACGGCAGACGCCTCCGGGACCTTAATATGATAAAACTAAAGACTTTTTGGAGATATGAAGGATGCAATATTACTCTATATGTACATGAGATTGGCAGATTGACTTTAATAACTCATTGGCTGATGCATTATCATCCTGCAAATGCCAAACCTATAACTCTATATGTTACAATTTAAAAGTAAAGGCACATTATTTTTGAGGGGGGCATCTTACCCTACTGAAGTAATTACATGTAACCTACTTTCCTGTAAAGAGGTTTAGTAGAAATGTGTTTACTTAGAAAATGAATGTCGATCAAATTTCCCTTCAAGGCTTTACTTTGAGCCGAACGGATAGGAGAGCCTCGGTTCAATGCTATTTCCTCAAATAATTATGTAATTGTATGAACAAATGACTTCTATTTGCAATTCCTGACAGCATTGCCCTGTTAAATGAATCAGCGCTGTGTGGTTTGACTGGGTGGGGTGTGTGGCGTATGGTCCAGTGGGCAGCAGGAGAACTCTTATTAACACATCAGAAAAACAAACACAGCACCTGCCTGTGGCTCAGCTGGTCCAGCTTAATTCTCTTTAGTTGGGCTCATAGGAGGGGGGTAAGCGTGCCAAGCAAGTGATTATAGCTGCAGCGCTTTGGGAGCCCTCACACACCCTCTTTCCTTTTCTCTCTCTCTTTCTCTCTACTTGCCTTCAAACTCATTCTTAGCCCAACATCCACAGCCAAAGATTTAAGTCCAAAAGATCACTGGACTATGTGTTGAAGAGACAAATTAGTCCAGAACATGTTGTATATGCTTGAATTAGTAAGGTGAATGACTTAATTTGAAACTATTCATTTTAAACACGAATAGCTTCAAATGATTCTTAAATTTTTCCCTTCCTTCCCTTTCTGTCATCTGTCACATCTCCAAAATGACTTAATTTCCCACCCACGTGACCCCTTTCCTGTTAAGTGTCGACAGCAATCAAGGGCTGTTGAACGGCATGTCTAACGATGAAACCTGTCTTTGCGTTTGCTCATTGACTCAAAGAAAAGTAGACCTGATTGCAGGGCATCAAAGAGCAATTTAGTTAATTAGAAACCAGATTCATGACATTTCTTACACGGAATGTCGCAGTTTCCATCCAGGAATATTTAGTGCAATTTACCAAGCTGAAGCTATTTTTAAGAGGTAATTTAGTCAGCTAATGAGACTTGAAGAATTTTAAGTTCTTAATCTGTTTCTATTGAAAAGTCAAGCATGGAGTTTACTTTGCTCAAATATTTCTCATTTGTCAGAGCAAAATCATTATTTACAGACTTCATATACAGCACGTCCACATCCATCCGGATTTGTGATTGAAATGCAAGCAAGTGGTGAAAAATGTTCTTGGCAGATTTTATTTAGAAATGTGCAATTGATGACTAGTGCCCTACACATCCCCATCATTGAGGGTCAAGCACCAGATTTAATCTCATCTTAAGGCCTTCAATGCATGTCTATACGGATGACCCTGGGAGTTCTGACAGTGATTTGTTTTTCACAATCAATGTTGGATGATGATTTATAACATGTCCCTGTACCTTACACTCTGATTTTTTTTAACACATTTATTTGAGTGTTTTTGATTTTTTTACAGAAAAAAAAAAAAAAAAAAAAAAAAACAGAACAAAGACAACAATGAGGAAAAAAGAAAAAAAGAATAGATAATTATAATAATAAAAAATAAAATAAAAGAACTTATAACAAAACAACAGAACATCTGAGGAACAGATGACACTTAAATTTTGTGATACAATTATTGTTATATGTTAAGATTACACTTAATTCCAAAGTATTAGTAAATAATTAAAGTTATTTTTTTGTAACTAAAGAATATTTAAGATTTTACAAGAATTTAAAAGTGGTAAATGTAAAAAGTGAAGAATTGTTATTGAAAATCTCTGGTTATATAGAATAGTTTGCCTCTGCTGGTAGATGCTGGAACTACACCATAATGTTTCTCTATTGACAGCCATTCACAAGGCTTTGTGGAGGCTTTTAAAAGAATGCAATGGATATTTTTTGCTGCGTTTTGACGTCACGGCTCAGAGTGGTTGTGGGCCGGTTAGAGCTTTGGACTTTAACATTGTTTCCAGGGATTTTGAATTATATATGGATTCTAACAAAATGCACATCTAAACTACTTTTTGTGTACTTTTGCTAAGTTTGTGTAGCCCTAATTTTAGCAGTGTAGTGGTGTGTGCATAGCCAACAAAAAGCAGTGTGTTGCACCTGTGTCCACAGATGGTTGCCATGGGGCTAATGTCATTGTGTTGTCCACAGAACATGCATTCATATCAAACGTTCTGTGCCACATCATTTGAGTCAACCCTGAGGCTAGAGAAGAATTTCGTTTAGGCTCCAGTGTTCTTTTACTCCATAAAGTTCACAAGAAAGTCTATATTCAGAGTTCTCACAAGGTTTACGATGATGAACAAACAAAAAAAATACCAGCAAATTAAGAAAACATCTTCATCAGTTTGCTGCAATGCACTGCAATTACTCATAACCCAACCAAATACAGAAACGTGCTGCAAATACTCTCAACGCAACCACATACAGAAATGCGCTGCATGCAACCAGAAACGCTCTGCCAATACTCAGAATGCAACCAAATACAGAAACGCACTGCAAATACTCTCAATGCAACCAAATACAGAAACGCGCTGCAAATACTCACAGCACAACCAAATACAGAAACGTGCTGCAAATACTCACAATGAAACCAAATACAGAAACGCACTGCAAATACTCTCAACGCAACTAAATACAGAAACGTACTGCAAAAACTCACAACGCAACCAAATACAGAAACGTGCTGCAAATACTCACAGCACAACCAAATACAAAAATGCGCTGCAAATATTCTCAATGCAACCAAATACAGAAACGTGCTGCAAATACTCACAGCGCAACTAAATACAGAAACGTACTGCAAAAACTCACAACGCAACCAAATACAGAAACGTGCTGCAAATACTCACAGCACAACCAAATACAAAAACGTGCTGCAAATATTCTCAATGCAACCAAATACAGAAATGCGCTGCAAATACTCACAATGAAACTAAATACAAAAACGCACTGGAAATAGTCACAGCGCAACCAAATACAGAAACGTACTGCAAATACTCTCAATGCAACTAAATACAGAAATGCGCTGCAAAAACTCACAACGCAACCAAATACAGAAACGTGCTGCAAATACTCACAGCACAACCAAATACAAAAATGCGCTGCAAATATTCTCAATGCAACCAAATACAGAAACGCGCTGCAAATACTCACAATGAAACTAAATACAGAAACGCACTGCAAATAGTCACAGCGCAATCAAATACAGAAATGCGCTGCAAATACTCACAATGAAACTAAATACAGAAACGCACTGGAAATAGTCACAGCACAACCAAATACAGAAACGCACTGCAAATACTCTCAACGCAACCAAATACAGAAACGTGCTGCAAATACTCACAGCACAACCAAATACAAAAATGCGCTGCAAATATTCTCAATGCAACCAAATACAGAAACGTGCTGCAAATACTCACAGCACAACCAAATACAAAACCGTGCTGCAAATATTCTCAATGCAACCAAATACAGAAATGCGCTGCAAATACTCACAATGAAACTAAATACAAAAACGCACTGGAAATAGTCACAGCGCAACCAAATACAGAAACGTACTGCAAATACTCTCAATGCAACTAAATACAGAAATGCGCTGCAAAAACTCACAACGCAACCAAATACAGAAACGTGCTGCAAATACTCACAGCACAACCAAATACAAAAATGCGCTGCAAATATTCTCAATGCAACCAAATACAGAAACGCGCTGCAAATACTCACAATGAAACTAAATACAGAAACGCACTGCAAATAGTCACAGCGCAATCAAATACAGAAATGCGCTGCAAATACTCACAATGAAACTAAATACAGAAACGCACTGGAAATAGTCACAGCACAACCAAATACAGAAACGCACTGCAAATACTCTCAACGCAACCAAATACAGAAACGTGCTGCAAATACTCACAGCACAACCAAATACAAAAATGCGCTGCAAATATTCTCAATGCAACCAAATACAGAAATGCTCTGCAAATACTCACAGCGCAACCAAATACAGAAACGCGCTGCAAATACTCACAGCGCAACCAAATACAGAAATGCGCTGCAAAAACTCACAACGCAACCAAATACAGAAACGTGCTGCAAATACTCACAGCACAACCAAATACAAAAACGCGCTGCAAATATTCTCAATGCAACCAAATACAGAAATGCGCTGCAAATACTCACAATGAAACTAAATACAGAAACGCACTGGAAATAGTCACAGCACAACCAAATACAGAAACGCACTGCAAATACTCTCAACGCAACCAAATACAGAAACGTGCTGCAAATACTCACAGCACAACCAAATACAAAAATGCGCTGCAAATATTCTCAATGCAACCAAATACAGAAACGCGCTGCAAATACTCACAGCGCAACCAAATACAGAAACGCGCTGCAAATACTCACAGCACAACCAAATACAGAAATGCGCTGCAAATATTCTCAATGCAACCAAATACAGAAATGCGCTGCAAATACTCACAATGAAACTAAATACAAAAACGCACTGGAAATAGTCACAGCGCAACCAAATACAGAAACACGCTGCAAATACTCACAATGAAACTAAATACAAAAACGCACTGGAAATAGTCACAGCGCAACCAAATACAGAAACACGCTGCAAATACTCACAATGAAACTAAATACAAAAACGCACTGGAAATAGTCACAGCGCAACCAAATACAGAAACGTACTGCAAATACTCTCAATGCAACTAAATACAGAAATGCGCTGCAAAAACTCACAACGCAACCAAATACAGAAACGTGCTGCAAATACTCACAGCACAACCAAATACAAAAATGCGCTGCAAATATTCTCAATGCAACCAAATACAGAAACGTGCTGCAAATACTCACAGCGCAACCAAATACAGAAATGCGCTGCAAAAACTCACAACGCAACCAAATACAGAAACGTGCTGCAAATACTCACAGCGCAACCAAATACAAAAACGCGCTGCAAATATTCTCAATGCAACCAAATACAGAAATGCGCTGCAAATACTCACAATGAAACTAAATACAAAAACGCACTGGAAATAGTCACAGCGCAACCAAATACAGAAACACGCTGCAAATACTCACAATGAAACTAAATACAAAAACGCACTGGAAATAGTCACAGCGCAACCAAATACAGAAACGTACTGCAAATACTCTCAATGCAACTAAATACAGAAATGCGCTGCAAAAACTCACAACGCAACCAAATACAGAAACGTGCTGCAAATACTCACAGCACAACCAAATACAAAAATGCGCTGCAAATATTCTCAATGCAACCAAATACAGAAACGCGCTGCAAATACTCACAGCACAACCAAATACAGAAATGTGCTGCAAATACTCACAATGAAACTAAATACAGAAACGCACTGCAAATAGTCACAGCGCAATCAAATACAGAAATGCGCTGCAAATACTCACAATGAAACTAAATACAGAAACGCACTGGAAATAGTCACAGCACAACCAAATACAGAAACGCACTGCAAATACTCTCAACGCAACCAAATACAGAAACGTGCTGCAAATACTCACAGCACAACCAAATACAAAAATGCGCTGCAAATATTCTCAATGCAACCAAATACAGAAACGCGCTGCAAATACTCACAGCGCAACCAAATACAGAAATGCGCTGCAAAAACTCACAACGCAACCAAATACAGAAACGTGCTGCAAATACTCACAGCACAACCAAATACAAAAACGCGCTGCAAATATTCTCAATGCAACCAAATACAGAAATGCGCTGCAAATACTCACAATGAAACTAAATACAAAAACGCACTGGAAATAGTCACAGCGCAACCAAATACAGAAACGTACTGCAAATACTCTCAATGCAACTAAATACAGAAATGCGCTGCAAAAACTCACAACGCAACCAAATACAGAAACATGCTGCAAATACTCACAGCACAACCAAATACAAAAATGCGCTGCAAATATTCTCAGTGCAACCAAATACAGAAACGCGCTGCAAATACTCACAGCGCAACCAAATACAGAAATGCGCTGCAAAAACTCACAACGCAACCAAATACAGAAACGTGCTGCAAATACTCACAGCACAACCAAATACAAAAATGCGCTGCAAATATTCTCAATGCAACCAAATACAGAAACGCACTGCAAATACTCTCAACGCAAACAAATACAGAAGCAGGCTGCAAATATTCACAATGCAACCAAATACAGAAGCGCGCTGCAAAACTCACAACGCAACCAAATACAGAAATACTCACAACGCAACCAAATACAGAAAAGCGCTGCAAATACTCACAACACAACCAAATACAGAAATGTGCTGCAAATATTCACAACACAACCAAATACAGAAACGCTCTGCAAATAATCACAATGCAACCAAATACAGAAACGCACTGCAAATACTCACAACGCAACCAAATACAGAAACGCACTGCAAATACTTACAACGCATCCAAATACAGAAATTAGAAATGTTTCTGTATTTGGTTGCATCCTGAGTATTTGCAGCATGTGTTGTCAAACTGATGAAAGTGTTTTCTTATTTGCATGTGTTTTCTTCAGTTGCAGTGCATTGAGTTTTGTGCTATTTGCAGCGCATTTCTGTATTTGGTTGCGTTGTATTTGCAGTGCGTTTCTGTATTTGGTTGCGCTGTGAGTATTTGCAGCGTGTTTCTGTATTTGGTTGCATTGTGAGAATTTGCAGCTTGTGTTGTCAAACCGATGAAGATGTTTTCTTGATTTGTTTTTTTCTATTTGCGTGTTTTTCAGTTGCAGCACGATGAGCTCTCTTGGCCACCATAGATAGTAGTTATTGTAGCTTCATATCACTAAAACATCTGTCATGATTCAGTAATCCGGCAGTGCACAATTACTTTATTCATAAGCCTATATCATTGTGCAACATACATCTCATGAGAACATGCATTACATTGCAATGGCAGGTCCATCACATTCAAGGTGTGTCATATAAAGCATCAAAAGCTATGTATATAAACATAATAAATAGTAAAAAGGAATCTTAAATTAAATGTACACTCATTTTGCTGACACATTTGGCTGATGCTCTCGTCCTCTGTACACACAAACCAATCCCCAGGGACTGCATGCATTTCATCCTTATTCTCCCATTTCACTCTGTCAGTATTATCTTCACTTCCACAAGGCCAAAAAAGGAACTGAAATGGTTAATGCTTCCATCAGGAAGGTTGACAAACAATTTTCAAGGTTATTTTGTTTGAAAAATCTCAGCATTTTACTGAAATTATATTTATTCTCTCTCCTTTTTTAAAATGTTAAATCCACTTTGCTGGAGGCGTGGCACAAATGCTTTGATATTTGTACAGAAATTACAGTTTGACTTTGCTGAATGTATTAAGGTTTCTGCCTGCTGTTAGTTGCTGAGAGAACATCTAACAAACACATTATAAACGTGGGACATAACGCTGCAGACATGACTGACATAAATAAGCTTTTCAACAGAAAAAATTACAACCTCCATGCAATGCATGGCCTATTGGTTACTACAAAGCATCTGTTAGCATCACAGTACTGCATGTACTACCATGCTTTAGAATTTTTACCTACTGTAGCTGCATTTAAGTTTTGAGCAAAATAATCAAAAATAATACTGACAAATAGATAAGCAAAGGCATTGCTTGAAGTAATATTCCAAACAAGCATTTTTGTCTGTGCTGCAGATAACTGCTTAAAAAGCCCCATCTCCCCCAGGGTTTTTATATGCATTTTTCTTTTCTTTTTTGGGTGATATGATCTTGGAACAAAACCATTTTTTATAATACAGACAATTTATATACATTCCTTTAGTTTTAATCTCAGTGAAATGCAAGAGATGTAGTCCCCAGGCCATAGTCCACATGGAAACTGATTTTGATTCTTTAAATAAAGTTTTACAGTGTGTCCACTGCAGATGAGGTATTATTTCCATCCCTTCTGCTCCTTTGAAGTGAGTTCTCTCTCAACAGTGTAGAATCTTAATGAAAGCTTTGCGAAACTCAATGTTGAAAGTCGTGTATATGATGGGATTTACTGCACTGTTCACGTAGCCCAACCACGTAAAGGCAGTGTAGAGTTCAGGAGGAACTTGCCAGTAAGTGTTCACAATGTGTGTGATGAAGAATGGCAGCCAGCAGATGATAAATACACCTGAAAATAAGCAGATAAAGATGTTAAAAAAAAATATTTGTTTTGGCAATGTTAAGAAACTGTGCTTTAGAGTTGAAAATATATATAAACTGTTTCATTCAGGGGTTTTGCAGAGGCATGTTTTTAATTTCATGTAATATTGTGTAGCTCACTAAAACAAATGGAAGATGAAATGCCACTTTGTACTGAACATACAATAAAACAAACATTATTGTTAAGACTTAAGTGTGTAATTTTTGCTCCATTATTTTTGCATGACCAACAAAACTGCAAAAATTAAAACGGAACACTTCGTCTGTTTGCTATTGGGTCACACTATTGGCTGAGCCAGTGTTGCTATTGTCAGGCTGGTTGTGATGACAAAGTCTGTTTAAGGCAAGTCATTTCACTTTGCGGCATCTTTGAAACACTTCTCGAGCAGCTGTTTCAGTCATACAAGTACAGCTCCCATCTCTTTGAATGGGGAAACATCAAATTCCCCAAAGCTGTACACCAAACCTACGATTAAATTTCATATTTGAAATCACCATTGAAATCTGACAACATCTTTCTCATAAATTTTGTTTCTTGTGCTCGCATAACATTAAAAAAGTGCAGTCCTAAGCATGTCTCAGAACAGACTGTTTTATAGCAACCAGAGCTTCTAATGGCAGCTGCAGTGACGTGATGACTTTACCAATCACGATTTGTCATTTTATTTAGAAGGTGGGACTTATTCCACCATATTGTGAGTTGCACTTTCTCCCATTCATAAGTAATATAAGTGTACCTTCTTTCTATATATAAAAAGCCTTTGGTGATGATCAAATAAACAGCAATGTTTTCAAAGTGCCACGGAGCCACATTTTTACACTTTACAAGCAAATCAACCCACAAATGTTTTAAAGGGAACCTATTATGCAAGATTCACTTTTATATTGTTTGAACATAATTATGTGTCCACAGTGTGTGCATTGTGGTAAAAATCCATCCACTCCAGTGGAAACAGTCGTTGCATCTGAAACGAATACTTCCCTACTATATACAGTAGTATGCGAAAAACAGTCAACAAAAGAGTAGTATGTCCGAATACATAGTATTCAAAAAACA
The DNA here is from genome assembly GCA_037950675.1 of Hypophthalmichthys molitrix. NCBI lineage: Eukaryota > Metazoa > Chordata > Actinopteri > Cypriniformes > Xenocyprididae > Hypophthalmichthys > Hypophthalmichthys molitrix. The sequence goes on from CM075506.1 coordinate 14,834,537, forward strand.
GTAGGTGAAGAGTCCACGGATGATCTACTACTTCCGGTGAGATTCTGAAGTGCACATTCGATGGACACTTTACTATCCCGTGAGGCCACAGAAGGGGATTTATGAATGGAAGTGAAGCAACGCAACTGAAACTTTGGTCATGTTACAGTAACAACGTGGTGGATGTAATACGTATCAATTTCATTCATACTACCCATATTCATTCTATATAGATAGAGCATACTTTTTTAACGATCTTTAAGTAAATTCAAATGTAGTAACTCAAACAGTACGTAATTTCGGACGCAGCGAGTGTCTCAAAATGAGCCGTTCAGTAAAGTACTTCAATGTGATGTCACATTGAAACAGGCCCCGCCCACGACTGGAGACGGAATCTGTGCTATTAGCTTAGCTCTTCCCGAGTGAGCTGTACACAGTGCTCATGTTTATCTCCTAGTCCACAAAATTTAACAGCAGAAATCAGGTAAGAAATGTATTCTTATTAAAGCTACTAAAGTTATTCAATAAAGAGCAGTGAGTGATTTTCTGTTTTTCTTTTGTTGTTTGATTCATATTAACAGCAAATACAGGCAGCAGTAGGTACTGGATATTACGCTGCTGTCACTTTAATACAGAGATCTAATATACACATGTGATTTCTTTCCCTGCTGTTTACGTTCACAGACATAAACGACTGTGTTTGTGAACTTTGTGTGTTTTTGACAGTTTAAGTGCAATATTAAGATGTAAAGGAGAACTTAGTTTAATTCTAATACAGACAGCTTTCTGTGTGCGTGCTTTAGATGTGTGCGCTCAGAAAAGCATATATCAAAAGTTTAAACTGATATGGCTTTGAAACGCATGCAAATAATAAACTTTCATGATGATAAAGAACTACAATGTCACGACTGTGACTGTGATAGAGATGATAATCAAAACCAAACAGATGTTTTAGTTTTTGGCAGAGTATCCAAGGCACAAGCTGTAAAGGCACAGCACTTTTCTGAATGGGGGGTGGGGAGCAGCAGCTCATTTGCATTTAAAGACACATGCACAAAATCAAAAATGTTTTGCTTCTGCTAAAAAATTTCCATTTACAACATGGTATCATAAATGATCTGTGGGGTATTTTGACCTGAAACTCTACAGACACATTCTGGGGACACCTGAGACTTATATTACATCTTGTAAAAAGGGGCATAATAGGTCCCCTTTAAAGTATTTTAACATCAAATAACATCACACACTTACCAAGGACAATAGCTAACATCTGAGTGGCCTTCTTCTCCTTCTGCTGGGAGATTTTGCGTTTGTTAAGAGTTTTGACTGATGTCTGTGTTTTGCCAGTGGGGGAGACCTGGATCTCAAATGCTTTGGCCCCTTTTGTGATATTGCTGGTGTTGCCATTTCTTTCAGGTTTGACACCTGCTTCAGGCGATGGGGGCGATATGTCAGTCTCTCTTACATTAGAGTTAACCAGCCTGCTGTGTTGTTGACCTGCACCAGACTGATCCTGCTTCCTCTGTCTTGGAGGGTTTAAGTTTGTGATCTCATCCATTTGAATGTCGTCTCCATTGTTTACCACCTCCTTTATGAAGATCTAACAAAAAAAGAGGTGAAAAATAAGTAATTTTGGCTAAATGTATAATCAAGCCTTGATATAAAAAGCAAAGAATCCACTACAAAAATGGTTTACTCTATCAAACAGTTAATTTCAGAACAACTTGTTTATTGTTTCAGTCGATATAACTTTATATAAAGTAAACTGTTGGTGCAGAGATTAACATTTAATATTTGCTGACACATTGTCATTTCTCAAATGTCATCTGTCCTAAATACTCATGGTGGATACGACAAACAGCAGCTCAACAATCCAGTGAGAGCGATATAATGAAAGCAAGAATAAAATTGGCTGTACCACATTTTTGTTGTTCACAGGAAAATTCCCGCTGGACTTGACGATCACAGTGCACAGTTTCACATCATCAGGGTGAGTGCATTTCTGAAACACACATGGGAGAAACACCAGACTGTTTGACAGATTTAGACCAGAAAGGAATTAGTTGTCCCTCCCCAGGTTCGGTTTAAATTTATTTGCAATTATAAAAATCGGAGGAACATGCAACTGCAAGGTTGGTAATTCCATTCGGTTACAGTGATATTTTTTTGCAAATGTCAGCTTATAGATCATGTTTATAGGTAATGCTCTAGGAAAAGTTTCCTAATCATTTAACATTTTAAATTACCAGCTAGGCAGGATTGCTAAAGCTTTGCTTTCCCAATACACAAAGCATACGTTTTGGATGCAGATAATCTAAAGATCATTTCAGATCTAAATCCAAAAGTTCAGCATTTTAGACACTTGCTATATAGAAGGATAAGGATGAGTTTTGCACTTCAAAATGAAAGCATTCCTGAAAAAAACATAATGTTGATCTAAAGCCTGTTTTCACGTCAGAATGCTTTGGAGGAGACACAGCAGTGACAAACCACTGATAGGAGATGCGATGTTTACTTATGCCGTCAGGACACAGTATGAGAACTCCCTAAACACAAATGCCTCTCAATAATGCACTGATGCCCTTGAAGAAGCTTAGGATGGGTAGATAAGCTATCAGTTTCTTTGAATAATGCTATATTGAATTTATTCTGCTGCGGTATGCGCTCCATGGAGAAGCCTGGTTGTCGCTGCTCTGTGTAAAACAATGCAAAAATTAACAATGTATTACGGTATAATAACATTGATATGAAGCAGCGGCCATTTCCTGCATTGATTTGCTGTATGTTGGGAGAATCAATACAAGCAAAAAAAAGGAAAAGGTCATTCTAGACATGCTATGATCACAGATGCAACATATGTACTACTATTCATTACTATGCTCATTACTGATATACTGCTATTGGGAATTACAGTGCTGATGAATTACTATGAAATTCATTGACACTGCAGTTTTTTAACAATCCCAATTCACTAATCTATACTGGAGTGCCAAGTAAGTAGAAACTTTCATAACTCGTCATCAAACAGCTGTTCTCACCTTTAAAGTTGAGCTCATTTCCGTGTCTGTAACAGGGCATGTGCGTTTAGTGTTGACACGTTTCCGTCTCTTTTGCAGTACCACGTAGATCTGCACATATACTAGCAGCGTTATTATGAAAGGAACGTAGAAGGATACGATGGAGGAGTACACTACAAAGGCAGGGTTTGCGATCACACACAGAGCATCATCATGGGTGACTGTAAAAGAAAATACAATGAAAATTAGCTAGTTACAAAGATGCTAACATTGTCACATTATTTAGTTTTATCTATATATCCATCATTGCTCTCAAACTGTTTTTCAAATGATCAGTACATTTGTTTTAACACATTATGTATATATATATGCAGTATATATATATATATATATATATATATATATATATGTACTGATACAAATCATTTGAAAATTATATATATATATATATATATATATATATATATATATATATATATATATATAATGATAGCTAGCACAGATGACTGGATAAATTGCCCTTAACACACTGCCACTCTGTAGGAGTTCTCTCTATGATATCATGTCCTGTTTAATGACTTTGATTTGGGGGATATAACGCCCAACTTCCCAGTATCTTGCAGTGTGATTTGTTCATGCCCACGAGTACCTGACCCCCATCCTCCAACTACGAGCAGTCAAGCAGAAGAATGCTGATTATATTACTTCCTCTAATATAACTTTCAAATGAAGTGGTAACCTAACTTATTTTAGCTGCCCCTAACACCAGTGTGCATGCAAGATAATGACACTAATACTCTCTAAATTCAGCTCGCAAGTGCAAGCTGTTACATTGTACTATAATAGATTATATTATTATAAAATTATATAAATTTATATATTTTAATAATACAAGGGGATCCACTTACACAGAGTTTATCATTTTCCTTATGGTAATTAATTCACATATAGAATACTGTATATATAAATATATAAATGCTGCAAAGTGGACAGTAGCGCACAGTACGGCAGAAGTAAACTTACAGATATGAAACAGTATATTGGCTTCTAACTCTTCTTTTTGTAATGTCTATTCAGTTATTCATTCATCTGCCACAGTAATTTAATGTCTTTATCTTCATTTGAAGGCATTTCTCAGCAGATACATGGAATTAATTACAGTATATTATGATTAATTGGATTACACTACCGTTTAAAAGTTTGGGGAGATTAAGATCATTTTAATGTTCTCTTATGCTCACCGAGGCTGGATTTATTGGATCAAAAATACAGTATAAACAGTAATGTTATGAAATATTAGTACAGTTCAAATGTATTCAAAGGATTAGTTCACTTCTGAATGAAAATTTCCTGATAATTTACTCACCCCCATGTCATCCAAGATGTTCATGTCTTTCTTTCTTCAGTCAAAAAGAAATTAAGGTTTTTGATGAAAACATTCCAGGATTTTTCTCCTTATAATGGACTTCAATGGACTCCAAACAGTTGAAGGTCAAAATTAGTTTCAGTGCAGCTTCAAAGGACTTTAAACGAGGCGATCATTTGTGTTTATAAAGCATATACATTTGTATTTTTTTAGAAAATGACAGATCGTTTCTCTAGATTAGACCCGTATACCTCGTCTGGTATCGTTTAAAGCCCTTTGAAGCTGCACTGAAACTGTAATTTTGACCTTCAACAGTGGAGTCCACTGAAGTCCACTATAAGGAGAATAACCCTGGAATGTTTTCATCAAAAACCTTCATTTCTTTTCGACTGAAGAAAGAAGGACATCTTGGATGACATGAGGGTGAGTAAATTATCAGGAAAATTTTGACTAATGTGGACTAATCCTTTAAATTACAATTTAATTTTAAATGTAATTTATTCCTGTAATGTCAAAGCTTTAGTCTTCAGTATCAATATTATCAATGTTGAAAACAGTTGTTCTCACTGATCTGTATAATATATATGTAGATAATCTATATAGATCAGTGGTTGTGCTGCTTAATATTTTTGTGGAAACAGTGATACATTTTTTCAGGATTCTTTGATGAATGGAAAGTTCAAAAGAACAGCATTATATTATAAAAATGTCTTATTATTATTATTATTATTTTTAATGCATCCTTCGGTGGCTCAGAGGGTAGTGCTGTTGCCTCTCAGCAAGAAGGTACCTTTGAGCCTTTCTGTGTGGAGTTTGCATGTTCCCCCCATGTCAGCGTGGGTTTCTTCCGGGTACTCCGGTTTCCCCCACAGTGCAAAGACATGCAGGTTAGTTGAATTGGAGAGGCAAAATATGCCTATGTGTGATTATGTGTGTGAGAGAGCCCTATGATGGACTGTCCATCTGTCCAGGGTACTTTCCCCTGCCTCTGGCCTAAGAAACTGGGATAGGCTCCAACCCTATGACCACAGAAGGTCATATAAGGATCACTGAAATGAATGAATGCATCCTTACAGAATAAAAGTATTCATTTCTTAAAAAAAAAACAAAAAAAAAAACACTTTTGAATGGTGATGGGCTCCCAGTAAAGTGAAGTCAAGGTAAAGTGAATTTTTTTCCCCCATATTTACCAGTATTATTGAGTCCAAACAGCAGTGGACATGATATAGCAAAAGACAGAATCCAGACAACAGAAATCATGACTGTGACCCTCCTCTTGGAGCTGTAGCGTGTGTTGTACAACATAGGCATGGCTACAGCTGTGTACCTGTGGGAGATACCAGAAAAAAATGGATTCACTGTTGTTTTAAATGGCTTATACGACATGTCTCTTGACATGATTTTCCTAATATAATCATGTGACCTGTACTGTATTACACTACATATTGGTGCTTCCCATGACCTCTGTAATCCCTTCTACTCTTTCTTTCTAGTATCTGATTACTTACTGTATAAATAGAGACGTTCAGTATGAACCACTATTGACCTAACAAGTATTACTTACTATTCTGAGCTCATGTAAATGACAATGTACAATGAAGTTGTCTGTCTATATATAACAGCATCAAATCAGGTGTGTAAAAGCTGAGTTGGTCCCTCTTTTGAGCTGAGCAACCAAATTATGTCTTGGTCAGCATTAGACGACTCTTGTAATGGCAGTGCACCTACCTGTCGATACTGATGGCACATAGATTGAGTATGCTTGCTGTACACATCATCACGTCCAGGGTGACAAAGATGTCACAATGGATTGTGCTGAACCGCCACTCTCCCACCACCTAGGAGGACAGACATGGATAACTAGATGCTTTCTTTATTTATAGAACAATACATCTGAATGCATTGCAAACCCACACTGTTCACCTGTAAATGTGCAATAGTTAGTTACTTGCCAGAAGCACTGCATATTACTAATATCTTTTTATTATAAATATCCATGGTAACACCACAACCACTTGATTTTCTCATCTGAAAGTCGATTTGCAATAGCTTCAGCCACTATAATGTTTTAAAGCAATAAAATATTGGCATTTTCTCTGGTTTACTCGATAAACCTGGCAGAGAGAAGCAATATAGCACAGGTCAGCCTCATCTAGTTTGCTTCTACTGAGTTGGCTGGCAGAGTCTCCTCTGATTAATGTGTGTCCTCAGGCAAGCCGAGGGACTCGGAAAGCTCTTGATGGTCTTAGGTCCTTGCCTCTGGAGTTTGCATAGCTGTCATTGATTAAAGAATTATTTGACACCTCTAATGAAAGCTGCTGTGAGTTGCCGGAATCAGTTCATCACCATATCTCTAAACTCAGATGAAATGAGTCTCACCGCTATCATTCTCAGACATCGCTAGTGATCAAAACATGTCCTTGCACTAATAGAGGGCTGTGCACAGAAAGAGTTGTGTGGCATTCAGAAATGAACTGAGAATGCATTTCAAATCCAATTTAATTCCAGAATTTAAGGAGAAAAGATTTAAATAGAGTATAATGTATTCAGCATCCGGCATACCTGTGACCCTACAAAGGACAAGCATCAATTGCTATATTTACAAAATGATGTGAGAATGTCAGATGTACATTTTTCTTTTAGGAATTCTTTTAGAATGTCTGCCAGTTACATCGTTATGCCGGTAGGTGGGTGACACATGACTGTTTTTATGAGCGATTCAAATGATTCATTAATGTTGATTCATTATTAATTCTGCTTTTGCTTTGTTTAAAAAAGTTTAGGTTTGAGGGAAAAAAGACAAAATAACTTGAAATATTGTTGTTAATTGTAAGTTACTCAACATTAATGTAATGTTTATATATTCAGTAGATTAAAATTTTGATCTAAAGTCTAAAAACAATGAGGTGGACATTGTGGCACTATGTCAAATCAGTTGATTTTTTTTTTTTTTATGAAAATCCTCTGTTATCTGATTGTGTTGACTTTCAAATCAGTAAATTCCTTCTGCCATTACTATTCAAATTCCAGTTCAGCATAAAGTGTGGCATGTTAATGAACTGAAAGGGGGACATTTCTTAAATTGTACTTGGCCCAACCCTACAGCTAAGCTAAAGCACTTCATTCAATTGGTCATTTCTTGCTAGCATAATTAAAGGGTTAGTTCACCCAAAAATGAAAATTCTGTCATTAATTACTCACCCTCATGTCGTTTCACACCCGTATGACCTTCGTTCATCTTTGGAACAAAAATTAAGATATTTTTGATAAAACCAGATGGCTCAGTGAAAAAACCAGATGGCTCAATAAAACAATAATTTTTGGGTGAACTAATCCTTTAAGTTATTTTTCATGACACATTTTCATCATGTTCTGAAAATATTTTAAAAAGTTATTTACGATAAACATCTTTTGGAATGATGATCTCATCTGTCCTAATAATAATATCGAGGGCTTTCATATAGCAATGCACCAACAGCAATTTTTACTTATCCAATAATCAGACTCCATTTAATTTTTAACAATCTTACAGTACCGCTCCTTAATGTTCTGTTCACACATATAAATGATTTAAACTAAATAAATTATGACCTTCATTTATTGACTGAGAATGCAGTTACTCAGAGCTGCCCTTTAGGAGATAAACAACACATCACAAGATATCAAAAGGCTAATTTGATACAGGGAGTTATAATAAAGCTGTAAATTGGATGTGCCGTATATGAAGTGTCACTTTTGACCCACTGTTCAGAGGTCAGTTTAAAATCACACAATCATCCCGCATGCATTAATCTCAGAAGAACATGAGTCAAGATTATGATCTGCATGTACATTCCAACCTATGGATTTTGCTTGCAATCTTATAGCTTCGCTAATATGCATGGCTCAATGACATACACAAGGGAGGCTTCTCTTGGTTGAAAATAACTACTAACCCGTGGCTAGGATAAGACTTCTAGAATTAGACATGTGCTAGTGGCTACTGCAAATTGATTGGCTAGAATGAGGTTCAAGACACGCGCCTGCAGCTCTTCTTAGTTAATTCTTGCCCACATTGACTCTAATGAGTTATGAAGAAGATGGCGAAAGAAATTACAATCTAATCAGTTGAGAATAATGTAATAATCTGTCACTGCATTATTACAAACAACAAATGGTCTATGGTTAAAATCATTTTAGCATCCCCAACAAAAGGAATTGATTACAGTGAAACCCACCTCGAGGTAAACCACCCATGGCATTACAAGTGTGGCAACTAGCAGATCAGCCACAGCCAGGCTGACTATCAGGTAGTTGGTGGTGGTCTGCAGGGCTTTCTCCCTAGAGACGGCCATACACACCAGCACATTGCCGAAGACAATGACGAAAATGAGCAGCGTGAGAAGCATGGCGTAATAATTGTACTGGTGCCGCCCCCCTTCTTCCGTGGCATTGAAGTCCCGGGATCCATTTTCAAAGAAGCTCTCATTATAAGCATACTCTGTGAAGACTTCCATCAGATGGTTGAAGCCAAGCCGAGACCCTAGAACCAAAGACGAGACATTTTATGAAAGAAATCCAGTACTTTACTTTTTTTTTAAGTCACATGGTTTGTATCCCATGGTGTGTCTTATCACATCAACCAGATTGCACAGCATGTCCCACTAAGTTTTGGCATGAAAAATCAATTTCTTATTGGAACACCTGAGCAGAAGTTTTCATTAGAAAGTTCAGGGCTGTGGCCTTGCAGTGCATGCTACACTGTGTAAAGTCTATCCTTTATTTATGGGCGATAGTTTGCTCAGCTGCCCTGGAAAGCCTGTGTTTGAACTCTAGATGTGACTTGACTAACTAGGACAGAAGTCTCCTCCCTCCCTACTGTTTCCCTTGAACGACGTCCAAGAATACATACAGAAACATAAGCAGCATCAGCTCAATAATAAGTGGACACGGGGAGGTGTGAGTGTAAAATATCACAACAAAAGTATATACTGTCTCTGCAAATTGAGAAAAAAAGGAAACCGCACAGTGAGCAGTTGTTTTCCGTTCCATATTTAGCAGATTTTGCAGAATTTGTGTGAGCTCAGCACGAAATTTATGATAGCCCATAACGAGGAAATGGATGAAATTAATTTGCATTTCATGACGAATGAGCCTATTGTGGCCATCTTAATGATATGAAACTCAGAACAAAGGTCTACTTGTCTTCATAAGTTATTTTGTAATTATGGCTTTGAAATGGAAGGGACAAGGTACAGCTTAGGTTAAGCTTTTCATTTTTTCCCCCCCATGCAATGAAAGTCAATGGGGTCCAAAACAACACTGGACACCACTGAAATTCATTGTATGGGCAAAAAAAAGACCTTTTTTTCTCCAAATATCATTTGTGATCCACAGGTGAAAGAAAGTCATACTAGAGATGACAGATTTTTCATACTATATTCATCATATCAAAGTTTTATAAGTGCCTGGCTATGTATCAAAATGTAGTAAATTCTATTTGAACACATCACACTGGTCTATTTGCACCGCCTTGACTCATGTTACATAAATCAGAAAGATATGTAAGGGAAAAGACATAGGCAAGAACGTTTGAACCTTGCCGCACCCTGAGTGTAACATCACTCAGCAGCGCCTCGTCGGCAATTTTGCATGTAAATGAACAAATGTTAGAAGGCAAAACTGTAATAGCAATATGTCGTCACTTAAACCGTTCAATATGATAGTAAAAAATGCATTTTGCTGAGGGAAAAAATCCATTCAAAAACACCACAATCACAGATGTAACCCACTCTTGTGTAAAGGGACCACCCCTTATTGGTTTTCCACATAATTGCCTCTTTAGCCTTCTCAGTGTCAGTTTTGATCATGAAAGCTGTCTCAGAGTTGACACTCCCTGCAGAGAAAGAAATACGCATCACAGCTCAACTAAATGATGTTTTTAATTCTTTCTCATTTCAACCATTGGACTTTCATAATAATGTGTGTTTGTGTTTTTTGTTTGTTGGGTTTGTATTGGGATTTTGAATCAGAACAATTCAGGATGTAAATTTATCTTTAGATAAGTGTACATTAACAACTGAATCAGACAGAAAGCCTCAGATCATGCAGCTGTTTTGTTTTTGTTTGTTATAAATAAAATGTTGACAGGAGGAACTACTATATATGTATTTAGTTTCAAATTTTAAACATTTGATACTGTGTACTTGTGTATCTATCTATCTACTATATGTATACATATAGTAGATAGAGATATATACTGTAATACATAGTGCAGTTTGTAGTGTTTAAATAGTTAAACAGTAGTCAGTAGTTAAAGATATTTAATATAATTGTCCCAAACACAAAAACTAATATTAAACGATTCTAAGTTCAGATTAACTGAAAACAACAGTGATAATGTCTATTAGACCTCTTTTCTCTCCCTTACCCTCTTATTCCTTCTCTCTCTTTCGCGCTCTGTGACAAACATTCGCACACACACATCATCGTACACAGAAATTACTGCAGTTTTGTCACTTTGAAAAGCGGTAGCATTAATTGGAGAAGATAAGTCGATTTTACACATACTCGTCTGAAACAAAGGCTTGTTTTTCCACACGCTGTGAAGTAAAGTTTGTTGAAAGTGTCAGCATAAGCAAATATCTGTTAATTAGCAGCTCAACTGTGCTTCCTAATTATTCATGAGCAGAAATAACTAGTTCGAAACCGAGAGAAGATGCCGTGCTGTACCTTCAAACCGCCGCTTTCATCCAAAGAGCGGAAGTATTCCGTTTCTTATATTTTAAATCCACTTTTCCCCATCGGATACACTTGTCCATCCGAGCGACTGTAACTGTATTTCTCTTCTGTCTCAATTACAGCTCCACGGGTGGATACAACCACTGTAAATCGGCGAACATGAACACTACTTCCACAGGGAAATTTCATTTTGGTGATAAAAAGAAGTTGAACATGATGTAAATATGCTTTTCCTGGCTTTATGGAGGTGTTAAACTGCACTTAGCAGGAGCAACGCATATCCGTTTGAGAGTCCAAGCGAAGTGTGAGCAATGCGCGTGTGAGCGCAGCATCTGAGCGCGCGCTTTACGCACGCGGTAACCTTCAGCATCCACTGAGGGACAATCTCAGTCCCTCCAACAGAGATTGAGAAGGTTGGAAAACGAGGCGGGGCTGTTACATAAACATCAGTGAGAATAAAATACATGCCTTGCATTCTTTAATCACAATCTTTTTTCTTTTCAAAACCTTTCTTTCTTTCTTTCTTTCTTTCTTTCTTCAAACCGTAAACTATCTGTTAGTATATAGTTACTTATATATTTTATATTTTGGTTTTAATTAAGTATTTGTTTGGAATTAAAATGATTAAAATGAAGGTGGTGATGAGGGATGATAGTTGGATTTATCTATCTTTTTCATCTCCAACCTGGAGATCAAAAATATTAATACAGTATGTACACCTGGGTAAAAAAAAGAAAAAGAAAAGGAGAAGAAGAAAAAAGGGCCAAGCCAAAAATGGTAAAATATTTAGTGGTCTTGTAATAAATGGTATACAATTAATTTTAAAATGTATTGTATGATGGAGAAAATTCTGTATTACTGCTACTAAAAATAAAGCTGCATCTGATTATGCTATGTTAGCTACTTGACAAAACAATGTTTTTCTCTGAGGCATGGTAAAAACATGCAGTCGCAGAAAATCAAGAAAACGAGGTTCAAACAATAAGACTAAACGTGTTGAGCTACAGTATATAACAATAATTCGTTTTCTGTCTATAAATGTATCCAAACAGTTGTTCCAGTGTTTAATAAAATGTAATGTATTGGTGCAAAAAAAAAAAACGGAAATCGAGGGTAATGCAGGTATGATGTCACTGATAGGTGACGCATGGACCCCACTGACTTTTTTGTATGGTCAAAAACAGTATTTCTCAAACATATCTCCTTTTGCATTCTGCAGAAGGAAGTAAATAACATGTAGGTGAGCAAAATGACAGAATGGTCTTTTTTGTGTCCTGGTTAAAATTGTTTATTTCTCTGGATTTAAACATTCTTGGAAACATTTGGGATAATGTAAGTACACAAGCCAACAAAATATATAACACTGTTCTAGTGGTTTTTGGATATTTTAATGCAAAAATCTTATATATTGTGCCTTTAATGTGCCCTTTTAATATTTCATCAAAAATTTTACCTTCCCCTTTCAACAACATCACTCTGATGACATGCATCGGCGCAAGGACTGGGCAATAAAGCCTTCTTTCCAGCAACCTGTCACTCATGAAATCACAGCAATTATCAAACGACCACTATTCAACAATCATGCCGACTTTAAATTGCCTTTATCTGTTATTGCTCAATCCCCTGACTACAAACCGTTGTTACTGTAGGTGACAAATTTTCTAAAACTATTATATGGCTTAGCCAGATATGAGCAAGCATCACTGGTTCCCACAGAAGATTATTTGTGCTCCATGTCTTGGGGGCAAGGATTGAGTTTGATGCCCTCAAATGATCGTCAAGACTCTGGACACAAAACACAAGCCCCCACTTCCCCTACAGCAACAGAAAGCTGCTTTGAGGATTGGATCTGAGTGCACAGACTTTAGACATGGTTGGTGGGTTTGGAGTTCACAGAAAAATGGATTTAGTGCCATGTGTGGTCTCAACCATGTGTGTTTGGGCTGTGAGACTATATAGGCCAATGGAATGAAACAATGACGAGGTTATAAGTGCAAATTATTGTGTGCAAGACTGATACAGCTTTAACAACAAAGGAACTGCAAATATATACATTAATGAATGGAAATGGATTTATAATCACGTTTTCAAATTTGTAGTACGTCATATATGTGCACTACATTGCCAGAGCCTCACTAGTCAGCCTTAGAGAAAGATGATAAGATGTGGGTGAATCAAAAAACCCAGTTGCCTTAGAAACTGGGGACAACAAATGCCCTTCAGTTTTTTTTGATATTTCTCAGAAATCAACATCCCAAAATGAAAATTCTGTCTTCATTTACTCACCCTCATGTCTTTCCAAAACCTGACTTTCTTTCGTCTGTGGACCCCACTGACTTTTTTGTATGGTCAAAAACAGTATTTCTCAAACATATCTCCTTTTGCATTCTGCAGAAGGAAGTAAATAACATGTAGGTGAGCAAAATGACAGAATGGTCTTTTTTTGTGTGAACTATCCCTTTAAGCACAATCCATATATATGTATATAGTAGAACACAGTTCAACCAGCACTGTGGTTACAGTATGTTTATACCAAAGCCCTATATCTTAAACTATTCAGAAGTGGCTTACAGCTCTCAAGTTGAAAAGTTCAGCACTCAAATAGCCTGGTGGAAAATGTAGGAGTCAGCATTCATTTAGCTCTGAAAGTCAAATGTGAAAGGGACTTCTGGTCTCTGCTGTAGGCATGCGCTTTCCTTTAAACAAGGTGATTCAGACCAACAATCTGTCAGTTATTCAAGTAAACAGAGTAGGTATGAAAGAAAAGCCTTCTTTTGATTGAATTACTTGGAACTCTATGCATAAATTCATGTTGTAAATTAAAGGGCGTTTGTCATAAGGGCATAAGTTTGTGTACGAATTAAAGGAATAGTTCACTGAAAAATGTGGAGAATACTGTCAACATGTACTTACCCTGTCATTTTAAAAATTATTTTAAGTTATATGGACTACTTTCCTGATACTTTTATGTTACTCCCCCCCCCCCCCCCCTCGTCCCTATCCACTTTTATTTTATGCAATAGAGCAGCTCAGACATTCTTCAAAATATCTCCTTTTGTGTTCTAAAGAAGAAAGTAAGTAATACAGGTTTAGAACAAAATAAGGGCAGCTGTCAAGTCAAGTCATCTTCATTTATATAGCGCTTTTTACAATACAGATTGTTTTAAAGCAGCTTCACAGTGATAATAGGAAAACTAATAGACAGAGATTATTTTGGCTTTACAGCAGTAAGTTTTTGATTGAATCACTTCCGTTGTAAAAATCGTAAATTATTAACTTATAGGGCTGCTTAAATGACACCTTTTTAACTGAAAACAGAAGATTTTTAATGCATTCTTGCTGTTCATTTACGTGTTTAGTCTATTGGTATGCACATTTGAATGTGTATGTGCGCAGATGCTTAGTCTTTTTTACAAAGTGACATTGCCAAATTACTTGTCTGGCCTGCATAATACAGAATTATTAGTCGTTTCCACAGATCCATGCAAACAAATCATTTTGATAATGTTTTATCTATACATAGGGAAAGGAAAGGGAAGGAGGCCTTCGCAGGGGATAGTTAGTTGACATTCAGGGCTGCGCTGTCATCGTGTCTAGGTGCAGGTCTTTCATCTCATCTGGCCTGGATCTGGCAGACTACGGTAAGCCTCGGGATAATATAGCGTAGATGCCATTCTTCTTATGATGTAGCGAGTACATCAGGTGTTATTGGAAGTGTTCCAGGTTCTGGCTGACCTAATCTATGCAGCCTAACAATTTACATGAATTGAATTATAGAAGTAGATAATGTGTTATGTGTATGCCAGGTTAAAGAGATTTAATTAATTTATTATTTATTATTTTCTAATCTAGTTTAGGTGCTAAAAAGGAGAAGGATCTACCGCCTGCGGTTAATTTTGATATTCTAGGTATTATCAACTGGCCTGAATTCTGAGATCGCAATAGACGTGAAGGACTATAATGTGTTAAAAGCTCACTCAGGTACTGGGGAGCTAAACCATTTAGTTAATATTTAGTTAGTATAAGTAATTAGCAAGATTTTAAAATTTATACGATGTTTAATAGGGAGCTAATGGAGTGTTGACCGAACCGGGCTAATATGGTCATACTTCCTGGTTCTAGTAAGAACTTTAGCTGTTGCATTTTGGACCAGCTGGAGTTTGTTTATCAAGCGAGCGGAACAACCACCCAGTAAAGCATTACAGTAATCTAGCCTTGAGGTCATGAACTCAACTTTTCTGCATGTCATTGAGCGCATATGTCGTAATTTAGATATATTTTTAAGATGGAAGAATGCAGTTTTACAGATGCTAGAAATGTGGCTTTCAAATGAAAGATTGGTATCGGTATGAGGTAACAGCTGTTATTGGATGACAGTTCATACACACAACAGAAGTGATTAGAAAATACAATTTACCTGGCATAAACTGGCAAGAATTCATTGGATCATGATTTTTTTTTCTTTGTGGTGGTGGTTTTGATGTTGATATATATATATATAAGAAAAGTCACCTGGATGTGCAGAGCTCCATCACGAATGTAACAGGGTAATTTTTGAAGGTCAGCTTGTTTAAAAACTTTCCAATGGATTGTTCTGTACAGTCTGATCAGGAACATTTCCCTCACTTTAAGGGCTGTATCATAACAATGAAACTTCTCTTTTTAAATATCTGACCCCGGGTTCCAGCAAATCGTGGGAGAGAGAGAGCCACATTATAACCCAACTCAGAAAGG
Organism: Hypophthalmichthys molitrix; assembly: GCA_037950675.1. Taxonomy (NCBI): domain Eukaryota; kingdom Metazoa; phylum Chordata; class Actinopteri; order Cypriniformes; family Xenocyprididae; genus Hypophthalmichthys; species Hypophthalmichthys molitrix. Next base: position 14,850,353 of record CM075506.1, read on the forward strand.
GTGGCCTCTATTAACTCCAGCTGATGAGCAGACTTATATAGAATGCAAAACAAATCACATCGACTTCTATAGCAGCTGCTATGAAATGTGATTTTAAACTCTATGTCGAACTATTTACAGCCAGCGAGTGCTATGAAAAGACTCCTTTAATACACAGACTTGTGTTGATTCTCTATGTTCTGGAAGATGAAAAGCTCCGAGAAGGGAGTCTAGCTGCATGAGGCTAAAGTTTTCAGGGAACAGATGGTAGAAAAAGTTCGTTTTTCTGACTCGGTGGATGTGAAGACTTGACAATAGCACATGCAGAACTTGAGACCCATCTGTCTGGCAGGTTGATGCAATGAGCTTTTGGCCAAGACATCTTTGTAAAAGGTGCACTGAAGCATGATTTCTTTTCCAACCTGTCTTTGAGCAAACTCTCCATCCAGTTTATCTTTGAATGGAACTTTAAAGCACCATTATCCGGTTCAGTCAACTCTGTGTCTAACATCACACCAGCAAAAGCACTTCAAACAAATCTAATTCATTACATATTCATTTAAATATTTCCTTAAATCAATTTATTTTGAAAATTTACCAAAGCACTAACAAAGAGCTCCATACAATTTCCACATTTAATTTCCCTCACTCACATTAACCGTTTTCGCCATAAAGTATTATTAATAACAACAACAATAATAAAATAAATTATACATTTTAACATAAATGTATACATTTACAAAAGAACATATCAGCATAAAAAAAATGTAGTATATAATAATATGACTACAAAATCAAGCATAACAAGTGATCATGCTTAAATTCACCCAAAAATTACAATTATCCCATAATTCACTCACCCTCAAGCCATCCTAGGTGTATATGACTTTCTTATTTCAGCCGAACACAATCAGAGATATATTGTATATATACAAAATCTCCTGGCTCTTTCAAGCTTTGTAATGGGACTGAATGGCGCCCGAGTTTTTAAAGCTCCAAAAAAGTCCATCCATCCATCATAAGAGTAATACATATGAATACAGTGGGTTAATATGCCTTCTGAAGCGAAGCGATGCGTTTTTGTAAGAACAATATCCACATTTAAAACTTTATAAACTATAATAACTGGCTTCCAGCAACGGCCGTACGGAGTCTAGTTGCGGCGGATGAATGACCTCTGACCCGATGCATGACGTATTGATGAACTTCCTATTCTTTTCTCCTCTTATCGCTAGGAAAGCAGTAAAGACTTACATCACAGAACGCAAACAAAATGGTGCCCCCCCATTGTCCAAATATGTCATGGATTTTTTTTAAATAACGTAAATATTTCATGGGTTTTCTACTACATATTAAGAGACATCATTTTTACGTTATATTAAGCCATACAAGTCTTAACGCCAGGGGTTCCCTTTAAGTCAAATGTCTTTCTAAACCTTTTAGTTATATTAATCAATATATATATATATATACGACAGTTCTTTCTGGTTCTCGAATCTGATTGGCTGAGAGCCCAGCGATATTCTAGTGATAACAGCACTCCTACCTTTTCACTGTTTGTATCATTGTATCATATATATATTTAAATATAGTGAATATAATAATAATAATAATAATAATAACAATTTTATCAATACATTTTCGGCTTTTTTCTGTCATTTTAAAGCTTGAGAAGTCCAGTTCTTATTCACTTTCATATTGAAAAAAAAATGGCCTGGATATTCTTTTAAAAATGTTGTTCTCCACTGAAATGTAAAGTGTAAATGATGACAGAATAGTCATTTTTGGGTGAACTCTACCTTTAAACTGAAACAACAAAATGTTCGCACATTTCACCTTTGATATATCACTTTCAGCCATCAGAAGCATTAAATTCATTTTTGCCAACACTGCTGAACAAGCCTGTTTTGATTGACATTGATTTGCACAATTTTAGTTTACTACACTGTTCTTTTCAATTCTTTTAAGCTGATGCGGCAATAAATCATGCTTATTTCACTCTCAAATATTTTGTGATAATATACACAAAAATGAAAATACATTTAGCCTGTTTTGCTGGAATAATTGACTCTTGACAGTGTAATAGAGATAAATGACATATAGTATGTAAAAAATAATTCCAGTATTTGGGTCCAAGGTGACTTAAATGAATGTTTTAGCTGAGTCTCCAAACAGTATTACTCATCTTCATTTAGAAACTGGTCTCCACTCAAGGTTGAGGTCGTGGTGACCTTCAGTATTTAGCTAAACAGAAGGATTGCTATATTATTACAGGAAATGATTCATGATAATGAATGCTCATACTTCATACTACTTTTTTTGGCATTAGACTCTATCATCCTGATTCACCCATTTCCATCAGTAAGACACATCCCATACAATATTAATGAATGATGCTATTTATTAACTACATGCATCCAGTTCATGCTTATTAATTTGCCTATTAACATTAAGTGTAAGCAGTTAGATCCTTACTGCTTATTTGCAAAGAAATGAGTTATAAGAGGAGACTTGATGAAGGCATAGGCAGATATAACATAAATCTTGTTCCTGTCAATTAATCATTCTGCCGACAGAACAGAATAAAATGGGGGTACTGATAGAAGGATGAGATTAGAAGCAGAATTAAGGAGGCAAAAAATTGATTTCTTTGTTTTCTTCTTGTCTTTTCTTATTCACAGATTTAGCTGGTGATGGACTATCTGATAGCTGGGGGAATTTATATTATATTTTAAAGTGAATCAGGTTAGCTATTAAAAATGGATAATGAATAAAAAAAAAAAATTTAAATTAACTAGCAACATGGAAACATCAACTTTTATCCTCCAAAATGTCAATCTTGTGCTCATTGTGTTTTCACTGGTGCCATATTAAGTACTATACACAACTTGTTTTAGAGGATTCTACTGATGTACCCAAGGCTAAACTTTTAGGGTTGAAATGGAAAATATATATCAAAAATATCTATAATAATATAGCCACACACATACACACACACACACACATACACACACACACACACACACACACACACACACATAGTGATTTTGTATCCAGTGTGTCAGGGTTCCTATGTTTCACTGTGTTTTACCCCTGTGACCCAATTTCCCAGTGTGTCTGATTATTGATTACATTCACCTGTTCAATCAATTATCGTATTAGTTCTCCCTGTTATTTAAGCCCAGTGTTTCCTGTGCTCTTTGTCTGGTGTCGTCTATGTTATGTGGATGCTTTTGCCTGTGTTCCTACGTTTCTCCTGTGTGGATTTATTAAAGCGGATTTATTCCTGAACTCTCCCTTGTTGTGACCTTCCTGTTAGCAGCCACGCTTGACAGTGTTGGGGATAATGTATCACGATTAACTTGAGTTATGTAATCGAATTACTTTTTTCAAGTAACTAGTAAAGTTTCAATTTACAAAATATCGGAGTTACATTTTTAAATAAGTAATGCAAGTCACTTTTTCTCATTTATTGACTGACAGCTCTTTTGTCCCCATGTTTTGCGTGTCCTGTGTAAACATGATGGTTATTGTAGTTCTAGAATAAATGTGAACGTGCATTTACTCAACACTTGCATGAAAACATTTGGTATTCCACAAAATGAATAAAAACAGTAAAATACAATCTAAGAATTTCCTGCAAACCTATAATAATTAAATATATTAAATTACATAAATATACTTTATTTTTAATCTCACTTTATTAACCAATGTCTTTGCTGCTGACCTTTAGTTAGTTATCAACCATACTAAGCAAAAATTACTTTATATTAGATTTAGAAATAAGAGTGTTGAACTTCTCATCCTATTCTTCTTTAATCCAGAATGGCAGCGCAGCAAAAACATTTGTTTGAGCTGCGCCCTCTACTTTACAGGTGTAAATATGCTTTTTTGTTGTTATTAAAAAACAAACAAGCAAGCCCAGCCCAGGTGAGAAAAAGTAATGCAAAAAATAATGTAATGCAATTCTTATCATATAAACTAAGTAACGCAATTAGTTACTTTTTTTTTTAGGGAGTAACTCAAAATATTGTAATGCATTACATTTAAAAGTAACTTTCCCCAACACTGGATATATCTAGGTTAAATGGCAGCAAGTGACCATCTTTCATGAGTGAGTCATTTAAATCATTCACTGAACCAACTCATTCAAAAACAAAGATTCATTCAGAACGAATCACTACAATGTTGCTCGGAGAGGTGCAACGTTTAATGGCTGGTTCACAAAACACGCTTTCTTTAATATTACAAAAGCTTTCCAGTGCCGGAAAGACCTAAGCCAATAAGGTTGCATTGTTTCTGATCCATACAAGAGTAACATTGGTTTTGCTGTTTTCACAGAACCAAGATATGCTGTTGTTATAATGTTAGCTATAGTAACAGGACAGTTTTGAGTGATTGTTTGTCTGGAGCTGGTGTGCTGCTGGCAACAAATTCTTGCTTGTATATACTCTTGTGTACTGTATGTTCCTTTTTTGTTCTTCCTTGTCGTTCATTCGTCATCTTTGCTTTATTTTTTATTTTGCTTCACTTAAGCTATATGAAAAAGAGACATCCACATTTTGTGTTCACTATTTGGGGGTGGAGCAATGAAGAGATTGATTTCAAATATCAACAGTGCTTCTTAGAAATCACTTACTGCACATTTAAGTTAAAAGTTCAACTTTAAAAAATACATCTTTAGACCTTACATTTTTCTTTTATTCCACTGCCTTTCATCTCACAAGGCATTTTGTGAGAATAGCCCTTTAACTTGAACCCACTCTGTCTGCATGATTGAGAATAAGATATATTTTTCAGTACAGCCATTCACACAAAACATGCTTTTGCATTGAGATGGAAAAAGTTTCCTTTTTTGAATCAGAAAAACATTCTTTACCACAACAAATAAAGATGATTTGATCTACAGTACATGCATTTCTCAAAAATACCTAAGACTTTAATCGATCAATCAATCAATAGTAAGTTTTTCATTAACCAAACCCATCCATATTACTTATTATGTTCTCTCATCCCACAATAAACAGCATTAATTTGCTATGGATGGCTTTCAAAGGGAGATCATGGCTGAGTTTTTGATAAGAGAACATCTGCCAGGCATCCCAGATCTCCCTCATCACATCCAGGTCTTTGACCCAGAACGTGGTGATCTGGCTCTGACCGTGCATCTGCCTTTTTAAGCCTGTTAAGCTGTGCTGTGCTGTCAAGGCTGTGAGCCTGCTGCTGCTAAACGATAAGTAAGAGTTAGATAAAACTGTGCCGAGGAAACACTTATGAGTCTTATCCTTCTTTTCACTGATATGCAAGAATGAAGGCAGCAAAGCACTTGAAAAACAAAGATGGGGATGGACTGATCAAGAAAATACAAAGCATGTAAGATTGATTTTTTCCACTTATTAGTTTGAGATTTTTATCTAGATCAACCTGAATGTCTAATTTTTTTTTCCTATTGATAGAGGAACATTAATGCATGCAAATGGGGTGAGTGTGATAAAGCAGGCTCAAAGTGATGTCTCTGGCATTGACAATTTATCTGAATAAGTCTGAAAACTCCATCTCTGCCACAATGTAAAATTCAACCTGCTCCTAGAATGTTATTATAAAATTCACAACTGACTGACTCACTATTCCCCTTCACCGGTTGGCTATGGGTGACTGACAGGTGTTGTCATCCATTTTTATAACAAATCAGACAGACTGCTCTGTTGAATAACGCTTCCCATACATTAACTTATTTTCTCTTTCTCAGCGCCCCGCAGAGCGTTTAATGGTTTGTGTGTCAGCAGGAGAACTGCTGACATAGATCTTTAGTTTTTGACAGAATAGGAGAAAACTTTCAAGGTTCTTTTTGAAAAACAACACCCAAATATTACTCATGTGAGATTAATCATACGCTGCTTGTTTTCCAGAAGAAAAAAAAAAAAAACTCACTTGTCATGAGGAATGAGGAACGCTCTTCCTTTCACAATTCTATGTAGTCCATAAAGTAACATGGTGATAGTTGATATTTCAATGCTTTTGCGTTCTCTCTGAGAAACTTTGGTTCAGTCACCAAAATTTTGTTTTATCCATGGGGCTTTGTACAGTTCAGACATAAAATGATTCAGGATCAGAATTTTTCTTACCTATTGCCATCTGGAGTTATTCAAGGCCAATTTTTAAAAAGACACATTTAAAAGCAAGATTGCAAAAGGTACTGTATAAAGTCTTTTCATAAAATTAAACTTGAATTTATTTTTCTTACATTATTTTAAGCATAAATCTAACCAAATATGAGGCCCATTCACACCAAGAACGATAACTATAAAGATAGCGATAAATATATAGTTCTAAAAATCATTCTAAATATAAAAGAATAGCACTGTCCACACCACAACTGTAACGATATAGAAAAACGATATGGTTGGGATCACTTTCAGAACGATTTTTTTCCAGCTGTTGAACGATAAAACACTGACAGCCAATCAGAATCCATTACAATTTAAGGGCTCGCACATTTAAAATGGCAGACGACATTGCAGAGAAGTTAATCGCCAAGGACCAAAAGCCACTGTTTGACAAGTCAAACCCCCTTTCAAGGGTACTTTAAAGAAAATGGATAAATATGGAAAACAATTGGTCATACCCTCGGAATCAATGGTGTGAAGTATTAATGATGAGATTATTATGTCAGGCTAGCAAACTTTAACAGTGTAATATAAAATTACCTCAGGTATCCAGCGCTAGTTTCGATAACATTGTCTTTCTTTGAAGACTGCAGTGAAAAAGACTAGGCGTTTTTGTTTTTTTATTCCACTATATTGACTTTGTCAGCTAAATTCACTGTTAAGGCAGGAACACACCAAACTGACTCCGACGAACTAGTGGCGACGAAAGCAGACTGAGGGGTTGGCTCACATTGGCAGCGTCTGGGTCCAAAGTTGGCCTGACACACCAAACTAACGCTTGACAGCCTACGGCCAAGTAGCACGTCCGTTCTGCGCCTGCATAAAATGAAATGCCTTTCCGTACCAGCAGGTGGCAGTAGCTGAACAGCCGAACAGAATGATCAGATGGCCTGATGGACCGACGAGCTCCGACGCCGATTCAATGTCGTATCGGCCGAAAAAAGCTGACGAGGACCAACTTCAGCCGACGGTGCGGAACACACTGAGAAAACAGGCCAACCGTCGGCTTGGTGTGTTCCTGCCTTTAGATTAGATCGATTACACTAGCTATTGACTCGAAACATAGCATGCTGAGGACATCTGCAGGTGAAAATTGTGTAAATGCAACAAGAACAGCAAAAACATGTTGTACACACTTTGAAACCGACAGCCCGTGTTAGTGTGGATGCAAATGTAGCTATCGTTATAGTTATCTTTATAGTTATAATTCTTGGCGTGAACTGGCTTTTATGCTTAAAAAATCAGTAAGGTAAAGAAAAAATATTTTAAAATAGCATTTAAGTATTTAAAAATGTATACTTAAGAATTTTTAGTGGAAATCATAAGGTTTTTTTTTTTTTTTTTTTTTTTTTTTTTTTTTAGCTGTCTGAAACTAAAAACATAATTCAGAGGCATCTGATCCCGTGGTCCAGTTGATGATACTGGTACTCAACCTGCTTTCACACTCATCGGTGAAGTCTGGCAGGTGTGTTGCACATTTAGAACAGATCAGTGGGATACTGGCAGATGGGAGTGAGAGGCCAGAGTTTGGGAACACCATGACCTTCAGCGTTGTGAAAGCTGGGCGTGTTCAACACTTAATGTCCCTGTGTAATTAGGAGGCAGATGAAGGCGCTCTGTGCCGTGATGTATTCATCAAATGCTGTTTGAGTTGAATCACACTTTTCATAGTTCAATGAACCCAGTAATTATTGAATAGTGAAATGAACTGCTGTGAAGACAGGGCAAAAAGCATCAACTCAGATGTGTCGGAGAAAGGCCGGGCAGTTAAGATTTTGTTTAACACATTGGGGTTCAAGAAGGCCTTATGCACATTTTTAAGGTCTGGGGATCAGTTCTGTTTTGACAGGGTTGATGAGGGATGATGACATGAAGACACTTATGATGTATTTTATTTATGTCAGTTTCTTTCTGAACTTCTTACACAGTGTAACTGTTTAAAGGGATCATGACATGGACTTATGTTCCTTTTCAACCCTCATTCTGAACCCTGTGTCCTGTTGTAGACAGACTCAGATGCGTGGAGTATATCAGAAACTGAATGCACATCTGCATACTGTATCCAGTGTAGACAGCATCAGTGATTATAATGAGTTCTATTTGCTTTTGACGTGACGCGACACAACACAACACTCGCATCTGGTGATAGCAAATGGTGTGATGATTCATTGATGTCTTGCCCTGGAGGAAGTCATATGCATTGATTTATTTTTGTGTAATAATTTGTCTGTCCTCTAGGGGGTGGAAATGTTTTTGTTATTTGTGTCTTTGTTTTATTAGGAACTGACTTCCTGGACCTGTGGACTGCGCATGAGTTTGGCATAAGAAGACTTATTTTCCTTCCACAATTATGTTTATATTCTTTCTATAATAAATCCCCTATTGGAACAAGCTTTGTTGTGATGTCCCTCTTTTGTGTCCGTAACATAATTGGGGGCTCGTCCGGGATTTGAACACGGGACCTCTCGCACCCAAAGCGAGAATCATACCCTAGACCAGAGATCAGAGGAGAAAGATGCAATTACAACATCCACCAGGAGGGGGTAACCAGCCCGCTTGACCCCTTAAACTGCTGTATAACATTTCAGTATCATTTTATGTCTGCATACACATGACTGTAACTCATATACACATGGGATTTTTGTAATTCCTCCAAGTGCACAGGTTAGCAACAAATTGAGTGTACATTTTAGGCTAGGATAACCAATGTGATGATTTTTAGAGCACTTTGGTCTAATTAGAGGTATTTGAGCACAAGGTTGACTGGCTGAATGTTTAATGGAGCCAAAGGTCACATCCTCGGATGGAATCTTATCTCATAATACCTTACTGAAGCAATTACAGGACTTCAGCTCTGAAACAGGAATAACCTTTTCTCAGAGAGCGCTAGATCCTTGTTCACTTCTTTGAAAAATAAAATAATCCAATGCAAATTCAATACCGCACTGAATACACATGTGGGACAATCTTGATCTATAGTATGTTGTCAGATTTTTCAAGACAAGGGAAGTTTTGTGGGAACTGAATGCAAATGAATGGTTATTTATTGTCCATTCAAAACTATTTCTGTCCTTGATTTATTCTGTTCCTTCCAATAGAGCTCAGGCACATGGTTGAGTTTTCATACTCAGCAGGGAAAATTGCCTGCCCTGCTAAACCTGCTACTGGGTAACTGTACTCCAAAAAAGCAAGGATGGAAAGGTTAACACCAGTGTTGAACCATTGCTCGGGAAGCTTAAGAACAGTTCCCTCCCTGGCAATATCCAAAACTACTTAGTTCTGCACCACAAGGGAATGGGGGGCAAAGCAAAAGGATCCCTGCCAAGTGTTTAAATTGCTTGTACTCCTTTGAATGGATTGAAATCCAGCATTTTCATGTTAGTCAAAGTTAATCTCTCAACACTGATCCGTTCAAAGGGAAAACTGGTTTCATATTCATTGGTCACGGTGAGTTTCTCTGAAACTGACTCATTTTGGTTGATGTATTTAGTGAGTTTCAGAGGCAGTTATAATCTAAATGTTGTTGTTTTTTCTGTTTCTGCAAGGACTTGGTCTTTGTGGTGTGAATGTTGTAAAAAGTCCTAGAAGAGAGAATGTTCTTTTTTTGAAGTGCTAATAAATTAGACTCAATTACATGTTTCTTCTTCTTTAGTCATTTGTTTGGCGTTTGGATGGCTATGCGTTGTGATTCTAGAGGCATATATGCTACAAAAACAGTCAGAGAGCAAAACCATGTGGATAAAAATGATAAATCTAAATTGTCAAGACACCTTATTGTGACAAATGATGTTTACTGAGTCATCAGTGCAATAATCATAAAAACACTCAGGTGATTTACAAAAGCAAAGATTATTTCAATTCTATCAGGAAAAAGTGCAACATCAGGCCATGAGAAAGAAAACAAACATGGCATATCATGTTATTTTGCGCTTTTATCCTTCCTTACATGACACCAAATTGTGAAGATAAATCACAAATCAAAAACAAACACCTATAGGGTTACATTTACTTTTACAGAGCAAAAATCTGTCTCATGCAGTAATCTAGTCTACCACAGGTGGTGTTAGGAGATTCAAGCAATACGATCTGAAATCCAGCCATGAAAATGTGACAATCCATTTATTTGCTCATTTCTGGCAGTAAATTAGGTGTATTTCTACAACAGGATAACATGATTGCACACAAATGAAATGTGTACAGATCATGTTTATTGAAATTGTCCTATTATGCTGAACCAGGTTCAAAACCTGCTGTGCTGTAAACAGATTCAGTATGTGCCTTGAGAAGCCAATGGTTGATATCTGTCATTCAAAAGATAAAAACTTCAGTCATCAGCAGATAGCTTTATAGAAACAATCTGTCCCAGCCTCTCCGCTGTCATTTATTATGCTGTTAGGGTGTTGAGGTATGGATATTTCAAACCATCACAGCCCCAAAAAAGAGCTGATGTCCTCAGAGTTAGTGGTCCATACACAAACTGATGTAAAATGCTTAAGATAAGCTGAGAAGTGATAATGCGAGCTCTTGGTTTGGGCAGCTTGTCCTCTCAAAACACATTTTTCACAATTTTGCATGCTATTTGGATGACAACCCCAATAAATGAGAGCACTACACAGAGCAGCACTTCAAAGGCACCCCTAAAGCCAGCTAGTGTTGTCTGACAGATGTGATCATTATTAACTAATATCTTCCTCTTCACAGCTGACATGCTCATATATTTCAGTAGTAATTGAATAGTTTTCATGTGCACATATATGTATAAGCCACTGCTTTAATCCCACTGCAGTTTTGAGCTACTGTATTATGAAGCTATTACGCACAGTTATACACTATAATTTAAAATATAATATAGTAATATTAACCATTTTGTTATATATACCGGTCAAAAGTTTGGAATCTGTAAGATTTTTAATGTTTTTAAAAGAAGTTTCGTCTGCTCACCAAGGCTGCATTTATTTAATTAAAAATACAGTAAAAACAGTAATATTGTGAAATATTATTACAATTTAAAATACCTGTTTTCTGTTTGAATATATTTTATAAAGTAATTTATTCCTGTGATCAAAGCTGAATTTTCAGCATCATTACTCCAGTCTTCAGTGTCACATGATCCTTCAGAAATCATTCTAATATGCTGATCTGCTGCTCAAGAAACATTTATTGTGTACAATTGTACAAAATTTTTGTGTACAATATTTTTTTTCAGGATTTTTTGATGAATAGAAAGTTCAAAAGTACAGCGTTTATTTGAAATATAATCTTTTGTAACATTATAAATGTCTTTACTGTCACTTTTGATCGATTTAATGCATCCTTGCTGAATAAAAGTATTAATTTCTTTAATTTATTTTCAAAAAAATAAAAATAAAAATTCTTACTGTCCCCAAACTTTTGAACGGTAGTGTATAATGTTACAAAAGCTTTGTATTTCAGATAAATGCTGTTCTTTTGAACTTTCTATTCATCAAGGAATCCTGAAAAAAAGTACACAACTGTTTTCAACATTGATAATCATAAATGTTTCTTGAGCAGCAGATCAGCATATTAGAATGATTTCTGAAGGATCATGTGACACTGAAGACTGGAGTAATGATGCTGAAAATTCAGCTTTGATCACAGGAATAAATTACTTCATAAAATATATTCAAACAGAAAACAGTTATTTTAAATTTAATAATAGTTCACAATATTACTGTTTTTACTGTATTTTTAATTAAATAAATGCAGCCTTGGTGAGCAGACGAAACTTCTTTTAAAAGCATTAAAAATCTTACCGATTCCAAACTTTTGACTGGTAGTGTATATATACATATATATATATATATATATATATATATATATATATATATATATATATATATATATAGAGAGAGAGAGAGAGAGAGAGATTTGTAATATTATTAAACACACACCTGCATAATACAGTATACAGTGTACAGTATATACAGAAAGAGAGAAAAAGAGAGACACATCAAAGGATCCACAAAAATCCACAAAAATTTTCAGGAAGGTTTCCACAAGTTTTTCAACATTGATAATAAAAAAGAAATGTTTCTTGAGCAGCAAATCAGCATGTTAGAGTGATTTCTGGAGGATCATGTGACACTGAAGACTGTAATGATGCTGAAAATTCCGCTTTGCATCACAGGAATAAATTACATTTTAAAATTCAAAAACATTAAAAAATCTTACCGACCGCAAACGTTTGAACAGTATTACACTACATATACATATTCACACTACACTACAAATTACGCACATAAAAAATATGAAGAAATCTTTTATCAAGATATCTGCATTGGATTTGGTAGATTTAGATTTAGATTATTGGGGACCACTACTTGGCTCTAATACATGAAGAATAATAAAATAATCATCAAAGAAGGAACCTTTCCAACTTTCACTCCTGCTGTGATATCAGCTGCATGTCTGTGAAAGTAAAGGCATAACTGTCCGAAAGTTTCATAACCTTTTATGGATTTTAATTGCTCCCTTCAGTTTGGGCGAGTTTGCTTTAGCTGCATTTGAATCATAAAAACCTGTTACCCACTGCGCTGGAATGGACCACATACTGACCACTGCCTCCACTGAATGATCTTAATGAAATGTACCTTGGCAATTAATGGAAATTTGTAATCAAGAGCTATATCAGTGTCCCTCAAGGAGAGCTTGTTATTTTTAATCATGGCACTAAATGTTCTAAATGTAAAATTCTGGCATGATAAATTATGCACATGCTCCTGCAATCTCCATTGATGTGTAGTTTAGTGGGAGAGGGGTGTTCTTATGACTCTGAATGTGACTGATGAAATTTCTCTGATGAAATTTCTCAATTTTCTTCTGTGTTGGTGTAAGTTAGTCTTTAATGATGTAAAAGTCTGTCTTGTTTGTCCAACTATTTTCCAAATCGTCTGTCATATATGCTGGTCTGTGCAATTGCTGTGATACTGGTGACACGGTTTTTCAAACAGGTTTCCTAACTGCTCCTCGCTATCATTTTGAAACCGCATTTACAGTATACTCATCAGAAAGTGAACCTACAGCTTAGTTATAGTAGAAGCGGCATTACAAAGGTTTGGGGTGTTCAAACATCTTCCTATTGTGTCCTATAGTGCTAAACTTATGGGTTAGTTCACCCAAGAATGAAAATTCTGTCATTAATTACTCACCTTCATGTTGTTCCACACCCGTAAGACCTTAGTTCATCTTCGGGAAACACATATTAAGATATTTTCGATGAAATCCAAGATGTATATGTCTCATCCGTAGACCACAATATAATCAACACTTTCAAGGTCCAGAAAGGTACTAAAGACAGCGTTAAAATAGTCAACGTGACTACAATTTTATGAAGTGACGAGAATACTTTTTGTGCGCAAAAAAAAGAAAAAATAACAACTTTATTCAACAATATCTTCTCTTCTGTGTCATTCTTGTTTACCTTCTGTGTTTCCAGGTTCTACGTCAGAACGCTGACTCATTATTGGCCGGCTTCTGCGTCAGCATCATATGCATGCGCCGCGCTGCTCAGCGTCTGCCAATACTGAGCCGGCGTTCAGATGTAAACATGGAAACGCTGCACTGCGTTCACTACGTCAGTTGCGTATGACTACAGTTCAAATTGTTAAATAAAGTTATTTTTGATTTGTTTTCGCGCACAAAAAGTATTCTTGTTGTGAATCCAATGGCTCAGCGAGGCCTGCATAGACAGCAATGGTACTTCCTCTCTCAAGATCCATAAAGGTATTTAAAACATATTTAAATCAGTTCATGTGACTACATTGGTTCTATCTTAATATTATAAGCGACGAGAATATTTTTTGTGCACCAAAAAAACTAAATTACGGAGCCCCGCACATGACATGCAGGAAAAAAATAGTAGGCTAAATCGTGCGCACGATTTACTAATTTGTTCCCTCGATTTACTAAAACATGCGCACGATTTATATTTCATTCCCTCGATTTATAAATCATCCGTAAATTGAGGGAACGAATTAGTAAATTGTGCGCACGATTTACTAAATTGAGGGAACGAAATAGTAAATCGTGCGCACAATTTAATTTTTTTTCTTGCATGTCATGTGCGGGGATCCATACAAAATAACCACTTTTTAACAATATCTAGTGATGGCCGATTTCAAAACACTGCTCCGGAGCGTTATGAATCTTTTGAGTCGAATTAGTGATTCGGATCGTGTGTCAAACCACCAAAATTCTGAAATCACATGACTTTAGCGCTCCGAACCACTGATTTGATTCATAAAGCTCCAAAGCTTCATGAAGCAGTGTTTTGAAATCGGCCATCATTAGATATTGTTAAAAAGTCATTATTTTGTTTTTTTGGTGCACAAAAAATATTCTCATCGCTTTATAATATTAAGGTAGAACCACTGTAGTCACATGAACTGATTTAAATATGTTTTTAATACCTTTATAAATCTTAAGAGAGGAAGTACCATTGCTGTCTATGCAGGCCTCACTGAGTCATCGGATTTAATCAAAAATATCTTAATTTGTGTTCCGACGATAAACGAAGGTTTTACAGGTGTAGAACAACATGAGGGTGAGTAATTATTGACAGAATTTTTATTTTGGGGTGAACTAACCCTTTAAAGAGAGTTCACCCAAAAATAAAAATTCTCTCATTATGTTTATGACTTTCATCCATTCACTTATATGTATTATATGGACTCACAGAGATTAATTATTCCCTTAAAAATCTTCATTTGTGTTTATCTGAAGAAAGAAAGTCATATACATCAGGGATAGCATAAAGGTGAGTAAATAATGAGAAAATGTAAATTTTTTGGGTGAACTATCCCTTTAAGTGTGAGCTAAAAAGTTGGCATAAAATACACTGTCAGTGCTGATGATGTTTCACAGCTTTCGTAACTACAAAGAATTCATTTTAAAAAGGGAAGCATCTTGCGTTTCGTTGCTACAGAACTGAAGAGTGGGTGCCTCTCTGTGTCTGATTTAGCACTACACTGATGTCCAGGTGTTCATTACACTAACAATAGAGCACATACGTCACCATGTGCTGTAGTCCGCGCTGATTCTGCGACACTCATTACCAATGCGGCCTGGGTTGTTAATGCTCTTTTTGTTTAAGGCAACACTGGCCTGGATTTTAAATACAGATGAAATAAATTAGAGAAAGGCAGAGTCTGACATGTTGATGTGTGTGTGTGTGTGTGTGTGTGTTCATGTTTGTGGTTTTTAACTCACTTTCTAACTTCTGCTGATTCGTGCTTTCTGACGTTTTGAGTCAGTGATTTCACTGTTACCTTGCGACAAAACCATTTACATACACAATTACTGTGCAGACCAACCAATTCCGAAGGTATACCAGAGTCACAAACTCCTTCAGGCGTCCACAGAAACAGTGCAACACAACAGATTGCTCAGAACATTGTTTTCCCACTCGGGTGAAAGCAGGTGAAAATGCAGCAAATAGAAAAATTTGCCACTGTGGCGGGCTTAAGCAAACCGCTCATGATGCCCCTCATTTTCAAAAACAGAGTTTCACAACAAAGCCCGAGAATAATCTTTGTGCACAAGCAGAGGACAGTATGAGAGACCGTTACTAACTTTCTGTGAAATTGATAGAGTGTGGAACAGAGAAATAAAGTAATAATGGCAGAACATCCTAGAGGAGCATCTGAGTGAAAAGCATTTCTAAAAGGATCTGACAGATTCCGTATTAACAAAGCAATTCTGTGGAAGGAGGTTTAAAATGATAACGTTTCTCAGAGCACCGGGAAAAGTCCTCCTGTGGACTTGTCCTTAATTAAATAAAGCAAGAACTCTGTCGTCTCTCGCAGCAATATTCTCATTAGTGTTGATTCAAATTAGATTAATTCAGTGCTGAGGCTGTAAACTTAATTCAGCTTTCTCTCAGAAGAGTCTGTTTGCGTGAGAAGCAGAGGTGTGTTTTAGATGAATGTCTTTATTTTACGTTTTATGGTTTGCGATGACAACATGCTGGGCACGGGTGCATGACTGCATTACTGTAATTTAAGCTTATGTAAAAGTGGGGCCCAAGGGCAGTCACCATGACGTTGAGCTCCAATTACTCTGAAGTGTAGAAGCCCATTGCCTTGCTGTGAAAAATCTGACATTGACCACAGGCAGTATGTAATTCACTTTTTACTGAAGCTATAAATTGACAGAGAAAAACATGATGAAGTTGAAAATGAAGTTACTTTTGCGGTTAATTAATTTTTTTTTTTTTCCATTTGATTTTGAAGTACCTATATAATGGCACTTTTCCACTCCATGGTACGGCTCACAAAAATATAAATACTTTGTCGAACGCACAGCCTTGGAAAGTACTTCATTTGACACATACACAGGTGTTCGACACATGCGCAGTTTTGAGCCACGAGTTACAACCCATGTAAATATCTTTGTATTCTTTCATGCTAGAGTTGTAAAAATGAGGGTAATTTCTAATCTCTTCACACAATCTGTCGTCTATGTAGGCCTCCATTGTCGCTGTATCTTGCATGCGTTCCGGTCTGTTCTGTTTATGCAGTTTTTCTTTGACTACCTTGTGAATCGACGCCCCCAGGGCATGGTTGATAAAAAAAATTAAATGCGCAAATGCGACCTGCATGTACAAGTATGCGCGGTTACAAAAATCCGCCGATGTGCGTACTCTTCTGATGACGAAATTCGTGCCACCCGCACTGTACGCTGACGTAAAAAGTGAACTGTACTTTGGGCTTAAAGGTGCAAATTGTAAATTTTAGCGGCATCTAGTGGTGAGGTTGTGAACTGCAACTAACGGTGCACACCCCTCGTACCCATCCCTTTTGAAGAAGCTACGGTGGCTGTCTGGCCGACACAAGGCAAAGATGTCGTCGTCTGAGACAGCAGATACGCATATTCAATGTAGTGAATATTATTTGCGCATATTCAATGTAGTGATGATGCAAGCTGCCTCTAAAAACATGAACGATTTAGAAGAACAGCATAGTGACCAAACGCTCGCTGTAGAGTGTTTGTCCATTCAGGGCTGCTGTAGAAACATGTCGCGCATAATGGCGACTTGACATGGAGGGGGGACCCGCGGTGTATGAGATAGAAATTACTCATTCTAAGGTAATAAAAACATAACAGTTCATTGTGTAAGGTCTTTATGCACCACTGAAAACATAGTTACGTATATTATATTGCATTTCTGTCAATATATCCTCCCAAATTTTACAAACTGCACCTTTAAGCCAGTAAAGTCATAATTATTTTTTATTCTTGTAAGCTATTTTCTTTCATGCAGACCTCACTGTTGATATGAAATGTAGGCTAAATAATTTCTCCTCCTATCACAGTTTACAAGTTTGATTCTCCAGCGGGTCGAATAAGATCAGAGTGAACTCACCGAGGTGTGTCGGTTTTTCCTCTGGCTTGCAGTGTATCTGATCATCTACGCCTCCCTCTGATTTTTTGGTGATGGATGTTCTCAGAAGATCCATGATGGATCTTCTCAGTTTTTAAGAAATAGATTTCTGCCTCTTTCTTATTCTCTGCCATAATTCAATCTTACAAATCTCTGAGTTCCAAAATACTATTCCAAAATACATTCCACTTCATACTAAAATGAGTTCAGTGGGGATTTGCGCTTTGTAAGGAATGTTCTAAGAACACTTTAATCAGCGGGACTCTATTTGCCTTTCTTCTGTCCCTAATCTCTGAATTTTGAGAGGCAATTACCAAACGAAACAAAGAATCATTTTTAATTTAAGACGTGCGCACTCAGAAGCACAGCTCACTTGTACGTACTGTCATAAGGAGCCCCAGAAGGACACATCAAAGGATGTTGACACAGGGAGAAGACGGATAAACGCTGAGTTAAGAGACGCTTGCAGCACCTGAAAATGAACCTAAATGAATTTGTTTTGAGATGTTGTCTCCCGGGACCACTTTACAAATGTCAGCCCCAAGGCCGAGAATAGAAGTTGGTCTCTGTATGTGTGGAATAAGTCTATTGGATGGATTTTTCCTTGAGAGTGATATTCTAGGACCATGACCTCACAAACCAAAAGCTGTCGTTGTAGATCCATTAAACGTGGATCGTCCATTAAAGCAAAAGCTGTCGCTGTAGATCCATTAAATGTCGTATAACACAACAAATCATTGTGAGAGAAGTCACTTACCGGCAATGTTTTACATTGGTATTGTTTGTCTTACTCAAAATAGAAGCACTGCACTCTTGTGGTCAAAGAACTCATAGCAGAAATATGTCTGTAGTTGTCACTTGTCAGTTTATAAACTGCCCTATAAGTATTTTTGGACACTTTGCAACAGTTGAAATTGAACTTTAAATAGCCTACTGATAAATCCTAAAACGCATAGTTGTATTGTGTAGGAGGAAAACAATTTCACTGTTAAATGTTACATATTTGCTTTAGAATTGTTTTAGAATGCATATTTACATATTAACAAAATTTGCATATTTCCACCATACATTAAAGAAGTATCCTGAGATGTAACTGCAACAAAATAAATTTTTTTTAACACAAATGATATGGCTATATTGAAAATACAGATTTTATTTAACATGTACAATTACATTAATTTGTTAAAAAAAAAAAAAAAAAAAAAAAAAAAAAAAAATATATATATATATATATATATATATATATATATATATATATATATATATATATATAATATTTTAAGAAAAAGTCTGGTGTTATACAATGGATGTTGACCCTAAAGAAAATGGAAGGATTCTATTTGCGGATTACTTTCTGTGTGTAAAAGCCATTGCAGGTGATGGTTGATCTGAGGTGTACATGGTTAATTAATTTTTTTTTTTTTCGTATTAATTTTGCTAAAAATCTGACAATTTCATGTGTCACTCTTCTGTGGTGTCCATGGTTTTACACTCCTAAGATTTTACCTATTTCTATCTAAATTTTGATATTAAATATTTCCAAAATGTCCCAAGATTTTTAAACTTTCGTGATGTCCCTATTTTCCATAAGTCTGGATGTATTAATTTGTCTGTGGGGTACTGAAAGTTTTTTTCAATTCATCTTTATTTGTATACCAAACATCATTTCCAAAGCAATTTTATAGGCCCACTGGTTTAAAAGATTAGTTCACTTTAAAATGAAAATTACCTTTGTATTCAACTTTGGAAGAAAGTGTAACGCCTCTCGCAGTTCAAATCGCTTACGCTACGTCCTACGCCTTCCGTATTCAATTTACGAAAAAAGCGTAACTGACGCGACGTTATTTATGCTTTTTTCGTAAGTTGAATATGGAAGGCGGTCTGGCGGAAGCTAGATATTTTACTTTATAACTGGTTAAATATGGATATTTTTCTTACACAAATGGATCGCGTTCCTTCAGAAGACCTTTACCCACCGGAGCACGTTTATGATGGCTGAATGGCCGTTCACTGCCATTATAAAGCTTGGATGCGTCCGGATATTTATTTATATAACTCCGATTGTGTTCATCAGAAAGAAGAAAGTCAAATACACCTAGGATGGCTTGAGAGTGAGTAAATCTTGGGGTGATTTTCATTTTAAAGTGAACTAATCATTTAAAAACCAAGACAACATTTTTAAAAGAAGCTGCTATGTAGTGATGCAGGTATGCTGTTACTGCCTCCCTTGGCAAAATGTAACTAAATTTAAATACATAGGAATACATTTTATTATTATTTAAAAAAACAACAACATTGAATTGAATTAAACTGTAATTATCAAATAAATAACTATGAAAAACTTCCACTTGAGTCAATCGCTGTTGCACTGTGTGAACTACAGAGGGAGACAAAGACCAGTTGTTAACCATACAACACGCCCTCTTTGTTCAATAACGGCAATACATACATTAAGCCTGTAATTGTTGAATATTTGCTCAGTGTATGTTTATTTGATCATACGGGCTATGCAAATACTTTAAATATGATCATGTGATTTGTAAGTGCACCTATGACAGTCTGTAAGAAGTGTGATTGTCTTTGGTTTTGAAAATCTTGCATGCTTTTTTTTTTTTTTTTACAGTTTTAATTGAAAAGAAATATGTTTTTTTTAGCACCTAAATGCAATGTGTTTAGGCTGGGGGAGAAATGTCTCCAAATAATAAGCAGTCAGGCATTTCTTTATACGCATTGCCTGGTTTAATATACATGACAAGCTTTGACAAGTGATGAGCAGCTCCATTTTAACAGTGTAGAGCAAGCGCAGTGTTTGTGTGGTGGCAATGACCTATATAAAACAATGCAAAAGGCAAAGTTAACAGTGAATCAAGCCTGCACCACTGTAAAAAAAAAAATTAAAAATACAAATCTATATATTCATAACAGCAACAGTGAAAAAAGGAAATACAACCACATAGTCAAATGTTATTTTAACAGCTGAATAGATTGTGTAACTACTTCCAGCCAACTGTTCACAGTCAATCTGAAATGAGTCTGTAGAATTATAAAGCAAATGTTTAAGGTATACAGATTCCACAACTGAACAATAGCAAAAGGTTGCAATGTGGACTGGCTTCAGTACAAACTGCCATTGTTGACAAAGCATCCAGTGTTATAATTTAATAATTATGCTGTTCTGTCCAATGTCTGTAGTTGAATCTTAATCCCATAAACTTGCTTTAATGCAACAAGAATGTCTGCTATGATCAATGTAAACACAGATGACAGCATGTGTTCAATCACACAAAGAGCATTCACTGCTGTACACAGTATGTCCTTATTACAGCTGTTTACCTGCCAGTTTTACTTATTATTAATTGCAAAGTGGCAAAGCTGAGTGACATGAAAATTTTTTAAAAATAAAAAACAATAATAAAAAAAAAACAACTAAAACTATAATGAGATTCCTTGTATAGAAAACATGACAATAAAAACCAAGTCTAATTGTAATCCAGACTTATCTTCATCTATTTCTATCAAAAGAGTAAGAACAGCGTATACCAAAGAGGGAAAGGCTAACATGGGCATTCTGACGATAATGATTGCCATTTGGTTAAGAAAAGTGCGTGTATAGGCAGTATGATAGCTCTTCAGCTCTGGGCTGCTGTATTTGTGTCCTACTAAGGCAAAAGTTGAGGACAGACACATACAGATCCTCAACAGTCTGAGATTAGATGTGTGTTAGTGCGGACTTCCACTGAGTCAGTGGGAGATAATGGAGCAGTCGAGAGTTTGTTCCACACATCACATTATCAAGTCGAGAGGGATTTGATTTGGCAGGTCTCCTGGTTTCTCAGAGCAGCTTTCAGAGTGTTAGAACAATATCAGTGCCTGTTCTCCATTTTAAACATGTTCCTATTAAGACTCGTCAGTACCTGAAACAGAAAGCAATGTCCAGATTTGGTTAGAATGTATATTTGTAACACAAATCTTATATATAAATTGCAGTTGTGTTCCATGGTGATGTTAACCAAGCTAACAAAAACACATTATGTTCTTAGAATGTTTTGCTAACATTCCCATTAAGTTATGAAAATGTTATTTCTTAATGTTTTTTAATGTTCAAAACATCCATTTTAAAAAAAAAAAAAAAAATGTATTAAGAATGTTTTTTCTTGGTTTATGTGAATGTTAGAGGATCGTCCCATTCTATCATTTTGAAAATCCTTTGTAAGGACGTTCCATGAACGTTGTTTTCACAAAGACTTCTTTACATTACGAGGACATTCATTAAGTACAAATTACATTGTAAGGATGTTCCATGAACATTGTACTTAGTAAATTATGATAACATTATGAAAACATTCAGCAAACAATCACATTATAAGGATGTTCCGAGAATGTTATTCTAAGAACGTTTTCTCAAAACATTATGAGAATATTCATCAAGTACAAATAACATCATATGGACTTTCCAAGAACATTGTTCTAAGAACATTTTCTCTCAACGTTACGAGACGTATATTAACTACTAATAATGTTATAAGAACATTACTATGTGTTAATAATGTTATAAGAACGTTTTGTCCTAACATTTACATACCTTTTAAAGAACGTTAGTCAAAGTTAAAGGGTTAGTCCACTCAAAAATGAAAATTCTGTCATTAATTACTCACCCTAATGTTGTTCCACACCTGTAAGACCTTCGTTCATCTTCAGAACACAAATTAAGATATTTTTGATAAAATCTGATGGCTCAGTGAAGAGGGTGAGTAATAAATGACAGAATTTTCATTTTTGGGTGAAGTAAGCCTTTAAGGTAATGTTCCCTGTTAGCTGGGAACTTTTTGATATCCCAAAAAAGGCAGTGTTATCTATTTTTTAAGAATAGTTGGCTTTTTTGGGATATCAAAAAAGTTAACATCATTATGGAACACAACATCCCAAAAAAGGCAGCTAATTTGTATATATAAAATAGCTGCATCTGCATTTTCTTATTAATCTAATCATGTTTCTAGAACATTCCATACCATCCTCCATCAGAACAGGATGTTACATAACCCCCATCGACAACAAAAAGTCGTCCTCAAATTACAAATCACTTCTAGTAAAACATATCAGATGACACTGCAGGACGCTGCTTAGAATTAAAAAAACAAAAACAAACAAGAAAAAAAAAAAAAAAACATGGCAAATTAAAATAAATGGATCCATGTCGTTTTACAACTATCTATGCATTCTCATATTCCAAAACACTTTAAACAATGTAAAATCATCGATCGAGGAGTTTACACAGAGAACAAACCCTGACCTCAGCATTACCGCTGCTGTACTTTCCCTCTTATTGAGTTATGTTGAGAGATCAGCTGAGGTTAGTAATTGCTGGACAGATATGGCAATGAACAGAGGAGTGGCATGTGCTTGAGTGGATGAGAATGGAGATCCGGTGATGTTAAGAGAGGATGTGGACAAGGAAAGAGAGAAACAGACTGTGATGGTGGAGGGGTTCTAATCAGCTACTCGGGATGAGTGGGGAATTACTGATGATGTTTCTAATTGAGAGGTAAATTCAAAAATACCGTAATAGTGTGAGACTTTTATTCCGTTACAGCAGGGCCCGGGTTTTCTTTATTTTCAGAGGGAATGGCTAAGTAGTCTGTCCTGTAGACACATGGGTACAAAAGAAAAAGGCAGAAACTAAGAGTTGAGGGTGCACTTCTGCACCACCTTAGGTCCCTTCAGCAAAGCAGCAGTCAGTTACCATCACCACATTAAAGGGATAAATGACTTATAATCATGTTGCTCCAAACCTGTATGGTGTTTTTTTCCCCCCACTGGAACACAAAACTAAACATTTTTAAATAATCATTATGCAGCTCTTGCACAGTAAAAAGTGTTAACATGTAATTGTTAGGAGCAATTTCTGATCTAACCCTTAAATTTGTTAGGGAAACCTAGTGTAGTTAGGTTGATTCACTGATGTTAAATAATAAAAAGTTATATTATATTATATTCTTAAAATGTTTAATGTACTGTTGATGCTACCAAATGAAGCACATTTTACTAGGTTAACATTTTTTTTCCATTGTGCCATATAATGACAGTTCATAGTGACCAGGTGCTCCAAAAACTACAAATACTCTTAAAAATATAATAAAAGTAATAATTTAAGTCCAAATGTAAGTCATTATTCAATAATAGTCACTATGTGGTCGTTGTATGAAATGAGCTGCGTTATGATTCTTCACAAATATCTAAAACACCATACAGATCTGGAATGACATGAGGGTGGGAAAACAATGACAGTTTATTTTTTTTTTTCGGCTAAACTATTCCTATAATACTTAATGACTGATTGAATATTCAATGATGCTGAAGTTTGGGGATCTCTGTGTTTTCTTCTGCTGGCAGAGTGAGGACAGCAATATAAATCACATATTCATATGACTGACAAACAAATCAACAGGAAATGACTGACAACAAAGTAAACTATGGTAAAGAAAGAGCAGGAGAGGGTTAAAATGACCCAATGTTGTGTCAAATGACAGTCAGAGATCAATGAATATCAGTTTGGAATCTGATTACAACTGGTACGCCTGATGTGCCACCACTTTATTTCCCATTTGCTCTACATGACTGATGGGATTAGATCACACTAATGCACGCTTTTAAAGCACTTATGCACACATTACCCATATGTGTGTGTGTGTGTGGATGCCTGTGTTTGTGTGTTATGGTAGTCTATCAAGTATCCAAACAACTCAATAATCTCCAGAATACAGCGTTAAATTCATCACTAATGATTGAACTTTCAAGTTAGTCAATAATGATGAATGTCATGTCTGAGTAAGAACATCTTTGTAACAGTCTTAAATGAGTTAAATGAAATCTTAAATGAACGTAAAGAGTTGTGAGAAAATAGGATGCGTCAGATCTGCGTCAAGTGTGGCAGGTCTTAAAGTGACAGCAGCCAAATAAATCTGCTGCAGTCTGTCATTAATGTTATTCAAAAAACAAAAGAAAAAGAGAAAATCACTCACTGCTCTTGACTGAATAACTTTTATAGCTTTAATAAGGATGAATCAATATTTGAAGAGTTTGGTTCCAAAACACGATAAACGGCATTTAAAAAAAAAAAACAATTGAGTTCTCGCCAAAATCAGTATTGTATCTGGTTGGTATTGAAAAGTCAATTTTTAATTTTATGCAAAATGCGATATTCGCCGTGTAATTCTGTCATGTTTTCTCCCTATCTTTCCAAACCGCGACAAACGCCAGTCTCCCTTCTCTACAGAATACGGTATATCCGCTCAACCAATCACAGCGCACCATTCCACGCATTGTAAACAGTAATGGCGGTGATTTGAATACATCCGGCATCCTAGTTTTCCTTATCTACTTTGTACTTTGTGATCAACAAACAAAAAAAAAAAGAAGAATAATTTTGACGGCATTGATGAACCTGTGGTGGTTTCTGCGGTGGGGAAGAAATGTAAGCCATCGAAAACTAATCATTTACGTGAGGAGATTAAGAAGATGAGGCACTTGGGAGGCGGAAAAATGCCGGCTGTTGCTTGTTCACACATGACAGCATCAAACTTCTGTCACGGTCCCCAAAACTGAATCATGAACCATGCAGTGGCACCAGATACTCTTTAATCGGTAATGACAAACGGAGACATAATTAATTTATAGCATTAACAAGATGACCCGTTGTATTCATTTTGGGAGCGATAACTGATTGAATGTATTTTTAGTCCAATGCCTATATATAAGATTAGTAGGCTGTTGACCAAGTTCAGAGGCTGTCATATGTGGATCAACTTAATTTGTTGTTTATTTTCATTATGAAAAATAACTTTTATATTGATTCAATGGATTAATTGCATTTTGAAAAAAAAAAAAAAAAAAACATCATGGATTTATTGCATTTTGGGGAAAAAATAATCAGTTTTTATAACAAAATTTTATCAAACTATCTTTGGAAAACAAAATCTGGATTTGAATTTTTAATGTTATTTTAACCTAAAGATGATATGTGAAAGTTTGAAACAGAAAATAGTGGTTTTCATTTTGCCATTTTCTTGGTAACGAAAACACATTTTTACTCAAATTAATCAAAATGGATTTATAGCATTTTGGAACCAAACTCTTCATTTAATTTATAATTTATGTATTGAAGACTGTGAAGTGTTTGACAACTGTATTCATTTTCTGTATATATTAAAATACTTAAAATATACTGTCTTTATTTTGTTTCTACACTAATTTGGAGATTAAATGCGACATTATTACAATTTAAAAAATATATTAAAAATTGTAATGTTAGGTGCAATTAATCGAGATTAATCACAGAAAAATGTGATTAATTTTTTTAATCTACTGCACTATATATATATATATATATATATATATATATATATATATATATACACACGCACACACACATACAAAATGGCTCAATAATCTAATTATTTACTTTTTTATAATGCAAATCATTTTTTTGTAATTTTTTTGTATTTTTTTGGTTATAATGCTAAGCTCCCTTTCGAAAGGGAACTCACATTGCGTCCTAGAATGCTAACGGGGAATGCCTCTGCGGGAACCAGTGTCTGAACACTATCAAATCATGCCAATCGTATTGGCCGGCGACAGCCTATGACATCACTACTAGTGTGACCCGAATGCACATAAGGGGCGCCTAGAGAACAAGTCGACCTCTTTTCGTCTTCAGGGACTGTTTTGTCTAACGCTGTTCAAATGCTGTTCTAGGTAGGGATGGCTTTTTTAAGCAGACGTTTCAAGCGGTGTGTACATCCGTGTCTTAGATATTTGATGCTTGATGACACTCATGCCTTTGTTAGAGCATGCATGTTCAGTACTTGAAAGTTCTTTACATGTTTTCGTAGAGCTTTCCCGTTGAGGAAGCTCCACTCTCGTTTGTCTCTCATCCTGTGGGAAGAGGGACAATCTTTTGTGCTCGATGCACACAGAAGAAGTTCGTCTGGAGTGTTTGTATGTGTTTATTTCGTATACTTCAGCGGCTGACGAGTGTTGTGCTGTTTGAGGATGCTTTGTCTTTTGCATCCCCAATATCAGCAGTCTGTGCTCTTTACGTTCGAGTGATGTGTGGATTGGTTCGAGTTTCTCACACTTAATCACACACATTACTTGTGCGTTGTTTGTTTGGGTGAGGAGCGTGCGCGTTCAGTTTTTGAGGAAACTGTTTGCTTGCGCTGTGTGTGTGTGTGTGTTTCCCATGGCAACCCCAGTTGCGCGTTGTTTATCTGCACCCGCGTATATGAGCTTTCCTTTCCCTTTTGATCTCCATTTTAGATCGACAAGGCATGGAAGAATCTGTTTTTCCCGCATCTGTTTACATCAGCATGTAATTCATACAGATTTCAAAGCTCTGGTCCTGCTCGTATATGACAGGACATACGCAGCAGCAGATTACACTCTGTGCTGAAGCTGGGTCAATGTTGAGTTTGTTCCATTATTACAAACCTTTCTGTCGTCATCAGGCTTGATAGTGAGTGCATCCTTTCAGTCTGCATGAGTATGGCAGGCCTTATTTACATTAAGTTCTCCACTCTTTGTAGTCACAGGTTGAGTTTTGTAGGTCGCCTCACTTTTGTGAGATCAGTTATAATTTTAGCGACCTCAGCTCCCTATAGAAAGGATTAAAAGGGGCATTTATTCATCTCAGGTGCTTTACATCAGGCCTGAGGCTGAACCAATGTGTTTTTTCCATCATGGAACACTTTTGTGTCTGGCACAGAGCTTGTTAGTCAGCACATCTTTTCAGACTGCAGAGTATGGTAGGCCACTTTTACATTTAGGCCTCTGCTTTTTAAGGTCTCAGGTTGAGCTTTAGGTTATCTCTCCTTTCGTGAGATCCATTTAAAATTCAGCGACCTCAGCTCCCTTTAGAAATGAATAAGGGGGTGGTTATTCTTTGTGTTAGATTACGATATACATGTGTGTATAATATATGTATGTATGCATATATACTTATGTATTGGGGCGTCTAACTGGGGCCCTGGAGCTCCCATGTTTAGGGAAGGTTATCGTGATACCCTTACTATGTGCCACCTCTCTTGCGAGGTTTTTATATAGTGAGGTAACGTTTAGAACGAAATATCACCTGTAGTGAATGGCATGGCCTCCTCTCGTTTTGAGAGTCGGTTTTCTTGGCTGTATCTTATCTGAGCTCCAGATAGTCGATATGTCAGGTGCTTAGGCCTTCGGCCCCGCCTTCTGCATTAGGCTATTAATGCAAGTAGCAGTCTTTGTGGCCTCCTCAAACTGTCTAGGTCGAGCTGGAGCTCCTCTTGATATTAGAGTAAAAGCGCTATGCTGAGCTTTAGTTCCCTAGTGGTGTTAGGCACAGACAGATAGCTAGGTGTTGTAGGCTTTCGTAGAAAGCCTCCCCGGTGGTTATCTCTGAGCGTTGTTAGACTTCCTCTCGTTTAGAGAGTGGAAAGCACTATGCTGAAGTCTCCGCTCTCTAGAGCTTTGGTAGTAGCTTTATCTGGTCAAGCTTAGAGCAATCTCTCAGCCATAAGCTCCTTGATTTTTATCAAGTCGTGGGGTCGACTGTTGCAGGCCCCTCCTGTGGAATTTCTTCCTGTTGGGGCCTCCATTCCTCCAGAGCTGAGCTCAGACGGTCTTTCTCGTCTTGGAGCGAGAGTTTTTGCTCAGGTCTCACACTTGAGCTCTTTTTCGGTTTAGCTCACTTCGCTCCCAGAGCTCTGTGCCCCATATGTGCCCATCACCAGTGATGCTCAGGTAGAGCGTATCAAGTACTCCCTCCTTTCAGGGCGAGTTGAGCACGCTCCCTTGGAGCTCGAGCATTAGTCCCGGGCCTGTGGCCGTGTTAAGCTAGAGTGGTAGGCCCTATCTGAGACCTCCTCATAAGCCCGGTCGCACAGATCCGTACTCCCCTTGTTTTAAGGGTAGGAAGCGTTATGCTCAGTACACGGCTCGTTTTTGGCAATGCAAATGAGTATTCCAAGCCCGCAATACCTCTAGTGGCAGTTTCTGCTGGAGTTGATTTGCTACCAAGTAGCTGGGCCTCCTTGGGAGCGATCCTCCTGGTTGAGCTAGGTTCCTGCGTGTCCTAGTTCCCTGGAGTTGAGCAGATGGTTATCAGGTAGCCCAGGCTCCAGTGGAGCCTCCCTGATACTAGCCCTGGAATTCTAGATCTGCTAGCAAGTAGTTGGCCCTCGAGTGGGCCACCTTGAATGCGATCCTCTGGGTCGAGTAGGTCCTTAGCACGTCCAGCTAAGTTTTTATCATAACTACCTAGAGTTATATCAGAGTGTAGGCTCTTCAGGAGCCTCCCTGGTACTTGCGTGAGCTTGGTCAATACTCGTCTTGGTTGAGTCTAGTTTGTACTCCCCTCGCGTTGAGGGTCGTTCCTCAGAGTACAGCACTCCCGAGTTCTGGTCAGAAGGTCAAAGGTCTTTTGTGAGACCTCCCTGGTAGATCAATATTTTAGGCTGTAGGTACTCCCTTCCCTTGTGTGGGTCGTCATATAGAGAACCTCGCTCCCTTAGTTGGTCTTAAAGGTTTAAGAGATTCTTTTAGTGAGAACTCCCTTGGTAGATCAGCTCCTGTTGGGGCTGGAGGTATGCCTCTCATTAGGGAACCTATGTAGAGTACTCAGCCTCCAGAGTGCCTTGTTTTAGAAGCGCTCTGTAGATCCTAGGCGGAGCGGAGTAACTCCCCCCGATTGCAAGGGTTTTAAGTGCTTTGCTGAGTCCTGCTCCCCAGGATGCCCGTCTCTACGATCCGGTCTGAGTTGGTTACTGCCTGTTTGCAGTCCCTCTTTCTGGACGCCTCCTCTGGAGGCAAGTGCTTTAGAGACTCTGTTTGGGTAACAGACAGGTTGTTGGCCAGACTAGGTCACTAAGATAGGCCCAGGTTGGCCTCCCTGGTGGTGTTAGAGGTAGACTATTCTCCCCTGAGAAGTGACTGGCCAGGGCTCCTTTTGGCTCCCTGGCCACATTCCCTTAAAGGAACCCCTTCTGTTTGAAGTTATTGGTTCCAAGCCCTTAAGCGGCCTTGGTAGGCCTCTGGATGTTTCTGGGGGCCTCTTTGAGGCTTATAGCTTGGGCGTTGGCCGTAGGGAATGCTGTCACTGACAGCCTATTAGACCCGTAGGAGGAGTGATTTTGTCATTTCTGTTGAAATTGTCCATCTGTTTTTTGTCAGCCATTCTTTGGCATGCACTCCCCTCAGCATGGCAGCGTGGGTATTTCGTTCCCCATTAGCTTTCTAGGACGCAATGCGAGTTCCCTTTCAAAAGGGAATGTCTCAGGTTATGCATGTAACCATGGTTCCCTGAGAACAGGGAACGAGACATTACGTCTACCTGCCATGCCTCGGGGCCGCCTGCTGAACAGTCCCTTCAGACGATAAGTGGTCGACTTGTTCTCTAGGGCTTTCGCCCTTATGTGCGTTCGGGAAGCACTAGTAGTAACGTCATAGGCTTTCACCGGCCAATACGATTGCCGTGATTTGATACCGTTCAGACACCGGTTCCCACGGAGGCGTTCCCCATTAGCGTTCTAGGATGCAATGTCTCGTTCCCTGTTCTCAGAGAACCATGGTTACATGCGTAACCTGAGACGTTCACATGAAAATGTAATACTCACGCAGTGTCCTGCGCCAGTTCATCAGATTTGGAGATCTTCCTGTAGCAGTAGACCATCTCCACCAGCAACCAGAATGTGAGGAACACCAGGAGCACATACATCATGATCTCAGAGTACTTTGCCGCAGTGTCTTCACTCGCTGAGAAAATACAAATATGTAATCAGATAGAATTTTGTATAATTAATTGAGCAATCAGAGGAGGCCTGCCAGACCGATACTGTGCCACTAAGGATGTTTGTGATGAATTCAGTCTCACTCTCAAGTGTACTGAGAATGAGGACAAAAGTGCAGAATGCATAAGTGGGCAAGTCAAAATATAGCTGCACTGCTATAATGCACTAGGAGAGTTTTCAAAGCTATTTCAGGTCATCAGGAACTATAGCAGTTAGCAAACACAAAGTGCAACTATACGTCACCTCAGATATGAGCAGTCATGCTTTGCATCCAGGTGCTACATTTGTGCGCAACTGGTTTCATATAACAATTTTAAAAAAAATAATGAAATGAAGTTTTATTTTTATTGTTATATGAACAAAAGCACAAGACTACAACAGCATGCATATCAGATCTGTAATCAGAATGAATTCACTGCTGGCAAGAATTCATTTAAATTATCTATGAATTTGCAAATTAAATTTTTTTAATTTAAAAATCAGTTAGGTGTTCAGAAACACATAGATATATATTTCCGCATGTCCTTTAGAAGACACATTACAGTAAATATTTAGCATGCAAACAAAACCACGCAATAATACAATAATACAAACATGCTCAGATACTTCATGTCAACTTTCACTTGGAGGACAGTTAGACTCAAAAATTATATTACATACTGTAAGGCATGTAACTGGTCTTTAAAAAGGTCGACACAGAGTGACTGTGTGATCAGAGGTTCTCAGCTTCACCCTTCAGAGCAGAAGCCCACCCCATATTGATCTGATTATATTTAAAATGTATCCACCACAAACTTTTTTTGCATTTGAAAATGGGTTTTAAAAGGTGAGAACCACTGTGTATACATAGATGGTAGTGCAGCGCATGTGACATTTTAGAGAAAAAATAATAATTTTGTACACTTGTCAAAAAGGATCACATTCTAAAAAGTTTTTTTATGTATGTCTCATGCACTGCAGTGAATAGATATAAAATGGCATGGAATGTAAAAGCAGAGTTGTACAGTAAGTTTGTGGTTCTGGAAAGCTGGTTGCAATTCAAAATATCCTCTAAACCCATCACTTAAATACAACGTTGTATATTTCTATCTGCGAACCGAGACACTCACAGATAGAGATGATGCATTGCGGTTGCATGATTAAATATAGACAAATATACATTAGGTAAAGTATATTCGACTGAAGTGAGAGGAAGTACTCTGCATTCAGCAATATCAGGCATCCAGAGAACAGCATACAAACCAGAATCTTTACCCCTTACAACAGATAGAGGTAAGTGGTTGCTTAGATAAAGCCCTGAAAACAACTTCCTGCCTTCCAATAAGTAAGCTTAAATAACAATAAAAACAGAACAGAGCACACCATTACTAGAACAACACAAACAACATGTCAGGACATCGTATTGAAGAAACGACACTGTACTGAGGTCAGCGGTATCTGATTTTCGAGTTACAGCATGTTTTAAAATGGCCTATAGTGTGACCATCTAAAACACTGCAGAGGTGAGGTAATCAGAACGAATATGGCTAGACAAGGTACTGTAATTCCAGCGTGAGAAATGTCTAGCGTTGTGTGCGCTCACTTACCTTCCGTTTTCACCTTTAGATCGATTTCGACTGTCTTGGTGACGGAATGCTCGAATGCATCGAACTTAAAGAAGCGGGACACCTTACATATGTATTTGCCAGTGTCATTTAAAGTGATGTTTTGGATACTAATGGAGAGGTCCTGCAGGTCTTTGCTGCCGTTCCACATCAGACGGCCCTTCCACTGCAGTTCTACATCCTCTGGCTCTTGCGGCTTATTGTCAAACAGATAGATCTGTAATGGAGAG
The DNA here is from genome assembly GCA_037950675.1 of Hypophthalmichthys molitrix. Classification (NCBI taxonomy): domain Eukaryota; kingdom Metazoa; phylum Chordata; class Actinopteri; order Cypriniformes; family Xenocyprididae; genus Hypophthalmichthys; species Hypophthalmichthys molitrix. The sequence continues at coordinate 14,882,549 of CM075506.1, forward strand.
ATGATTATGTGTCAGATATATTCATTTATTAAATACAACATGCACAAAAAAAGCTAAGAGGTGACCTTACAGGCACTGTTTTATTATCTGGACTTGTGTAGGACCACTCCACTTTGGTCTCGGCAGAGATCTCCTCTCGTTTCATGCAGTAGATGCAGGTTAACTTCATAACACGGCCTACAATGGCCTCTTTGTCTGAATCCACATCCACACACACCAGCCTGACCTCCTGCACTGAGGAAAGCACAGAGTGTTACTACATAGACATATACAAACTCTGTAAATCTATCTATCTATCTATCTATCTATCTATCTATCTGTCTGTCTGTCTATCTGTCTATCTGTCTATCCATCAGTCCAATTATCTATCTATCTATCTATCTATCTATCTGTCTGTCTATCCATCAGTCCAATTATCTATCTATCTATCTATCTATCTATCTATCTATCTATCTGTCTGTCTGTCTGTCTGTCTGTCTGTCTATCTGTCTATCCATCAGTCCAATTATCTATCTATCTATCTATCTATCTATCTATCTATCTGTCTGTCTGTCTGTCTGTCTATCCATCAGTCCAATTATCTATCTATCTATCTATCTATCCAATTATCTATCCATCCATCAGTCCAATTATCTATCTATCTATCTATCTATCTATCTATCTATCTATCTATCTATCTGTCTGTCGGTCTGTCTATCTATCTATCTGTCTGTCTATCCATCAGTCCAATTATCTATCTATCTATCTATCTATCTATCTATCCATCTGTCTGTCTGTCTGTCTGTCCCTTTGAACCACATGTAAGACAATCATGCCTTGCTTGGCCTTTGGAGCGAAAAGTTAACACCTTTCCAAAAACGTAGCTTCAATCTGCATAAACTTTATGGAGGTCAATTAAATCTGAGGCAGAGTTTTCTCAAGGGAGCACCAGAAAATGAGAAAGAGAGAGATCATTATCCATTACAAGCTCCAATTCCAGAAAGAGCTCACAGCACACCCTACTCCCGGTCAGACAAAAACATACTTTAAAGTGCACCGATTACTGCAGACACATGCTCAGTATTGACGGCAGAGAACACCTCATTGAGCAGGGGCCTGGCCGAGGCCTCAACGATGTGAAGATTGTTCTGGAGTGTTCACTCGACTGTGAACATAACCTCTATGCCATTGTTGAAATGGAGGCCATCTTACATAACTTACAGCCTCAAGCACAAGCTGTCAACACTGATCGCGCCTTTTCTGTTTGAAGAGTCATATGGACCAATGGAAACACCAAATGTAGTTGTCCAGCACACAACCATACTGTAGATAATGCATAATAATGATTAGTTGTGACATATTTCGACACTAGTCAAAGAAATGTGAACTTAATGGTAGATGAAATAAAATTCTAAATATATTTGAAAACGTAATATTCTGATGACACCAGACTGCCAAAATCTGTGAAGAGAGGCTGTGTGAGTCATTGACACTTATGTTACTGTTTACAGCTGAATCAATGCCATATCTGTATGTAGGAATTGTATTTTTTGCGGATATGTAAATTTGTGTCTCATAATGTTCAAGAAGTACCTTGCATACCTCAAACACTGTCTGTACTAACGCTCTGATGTATAATCAACTGGTTTAAATGGTTTCTGTATCCTAGGAGATACAGACATTTAAAAGGCTGGGGGAGTGAGTTAGTGAGAATAATTTCTGATTAAAAAAATATTGGGGTCCCTTCAAATACTCAAGTGGATTGATATAAAAACATCTTTATCTAAAAGCAATATAACAGCATGCTGTAAATAATACCACAAATGATGTCTTTTGCATTTACATGGGAGATACAAACTGTAAAATCAAAAACAAATTAAAAAAAAAAAATCTGATCAGTTCCTATAAATAGATAAAACTAATAAAAAAATTATTTAAAATATTTTCACAAAAAGGTGTCTGTTACAAAAATACTCGTTATTTATCATTCGAATTAGACATTTAAAATATCAAAACACTTACCAGCAAATAGGAACAGCAATAGCAAATGCAACACAAGCCTCATGTGAGTTGCCATGCTGGGAGTTCTAATAACAGGGCGGCGTCTCAGATTGAGTCTTCCTGTTAGTACAGAGAAAAAAGAAAAATCGACACTGAAACTTCATTTTGAAGAGGTTAAAAGCTTGTTATATATATATATATATATATATATATACATATATATATATATATATACATATATATATATATATATATGACTGATAGAATATGGGGTTTCAGCACCACGGACAGCGCCCAATCGCACGCGATTGTCAATTACTTACTATTTACAGCAGATGTTTACATCACTGACACGGAGGTCTGTAAAGATGACCCACTATGACTTTAATAACAAACTACTAATGAAACAACTCGGAGCTGAGGTTTACGGGACGGAATAAACGTTTTCATTTTTCTCAAGAAAAAGTTTGAGGTTTCTTACCGAGATTCAAACATCCGTAACCGACTTAAACTAGACGCGGACGCTGCTGTTCCATGGCGATGCTCGTGAATCTGAAGACCTGTGGATCCTAATGATTCCTGTAGAAAATTCGCGCGAAGTAAAGAAAATCCGGCGCCTCTAAAACGAGCTGTTTCAGAAGATATTAGTAACAGAAAAGGATTACGGTTTCCTTGTGTTTCCTTTTGAATCCATATGAGCAGTACAGATGCTCCATCGTCAAACCTCTGCAGCTATAGAATAAGAGACGCCTGTCTTTGTTTTCTTACTAAGTAGCCACTTACTCATGACAGACATGCTAAGTGCGCATGCGCCGCTGGGTCCACGTTCAAACTGGCTTCTACAAACGTTGCTTAGCAGTGACCTGCAAAAGTCTTTAAACAACAACAAAGAATTGAACTAAAACTTGTTTCGCTGATATTTTAAAAGTAATCTTTCATCTATTTTACACACTTATTCACAACATTTGCTGGCAAAACAATGGTTTCATATTTTTGCATGTTACCTTTTAGCTCTTGTGTAAATTGTTGTCATTCATAGCTAATTGTTTTACGGCTTAATTTTGCTATAAAGCCTGTACTGTAAAATGATTTTTCAATGCCTTTAAAGTTTACTGAAGTACGTTTTACAGGAAAATACTATTTCAGTCTTTCTACTTCAAACGTTTAATTCAACGTGTTACTTGCCGTTTCTTTCTTATAATTAATTGTCAAATTGAAAACTGTTTCTACACCAAATTGTTTCCAGTGATTTAATAGCAAGTTTCATTGTGACAACTTACCCCATACAGTGTGACAACATGCCCCGCTATTTTTAATATATATATTTTTCTTTATAGTGTTCAGTGAATTGTATGAATGTTCTAGGCAATATCACTGGACATATTCAGTATCTTTTTGTGTGTGTACACAAAAGTGGTCCTTAAAGAATGAACCCAAATATTCACTGGACTAAAAAGTGAGACAACTAGCCTCTATATTGTCCTCTATATTGTATTGTTTTATTCAAGGTCCAATGCCTAATGTGTGATTTGTTCATAGGTGGCAGTGGAGTCCTCATGACCTGGCAACTTACGCAACAGAAAGTGAAAGATATGAAGCCGAAGCTTCGTCAGAGCCCACACATTTAACACAGATCAGTGAGTTGTACACCAGCATCTATTGTTCAGTCATCAGCTCCTGTCTTCTCTCCCCTCATAAACAACATCCATCAACCCCAATGAGAACAGCACATCATGAGCTGTATGCATCTGCAGCCTTCTATTGTGTCTGCTCAAGAACAGCATTTCATCATTTCAACCCACACGCTGGTCCTACTTAACCTACGCGTGGTCGGGGAAGTGCAATTACTGCAATTATTATAGTCATACCGAATCTAACCTTTCCAGCTTTCAGTCACCACATGGATGATGACTGCTGAAGAAACTGACAAATGCAAAATGGCATTTCGAGACAAAATGTGCCATATGTTTAAATAGGCCCAAAAAATGTATACAAATGTATGGCTATTAAGTTAAAATGCTTTCAGTAACATGACTGGCAGCATATAGTGCACATAAGGACAAACACTTAATGGAAAACATCTGAGAATTAGGATAAATGTGTTTCCTACTTTCCAGTAGTCCATATGGTCTGAAATGCATATGCAAATTCTACGTTTATGGTCACGATGGCTTAGCCATATGCAACAGTGTACATTTACGCCCATCTTGCTTTTCTATACAAATAAAATGGATTTCTCTTCATTGCGGTACCGTTGGGAAGGATAATTTGTTGGGATTAGATCCCTGTTTCAGTATTAACACAAACATAAGATTTGTTTCTAATCTTACAATTAGAATGTTGCAATTTAATCTTGCCAAAGTAGTAATGTATGGGAACCCATGAAGCTTAGTACAAAGGTCAGAGTTAAGGATTACAGATTTCATCATTGGGATTATGGCTGCTTTATTATGTTGACCTCACAGGAATACAAAGAGCACATGATTCACAGACCTAGAATTTATAACAAACGGTCTGCTTGTTGTGTTTCCACCAGTCATGCCAGATGCTTTCCAATATATTCCAACAAACAGGAATTGAATTGTGGAAGGGATTGAAAGTGATTTCTCTCAGTGTGGTGTGTCTGTACAGAGCTCTAATACAATAGCAGGAGTGCACTGCTTAGAGAGGGAAATGTTGCCAGCAGGCTTGGTCTCGGCACAGACTAAAAATGGCAGGCCTGGTGGTTGCTATACCCACGATACAGGGAAACCATGGCAACAGCTACGCAAAATGACAGCGTGGAGAGAGCAGGCCAGTGTAATGCTTTCATCCAGCAGTGGAGGATAAAACCCTGTGTGTCTGTTTATTAGCTTCAGTACATGAATAGGTTACATTGTATGTAATATAATATAATATAATAGTTTCTGCAGGGTCTTAAAAAGGTATTAAAAAGTCTTAAATTTGACTTGGTGAAACCAGCATAATATAATATAATAGGGTTTCCACAGGGTCTTAAAAAGTCTTAAATTTGACTTGGTGAAACCAGCAGAATGTAGAATAGAATAGAATAGAATAGAATAGAGTTTCCGCGGGGTCTTAAAAAGTCTTAAATTTGACTTAGTGAAACCAGCAGAATAAATAATATAATATAATATAATATAATATAATATAATATAATATAATATAATATAATATAATATGGTTTCCACAGGGTCTTAAAAAGTCTTAAATTTGACTTGGTGAAACTAGCAGAATGTATAATACAATAGAATAGAATAAAGTTTCCGCGGGGTCTTAAAAAGGTACTAAAAAGTCTTAAATTTGACTTGGTGAAACCAGCAGAATGTAGAATAGAATAGAATAGAATAGAATAGAGTTTCCGCGGGGTCTTAAAAAGTCTTAAATTTGACTTAGTGAAACCAGCAGAATAAATAATATAATATAATATAATATAATATAATATAATATGATATAATATGGTTTCCACAGGGTCTTAAAAAGTCTTAAATTTGACTTGGTGAAACTAGCAGAATGTATAATACAATAGAATAGAGTTTCCGCGGGGTCTTAAAAAGGTACTAAAAAGTCTTAAATTTGACTTGGTGAAACCAGCAGAATATATAATATAATATAACATAATATAATAAATAGTTTCTGCGGGGTCTTAAAAAGGTCTTAAAAAGTCTTAAATTTGACTTGGTGAAACCAGCAGAATATATAATATAATATAATATAATATAATATAATATAATATAATATGGTTTCCACAGGGTCTTAAAAAGTCTTAAATTTGAAACCAGCAGAATGTATAATAGAATAGAGTTTCCGTGGGGTCTTAAAAAGTCTTAAATTTGATTGGGTGAAACTAGCAGAATGTATAATAGAATAGAATAGAATAGAATAGAGTTTCCGCGGGGTCTTAAAAAGGTCTTAAAAAGTCTTAAATTTGAAACCAGCAGAATGTATAATAGAATAGAATAGAATAGAGTTTCCACGGGGTCTTAAAAAGTCTTAAATTTGACTTGGTGAAACCAGCAGAATATATAATATAATATATTATAATATAATATAATATAATATAAAATTTAATATAATATAATAGTTTCCGCGGGGGTCTTAAAAAGGTACTAAAAAGTCTTAAATTTGACTTGGTGAAACCAGCAGAATATATAATATAATATAATAAATAGTTTCTGCGGGGTCTTAAAAAGGTCTTAAAAAGTCTTAAATTTGACTTGGTGAAACCAGCAGAATATATAATATAATATAATATAATATAATATAATATAATATAATATGGTTTCCACAGGGTCTTAAAAAGTCTTAAATTTGAAACCAGCAGAATGTATAATAGAATAGAGTTTCCGTGGGGTCTTAAAAAGTCTTAAATTTGATTGGGTGAAACTAGCAGAATGTATAATAGAATAGAATAGAATAGAATAGAGTTTCCGCGGGGTCTTAAAAAGGTCTTAAAAAGTCTTAAATTTGAAACCAGCAGAATGTATAATAGAATAGAATAGAATAGAGTTTCCACGGGGTCTTAAAAAGTCTTAAATTTGACTTGGTGAAACCAGCAGAATATATAATATAATATATTATAATATAATATAATATAATATAAAATTTAATATAATATAATAGTTTCCGCGGGGTCTTAAAAAGGTACTAAAAAGTCTTAAATTTGACTTGGTGAAACCAGCAGAATATATAATATAATATAATAAATAGTTTCTGCGGGGTCTTAAAAAGGTCTTAAAAAGTCTTAAATTTGACTTTGTGAAACCAGCAGAATATATAATATATTATAATACAATACAATACAATATAATATAGTTTCCACAGGGTCTTAAAAAGGTCTTAAATATAATATAATATAGTTTCCACAGGGTCTTAAAAAGGTCTTAAATATAATATAGTTTCCACAGGGTCTTAAAAAGGTCTTAAATATAATATAGTTTCCACAGGGTCTTAAAAAGGTCTTAAAAAGTCTTAAATTTGAAACCAGCAGAATGTATAATAGAATAGAATAGAGTTTCCACGGGGTCTTAAAAAGTCTTAAATTTGACTTGGTGAAACCAGCAGAATATATAATATAATATATTATAATATAAGTTACATTAGCTGGTTGTAGGAATGCGCACGACGAAGGAGATCACGGGAAACAGTCTTTTAATAAATCCACAGGCAGAAAAACAGGAGAAACAACCACACTTGACACAAACGATACCGGACAATACTGAACAGGAAACACAGGGCTTATTTACATAGGGAAACAAGGAGGGTGATGGAACACAGCTGAAAGTGATGATTGGGGTGATCAGTATCCATGGTGACTAACGGGTGGCGGGAAAAGGCACAACACAAGTCCAAAAACAAGTCCAAAACAGAGTGCACATGTAACAATATAATATAATATAAAATTTAATATAATATAATAGTTTCCGCGGGGTCTTAAAAAGGTACTAAAAAGTCTTAAATTTGACTTGGTGAAACCAGCAGAATATATAATATAATATAATATAATATAATATAATATAATAAATAGTTTCTGCGGGGTCTTAAAAAGGTCTTAAATTTGACTTTGTGAAACCAGCAGAATATATAATATATTATAATACAATACAATACAATACAATACAATACAATATAATATAATATAGTTTCCACAGGGTCTTAAAAAGGTCTTAAAAAGTCTTAAATTTGACTTGGTGAAACTAGCAGAATGTATAATAGAATAGAATAGAATAGAATAGAGTTTCCACAGGGTCTTAAAAAGGTCTTAAAAAGTCTTAAATTTGACTTGGTGAAACCAGCAGAATATATAATATAATATATTATAATAATATAATATAATATATTATAATATAATATAATATAATATATTATAATATAATATAATATAAAATTTAATATAATATAATAGTTTCCGCGGGGTCTTAAAAAGGTACTAAAAAGTCTTAAATTTGACTTGGTGAAACCAGCAGAATATATAATATATTATAATACAATACAATATAATATAATATAATATAATATAATATAATATTAGTTTCCACAGGGTCTTAAAAAGTCTTAAATTTGACTTGGTGAAACTAGCAGAATGTATAATAGAATAGAATAGAATAGAATAGAATAGAATAGAGTTTCCGTGGGGTCTTAAAAAGTCTTAAATTTGACTTGGTGAAACCAGTAGAATATATAATATAATATAATATCTAGATAAAAAAAAAATTAAAACTTGAAATAAAGTTTTAGGATTTTTAAAAATGTAAAACGTAATAAAATATAAAAATGAATTCTAAGTCACTAATCAAATAAGCTAATTTGTGATTAAAAATTTAAGGTTAATTTGTAATTAAACTCGAACTGTTATGATAATATAATTTGTAATGAATAAATTATATTAAATTTAAATAATAATAAAAATAATGCAAAGTAGACATTTTCACTAATGGTCATACAAAGTTCATACAAAGGTTGCCTTGAAGGTCAAAACCTGTTTTTTGAACCTCATAATGGGACTAGATCAATCCCAGGACAGAGCATCGTGACCTGCATGATTCTCAGAAACGTTCTGCATACTGAGTAGGCCAAGAAACAGAGAGGCCATTCTGTCAGTCTGCATAAATTGAAAGGCACAGCAGTCTCTTTGTTTGCTGCTGAAGTGTTACAATAAAAGGATGTTTTATCAGCTTTTTAAGTTCCTGTAAGGTCCTACAAGTGACAAAGATGACATTTCATCCTAACTATTGCAAAGAGAGATGTGTTCTATCACATATTACATCATTACTCGGTTTATGCTTTCAGGTTTAAATACTATCAAAAACTGGAAACAGGGAACACTTGCCACATCCTACATTTACATCCTACTCCATCTCCCATGAGGAAACACTCCAGCTTTTTACCTCCTACTGCTGAACCACCTCTCAATACAAACCTAAAAAATATCTCACCTCATCAATCCATTCTTGACCAGTGCTGCATCAGATTTTAACACAAATATGGAACCCCACAAATATTAGTAACCACCAGCAGCAGCTTTCCTTTTTATCTGGAATGTGCTGAAAAATCAAAACTGGACAAAGAACTGATCATTTTTTTGGTTTCTATTTGAAGTAGACACATTTTAGTTGAACTGCTAGGCATCTTTATGCTCTGTTATATGTTTGGCACTGTTTCCTATTTAATGGTCTGTTCCCAAAGAAAGTACAGAGCAATTTATATAATGATGCACACAAAACAAATCACCAGGTCTCAAGAGACTTTATAGAGAGCTCACATTCTTTATCACTGAATAACAACCAGGAGCAAGATTACACAAGCAAATCACACATCTCTGGACTCAAAAAGAGAAATGACTGTCTAGCACTATACCAAGTCTGACGTTATGTGCTACATTATGAAACCTTTCAAATGAAGTCCCTCTGCACCATTATTTACTGGTGCAAACCATTTAAAATAAGAAAACAGATTTTTAGGAGACTTGGTGAGATTTCAGGTTTACTTACATTAATTTATGTTTACACTATTGAGAGGTCTGTAAGTGCAACAGAGTGAAACTTTCAGCGGCGCTGGTTCCGGAAGTATATTTTCCAATAGGGATTTTTTTTAAAAAAAAGTCTTCGTTAAAGAGTTACAGTCGAACCAAAAATTATTCAGACATTTGTGATATATTTTTACTAGTGGGTGCAGGACACTATAGTTCATTTATGTAAGTGAGGATAGCAAAATAAAGTAAACTGTGACATATTATACCTTCATTCAGTGGACTTCCAGTAAAATTGATAAAAATTTGGAACCAAAAATTATTCAGACTCTTTGACCTGACCATGTTTTGCTTAAGTGTTATCTGACATAATTAAGATTAATTTTTTCTGACACAGTTTAACTCTGAGATCTTGTCATATTTTATTACCATTTTTTTTTTAACTATAGTGAATAAACTGTATTAATGAAGGAAATGTTCAAGGTGTCTGAATACATTTCTGAATACATGAACCAAGCCAATCAGCTATGAGGTACAGTACATGTAAATCACAACACTACAATTTTTGATCGGAAAGCAAAACAGTTTTGAAAATCAGAAAAAAACCCAAAGGTACAAGACTGTGAAATTAACAGCTTTAGTGAGGGAAAGAACTACAATCCCATGAAGCACTGCGAACAGCATAATAAATTTTTAAATTTAGAAATGTTGATTATGTATATAAAAATATATATTTTAAGTTTATTGCAAAATATGCGTATAAATATACAAACACTTAAGTATTTTGAGAGATTGACTCGCAGTGCTTCATGGAAGTGGGTGGAGCTAAAGAGCTATTTTGGCATGTGTTGTTTTGTTTTTTTGAATCCCTGATTGGTGTAATTTTCTGTACAGCATCATGGGTAATGTAGTTTTTTTTTTCCAGGAATTCTGTTAAAGGGTTAGTTCATCCAAAAATGAAATTTCTATCATTAATTACTTACCCTCATGTTGTCCCAAACTCGTAAGACCTTCGCTCATCTTTGGAACACAAATTAAGATATTTTTGATGAGATCAGATACCCTCGGATTCACACATAGGCAGCAACGACATTGCACCTTTTGAGGTCCAGAAAGGTACTAAAGACATTGTTAAAACCATCAACGTGACTACAGTGGTTCAACCTTATAATTATGAAGCGACAAGAATACTTTTTGTGCACAAAAACAAAACAAAAAGAATGACATTATGACTTCGTAATGACAGGGGACAGATGAATTTGTTGAATAAAGTTGTTATTTTTTGTTTTGTTTTTGCGCACAAAAAGTATTCTCGTCGCTTCATAACAACCACTGCAGTCACGTCGACGGTTTTAACGATGTCTTTTAATACCTTTCTGGACCTCAAAAGGTGCAATGATGTTGCTGCCTACGTGTGAATCAGATACCCTCGGATGTCTTTATAAATATAAATTTGTGTTCCGAAGATAAACGAAGGTCTTACGATTGTGGAACAACATGAGGGTGAGTACAGAAATTTCATTTTTGGGTGAACTTACCCTTTAAACATGATTGTTTTAAAAATAAACTGAAATAATGCAGGCTGACGGCTTCAGTAGAAGCAAATACCATGGATTAACAACCTCACAGCTCACAGTAGTTCATTTGTTTGTATATCAGTTTTAATGTAGACAGTTTACTAAGTGGCATTACCAATAGATCTTTCTAGAAGATCAAATGGACATAATTTACTTTTTAAAAATTAATTTGCCATAATATGAATAATAAATTACAACACTTACGGCAGGATGGTCACTTAATGGACATATCAATGGATCTTCAGCCCAATAACAAAGGACAGTATTTCTGCAAATAAAACAGTGATTCCCATACAAAGCCGCACTGCACAGTAGACTCTAGATCTGTCCATGAGTTCATTATTCAAGTGGAGTCCTCTCAGGTATTGCAGCTGTTCGTTTGTAATGAAGAGAGCCAGGACAGAAATAGGCATGATCACAGCTACCTCCTCCAGAAATACAGCATGACAACCTGTTCATTAATAATGTATATTAAACAAACACTCAGACAAAGAGCAAAAGCAACTACATTTGCATTTACTGGAGAAAATACAGTGCTTGCCAAGCAGCAAAAGAATAGTGTTAAAGTTTTTTTTTTATATATATAGTTATTAAGGTTAACCCAAACAGATTGATATGCACAAATAACAACAGCAAACACCCAAACAGGTGAATGTGATTTCACCAAGTACGACATGTTCCTGGATCAACATCTTTGTTGATCCTGGAAAAACATTCCAATCAACCAATCAGATTTGAGGGACAAGTTTACCGTTTATGTCAAGTTTAGGCTTGCAACCAGGGTTAGGTGCTTCTACATCAATGTTATTCCCCTCTGATTTCAGGGATAAGTTATGGGTAGGATTAGGATTAGGTTTAGGGGTAGGAATAGGGTTAAGACTAAATTTTCAGACAGGAATGTTGTTCCAGGATCAACAAAATATGTACTTACTTGGCAAAATCATGGTGACCCACAAAAACACTGACAATTACTATTGTTGTTGCTAATAGTTGAGGTGATAATCGTTGTTGTTGCTACCACTACAATTAATATACAAAAAAAAAAAACTACTAGTATTATTATACTGCAAAAATTATATATACGGATATATATTTTATATACTGATATAAAAACATTGTATCAGTATCAATAGAGGATTTCAAACATTTTAAATGCTAAGTTTCTCAAAAGTATAAAGTTGAACTAAAAATGAATGGCACATCTAGGAATAAATTTAAACATCCACAAAATAAAGTTTGAGCGTGAGAATAATAAGATGTATGAGGGCCTTGCAATCACTGTATCTACTTCAGCAGCAGTACACTGAGGCTGACAGGTATGTTAAGTGGAAAGTCTGCCCTGGATGCCACATGGACATGCTGTTTGTTTAATTTAAGTGATAAAGGCTGACGGCAAACAGCCAATGGAAGTTTCTTGAGCGTATCAGCTCAAGGACAGAGAGTTGTAACACTGATAGCGGGTGATGATAGCTATTGCTCACCCCTCCCAATCTGTTCACAGTCTGTTCCCTCTAGAGGAATAGAGTTTAGCCCGGCTCAGAGCATGAGCACGCATGAACTGTTAGATTACTGACTGGAAAACAGAGAACGAGGCAGAGATAAAACATGTCACATATATATTACTGCTCAGAAGAGCATAAGGTGTTTAATTAATAATATTTTCCATGTTTTTCAGACCGACTAATAAGAAATTAGAAACTTTTTTAGCATAAATGTACTGAAACAAGATTTTTTTCTAACTTTAGGGCTAACAACCATGTTCAAAAATGAAAATAAATAATAAATAAAAACACCTACACTAATGTAAAGTCAGTAAGATTTTTTTAAAGAAATTACTACTTTTATTCAGCAAGGATGCTTTAAATTGAAGTGATAGTAAAGACATTTACATTGTTACAAATGATTTATATTTTAAATAAATACAGTTTTTCTATTAATTACAGAATCCTAAAAACTGTATCACGGATTCCACAAAAATATTAAGCAGCACAACTGATTTAAACATGAAAAATGTTTCTTGAGCAGCAAATCAGCATATTAGAATGATTTCTGAAGGATCACGTGACACTGAAAAATGGAGTAATAATGCTGAAAATTCAACTTTGTCATCACAGGAATACATTTTAAAATATATTTAAATTTTAATACTTCACAGTATTACTGTTTTTACTGAATTACTGATCAAATAAATGCAGCCTTGGTGAGCAGACTTCCTTCAAAAACATTTTATAATAAAATATTATCGACCCCAAAATTTTGAAAGGTATATTGTAAATAGCTTATATGTATATGTTAATGGAAATTTAAAAACATAAAATAAAATAAAGCATAACACTGCATCCAAGCTAATGATAAAGCTACAGGGGTAGGACAAAATAATGTGAACAGTGAACACCCATTATTATAGGGGTTAATATGATTTGTGTAGGCTACAGTGAAAAAGCAAACACTGCGATAATAATGTTATCTTTTATTCATCTTTTTTGTTGTTTATATTCTCTAGCTCATATATCAGTGGTTACAAGCTATGTGTGAAATCTTCAAAGCCCATTTATCATCTGTAACCTTAACAGCCCAATTGTGTGTTTTATGATTGTGCACACAAAGCATGGCAAGACTTCATCAACGAAGAAGAATAGAGGCAAAAACCGAAAGTGAATGATAAGGACCGCCGAACACTAAGAAGGATTGTGTCCAAACAACACGGAACAACTGCAGCAAAGTGACAGCAAAGCTAAATATTCACCCTGAAGACCATGTTTCCACAAAAACTGACCACAGAAAACTTCACAAAGCCAACATCAATTAAAGACCTGCAATTGTTCAAAACACCACTGCTAAAATGTGAAAAAGATGGTGTGACGATCATAAAACCTGGATGGTTGGAGCACCAAGATGAACATTATCATCTGCCCTGGTCTGTTTAATCACCTCGACTTGAATATTATCGAACTACTGTGGGAAGTTTTGGAGAGAAGAGTGAGAAGCAGACATCTCTGGAACAACTGACAGAAGTTCTGATAACAACATTCAACTGGAAACTATTCAGAAGTTGTATTAATCTATTCCAATAAGGTTGGATCTGTATTAAACTCCTAATAAAGAAATTTCCCAGGTGTTCATGTTATTTTGTCCAACCCCTATATCTCCTTCATGTAAGTTTTTGTCATAAACAGCCATGACATCTACAAGTCACAGTGAGAGGACATTTTGGTTTCTGTTTCTATGTCATCTTGCCCTTCTCCTCCTGTACATTAAACATTAAATATCTTCTGACTGACTGTGACTGTGTCACAAAAATTTCGCATTCATTGTGTTTTTAGAATCTAAATAATAATAACCATTTTCAAAAAATTTCCTCACGCAGTCACACGCTTTTCCTCATCTTTGTCCATATGCTTGCTCTGCTTTTTCTTGTTGCTGGACTTCCCTGTGGCAGGTGTCTCTTTCTCTGGTCTTGTGTTGTCTGGTTTGCGTTTGCTGGGTGTCTGGCTGTCTTTCTGAGCTGCTCTGTCTTCATTAGGGCTCAGTTTAGAAAGCCTGTCTCTCATCTCCTTCAGCCTCTGCTCCACCGTACACTTCTGCAGCTCCAGCATTATCTGTTGCTCCTGCTAGCGTGGGGAGCGTGAGAGACACAGACAGAAAGAGTGAGAAATACATTTTACAATGTAAATGCATTTGGCACTCCCTCCCACATTGTGGGGATTGCTGGGGTCTCCACTGGCTCTTACCTGTAGCGGTTTGTCAAACTTGGGCTCTTTCTTCTCCGGTGGGCTAGGTACGTGCGTTGCCCTGTGGAGTTCAGAGGAGAGCTGCTGGTAAACTTCATTAAGTCTGTTTATTTCTCTCTCCACACACAGCACCTGAAGCACAGGTAGAGGATAAAAAAGGACATCTCCATAGCTGTATACTCTTCAGAATAAATAAAACATAAGATGCAAAAGTACATTCACTCACTGGGACTTGAGTCTTTAGGCCAGTTTGCCCTCGTCCTGCAACAATATACACAAAAGACCCAAACATTTTACCTATTTCCCAGCTATTTGCTAGGCTAAAAATGTTTACTGTTAAGCACTCTCCTAATACAATCAATCCCTCACCATCTCCATGTCTGTCTTTCAGAGTTGGTTTTAGTTCCTGGAGGAGCTGTTCCAACTTGAAGTATTTATATACTTGAAGTCTAAAATCAGTTGAGGAACTGAGTTAATATGTTCTTAATGTTTTAATATGTTCTTAAAGTCAAATGCACTTTAGAAATGATACTAACCTTTCTGCCAGCAGGTGCTGTGCAAAATGGGTCTCAATAGGCATTTTTACACTGAAGAAGTTCTCTACTAATGTTCCAAAGGCCTCCAGTGTGTTTTCTTCATCCATCTATGGATGTACATGTGAAAAAGTCCGTTATACATGTGAAAAAGTCTGTTATAGCTCTTCCTGGATTTCATATATACAGTGCACAACATAAATGAGTATACCCCCTCTGAACAAATAACAAAAGATGTATTTTCTTAATGACCATTAATACAATTCATGGAAAGATGGCAAAATTGAAATGTATTAAACATATACTTAATAAAAACAGAGAAATGTATGTCATCAATATCCGTAAAATATGTAAATTAGCCAATCTTGTTCAAACGAAGGACTGCAGAAATTAGTACACCCTAGATTTAATCCAACAAATGTACAATATTCTAGTACTTAGTATGCCCTCCATAATTTTAAGTATACTGTTCTGACCCCTCTTGGCACTTGGCCTCTTGAGTGTACAAGTTCATGGCAAATTTTCACATCTGTCCTGTTTAACTCCTGAATGATGAGCTCCTTAAATGTCCTGATCTTTAATGCGAAGTGTTGCTCAACTCGTCTCTACAGAATCCCCCACAGGCGCTCAAGAGTGCCAAGATTGGGTGAAATACATGTCCACAGAAGGTTTTTCACCTTTGGAGAATTCATGTCATCATTGCCACGTTGAAAAAAATGCCCAACAATGCAGGGAATGAGGAGAGGGTAGCATCTTCGGTTTCAAGTTTGTGTATTACATCACACAGTGGTGTGTGAATTCATGAGGGCATTGATAAAACACAACTCCCTCACATCTTCAGCACTCATACATCCCTATGTAAGAGCTTTACTACCACTGAACTTTACTGTGGGAACCAGGCACTTCTCACTGTACTCCTCCTCTAGCAACACCATAACATTTTGGATGCTGTTAGATCCAAAATGGTTGACTTGGTCTCATGAGACCAGAGTATTGATTCCCAGAATCTATATTTTGTAACTGACTTTATAACTGACTTTATTGTGCTTTGGCTACAGTAGGTAGTTCCAGTGAGAACAACAACCATGCATGTCATTTCTGCAGGCTGCATCTTACTCTGTGAGATAAACAGTCACTCTTTTTATAGCTTTTGCTGGCTCTGAGACACTCGCTTGGTATTTCTCCTTCTCTTTGTCTAGCAAAAAATCCCTCATCACTAAATGAAAGCTTAAAATGAAGGTGTGATTATGTCAGGGGTCTTGTCACAATTCCATTGTTTTTGAATTTCTGTTACTTTTGCTATATTTTCACATTTAAAACAATGATTTGGTAATCCTCTTGTACCACTGTCCTCTTTTGTGCTAAGACAAGTCTTCTGACAGTTCTCTCCCAAGCGGTTCCATTGTTGTCAGCATTAAATCTAAGAATGATTCAGTGGGAAATTTAAGTTTCAGAGGGGGTGTAGTCATTTATGCTGTGCACTGTATATTTCAAACAGGTGCCTTACCTTTCCTTTCCTCTGGTCTTCAGTGAAAAAGTGATGAAACAACTGCATGCTTAATGCCGATATGGCCAAGTGGAAGGCTTTTATGAAGTAGAGAGGTTTTGAATCTGTAAAAATTTAAATGGCAAAAGATTTTTTTAACATTAACTAATAATGAACTGCACTCATATAGTATTTATTAATCGTTGTTAATGTTAATTTCAACAGTTACTAATACATTATTAAAATCTTGCTAAAATTAGTTAATGCACTGTGAACTAACATGAACAAACAATGAACAACTGTATTTACGTCAACTAACATTAACGAAGATTAGTAAATACAGTAACAAATGAATTGCTTATGGCTAGTTCATGTTAGTTAATACATTAACTAATGTTTTAACTAATGAACCTTATTGTAAAGTGTTATCGAATATTTTAATGGCCTAATTTTTTTGTTAGTATCTTTAATTATTTTTTCACTACTGTTCAAAAGTGAGGTCAGTAATACTTTTTTTCACCAAGGATGCATTAAATTGATCAAAAGTGACAGTAAAAAAAATATTTCAAATAAATGCAGTTTTGCCATCATAAGAAAATAGAGGAATATATAAAATATATTACTATAGAAAACAGTTTGATGTAATAATATCTCACAATATTACTGTATTTCTGTCAGGACCACTATCGTCAAATATGATTGATAATTGCATAGAGTTTGTATTGGCGGTATGGTTCTGTTCTGGGCAAGAACTCCCTGCGCATCCATGCAACCTAGCATGGATAAGAGCAATAACCCCCCTATTTCAAGAATTAGTCTGATTCAGAGGGGAATCATAAGGCCAATCCTGACTGAAGAGAGGAGGAGCTGGGGATGGAGGAGGGTAATTAGCTCCTGAGAAATGCAATAGCTGCTGATAATACTGAGAAGCTTATATATGGATGCTGTGATAGGTGTCGTATTCCTATAGGTAGACGTAAGTCACCTGGGAGTCAGCTGATGCGAGCTTGACTGACGTGACCTGCCAGAACTGACGCTAACGCTGGATTTTCAATCAAATAAATGTAGACATGGTAAACTTTTGAACGGTAGTGTTTATGTCCAGTATGTTTTTGGTTTCCTCCTGCCAGACTGTCATTGTAAACAAGAATTGTCTTGTTAAATAAAGGTGAAAAAAAGCTTTAGAGATCTTTGACTAGAGTAAACAACTCTTTATGGAAGAATAGGGCAATCTTTCTTACCTGAGTTTATGTAGGCCATAGAGTGCAAGAGAATGGAGATGAACTGGCCAGCATTTTGAAGCTTGTTCTCTAGGATATACAGAATTTGATTGGCTGTGTCATAATAGAAGTCTTTATGGCAGTAGGCCAGCAGGTTATCACAGTTCGAGACTGGCACTGTCCTGGCCAACAGCAGCATGACAGGGGGGAAGTCACAAGCTCTGCTCAATAGACGCACAACATGGCAGCCAAACAGAAAGACTGCGAAATGCTGGGGGGAAAGGTTGTCAAGGGCAACAGGGATCAGGTGTGATGGTTCACTCTCCGCTGGGCTGATAATTACTGAAGGAGAAAGAAGCAAATGTTGATCATTACAAAACTCTGAAACATTTAGGAGACCTTACATAGCACACAAAACAGACAATTATGAGGGGAAAAAATATTATATTATTATATAATAATATATTTTATTTTTTATGTATATTCATATAAAATAGAATATACTTTATATTATATTTTATATTTGTATTTTTTTAAGTAATTTTGTTATATATCAGTATAATTACTGTAATTAGCTCATTGACATTCAAAGTGCATTTCTATTTTAGCCCACTGACCAGGATTAAATACAGTCCATAAGCACAAATGTGTACTGACCGTCCTCTGTCCTGGGCGTTTGGGCAAGAGTCTGGAGAGATTCCTTTATCTCCTGCAGTGTTTTGGAGAGGGGCGTCAGAGACACAAACTTGGCCAGTTCCTCTTCACTCACACAGGGGATGGTGCTCTGCTGCTGACCTGACAGATGAGAGCATGTACTTTCAGCACAGCAGCATCCCGGAAGTGAAAGGTTGCAAACTGGTTTTTAACAAGGTCATACCTGGATCTGAGGAAGCTGCCTCTGTATCAGCACCCACTTTAAACTCTGACATATCTGCAGGGGAAAACTGTAAAATGATAAAGAAATACTTATTAGGTTATTTCACCCAAAAGTGAACATTCTGTCACTATTCACTTATTTGTGTCGTTCCAAACCTGTATGAGTTTTTTTTTTTTTTTTTTCCTCTGTGGGACAAAAAAGCTGTACGCTTGCGTCCAAATCAGATTCAGTGTATCATTTGTGAATGAATTATTCAAACTGGTGAACTAAATAAAATGATTTTTTTTAAAAAGACAACCCAAACGCAATGTTATTTTAGTATTATTTATATTATTATTATAGTATTTATTACTATTTTGAGTTAGCTTTTGTTTTTATATTTTCAGTTTTCATTTTAATTTGTTTTAGTAATATTGTAATTTCAGTTTTATTTTTAGCAAGATACGATCTGATCATAAATTGACAATAGCAGTATTTTTGTGAGCATCATATTTAAAGAACATTTGTCTCAAGGGTGAGCAAATAAAGACAGAATTTTCATGTTTAGTTTATCTATACCTTTAAAGGGTTAGTTCACCCAAACATGAAAATTCTGTCATTAATTACTCACCCTCGTGTTGTTCCAAACCCGTAAGACCTTCGTTCATCTTAGAATCTTTTTGATGAAATCTGAGAGCTTTCTGTCCCTCCATAGACAGCTTCGCAACTGACACTTTGACACTTCAAGAAGTTCATAAAGAGATCGTAAAACTAATCCATATGAAACTAGCGGTTTAGTCCAAATTTTCTGAAGACAGTAGAGACACAATCACTTTATATGATAAACAGATTAAATTTAGGCTTTTATTCACATATAAACATTGATCAGCCAGCATAAATAGAAGTTCAACCGAAACTGCAACTGATGTGTGAGTTGATGAATGTTAGACTGAATTTGGACTAAACCACTCAATTCAAATGGATTAGTTTTACGATCTCTTTATTAACTTTTTGAAGTGTCAAAGTGTCATTTGCATAGCGGTCTATGGAGGGACAGAAAGCTCTCAGATTTCATCAAAAAGATCTTCATTTGTGTTTTGAAGATGAACGAAAGTCTTACAGGTTTGGAACGATATGAGGGTGAGTAATTAATTAATAAAGAATTTTCTGCATTTTTGGGTGAACTATCCCTTTAATACCACTAAAATATTACAATTATTTACATTCATAGCTTATAAATTGGCTCAGTTTTGTTTTAATGGGTTTAAATAAGTAACCTGAATGTATCCAGTGGGAAGTTCACTCTCTCGGATGTCTCTGTGGCTATTTATAGCTGTGCTGTCCTGTTGCTGCCAGACCTCCCCATTCATCCTGCACATCACTCCCTCCAAAGATCTCAGCACGGCCTCCATCAGCCCCATCCACGGCTCTGGTGCAAACACAAATACTTTCACTGACCTGTGACTGTTAAGAATGCAGATGCACATGTAAAGTGTTAAAGTAAACTGCTGTCTCACCATGAGCAGTTTCTCTCTTCATCAGAGCTTCATTGTCTAGTATTTTTTTCAACTGGTTCAGTTTTGAGGGTTCCATATTTTCTAGTGTGTCCTAAATACAAGATGCAAAAGCTAATTAGTTATAGAGACTGATTGTGTTCTTTTTATTTTTCGATTTTAAAGGATTTCTTTTCTTCAGTTGACTTCCTGTTTCTGTCTTACCCTCAAAGCATCAATTTGCTGGCACATGTTCCTGTAAAACTCCTGTGTGTCTTTGCGATGCTTTGCCAGCTGGGACGCCAGATGTAAATTTTGATCCTCTAACTTGTCATACAGTGTTTTCACATTAAACTCCTCCAGCTCCATTAGTGTACTTCTGAAACCTTCACATGTTGGTTCAGTATGTGATTTGACAGAATTCACCAGAAGAGTGTTTGTATATATATATTAGCTGTCAGATGATTGTCTGTTACCTCCTTTGCAAAGAGCAGGTTCCTCTGATTCTGCTCCCTCTCCCACCCCTCTCAGACCTAGAGCCTCAGAGCCATCCAAACTACAACACAACACAAGCACACTCAAAACTGCGCCATGTGCTCAGTATGGTATCGATCGCTTTAAATGCTGAAAGTGAATTTAGGCATCACAACATAATGTACAATATGAAAGATGCATATTCATTTTGAGATCTGCTAATGTATCACAGATATAACACATTAAGCAGTACAACTGATTTCAATTTAAAAAAAATGTTTCTTGAGCAACAAATCAGCACGTAAAGAAAGATCATGTGACACTGAAGACTGGAGTAATGATGCTAAAAATTCAACTTTGCCATAACAGGAATAAATTACATTATAAAATATATTAAAATATAATAATCATTTTTCATAACTTCTTTTACTGCATTTTTCATAAAATAAAGGCAAGAGACTTCTGGGGGAAAAAAATCTTACTGACCCCATACTGTAATGTATATTGGTCAATATTCGATATTTAATTGTACAAGCTTATTTCTCACATTTTGACATTACATTTGCCATTATTTAATGCTCACTTAAAGGGCCTATATGTACTGTACTTTAGAATTCAGAAACCCTTGTTATTAGCGACACCGGTGGCCATTAAGTGAACTGCAGCCAGAAACTCATTGCTCATTCTTGCACTTGTGCACATATAACATACAAGAAAGCGATATACTGTTAAAGGGTTAGTTCGCCCAAAAATTCTGTCATTAAATACTCACCCTCATGTCGTTCTAAACCCGTAAGATCTTCGTTCAACTTCGGACCAAAATTAAGATTAATTAAAATTAAGTATTGGCCGACACTGTACACGTGAGCAGCAACAACGCATGAGTGTAATGCTGATGCAGTAGCTGGCCAATAATGAGTCTGCTGTTTGATGTAGAACATGGAAGCGCATTGTATCTACAATGTAAACAGCGTAGGAGACTGACATTGAAGAGAAGAAATTGTTGAACAAAGTCGTTATTTTTGTTTTGTTTTTGCACACAAAAAGTATTCTTGTCGCTTTATAAAATTAAGGTTGAACCATGTAGTCATGTGGACTAATGATTAATGATTCCTTTCTGGGCCTTGACAGACAATTCCTCTACAGGCTTTCATAGACAACCTAAGAAGTCGGGGAAGTTTTCATTTTTAAGTTTCATTACTAGCGGTTCACACATTTTCAATAAAAAAGTGATTAATACAAGAACATTCTTACATTTAGCCCCTTTAATGTTAATATTTAATATTAGTAATGATTTGATAAGACAGTTAAATGTAATCCTTCGCAAATCTCAAAATGAATATCTATTTTCATAATGTAAATTAATGTTCATTTCAAAACAACTGATTTTAGCATTAGCAGAATTTAAATATTGGTGTATCCCTAGTATACTTGTACGTTCTAGTGAACATGCTTGTAACAAATACCAAGAAACCTGAGCAAAAAGCAGCTGACTTACCCGTCTGTATTATAAACATATTCAATAGGAACACTGGGTTCACCCAAGCTGCGCCACTTGGGCTTTGGCCTCCCTTGAGCGATGAGGTTGGACCGATTAGGCCTCAAGACAAGAGCAGAGGCTGTCAACACTATTATCAACAACACCAGCAGAGACAAGATCCCTATGGAGAAATACCAAGCACAGTATGTTAAGCATTCCTGTTAGCAAGAAAAATGCAACTTTTTATTTCACCCTAAGCTCCTCTTCATGGTTCACCTGTGATGAGCCCCCAGTCTGGAAGCAGATTTAAGCTGTGTTGTTTGACAATCCCATGTCGCACTAGCTGTGCAGGGGTCGTGGGCTGGAACAAGGCTGTGGTGGGGTTGCACTCAGAGCCCTGCTCACTCACGACTACTATCAGACTCCACTCCGGCACTGCGTTATCCAGGAACACATACTTTCCCGGCTCCATGAACACATGCGCAAATCTAATAAGACGAAATCACATGAAGATCAGATGCAGATCTTTGTTGAAAGCTAGATGTGATATATCTATCTAGTTTTACCTGCTGGAATTTAGCTGTGTGTGTATGACGAGATGCTCTAAACGTCTGAAGGAACCAAAATCCCAACCAGGGTTACTGTTGAACAGGTGGTCCTTCTGGTACACTGGGAAGTGACTGTGGTGGCGGTCTGAATTGATAGAATGACATGAAACATGCATACATGTACACTGAAACTACAGTAAACTAAAATGATAACATCTAAATTAAAGGTGCTCTCTGTAATTTTTTTTTTTTTTTTTTTGACTGTACTAATTAAAGCATAAAAATACCATAATATGTTTGCAGAGATTAGGAAACATGCTAAGTTCACATACTTGCTTCTCTGAAAAACAATGCTATAGCCAGTAATTCCATTTTTAAATGTGTGTTCTGTTTTTGTTTTAGTCCATGTGATCCCGCCCACTGCCAATTTGCCCAATAGTATTTGTACCCTGGGTTGCCAGTTGGCGGAAAACATAGCCACGAAACGAACAGAGATTGCAAATTCTACCCGACCTAAAAAGCCTCGGCAATAAAAACAATTGCAAGCATTACAAACTGTAAGGCTGGTCACTTTCCATTGTCAATTACGCTCATTTTTGTTGCGTGTCCTCAATCTGGCAACCCATGTGAGCATAAAGTCTGAGGAGGAGGGGTCAGGGGAAAAAAAACTCCCCAGTATTTTTGAATTTGAACCACAGTACCCAGTTCAACTGCTAGCTGTCAATAATACAAACTCCACCTTTAACTGGTTTTATTGAAGTCAAAAACATTATTTGATATCGCTGAATCAACCTAATTTCATAAATTTTTTGATTTTATGGATTAAATCAGATAGAAATAGCTCTTTAAGGTAAAAATTATAGGTTACCACTTTTTACCAAAGCCATACCAGTGTGGTTGATCGTGAGCTGAAAGATGAGCATGTCGTTTGGGGACAGACATGCTATGGGATTTGGAATCCGTGGAAGAGGTGCTGAAACCTGATTCTGATCAGCATGTCTTCGCCTCCTGTAATCTCTCTCCAGAATTTCAACTGGTTCTGAAAAGAAATACCACAAGCATTAAAGTTTTATGTCTGGACCATCTTGATGAAAGACATACAAATTTATCAAGTGTGGGTTTGGACCTGTACTTAAAGATGCTTGGGCAAAATGTTTGAGTCTGTAGGTCAGATAAACATTGTGGTGAGCAAAAGCACAGTCAGCTTACCTGACATTAAAGAGTCAATGAGCACTTGGTCTTTTAAAATCCAACCAAACACTCCCTCGGGAGCAAACTGGACAAAGTGGATCCTTCCAATGTTCTTTACGTGAACATCAGGTCCTAGTACATTTATCATATTCTGAGTGAGGAATGAAACAAAGCTATATTGAGGATGAGATCACATCACTAAGCACAAGATCTTCTATCAGTATAAAAACTGATGCATAATAATGAATCCTCATAGCTGATAAGGTCCAGAACCCACCCTGCTCCAGGATTTGCTTTCATCTGTGGTTTTGATTCTCAGCAGCAACTGTCCCTCTGTATCCAGTCTGGCAGAGAGCACCGGCAGTGTGGACATGCATGAAGAGTTACACAGCTCCTCCACTGACACGTACCTCTCACAGTGACAACTGCAGAACAACATCACATAAACTCCTCATGCTAAAGTTTTAATCAAGGGCAGCACATTATGTAAGGGATATGTACAGTTAGACGTTCATTATCGTAAAATAAACCCAGACAGAGTGTTCTTGTATTGTCCTGGAGGGTTTTTTTTGCATTAATGACCAGCTGACTGTAAATGATTCTACTTATTTTAAGGCTACTAAATAAATAAATATAAGATCTAAAAATGATTTGATTACTACTGATCTAGGTCATTCTACTGACCTCAAACTGGTGTGTATTCAGCATAAACATCAAAAAAGTGTATTGTAAACTGTATTGTAAAAGACTCCTAATTGGAACAGTATGTGTAGTATGTGAACTTACATGCCCATCCCTACATCCAACGTTCCTCCCTGAGGTCCACACGTAACATTACAGGAGTAGGTGGAGGGGACGACACATTCCAGCGTAGAGGCCAGTCTCACCTGACCTGCCCAGCAGCGCTTCTTCACCTTCACAGAATGAAGAGCTCCCTACTGTCTTACCACACAGTTATATTAAAGAGACATGGAGTTAAAGTACACATCTTACCTCAGGCTGACAGTCCAGTTCACTGTCTGCAGTGGAGCTTTTGAAGTCCAATTGATCGTAGAAAACAAAACCGGCCTTACACAAGCATGACCCATCCGAATGCTGAAAAGCACGGTTTTTGCCTATGCAGGTACAAGAGGACGCCCCTATAAAAAGAATCAAAATAAACACATTACATGGTCTCGGTTGCCATTCACCCAGAACATGTTTTTGCTTTCCTCTGTGCTACTTTTTCATTGCTTTTCTATGTAAACATGTGCTAGACAGACCTAAAAGAAGTTATTGTAGATATTGTAGAGGTACTTAGGCTGGTTTGACAATATTGACTTCTCATTTTTAATTGATTTTCATTTTGATGAACTAAGATCTTTTAGTCTATGCTGTTTTCAGTTAATGCATGAACAAAACGTAACTAAACATTATTTGTAGAGCTCAAACCATCCAATAATCACAATAAGTTTTGTGCTTTGTTACTTTTGATATGAAACAAAGTCTAAGATTTTAAATTCTGTCAATTGTATAACAAAATTCAAACAATAATTATAGCTGCCTCAGTTCAAGCGGCACGTGAACGGATAATCTCTACTTGTTATAAGACATCAATAAAACAGCTTGTAAACAATGACACATAACGTTACATTTACCTCAGAAAACCTATTCAATGTTCAGAAACTTGTTAGTCAGCTAGAGCTTTTTGTTAAATAGTATTACATATTCATTATAATTTACTTAACCTGTTGTTTAACCTCAATTATTTACTGTATTTTTAAATAAATCTGTCAAGAAAACAAGTTTTTCTTCTAGACACCATTTCAATGTTTATATTTCAACAATGAACTGGAGTAGATACATAATTGTATCATTAAATATAAAACCTGCCTTATGTGCAATTTAAATGTTTATATACAACTCAGTTTTGTTCCACTACCCTGCGTCTTGTGTTTTTAAAGGCAAAAACATATTCTGTGTGAATGTCCCCTAAGGCTTGAGAAAATGCCCTTTAGTTTCCTACAACTCAGTCTGACCTGCATCTGAGGTGGACGAACTCCCACAGGGGAAACAGGCTCTCTGGGCGAGCAAGTGATTGAAGGTGCCTGGTGGGCATTTGTGACATTCCTCAAGTGATTGTGCACTGGTGCGGTTTCCATATGAGCCAGGCGGGCAAGGAATAGGCTCAGAGCTTCCTTGTGGACAAACATATCCTACTGGACAGGTTTGATCACTATAATGGTGTGAGCCTAGTAAACAGATCATTAAATTAGTTAACATAATCGCTCAGTGCTGCTATTGTTAGTCTATTTGATTGTAATATGGGAGCTTTTCAGTGCTCACCTGCAGGGCAGTGGTGTCCAGGAGGGCAGAGGAGGCACTGGAGGTGAGGGGACTGACTAGGCCGATAGGTGCCTGCCCCACACAGCACACAGCTGCTCTCCCGAGACTTCCTCAGCCCATTGATGTTTAGTGGCATCCAACCGTCCGGGCAGAACAGCATGGCAGAGCTGTTGGCTGGGCAGTAATGTGGAAATATACATCTGCAAAAAGAGATAATTTTGTTTTAATCATGTTTACATTTTAAATTACTATTGTAACTTTAAAAGAATAACTTTAAGTGAGCATTACATGACGGCAAACAATCTAAATGTAACAATAGAGGAAAGGAGCATCACAATTAAATATCCAATATCGACAATGTCTAATATCTCCAATAATCGATATGGCACAGATGTATTGTACATCCCTAGCTGGTTGGTGCTTACACTTGCTGCGGTGAGCTGTAGGTGTGAGATCCTTCAGGACAGTAGTATCCTGCAGGACACGGTGTGGGCTCTCCTGTCTGGGGTCTACAATATGAACCAGCTCTGCAAAGGATCTCTGTAACTGAGCCTGTAAGATAGATCACTTTGTTAAACTTTACAGTTATAATATGCTTTATATGCATATTTTAGTGCATTTGTAAATATGAATGATGATTGAGAAATTGCACCTACCTGCAGGACATTCGTAGGAAGCTCGGCATGGGATGCCTGCTGTATTAGGCTGGCCTGTGGTGCGTGGGTCTGGGCAGTAGGTACCAGGAGGGCAAAGCTCACACTGGCTGACAGCAGCTGCCCCAGCCTGTGCCCTCATGGTGCCTGCAGGGCAGGGCACTGGGAAACCTGTCCCACTACACCAATGACCCGGTGGGCAAAGGAAGTTTGAGAAATCAGTGAGCCCTGGGGAGACAAATAATATAGTTTACTGATGAAAGGAACAATAATATAATCTAGACAATCATTTTGAACATGAAATGGTTATACTAGGATATATGATTAGATTTGGTATGTTATAAAAGTTTTGGGATTTATTTGATCAAAAATACAGTAAAATAGTAATATTGTGAAATATTATTACCATTTAAAAGTAACTGTTTTCTATTTTAATAGATTTTAAAATGTATTTTTTTCTTGTGATGGCAAAGCTGAATTTTCAGCAGCCATCTATCCAGTCTTCAGTGTCACATGATCCTTCAGAAATCATTCTAATATGCTTATTTGGCATTCAAAAAAATGTATTGTTATTATGTTGAAAACAGTTGTGCTTCATAATATTTTTGTGGAAATCATGAACATTTTTTTTCAGGATTCTTTAATGAATAGAAAGTTTAAAGGACAGCTTTTATTTTTAATTGAAATCTATAATGTAACTGTAAATGTTATTATAAATGTCATTACTGTCCCTTTTAATAAATTTAATATTTTCTTGCTGAATAAAAATGTTTACTGACTCCAAACTTTTGAAAAGTTGTGATATATGATTATATGGTATGTCGGACCTGTGGAGTTACAAAAAGTGCCAGGTGGGCAGTGGAGACAGTCTCCCTTGCTCCCTGCCCCAGATGTGGGCCTGTATGTCAACAGGGGACATTGTCTGGGCCCAGGCCGCCCCTCAGACTCATAATCGGCTATGCCATCACAGTAATAGCCTGGTGGACACAAGCATGGGATGGGATCACCTATAAGTGGGCAGAAAGCAAAAGGATACTTATTTTTTCATCCCAATGGATCTAGCAAGACATGTAAAACAACTATATATAAGTATATACTAAGGATACACTACTATATGGACATCTGTCAGATAATGGGACATATTTACACATAGCATATAGCAATTGACGTACCCTCTTTACACCAGTGCCTTGGAGGACAAAGCAGACAGTCACGTATAGCACTTGCTCCAGGGGTTTCTCTTAGAGTGTTGGCAGGACAAGATAACGGTTCCTCAGTGCCTTCAGGGCAATAAAAGCCTGTCCAAATAAACAGCACCAGGAGTAAACACACACTCTGAAGAGATTAAATATCTCAGATTTATAATCATATAAAATAGATCCTTAATCGCTTTATTCATGTATCAAGACTCTTCACTGGATTCACAGAAGGGCTTAGAGGAAGCTGAATAACATACCAGCAGGACATGGTCCAGCACACTGCGCTCCCCACTCACACTGGTCTCTGTTGAGAAGGAAAGCAGCCTGAGGGGTGAACTCTGAACTGCCAGAGATACACACAAACCCAGCAGCACATAGACCTTTGACCTGTCCAGCCCTGAGGAATAATCAGACACAAAAACTCATAAAATTTATCAAATGTTCATTATATTCAGATTTTTTTTTTTCACAAACATGTTAAGCAGTACAACTGTTTTCAACATTGATAATAATAAGAAATTTTAAGCTCCAAATCTGCATATTAGAGTGATTTCTGAAGGATCATGTGACAAGACTGGAGTAATGATGCTGAAAATTCAGCTTTGCCATCACAGGAATAAATTTATATTCATTTTAAAATATATCTGTGGCAAGCAGGGCGGGGCCGAGAGCTGTGGAATTGGAGCTCCCATGATTCTCGGCCCTGTCCTGCTGGCCACATCATAAAGATAAAACAGTTATTTTAAATTGAATCAATATTTCAAAATATGACTGTTTTTAATGTACTGTATATTTGAACAAATAAATGCAGTAGTGACTCATGATGAGCATAAAAGACTTTAAAATCTTACTGACCCAAAAAATATTGGTGGACTAAATAAACTACTATAGTGAGTAAGTGTAAAGTGTGCTTTACGTTTATTTTCTAATAGTTGAAGAAACACCCTTATACAGTATATGATCTGTAGATGTACCTGCAGAACCTTCCTGGTGGACAAGGCAAACACTCTCTCTCCTCCTGCAGACCCCTGACCTCAGGTGGAGTGTATGTGCCATTGGGACAGGGCTGAGGAACCATTGTGGCTGCAAATAAAATCAGAATCAGATAATGTAAACATACTAATGACACCACAGAGAGTTACAGCAGCATGGCTTACAGGTTACCTGCAGGGCAGTAGGAATGTGGTGGGCAAGGCCGTGGGTCTCCAATAATTGCCTCCTCGCAGTAATAGCCTGGACGGCAGGGGATGCAGTTATCTGAGCCCGGATTTGGTTGGTACTGTCCCGTGGGGCAGGGCAAGGCCAGGGGTGAACCCAAGGGACAGTAATGACCCTGAGAGAGCAAAACCTGTCAGTCAGGCTGCTAGGCTCAGATTAAAAAGAGAAAGAAGGGTGTGAAGGAGGCTGAACTGACCTTAGGGCAGAGGAAGGCGTGTGGGGTGGTGGAGGAGAAGTCTACGGGGCAGTAAAAGCCGGCAGCACAGGGCCCAGTTGGAGCATTCAGGCCCTCACTGGCACAATAATGCCCTGCTGGGCAAGGAAGACAGCTTTCTATGGAGTATCCCCCTGTGAGCAGGTCAATAAAAGTTTATATATTATAAACACAAATCACTGTATATTAGTAAATTAAATATTAATGTGTAAAAAGTTCCAGAGAATATGGGAATTATTCAAGATGGATGTGAATAATTTGAAAAGTATATTGCTAGAATGCATTTATAAGAACAACTAAAGTTGAATCTGTGCAATATTATTTGTGCACCATTGCTACAGAGACTATTGTTTTTGATAGTTCATTTATTTTGATGCTCTACTGCCCTCACCCTGTTAAATTATTCATAGGCATCTAAATGCTGTTCCTCTAGTGGTTTTTGTATGTGTATAATAACTGCCCTTTGATCTCAGAGGCTTTAAATGTTTTATAGATTATATTAAAATAAATGTGTTGGTCTGCACACACCGGTGAAGTTACGAATGCTGCCTGCTGGGCAGGGCAGAGGCATTAG
Source organism: Hypophthalmichthys molitrix (assembly GCA_037950675.1). Classification (NCBI taxonomy): domain Eukaryota; kingdom Metazoa; phylum Chordata; class Actinopteri; order Cypriniformes; family Xenocyprididae; genus Hypophthalmichthys; species Hypophthalmichthys molitrix. The sequence continues at coordinate 14,912,769 of CM075506.1, forward strand.
GGTTCCAGAAGGGCAAAAGTGACCCTGTGGGCAGGGGCCATTTCGGAGGTAGCCAGTCATATTCAGAGGTGCAGGATTTGGAGACCCTCCTTGGCAGAAATAACCCTGCTGGCACTGGCCTACAAACAAAACAACAATTAGTATATATGATACAGTCACTGACCAAAACCAGAGTGTGGGATGATATCAGACCCTGTGGTTGTGATGTTCCAGGTGAACTGCAGTAGAGGCCGGTAGGGCAGGGCACACAGGCAGCCTCCGACTGAGCCCTTGTAACCTGTCCCAGTGTGCCCACAGGGCAGGGTACAGCTGCAGCAGTGCCAACAGGGCAAAAATGACCTGATGCAACACAGAAAAGACAGCAGATTGTGAGCAAACTAAATAGCATACTGTACACTACCGTTCAAAAGTTTGTTTTCTTTTAAGAAATTAATACTTTTATTCGGTAAGGATGTATTAAATTGATCAAATATAAGAAATAATGTTACAAAAGATTTCCACCAAAAATATTATACCAAATCAGCATATTAGAACGATTTCTGAAGAAGCATGTGACACTGAAGACTGGAGTAATGATGTTGAAAATTCAGCTTTGGCATCACAGGAATAAATTACATTTTAAAATATATTAAAACATTATATCCTCCTGGGACCCAGGAATAGACTTTTGTCCTCTGTAGTGGACATTATATTTTAGTGATTTTCTCTGACATCATACATGTCACAGTTTTAAGTCTGGATGTCCTGTAAAGAACACATTCAGGGCTTTGCAGAGAAACCAAATTTTTAGAGATTTCACTATGACAATAACAACTCCTTAGTCTTTAAATATGACTGAAAATCAAAATTAGTACTCTTATGAAAATATGATAATATTTTGTAATTATCATTTAAATCGGATTAATTTTCAAATTGTTTGTCATAAATCAACATCTCAGGAAAATGTTATGGGGTTTCTAATCAAAATATGACTTTCTGTTACGAAACAGGACATTGATTTTATACATGTCCACTGTAGAGGACACTGGGACTTAAATCGTGTTTATCAGGCATTTTAGGAGACACAAGAAGTGTGTGTATATATATATATATATATATATATATATATATATATTATTTTTTTTTTTTTTTTTTTTTTCTTTACAATTTATAAATAATTTTATATATAAATATATATATATATATATATATATATATATATATATATATATATATACACACTTCCAGTCAAAAGTTTGGAATCGGTAAGATTTTTAATGTTTTTAAAAGAAGTTTCGTCTGCTCACCAAGGCTGCATTTATTTAATTAAAAATACAGTAAAAACAGTAATATTGTGAAATATTATTACAATTTATAATAACTGTTTTCTGTTTGAATATATTTTATAAAGTAATTTATTCCTGTGATCAAAGCTGAATTTTCAGCATCATTACTGCGATCTTCAGTGTCACATGATCCTTCAGAAATCATTCTAATATGCTGATCTGCTGCTCAAGAAACATTTATGATTATTATCAATGTTGAAAACAGTTGTGTACTTTTTTCAGGATTCCTTGATGAATAGAAAGTTCTAAAGAACAGCATTTATCTGAAATACAAAGCTTTTGTAACATTATACACTACCGTTCAAAAGTTTGGGGTCAGTAAGAATTTTTTTTTTTTTGAAAAGAAATTAAAGAAAATAATACTTTTATTCAGCAAGGATGCATTAAATCGATCAAAAGTGACAGTAAAGACATTTATAATGTTACAAAAGATTATATTTCAAACAAATGCTGTTCTTTTGAACTTTCTATTCATCAAAGAATCCTGAAAAAAAAAAATATTGCACACAAATATTTTGTACAATTGTACACAATAAATGTTTCTTGAGGAGCAGATCAGCATATTAGAATGATTTCTGAAGGATCATGTGACACTGAAGACTGGAGTAATGATGCTGAAAATTCAGCTTTGATCACAGGAATAAATCACTTTATAAAATATATTCAAACAGAAAACAGTTATTTCAAATTGTAATAATATTTCACAATATTACTGTTTTTACTCTATTTTTAATTAAATAAATGAAATAAAATCTTACTGTGTCCAAACTTTTGACTGGTAGTGTATATAAATATAAATATAAATATATATATATATATATATATATATATATATATATATATATATATATTTAATATTTAAAAATATTATATGTAATATATAAAAATATTATTTATAAATTGTAAGAATATTTCACAATATTATAGTTTTTACTGTATTTGTAATAAATGCATCCTTGGTGTACATAAGATACTTTTTTTTTTTTCAGAAACATTTAATAATCTAACCAAACACAAACTTTTGAACAGCAGCATCTGATTTTGATTTGTAGCAGAATGGAAAAACATAATTAATTACTCATGATCCACCATAATAATTTCAGCACTGGGCTGGACTCACCCATGGGACATGGGGAAGGCTCCTGTGTGCCAGGGGAAGGACACATAGTGCCAGCTGGGCATGAGAGACAGTGGGCTGCACCAGGAGCACTGCTGTATGTGCCAGGCTCACATGGCACTTCCAATGGAGCTCCAATGGGGCAACTGTGTCCACTCGGACAAATATAACCCTGTAGCCCATCTACTGGTCGAGCACTACGACTGCCGTTCATACACACATATCTGTGAGGGAACAAATAAGGCTACATTTCAAAAGAAAATCATTATTTTATAACCATATGCCAGGATTTGGATGCTCAATGTATAATCATCCTCTACTGATAGAAACGAGCCAATCGCAAAAGCACTTCACTCCCACTCCACTGTATCTGCTTTCATTACCGACCACAACTGGATAGAAACTGGATCCACACAGTCGTTTTAATAAGTTATCATTTCAAAGCCATTTTCTGACTCATTTGCACTGTACGTAACATTTCAGTAACAGAATATATCGATAATAGTTACAGCACATCTCAGTAATGGACAATAAATCTTTAACATCTGAAATAATGCCACTAAGATCCATTAGCAATGCATGAGTGCACCCGGTTGGCTCAGCTCAAGTGGGTGTGGGTGTACAGTTGTCAGATGCCTGTGTTTATCTCCTGAAATGCAAAGATATAATTACCCAGCATCACAGAAAGTTGCTTCTGATGGATGGATCATAGCAGTCTGCTCACAGAAGTACCCAGGAGGACATGGCTGGCACTGCTCTGCCCCACTCAACCCTGGGGAGCTGGAGAATGTTCCAGCAGGGCAGGGCAGAGGAGAGCTGATACCAGTTGGGCAATAATGGCCAGGCGGGCACATGTTGTTGCCTGTAGATTCAATCTGCAAATCACACATTGTAAATGAGTTTAACCCTTTGTGAACATACAGTGTCTCTATTAATAGAAAGAACTGATGATATATACCATGTCTCCAGTGCCATTAGGGCTCATGGCACCCAAAGGGCAGTGATATCCATCCTGGCAGCGCCCTGTAGGCTCTGAAAGACCATGGTGAGCACAAAACATGCCTAGATAGACAGATTACATGGATTAGATCCTTTTCCCCACATATTGTACGCTACCGTTCAAAAGATTGATGTAGTTAAGCTTTTTTTAATATTGTCTCTAATAAAGTCTCTTAAGTTTTGTCATTTTCATGTATTTTCAGTCTGACCTGCAGGACACGGTAGACAATCCTCCATACTGGCTGTCCCAGACTGTGGCTGCACTGTTCCTGGAGGGCAGGGGAACTGAGTGCCCTGTGATGTGCCCATGGGGCAGAAATGACCCAGTGGACATGGAAGAGGCTCTGATACTGCTTCCCCTGCATTGTAATGCAACAGGATCTATTGTAATAGATTTATAAGAGCACAGAGATGGTTTTAAACAAATTCTCTTGTAGATAGAAATAATAACGCACCCTGACAGTAGTAGCCTAATGGACACGGCTCACAGTTTTCCCTGTGGCTGTTGCCCATGACGAAGCTGAAAGTGCCTGCAGTGCAGGCCAGGGGCTTTTGTGTGCCTGTGGGGCAATAGAAACCGGCAGGACAGAGACTCTGCTCCGGACTGCTGGAGCCCCAGTCGCAGAAGTAGCCTGCAGAACATTCACCTACACGGTACAATACAATTAGACAATAATAACATACAGTCTGAGTCATGGTTGCATCATACATCTCCAAATTCTGCCACAATTATCAGTGCTTTAACGGTATTGTTATGGTTTTCAGTCAGGGTTCTGTGAAACTACCCTATTCCACAAAGGGTAAAAGAAGCAAATAATTTTATTTAAAAATATTTGAATGAAATAAAATTCGTTCAACTAGATCAGGGTGCAAAGAAAAAGAAAAGAAAATATCCACACACTCGTTATGTGATGATTAAAATTGTGAGAAAAGGGCATGTAGTTCATTTTTGTCTTTGAGACCAATTATATTTCCATGATGATTTATGAACTAATGATCTGATTATATAATGTAATAATGTAATAAAGTTAAAGTTTAAAGTTATTATAAAATATTAGCAAGAAATCTAGCTTTTTATTGCTCCTTGGATTTTCAGACAGTCTTTTTGAGGAACTCTGGGTTTGTAAAGATTGAAAAGCCTTAGTAAAAGAGCTGAACAGCTCCTCCACAACAGTGTTAACTAAAACAGTTAAAAATTTAAATGAAGCTAAAATAATAAATTAAAATATAAATACTACATTAAAAACCTAAAAATGAAATGTTGCTTTGGGAGCCAACTGAAATAAATATATAGAAAAGTTAAATAAAAATATTTATAAACAACAAAAAATAATAAAAAAAAAAAAAAATTACAAAAGCACAAACTTAAACTATAAAAATAAAAACTAATTCAAAATATTAATAAAAACCTGCTCTTATTCCCAGAAGGCAGTATGCCCCAGGTGGACACATAGTACCAGTGCTGTTATCAGTGGGGTTGGGAACTGTTGCTTGCGCAAAACAGAGGAATCCAGGGGCACAGGGCCCCGAGGGCTCGGAGAGACCATCTGAACCGCAGAAATAGCCCATAGGGCACACCAGGCACTGCTCTGCAATTATACAGAAAATATATAAAACAAGCTTGATAAAAGTGGAAAAATGCATTTAATCATGTTCCTCAGTTACAGTAAAGAATAAATCACCTGCTGAAATGAGGCCTAGAGAATCACTGTATGTGCCTTTGGGACATGGAACTGGGTTTCCAGGCTGAGTCTCATTGGGGCAGTAAAAGCCTGCAGGACAGACCAAAGGAGTGCTGACCCCCATAGAGCCGCTTGTGAGTTTGATGCAGTGGAAACCAGGAGGACAGGGTTTGCACTCGCTCTGCCCTCTCTGATCCTGAAACTGACCTGTGGTCAAACAACAACATATAAAAAAACAAAACAATGAGAACAATCACTTTTGTATTTGACCTCTTCTAAAAAGGTAGTAACTACACTGAAATGGAGCCCTACAAAGTCAATGGAGCATTACAGTTGAGGTCACAGAGCAGACAGTATATCTTCAAAATAGAGTATTACAGTACCTCCAGGGCAAGGCATGCAATCATCTGTGCCCTTTCCCCCACTATCAGAGCGCTGGCTGCCCACTGGACAGGGAGTTGGCACAGCGCTACCAATCTCACAATAGTGACCTGGAGGGCAAATATCGCCATAAACGGATGACAGAGGAGCTGCGGTCGGAGATCCCTCCCTGCAGTAAAACCCTGTGAGAAAACAACATGTCATATTAATAAGAATCTGCAAGAAGTCCTGAGAAGGAAACGGTCTGCTGTAGATATTTGTAATCAAACCTGACAAGCAGGGTCCACTGACTGCGGTCAGTCTTGGTTCTGAGCAATAAAACCCTGGTGTACAGTTTTGGCACTGACTTATGTTGGATAGTTGATGCATATTGCTGTAAAACAATACATTTTTTAATTAATTTTTAAAAATTGTATTTAATAGAATGAGATTTTATATTAAAATGTTTTAAAAATATATAATTTTCTATTTTTTGTACTGTATTGTGTCACACTGGTACCTAAATGTGCCCTTGGGACAAGGTATTCCAGCAAAACTTCCAGCTGGACAATAAGATCCAGGTGGACATGGTATTCCAGTCTCATTATCATTTGGGGAGGGAATGACGGCTCCTCCAAAACACAAGAATCCAGCACTGCAAGGGCCAGTTGGTGAAACATTTCCTGGACAAACAAACAAACAAATATCAGCTCCACATTTCAGACCAGAGTAGGATTAGTTCTCTCTGGGGAAAATAATCATTGTTCATGCGTCATACCTGACCCTATACAATAGGTCCCAGGGTCACACTGAGAGCATTCAGAAGATTCAGCCAATCCAGAGCGGTTCCCATAACTCCCTGGAGGACATGGATGTTGACTAGATGCCCCAATTGGACAATAAAATCCAGGCTGACATGGGAATGGGTGTGTCATACCTAGTATAAGAAAAACATTCTAAATAAAGGCATAAAGAATAGATATATTCTGTTAATTTACTGAAATTTTATGTGTACCGTTCTCAGGGCAGAAAAAGCGGACAGGGCACAGTTCACATCTATGCTGGCCTAGACTGGGCTGAAAGCTACCTGGGAAACATGGCCTCTCCATGATGCTGCCCTGTTAGAGCGGCAACAACATGAGTATGTTTTGTAAAGTTCACACTGTCATCTTAAGAGATTTAAATGCATTAACAATAAAAATTTGGATTAAAATTTTTGTTAAAATGCCTTTTTTTTTTTTTCACACTTTTACAGGGTTTGGGTCATTTCAGTCATGAAAAAGACTGCAAATATTACAGAAACCCCATATAAAAGGTAAAATTATCTAACCTAACATTTAATTAAATGTTTAATTTAATTTATTTAATTATTTAAATTTGTCCACCTTATCTATTATTTAACTTTTTTGACTTTTAAAGGTATTTACTTTTTTATTATTCATTTCATTTTCAGGTTAAAGAAGACCTAAGAAGTGAACAAAAAGCAAAACATTATATTTTTATAATATACATAAAATAGTTTGTCCCTGTATTCTGGTGTCATCAAATAAATATGTTTAAATTTGTTCAAATGTGCATGTTCAATTGAGCAAAAAGCAAAACATTTTATTTTAATGATATAAATAAAAATGTGTGTCCCTGTATTTTGTATAAACAAATAAATAAATTCAATTGTGCATATAGTGTTTTCCATTTACCGTTTCACAGAAGTGGCCTGCACCACACACATACTCTGGTGGTCGGGATGTGTTCTGTCCTCCAGGGCAGTAATAGCCCTCAGAGCACAGACCAGAGGGCTTAGTAAGGCCTCTTTGCTCACAGAAATATCCCGGTGGACATTCGAGACAATCTTGTGCACCGGATGCTCCAGCAGAGCCTGATGAGTATTAAACAATGAAACCTTAAAGCTTCCAGAAGAGTTCAAACCAGAAAAGTGACTCGTCCCATCAGAAAGTGATTGATAAGAAAAATCCAGTGCTTTAAAAGCTTTTTAATTGGTTAATGGCAGATAAAATGTTAATAGGCAATAAAGACAGCGACAGGAGGTTCAACAACATCTACTTATTCTTCTTAAATAAACTTCATTATGGGTATAGAGAAAGATTTGTAGAATGTACCTATGAAGCAATGCTGGTAGATAGTGTAGGTAAAATGGAGATTTATTTTTTTCAAAATAATTGAAATGTTCATTGATCCTTCCAGCTTGACGGGTACATTTTAGTGCTGCAACTTTTGGTAACAATTTATTTTAAGGTAACATAGTTACACGTTACTACATGTACTTACTATAGTAATAACAGTAAATTATGCATAATTACAAGTAACTAACCCTAAAAAGGTAGCACTACATTCATATTATAGTAATTACAATAACTGGGTAATAACTAGGTACTAACCCTGAACCTACCACTAAACCTAACCTTAACCCATATACTATAAGTACACTGTAAGTACACGTAAGTGCACGTACTGTAAAACAGTGCAACCCCAAACTCTAACCCTAACTGTAACTCTATAGTAAGTACATGTAGGTAATTAAAGCGATAGTTCAACCAAAAATGAAAATTATCCTATGATTTACTCACCCTCAAGCCATCCTAAGACAAAAAAAAATGCATCCATTCATAAAAAAATGAATCCATACATTGTCTTCAGAATTTGGGTCCCCATTCACAACCATTATAAACCTTGGAGGACTAAGGATATTTTTAAATATATCTCCGATTTTGTTCATCTGAGATTTTGTTAATCTCATCATGTAGTCATATACACCTAGAATGGCTTGAGGGTTAGTAAATCATGGGATAATTTTCATTTTTGGGTGAACTATCGGTTTAATATTACTCAGTACTTTCTATACTTTTATTTCACATCCTGCCCAACATCAAACAATTAAAGGCTATACCCAAACAAATTAATAAGTAAATTCCTTTAATTTATCAATTATTATTGATTTGTCATTGCAGCCCTAAGAAGTAAATAGTTTACTTACTCCTCATTGTGCCTTGAGGACAGGGCAGGGGTAGTGGTGTGCCTCGGGGACAGTAGTGTCCAGGAGGACAAAGCACATCACTGGGATTTGAGGAGCCTGTGGGGCAGAAGAATCCAGCAAAACAGAAGCCTACAGGAGTGTGCAGGCCAGTCTGATTGCAATAAGAGCCTGAATCACAGGGCTGGGGAAGAGACGAACCCACTGGGCAATAAGACCCTGTAGAAAAGATTAATTGATTAATTTGGTCCTGATATATTTTAAAATAGCGATGTCCATTTGTGAACAAATCGTTCTTTTGAATCAGAACTTTTCTACGAATTGGTTCACACAACTGGTCTGAATGATTTGTTAATGAATCAGACAACGTCACTCTTTCATAAACTTTCAAGCCAGATGTGAAGTTTTTAGTGAATAATGGCATAAATTTTGGTCTGTTGCTCATACATAGAAAAAACATGACACATAAGTCATATAAACTACTTTTATGATGAATTTATGGTGCATTTGCATCATTTTTTAAGCTTGACAGCTTCAGTTCCAGTTTATTGTAATTGCATTCTTTAAAATATTTCCTTTTGAAATATGAAATTAGAGTTAGCAAATGATGTCTTTATTTTTGGGTGAACAATACTTTTAATGCAATGTTAAAGAAGCATTTTATTAACAAATATATCAGCGTGCATTGTGTACCTGTAGGACACAGGTCCCCTTTGAAGCCAGTACATGATTCTGTGATTTGTAGACGTGATTCTGAATAACCATCAGACTCAGATAAATCGAACAGAGGTCTGGGATTCAGGTCAATCCAGACTCCGCCACCATCTCCTTGAAAAAGTGTCAGCCAGTTTTAACAGGCTCATCTGTTACCATATACATGATTTAATACCTTATCTGGAATCCTACCTGGAATGTGAACTGAACAGGTTATGTTGTGCTTCAGAAGGCAAAGATCATACTTTTGGAGGTGGGATGAAGATATGAGGTCACAAAAACAGGTCTGCTGAGAGAGTGTGGCCTGAGGTGCAGCAGTATCTGCACCTCCAATGCAATAGTGACCTGGAGCACAAAACCCTGCAGAAAGGCAAAAATAACATGTGCATCACTTCTCACCATCATTCAGCTGAATTATTTTGTGGTTTACAGTGTAATATTTATTATCTGCTAACCTGAGGGCTGAGAGGCGCCTGGTGCAATGCAATATCTGCTTGGAGGGCAAGGGGAGCAGTCATTAGAGAAGGTGGCCCCTTTGTCCTGGAGAATATAACCGACAGGACAGGGTAAAGGAGCACTGCTCTGCTCGGGGCAGTAATATCCTGCTGGACATATATCTCCATACATCTGAGAGACTGGGGCAGACTCTGTGGCTCCAGATGAGCAGAAATGACCTTTTATGGAGGAAGAACTAGATGTATAATTAAGATATACACCACCAGACTCTAATGGGAATCACTGTGTGACTGACCTGCGGAGCAGGGTCCAGAGGGGCTGATTAGTGCACTGGTATTACAGTAGAATCCAGGAGGACATGGAGAGCAATCCAGCTGAGATTGCAACCCCTCAATCATACTCGCAGTGCCCGGCGGGCAGGGAAGTGGGGTGGTGCAACCCTCCAAACAGTATAAACCTTGTATAAGAAAACACATATAGTACCGTTACCGTAAAAATAAGTAATAGAATTCGCCATTAAGATTCTTTAAAAATAAAATGTGCTCATTTTAATTTAAAGAAAACATTATATTACTGTAATGAATGTTAGGATGCATTATGGTAAAGAATATTGGGAGGTAAAATTGTCTTTAAAATAATCAATGCAAAATGGAAATGTAGATTTAATTTCCTTAACGAATTTTTCTTATGAATTTGGGGAAAAATATGACCCAGACATTTCTTTAAAAGTCAAGAAACCTGTCAAGAATATGTTTAGTTAGTTCAGATTTCACTCCAAAATCTAACCATACTGATCTACATTTTTATTTTAAAAATTGTTGTATTACTGTAATGTGAAAAAATACAGTATTATGGTAATGAAAATCATAATTGAAAATGAGAATAGTAAATGTAAAACGTTAAATGTCAGCTTCTTTTGTAGGCTTGCAAAAGAAGCCCAGAGGCAAGAAAATGTCAAGGTCATATTTCACTCAAAATAATAATAATATTAATAATAATAATAATTTAGAAATTTTGCTTGAAGAAAAAAGATCTTAAAAATTAAAACATGCTTATTTTAAATTTACAAATCCTTGTGTTACAGTATTGTTTTACTGTAAATGTAAAAAATACCCTGCGGTAATGAGAATCATTATTAAAAATAATAAGAATAGTAAAAGTAAAATATCAGGATAGTCAGTGTAACTACAAAAAGGTATGGTAAAACATGCGTAATCATCCTAAAATTAATAAAAGCATTACTCAATGCAAAATATAAATGTAGGCTTAATTTTCTCTTAGTAAAATACATTTTCTTATTTGTTTCCTTTATGATATTGGGGTGAAATTTGACCCAGACATTTATCAACAGGCTTAGAAAGAATCACCCATATAATATTTACCTGGTGGGCATGGCTGACAGGAAGGCTGGGATGGCAGAGGCTGATAAGTACCAGGCGAACAGATGGCAGGCTTGACGCTGCCATACGGACATGAGTGACCAGACGGACACTGGCGGTCTGAACAGACAGATCATAAAGGTAAGAGACTGGCAGTATAAAAATAGAGGACGTCTAGACATCTCATGGCAACAGTACTAAATAATTCAGACAGCACTAGGGCAACCCTGTAGAGATGCTGTGGCTAGTCACTAAGATAAATGGGAGGAAGCAGAAACCTTCTCTCTCTATTTATGAAACCTGCTCAGCACTGTGCACATCCAGTAGCCCAGTTTAACTGATGCCCAGAGGACAATATGAATTTCTGCCTCGTCAGTATTGCATCCTACCAGGTTGATGTCCTGTTACAGAACCTGCCGGACAGAAGTTGCCCTCAGGACAGCGGAGCTCTGCAGAGCTCTGGCCCCAGTCTGGACAGTAGAATCCAGGGGTACATAGATGACACTCTGTCTCAGACACACCACCACGCTGGCCCAGGAATGAACCTATAATATAAAACAATCAGAGATCATTTGGTTAAACAGCAATTAGAAAGAGACATAAGCTTATCTTTATTTTATTTTTTTAAATTTAACAAAATACTGTGCAGTTGAATGTTAAAGGGTTAGTTCACCCAAAAATGAAAATTTTGTCATTAATTACTCACCCTCATGTCATTCCACACCCGTAAGACCTTCGTTCATCATCAGAACACAAATTAAGATATTTTTGATAAAATCCGATGGCTCAGTGAGGCCTGCATTGCCAGCAAGATTAACACTTCAGACACGAAGACACAAATCTTTTTTTTCTCGAATCAGTGGTTCGGATCACGTATCAAACTGCCAAAGTCACATGAACTATTGAAATTTTGAAACACTTATGATGTAACGGAGCCTTGTTCACTGAAATCATGTGATTTTGGCGCTCTGAACCACTGATTCGAAACAAAAGATTCGTAAAGCTTCGAAGCAGTGTTTGAAATCGGCCATCACTAGATATTGTTGAAAAGTTGTTATTTTGGGGGTTTTTGGCGCACAAAAAGTATTCTCGTCACTTTATAACATTAAGGTTGAACCACTGTAGTCACATGAATTGTTTTAAATATGTTTTTAGTAGCTTTCTGGGCATCTGAAAGTGTTAATTATCTTGCTGGCAATGGAGGCCTCGCTGAGCCATTGGATTTCATCAAAAATATCTTCGATGAACTTCGATGAAGGTCTTGCGTATGTAGAACGACATGAGGGTGAGTAATAAATGACAATTTTAATTTTTGGGTGAACTAACCCCTTTACTTATACTTCTGTAAAGCAAACTGGAGGTGACATAGTACCGTGTCTTCAAAACATTACAAGATTTGCTACACAGTCCAAGGAATAGTTCACCCAAAAATGAAAATTGTCATTATTTATGCGCCCTTGCTCTGTTTTCAGTGGAAACAAAAGGAGATATTTTGAATTACACTACACTGCCGTGAAATTTTATAATGTTTTTAAAAGAAGACTCTTGTGCTCACCAAGGCTGTATTTATTTGATCAAAAATCAAATAAAAACAGCAATATTGTGAAATATTATTGCAATTTAAAAGAACTGTTTTTTATTGTAATATATTTTAAAATATAATTTTTTTCTCTGATATCAAAACTGAATTTCAGCAGCCATTACTCCAGTCTTCAGTGTCACATGATCCTCCAGAAATCATTCTAATATGCTGATTTGGTGCTTAAGAAACATTTCTTATTATTGTCAATATTGAAAAAATTGGAAACCTTGATATATTTTTCAGGATTCTTTGATGAATAGAAAGTTCTAAGAACAGCATTATTTGAAACAGAAATAGAAATCTTTTGCAACATTATAATTCTCTTAACTGTCTTATTTGATCAATTTAATGCATCCTTCCTAAATAAAAGTACTGACTTGTTTGAACAGTAGAATATGTGAAAGCATGAACGCATATGGCTGTCAGTGGCTGTCAAGTTCCAAAAAGGACAAAAAAGCACAATAATACTAGTACATATTACTTGTGTGTCATATTCCAAGTCCTCTGATACCATACATTAGCATTGTGTGAGGAACAGACCAAAATCAAGGTCATTTTTCACTGAAAATCCTCCAGTTTGGAGCTTGAAAACTCCACTATATGCTTTTACAGTATTGTATGAAAAAAAAAAAAAGCAGCGTGAACATTCTGTTAAACGTCTCCTTTTTGTCCCACAGAAGAAAGAAAATCATACAGGTTTTCAATGACATGAGTGTGAGTTAATGATGTCAGAATTTTCATTTTTAGGTGAAATTTTAGTTCAAGCTCTACCTGGAGGGCAGGGTTCTGGTCGTGCACTGCCAAACGGGCAGTAGTGCCCTGCAGGACAGACATCCCCAATGAAATGAATCTGAGAATAGACATCCTCCACTGTACGAGCCCCAGATTCACCATCTGAAACAAACTCAACTAATTACCGTTGCAATGCTTTTAGATTCATTACCATGATCAAACACTGCATTAGGTGGAGAAAATGACCTGTGTTGTTGTAGTACTGAGGCGTAGGGGTGTGTGATCCTTGAAAACAGAAGTATCCTGGACTACAGGGCCCAGAGGGTGAACTCAGCCCTGGTTCTGCACAGTACTGTCCTGGTGTGCATGACCGACACATCTCTACAGATGCTGCACCTATTCAAACACCCACAATGTTAGTTTTATTCATCCATATTGAACAGCATATGTATGCTACATAAGCTGGAATAAGACCTTCTAATGAGCCAAAAGTTCCCAGAGGACAGGGCTCCATACGGCTGGCACCCGGTGGGCAATAGAAGCCAGCTGTGCATCTTCCTCCCGTGGAATCTCCAACTGGCTGTGAGAGCGAGGCACCCTGGATACACACATAACTGCAAAATCCAAAAAATTAGCATGAGAAAACAGCCCTATATTATTGGACAGACCATTTGAGTGGACATTGCAGGAACTGAGCTGGCTAATAAACTCACTCACCCTGGAGAACAGTTGCCTGTAGGGGTGTCCAGGCCAGAGGAGCTGCAGTATTTACCAGGAGGGCAGGGGACACACTGATCCTTGCTCGACAGGCCTAACTGACCATTAAAAGTGCCCACAGGGCAGGGGAAACTCACTCCGGACTCTGAGCCTGTTCAAAATACAAAGTATAATGTAAAAATAGGGTTCAAGTGTCCTTATCTTGTACTCTTGTAATTTTGTCAGTACCTGGAGGGCAGTAATATCCCCTAGGACATGGCACAGGTATGGAGGTTCCTTCTGTTACTGTGTCTGAACCAGCACAAAAATATCCAGCCGGACACACAGAACATTCTGCCTATGGATGTGAAGTAGATCAAGTATTTATCTTTAAGATTTCATTGTGCTTTTTACATTTTTGGGTGTTCATCATTTATGTCCCAGAGGTTGTTTTTTATATATATATATATATATATGTATGAATATGACATTAAAAAGGTTATGGTAACTGTTTACCATGCCTTCATCACTTCTTTTTATATGTAGATTTTATTGTTAAAATATGAAATCCCATCATATAAATATGATACATTATATATTTAAAACTACATTCATTTAAACAAAGTGAAATAATCATTAACTATTTTAATATTTATCAATTTTTTAAATATTACAGCTGTCCCACAGCTGTGGAATCACTGAAAAATAATAATTGTATTATTTTAAAAAATATTATAATTTAAGTTATTATCAAAAACTTGTTTACTAATTAGAAACGTTTCAGTGACAATCCTGATCAAGAAAAGATGAGACAAAGAAAAATCAAGGTAAATATCGTCATTTCAATCAAGCTGATTTTTTTTTTTTAACGGAGTGTCTATTTGCAAATAGCATCCCTTGTTGGCAAATGCTATTTACACTAGCTCCACCCACCAATGTCTGATTGGGCCACTCAATTTTTAAACAAGATGCACAGAATTCAACATCTTCAGTGGTACAGCAGTAGTGAGTAAGACTTGTAGACCTGGCTTTTAACACGATTGATGGGGGTTTGAATCCACCTTTTGCCAAGCTCGCATTTATTTTCAATAAAAATGAAAAAAAAAAATTTAAAAGTGGAAATAAACTGCGAATGAGTGTTTAATAATAATAAAAGTGTTTATTGGGTATTTAATTTATTAATTTTTAATAGTTTTTAGTTTTAATTTTAGTTTGACTTAATAGCAACACTAGTGGAAATGCTGAAGAAACACCTTTTTATGTTACAAATTTTAATTAGGCATATTAAACTGTCATGCCTTTCTCTCAACTGACCTGCCCCTGGAGTTTTTGGAAAGTCCCAAGGGGGCAGGGGATCTGAGCAGGGCTGCCAGGTGGACACATATGTCCAGGTGAGCAGATGTAGTTGGCAGGCTGGCTGGAATTTTGACCCTGTGGGCAATAGAAGCCTATCTGGCACACATGAGAAGGGGAGGAGAGACCCCTACTGGAACAAGCAGATCCTACAGAAAAAATGTCCAGAAATCAGTAGAAACAAAATGGTCTAAAAGGAAGCTTGAAGTCTCCAAAAGAAGAGCACTGACCTGGAGGGCAGGGCAGACAGTCAGACAGCTTAGTATTCCGGCTACTGTTGCTAAAGCGGCCAAGTGGACAAGGCTCAGGGGATGAGGACCCTACGGGACAGTAATGTCCTTGAGGACATTTACCACCTGTCCTTCCATCCACGGGTGTGGGGGACGCGGCTCCTGAGAGACAAAAGTGTCCAGCTGCACACGGTCCAGACACAGCACTCTGTCCAGGAGACCCGCAGAAGAAACCTGCCGAGTGGAAAGTTTGTAGGACATTTCACGGTTTTGACAGATGCTGAAAGCACAAGGAGCTGCAACTGAAAATGGTATTACTCAAATGCTGTGAAGAAATAGGGTAGTGTGACCCTCTGAGAATAAGAGATGCGTAACTCTGAGAAATGACTCAATAGGAGTGCTGTAGCTTGTAGTAATGGTACCTGGAGGGCAGGGTAAACAGTCTTCATGGCTGGTCATCCTTGTATGTGGATTAATAGTCCCTGCAGGACAGGGGTGCTGATTTTGTAGATGAGTGCCCGTAGGGCAATAATGGCCTACTGGGCATTCAATGTGCTCAGAAGAGGAACCATTGACAGGACAGTAGTAACTGTAAGTGAAAAGAGATATTTACTTTATAATGAATGGCTTGATGGTAAAGTATGTCATTTTTGCAGCACTATCTCCACCAAACAGAATGCAAAATTACTGACAGGCTTCCTAAACACTCCACTGTCTGTTATTGGGCAATCAAACAAATAGCCCCACCCCCAACTCACAACAGTGCAACTTTGCTTTTCCAGCAGCCTTGCTTCATTTTTCCCATAGGGATTTTAAAAATGACTTCATTAAGAGTTATAAGCCATGAACCAGATCAACCAGCTACGAGGTCAATCACAACATTACAAACTTTGATTTGATGCAAAACAGTATTTGAAAACCAGACAAAAAGACAAGGTACAAGACTGTGTACTTCATGGCTTTAAAGGGATAGTTCACCCAAAATTAAACTTGTCATCATTTACACTTGTTCCAAACCTGTAGGAGTTTTTTTCTTCTGTTGAACACAAAAGAAGATATTTTAAAGAATGTAGGTAACCAGACAGTTGAAGGCAGCCATTGACTTCCATTGAATTTTTTTTCCTACTATGGGGTCCATCAACTGTTTGATAACCAACATTCTTTAAAATATCTTCTTTTGTGTTCAACAGAAGAAAGAAACTCATACAGGTTTGGAAAAACCTGAGGGTGAGGAAGTGATGACATCATTTTCATTTTTGGTTGAACTATCCTTTTAATGATGGAAAGAACTACAATCCCATGAAGCATTGCGAACAACACAGAAATATAAAACCATGATTGTTTTTTGCAGAATCATGGGTAATGTAGTTTTCACCAGGAATTAAACAGTGAAACGCAATTATTTACGTCGAAATAATGTGGGCTGATGGCTTCAACAAAAGCATATATCATCAATTAACAACCTCGTAGCTAGTCTGTCTTTATAGTTATGGTTCAAATTCAATTCGCCTGTGGAGAAAATGAATGGGATTTTTACTTCTGGAAACCGACTGCTGCATTCTATTGGTTGAGTCAAAGTTTTTGTGAGTTTTGGGAGAATTAATCTTCGAATGTCATACTTCAAGCTGTCTCTGCACAATCTGGGATAGCAGCAAGTAATTCAACATTGAAAAAAAGATACACTTCACCTTTAAATGTTAACCATTTTTGTGTATGTATAAGTGTATCTACCCCTGGGGACACGGGCTGCAGCTGCCCTGTCTCTCTCTACTGCTGATTGATCCTTCTGGACAGGCTTGAGGAGCACTGGAGCCTCTAGAGCAAAAATAGCCTGCGTGGGAGCAGAAAACAGGATGAGGTGGGCCGGTATGAGGGAAAGGTGGGTGTTTTTAATCTGCCCTGAATTGGGGATCTGTCATTTACCTGTCGGACACGGTCCTCCTCTGTGATCGCTGATTGGGCTGTTGGGGAGTACGGCTCCCTGTTTGCAGTAAAAACCTTCCCAGCATTCTCCGCTGGGTGAAGTCAGCCCAGATATGTCACAATAATGACCAGCAGAACATGACAAACACTCTTCCTATAAGAAAAAGGTATTCCTGGTCCTTACAGATTTGACTGCTAGCAATAAGATTTTTATTATAAATAGAGAAATTCTTCCTACCACTTTGACCAGTTTAGTTTTGTTACTGAAAGTACCCTCTGGACAAGGCTGAGGTTGAGTGGTGCCTTTTGGGCAAAAGTGACCCGTTGGACAAGGTCCTCCAGCTCCTTGGAAAAAAAAAAAAAACATTATTACATTTTACTTCGTAAACTCTAGAGGGCACAGACTGGTTATTTCCATCCATCCATCTATCTGTCAGTCTATCTGTCTATGTATGTGTCATCAAACACCTTTATCATTTCATATATTCATAATGTATATTCATATATATTCATAATGTATATTCTATTGAGTCATTTCTCAGGCAAAAACAAAATTTTGTTGCTTTCTCAAAAATAAATGCCTGGAAACACTTTTTTTATATATGTGAAAAATTTAAATACTGTATTCATATCTTAGAGCTTTCAATCAGAATTTCCAATTCTCAAAATCCGTGGATGCAAACTCAGCTACCTGCAGACTGCGTGTGAGGATGAGGTGAGATGTTCCCATACACGCAGTAATATCCCTCAGAGCACTGTCCTGTGACAGAGGTGGAGTTCTGAAGAGAGCAGTAGTGTCCTCCATCACATTCCCTACACTCAGAGGAGACACTCAAACCAGAGTCAGGACTGTATGTCCCTGCTGGACAAGGTCTCCAGTCATACCCTGTGCCTTCAGGACAATAGAAACCTACAGGCAAACAACAGATAACATCTTAAATATGATTGCTGGATTTGGGTCAAATCAGTCAGCATGTTTGTGTAATGTCTCTCTCCACTGTGTGGTGCTGTTTGTAATTCAATTGAGTTTCTTGGACTTAGACAAAGGAAGTATATCATTTAATTGAGTTTCTTTCATATACTTAGGAAGTGATCCATTGACACTACATTCTCTACTATTCTAGCTGTATCATAAAATGGGTATGTTCGGAATAGCATACTATTATTACCATTGCTGTAGTATATAATATAGTGTATAGAATAGTAAATATTTTGTATAAAAGCTGGAACTAAAAAAGAACTGGAACTGATATATATACACACACACACACACACACACACACACACACACAAAGCATGATTAATGCACAAAAACAATTAGTATTTACAAAATGATAACTGGATGCCTCGCAAAAAATTGAATAAGCAATGTGACAAGGACAGCACACTACTGTTTAAAACATGAACAGCTGCATAATGCATACTGTTTCACATACTTTTATAAAACTGTAGGCAGTATATACTGCACAGCATCCAGTAAGCAGTACACTAGTACTCCATTCCAAACATAGCCAACGAGAGACCAAAGCACCAACCAGCTGGGCACAGCTGCCGGGCTCCATCCACACAGTACCAGCCAGCTGTGCAGGGCCAGCACTGAGAGGCTTGAGTGACAGTTACAAAAGTCCCAGGATCACATGGAACAGGCTGGGTGGTTCCTGGAGGACAGTAATGTCCCTCTGGACAGATGTGGCCGGAGACCCCATCAGTGGGAGTGGGAGTCTCAGCTTTCTCAGCACAATAAAACCTTTTGGAGACATATGATGCCATAGGTTAAACTGGGCATCTGTGCTGCAGTTGTAATGTACATATTTTTTGGCACATACCCAGCAGAGCAGAGTCCACTAGGTTCATTCAGACCGGTAGAGGCACAGTAAAACCCTCCAGGGCATGACTGGCACTCCGCAGCACTCCTTAGTCCTGTACTATTAGACCACGTTCCCACCGGACAGGGCATAGGAATGGCAGTACCTATAGTAACACAGGGAGACCTTTAACACTTTTATGAATGAAATCAAATCAGTAGTATACCAGAAATCATATTAGTATAAGATGTTCAAAAGTTCTTCACATGTTAAAAGTAATTAGATAAACAGCAAATACTATATGTACAAAATATCATGTAGAGACACTATCTTTTGCAAATCTCAAAATAAACTTCCATTTTTCATACTGTACTGTACTGTACTTATGTTGTGATATCTAAATTTACTTGAAGAATTTGAAGTGTTTTATCTTTAATTTATGTAGACAAAATATGTTATTTATATTAAGTGATAACAAATTTTGCAAATATCTCTGATAAAAGCTAATTTTGGTAGCTGAAAATTTTAAAACACCTTTAGGACAGTAGTGACCAGCTGGGCATGCGGCCCCTGTAGAACCATCCACAGGACTGGGTGAACGGGAGCCCTCTCTGCACCAAAAACCAGCCAAACACAGTCCTACAAATAAGTGTTTGAAAACAGGGCTTGTAAAGCAAGAATATGGGGCATTTGTGATAATGTTATGTTAAGATTTTTTATTGAAATGCCATCAGTCTCACCTATAGGTTCTTCAAGTCCAACATCTGGACAGTAATGTCCTGACGGACACAACAGACAGTCACTTTGGCTGTCCATAAGCTCACGGGGGTTATAGGTGCCGGCAGGGCATGGAAATTGTTTGGCAATACCAGTTCCTTCAGGACAGTAATGTCCCTTTGGACAAGGCTGCAGGACAGATATATTTGCAGCCCCAAATGTCGCATCGCAATAAAAACCTGGTGTAGGAGAAAAAAATAAAAAACAGGATACAAGCTTCAGTATGAATTTCAGAAATAGAAATGTGGGAGTGTGTCACAGTTTGCTTTAGATAACTGCAGCTTGCCTGATTCACAGATTGTACAGTTTGCCTGCTTCTGCTTGTCCTGATAAGTCCCAATGGGACAAAAAATTGGGACAGGGCTTCCTGGGGGACAGTAATGACCGACAAGACACGGCAGAGCTAGGTCATCTGTCTGACCAGGCGGGCACCAGAAACCTACCAAAAAAAGGACAAGGACCAGATGTAGAAATTGTTTAAACTGCACTTAAACTGCTAGTCTGGGTTTAGTGCAGTGATGGTCTGTTCTGTTCTCACCCTGCCTGCAGGGGGCAGTAGGAGCCTGAAGGCCCATGGTAGCACAGTAGTATCCCGCTCTACAGGGCTGACACTCATCCTTGCTCACAAGGCCCGCTGCTGGGGAGAAAGTCCCCGCTGGACATGGCTGTGGTGCACTGGAGCCCTCGTCTGGGGAAAACGATAGATATTCGTAACTAAAATGTATTTGGGAACATCTCAACTAAGTGACATAAATCAGTTACATCTGAATAACCCAATACTTACCACAGTAAGTCCCTGGAGGGCAGATGTTTCCTGTAATGCCATCTATAGGGCTGGAGGAAGTGGCTTCTCTCGTGCAGTAATACCCAGGAGAGCACGGTCCACTCGGCAGGGCTAGACCTGTTTCAGAAGATCAGGTATAAACTGACAGTTTTGCAAATGCACAAAGGGAAGCTATTGCTGGTGATTACGCACCAGTTGCATTGCAGAAAGCTCCTGGAGGGCAAGATAGAGGCTCAGAGGTCCCTGATGGACAGTAAAACCCCTCCTGGCATCTGCCCCCGGTGGAGGAAGCAGGGCATAGGCAGTTAGCGTTAGTATAGTTGTCCAGGTCAAAGGGCTGAGCGTTCCAGGCAGCAGATACACAGAACCATCCTGTGTGATGAATTTATTGGTTGAAATTTAAAATTAATTCAATATTAAGTTAATAAAAAAAATAGTCTCATCCAGGTGGTGTACTAACCAGCTTTACATTTCCCTGACACAGCAGACAGGCGCTCTTTCTCACAGTAGTGGCCTGGAGGACAGGGCAAGCAGCTGTCCAGGCTGTGGGTCATCGGCTCGGGGTTGTAATAGCCTCGTGGGCAGGGGAACTGGGTGGCATGTTTTGTTCCTGTAAACAAAGACTAGCTCTGCATAATACTGAGGTGTGGCTTCTTTAATAAAAAGAGCATTTTTGTCCCTTTTTTTTGTCAGTTGTTTTAAGCAGAAAAATATCTGCCAGTGCCACAAGACAAAATACACTTCAATACATGTGACATTAAATCTTAATATTAGGGACCCACTGACTGATACTAGCCGATACTGATAAGCCAACAATTATTTTCATGATATGGTTGATATTAAAATATATAATATTTTATACTTTTTTTGTCTAAATAAATTGACAATAACACATTAAAAAAGGCATCACAACATTATTATGTACAGAGAGATTTGCTCATGGCATTTAACAGTGTTATAAAATTATAATGTACAAATACAATACCGTTCAAAAGTCTTTTTAATGTTTTTGAAAGAAGTCTCTTATGCTTACCAAGGCTGCATTTATTTGATCATAAATACAGTTGAAACAATAATATCGTTTCAGTCTTCAGTGTTACATGATCCCTCAGAAATCATTCTAATATGCTAATTTGCTGCTCAAGAAACATATCTTATTATTATCATCAATGTTGAAAACAGTTGTGCTGCTTAATATTTTTGTGGAAACCACAATATTTTGTTCAGGACTCTTTCATGAATAGAAAGGTCAATAGAACAGCATTTATTTGAAATAGAAATATTTTGTAACATTTGACAATATATATCAAATTTAATAAACCAATATATATACCAGAAAATTAAAAATGTATAAAATTAATCAAAACTTAATATTATTAAAACTTAATATTTTAATATTTTGCTAATACTTGTTATATATATATATATGACACTACCGGTCAAAAGTTTGGAATCGGTAAGATTTTCGTCTGCTCACCAAGGCTGCATTTATTTAATTAAAAATACAGTAAAAACAGTAATATTGTGAAATATTATTACAATTTAAAATAACTGTTTTCTGTTTGAATATATTTTATAAAGTAATTTATTCCTGTGATCAAAGCTGAATTTTCAGCATCATTACTCCAGTCTTCAGTGTCACATGATCCTTCAGAAATCATTCTAATATGCTGATCTGCTGCTCAAGAAACATTTATTGTGTACAATTGTACAAAATATTTGTGTACAATATTTTTTTTTTTTCAGGATTCTTTGATGAATAGAAAGAACAGCATTTATTTGAAATATAATCTTTTGTAACATTATAAATGTCTTTACTGTCACTTTTGATCGATTTAATGCATCCTTGCTGAATAAAAGTATTAATTTCTTTAATTTCTTTTCAAAAAAATAAAAATAAAAAATCTTACTGACCCCAAACTTTTGAACGGTAGTGTATAATGTTACAAAAGCTTTGTATTTCAGATAAATGCTGTTCTTTAGAACTTTCTATTCATCAAGGAATCCTGAAAAAAAGTACACAACTGTTTTCAACATTGATAATAATCATAGATGTTTCTTGAGCAGCAAATCATCATATTAGAATGATTTCTGAAGGATCTTGTGACACTGAAGACTGGAGTAATGATGCTGAAAATTCAACTTTGATCACAGGAATAAATTACTTTATAAAATATATTCAAACAGAAAACAGTTATGTTAAATTGTAATAATATTTCACAATATTACTGTTTTTACTGTATTTTTAATTAAATAAATGCAGCCTTGGTGAGCAGACGAAACTTCTTTTAAAAACATTAAAAATCTTACTGTGTCCAAACTTTTGACTGGTAGTGTATGTGTGTGTGTGTATATATATATACACACATTTTTTTATTTTTTTTGTAAGCAATAGTGCAATAGTTTATATTTCATTCATGTCTCTTACCATCAGGGCAGTAGAATCCAGGAGGACAGGGGTACAGAGTGTATTTGCTGGTACTCTCTGGGCAATAGTATCCAGCGTGACAGGGACTGCACTTAATCTGTCCTGTCAGATTGGTATAAGTGCCCGCAGGGCAGGGAACAGGCACGGCACTGCCAGTGGGGCAGAAGTGCGCTTGAGGACAGAGACCACCTTCAGAATCAGAACCTGTACCAACCATAACACCACAGTCAATAGTAGAATACAAACAGACAATGAGCTAATTACAATATCAAATGAACAAAAATGGTTGGGTGGTCGCACCAGTGGATGACGATGCCCCAGCAGGGCAGTAGAACCCCTCTCGGCAGGGTCCAGATGGTCTACTCAGGCCCACCGAACCGCAAAACTGCCCAGCAGGACACACAGTGCACCCTGATTTCTTACTAACATAAAGACTATAAGGACAAAAAAGGAAGCTGTTCATCTGTTCATTCACTCATATTGGTATGGTATGATCATTTGACCCTGTAAAGTACCTGTTTAAAAAAGTGCCAAGCGGGCAGGGTAAAGGAAGGCTGGTGCCCTCAGGACAGTAATGACCCACAGGACATGGCCCACCCACCCCTGTGCTAATATTTGCATCGGGATTCTTGAAGTTTATGCCTGCAAAAGTCAAGAGAAAGCACATAAACCACAACTGCTTAGATGCCATGATCCAAATCAACAAAATGAAGACACTAATTATTAAAAAAGCCAGATCTCAATATAATTGGACATACCTGCAAGGCAAAAATACCCAGCCTGGCAGGGACCAGTAGGTTCAACTAGTCCCCAGTCTTCACAATACATTCCTTAAAATGATAGGTGTGTATGATGAACATTACACTACACCAGTGCTATTAAAACTGCCAAAGGTGTAAGTAAAGCAGGGGCACTGCTCTCACCAGCTGAGCACAGTAAACACTGCTCTACTTGGCTTTGTCCTGCTTTGGGGCTGTATGTGCCTGGAGGGCAAGGGAGGATGTCCTCCACTGTGCCCCCCAGACAGTAATGTCCTTCTGGACACAACTGGAGCTCCTCCCCCTCCAGACACAGCCATCCAGTGGGACAGTCACTGCATTCTGCAGCACCTGCGTTCACACACATTGACGATATAATGATCACAACTTACTTTATTATGCTTTGAGTTGACATTGTGAATGACTTGACATGTGCATGAGCTGAAGGCAAAGAACAGACAAGATGCAAAGAGTTGTTTATGATGAATGTTATTAATAATATGAATCACAATTTGCATATTTATGCTAAGTATGAAAAGTATGTACTGCTCTGGCGATGGTGAAGTACAACTTTTTTGGATATACTATAGCATCATAAAATTGTGTCTAGAGACACAAAACTAATCTTCTAGGATAACATAACAGGTTGTGGGTTATGTGCTTTGATGCATTCTTCAAAAATCAAGACTCTTTTGACATACCATTTTCCAAGTACTATGGTTTGTGGCACAGTAATCCTTAGCCCAATATTGATACACCATCAGATTACAAATAACATTGCGAAGAAGTATGTACTGCACTGGTAAATTACATACTATAGCTGCATCCCAATTCACATACTATTCATCCTATATAGTATTCGAAATTAGAATTAGTGTGTCCCAGATTGTAGTATGTTGAAATGAGTATTCCAAAGATACCCAGATGTTCTACTTTTTCCAGTTAGAATTCGAAGTGCAGATCCATGCATAACAGCTAATATTGCCAAAAACTGACTGCATGTTGGACGAAGATTGGATTAGAACTACAAACGTGAATAAAAAAACTACAAACATGGCAGATGTGCGAGATCAACAGTTAAGTAGAGAGGTTTAGATAAAGGGGTTTGAGTGATTAATAATCAGTATCTAACCTGACGAAAAGATATTTATTCAATGTTATCCACATTATATAATTATGCATTTATTATATTTTAAATGCATAATTACGCAAACACATCAGGAGAGTTATCTGCATGAAAGACCTATGACTGGCAGATCAATATGCTACTACATTTCTCTCCGATACGGTAGGAAATAAAATTAAATTGAATGTGGAGGATTTTAACTGTGACAAGATGATTGACAGGGCAGTTTAAACAGTGACAGAATACATAACTAATGACAGAGCAGTCCCAAAGCTTGCCTACTATTCTGCTACACACTCAAAAGTATGTACTTTTTCTTCACATACTTTTAGGGCATAGTATAAGTAGGTGAACTGGGACGCAGCATGTGTTTTTGGATGTACTATAATTTCATAAAATTGATTATACACCACCAGAGAAGAATTCAAGTGGTTCAAAGCTCTTTTAACTTACCACTTTTAATGTACTATGATTTTAAAACACATTAATCCCAATCTTCTATTGTACTACACTGAATGCATAATATGTTAATTGGACTTCAAACTTTCTCAAATGACACTAAAACCACCATTAAAGGAATGTTTGATGTAAGGCTCACAGATCTCTGGTTATAAACTCTGGATGTTCAGGTTTAGGAAAATGTAAAGTATAACTGTAAAGTATGTAAAGTAAATGTAAAATATACCTGTGGTATTTGAATGTGTTCCATCGGGGCAGTGTAGAGGGGATGTGCAACCCTGTGGACAGTAATACCTCGCTGGACACCTGTTTCCTGTTACCCCATCATCAGGCATGGCCGTTTTAGCACCACCTGCACAATAAAACCCTACATGACAGAACAGTGGAGAACTCCAGTCAGTTTTAAAAACAAAAGTCAGTCTGGAGGGATTATGATTTGAGATTATGAATTTGTACCTGGAGCACATATTCCAGTGGGCTGAATGAGGCCAGAGCTGTTACAGAAGAATCCAGCAGGGCAGAGCCAACAGGACGACACAGTCTGGGACCCCAGTGCATTACTCCAGGTTCCAGGAGGACAGGGGTACTCATGAGGGTGTCTGGTGCCTGCTGGACAGTAATAACCCATGGGGCATATGTCACCATATCTGGAGCTAATCTGTAAAAAAAAAAAATTAATAGATCAATGAGCTTGAAATGAACCCCTCTTATTAACATGTGTGAAAGACCATATGTTGTTACCGGAGTGGCAATGTGGGATCCACCAGTGCAGTAAAAACCAGGCTCACAGGGTCCCTGAGGAGCAGTTAGTCCAGGAGAGTGGCAGTACTGACCAGCATCACATGGACCGCAATGCTGCAGATCCTCCGCTCCTGAACTTGCAGTGTATGTACCCTTCATATAATGATAAAAAGGAATTACTGTATTACTGATTTACTGTATTTTTAATCAAATAAATGTAGCCTTTATGAGCATAAGAGACTTCTTTCAAAACATTAAAAAATCTTACCCACCCCAAACATTTAATATACATTATTGTATATTAGATGGAAAATGAGGCTTTATACTCACAGGGGGGCATGGGTGAGCAATTAAGGAGCCAGCAGGGCAGAAGTGTCCAGGTGGGCACAGGGGCTGCTGAGATAGGCCTGTCCTGTTGCAGAGTCTTCCTGATTGGCACTCGATACAGGAGCTGTAGCCTCTTCCCTGATGGAAAAGAAGTAAAACTTTTTAATAAAATTAAAATGTTAATTAGTGTAAATTGTCTAACAGCGTGGCTTACCGGTTGGAATGTTCCCAGTGGGCACGGTTCAGCCCTCACAGCTCCTTCCAAAGAGTAGTGGCCCTCCTCAGCTTCATGTTGGACTGGTGTGGCTGAACCTCCACTGCAGTAATACCCCGCAGAGCAAGGACCAGAAGGCGATGTAGAGTTTGTTCCTAAACAATAATAACTGAGAGAGCAACAAAAAATCTATTTGAACTGAAATTCAAGATTTAAGAAGATAGTTTCAAGGGAAAGTCCGCCAAAAATGAAAATTCTGTCAACATTTACTCACCCTCATGTCGTTCCAAACCATTCTGTCTTGTGTGGAGCATAAAAGAAGATATTTTGAGAAATGTCTCAATGAGGTCTAGTGTTGTTGCTTCCCAACGTTCTTCAAAATCTCTACTTTTGTTTACGGCAGAAAAAAGGCATAGCATACGGGTTTGGAATGAAATGAGATAGTGAATGGTGACAGAAATTCATTTTTGGGTGAACGATAGTCCCTTTAAGAAAGAGAATTGAATGTTTATTTATAATAATACCCTGGAGGACAGCGGACACACTGCTCTGCATGTTGGAGACCAGTGCTGTTACTGTATGTTCCTGAAGGGCACGGCTGTGGGTGAACTGAGCCCGGTGGGCAGAAACTTCCAGCAGGACACACACCTCCTTTACGGTCATCAGGAGGAATCTGTCAAGGCAAGAAAAGAAAGTTTGATTATTAAAACAATCAAAAGCCAATTAAAATAAAAAAATTTGTAATAATCTTACTGGACTTCTAGATCCCTGTCTACAATAGAATCCTCCTTCACATTCCCCCGTGGGCTCAGATTTGCCCAGTCCTGTGCAGTATTTCCCCCCACTACATAGGGTGCACTGTGATGCTTTAGTCAGGGCTGGCAGGGATCCATATGTGCCCTCTTCACATGGCTCTGGGACTGAGCTTCCCTCAATACAGTAGAAACCCTGACAATTAAAGCAAAGGAAGTGCATTTTAGATACAAGCTGAATTTTTAGTAGCCATTACTCTAGTCTTCAGTGTCACATGATCCTCCAGAAATCATTCTAATATGCTGATTTGGTACTCAAGAAACATTTCTTATTATTACAAATGTTCAATACATTTGTGCTGCTTAATAATTTTGTGGAAACCATTATTTTTTTCAGTATTCTTTATTAAATAAAAACAGCATTTACAAATTTTTAAATGATCACTTTTGATCAATTTGATGCATCCTTGCTGAATGAAATTATTCACTTCTTTCATAGGAAAAAAATCGTACTCACCCAAACTCTTTAACGGTAGTGTATTAGACACAGTAAAGTAAAAATCTTATGGCATGCCAACATTCTTAGTTACATTTACCTGTGGACAGACTGTAGGAGTATGTGTGGCCAGAGTAGGACAGTAGTGACCAGGAGGACATTCCACACAAGCTTCTCCTCCATGGCCATACGAGTCATTCCTGAAGAAGCCTGACTGGCATGGAAACGAGTTTGGATGTCCGGTACCAAGAGGACAGAAGTATCCATCAGGACAGTTTCCTGTCTGATAGGAATAATATACATGTTGAAGGGATAGTTCACTCAAATCCAACTCTTTTCCATACAGTGAAAGAGGATGGGAACCTGACACATTCAGTTACATTGTATGCATAAAAAGAGCAGCTTGGACATTCTTCTAGATAACTCCTTTTGTATTCCACATAAAAAGATGAAGTGCTCGAAACATTACCGTTGTGAGAGTCCATTATTAAATTTTTGTATTTTTTGAGCCTTGGTGTTACTTTTTAAGAGTAATGCTTTACAAATTGCGTTACTCCCTAAAAAAGTAACTAATTGTGTTAGTTACTTGGGTGGGGGTGGTGAATTATCCTTTTAAAATTGTTTAAACAGTTTATAAGAAAAACTACAAGTGAGCCATACTGGTTCAATAATGGGCTCTTCCTGGGGATTCTCTGTGTAGCAGTATTTTCCCTCTGGACACTTTGTGCAGTCTGAAGGGTCACGTAGACCTGGCTGTCGACTGTAGGTCCCTTTGGGGCATGGAACAGGATTAGGATCCTGAGTAGGACGTAAATAATAGAAAAGAAAATAATTGCTATGTTTCGTGCCGTTTATCATCTGACATGATGATTGACGATGGTTATACTGTTTCTGACCCTTGAAATGATACTTACAACACTTCCACCGGGACAGTAAAAGCCTATTGGGCAGAATACCGCTGAGCGCTGCGGTTCTCGATCCATGCCCTTTGAGCAGAGGAAACCCGGAGGGCAAACCATTACTCTGAGCATGGCCTCCTCACTGGTGGTCTCATCGCTGCAGTAGTGACCTGGCAAACATGGCAGACACTCCTCTGATCCCTCATCCTAAGGAAAAAGAGCAAGACAGAAAACCAGAATAGGAGATGGATAAATGAAATGGTTTATTTATTTGTTACAGTAAGACAACATGCATTAGATTACAATGAGCTGTCTGGCTTACAGAATAACTTCCTGTTCCACAGACTTTTGGGCTGATTGTGGCCGGATGAGGACAGAAGTAGCCGGCAGGACACACAGAACAATCTTCTGCTCTCCGTCCCCCTTTTAACTGACGAAATGTTGCCCTGGACACACAGGAAAAATCAAATCCACTGAAGTCTTACCCAGATTTATTTCAGCCAATGGGACTGTTACTCACGGTGGACAGGAAGTGGGTTTGGATGTACCCTCTTTACAGTAATAGCCTTCTGGACAGACCTGACAGTCCTCTTTTCCACCATTACCTATCTTTGTGCTGTAGGTGCCTGGAGGGCATGGGTGCTGTGAGCCATATAATGTACCTGTAGAGATACACACACATACAGTATATAACATCCCAAATGACTTCAGGGGTCTTCAACAATATAAATGAATACCATATTATATATTATATATATATATATATATATATATATATATATATATTTTTTTTTTTATTATTATATATATATATATATATATATATATATATTTTTTTTTTTTTTGTTTTTTGTTTTTTTTTGTTTTTTTTATATATATATTTTGGTAAACTCACACACACAAATGGCTGACTATTTGATTACTTTAAAGGTAATGATTATTTTAATGGCTTTGCAATGAATACGAATACATTTATATGGCATTATTCAGATGTACACTACCAGTCAAAAGTTTGGACAATGTAAGATTTTTAATGTTTTTAAAAGAAGTTTCGTCTGCTCACCAAGGCTGCATTTATTTAATTAAAAATACAGTAAAAACAGTAATATTGTGAAATATTATTACAATTTAAAATAACTGTTTTCTGTTTGAATATATTTTATAAAGTAATTTATTCCTGTGATCAAAGCTGAATTTTCAGCATCATTACTCCAGTCTTCAGTGTCACATGATCCTTCAGAAATCATTCTAATATGCTGATCTGCTGCTCAAGAAACATTTATTGTGTACAATTGTACAAAATATTTGTGTACAATATTTTTTGATGATTAGAAAGTTCAAAAGAACAGCATTTATTTTAAATATAATCTTTTGTAACATTATAAATGTCTTTACTGTCACTTTTGATCAATTTAATGCATCCTTGCTGAATAAAAGTGTTAATTTCTTTAATTTCTTTTCAAAAACATAAAAATAAAACTTCTTACTGACCACAAACTTTTGAACGGTAGTGTATAATGTTACAAAATCTTTGTATTTCAGATAAATGCTGTTCTTTTGAACTTTCTATTCATCAAGGAATCCTGAAAAAAAAGTACACAACTGTTTTCAACACTGATAATAATCATAAATGTTTCTTGAGCAGCAGATCATCATATTAGAATGATTTCTGAAGGATCATGTGACACTGAAGACTGGAGTAATGATGCTGAAAATTCAGCTTTGCCATCACAGTATTAAATTACTTTATAAAATATATTCAAACAGAAAACAGGTATTTTAAATTGTAATAATATTTCACAATATTACTGTTTTTACTGTATTTTTAATTAAATAAATGCAGCCTTGGTGAGCAGACGAAACTTCTTTTAAAAACATTAAAAATCTTACCGATTCCAAACTTTTGAATGGTAGTGTATACTGTAGGCCAAACTTAAAATGAATGTTTTTCTTCAAAGTGGAAGAACATTCAGATATTTCACAAAGCTTTAATACCTTCAGGGCAGTAGTGTCCAGAGTGGCATCTTCCAGAGGGAGCGCCCACTCCTGCTAAACAGTACCAGCCTCTTGGGCACGGCCGGCACTCGCGCTCTGACTCCAGTCCACTTTGATCATTCCAGGTACCAGCGGGACACTTGTGCTGAGTGGGGAACATAGTGCCCGCAGGACAGTAATGCCCAGGAAAGCAAAAGAGTGGAGGCCTCTGGACACCACCAGTGCCTATAAAGGTGGAAATTGTTAAATAGTTAAAAATGAAAGGTAAACAAAACTTATAAATGTATAAAGTACATGACATTCAACTCTGAAGGTAGTCTGGCACCTCTAAAACAGGCAAAACGAGCAGGACACCGCTGGCACTGTGAGAGGTCAGTGAGGTCTGTGCGGTTACTAAGAGTACCAGGAGGGCACGCATTGGATTGGTCGTTTGGTCTGGCAGAACCTGGTGGACACACAAACCTGAAAAAAAATTTTTTTGGTCAGAAATCAGATGTTTAAATCCTGCTAAAAAGCTTTCAACCAGTTTTTATCAGCCTAAGCTCCAAGCCTGACCAGACCTTTAAACCAAGTATCATACCAGAATGGCGTGAAAAGTCTAAGAAACAAGAAAAAATTCTCATGTGCGAAAGGCACTAACCCTGGCATACAGTCCACATCAGGAAACTTTAGTGCAACTTGTGTGCATGCTTTGCCCGGGTAGCAAGGCCTGCAGTCTGCCAGAGCATCCTGCCCCTCGAGAGGGTTAAAGGTGCCTGGCTGACAAGGCATAGGGTCACTTGTTCCCTCTGGACAATAGAAGCCTGGTGGACACTTTAAACAGTCCTTTACACCTATGATGAAAAGAGAGACAAATATCAACCCATTAGCAGATTTATATGAATGTGCTTTAATGGGATTGAAGATTTTAGGAAAGAAATCTTACTCAGCGCCCCCTGATGTGGGGTGAAGGTCCCTTGTGGGCATAAGATCTCACTGAGCGTGCCTGCTGGGCAGTACCTCCCACGGGCACAAAGCAAACCAGGACCTGCAGAGCCTAAATTAAGGAGAGTTCAAAATGTTCTGGCTTTTAGCTTTTGAAGATGGTGTGCTCTTAAAAGTTGACTTTTAAACTAAACTCTTATTAAAAAAAAAAACATATACACACATGCATTACACACACACACACACACATATTTAAATAATAATTAGAAATCAGTTACTGAATACAAACAGTACATTAATACAATGCCTTTAGTTTTAGTTTTATCTCAATTTACAGTAGTACAACAATAAATGATATAAACAGAAATGGTGGTGTTTTAGCATATGATGAAAAACATCGCAAACAACTTTTCCATCTTCTCTGCACTCCTGACCCACATCACACACTCTCTACAGCACTTTACAGTCAGGAAACAGCTGAGGGCAGGAAACGGTTCAACAGCAGTCGTTCTTGTGGGTTTAGGAAAATAAAAGCGACATTGTACTGTCATTTTCGCTAAACACACTCATAACATTTAACGATTTAGACTGTTTCTACAAAAAGAGTATTTCTATGGAAAGCCAGTAATCTATCACTGATAATGTAATGACAACAAAAAGCAAAAGATAACGTATAGTATGCATATGTGTGTGTATAAACGTAATCATGCATATGTGTGTTATGGGTTTATGCCCTAACCTGAGGGACAGAAGCGACCCTCTGCACACCTCTTGCAAGCTGCCCTACTTGTCTGACCCAGTTGTCCTCCTGCGGTTCCAGCAGGGCAAGGTGACCCGTGCGGCACACCCGTGCCCTCTTCACAGTAATACCCTTGTGGGCACAGAAACTGAGAGCTCGGCCTCCGAGTGGTGCCCTCCAAACAATAAAATCCTGGGAAGAACAAAACATTTCCAGCTGTTATCATGCATATTCCGATTATTCATTATACAACATCTAGTTCTGGTTCTCGAATTTGATTGGCTGGGATTTTTGTCTCTTTGTACCACTCCTCTTGTCTGTTTGCATGTTCCACAATGTCAGTCTCTGTGTTAATGATTTGGATTTTACAGCGACTCTTTCTGGAGGTTACATCATTACGCCAGTAGGTGGCGACAAGTGACTGTCTTCATGAGTGAGTCATTGAATTCAACCAACTGATTGGTTAAAAAGACTCACTTTATTCAGCACAGGGACATGTAACGGATCATCATGCTTTGACTCTGTTTGGAACTATTTTAGCTGGCGGAGCAAAAACAGACTAAAAGATGCTCAAATTCATGAAATATCACTTGCAAAAAAAGGTTGATTGTTTATTGTCAGTCGTGTGGTGAAGTATGAAGCATCGCTCACACAGAAGCCACATTCAAACAAAGCTGTTGCTCAACGCGGCGAATTTGTGTGAAAAAAACTGCGTTGCGAAATCTGCATACGAAATTCTTGATCGCACAGATTCCGATTAGAATCAATGGATTTCACTCTTGAGGTTTTTTTTGCCACGGAATGGTAAATGTGAGCTCACCTTAAAGGTACAGTCACATTACCAAAGTTCACCAGCAAAAAAAGTCCATGCTGTCCCTAATATTTACAGCCTATTTGGCCAATCAAACAAACAGCACTCTTGATCATGCCATGTTATATTGCTTAATAGTGACATTAGCAAATAGACCCAAAGGTAAAATGAAAACTGAGATCACTAAATTTAAGTAAAGCTGTAGGACAGTATTAGTACCTGCAGGACAGATTGCACAGTCCCTCTCTCTCTGTAGCCCCTCCTTTGGTCCATAAGTTCCTGCCGGACACTGTATCGCAATATTTGCAACACAGTAATGTCCTGCAAAAAAACATTAACACTCAAAATGTGGAATTGAATGTGAAAAGCATGCAGCCCGACCTGAAATACTGACTCACCTGCAGGACACACAACACAGTCTGATCTTTCTCCGTCTCTGTATGTCCCAGGAGGACAGGAGATAAGCTGTCTTGACCTCTGACCAAGATGAGACTGTCCCCTTGACCAGACTGGAGTCACTGTACTCCTGCCAGCTGAAGAACCATTGCATTTTTTACACTCAGTCTGGCCCGGCATGTATGAATAATGGCCCACGGGACAAGGAAGAGGCGCGGTCATCTTTTTGTATGGACAGTGGCTTCCTTAAAGAGAAAATTTAATATACTTACAAGGATTTACAAGGAATTCTGTGCCTGTAAGCGTGTGTGCCTGTTGTGACATTGATGTGTGTGTTTATTTTGGCTGTAGTAGGTGCAAGCAAGACATCAAATGCATGTGAATTAAACATGGGAGTCCATGTTTACCTGCGGGACACGGGTGACATTGAGCACTGCACAAAGTGGAGTAGTAGCCTTCAGCACAGTCAACACACTCCGTCTGATTAAAGTTTGGTTCTTCTCCAGGGCCACACTAAAATGGTAAAACAGTGTAATATTACCAATATGGAGAAAAAAAAAATCTCTTAAGCAGCACTTCAGTTTGTACCCACTTTCATTTGAAAACCCTCTATGCAAACAAAGCCAAAGGGGCACGGCAGGCAATGGGTGAGCCCCTCTGGAGAATACTGTCCTGAGAGACATGCTGTAAGGTTGCCTGATGCGCTGTCACAGGAGAAACCAGCAGGACAAAGCTTGCATTCCACACGGTCTTCTGTGCTAACTAAACCTGGGACACAGGGCTTTAAAAGACACCAACAATTACACACACACATTTTGGGTTTTTATGTTTTATGGGGACATTCCATAGACATAATGAGTTTTATGCTGTAAAAACTGTTTATTCTATCCCCTACCCCAAAACCAACCCATCACAGAAAGCTTTCTGCATTTTTAGATTTTAAAAAACATTACTTTGTATGAGCTGTTTTCCTCATGGAGACCCAAAAATGTCCCAACAAAAACAAGGATTTTGGAAATTGCCATCTTTGTGAGGACAAAGTGTGTGTGTGTGGTTTAGGTACACTCTACAATATGGGGACAAAATGTCCTCACAAAGATGGCAATATCCAAAATCCTTATTAAAGTCATTAATTTGTCGTTCCTCCTGTCGTTCCAAACCGTAACACCGCCGTTCATTTTCGGAACACAAATTAAGATATTAAGCTCTCGGATTTCATCAAAAATATCTTAATGTGTGTTCCAAAGATGGACAAAAGTCTTACGGGTTTGGAACGACATGAGGGTGAGTAATAAATGACAAAAATTTCATTTTTGGGTGAACTAACCCTTTAAAAAAGTAAATACAGAAAATAAATAATTTACACATTTCAATAAATTATATATATATATATATATATATATATATATATATATATATATATATATACATACACACACATACATACATATTTACACACAGATATACAGTACATAAATTTAAAAAAAAATTATAAAATGGAAAAAATTATATAAAATGATACAAAATAAATCCGCTAGGATACCTGGCAATCCTGGATACTGCTTTTCCCAGTATAAGGGTTAAACATGCCAGTGGGGCATTTTCTGGGTGCAGACACATTCCCAGGACAGCTGTAATGTCAGGAAAAGGGGTAAAAATCTTTTAATTTTTTTTTTTTTTTGAGGTTTGATGCATTTCCACAAACTCTTCTATAAAACGAAAAACACACTTACAACTGCCCTGCGGGACACTCAAGGCAGATCCCTGATGAAAAATATGTTCCGCCCGAGCATGATATTTGTGTCTGATTACAGTAGATTAAACAATCTGAACTCTCAGGCCTCATGTCAGCTCCTGAATCATCAAAATATTAAAAAATAATTACTAACTGCATCATTTACCAATGCTTAATCAGTAACCACGTTTCATTTATTTTGTACACTAGGCTATACGTAATGAATTTCATCTCAAGCTGATGGTGCATACCTGATACAAAGACATTCCATCTCTGTCTGAAGCCACTCCATGTTACGCAGAAGAAAAATAAAAGAAAATATTGGTTCATGGCAATCATTTTTAAGCTCCCCGTTACATCGCAGCGGACTTCTGTCCTCAGTCGCTCTATAGCCCCTTTAAGTCTATCAGTGAATAGGGACACCTCAATAATTGAAAGTGAAATTCAAGCCATGTAACTCAATTCCAGTCAGAAGCCAGTGATACACTCACTGGGCAGAACTGTGAACTTTACTGTCTAGAATATCAGTCTGTTTTTTAAACCATGGACTGTACAGGATCTTATTTACCTTCGGATTTCTTAATGTTAGGAGAATAAATATTTTATGCCTACATTCACTTACATTTGAATTGACATTCTCCCCAAAACAAATAGATTAATAAATCAAAAAGAAATGGGAAAAAATATAGTTTGCAACATTTTTGCACTATGGTAAAGACAATTGGTTTGCAATTTAAATCTGACCTGAACATTTCTTCATAATATTCACCCACCCACTATTACAGTGCACATTTGAAAACAAAACAAGCATTAAAGAAAACACATTAAAAAGGAACACATACATGTAAAATAGCATCCAGAGCAGCAAATGTTAAAATAGATTGTAGGTTTTTGTGGTAATGCGAAGGCAGGATGTTTCCTGTTCCTTTACGTTCAAGTGAAGCTTCAAACCTCTGCAGCTGTGCAAACTGTATTAACCTAAGTTTCCACTGCAAAGCATGAAAGTGATCCAGTTTACTGCATTAATCGGGTGATAAATTAATCAAACTGCTGGGAAAGCCACTTTGATTCATTAACATGGATGTTATCAAGAGTCAGGCTGTGAACTTCTTTTAATATCACTCAAGCAATTTCCATTTAAATTGTTTAGATCCATGGAAAATGTTAATTAGGTAAAAACAACAAATGGGGATAACTTCATCATGAATCAAAACCACTGAACCCGTGCCATGTGATTCAAATGTAAATTCCTTAAGACATACCCTATATTCATTTATTTATGAATAATGTACATATTTTTTAGTTAAACGATCAAAGTAAACCACAGTGCCATGCAAATGAAGCTGCTGAAGACCCAATGACATTTTGCTATGCATCATGATGTACCAACAGCTCAGTTAACCACATTTTCCGGAGGCAGGTGCTATTTGTAAACGAAGCCCACCCTATGGGGAGGAGCCTCCCTTTGTTCTTCACATTTGCTATATACCAATTGTCATTTATACATGCAGATATATGAACAAGTATCTTGAATGAATGCCAAAACATGTTTCTGATTCCTGTGATGCTGCTTTTACAATTAGGATCCCAAGGTAATGTCACTGGCGATGCTATACTATCATTTTTATTTAATATGAATCAATTATATCTAATGTAGTATATTAAATATTTCCAAAAATAATTTAAATACTAATATAAGTGTAATTTCTAGTTGCTGTTAACTTTATGGCTCTTCACAGACACTGTAAGAAGTATGAGTTCTGAAATCCAGCGTGAAATTAAGAATGCAAGACTCCAAGAACCTTTTACTTTAAATTGTACCTACAACTGTTCCAGTGGATTCACTCGTGGTGACTGGAAATGGGAAGAAACTCCAGCATGCAGCAAGTGCCGCTGGGATCAGAAAAAATTAACATTTGGAGACATGTGCACTGTGAGCTTATACACACCTCATCTAATTATTGAGCAAACGCATTATAACTATTCTTGCTTTTCTGAAGAGAGTGACAAACCGGGCCTTCCTCGTAAAACAGAGCTACTGGTAATGCTGCAAGTTCACGGTAAGAGGTGTTTGAGTTTACTTTAGTGTTAATGATGAATAACCTGTTTACAAATGAATTAATCCCATGCCTTTTTTCACTATATGTGCAATAATGCTTCATAGATGAATTCAAAGAACAAGTAACACCTCCTAAAGGACTAGCTGGTGAGTCTAAGTTGTGGGTCTGTAAGGATAGTTCTACTTACTGTGCTATTTTTAAGACTACTGTTGGTTTATGTTATTTTTTGAATGTTGTCTTACTGGTCTAGGTCCATCTTTGAGAGTAAAGACAAATAGGGGTCAGACGGAGTCAGATGAGCTACTTACACCATTTTCCACCATTGAAGTGATAGCAGGAACTTCACTCATACTTCACTGTGTTGCCACTGACATCAAACACTGTGAGGTGCAGTGGGTCAGAGAAAACAGTACCCTTCCTTTAACCCAAAAAAATGACAGTGTAGTAGAGTGGAGTGAAATCAAAGCAGAGGACAGTGGACGATACAGGTGTCAAACCAAAGGGACTTGCACTCACCAGGCGTTCACTGTGAATATAGAGGTTAACACATTAGGTGAGTGTTTTACACTTTCAAAAATATATCAACTCATTTACAGATTCATATACAACACGGTCCATCAAGTCAGCATTTTGCAATACAGATGGATTCACCTGGGCCAAGGTCTTCGCAGCTTTTGCAGTGTCTGCAGTGGTTGTCCTGACGGCCCATCTGGTGTATCTGTGCTATAGAAGAGGGTGTAAGATAATGGATTCCACTAACATAGTCCATGAAAGGTAATGCACAATTTTATATGTAAAATTAATTATTACAAAGTAGCAAAACATATCAAATCTCTTTCATCAGCAGTATCTGGTCTCTTTCAGGGTTCCATCCAGAAATGCTGTGGTGATAAGGCCAATTGCTCTAGGTCTCTCCCAATTTATATTAATATATATATATACATATAAATTTCATTTTTGATCGAAATGTATTCTTGGTGGGCAGAAGAGACTTCTTTCATAAACATTACAAAATCTTACCAACCCCAAACTTACACTCATCTGGGGAACGGTTGACTGGCAGTACGATTCAAGAGTTAACTTTTTTTTTATTATTTAACCCCAGACAGCCAGAGTGATCATGAAGTCCCTTATGCTGACATTGTGATCTCTGTGAGGGGATCCAGCAATCCGGATATATCTGACACCTTTAACCAGACTTCAAAAAACCAAAGACCGGTGACAAAATATATTATAAATAAATACAATTATTTAGGTATTTTTTCCAGCAGGTTTGTTTAATTGCATGGGACCTGATGAGTGACTGTGAATGTGTTTTGCAGAGATGGAGGGATGAGACCAGAGCCGGGCTACTGCATGCTTCAGCTGACAGACTGCACATCCACTCTAAAGAGGTCACTAGAAAATTAAGCACAACGTCTGAATATGCTGTAATTACCTACTCCTGTGAGGCTCTTAGTTAGTTACTTCAAAAAAATGCATCTCTAATTAAAAAAAATAGAAGGCAAAATGTGAAAATCTTAAATAGCTGTCTTCACAATTTTTGTTAACTGCAATTAAAAACCTTTAAACTTTGAATGCTTGTGTAAATTTATTTGTGTGTCATGCTTTTATATTCTTGGAGGAAATAATTACTGTATTATATTTGTTTTGCAACTCATAAAAACATTCATTTTTTGCTTTGTTGGCATCTTTGCTTTTTTTGTCCAGGAAGGTCTGACTTTGGGTGACCCTTTCATGCATGAATTATTAAATCACAAAGTAATTTTTTTTTTTTAATGTTTGCAAATAAGAAGACTTCAGATGCAAAAGCCTCTAAGTTGGCTGACATTTTTCTTTGAGATGAACTTTTTTTTAAATCAGACTCATATTCTATATAAGTACCAGTATTTCTGAATGGGATGAGGCTAGGGTTTAGCAGGTTTGAACTGAAAGCATTTGATGAACGTATAGTATGTGCTGAGAGCATTCACTTAATATCATTATCTCATTTTTGACAGATGTCTCTAAACTCATTTTATTACTTTAAAATTGGCCAATGTTTATTTAAAACTATTAAAACCAGTATCATATGTGAGCACACATACACACACACAAGCACACACACACCCTTGAATGCAATCATACACACATCCCTGTCCTTGTATTTGCCTACACTTTTATATGACCTAATAAATAAATATAGACTGTATAGGCCTAAGCACTGAAGTAAATTATAAAATCTGAAGACTATTTAATATTGCTGTTTAAAACTATTCAAGTAATTATAACTAAAACATACAAATAAGGAGGAACCCATATATAGGCCCAATAGGCATACTGTACCCTTTGGTGCATGACGTCCACTGTAGTTGAACTTCATCGCTGACAAACGACAGGGTGCATTTGCAGGTTTGGTTTTAATTGATTGTAGGGAAATATCCTCTTCATCCAAAATATCTTCATTCATTATTTTTGTTCTTTTTGTTTCAATATATCCCATTATTTTTTTTAAGAGAGCTTCCAACGTTTGACCGATTGACTCGTGATTCGCGAATCGAACATGGACAGAAAACACGAGACACGTATGATTGCTGAAATATTTTGAGGGAAAATGTAATGCTCATCAGGAAAGCTTAATTGTCAAGGATTTATCAGTGATATTGAGCATTGGCTCGTAAAGTTACAGTTATCATGACGTAATTTTTTAAGTTTATTATGACGTTATTTGTTATGCAATTGAACTAGTAAAATCACCTGTTATCCATAGTTACATTAACGCTACACAATACCCAGCAATTCAATTCTAAAATGGTACTAAACGCTTTTTAATGTTTTGTTTAATGTTTCGCAATAAATAAAGAAATGTTTATTTGGTTTTGTATTGATTTTATTATTGTTGTTGTATTATATTCCTGAAATTTTATATTGCGTATTTAAATATCTATATTGGTATACAACTAATATTTTAAGAAACTTGAATCTGAATCGTTTTGACCCTTTCCGCTTTCGGTAGTTGGAACCACGTGCTGGTTTCATAGCAACGGTTGACAACATTCAGCTCCTTTTAAACGGTAAGAAACATCACACCAGTACACCTTGCAAAACAAATATATATTGTGATTCCCGATTTAACTAAACAAGTTGTGGTTGATCAAAATGTGGGTCAAACAAAATGTGGGTTTGATAGAACAAGTTCTACAATGTGTCGTTCATTTTACTGATAAAAAAAAACAACAACAAAAAAACGCCAGTTTGTCTTTCATCCAGATGACTTTTAGCACAACATATGTCACTGTCAATATGTGTATGTCATGCAGTAAAACTAAACATCTTGATGAGATATAACTAATTTTATCAAATTATTTATGGAATTATGTGGAAATTTTGTTGTAAATTAGCCTGTCGACGCCAATAATTTTTAATGAATGTGTCTTATTCCTATTTTTTCCTTATTCCTCAGACTTGAGGTTCTGTATAAGATGTCTGTTCCCTTCTCCAACACAAACCTGCGGATCCCTAAAGGCTTTGGGAATTTATTGGAGGGTCTTGCCAGGGAAGTGTTGAGAGACCAGCCTGAGGACATTCCTACCTTTGCTGCTCTCTACTTCACAGGACTTCTTAAAGCCAGAGAAGGTGACTGAGATGGTTTTCTTCTGATCCTGATGTTTAATAGTTTTTGATGACATATGAGTTACTCATATACAGTATGAGTTAGTCATTACTTGCTTATACAGAATGCCTTTGTCCAAGGCAGAAATTATTTTGTTTGCAACGACTACTATTATTAAATCAACTATTGCCAATGCATGTTTGAACATAATGAATGTTTAATGAATGTATGTTTTGTTCCAGAAAGTGGCCTAGACCCAGCAGAGTGGGGTGCAAAGTTGGAAGACAGGTTCTACAATAATCCTTCGTTTAAGGTATCTAAAAGAATTGGTTGATTAAAAATAAATCACACAGCACTCTCTGAACCTTTAGATTATATTGCAGTTATTTCTTCTAACATGCATGTGTTGTTCATTCTTTTCAAAACAGGGCACAGCAATACAAGGAAACTCCATTTCACCTAAAATAAAAACAAGGTGTGTGGATGAGAAAATGTGATTTCGCTCTTTCACTCCCCCTAACAGTTTTCCAGATGAGAGAAGAATCTAATTGAAGACAGACTGAAGTGAAGACAGAGTGAAAATTTAGACAATAAAACTTTTAGGATAGCCTGTAGTTTTGGTTTGATTTCCTTGATTCTGGTAGTACATTCTTGCAGTGCAGCAGGTTTAAAACAGTACAGCAGGATGAAGCTCTCCGTCTTGGAGGCAGGGCTTCGATCATTTGATCAAACCGAGGGCAGCTTTCAGACGATTGATTGTAGTGTCACAGCACAGATATGCATCTGGGTTGTACATTAGGATTCATTTATTACTCCTGTTGTACTTGTTTGTGCTTTTATTTACTTATATTATTAATCATTGTTGCATATAAAATTGCCCTTGCCTTCTTACATGTCAATTTTCAGAAACTACGCTGGACGTTCTGAAACTTTTGGAAACAATGAAACCCAACATTCTACATTAAAAGACCTCAACACTAATAATAATTCAGAGGACACTGAAGTAAAGCAAAAATATGAGTTAGAAAAGAAGCTCGATGAGGAATCCAGTGAGAGGGAACACGCACCTGCTGCAGATATTCCCTATGTGGGAACAGCAGATGTTGATATATGTGCTCAAGAGCTGAAAGACCCCAACGGGGTTCCAGAACAAACATCAGAGGTACTGAAAGATGAAGAAGTCGCAAAAGAAGCTGTAGATATCTGCAGATCTGAACATGAGCCTACACCTCTGCCCTCCTTTGGTGGTCTTGCAAATGTGGATGTATGTGCTGAGGAGATAAACCACCCATCTGAATCTACTGAGAACAACAGAGACTTGGAAAGCCCAAAACCGTTGCCTCCAAATGGAGAACAGTCTGAATCACACGATGAATCTTTTGTTGAAACCCCTTCACATATTGATCAGGATGTTAGCAAACCAGCAAATGAAAATTCTGATGATGACGTTGATGATGACAATGATGATGATGATGATGATGGCCATACTGGAGATGCTGAACAGGGAGTCTCAGAAATGGTTGATACTTTATTAGAAGACACTGACCCCGAGGAAGAGAGCACTGAGCAGGTTTATGTAGAGGATTCAGCTGAAAGTACCATTGAAAAAGATGTAACTGAAAGTGCAGTTGAAACAGGGCAGGAATCAGTGGAACATATTGAAGAAAACAATGACTTACCAGACAATGAAGATCAAGAAGAGACCAATCATGAGTACAGCAGCACCAATGACTTTGTAGAAGATGTAGCTGATTCTACATCTGATATCATTAGTAAATCACTGATGGAAATGAAAGACGCGCATATTGACTACGGTGATGAAACATATGACAGTAAAAGCGAAGTCATAGATGTTCTAGATGAAATTGACCATCAGTGTCTTACTCGTACAGATGAGCATGAAGCTGAGAACAGCACTGATGAACAGAGTACATCTAAAAATATGGATGCAGTTATGGAGGAAGACCTTTTAGAAACCCCAAAGCCAGTTTCCCAACTAATCAACAGTGAAAATGAAGTAACAGAGGATATGATAAGCAATGACATTTTAAATACTGATGTAATGGAAGCTTCTGAGCAAGATCTAAACACAGAGAATGTAAATGAAGGGAGTGATCTTGAAAGTGATGGCTGTGATGCTGAAGAAATGGATCTAGACATTTCAAACATGCCTCAGCAAAATATGGAAAAAACTGAGGATGAGGAGGATGATGGAACCCATGAGACTGAACCAAAGGAAGCTGAAGAAGCTGAGCCCAGGCCTCTAGAGAGAGAAACGGAGGTTATCGGTGAAGAACATCCTACAGAGTCACAAGAACAGACTGAGAATGATGCAGATCAGGAGGGTCATTTGGAGGAGCAAAGAGATAAATGCCAGGAATTGATACTTGAAAGTGAGAACCAGGAGAATCCTGACAGCAGTGAACCAAAGGTAAGGTTTTTTTTTTCTTCTTTTTTTTTCACCCCCTTCCCATTTGATAAACAAAAAGTATGGTATTTGTATAAAAAATATGGGTTGCGTAATATAGATTTAATGTTGTGATAGAAGCCTCATCCTAAGGCCGGGCGAATAATCAAATTTTATTTTGAATTAAGTTTTTGGCTTCCAACGATTATAAAAAAATATCAAGATACAACAATAATTGTGCCACATTCCATTTTGTTTAAATGGAATTGTGTTGTTTAATAAATCCAGCACACCCCTTTGCTTTACAGTGGTTTCTCTCCTCCCTAAATGTTGTTTTCAGTAGGCTGTGGAAGTGCACTACAACAACAATGACCTTATTTAATTTTTGGATATAATTTACTTTTATGTGTGTGTCTGTATATATATATATATATATATATATATATATATATATATATATATATATATGTGTGTGTGTGTATATGTATG
The DNA here is from genome assembly GCA_037950675.1 of Hypophthalmichthys molitrix. Taxonomy (NCBI): domain Eukaryota; kingdom Metazoa; phylum Chordata; class Actinopteri; order Cypriniformes; family Xenocyprididae; genus Hypophthalmichthys; species Hypophthalmichthys molitrix. The sequence continues at coordinate 14,957,020 of CM075506.1, forward strand.
TGTGTGTGTGTATGTATATATATATATATATATATATATATATATATATATATATATATATAATTTGTTAATTATTTTATCTAATTTTTACATTTATTTTTTATTTGTTTTTCTGTTTTCTATATTTAAAGTTCAAGTAATGCCACTCTCAATAATACTTTTTTTTCAATAAATGCAGGATGTTTCCGAAATCACTGAGTAATGGTGTTAAATAAACATGAGTTTAAAGGAATAGTTCACCCAAAAATGAAAATGATCCCATAATTTACTCACCCTCCAGCCATCCTAGGTGTATATGAATTTCTTCTTTCACAATCCGAACACAATCGGAGTTATATTAAAAAACTATACTGGCTCTTCCCAGCTTTGTAATGGTATTGAAGAGTGCCCGAGTTTTTGAAGCTCCAAAATGCACATCCAGTCATCATAAAAGTAATCCATATGACATTTTGCACACAGAAAGTATTCTTGTTGCTTTATAACGTTAAGGTTAAACCACTGTAGACACGTTGACTATTTTAACAATGTCTTTAATACCTTTCTGGACCTCAAAAGGTGCAGTGATGTTGCTGCCTATGTGTGGTTCAGAAACCCTCAAATTTCATCAAAAATATCTTAATTTGTGTTCCGAAGATGAACAAAGGTCTTGCAGGTTTGGGACAACATGAGGGTGAGTACTTAATGACAGAAATTTCATTTTTGGGTAAACTAACCCTTTAAGTGTGAATAGATGGCCTCTCATGAATGGGCTTACGGACGTTGCTGGAAGCCAGTAATCATAGTTTATAAAGTTTTAAATATGCCTATATTTTTCTTACAAAAACCCATCACTTTTTGGTGCTTCAAAAACTCGGGCACACTTCAATGCCATTACAAAGCTGGGAAGAGCCAGGATATTATTCAATATATCTCTGATTATGTTCGGCTGAAAGGAGATAGTCATATACACCTGGCTTGAGGGTGAGTAAATTATGGGATAATTTTCATTTTGGGGCGAACTATTCCTTTAATATTGCCCAAAATAATCATGATTGATTCTTGCCATAATCAAACAGCCCTACGTCATCCTTAACTTGGATCCAGACTGTTCCTTTTATTGTCCCAAGTTAATAAGTAAAAATAAAATCTTCAAGGACATGTCTGATCAACAGCATGGCTCTGTTCCTCTCTGGAGAACAGTGATTGAAGATGTCCCTGAAATAGTCCAGCTGGTGAGTACAAGACCGCAAGAGGGTCAAAAAAGCTCAGACTATACATACATCTTACATCATATGCATAAACTTAAACAAATGTTTGCAACATTTCATAAAGAGATGCTCAAAAAGCTTTAGATCTTTTACCAAGAGGTCAGAACAATATCCATATGCTTCTTTAAAGGGGTTCGAAGGAGACAGATTTGGTGGTGTTTCCATGGAAACATTTTACCGACCATTTATCTGAGGGAGAAACTGATCTAGATTTTGGAGTTGTGTGATTTTTCCAAAGAAACATAATACTGTATGTACCCTATTAGCTGCTTTACCTTTCAATCCTCGGTCCAAAGTGCATGTGTTTCAAGTTCTGTAGGGGTTAATTAGAGACACGCACTAAAGCAAAGCTCTCTTCCTCTCGCTCCAATGTAGGTCATCTAATCTGACCTATATCAACTCTTGTCCAATGACTTTATATGCTGTAGGAGGAGCAAGGGAATCATGTAGTATCTATTTTCAGGAACAATATTCATGGCTATCATCAATCTCTAGCACGACTGTAAAGTCACCTCATCTTCTTCTTCTTGGAAACTCTGTTTTAACACTTCGATGCTCTGTGAACTGACTTCATTAGCTTCCAGCCTTACACATCCAACAGATGCCAAGAAAAGAGAAGTGATATTATTACAGCACAGAGCTGCATGTTCTCTCTTTAATTTTGGTAGGGTAGGAGGCAGGAGATGGAGCAGTGTTCTAGAGAAATAAAGGGCAATGGATTTACTGTCTGTTTGTCATACTCTACAGTATATTGCCACAGGGTGATGGAGGCTCGGACTGTGTGGGACTGAGATGTGGGGAGCTGCTTCTAGTATTTTCTTAGCTTATGATAATAGCCCTTAGCAATATTTTGGACTCTGCATTTTTAAAGTAATGTTATATAATTGGTTTACACCATATGGTGTGTCCCTTTTCTATCCCATTTTTCTCCACTACAAGGCTTAACCAAGAATATCTGATCCTTTTGGTAACAGGTGACAGGAAAGTGAGAATAATGGCGCTGTAAACGTCATTATTAAACAGAATATTTGCAACGAGTAAAGACCTGTCAGTGGCAGTGTCAAAGTGATGATGATGATGCTTACGCGCGCTCTCTCCAGCGCGCGCACGCGTTATCTCTCTCTCTCTCTATCCTCCCACCCTAAAAAACTCTGAATTATAAGGATAGTTAGAGGAGAGGCGTATTCGTCCAAGGTATTTTGCCCTGTGAGGAGGTTTACGCTGTGTTGCACTTGCACGAGACGAGAACACGTTTATCAGCGTCTGTAATTGCGCGTCATGGATTGTCATATCGTAAGTACTACTTTATTCGCTGTTATTTATTTATTTAATAAAGTATTTAATAAATAAACATCCTTATTTAAACGGAATATGTTTAATAATGAAGGAGTGGCGCGTTGAAACATCGTTTAACTTTTCTTGTTTAGGAAATAGAAACACTATTTGTTTTTGAAACTTTATTCAGCGGCGGTAAATTTCATGTCCAGTAAATTTACGAACGGTTTTGTGGGTTTATGTCTTCATAGTTTATGCTCATTATCATTTCACACTTTTTAACCTTTATTTTTCATGCCTTGAAAAGTATAAGCATATGAGTAAGCTTTAGGCTATACAGTTTTAATCTTTAGCTATTAGGGTTCAAAAGATCCCAATTTTTGTCTCTGTTATTATTAATAATAGTATTATTAAAAATGTTATTTATCAACTTAATCTACAAACTGTATACAGTGTGTGTGTGTGTACGGAATGAAAATGAATATTAAAATAACGTGGCCTCTTGGTGGTGCTATATACAACAACAAAATACACTTCTGCATTTGGCGATATTTCCTGAAGTTTCATATTTATTTATTTATCTATCTATCATTTTAATTTCATTGGCTATAATGGATTTTTCTGCCAAGTGGTCTTTTTTTTTAAGTAGTAAAATATGTTGAACTTCGATTAAACATGGTCGCCTAAAGCCAGTAAAGAACGCAGGGCGTGGCTATAATCCCTGAATGGAGTAAGTAATTTTTATAAATTTTAGTAAGATAAATTTATGTATAATTATGCAAGAGGGCATATGAGGACATTTGCATATTTTAAAACGTGTCTGTTATCAGCTGCCAATCAGCTTTAAGCAGCCATTAACAAGGTTAGCACTGGGCAATTGCCACAAAATCTTTTAAATCCTATTTAAGAGTATAAAGAAGCATGCAAAGTTTTGTCCTGTTTAGACATAAAGTGGCATTATAATAGTGAAAAACAAAATGAATGTAGTTATTGTGCATGAATTAACAAATTTTTCTGAGCTTATGGACTAAAGAGGTCCTTTTGCTGAGACCTCAGTCATTTCTGCTTGCTGTTTGTTATGCATATGACAAATCTTTAATCATATAATTTCAATGGACTGGTATAGACATGGGAAGGCTTGTGACTGCGCAGTTTCATTAGAGGTGATCCATGGGTAAGCATACACTAAGCCTCTGTGGCAGCAGTAAAATGAACAGATGCTTATTTATAGGGGGATTGTGGAACGCCTCTGCCTGTGGCCACATATGAGCATGTTGGCAAAATGCTTGGTTAATATGAAAAGAGGCTGATTCTTAGTTCAAAAGTGGGTGGACATGCTCCTACCAGGGTTTTACAATGGACTTCTGCTCATCACCATCACACAAGCTGTTTAAAGACTGCCAACCAGCCTCTGCTGAGCCATTTTACATATGCTATCTTGGTTGTTGTGGGAGAAAGCATGTGGTTTCGCAGCTTCAAAAGGACATAATAAGACAAATAACACCACATCCCTCCACACACTCTTGATGATGTGTGATAACATGCTTGACAGAGCGAAGGAAGTTGGTCTTTGCATCTGGGTGGTTATTCCATTTCTGTTTGTTTTATTTTCTTTAGGTATAGGTTTCTCACACTCATAAAAATAAAGGTTCTTTGTTGGCATCAGTATGGTGCCATAACTTTTATGGACATTTATGGAACCTTTCCATTTCACAAAAGGTTCTTCATAGTTGAAAATGGTTCTTCAGATTATTAAAATGTTCTTCACACTAAGAAAAAATGATTCTTTTTGATGGTTCTTATGTGGCATTGCTTTATTTTTAAGAGTGTAATAGAGAAGAGGATAATTCAGTTGGTGATTGTAGATGTGCAGGAGAAGCTGGTCGTAAAAAAAAATTATATGGAGCTGATGAATAGTGATTCATTGCAAGGGGGCTCAAATGGGCAGGAGATACATCATGCTAAACCCACTAGGGTGGTATATAATATCTCAGTGGATAGTCTGAATCATTTTAAGAAAGAGCAAAATCAATATGCAATACATCCCTGCTGAAATTATTGTTCATCCCTGTTAGGAGGAATGCAACCAACCACAAGAGGAAGAGGACATCATGGACATCCCATTGGATGACCCAGAGGCCAATAAGGCGGCCGCCAAAATCCAGGCCGGCTTCCGTGGTCATATGACCCGGAAGAAGATGAAACCCGGTGAAAAGCCCAATGAGGAGGTGAGCAGCAGTGGTGAGGCCCTCAACGGCAGCCAAGGGGACTCAGGTCAGTCACTGTCCCCAACAGTCAGAGTAAACACAAGAGCTAGACTCAACACCATCCCACATGGTGCAGAGGTCGCCAGCTGTCTTGATCCAGCTCAGCATGGCAAGACATTTAAATACCCTCACAGATCCTTGCAGAATTTGAAAGTAAACAACTAGAGCTTTGAACTATAATGAGAGTTCAAGAGTGTTGATTCACCTATTTTCTGTACTGTGTACCAGAGGTTTAGAATTAAAAAGTTGAAAATCTTGTTGCCACTATATGAGAGACACACAAAAAAAAAACATCAAATCCAAAATGAAACAAAAAGAAAAATCAATCAGTTATGCTTAATGAGTCATATCTTTATACTGAGTAAACATAATAAGACATGCTCAAGGGTGCTTTTTAATTACACTCTGAGTGCTTTGGATAATTATTTTCTTAATCAAGTAATTATTAATGAGCACATCTATCATTCATATCTGATTGTTTTAAGATGGAAGCTGTTGCACCGATTTACAGACAGCCAAAGGAGTCTACAGAGTAACTCTGTATTCTCTGTTATCTCAGTTTGCTGAGACACAGAACTCTCAAATCTAATTTCTTTTGTGGGTGGTTTAAGCCTTCACAATTGACTCAATATTAAAGCCTTGCGCAGATTTATCCCCCTTTCAATTTTCTTTCGGGTGATGTGTTTTGTTCTGCACAAAATTTTCTAGAGATGCTGGATAAACTGTTTCCCTCAACTCAGTATGTATGCAAATGGTTCTCAATTGGTTGATCCCCAGAGGTGTGCTGGGATTCTAATTTGAAGCAACAAATAGGCCAGCGCTGATGGAAAGACTGTTAATGTTCTCACACCAAAGTTTCCATTTGAACTACCTTCATCTGCGTCGTCCTTTGAGGAGGAACCGAGCAGATCTGGTCATTTGATGTGGAAAGTGGGGCAAGCAATGAGAATGAAGGTGTCCTTCTAACCTCTAGCCGGGCCCAAATATCTCTCCTTCAGCTGTGCCGCTCTACCCCACCTCTGTGCCGAATTTAGGCCTTTTCCGAGCAACATCAACCCAGTTCTCAGTTGCTAAGCATCTTATGTATGGAAGTGTTATTTTTATCCTCAGGTGCATCTGCATCGCCGAAATGAGGCTGCGCTCTGTTTTACTCAGAAAATAAAAGACCGGCTAAAATCAACTCATATATTCTGGCAAAATCAATCAATAAATAATGCTTTGTCACATATATTTTGTGAAAAATGCCAATATAAGCTATCAAGCGCTGCAAAAAAATTATTTTCTCTTACTCAGTGTTTTTGCCTTGTTTTTCAGTGCAAATATCTAAACATTCTTGAATCAAGATACATTTACTTACAATTTTAAAAAGTTTATGCCTAAAACAAGAAAACATATAAATGGGCTAAGAAAAATAATCTTGTTTTCCCTTTGAATCGTTTATTATTCTTTTTTTCTTGATATGCTTGGAAGAACCTTTAACATCCATGGAATCTTTCCATTGCATAAATGATTCTTTATAGTGGAAAAAGGTTCTTTCAATCAGTGTTTCTCAACTATAGGGTCCCAAAAGTGGGTCGCGGAGTGTGTAGTCAAACAACAACAACAGCAAAAAAAAAAACTTTCCTGTCCTGTCAGACGTTATACTGTGCTCACACGTACATGTGGAGGGGTGCGCTGTATGTCACTTCACTATATATAAAGAGCAAATTAAATTACGAGCATGCAACGCCTTACGTGTCATAAAAGTACCAAAACGTCCCAATAAATTGGTACATCGTGTGTTAGCTAGGAAGGATTTGCTTGTTCATTCTACTCATCAGGATCGGTATCCATATGCTTAACAGTTCATATTAGTATTGTGTATTTACCATGGTAACAGTTGTTTCCATAACCTTATCCCAAAATGCCACTTTATTTTCACTTTGTGTGATTTTTTTTTTAAATATATTTTTGATGACTGGTAGCTCATTCCAACTTATTAACTTTATTGTATTAACAAAAACTGGTTTGAGACTGCTATATAATAGCCTTAACTTACACTGTTTATTCATCAGTATTAGTGATATTCTTACAATTTATGTGTTTTTTAAGTAAAATAGGACAGTACTTGTGTGTGTGTGTGTGTGTGTCACCAATTTTTGAGAAATACATTTGCTTAGTTTTCCTAAACATTTGGGTCACGACTTAATGACCATGAGAAAAAGTCGTGACCCAAATTTTTAGGAAAACTAAGCAAATTTATTTCTCAAAAATTGGTGACACACACACACACACACAAGTACCGTCCTACATGGCCAAACCAGCCAAACCAAAACCTTGTCTCAAACCAGTTGAGAACCACTGCTTTAAATGATTAAAATGTTCTTCACGCTAAGAAAAACATCTTGAAATGGTTCTTCTATGCCTATGGCATCACTGTGAAACCCCCTCTTTTGGAACCTTTATTTTTAAGAGTGTATTCTTATAGATTTTTATTTTTTAGATATTTGTAATGGAAAACAACAAAAATACTAAGTAAAACAAATAATTTGCAGTGAGTGATGTTACTTCATAGTTGATTGGACAGCTGTTTGTTGACAAACCTAAATATTACATAAATAGTACAGTAAACCTAATAAAAGTGTGTGTTTTGCAAGCAGGGGGAACAGACGGAGTAGAGACAGATGCCACATCTGGTCCAGAACAATGAAGACCTTTCTCAAGGTGGATGGCTTATAGGACGCTTTCTCCAGGGATTTTTTGTGTCGAAAAAAAAGTAGTAAAACTAGGCTGGATATGTCATCTGATATGTGAACTCTTTCTCTATTTTCTGCTTCTTATCCAGTCCGGGTGAATTTCTGCTCCAGCATGCTTTTGCATCCCACAAAAGGCATCTGTATACTGTATATCTGATATTTGTATGAGAATTTAACACAGGCTTCTTCAGTCAGACATTCAAGTAGACTTAAAATAATGCATCATGATTGAGTTTTGTCATTTTTGTTACTTGATATTCCTTTTCTCTGGTAGTATGTTTATGATTGCCTCAATTTGACCATGTAGCCACTATCACAATAAGATGTGAATTTTGTTTAATGTCATGAAATAGAATGTTATCAGTTGTTTATAATTGTGTTGACTGATTTGTTTGGTTTGTACTTTGCACCCTGTAATATGTTTAAAATGAAATCAGAGCTTCCAAAGCAGCATATGGCATGGCAAGATCGACTTATTTATTATCGACTAATTTATTTCCATTTATTTTCATTTGTAAAATGATTTCTTCTGAGTTCTTTAAGGTAATGCATATCATTAGAAGTATAGAAATTGAGTTGTGACAGCTTAATGAGTGATAGCTAAGATCACCTTGCATGTTGACATCAGCATCAAGCTCTGTATCAATTGAAAAGCTAATAAAAGCTCAGAAATGTGTGTTGCTTGCATTGAAAATGATTTCATGTAGTCAGGGGCTGATCGTTAGTCTTCTGAAGTCCTTATATAAAGAGTCTCATAACAAACAGGCAGTTATATATATGCAGCAGAAATTGAAATATTAACCTACACATCAGTCTCATTAGTCCTGCTGGAGCATCTCACTGGAGGGCTCACAGCTGGAAGGCTGTGCTAATGAGGCCTGACAGTCATTTATCAAGGTCAAACTGCCACATGCCCAATCAAAACAGCATTTAGGCCTATAAAAGCATTAACTGTTATTGAATCTTACAGTATATTTTTTTATATAAATGTGCATGTGGCAAAGCTATAATGAAAGAACTCTCAAATATTGTTTGATAGCAATTTATGATATATCTAATAAGCATAAATAAACAGTATGATATGCGAGATGGTGCTACAATCTAGACCTTGTGTAGCCCCGCCCCTTTTCAGGGCTGCGCTCGTTGTCTTTTGACTTCCAGATTGTATTTCCACAGAAATGTACGTTTTAAAATCTTCCTGGTCTACTGACATTTCAGACAAACATTACAATGCTCATGATAACTTTTGTTAACACTACAATAAGTAAATCCACTTCATTAGCTAATTATTCTTTGAAAGCGATTTCATAGAAATACAGAGCGACCGCAAAAACGGAAGTTCAAAGACAAAATTCTAAAGATGGCTGCGTATGCGTTTCTCTGGCGCATAAAGTCTAGTGATTATACTCACGACTAAAGACCATCTCATTCTCAATAGGCATGTTTTCATAAAATGTTTACTACATAAATACACATTAATAATCACATAATTTTTTGTCTAGTTTATCACACAAAATATAGTGGAATATAGTGTGCGAGTAATATAGTGCTTTCATGCACTTTTTGAAGCTTTAAATCTCCAGTATCCAGTGATTGTAAGTTTATGAAAAAGACCTTCTTTTTTGTCCCAGAGAACTTACTCATACGTGTCTAAACGACAAAAGGCCAGGTGAGTAAATGACAAAATTTGCATTTTAGGTGAACTATCCCTTTAAGAATGAGAGGTCTGAGAACATAAATAATGAATCTATTTCCCCATGATAATAGTAATCACTCAGCCATTACATAAAGAGCTGCACTTAATTAGAATGTGTACTGCGCTTCATAATTAAAGACATGCAGCACTCCGTTGATCATATTTTTCAATTGTGTCTCTTTTGACGTACTCTGTGTACACAATGAATCACATTGCCCAGGTTAAACAAACTGGAGTGACTTCATAAATCCTGCGTTGAATGTTTTATTTCACAGTGACTGATTATATTCGATGTTGTGTGGCCTAACCTTATGAAGTAGAAATTTCCTCAAATCAAGTGGCTTTCGATCACTTTTCATAGGCTACTGACTTTCAACATTTATAAACTTGGATAGGCAGGAGGAAAAACTGGACAAGATGTCCTCCACACAGCAACAAAGACCTGCCATAATTGTCATTTCTTTGTGTGGCTCAACTTGTCTTCTTCCCGGGGTGAGAAATGAGCGCTTGAACTCACTCGCCCACATTCCCTCCTCCACATGCAGGCCTCAGCTTTAGGGGGCTCCAATGTAACTTCCCCAGAATGAATTCTGTCACTGGCTCCATGACTTAGCTACAGTCTCCTAACAGCATTTTTACAGGTTGCCTATGGCAACACAAAGTGCCATAAGACAGTTCTCTCTCAGACTGCTGCTGTGTGTGTCCCATGATTCCTGCCCTCGACAGACTGCCACTGACCTGACAGCTGCCATTCCGCCAAAAACATTCAGCTAACCTCCACAATACAGACATATTATGTATTTATAGCCTGTGAAAGATCGAATTACACTTGAAAATGTGTGCATGTGTGTTTTAACACAAAAAAAATGAGAGTGGATTTGCATAATTGTGACAGCCAGTTACTGTTTTGCCTCACAGAAACATGCTCAGTTAGCATTAGCACCGACTGGCTGCTACATCTGTAGAATCTCATAGCATCTCAGTCGTGGACTGATGTTGGAAAAACGCTCCACATCTGAAATATCTGTCTTAATCTCAACACTCTTTGAACTGTTTAGTTTTTGTGCTTAATTGGCTTTTGTATTTCACGGTGGCAGTACATTAAAACCTCCAGTAGAGGGAGCCTGTATATGACCAGTTTACCAGCAACAAAAGCACATCAATGCTTGATCTACCTTTTTCCCAAAGCAACAGAATGTGCACATAGCAGTGTTGTTATTGTTAACTATTAAAAATCATTTTCTGTTGATTGAAATAAAACTAAACTAAAATTATAAATATTAGATAAAATAATCTTAAATGTAAAATTGCCTTCCCAACTAACTGAAATACAATAGGTCTAAGTTGAAGTACTAAAGTTACTAAAACTAAAATAAAAATAACAAAAGCACCTAAAATTACTAAAAGAAACTAAAATGAAAACTGAAAATATCAAAATAAAAGCTATTAATAAATACTATAATAGTATATAAATAATATAGCCTAAAAAAACAACTGACATATATTGGCTATGTAACTATATTAAAATGATAATTACAAGAATAGTTCTAAAAAGTAAAACTTTTGTCATCATTTACTCACCCAAAAGGTTTATGCTGTTTTTTTCCATGTAAGCATATGATCCAAGAGCTAGCAAGCATCAAAAAGCACCACAAATGTCTTATTAAAGTTTGGAAATGTTTTACGAGTGAATTTCTCAGGGGAAATTATAAGTTCTTTTCTCATGAAATGTTCTCATGTCTCATGAAGTCCAGTGCATGTGCACTACAGCTTCAAGAGGATATTCTCCAGCGGAGACGTGTGCGAGGATCTTTCATGCTTTCAGTGCACTATTGACCTTGGATGTTCACTGACTCCACTTGACAGATTTCTTCACAAGATGAGAGAGTCCGGGAAGACTTTTATCCACCAGAGGACAAAGGCTAATGCCGAGCTTTGTGCGAGTATGTTTGTGTCTCAGAGAGCCCTACTAAAGCTTTGATCACCAAGAACAGAGGAGGCCCTTGGGGATAACAGACTGTATGTTCCATTAAAAAGCTTTTTCTTTCTGTGCCATTTTGCATACATCACCTGCTCTTGTTAGTGGGAGGCTAACATTTCAAATACTCAGTTTGGATCATCAATTTTAGCTCTCTTAATTTGCTGGCATTAATTTGTTTGGCATATATTATCAGAAATGCCATCTGTTGTTATTTAATTGTTTTCATTGTGCTAAACAATTAGTTGTGCTTCTAGCATCACTATTGCTCACATTGGCATGAACTATTTGAACAAGCTCCTTTTAAAACGTTAAGTATACTAAAGACTTCAAGTTTTTCTAGATTTACTGAGTACCTAGGGTTTTCTGCTACACTCTCTCATAGTAAATCTTTCTTTTTGTCGGTGGGTGTCTGTGACCACCGCAGCTGCTGACCTCTGCAAGACGATGACATCAGCTCCCAGACAGACATGTGATGGCTAGGCCACAGTTCCTGGCACATTGTTTCATTTCAGCAGTGGAAATAATGTCTGGTTACAATGAAGAGTTACACTTAAACAAATAAAATGAATTAATATAATTAAATAAAAATAATGATTGTTAAAGAGTTAGTTCACCCAAAAATGAAATTTCTGTCATTAATTACTCACCTCATGTCGTTCTAAACCCATAAGACATTCGTTCATCTTCGCAACACAAATGAAGATCTTTTTAATGAAAAAATAAAAAACATGAAAAAACACGACGTATGCGTGTTGTGTTGACGCGAGAGCAGACTCCAGCGACAACACAACACGCATGCGCACATGTTCACGAGACGAGAGCACCAAGACGCACGCGAGCGCGCTTTGGAGATTAATATTTTGTAAATAAAGTGGTAAATTATGTTTTTTTGCGCAAACAAAGCACTCGCGTCGCTTCATAAAATTGAGGTTAAACCACTGGAGTCACGAAGTACTTTTATGATGTCTTTACCGTCTTTCTGGGCCTTGAAAGATGTAGTTATGCTTTCAATGGAGGGACAGAAATATCTCAGATTTATTGAAATGAATGAATTTGAAACTGGCCATCTAGATCCATTTTGAAATGTCTCTAGCAGGGTATCCGCGGGGCAATAAAAAGCATTAAAAGTCATTAAATGTATTTTGCGAAAATTAAGGCCTTATGGCATTAAAAAGCATTCAATTTGATTCCTACAGGCATTACATTTTTTAGATAGTTTTGAAGAAAAATAGTACTACCAGTTTATTTTGAATATAGCCTTTATAATTAATAACTGATTTGCTGTCGCAAAATATGTACATTGGTGTAATACACACGCGGAACCAGTTTGGTAATTGCCTCCGGCCGGTGCAAAATTGCCGTAACGCCGTTTTTGCGGTTTGCCGGCTTGGACCTGGAGACGGAAGGCTGTATCAGTGTTGCCAACTTAGCGACTTTTTTTCCAAGAAAGCGCATTGTGACAAATATGGCGACTTGTTGAAACCTTATCTAGCTTCCGAGACCCCCGGTACTGCCGCACGAGCGCGAGATCTTGCTTTCCTGCCGCAGGCGCACCTCTCTCTGCGTCTGTTCTGTTCATTGAGTGACTGAGAGGAGCAGCGCGTTCAGTTGAGGCTGTGCGCTCTGTCAGAGAACAAATAAAATAGATACTATTGCTTCTAACCTGAGTGATCATTTTACATGTAACGTGACATATAGCCACAATCACAGCAACTGTCTTTATCTTATGTGTATGGTGATTTTGTCAGACAACGTCTCGATTACAAATCAGGACTATAACATGTCAGGGCTCGACACTAACGCTTGTCCATTAGTCCAGGATAAGTGGATTTTTTTTTTTTTTTTTTTTTTTTTTTGAAGGGGCAAGTGAAAGAATTTTACTTACCCGGTCGGACAAGGAGCCTGATTAAATCATCAATAATAAAAAAAAAAAAACTTGGTAATCACCAAAATGAAGAATGACAGATTTGATTAGGGCGATCGATAGTGGATAATAATAGGCTGTATCATGGTTAAAAGGTTGCTTGCGCAGCCTAGTTTTCATTAGCCTACTGAATGAATCAGCGTTTTGAACGAATCGGTTGAGTCAAAGATTCAATCCCTGCATCCCAATGTGCATACTATCCACCATATCCGCCTTAAATAGTATTGAATATTACTAATGTCACATACTATTTAGGATGGATAGAATACACATTGAGACAATGACTCTTTCATAAACAACTGCCTTATTCTTGAATGAATCAGCCATTGGAATGAATCGTTTGAATGAATGACTCAATGACTCATTTATTAAGACGGTTACTTGCCGCCACCTACTGGTGGTTTAGTTTCATTTTTTAAAGTATCACTTTCCCCCCAACATTTCTTATTTGAATTTTCAAAAAACTATTTAAAACAATCCCATAACATTATTTAATGCAGTTGTAATTTTTATTGTAAATGATTTAATTTGATTGGTAACAGCCTTTAGTGTCTTATTCTAATTGAATTTATTGAACAAATTTAAGAATTTAAAAATAAAAGATGAATCATACATTTTACATGAATACAGGATTGGGTGGGGAAAAAATTGCCCCTTGTAAAGGTAAAAAAATAAAAATAAAAAATGCTCTCAGTGTAAATATCACAAATATGCAGATTTATATATGTCAAAGCTGGAATATTCTGAAAGGATATTGCTTCAGAATAAATTTATATTTACACCAAAAAAACAAAACAAAACAAAAAAATCCTATTTTTTCCAGACAAGCAACTGTTTTACTCAGACAAGTGAATGACTGATTTTCTTGTCCAAAGGACAAGCACATGACAAGGCTTAATGTCGAGCCCTGTATGTAGTCTTAATGGGCCGCATTTCATTCACCATTTCATATTGTCTGAAAACAAAACAGAAAAATATATAGATGAAACAGTTTTATTGGGAATATGGCTGTATTAAAATACTTTATGTGAGCACAAAGAGGTAGCAGCAGAGAATCAAACAAATGTAAAGGGCTGACACTTGGCAGAATGCGAATGCAACTTAATTACATAATGAATATTCGAATTGCCGTATGCCGTATATATATATTATATATGGCATTAAAAATTTAAAAAATTGGCATTAAAAAGCATTAAATTTGATTTGATGAAACCTGTAGAAACCCTGTCTAGGAATTGTTTAAAACAAAACCATCCAACTCTTGTACACAAAGGCCTTTTCGCAGAAGACTGATGCCTTAGCAGCCTGTAGGTCCTCTTTTCATCTTTTATGGCCTGGTGGGTCAAAGATATATGGGGCTTACAATGTGCTCATGTGGGAGGGCCTGGTTAGGGGTTGGTGGAGTAGAGAGTTTTTTTTTTTTTTTTTTAGAAAAAGCATGTATTATTCAGCTTGAACACTTGTCCTTGAGTGGTTGTATAGCAACTTCAAAAAAAGGTTCTCCTTTCATTCATATATTAAACTATATGTCAAGTGTCTGAATTAGTCCCTCATTAAAGTTGTGGACTGGAGACAATATCATTGTTAAAATTGCATATTGTCTGATTTGCCTGATTGTCTTAATGGCTGCCACTAAATAAATGTCTATACTGAATTATCTACATAGTTTCTTTTATATCAATTTTAAAATCTGATCATAGCTACATACATTTATTTTCTATTAAGTGGACACTGTTTTCCTTTCTACTCACCACTGAGTACTTTTAGATGTATAAACTGGAATAGAAATATAAAACAAAGGCTGTCAATAAAATAAAATAACTAATTTCAAACCTTTACAAGAGCATCCCAGTTTGAAATCCCCTGGTCTAAGAGCCCCGATTTCATTCGTAACTCAATTTTGACAAAATGTGTCATTGACTTGCTTTTGAACGCCACTGTGGATGTATTATATCATGTCACACAAATATGCTCTTATACGTGACTGCTCATATCTGCCATGTAACAGATATAACAACAAAAACACATATCTCCAACCATCTCACACTCATCCTAGTGCCTTTACTGAGGAGACAAGTGCACACATGCACAAATGCACACACACAAAGGGGCCCTGAAAATAATCACTGTGGAGAAGCTTGTAAAGCGAGCAAAGCACACACACACATACGAGATCGCACATAGAGTTGTTGTTCAGGCTAGGGTCCTGAGAGTGGGGTTCAGAGCAGCCAGTGTCCCGTCTGGCAGGAAGCACTCTGCATTCGCAGCGACGTGCCTTGAGTGGACAAATCATGCTGATTGTGTGGGAGAGAAACCCAGCGCTGCTCCCAAGATGAAGGCAGAGAGGGAGGCATCATGCAAAAAGACAGCCGTTCCTTCACTGTTTCTTTTCCTATGGCTTTTCATCTTTTCCTTGGCAGGTAAGACAACATCATGACTTTTCTACTGTTCATGTTGAGGGAAAACTTTCTAAAGAGGAAGAAGGAAAAAGTGTACGCTCTTGTCAGTTTCACTTTTCAGTGTGTGTTTTGTTTGTGGGTGGCTGGATGACACATAACACAAATAGAGCTATCAGTCAAGTTTAATTAGGGCACTCAGTGAAAATGTACATTTTAAATTTGTGTTTTGTTTTTTCAGAAACATTGTCTAAAAAATATGAATGTAATAGTAAGAAAGTTAAAAGGCAAATAGAATGATTATAATATTACACAAACTCTCAATAAAAGCATATTGCAAAATTGAAATTTTTAAATGATCATATCCCAGACCAGTTTTTTGCAGTTCGGCAAAAGAAAAAAATCATGCTCCATCCATGGATTAGATTAATTTTAAATTACGCATTTGTGCAAAAAGTAAAAACAGCAAGTTCAGAACAATCACAGTGGCATGACTGAGTTGGCATTAGCTTGATAATCACATTTTCTTAAAGTCAGATACCGATGTGCCAGGAAAGGGGACGAATGCAAGAACATATCCTAACTAAAGCCTAGTCTTCCTCAGAGAGCTTTGATTAGCAGAATCACTGGGCCTCACTGTCTACATTCCCCCATCCACAAAAGAGCGTGTCTCTTGCACAGCTTCCCCTGATTGGAGGAGAGCAAGTCTACAATCCAGACCTTTGTTAGCTCATCCTGGCAAGACCTCAGCACTGAGAATTGTTACCACAGTGATTGAGCCATGCCACGCTAACTTGTACTGCCCTGGCAAAGCGGGCAAGGACATGTTGGCTCACTCAGAAGCAATAAGCATAAAGCTGTTTACCAGCAGGTATCTCACTGTAGAGTTTGGGCAATGTGTATTTGCAGTTCACACTGCACAAAAAAAATGTTTTATAAATATATTAATAATAATAAGATATTAATAAAAATAATAGTTTTATTAATAATACTATGTAAGAATATATAATATTAATTTAATTAATTAATATTTAGTATATATAATTATACATAAAATGAATATATATAATTGTATAATAATTAATATATAATTAATTGATAATATATCATTAATAATTAATTATATTAATAATAATTATATTAATTATAGAATATAAATACTTTATAATAATTTTTTATATATTTGACATATATACACTACCGGTCAAAAGTTTGGAATCGGTAAGATTTTTAATGTTTTTAAAAGACGTTTCGTCTGCTCACCAAGGCTGCATTTATTTAATTAAAAATACAGTAAAAACAGTAATATTGTGAAATATTATTACAGTTTAAAATAACTGTTTTCTGATTGAATATATTTTATAAAGTAATTTATTCCTGTGATCAAAGCTGAATTTTCAGCATCATTACTCCAGTCTTCAGTGTCACATGATCCTTCAGAAATCATTCTAATATGCTGATCTGCTGCTCAAGAAACATTTATTGTGTACAATTGTACAAAATATTTGTGTACAATATTTTTTTTCAGGATTCTTTGATGAATAGAAAGTTCAAAAGAACAGCATTTATTTGAAATATAATCTTTTGTAACATTATAAATGTCTTTACTGTCACTTTTGATCAATTTAATGCATCCTTGCTGAATAAAAGTGTTAATTTCTTTAATTTCTTTTCAAAAAAATAAAAATAAAACTTCTTACTGACCACAAACTTTTGAACAGTAGTGTATAATGTTACAAAAGCTTTGTATTTCAGATAAATGCTGTTCTTTTGAACTTTTTATTCATCAAGTAATTCAAAAAATTCAAAAAAGTACACAACTGTTTTCAACATTGATAATAATCATAAATGTTTCTTGAGCAGCAAATCAGCATATTAGAATGATTTCTGAAGGATCATGTGACACTGAAGACTGGAGTAATGATGCTGAAAATTCAGCTTTGCCAACACAGGAATAAATTACTTTATAAAATATATTCAAACAGAAAACTTTTAAAAACATTAAAAATCTTACCGATTCCAAACTTTTGACTGGTAGTGTATATATAATAAATATAAAATATAATTATATATGACATATTCAATTTAATATAAATCATATAAATATATATTATAATAAAAATGTCTAATTTGTATATATATATTTAATATTTCTATAACATATATACAGTCAATCTAAAAATTATTCAGACACTAGATATAATTTTTTATATTTTTTTACTAGTGGGTGCAGGACACTATTTTGCTATGCTCACTTACATAAATGAACTATAAAGTGAACTGTGACATATTATACCCAAAAAACAGTGGACTACCATTAAAATTGATAAAAAAAAATTCTTTGACCTTGTTATCTGACATAATTAAGATAATTTTTTTCTGACAGTTTAACTCTGGGATCTTGTCATATTTTATTACCATTTTTTTAAACTATAGCAAATAAACTGTAATAATAAATGAAATGTTCAAGGTGTCTGAATAAATTTTGGTTTGACTGTATATATATATATATATATATATATATATATATATATATATATTTCATCATATTTATATTTAAACCCTTGAGGTACCATTTCAAATATATTAAAATATCATAATATATTCAATATCTTAATATCAGATTGCATACTCCCATCTTCCAGAACTCATATCTACGTAATTCAAAATAATAGACTTAAAATAATATTTTAAATTTAGTCAGAAAGACTCATTTTATTATAAATTGTTATAAATGTTATTAATAAAGTAAGCATACTTAAATGTATATTTATTCATTTGTCAGAAATTTTCATCCAAAGCCACTTACAGTACGTTCAGGGTAATTTGTCAGTATGTAGGGTAAACTGGGACAAGTTTACTCTAGTGAATATTGCTTCAGAGTGGGTTTACAGTACAGTACAGTACAAATCATTTAACATACACGGACCTTTTGCGACAACAATAGCTTTAGTTCCACTCTAATGTGTCTGTTAGTGAATGTATTTGTAGGTGGGGTCAACATCAGCAGCCCGTCTCCTCTAGTGCGAGGTACACTCGGAGGCTCCGCCCTTCTCTCTGTGACCTACACCAGCACCAGCTCCGACCAGCCCGTTATTAAGTGGCAGCTGAAGAGAGACAAACCCGTCACTGTGGTCCAGTCCATTGGTACAGAAATCATTGGGAACCTTAGGCCAGAGTACCGTGGTCGAATCCTCCTGTACGAAAACGGTTCCCTGCTCCTGCATCACCTGCAGCTGTCTGATGAGGGCGCGTACGAGGTGGAGATCTCTATCACTGATGATACCTTCACTGGGGAGCGAAATGTCAACCTAACTGTGGATGGTAAGACTGACTTGGACATTTCATCTATGTGAAGAGCAACTTTCCTTATTCATGTTGTCCTGTTCTATCACAGTTCCAGTGTCCAGGCCTTTTGTTCACATGGTGGCCTCATCCGTCCTGGAGCTGACTGAGTTCTTCATACTCAACTGCACTCACAATAGTGGCACCAAACCCACTTATAGCTGGCTGAAGGGTGGGAAAACTTTGACCAATGACTCGCGTCTGCTCCTGTCACATGACCAGAAGGTCCTGACCATCTCCCGTGTTGTGATGTCAGATGATGACATCTACAGCTGCAGGGTGGAAAACCCCATCAGCAGTATGAAGAGCCTGCCCGTCAAACTCACTGTCTACAGTAGGTGTTGAGACTCCACTGTCACCTTCATCCATGATCCATGACCTGAAATGTCACATTAAATGTTGCTATGTTACATAAAGGATGAAAACAACAAAGTATTATAGAAATAAGTCATGAAAAGATAAAGAGCTGCATGATTTGTCACAATTACGCTGTGTGGTGTAATCCACAAAAGAGAGAGACGAAGAATAAGATATATTTTAATGAGCACAGATAATAAGCAGACCAACTACACATTAAACACTGACGACGATGAACACAGAACTGGGAAAACTAAGGGTTTATATACACAGTGAATGATAATTAATAAAACAAGGAACAGGTGTGAAACTATTTAGAAACCGTAGTAACAAACAAGGACAAGAACTCAGGCAATTGAACAGTGAAAATGAACACAACATGATTTTTTTTACATTAGTGATAAGGAATTATCAGGTACAGTATGTGAACAATCAAGCTGAAATAAAATAAAGTATTAAAGGGTTAGTTCCCTTTCAAAGGAAAATTAGCCCAAGCTTTACTCACCCTCAAGCCATCCTAGGTGTATATGACTTTCTCCTTTCTGATGAACACAATCTGAGAAATATTAATAAATATCCTGACGCATCCGAGCTTTATAATGGCAGTGATCGGGACCAAGCGAGTTTGAGATGAAGAAAGTGCCTCCATCCACATCCATCCATCATAAACATATGAACTAATTCAATATATGAATAATTACTATAGTAGTATATAAATCATACAAAAATAAGAATGAGTATTGAAGTCACATGGGTCGTTTTTATAGTGTTTTTGAAGAATGACAATCATAGTCACCATGAAAAAGAGCTGCAGATTTTTCAAAAAATTGAAGAAAAACATGGAAAAATAGCAGCATATGGCTTTGGAACAACATGAGGGTGAGTAAATAATTAATTTTGGGTGAACTATCTTTTAATTCTGGCTGGTTGTGTGTGTTTATGAAAAGGGCTAATGAAGGAGATTGTTTACAGTTTTGTAACTACCTCTCCACTTGCACACATTTCTGAGCTCAGCGGGGTCCTGCATTCCCTCTGCACAGTCTACCCTTTAAAAAAAGCCCCACGTTGCCCTATTCATTCTTGCACTTGGTATTCCTGGCAACCTGTGCAATCAGTCTTCCATTTGAGGTCTCCTTAATTTGGACATTGTCTACAGAGTAGTTTGGTTTTCCAGAGCACTGTTTAGATGTACTATGTCACCTTGTATTCTTCTTTTAAATTTTGCAGGACGGAGTTCTCTATATATCATCCTCTCCACAGGAGGCATTTTCTTACTCATCACCTTGGTGACTGTTTGCGCCTGTTGGAAACCCTCCAAAAAGTACCAGCTCTATTATCCATATATCCATTCTCTTTGATTAGTCTAAAGCAAGCCACAATAAATCTCAGCACCTCGCACTGTTCTTGTAAGAAAAGTCTTTGTGTTTCAAATGTTAGGAGGCCAAAGTTCCACAGATCAGAGAAAAACAAAGACCAAAGCAACTGATTAAATTGGAAAGAACTCATCTTTTGCACATTTAGGTTTCTGTTTGTGCATTAAATTAATATGATATTGCATTTGATATTTTGATCACAGACAGATATGTTGCTAACAAAAATACATTGTTGTTCTATCTACAGAAAAAGGCAACAGCTTGCCAGACAGAGCAGGCAAAATTTAGCAGAGCAGAGTAACGACAATCATGATGGTAATTTTGTTAATTGTTGCAAAATAACTCAAGATAAATCTCAATGTTTTCCTTTTTTAATATTTTAAAGGTGCACTCATTTTCCCCTCATTAAAAATGTTACTTATAGTAGTAAAAATGTTTAAAATGATTTAAAAGTTCTTTTAGTATATTATTTATAGCATTTATTTATTATTTATTTACATTATATTTTGAATTAGCTTTTATTTTTATATTTTCAGTTTTCATTTAAATTTTACTTTTTTTAGTAATTTTGTTTTGTGCTATTGCTATTAGTATTAGTTTTTTTTAGTACTTTATTTTTTATTTATTTATATTTTTAATTTACATTAGTTGCAGATTTCTAATTTTTGTTTAAATTTCTTAACTTTAAGTTTTTCATTTAATATTCATATTTTATTTTCAGATTTATTTCAGTTACCAGAAACATTTTTTTTTTTTTTTTTCAGTTTTAGTTAACATTAACACATCACATTAAGACTAATATCAGTAGACTAATAAAAAAAGTTTTATTTTCAAGTGGGTCGCCTCATGGAGGCAGCCATTTTGAGATCACATAACCAGCAGAATACTACTCTGTTTATCTCTGTAACCTCTGTAATTGGATATGTTAGTCTGAATAAATTAATCGTGACTGACAGTAAATATATGAATTCTACAATAGCAATAGTTACAAAACATTTGCGTTTGCATTATGCTACATCCACACCACTAGGTGTCAGTCCAAGGCCACTTTCATATCAAACAGTGCAACAATAAAAATTACTGAGCGCACTTTTACACTTTGAATATAATACAAAGAAATTATTTGCTTTTATTTAATTATTCAATAATTTATTTTTATTAAAGCCTGAATGCTCTTTTTACTGTAGTTGATATCGTGCCTGCTAGAAATTACCATAATCGTCGGAACCCAGGTGGACTATATGTCCTCAATGAAACGGTAAGACATCATTATTATTGTTGTTGTTGATGATGATGTTTTAATTTTTTTCATTATTTTACATTTTTATTATTATTATTTCCAGGATTTCCCTGAGGGAACAGATGAGTCTTCCTGTAATTATATCACCTCTACTGATCCCCTCAGCCCACCTAGTTATCCCAACATGGCTCCACCTTCTGCACACTCTGCAGATGCTTATATGCATTCAGGAAGAAGATACCCCCGTACTCCCGTCCCCTCTCCTCCATCAACCCCTCATCCGACT
The DNA here is from genome assembly GCA_037950675.1 of Hypophthalmichthys molitrix. Lineage (NCBI taxonomy): Eukaryota > Metazoa > Chordata > Actinopteri > Cypriniformes > Xenocyprididae > Hypophthalmichthys > Hypophthalmichthys molitrix. The sequence goes on from CM075506.1 coordinate 14,979,142, forward strand.
CTCACTCCACCCCTCTCCTGTCCCCAACACCTGGGCAGCTTAACACGCAAGCCCCACCCTCCAAGACTAAGCCCCACCCCTCCACATGGAGAAGAACATCCAGTTGAACCAGAAAACAATATGCACTACCACAGCCTTACCCGATGAGCAAGACGGATGTAGAGATTTAAATGTAAAATGTCAAGGATAATATCAGAATATGAGATTATGTATGTGGGTATGGGAATTTTAATTAGTCGTTTTTATTAGTTATCCTATGTAAATTTTAGTATTTCATGCTTTCCAAAAGCTATAGGTAAATGAATTGTGTACAAGACCAAAACTTAAAGATCAGTAGTAACTAACACAAGAGGATTACATGGATGTACTGGATGGTTTAATTGTATTTTGTTTTTTAATACTAATAGAACTATTTGATTTCATCATTCATTTTCAGGACTTTTTTTTTCAGCTGTGGTTTAAGAAATAGCTTAAACTAAACCAAAATAATCCTATAAATAGAAAATATACAGTTTAATTTCAGCTATAATTGAGCATTATTGGGATCTGTAAATATGATTTCTTTATGCCAGTATTAAAATGATTTTATTCTTTTTGTCTTCTTTTTGACAGAAAACAAAAGTGAATCACTCAAATAATATCACTTTCTTTCCGAATATTTAAAAAGACAAAAGGGCATATAAAGACACCAGCCTTTACACAATAATTGTCAATTTACACGTTTCAACCACCAGAGGCTCCCACATCACTATCAATCAATAAAACTTCTGCGTCATTTCAAAGCCTGGACCACAAATAGCAAGATAGTGTTGTTTAACTCGTCTTCAGCCTTGCTCTCCTTCCTTTTTTCCTGTAGGACAATAGAAATAGTTTTTAACTGAGTCACTTCATTTTGATTTAGAGAGTAAACTAATTTTAGCATTTTCTCCTCAATAACAAAATGTTTACTCAAAGGTTTGTTAGCTAAATACTTAAAAGAATATGTTGAATTAATCAGGTACATTATATCTTAATGTTTATTCTAAATATTTAGTTAAACGCTGCTGATAAATAGCGCGTGACGCGACACGTCAGTTCGGTTACAGTCTTGTCAATCACAACGTAACCGACATCTTACCTCATTCCTGTCCTGTGACATTTCTTTCGGTAGGCCTAACCTCAAATCACCCCAAGTTAACTACACCTTGACTTTTAATCTCTTTTCAAGGAGGGCGAACTTTGAGCCTCGTGTAGGGTTGCCAAGTTAAGGAAAATAAGGGACAATCTTGGTTCTTTATAGGAAAATAAAGGACTGTACCACATATACCCCTTTTCCACCAAGGCATTTTGAGTGCTGGTTCGGAGCCAGAGCCTAGTTTCAAATCAGTTCTTTGTCTTTCGACACCCAAAGCACCAGCTCCGAACCAGGAAAAATGGTTCGTAAATAGCACCAAAACATTGCTGGGCTAGAAGTAGGAACTGCTTGCGTCAGGGGCTGGGGGCGGGGTTACCGTGACCAACAAGAAACTTGTGACCGCCATTTTTGAAATAGCAGCTCGATTGTAATCTCCGCCTATATACAAATTATGGCGAGCCTTGTTTGGATGCCGATGTAGTTTCGCAAAGCCATGAGCATCAACAGTAGTGAAACGTCCGCGATTGTTGATGAAACAACAATGGCAGCCCCTACGGATGCGGTGTTTATGCAAGTGTACGGTAAAATAAAATGTATAACAGCTTCTCTTGCCTTATGCGCCATTTTTCCTCCTCCGTTTCCATCAAATAAGCAAGGAGTAACGTTAAGCACCTTTGGCAATAGAAATAAAATAAGCCCCGTACGGTCCGCCGTGCTGGTTTGTTTACACTCAGGCAGTTTGGCATGACTTGCCTGGAAAAGTCGTGAGTCGTGGTTTGAAGTCGTGACTTAGGGGCTCAAAAACCTGCCTGGAACCAAGCGGCAACCTCCCCGGAACCAAGCGGCAACCTCCCCCAGTTTCTCGTGAAACCAATACGGAAGTGACTTAAACTGCAATTCATCGACTGGCCGCTAGGGACAGGCTGCAAAAGAGAGCAGAAACTCATTGACCCACATGTTAAAATGGCCAAGTTTACAGCAGAAAAAATCATGTTTACAGCCTGGTTAAAATTGTGGTTTTGCTCTATACTGCTAATTTTGCCCTTCATGACAACTCTGAGGGGGGTGAATTTTTTTATAACTCATCCGTTTAAATTATATTAAGCCTTAAAGTTCTGCATAATTAAGGGTGTGGTCACTTGAGTGACAGGTAGATTGCAGCTGCTGTCCAGCCACTGAATTTGGCATCTCTGCCGTGTTTGTGCTTTTTTTTCGGGATTATTTTATACAATTATAAAATAATATGGCTTGCTGTGTTAATGGTTGAGACTGGAGACAGATGTGCATCTGTGTACATGTGCACGCATGCGGAAGATATACAGAACACACGTTGTTGGATCGTGGCATTGGCTTAAAGTTTTGTTTGTGAGATTTACTACAATGACAATGGCTGGAGAATATTAAACTCCGACAGCACTGCTTGGATATTATAACTAAAACTGCTCCACTATTTTGAAAAATTATATTTTGCATCATTTCTTGAAGAACGACGATAGAGAGCAGATCATTCAGAAGAAATGTAATGCAAACAATTGATAATATATCAGTATTTAATGGATTTAACCTTTGGTGGACAAATAGTACTGTTTTTTTTTTTTTTCAATGAACACTCATGGACATTTTACCCAAATGCCACACAAGATTCATCTCGCGATCGCTATATAAAGGTATGAAGTCCCGTTTGATTTTTCATGTTTTTGCATACCCGACACAAATTATTTAATTACTGATGCTGGAGCATCTGTCTCGTAAAAAAGACACCGTATATTGACAGTACACCTTTAGAACTTTCTAATGATATAACTTACCTTTATTAATATTTTATTTAGATAGTATCTAAGATAGATTGATAGCTCCTTTGCCTGCTAACGTGATCACTTTGAGCTAGGCGGGCTGGTTTCAGCATCAAGTCACAATATTATCACGTCCCGCCTCTTTGCCCATTTTCAGTTTTCCGGGAGTGACGCGCTGCTAAGATGGCAGCGGCCTCATTTTTGCTTCAAAAACGCTCTTCAGAAATCTACGGGTGACGTCACGGACACTACGTCCATATTTTTTTTACAGTCTCGTCAGTTGAACCAACTCCGCACTGGCACTAGCTCTGAATTAGCACCCGGTTCGTGCTGGTGGAAAGGGGGTAGTGTCATTTCAGTGTCTGCAGTGTTTTTTTTGTTGTTGTTGTTGTTTTTGTTTTTGTTGTTGTTCTCTGAATTAAATGCTTAAATGAATTCCGACACGGCCACATTTGTTTTGCTTAACCTATTTAAGTACAATTTATTTCTGTTCACCTTTACAGCCCATACTAGTTCTCTAAATTCTCTGTAATGTATGTAAATTCTATGTAGGCTAATATGCATTTTTATTCATACATGTTTGCAACAACATTTTAGTTGACAATTTTAAGTGTATTTTAATTTGAATTATTTTTAGAATTAAATTGTACATAAATAGCTTATGGTACAAATATTTGAGTGTCCCTTATTTTCCTATAAAGAACCAAGATCCAAGATCTTCCTATGCTGAAGTTGGCAGCACTATTTACCACTGTCCAGTGTTAGATGGACAGGTGAGATATATATTTAGTATAAATTTAGACAATTGGATGTATCTAAGTTTTGGGGGTTTTTTTACCTTTGAAATGTTTTATTATTTTTGCTGTTATTATTATTATTGCATGTTTTTTAGGGAGGAAAGGACCACACAAATGGAACTGACACTTATAAACACATAATATCATATATTTATTGTGTAAGGCTGAAGTTACACATATGTGAGCTGACAGGTTGGGGATGACAGGTTTTGGTGACATTTTATAAAGTGGTGAGTATGCTATATCTTTTAGTCTGCTGTCACCAATGGAACATGTGCATTTGATAACATTTACATTAAGGCGTTTTACATTGGCTCTGGCTTCCATTTAAATATAGAATGTTAACAAATTTAAGAAACCATGAACACAATACGGCCAAACATAAAATCAAAACTATTGTAATAGAGTGCAATATTCACGAAACAATGTAGAGTGATTTTTGAAACATCTTCTGACTTCATATTGCATTGTTAATTTGTTGAGCATGTCTAACATGCAGTTAGTCACACTTTCAAACAGTAGGTGTGTGATCAGTCAACCAATCAGAGCTCAGGTATTATAAAGCTTAAGACTTTCTTTTCACAATAATTCTGTCTTGAAAAACAAAACGAAACACAAAACATAGCTCTTAGTCCATAAATAGCACATTCACGTTGTTTTCAAATGTATAAGGGTGAGTATGAATGTGTTTTTACGAGATACAGTAGCTGGCTAAGGATGATGTTGTTAGTACTGTTATTCTATTAACTCCACCAAAGCACTTAACTGTAAATGATTGACATTAGATTTGCTTTATCTTACACTCAAGGGTTAGTAGCATTCTTCTTTTGCCCATGAACGCTAGTACTTGACGTAGAGAAAAGTGTTGTGTTCAAGTGGCGATTATGCAGAATGGTTGCAATCAAGGCTCATGGGAACATTTTGGAGTAGATACTCTAATCAGACCAGAAAAACCCCAAATCAGAATGTCTGATTCTAAATGCAGTAGGATTAAAAAAATCTTTCCACTCACTCTTTAACCTTTTCTATACTTAGTAAGAATATTGTGAAATCATGTGTGCTTAATAACAACAGAACTGAGCCGGCCTTTGGAGGTAAAATTCTTCACTTTGCTCAATTATTGGTCGTTCTGCATCTTTTGTGTGGTTTTTGAAGTCAGTACAGTGTGATTTTGTTTTTCTCAGATATATATGAATCCTTCAAGGAGACTTTCCACTTCCAAACACAGAGAGTGGGTGAAACATTAAGGATGCTGAAGAGCAAAAGAAGAAGATGAAAGGACCCTAATGGAGGAGTTTTCCATATTCCTGCCCAGATCAGCCTTGGACACACATCCATAAACTGAACAACCATAAAGCCTTTTATTATTAGGATAATGTCTTTCCCTTAGATCCTTTATTATTGAAATATGACTGGACTCCTCTCCTTTGTCCTATGATTAGCAGAGAGCAAATGCGTTTCTGATTACCTGAGGTGTGATTTTCTTTCTCGTCTAGTTGCATAAGCTTTTAAATTGATGCCCTTTTGTGCGGGTCCTTTTTAATCTGCCTTTGGTAAAAGTTAGACATGAACTTCATTGGCCAAATGGTTTGGAAAAACAATTCTGATTTCTTATCAACCATATTATCCCTATCCAGTCTTCTGTTCTTATCAAAATGGAGCCCCTGTGTCAGCAGTAAAACAGCCCCTCTGGGTGGCCCAGGCTGCTAATCTATTTCCGCTGTGAAGTGTATTCAATGGCACAAGAGACTTGGAGAATTGAGATGTAGGAGGCTTTTCTGGCCCCTTGGGGATGAGTTTAAAGAGGAAGGAGGCTGAGAACAGGTTTGCGCTTGTCTCTACTGTTCACACTTCCATCCCTAGTTTGTTAGGGCTGTTAATGATCCAGCCACACATGCCAACAATGTCACTTCTTCACTGCGAACCTGACTGAGCCAGAAATTTATTTCGTTTTGTGTGTTAAAAATGTCCATCATTTAATGTTTCAAGTGGTTACATACTAGCCCTTGTCCTTTCCTCAGCTGACCAGAACATATGTTGCTCTGAGTGGGCACAGGAGACTGTAGGGCACATTACGATGACAGAAATGTTCACCCACCATTACGTCCGCACATTCTTGATTTTATAGGAATATCTATGGTTTTATGTTACTTGTGATTGTATGCCATTAGTTTGACCTCAAAGATCTTCTGTTAGCGTTAGAAGTGTGTTATTTTTCTCCACTAAAGACTCATGAATCTCATAATGTTCAAGCATTAAAGCTGCATTTGACACAATGGGCCATTATTTTTTTCAGACGTAAATATAGACTCTGGGGTGGGCTGCTAAATTAAGCGAGATGGACAATGAAAGGACTAAATTAAATGATTACAACAGACATCAAGGGGGTTGGGCACTTTTTCGCCGTAGTAACTGTTCCCCCTGACAACAGAGAGAGTGACAATTATATTCAGGGTCCTTCAATGCCAACCAGGTTTCTCTTGCTCACTTGCTCTATTTGGCTCCATTGAGCACCTGGGACGGCTGGGAACGCTGCTTGCACGCGGGAAAAAGCGGGAGCTGCTGACTCCGCACAGGCAAGACTGCTATTTTCTGACTCAAACATTCTGTCTGCAATGCTACGAATAGAACATTTCATTACGTACAGATTAAGTTACATGGTCAGAAGTAAATGCGGCCTGGCGTAAGGCTCTATCTTCAGGAAAGTTTCCAAGAAAGTCTTAGGTGACACTATGTCTGTTTGCCATGATTATTGAGGTGTAGAGTAAATTAAGGTGTATTACAGTTGTATTTATGCACTATAAAGTGTGCACTTAAATTGATGGATTTGATTGAATGTTGACATTTAGTCAAAGTAATTGATGTGCATTTGTGAGAACATCAATTTGCTTTTTAATGGGATAATTCACCCAAAAAATGAAAATCTTCATTTTTTCATCTTCATGTTGATCCAAACCAACTTTCTTCCTTCTGTGGAAAACAATATATTTTGAAGCATTTTTTTGTCCATATGCTGAAAGTCAGTGTGGGTCCAAAACAATATTGGACCCCATTGACTCAATGTATGAACAAAAAAAGTATTTTTATTTGTTCGATGCTTGATTAAGCAAAGTGAAGGGTTATATGAAGGGTTAACTGATGCTACAATCACTGCTTTTTTGTTTGGTTGAAACTACTAGACTGCAGGGTTAAAGACTTAAAAACACTCTACTGTAGATGTGAAAGTCATTCTTTATGTGTTTATTTGCAGAGGACATTTTGTTGTGGGCCTTATTAGAGCTGGTCTTGGTGGATCTGCTCCTGGTTAGGGGTACCAGGACAGGTGGATCACACAGTTCATCCTGTCAGCATGGGGTCTGGCTCCTCCTCCTACACTTCCAAAACCATCTATTTGGATGTAGATGGCAAAGTGCAGAAGGTGAGTGTCTTCAGTGTTTTAATGAACTGAATGTTTCAGACTTGAGGATGAAAGTTAGTTGAAGTCATGAGATTTTAGATTACTATTGGTGGCTGACCATTTGGGTTTTACAATGACAATAGTGAAACAAATATAATGTTGACTATTCATTGTTATTGAATGTACACAAATTTGCTAAAATTAAGTGAACACATATTTTGCTAAATATTTAGTGAAAAATGCTGAAAACAGAAATTGTTTATTATCCATTGACAAGGCTTGAAAAGGCCAAATACAGGCCTGGCTGGTGTATCGATCTATCAATAATGTCTTAGACCTGAAATGCTGACTCTAAGCCTTTAAAGCAAGATATTAAGCAGTTTGACATGGTACTAGGTAATCTGTCAAGAGGAGTGTTGAAAGATCAGTGTGCACAAGTTAAAAATAAAGCTGAAGTTGACGTGTTCTGCAGGTGTGACTGACATTGCATGCTGTTGTGACACTTGACATATTGTTTTCTATTGTTTCCTCTTGTTGTTTTCTAGAGAATGACTGAAGAGCTGTTAATGGTTGTTAAGTCCAATTTACAGAGTGTTGTTCTACATATGGAACTCACAGATGGAAAATGTTTTACATCATTAAGTTTTATTTTTGTCACAAAATGTAGGAGAATATGGCAGAACATGCATGTGTCAGTTTCAGCACTTCTTCATCCTGAAGCTCAAATAGAGCTCAGAGAGACCAAGTAGACATTGAGAGTGGCATATGTTTACTGTAGTAAAGGATCTGTTGGGGATCTGAGCCTGTCTACCACAGCTGCCTTTCACAAAGCATTATTCTCTTAGTCATTTTTATAATTTTTGTTTAATAATAGATTAATTTAAAAGAACCTATCAGTACCAAATAAACCATTAAAATATGTAACATTTTCCAGTTATTCTTAATAGTTACACTACAATTCAAAGGTTTAGAGTCGGTAAAATTTTTAAAAATGTTTTTGAAAGGACTTTCTTATGCTCACGAAGGCTGCATTTATTTGATCAAAAAGCCAGTCTACAGTGTAACATGATCCTTAAGAAATATTTTTAGCTCAAGAAACATTTCTTATTATTTACAATGTCAGAAAAAGTTGTGCTGCTTAATGCTTTGCTTTCATAGAAACCTTGATATATTTTTTCAGGATTATTTTATTAAATATAAAGTTCAAAATATCAGCATTTATTTGAAATTGATTTTTTTTTTTTTTGTAACATAAATGTCTTTATTGCCTTTTTTGATCAATTTAATGTGTCCTTTCTGAATAAAAATATAAATTTTTATAAACCTGATGACCCCAATGACCCCAAACTGTTAAATGGAAGTGTGTAAATTCAAACATATTTTAAATCTCTCATAATTTGTATAATCCCAGAAGAACATTTCATTGTTCAGAGGTGGCTCTGCCATAGCTCAGGAGATTTGGACTTAAGTTTTATTTTAGTATTGACTTTTATTGCAAACTGGTGTCTGCAAATCTGAGTAAAGTGTAAAGAATAAAACTGTATTCATGGAGAGGAGATATATGTCAGATTATAAGGGTGTTTTTGGCAATGAAAGAACAAGAGAAGCTGGAGACTTAAATGGATAGTTCACCCAAAAATGAAAATCATCTCATTATTTACTCACCCTCAAGTCATCCTAGATGTATATGACTATCTTCTTTCAGATGAACACAATCAGAGATATATTTGAAAATATCTTTGCTCTTTCAAGCTTTATAATGGTAGTGAACTGGGGGCGAGATTTTGAAGCCCCCAAAAATGCATCCATCCATCATAAAAATAATCCATATGGCTGCAGGGGATTAATAAAGGCCTTCTGAAGTGAAGCAATTAGTTTTTGTAAGAAAAATACCCATATTTAAATCTTTATACACTAAAATGACTAGCTTCCGGCAGACGACCGTATGCATACTGCGCAAGTCGACTTGTGCCACAAGAGTAACCCCTGACGCAATGTATGACGCAAAGCTTAGACGCCTCTTGCAATTTAAACAAATAGGGCTGTGCAACAAACTCAAGCTTTATGATGGATAGATGCATTTTTAGGCTTCAAAATCACACACCCCATTAACTGCCATTATAAAGCTAGGAAGAGCCAGGATATTTTTAAATGTTTGCGTCTGAAAGAAGATAGATATATATACCAAGGATGAGTTGAGGGTGAATAAATCATTGGACAGTTTTCAATTTTGGGTGAACTATCCCTCTAAGCCACAGTCTCAATCTAATCTCATGCTGCCTATTGAGATGTTAAAGATATTTAATTTAATGTATCACTGTTACTTGCTTTAAAATCCCACGACATTTTCAATTACATTTCACAATTCTTATCTCAAGATACATATTTGAGTTGCGTTGTAATGTATGTTTTCTCATTGTAGTACACGTATGACGACAAATACAGACATAATATTGCAAACACACCCTTATTTGTCCTTCATAGGTACTTTTCAGTCGTCACTGCAGTCCATGTGATATCAAAGAACTGCTGTGTTCCTCCTCCAACATCCCTAGGTCTGTATATCACTGATATCACCACTAATCAACACCTCCATTAATCCATTTTGGAAACCTGCAGTGGTTGAGAATGAGGTTCTCTGTAGTGGACAACATGTTCAATGGTTAACATAATAAATCCATCTAATTTCATTTTTTATTTCTTCTTTCTATAGGAACACTGCTATAATGATGGTGAACCCTGAAGGTGCTTTTGTGTCCATCGATCCCACAATGCCCACCAACACCCCTAAGTAAAACACCTCCTGGCCCAGTTATGTTAATTTTCAGTTTGATCTGTCAGTTAACAATCCTATTTTGTCCTTTTAGCTCCCTTTACAAAGTCATTCCTTTGTCTACCGGCCAGCTGGGAGGTAACATGCATCATTTTTGCTGCTTTTCACTGTGTTTGACTCTTATTTATAACCTTTAGTACCTTAGATCTACATTCACTCATAATGTTTTGAGCCATGAGTTGTTCTGCCTTGATTTATAGCCTGTGTATTTAACTCCACAGAAAAGGAAGATATGTTTCAGAATGTGCTCTCACAGGTAGCAGAGCAGTTCAGCAGGTAACGGACATGTTTGTTTTCCCATGGACTGGAGATTAATCTTTATCACCGTAATGTTTATGTACTAACAGCAGGCAAATCTTTTTGTTTTTCTCTCTACAGAGCGTTCAGGATCAACGAACTGAAAACGGAAGTGACCAACAGACTGGCTATGCTGGAGAAGAGAGTAGAACGTATGTAATGACAATGTTATGGTTTGCTTTTGTCTTATTTTTTTCTTGCTCAGACTTAGAGTTAAGTCTTGTATACACTACACAACTTTTAAAATCTAAACAGATTTTGAAACACTAAGAATCATTCACTTGCTGATATTGTAAGTGATTACAGAGAAAACTGGATGTCATACAGTAAACGACAGAGGATCACACAGGGCTTGAGCTTTTGTTTCGGAACCTGGTGCGTTTTCTTTGTGCATTGCAAGAATGGAGTCTCGACAAAGCCTTGATTCCTGCTCTAACATAATTATACATATAGTCTCTGTTTTGGAACAAAGCAAACAATCTACAGGTCTGAAAACTCCAGACTTTCAAGTCATTCTGAACACAAATAAAATTTACACAGAAACATGCACCTTGTTGCTAGGAGATGCATGACAAATGAAAACAATAACGTTGCGTGCAAAATCAAATACTTCCCTACTATATAGAATGCGACAAAAAAAGTATAGCAACAGAGTAGTATGTCTGAATACATAGCATTCGAAAAACAGTATTCGTTAGCTTTAAGATTATATGGACGAACAAACTCGTGAAACACTATATAATTAACTCATATACGTCAACTTCAACTGTCTAAAATCTGTAGACTAGCTTATTTAGCAACTAACGTTGACTCATCTAGACTGCAAATTGGAACAAAAAGTTAGGCAAAAGTTAGGGATTTAAACTAACCCTAGGTATTTAACTTCGATGTGCATAATTATACCTCAAATCATGCAGCTTCTTGAGGTGTTGTGATATTACTTTTCTAAGCCTTCATGCTTCTCATGAGGAGGAACCTGGGACATATCTAAAGACGCAAATATCATAAAGATTTGGGGTGGGCTCTTATGATCTAGCAACCACATAGGAACGTGAGAAACATCTGCAACTGCATAGCAATGCAAAAAACAGCTTGGCTACAAACACTCAGAATACCTTAGCAACACAAATAAAACACTCTTCTTATTATTTTGATTTTCTATACAGTGGAGGGGTTGAAGGTCGTGGAGATTGAAAAGTGCAAAAACGACCTGAAGAAACTGAGAGATGAGATGACGTCCAGAGCAGGAGGAAGGTAAGTGAAAGAAAACATTTTCCAAAGAAACTCAAACCAAGCGTGACAATCTGTCTGCTTATCCATCTAAAGCCACCATCATGCGGTTCTTTTCCAAACTGGAAACATAAATGTATCTAAATGACTAATCCACCAATCTCCTTTTAGAGTGAATTGTCCATGCAAATACAATTTCTCAGACGATGGAAAGAAATTAACTCCTAGACGTGATGTCCCCAGTTACCCAAAGGTGCTTTAAAGTTTTATGACATGCTTTGATTGAATTATGGGCCCTGTGGTAGAACATTTTGTTTCTCTCTATGTGGTATTAATCTCTATTAGTCTTGATTTCCTCAGTACACGCTTTCTCAGGAGACCATTGAAGCACTGAAGAAACCAACCTTTGATGTTTGGCACTGGGAGCACAATGAAGTGAGTCTAACTTGGTGGGACATAGTGTACATTTCGAGGTGAAATGATGCATACATACTCTTTTTTCATGGTTTACTGTTTATTCATCAGATGCTGAGCTGCCTGGAGTACATGTACCATGACTTAGGCCTTGTAAAGGAGTTTAACATGAACCCAATTACTCTCAAACGCTGGCTGGTAAGAAAATTAGTATAATTGTATAAATGAAAGGGTGCAAGAATGGTGATTTCCACTGAACTTTCCAGTTTAACAGCTTCGCGATTCTTTTTATATGTTCTCAGCTGGGCATTCAGGAAAATTACCGCAGCAACCCGTTCCATAATTTCCGCCATTGTTTCTGCGTGAGTCAGATGATGTATGGCATGATCCACCTCTGCAACCTCCAGGTGAGAACTTTTACGTACGTAGCAATTAGTAGAGCAATTACTGTGGAACAGTAAAAGTGGAAACCTATGTGTGTGTGTGTGTGTGTGTGTGTGTGTGTGGCCCACAGGAAAAGCTCACACTGACAGATCTGGGCATTTTAATGACTGCTGCCGTGTGTCACGACTTAGACCACCCTGGATACAACAACACGTAAGATCTTCGCTTCTGTGTAATTATGCTCTCGAGTCAGTTCTCATAAAAAAACATACAGGTGTACTCAGGTATTTGCTGCACGTTCATGATGACAATTTTACAGTCCAATTATATCTGTGCTGTTTATCTTTGTAACCATTCCCATGACATATGACGAGGTAATCTAGCGCTTTCACTGGCTTTTCTTATGCAGGTATCAAATCAATGCTCGCACTGAGTTGGCAGTGCGCTACAATGACATCTCGCCACTAGAGAATCACCATTGCGCTGTGGCCTTCCAGATACTTTCATTGCCGGAGTGTAACATATTTGCCAATGTGGACCCAGAGGCCTTTAAACAGATCCGACAGGTATAGCACAAAATATCAACTCCCATTTAAGCAATCTAAGGACCCGTTCACAAAGAATGCATTTTTGCATTTAAAAATGTGAGACATAGAGCAGTGAAATGAAAAGAAAAAAAAAAACCAAGGTCACTTTAAAATTTAAATTTTACTCTTTTAATTTCAGCTCTGTGTTTTTATAAATTTTTACTACATAATTATTTTAGTTCAAATTCAAAAGAATTTGCAATAACGACATTGCGATATCAATAGAACATTTTGAAAAAAGGAAATAAATAATGTTATTAGTCAAATTCATCTTTAACTTTATTTACTTTGTGTTTTCTCTTTTTTGGCCAATGAATTTCAATCAAAATAGTGTAGAGATGTGGAAATAGAGTTTGCAACCATAACTGTACATAAGCGTGCAAAAATAACTGCATGTTGATTGGCTCGTCCTGCAGACTGGGGTGTCTAACATCCCGTATTTTTTTATAGAATCCAAAAAACTCCCAGCTATACTTTGTAATTGGCTGTGTCTGAAATCACCCCCTATACCCTCATCCCCTACTCTGCTAATATAGTTCACTTGCGGGAGTGAATGAAAAAGAGTGAGCGAATTCAGACACTTGAGTGCGCCAGAAGGGCTGACCGTTTTGCATAGTTTGTGCTTGCTGTTTGATAATTATTTGAAACTTTGCAAACTGGCAGCTCCAGTAGTAATGGAAAGATTTATCTTGAACTCGGTCATGGAAACTATCTTTAAACCTTAATTAAACAAGTTAATAACCAATTCAAAAGGAATTTATACCTGTATGATATTACGCTGTAGCCACATTGGACCAGCGGTTTGGAAAATGGATGGAAGATTCAGCTGTGGGCTGGTCAGATGCGGAAATTCATTTGGCTCATGACTCTCACAGTGCATTATGGGTATTCCCTAGCCGCTGAGTGTGCATCGGTTGTACACGTTATTGTGGGACTGAATGAGTGCACTCGATAGCATCCACTATGATTTCGGACACCAGTACAAATGGATGTCCCCTCAAATAGTGCCCTATTTAAGGGTATAGGGGGCGATTTTGGACGGAGACAGTAGCGTAGCAGTAAAGGTGCACTACCGCTACCTACTATGTTGGAGTGTCAACCAAATAGTTACTGTCATGGAATATTTACAATATTATCGTATGTGTAGTATTAACTCAGTATCAATAATTATTTTTTTTAATATCACTGTTATTGTCAATGTTGTCATATAGCGACACCTCTATGCTACATGCTGCAAAAGATGTGAGCACAACCATCAAAGGCGACCGTCTAGCACATGATAAAAGCACATAGAAAAATCAATAATGGAAAAGAATTGGAACACAAAAACACATTCTGTGTGAATGGCCCCAAGGTCATCGTTTTGCAGTAAATATTATATTTTAAAGGAATCTGTATATATGTGTTTATCATATGACAATGTATTGGCAGGCTATCATCACACTAATTTTGGCCACGGATATGGCCAGGCATGGCGAGATTCTGGACTCGTTCAAGCACAAAGTGGACAATTTTGACTTCACCAATGAGGAGCATGTGACTTGCGTATGTACCGTACACCCTCTCTGCCAAAAACACATCTTAAACCAGTCTATGGTGGTTTGCTTGTATTTATCTGGTCAGTTTTAGAGGGGTTTGGGGCACATTTTAGCTGTAAAGACTTTAGAGACCTGCTTGTCAAAAAGCTACACCAGTATAACACCAGTTTGGCAAGACTGGTGGACCTGTTTTTAAAAAGTTAAGACCAGCCTAGACCTGCTAAGACCAGTAGAAAGATGTGTTTTTCAGCAGGGATATGGCATGAATTTGACAAGTAAAGTTTGACAAGTAAAGTAAAGATTTGTTGTTTGTCATGTGTTCAGTTGAAGATGGTCCTTATCAAATGTTGTGACATTTCCAATGAAGTCCGGCCTACAGAGGTGGCAGAGCCATGGGTGGACTGTCTGCTGGAGGAATACTTCATGCAGGTTTGCTGACTCTCCATCTTGTGTTGTAATTGCTCTACAGTGACAGGTGGGTTTGTTTATGCTGTCTTGTCTTTGTTCAGAGTGATAGAGAAAAATCCGAGGGGCTTCCTGTGGCACCTTTCATGGATCGAGACAAAGTCACCAAGCCCACAGCCCAGATTGGCTTCATTAAATTTGTCCTCATCCCCATGTTTGAATCTGTCATGAAGGTAGGTGAAATAAGTAATCTTTGGTGTTCATTCAAACATTAAAGTAGTAGTTCAGCCAAAAATCCAAATTCTGTCATTTACTCACCCTTATATGTTCCTCTCAGCTGTTCCCTCAGATTGAAGAGATTATGGTGCAGCCTCTCAGAGACTCACGGGACCACTATGAGGAGCTGAAGCAAATTGATGATGCCATGACCGAGGTAAAAGCTCCTCAGCTCATAGTTATAGTTTACTGGTAATGTTTTTGTCTCTTATGCTCATCAAGGCTGCATTTATTTGATCAAAAATACAATAAAAACTGTAATATTCTGAAATATAATTAGAACGTAATGTGAACGTAAGAACTGTTTTATTTTAATGTATTTTCAAAATTAATTTATTCCTTATACTTCACTCTTCAGTGTCACTCGATCCTTCAAAAATCATTCTAACATGCTGATTTGGTTCTCAAGAAACATTTCTTGTCATTATTAATGTTGAAAACAGTTGTGTTGCTTAATATTTTTGTTTAATATTTTCAGGATTCTTTGAATCAATAGAAAGGTAAAAAGAAAAGCATTTATTTGAAAATATTATAGCATTATAAATGTCTTTACTGGCACTTTTGATCAATTTAATGCATCCTTGCTGAAAAAAATATTAGGTTCTTAAAAAACAACAACTTTTGAACAGTAATGTGTGTATGCGTGTGTTTGTGTGTGTATACATATATATAATGTACAGAACCTGTCAAAAGTTTGGACACATTACTATTTTTAATGTTTTTGAAAGAAGTCTCTTATGTTCATCAAGCCTGCATTTGATCAAAAATACAGAAAAAACAGTAATATTGTGAAATATTATTAAAAATTTAAAATGTTTTTCTGATTTAATATACTTTAAAATATAATTTAATTCTGTGATACAAAGCTTTTTTTTTTTTTCAGTTTTCATCAGCCATTACTCCAGTCTTCAGTGTCACATGATCCTTCAGAAATCATTCAAATATGCTGATTCATTATCAATGTTGGAAGCATTTGTGCTGCTTAATATGTTTTTGGAACCTGTGATACATTTTTCAGGATTCATTGATGAATACAAAGTACAGCATTCATTTATTCAAAATAGAAATCTATTCTCACAATGTAAGTCTTTACTATGGCTTTTTATCAATTTAATATATTTTTGCTGAATACAAGTATTAATTTCTTTGAAAAAAAGAAAGAAAAACATTACTGACCCCAAACTTTTGAAAGGTAGTGTATATTGTTACAAAAGATTTCTATTTTAAATAAATGCTGTGCTTTTTAAACTTTTTATTCATCAAAGATTCCTGAAAAAGTATCTTTAAAAGTAAAAAAAGTATCCAACATTGATAATAAATCATCATATTAGAATGATTTCTGAAGGATCATGTGACTGAAGACTGGAGTTCATTACTGAAAATTCAGCTTTGCATAACAGAAATAAATGATATTTTAAAGTATATTAAAATAGAAAACCATTATTTTAAATTATAATAATTTTTCACAATACATCTGTTTTTTCTGTATTTTTGGTCAAATAAATGCAGCCTTGGTGAGCAGAAGAGACTTCTTTTAAAAAAACATTAAAAATAGTAATGTGTCCAAACTTTTGACCGGTACTGCATGTAGATTACAAATATACATGCAAATGTATGTAACTATCTGTGTAGTCCCATCTTGCTAACATAAAGGTGTGGTTTTTGTTCAATGAGGCACAGAAGAAAAAAACAGAAAATATGTCATTAGGAGGGAAGAAGAAATAAGCACTTCTGCGAGTGTAATGATACTGTGTAAGTATTTGATACAGTATTGATGTCTTTGACTTGATACATTATACACTGAGTGCAGTATTTTATCCTTTCCATATGCCAAAAAGCCATTCATTTTACTATTATGCACTTTAAGTTTTATCCCTTTACTTGCATTAAACTGGTATTTTCCTAATCTGTGTTTGTTATAGTGGAGCTTGATGCTCTGGTGATGTGTTTTCATGTGTAATTTCAGGAGACCCATCTGCACTGTGTGGACAGAGTTCCGGTGTGAGGATCTGTGAGACACTGGGCTGGTGTTGACGACGGCTGGTTTGAATCCACTGAATCAAATGGGTCACCTGATCGACTCATGAAATCACGAGTCGCTTCCATTTGCCAACAGAGTGCTAGGCCAGTCTGATTCTTTCTTTTTGGCATAAATCAGTTTTAAAGCCTTTTTGGCTGATATGGGCATATATTCATTACTTCAGTTTTAATCTTGTTTGTTTGGTTTTTTGTTCTATTTACAGCGTTCAACGAGAAAAAAATGCATTTCTATTGCATGTACGTAGTATGTAGTCATCTGAACGTTTTGTGGTCCCAAAGCAATTAAGATACCAGATTACAGCATGACGTATAACCATAACTAGTGCCTTTTAAAAATGTGTTTTGATGATTATAAAAGGTCAGAATGACATGATACTGTTCCTTTGTCAACTATTTCTCTCCTGAGTTCCTTTTAGAACATACCAGTTCACATTTTAGGCGGTTTTGTGGTGATCACAATACCACTGGAAACCATAATATCATATTTTAAGGATACCCGAGAACTCCATTTGCAGTGTTTTGGTTCAGTTTCCAAACTAGATGTGTTTCCCATTATTTATTTGGATATTGGGGTTTGAAATTAATGCATTTCCACTAGAACATCCAGATAAAATATACAATTAAATGAAAAATTCTATCATAATTTACTCAATGTCATAACTTTGTTTTTTCTACAGAACACAAAAGATGATGTTTTGAAAAATGGGGTCCAGTGTTGTTTTGGACCCTATTGACCTTTATTGTATGGAACAAAAACAGTTAAAACATTCTTCAAAATGTCTTCTTTTATGTTCTGGATAAGAAAAAAACCATACAGATTTTGAACGACATAACAGAAATTGCAGAATTTTAATTTTAAACACCAGAAGTCATACCTTGTAACGACATTCAGTATTTCTACCCTGCGGCACCATGTTCTCACCATTTTTTTTTTCTTTCTGTATCCTATTTACTCTGGTTTGCTTCTAATACTTCCTCAATATAAGACAATAAAAGTCTGTGGGAGTTCTGCCTCCTGGCTGTTCTTTTCTCCTTTTATCAAAGTGGTAATAAAAACTCTTGCCAGGAGGTCACATGTGTTCACTATTATGACAAGGTTAGGCCTGTACGCATCATTTCATTCATATGCTTCACTGTCAGTGTTTGGCGTCTTCGTCTATAGATCAGCACATTTTGATGGATGGAGATCACGGCATATTTCCTTCGCTAAGGGCTGCTTAACTTGTTGAAACAGGACTGGGGTGCGAAGTTTGTGATTGCAAGCTATCAATTAAAGCAGATTTTAAGTGGTGAATGGAAAGTGGTATGTAAATAGGCTTGGTTTTGAGTCATATGACCCTAAATGTAGGGCTACAGCACATGTACAAATTACATAGTGCAGTTTGTCTGTCATTGTTGCTGGTGCACAGACTGGAACATGTACGTCTAAACCTGTTTTTAAAGTCACGCTTTTTCCATCCCGACTGGAGATGCTGGATATGTGTGTGCCTTTGGCTTGTTTTCATGATAAATAGCATGATTTTATATGAATTTCTTCATCTTGTTGCCTCTATTAGATAATGAGCCTCAATTTAAGCTTTCAGTTATCCATCTGCTGGCATGTCTTGCTTTGTCTCCACTCGACTGTGACATATTGAGTTCACAGATTATCAAAGTCTGTTTCATCACCCACTTCAGAGAAATGAAATCATTTATTTGAATCAAAACAATGCTCATTCTGACTCCAATGCATCCAGGCACACCCTTGCTTTTAGCTATATGCAAGATATATATACACTTTGATTGCATATTTTAACCGCTCTTGAGTGGAAGAAGCATCCTTTACATGTTCCAGAAAGCAACATTACTTTATCCTTCCCATACTAATTAAGAGTCAACAAAACAGGGTTTAAAATAATTTTGAGTTGTTTTGTACCCCGAAGACACAGACTGACCCATTAAGATTTTTATTTTGAGTTCTGACATCTTCAGGTTTTGTGTGGCATGTGCTTTACTGACTGTTCACAGGGTGGCAATATTTCTCTAAAGAGCTCTTTTGTGCTTTCCACTCGGTCCACTAAAAGAAGAGCAATTACATGACAAAAGAAAAATTCTCAAGAGTAGAAACTGAAAACGGTAAAGAAAGTCACACCCAGACATATAAAAGCCTGGTTTTTGGTCATATAACCTACTGTGTTGGTATTATACAATATGGCATCATTTACTATATCTTTTTTTAAAGATCACTTTTGAACTTTTAATTATTATTTTATATTTTCAACATATTGTATCTTGTTAAATGTAATATTGCTTGTACCATTTAATTTACATCTGGAAATATATAGGCCTATATTTATTTTGAGAATTTTGCCAATACTTCATTTAGTTTTTAATTATGATAATATAATATAATTTGTAAAATTCATGTAAGAAAAAGAAAAATAACAAATTAATACTTTTCTGAATATATATTGATAAGCATTAAATTGATCAAAAGTGGCATTGATAATCTTACAAAAGATTTCTATTTCAAATACTGTAAATGCTGTTCTTTTATCAAAATAATCCTGAAAAAGTGTTACAGTTTTCACAAAAATAGGAAGCAACTGTTTTCAACATTGATAATAATAAATAAAATGTTTCTTGAGCATCAAATCATCATATTAGAATGATTTCCAAAGGATCATGTGACACTGAAGACTGGAGTAATGATGCTGAAAATTCAGCTTTCTCATCACAGAAATAAAAGACATTTTAAAATATATTCAAACAGAGAACAGTTATTTAAAATTGTAATAATATTTCACAATGTTATTATTTTAACTGTATTTTTGTCAAATAAATGCAGCATTGGTGAGCAGAAGAGACTTCTTTCAAAAAGAATTAAACCAACACTAAACTTTTGAATGGTACTGTACAATATTTAAACAATTCTTGGACTCTAAATGTTGAAGAGACAGTTTACTGGAAACCAGCACACATTATCTGTGTGAAGAACGGCCCCCTGGTAATTTGACTCGAGTAAAATTCTCTCTCTGCCCCTTATCACCATTTATCAGTCCAATGTCTAACTTGAAGCCGTGTTTGTCAGTGAAAGTGTTTTGGAGATAAGTTCCCTGGAGCGTTTTTCCAAAATAGATTAAATCTGCTTTGTGTCACTGTGGTGTAAACAGTAAAGTCTAATTAAAAGTGATTTGGATTCTCTTTAAAGGGCTGCGCTATTTTTTTTTTTTTTTTTTTTTTTTCATGTTTCCAAATCCCTCTTGCTAATTAGGGGTATTTCCACCAATGAATCCCTTTTATGATTTTCAGGGTAGTGTGACAACAACTACGTGTCATATTTTCAAAACGTTGGGCTTTAAATGGAAACATTTTATGGCAAAAAAAAAATCTATTTGTCACATATGCAACAACAGACTTGTTGACAATGAAAATGTGTGGAAAAATATATAAAAACTAGCAATAAAAAATTATATATATGCAAAAATGTGCAAAAATAAAAAGACTTAAAAACTAAATGTGATATGTCTACTTGTAAATTAGAAGCATAGCTCAATATGAGTAAGGGACAGCAGTGGGGGTTTAATGACATTCCTCCTCCAGACTCTATTAAACTTCAAAGCTGCAGAACTCTCCCCTCTTACTGTATTTCCTCTCCAGATACTGTCTTTGTCTAAACACATAGGTCTCCTCCGGTCTGCGTCTCCTCTCTGTGTTTTCTTAGAGGGGCCCAGAGCTAAGGGTCAGTGTTTGGGCTGTCAGGGGCCTTTCCTTTAGGGGGGACGTCTAGATTTCAGTTGACCACAGATGCATGAATAATTTTTCTTTAGTAGAAAAAACTGTACTGAGTAGAATGTTTCATTTCCTTTGTTTCCAAACTTTTTCACCATCTTGAGACCCACCAGAAGCTTTTTAATGAAATAATGTGGGGTGGGTGCATTTATTCTCTTTTAGTTCATTTTTATTTTTAATGTAATAAAAATGTATTAATCTGGATCTTGCAGTAAGTGAGTAGCCATACTGATAGAATCCTATAGTAGAAACAGTCAGACGTGCGCTTCGGAAATGAGATACAATAGACGCGCATTTAGGATTGTGCATGCGCATTAGCTTGATCCAGCCTGAAAAATATAGTTTTTTGTCATGATTCGAGCATTTAGAAACAAAATTTATGAGACAGTTGTTGTCAGATTTCATTGGTGATTTCAAATATGAAATTTAATAGCTTGGCAAACAGCTTTGGAGAATTTGATGTTTCCCCATTCAAAGAGATAGGAGCTGCACTTGCATGCCCGAGAGGTGTTTCAAAGATGGCTGCTAAGTGAAATGACTTGTCTTAAAGAGACTTTGCTATGGTATTGTTCCTGCTAGGTGGAATTTTACAATGGAGGAAATGTTTGTGGAGCTATGGCAACAATACTCTTGCATTTATTGAGGATTGAGGATAATTCATTAAAAGAACCGGCTCATAAGAGTCATTTGTTCGTGAGTTGGGTGGGACCCACTTATTCCCTTTAACCTGCTAAACATTTTAATGAAATATGGAGAACAATGCATTTATTCTGTTTACGTAAGACTTTTTTTAAATTTTCCTTTAAGCAATAATGCAATTACATGAAACTTGCAGTTCATTGAGTCATATGCTGATTCACAGGCTGCTATGGCAGATTTAGTGAGTTTGTATGAAGGACTCGTGGGAAGAATTTGGCAGGCTGATTCAAACCAGTAACTCTTGAGTTTGTGAGTGTTTTATAAAACTTTGCTCATTTGTTTGCAAGTGGAACTAACCTTGTTCCCATGCAAAATTTTAATGAAATATGGGGAAAAATGCATTTATTCTCTTTACATTAACACTTTTTTTTATTCACCTTGAACTAATGATGCAATGAAATGGAATTTGCAGCTCAGTAAGTGAATCACATATTGATTCACAAGGCAGATTCAGTGAAGGATTCATGCAGGCTGATTCCTTAGTTAGTGAGTCATTTGTAGGGATTTATTTAAAGGGTTAGTTCACCCAAAAATGAAAATTCTGCCCTTTATTACTCACCCTCATGTCGTTCTACACCTGTAAGACCTTCGTTCATCTTCGGAATCTCAAATTAAGATATTTTTGATAAAATCCGATTGCTCAGTGAGACCTCCATTGCCAGCAAGATAATTAACACTTTCAGATGCCCAGAAAGGTATGAAGGCTTTGTTACTTCATAAGTGTTTCGAAATTTCAATAGTTCACGTGACTTTGGCTGTTTGATACGCGATCCAAACCACTGATTCGAAACAAAAGATTTGTAAAGCTTCATGAAGCAGTGTTTTGAATTCGGCCATCACTAGATATTGTTGAAAAGTCGTTATTTTGGGGGTTTTTTTGGCAAAAAGTATTCTCGTTGCTTTGTAATATTAAGGTTGAACCACTGTGGTCACATGAACTGATTTAAATATGTCTTTAGTAGCTTTCTGGGTGTTTGAAAGTGTTAATTAACTTGTGTCAATGCAGGCCTCACTGAGCCATCGGATTTCATCAACAATATCTTAATTTGTGTTCTGAAGATGAACGAAGGTCTTACAGGTGTGGAACAACATGAGGGTGAGTAATTAATGACATAATTTTCATTTTTGGGTGAACCCTTTAAAAACCTGCTAATTTGTTTCTACATTGGGTGGGACATACTTTCCCCTGCTCTTAACTGTTAATAACTATGTGAATTTTTTATATAATTCTGTTATCTAATAGAAATTTATTTAAAGATAAGAATATCTCAGAATGTGTAAAGGTCAAAATGAGAATGTTCTTCCTGTGAGGTTTGCACAGCTTCAGGGGAATTCCTTAGATAAAGTCAAAACGCAATTTCCTCGACAGACAGCTTTTACAGGACACCTCACACTTTCCAGACAGGGAACACCTGTAGTGCTCATCAGGTCATTTGCAGTCTAAAAAGTTAAAGAGTTCACGATACTAAAAAAACCAACTGTCTGTTTTTGAACCAGACTGTGGATATCTGGGACATCTCACAAGATTTATCAACAACTCGATGGTTAAAAGTCCGGACAATGTGGCGATAAATATTTTGTTTAAAAAAGAGAAAAAATAACATGCCTCAGAGGAGATGCAACAGACAAGCTAGTTTCCTTGAAATGTCTGGATGACTTCTCACAGGATCGACCCACACAGTCTCCATCTGCATGAAATCAGTGCTCATAACATCATAAAATACACTGTGTCCATAATTTATCCCTGAAGAATCCTGCACAGCGGCCAAACATGCCTTGACCATGATTTAGGAGAGCAAAGTTTAAATTTTGGCAATAATGTCCTTGGAGAATTGTCTTATCTCAGCCATTTGACTGCTACATTTTTTCACCCCTATCAACCTCTGCTGTGCTGTGCTGTATTTTGAAGATGTTACTGTTTGAAGTGACTACAGTACACTATTCATCAGCATATTCAAAACAACTGGGTCGAGCTGAAATCTCAGTATCATCTTAAAAACAATTGCACATGATTGGTGTGTTTCTCAAGACAGCTTTGTCCCATGGCTAGTCTTTTTTCTTTTGCCCTACTTTTTTATTTCTCTATGCTATGATGAAACATTTATTTTACTTGCACATGTCCCACAAGAGTTCATAACTTTTTATTTACAAGGTTCTAAAGGTTTTATTTGTCTGCTACCATAGATACTTTAATTGGTGGTTCTTTAAATAAACCAAAAAATAAAGGCTTCAAATGGTAATTTTGCAACAGAAAAACACATTATCCATATGTACTTCTGCTGAGATGGACTTTCTTGTTTTTATGTAAAACTAAAAACAGAATTTACTTTTAAACGTTTCGCTGACATAATAATCAAAACCCACCCAGTTGACAGATGTTATTGAATAGTATCTCAAAATTTCAAAATGATTGTTATCCAGTATAGTACATTGCTCTTGTTTGGGCCAATTTGACCCCAGCAAAAGCACTGTAATAAAATAAAAATAAATAAATAACTGATACTATACATATATATTATACACATTTTTTATACTATATACATGTATATACACATTTATATGTAATAAATTTATATGTATTTTCTTCTGGTATGATTTTATAATATCATAAAATGAATTTTATTGATGTCATTTGGAGCAACCAATATAAAGGGACCATTTTGGATCAAGCCATGTGGTCAATATCATGTGAGAGGATGTGACAACATTCAGACACCTGCAAAGTACCACATAGTCATGAAGCAAAGTAACTAACTCTCTTTTAACTATTTGAAAAATTTATATTTTCACCTGCTCATACGGATGTCCCGAAACATCAGGTCATTCGGTACAACCGCTATAAAACTTGGAAAATGTTGTAATATTTTAAAAACTTGTACTAAATATAAAAGATTTGATTGTCCTTTTGCTAGATAGCTAGCAAGCTAACTATCTAGTTAGCTAGATATCAGCCTGTTAACATTGTTTGAAAATATCATCATTCGGTATAACCAAAAGTGTCATTCGGTAAAACCGAAATTTTGGTTTAACCGAATGACTTTTTTTGGTGACAAATTTTGTCCATCTTGTAAAAAATGACAAAAGCAGTGTTAATTGATTATAAAAACCACATAATCTCATTGTTAACACTGAATAAAACTTCAAAATTAATTATATCTCCATTATGTGAAACTCTAGATGGCACGGGCTAATAGGTCCTTTAACTCAACCTGCTCGTAATCACATCATTATCTATAGGACACAGCTGATTGGTTCCTGCTATATCAGTAGCCAATGAGCTTGCGTACTCAACCTTCAAATACACGGGCAGCATTTGCCTTAGCAGCGCAGCACTCTTTCAGAAACCCTCCACCTGTATAGATCTGCTACAAGTAATTCACGTATGCTATCTTACAGCAGCAGCATGTCTTACTTTCTTACAGCAGCGTGTCGTGTTTGTATTGGCAGTAGCAAGTCCCCTACTTGCTCCGAGAGTTGTCCTAACAGAAATGTATATATAATCATTTCTATTAAAAACAGGAAAGGCGGTTTGATACCTAAATCTTAAGTGTAATTTTATTAATATTTGTATTTAAAGTGCCTTAAGACCCCAAACAGAACTTGAGGGTTTCAAAAAAAGTAAAAAAAAAAAAAAAAAAAGTTGTCTGGGAGAGATTGGGCCAGATGTGTTTACATCTCCCCATTCTGCATTTATCTCCAGCAGGCATCTTGATTGCAGTTTGGCAGCAGATCAACAGCTGTATGTTGGCTTCACCTTAAGACAGCAACTGTGATTATCCACGCCTACTCTGAACATAGTGCTGATATTAACCCTAACACTCTTTACTAATGTGCTAAAGAAGTCCTCCTGAGATCCACTGCATCCGAACACACACCGTACAGGTTTTTATTCGGCACATAGTTATCACCTGGGCTTCAGTTTGTTCTTTATTGCTTGGTGATAAAAAATAAATGTGGAAACAAAGATGGTTGTAGAGTAAAATAATCACCCACAGTAAAATAATATAGCTATGGAAAGAATGAGAAAATCGGTGTGATTTTCCAAAGGGGGATTTGCCAAGATTGTTGCAACCTAAAGTGGAAAAGCCATACTTTTTCCATGCATTTAATAAAATGCATTTTTTGCCACAAATGGCCGGGGGTCTTGTGTCTCCAAAAGACTCAACAGCACCTGATCATGACCCATGGTCCTGCAGCACTCAAACCGCACCACTGGAAGAATTTCCTGAGGAATACATGGCAAATTGATGGTTGCAGCAATGACTTCACATGCCGCAGATGACTATTCCCTCAAACTCAGCAGGGAGCTCTTATTTATAACCAGAGTGTCAGTAGATATAATCATTTTCAGACCGACGTGATAGAGCACCAGCCAGATGTGTGCGCACAGGCCTGCGACATTCAGTTCTGTACTTATGAAAGTCTCACTCATGGAATTGTAAAGACAGACTTGGAGTGGAGCACCAGCCATTCCATTATGCAGTTTAAATGTGGATATTCTTTCATCTTTCATTTACGTCTGAGCTACTTCTGAGGTTCCTAATGCTTTCCAAGGATGAGTCCAAACATGTTTGTTTGTTTTGTCATCTAAAGACCCTCTTCTTGCTTCCCACACTTTGGGAATTTCCACAAAGAAGTCTGTGTGGAAAGACAGTTTCCACTAGGCAGGAGAGGAGTTAAATAATCACACTAGCCGCTCGAATGCTTTCTCTTCAAGTATGCTTTGAAACGCAACAGGTTTTGCTGGAACAGTCCCATCTGGAAGCCACTCGTTTGGGTCAAGAGACAAATGAGAGCTGGGGGAGGGGCCTGTCACGTAGGTGAACCTATGGGGTGTCCAAACAGACTAATAAATTCACCACTACTGGTTTACCAAAAGCAAGTGAATCGATGGTTGTCTTGTATAACTGTAACGTGTTGAATTTAATTAAAAGTAATTTCCAGCTGTTATTGCAATTCTTTTGGGAAAATGTTAAATTTAAGTTTTAAAATAAATATATATTAATGATAATAATTATTATGTTAATATTTATACTATATATAAAAAATAATTGATGATTTATATTATATATAAAATTAAAACTATACACATTATTTTAATATTTCAGTCATGACAACTCTCGGAGTGAATTATTTCACCAGCATTTATTGGCATGGGGCATAGAATGTACATATGCTTGATTTTGGCGGATGAGATCTGCTATGCTGCTGCTGCTGAGCTAATACAAGAACTTGTTCAGCTTAGATAAAATAACATACTTAAAGGACATGCTGCTGCAAGAATATATTAAAACCCCCGTAGCAGGTGGTGCTGGGGAGAAGGAAGGGTAAACAGAAGTTTACATTATCGCGCAGCAGGGCGATCGAAGACTAGGGAACGAATATATATGGATATGCGGATTAGGAAGTATGTCTGGTTGGCTAATGCCTCAACGTTAGAGGAACCAATCAG
Organism: Hypophthalmichthys molitrix; assembly: GCA_037950675.1. Taxonomy (NCBI): domain Eukaryota; kingdom Metazoa; phylum Chordata; class Actinopteri; order Cypriniformes; family Xenocyprididae; genus Hypophthalmichthys; species Hypophthalmichthys molitrix. The sequence goes on from CM075506.1 coordinate 15,006,169, forward strand.
CACTCAGTTAGAGTTTCATGACTGAACTATGTATTTATGTATAAACGTACACTACCGTTCAAAAGTTTGGGGACAGTATAACTTTTTTAATTTTTTTTGAACAAAGTTTCTTATGCTCACCAAGGCTGCATTTATTTTTATCAAAAATATAGTAAAAACTGTAATTTCGTGAAATATTGTTACAATTTAAAATAACTATTAAAACTATTAAATATTTTTTGTGTGCCAAAAAAACTAAAAAATGAGTTTTTAACAATATCTAGTGATGGCCGATTTCAAAACATTGCTTCGGAGCGTTACAAATCTTTTGTGTCGAATCAGTGATTCGGATCACGTATCAAACCACCAAACTGCTAAAATCACATGACTTTGGCGCTCCGAACCACTGATTCAATTCGTAAAGCTCCGAAGCTTCATGTGTTTTGAAATCGGCCATCACTAGATATTGTTAAAAAGTCGTTATTTTGTTTTTTTTGGCGCACAAAAAATATTCTTTATAATATTAAGGTAGAACCACTGTAGTCACATGAACTCATTTAAATATGTTTTTAGTACCTTTATGGATCGTGAGAGAGTAAGTACCATTGCTGGCAATGCAGGCCTCACTGAGCCATCGGATTTCATCAAAAATATCTTAATTTGTGTTCCGAAGATGAACAAAGGTCTAACGGGTTTGGAACGACATGAGGGTGAGTAATTAATAACAGAATTTTCATTTTTGGGTGAACTAACCCTTTAATTGCTGAATAAAAGTGTTCATTTCTTAAAACAAAAATCGTATACTGACCCTAAATGTTTGAACAGTAGTGCAAAATAAAATTTTATATTATATTGTTACTGTTTTATAATATATGTTAAATTAATTATTTTATAATGTAATATTATATATGCATGTATGTATGTGTATTTGTACGTATACGCACACACACACACACACACATAAATTCATATGTTTTTAATATTATAAATGTAAATATAAAATAATTTAAATCTTTTTTGTTTGGTCCCAGTGAAAACTGTGAGACTTCAGCTTTAGCTACAGTATTACTTATCCTTAATGCTCCTCAGCTTTGAAACCCATGGAAAAGTCCTTGGGATAGAGTTTCGTCTCTGTTTTAAAGGCCTAACACAGTTGTCACGGTGTGCTGAAACGGAATGTGACGTGCATGTGCGGTGCAGATGTTGGATTCTTGGTGGAGATGAAAGTGAGGTGGCATTGGATATTCTGTGCCCACTCAGACCTCCCTGAGCTGTTTACTCACACGCCCACACGACAGATCCAATCCTCATTATAGTATGACACAATGAGAGTGGGTCTACAAACATTGCTTATGGTCTGGATTGAGTCCTGTTCTCCATTTGTGCTTTTACTCCAGGGGGTGAAGTGCTCTCACAGAAGCACACATGTAAGGGGATACCCCTCCATCCAGGATCCACAGACCAAAGCTGTGCAGACAGATATTTCCACCATATGGAAGTGACTCAAACCAAGCCAAAATAACTTTTTTATATATAAATCCCTCTTTATGTTGCTCTGAAATAATGATCAAGCTCCAGAATTCAAATCTCATCCATATTGCACGCAGCTTGTGGAATGAACTGTCATACAAATATTCTTTTTCAATGTTTCTGCCAAGGTCTGTAAATGGGGTTCTTGAATCATGTTAATTCAGTGATTTCTTATATAATCCAATGAAAAGTTATTCAAAGAACATGATTTATCATCAAGGGACATCTTTTGTTTATCTGAAACAGATTTGCTGATGTTTGAAACAGGAGTAGGATGAGTTTTTAAAAGCTGAAGAGTAGTTCCATGTGCAGCTCTTATCTCCATCAATGTCAATACTTTCATTATAAATCTTACCACCACCAGTGAGAGGATTTGAATGCCAGCACAAGTTTTGTTTGCAATTTATGCTTGCGAGTTCTACTGGGCCAGCAGAAGAAATCCTTACTGTTGAGCCTTATTAAATAATTATATTAAAGCTTATGATACTGTTTGCTCTCAGAATGGCACTTGTTAACCTTAAACATCCCTGAACCAATGCAAAATCTCCTATGTGGTGTAAATCCTCTGTGTGAGGAATTCTGCATTAGAAATCTTCAGACCAGACACAAGCACAAGTTTAACCCAAATACCACACAAAAATTCTTGCCAAGCATCACATTCTCATGACATTTTCTTAAGACAAACATTTCTTTGTTGTTACTTTAAAAGAAAAATAAATAGGTGGCAGAATGCTTTATTTTTATATTGTTTCCCAAGTTATTATGCCATTGCAACACCTCATTGTGGATGTTTAGAGGAATCCAGTCTGAATGAATGCACCTGCAGACCTTTCAGTCTTTACAGGCTCATTAGACAGAGCATATCCGTTAAGAGACAGTCTGGGTGAAAACATACAAGAAGTCTTTTATGTGAAGGGTTACCTGGTTTGTCACCTCATTATGGGCTATGCCTACACAGGCCTTTATTACATACATGTCCATGTTTGAGCTCTAAATCTTTGAATAGGGACGGATGCACACAGCAGGGAATGATGATTCTAAGGTGGTGCAGATGACGATTACAATGGAACAAAAACAGTGGCTAGACTCGTCAGTGCATGTCCTACTCATCGTATTTCTGTCATTGCTCTACGTACTGAGGCAACAAACCTCACACTCACAATCAAACACACCAAAAGCCTAGCATGCAAAAGCATTGGTATTGATAGGGACAATGTTGGGGAACTAGTTTGAAACTGCAGTTTTTGAAGTAGAAAAAGTGAAGCTTACCTTTTGAAAAAGTGAAAATATTTCAGAAATAACTCAAAATAAAATGTATTGATCAGAGTAGCCTATTTGTCTGGCATATGAGAATCTCAATTAGGGTTACTCCATTACACATGAATTGAAAAATGTAAAATAAACACATCTAATAATACTAGAAACACCCTAACTAAGACAAAACATAATGAACATCAGAATTTAACAAAATATATATTTTTACAAAAAAGATGTAAATGCCACACAAGTACATTTGGGTAGGGACTCAAATGAACTTGTGAATTGTTTTGTTTTAACTAACTGTACTTCCCACCACTACAAATGAATCAATGATTCGTTTATGAACAGAACTGTAGGTGCAGTTACATTTTGTACAGCGAAACTCCATGTGTGAAATGTAGCCATCTCAATAGGAATCTACACGACTGAGAATTTCGAATGAGGGATGCATGAGGCGAAACATTTCCAACACTCGGATTCCACATCGGATTCAAGTTTGTTGAACTCTGAACATGCAAATTCACCATGTTTACCAATTTAAAGATGCTTTGTTTGGAAATGATCTCTGAGTAAGTAGTGCTTCATGCATCGCTACACTTTTGACAATGGAACTACTAATTTTTGTCTAAATGAGCGTAAAAATTGTTTGCGTACACAAAAAGAATCCATGTGATTGGGAATTTTGTGTAAAGAAGTTATGTGGATTCACTGCACTGACAAACAGAAAGGTGCTTGGTTTGAAAGTGACTTCTCTGTGAGCTGTGCTTCATACATTGCTACTCTTTTGACAATCAGTGTTGGGAAAAGTTACTTTCAAAAGTAATGCGTTACAATATTGCATTACTCCCTGAAAAAGTAACTAATTGTGTTACTTTTTAATGGAAAGTAATACATTGTGTTACTTTTGCCTTACTTTTTCTCATCTGGGCTGTGCTTACTTGTTTGATTAAATTCTATTATGGCAAATGTAAAGACCCTTTCACACCAAAAGTGACATGAATAAGCCTCCGGCTTAAGGAAGTGCAACCTTACTCTCAAGATGGGGACAGTAGAGGTGTCAAATAGGAAAACAAAGTAACTTGCATTACTTTTTTGAAAATGTAACTCAGATGTTTTGTTGTAAATCTAAGAGTAATGTGTTACTTTACTAGTTACTTGATGCGTTACCCCCAACACTGTTGACAATAGACAACTGACCTTTTTTGTGACCACATCAGTTGTGAGACAAAAACAACACAAGTTATGTTACGTTACTTAGTGGAAAAAGTATCTATTTACTGAAAAGCAACATACACTACTGTACTGTCACACTGCTGAAAATTTTGTTTAAAAAAAGCGAATAAAAGAAATAAAAGAAACCTCTATGTAGTGGTATACAACAACTTTTGACAAAAACTGACAATAGGGCAGTCGTGGTTAATGGTTAGTGAGTCAGACTAGTAACCCCAAGGTTGTGGGTTTGATCCACAATACCAGCAGGAAATGACTGAGATGCCCTTGAGCAAGACATAACCTCCAATCGCTCCCTGGGCACCACAGCAAAATGGCTGCCCACTGCTCTAGGTGTGTGTGTTCACCACTTCTAATAAGTGTGAACTAACTTGGATGGGTTAAAGGGTTAGTTCACCCAAAAATGAAAATAATGTAATTTATTACTCACCCTCATGCCGTTCCACACCCGTAAGACCTTCGTTAATCATCAGAACGCAAATTAAGATATTTCTGTTGAACTCCGATGGCTCAGTGAGGCCTGCATAGCCAGCAATGACATTTCCTCTCTCAAGATCCATAAATGTAATAAAAACATATTTAAATCAGTTCATGTGAGTACAGTGGTTCAATATTAATTTTATAAAGCGGCGAGCAGTGTTTTGAAATCGGACATCACTATATAAGTCGTTATTTCGTTTTTTTTGGCGCACCAAAAATATTCTCGTCGCTTTATAATATTAATATTGAACCACTGTACTCACATGAACTGATTCACATTTCACTTTCACTTCATTTTCAACAAAAGTTGAACAAGACATATTTTTAGTGTTGCTTTTCTGTATTTTTATGACATGCTTTAGTGGACAAAGGCCTGTTCCAGTGAATGCAATGCTGTATGTGTGTATGCGTCTGATAGCTAAACTAGCAAATGTCTTGTTAATGATTCACATAAGTATATAAACTATAACCTTACCACAGAATGCCAAATGACACTTTGTACTAACTTGGAAAGACTGTAGACGCATGATTTCTTTTCCAAAAAAAGAAAAAGAAAAAAAATGTAAAGCTAGAACATTTTTTTTTTAATATTTTAAATATTTTAATTGAACTGTCTGGTGGCAGATACAAAGATGTTCTAATTCTAATTTAAATTAGTGCTAAACACATTTTATGTTCCAGCCAATGTTGATGCAAACATACAAAACAAAGTGAAGTAACAGCTGGTCAAACGGCAGTGACTATAATATCCGTTCTCTCTGTCTCTTTTACCTCCTCCAAAGCTGTAAATGCTTTAGTTTAGCCTGTCACAAAGGGACATGTTTACCTGAACTTCACTCCAATATATCACCTGTATTGACCAGTGTCCTGACCCAGCTGACAGTGTTTACTCAAGACCACAGGCTGTCTATTTGCTTTCTCCTCCAGTGAAGCTCTCCAGCACATGTGCCCAGCGGTGATGTGCTCTCTGAGGAGGTCACATACTTGGGCCACCCAGCAAGAAACACATCACCTGGAAATAAGAGCTCTGATGAGCCACAGCTGGAGGAACTTCTCCTCGAGAGGTTATTCACTGTGCAATATGCCACTTCTAGCACTGTAAACATTTCCAGGTCTGGTGTATGGAAACCATTACACTAGTTTCGTTAGAGCTCCTCTTCAGATCATAAGTGTGAAATGAAAATTCACTACATGTGATGTATGCAGGACTTCTCCGATCATTTAGTCCGCTTAAACCCCTCCCCTGCAAGGTCACATTCATCTGCTTCCTCTTTTAAATGCAGTGCCCACATCGTAAAATCCAGGCATTAAGTAGTATTTCAAGATGAACATTTACAGGACTGAAGCAACTTGATTACTTAATTATCCATACATCATTTTATTAAAATCATGTTAAAATGTAAGTATCATATATGATAAAACAGGCTTTTGAGGAACGTTTATTTGTACATCTCTTAATTATTGTTATATTGCATTGCATTACTGTATATGTTTTGAACCCCACAATTAAAACGACAGAGCTTTGATCATAAAACTCACTACTCTAGGTGCTGCTATATGGTAATTTGCATTTTGGATCATAACTTTGGAACCCCAAGGGCTAGAAACAAAATTCTTTTTCCCCTGAATTCCTGAGTCAAGCCCTACAAATATATCTTTCATTTCTGTCTATAAAATTATTTCCCACCATATTAGATTTTCTTAAAAACCTACTTTTTAAAACTCCTCTTAGTCTGATTTTTACCAATACTGAAGGTACAGTGCTGAAAAAAAGTTAGCAAAAGAACTTTGATTCATCGAAGCTTTGTAAAGATATAAGTTAATTAATTGGAGAGGCAATGCCCCTTTTTACAGGTTTTAAATGCCCAAGCTTAACAAAACTTGACAACGACAACAGGACATTCTGAGGACGCAAACCAAGTTTCATACAATTCTGCCAATAGTAGGTGCTACAACTAAAAAACAATTATAACTCCATAACCGTATGATCCATGAAGTCGAGTTAAATTAATAAATATCCTGACGCATCCAAGCTTTATAATGGCAGTGAACGAGACCAATGAGTATGAGCTGAAGAAAGTGCTTCCATTCACATCCATCCATCATAAACATACTCCACACAGCTCCGGGGGGTTAATAAAGGCCTTCTGAAGCGAAGCGATGTGTTTGTGTAAAATAATATTCATATTTAAAAAGTTATGAAGCAAAATCTAGCTTTTGCCAGACCGCCTTCTGTATTCATGTTATGAAGAAAGTGTAAACTGGTGTCGCGTCAGTTAGACTTTTCCCGTAAGCTGAATAGGGAAGGCGTAGGAAGTAGCGTAAGCTTTGTGAACTGCAAGAGTTTTACATTTTCTTCGTTAGTAGAATACAGAAGGCGATATTTTACTTCGTAATTTGTTAAATATGGATATTTTTCTTACACAGATGCATCGCTTCGCTTCAGAAGGCCTTTATTAACCCCCCAGAGCCATGTGGAATATGTTTATGATGGATGGATGTGGATGGAAGTACTTTCTTCAGCTCATACTCATTGGTCCCGTTCACTGCCATCATAAAGCTCGGATGCGTCAGGATATTTATTAAAATATCTCTGTGTTCATCAGAAAGAAGAAAGTCATATACATATGATGGCTTGGGCTAATTTTCATTTGAAAGTGAACTAATCCTTTAAAGGGATAGTTCACCCAAAAAATGAAAATTCTTACTCACCCTCAAGTTGTTCCAAACCTGTATGAATTTCTTTCTTCTGCTAAACACAAAAGAAGATATATTTTGAAGAATGTCGGAAACCCCATTGTACTTCTAATTTTTTTTTCCATACTAAGGAAGGCAATGGGTCCAATTCATACAGGTTTGGAGTGGGTGAACTATCCCTTAAACTCTGCAACATAATCAAAATTGTCAATCAAAATTCTTCTGAATTATTACTTATAAGCCCCAACTATAAAAAATCAAATTTTTATGATGATCTAAAATCTGCCATTTCAATTTGTTAAAAAATCTACCTTTTCAAACTCCGTTTGTCAGACCTTCACCAAACTTTAAACACATCTATAGACCATGCTGGCAAAAAGCTATCAAATGAATGTTGATTTTTAAAAATAATAATAATAAAAAATAATAATAATCAACATTCTCATGACTCATTATGACTAAAAAGTCATTCTGAGCAAACATGTTTAGTATATATATACAAGTATATTTCTAATTTGTTAATGAATATGATCTATAAATCACCTATATTACATGAAGAGTTTAGTGCTAGGAATATATCTGGGAGTTGTGTATTAATCAGACGGTTATTTAAGAGGGCGCTACGCCTTTAAGAGTTTTCGAGCGCTGCCTGCGAAACTTTGGGAGCCCGTTGGACTGCTGCACTTTGGATAATGAAGGAAGTGACGAATCCGCAAGACTAGTAGAGAGAGGCAAAACTCCAGAGGAGAAAAACAGAAACCAAGATTGAAGTCAGCGTGAAGCGCAGTGTACTGAATGAACGCGAGCGTCAGTGGCATGAGCACGAGTCGGCTAGAGATCACGAATCAAAGTTCCCTCAATGAGAGGCGCGAGACGAGTTCAAACACCAGATTGATCCGTGTGTGACGCGGCTCTCTTAAATGTTTATTTACCAAACGTGAAAAGTCTCTGGACCTGTTTTAAAAGACTTTATGAATTCATTTGTTTATCCAGCTTCCAAAAAATATGGATGAAGTTGTGAAAGTGGAGCGGCTGTGATGTTTTGAGGAGATAGTGGAGTCTTTCTGAAGAGTCTTGTGGAATGAGTCGAACCGCATCAGCGACTGTTATTCCAGTGGATTCTCCTTCTGAGCTCGGAGTTTGAGTTTTAGGATTATCTGGAATGTTTGCGAGGTGGATTTCACCGGGTTCAGTTCGGTTAACTGTGTTGGTTTGGCTGCTCACGCTGTCAGTAACTCTCGGGTCTGCGTCTGCGTCTGAGCTGAAGGTGAGGGTTCGTTTGGCCGATGGACAGATCACTGATGAACTTCTGGAAGCGGACAGTGAGAAAGACTCCATCACTGTGGAGTTTAAACAAGGAGATGGCACTCTTATAACTTTTGTGGCCGATTTCAAACAGGTAAGTTTGAACTGTGGCCAGGATGTATTTGTTTAATCAGATATTCACGTAATGTCACAGAAGTGTGCTGGAATGCTGGACTTTTTTCATGATTTTTCCCCATTCACAGTGGGTGAATTATTTGTGCATTCGTCTGAATGTCAATTCCTGCATTTAACATTTACATTTGAGGACTTTAACAGGCCTAAGTCTTATTATATTTCATATTAAGAAACACTCTGAAGGACAAATGCTCTATTACTTGATAAACTTGGTAAACAAAAATGCTATGTTCAATATCTTAAAATACTCTTAAAATTATTTTAAGAAGCAGAAGTTGTGAATGTGATTTTGGAGTTCCTCAAAACTTTTGCGCTTTTTTTAAACAGTTAAATTAATATTTGTTTTGTTGGCTGGCACTCTAATCCAAAGCAAATTACAATGCGTTCAAGGTAGGCTATCTCCTCAACCTATTAGTTTGGATGATTTTACCTAATTTTTTAGCTTTACTAGAAACATTTTCGTAAACCATTACATTTATTCAGTCACATTTATTTATTAAATTGGCTGGTGCTTCATTCCAAAGCAAATTACCGTCTATTCAAGGTGTCTCCTCAAAACCCATGAGATTTGGATCATTTTACCTACATTTCTAGCTTTACTACTTTTGTCATTTACCAGATCATCTACAGTGATAAAGCCTCAAATATTGGTGATTAACTTGTAATTTGAGAAGTGGTTACTTTTCCTTCCTTGTGCCATTGAAGACAGTGTGTCTGTGTTAAACCATCCACATTAGTGATGAACTTCTGACCTGAGGTCAGATTCTTTCACTGGTGATCATACCATCAGGATTAGCCGTGGCACTGTCACTGCCCTCATCCGCCTCAGTTCAGTCACGTCAGCAGCCCTCTGCCCCTCTCGTCCCCTGATCCTGCACAGACTTGGTCAGTGTGGGGGTTTGGATCACATTTGGGAAGGCTTGAACTTTTCCTTTCCTCTTTTTATCAGTTCCACTGGCGGGCCTGTCTCCATTCTTCTCACATGTGGTTCTCATCTTGTGTTTCCCCTGTATCTCAAGGATTTATGGAAAGTTGAATTAATGATGACTTCCAGCTGCCTTACTGGATTTACTACACTGAAAGGGCTTTAACAGGATGGAGGAAGACAAATATTCATTCATTAGGAATATTACTGAATGAAGTATGCTTATTCTGGTATCCGCCTAATCAGGTGCTAAGTGAACCCTCTGAATTTGATTTCTAAAGCTGTAGTGTTTTTCTTTTATTATCTTTTCTTTTCTACAAAGGCATTTGATGGCAGATTTGGCATAGCATAGCTCTTCATTTCTTTCATTTATCAGCGTGAATACTGATTTGGTTTAGTTCTCTGTTGTTGCAGAATTTACATGGATGAAATGCCAACCTTGGCATATTTTAGACCAGATTCAGCAAATGAGTATTGCATTATTTATTTTTTACTTCTTTCTTACTTGGCTACACTTCATAATAATAATAATAATAAAAATGTTCAATTTGATAAAGGGTTAGTTCACCCAAAAATTCTGTCATTAAATACTCACCCTCATGTCGTTCCACACCCATAAGACCTTCGTTCATCTTTAGAACACACATTTTTGATAAAATCTGATGGCTCAATGTGGCCTCCATTGACAGCAAATTAATTTACACTTTCAAATGCCCAGAAAGCTACTAAAGACATATTTAAAACAGTTCATGTGACTACAGTGGTTCAACCTTAATGTTATGAAGCAACGAAAATACTTTTTGTGTGCCAAAAAAACAAAATAATGACTTTATTCAACAATATCTAGTGATGTCGGCGCCGATAGCCTAGTGGTTAGTGTGCTGACATATGGCGCAAATGTGTTCACGGGTGACCTGAGTTCAATTCCCGTCTCGAGGTCCTTTGCTGATCCCGCCCCCCCTCCACCCAATGCTTTCTGCTCTCTACTGTCCTCTCCGAATAAAGGCACAAAAAGCCAATAAATATAACTTAAAAAAAAAAAAAAAAAAAAAAAAAAAATCTAGTATTGGGCAATTTAAAAACACTGCTTCATGAAGCTTCGAAGCTTTATGAATCTTTTGTTTCGAATCAGTGATTCGGAGCGTGTATCAAACTGCCAAAGTCACATGAACCATTGAAATTTCGAAACACTTATGATGTAACGAAGCCTCATTTACTGAAATGAAATCACGTGATTTTCACGCTCCAAACCATTGATTTGAAATCAAAAAAAGATGTGACTTTGATGGCATAACTGGACCAACTAGCAGACTGATCTCATTGCACAGCATCTGGAATGCTGTTTAAGTCATTCTGAAATGCCTGAGCAAAGTCTTTCACATAAAAATAAGTCTACAGGCTTTCTTAGTCGAGGAAGGTCTCGTTTTTTAAGTTTCATTATAAGCTGTTCGCACATTGGCAATGAAAAGATGATTAATAAATGAAATTCCTTACATATAGCCCCTTTAATGGACCCAAGCTAATATGAACTAACAATGAACAGTTGTATTTTTATTAACTAACATTAACAAAGATTAATATATACTGCAACAAATATACTGCTCATTTTTAGTTAATGTTAGTTTATGCATTAACCATTTTTTCCCACTTATTGTACCACTTTTTTTAAAAGTATATATAAGTATTTATTTACATGGCATCATTAAGGGGTACTTTTATGAATGGAAAGCTTCTGACAATTGCAAGTTATAATGTCAGAATTGCGGGATATAGGCCTAAACTCACAATTGCGAGAAATGAAGCCAGAATTGTGAGTTTATATCATGCAATTGCAAGAAAAAAAAGTCAGAATTGTCACAAAGTCGCAATCACCTTTTTTTTTATTTATTTTTTTTTATTCAATTGTGGAAACAAGCTTTCATACTCCGATACAGTTTACCCATCTCTACAAGTTATATAACAGTGTGTTGTTTTGTTTTGTTTTGTTACTGTTCAGTTCCAGTTTCAATGGAAATCAGATGAGATGGGAATATCACACATATCTACAAGGAAATATGTCAGTGGTTGTGGCCATTTTTTAAGCATACATTTTCATAATATAAAAAAAAAAAAACACATCTGAGTAACAGACTTGCCTTTTTTCCAGTTTGTGTGGAAAAAGTGTGGGCTGTATGAGGCTCTTTTACCATTTGGCCTACTTTGACTGTTTCGAGCTGCAGTAACACATCACAATCCAGCGGTGACTGTTATGTGGAAGAGAAATACTATGTGTGATCACATGAATCTTTCATCTCTAACACACGCTTTTCTATTAAACGGTTCCGTTGTTTTTCTAGTTGTATTGTGTCTCTGCCTCTGTCCATCGGCAGCATATGCAGTGGTGAAGATGAATTTATATCAGCTCGCATCCACTGCCAACCGAGGAGCCTCGTGGTCTGCTTTTATGCTCATCTCCCTATTGGGATATCTTTGACCTGCTTGGACACAAGCCAACCCTCCTCTTTACTTTGAAATGTTATCAGCCCATAACGTTTGAGCTAGCTGGAAACTTTATTGTATTAGATTCAACTTTAGGGCAATCATTTATTGTTGCTTGTGTCAAGAACGTGTTGTGTTGGCTCTGGTATTAGCAACTCCTCATAAGTTCAGTGGAATTTTGAAGTTGTTTCACTTTTAAATTTGTCGTTTTGTCACTTGTGGGAACTTGTCTGTCTTTTATGTCCCAGTTTTTCAATCACTGTGCTGGGTCTTTGGATGCCATCCAGTTGTGTGAACCTGCCCAGTCTAACCTGTTTCAAAATGTCCCACTGATTCTGAGACATGTGAAATGGAGGATGTGACCTTAACTACACACCGCACAGGCTTGAACAACCACTCTCATGATGACACAATATATGTCTAAAAGATTTTTTGTCAAAATGAATGACAGACCACACCTGTTGTGTAGACTTTGCTGTTTTACATTACAATAAAGGAACTAATACATTGCATGACTGGTGCAGTATGAATATTGCATTGCAGTGTTCTGGATTTAGAGATGATTTTATTCATCAGAACAGCACATTTAAGAAAATGGGGGTTTTCACCGCACAAAAGAGGTCGCTTACAAAACTGTGTGCGGTGTATCTGATAACTACAGTTCAGTTCATGTTTTCATGTTCAAGTGTGTCTGCAACACTCAGGACATCTTTGGCAGGCTAAAAGCTGATGTCTTTATTCAAGCCAGAATAAGGCAGATGTTGACCCTTTGAATGCTGCTGAAAAAGAAGAGGCCTCATTTACCCACAGACACCGTTATGCAAAGTGCTGAACCGTTCAATCAGTTGATCCAGAGCACATTCGAGCAGTGTTAATGTTAAAATATTTTGAGCACTGAGAAACAGAAATATGCTGATTTTTGAACCTTAATTTTCTTGCACTTTCAAGTACAGTCTTCTTTGGGCACAGCAGTCTTTTACTGTGTTGCAATTTGGTAAACCTCTTGATTGCAGAGCACAGATTGCATTAAAAACCCTGTGTGAGTCTTCATGTTTCATAAATCGTCACAAGCAAATTTCATATCATCACTTTGATTGCTGAAGATTGCTTTCTTTGTACCCTAGCTGCATATAGTGTACGTACGTAATCAACGTGGTAATTTCTTCCTCGCTCACTGGTTTGAATGATACACAGGTTTACAACTTTTTGCCAGTGGCGGAAGAATTCAAACCATAAATATGTTATATAATTTAAATATATATTATTTCTTTCATTAAAAACATGAAGATGTGATTTTGTTCCTCATATTTCCATTTTGGTGGCTTATTGCAAGCAGTATTCCATATTTTCCATTCTGAATGAACTTCTGGTTGCACATTTTTCACTGAGTAAAAAGTGAGAGAACGTGAGCATCTCGACATATGGTTTACCATTCATATCACTTTGTTTTGAATCACTATTGAAGCATTAATCATTCTTTAATCATGTAATGTTGTAGTTCATAATAAAGTTACGGGGAATCTGCCTTGTAACTTAATTTTATTGGTAACATTTCAGTATGGGGAACAATTATCAGTTTTTAACTAGTTGCTTATTAGCCTGCATATTGGCTGTTTATTACTACTTATAAAGCACATAATAATGCCTTATTCTGCATGACCAATCCTATCCAATACCTGAACTTAAAGGATTAGTTCACTTTAAAATGAAAAATTACCCCAAACTTTACTCACCCTCAAGCCATCCTAGGTGTATATGATTTATTATTATTATTATTTATTTATTTTTTTTTCAGATGAATACAATCAGAGTTATATTAATAAATATCCTGATGCATCTAAGCTTTATAATGGCAGTGAACGGGACCAACTCCACACGGCTCCGGGGGGTTAATAAAGGCCTTCTGAAGTGAAGCGATGCTTTGCGTAAGAAAAATATCCATTTTTAACAAGTTATAAAGTAAAATATCTAGCTTCCGTATTCAACTTAGGAAGAAAGCGTAACTGATGTCACATCAGTTAAGCTTTTTCGTAAGTTGAATACGGAAGCTAGATATTTTACTTTATAACTTGTTAAAAATTGATATTTTTCTTAACCCCCCGGAGCAGTGTGGAGTACGTTTATGATGGATGGAAGCACTTTCTTCAGCTTCATACTCGTTGGTATCGTTCACTGCCATTATAAAGCTTGGATGCGTCAGGAAATTTATTAATATAACTCCCGATTGTGTTCATCAGAAAGAAGAAAGTCATATACACCAAGGATGGCTTGAGGGTAAGTAAAGCTTGGGGCAATTTTCATTTTAAAGTGAACTAATCCTTTAACCACTTCAACAACTACTTATTAATAAGCAGTAAATTAGGAGTTTATCGAGGGAAAAGTCATAGTTAATAGTGAATATGTTCCCCATACTAAAGTGTTACCATACTCACCAAAGCTAGTTTTTATTTGCCTTAGGCACTTGGTGAGTGTTATTTTGGACCCTGAAGGTAGATGAAGAGCATTTTACTACTCATAATTCATTCACTGTGCTACCAGAATTAGTTTGCATAGTTAAACATGCTTTTTATCATTTAGGATGAGCTGTTTCCTTAAAGCCACTCCAAAGCGACAGCCACATGAGAATAAATAACCCGTGATCTGTTTGATTCATTGCTTTATGAATCAAGCCTTGGGTTACATCAATTCTTCCCAAGTCAAATTTTCCGGTGAAAGACATTGCATAACCTAGGGTTGCATTTTTGTTTTCTTGATGAGGCATATATTCATGGAAATGAGATGTACTTCCTCTTATAGTTTACAGGAACTGCATGAATCCTCGCTACTACGTTTGGGTCTTGTCTTGTCTTCTCTCACGCTCTAATGGCTCCCTCTGGGTCTTGTGCAATACCTTTTGACTTGGTATGGGGTGTTGAAATATTGGCGTAACGTTTGTAAAGAGGCATCAGCTTTAAGATCTTGATTTATTATTAAACTCTTAAGCTTTTGTACCAAATCCAGATGTTTGGTTAGTGTTAAGATGGTTGTGAAAGAAGTTAACAGCCCATAGGAGGTAACGCCATGATCTTGACTAGAGCAGATGCCAGATGAGCATAAATCAGTGAGTGTGAAGCACAATCAGACAGCTGAAACAGGGTAAAGACGTCCCTACCACGCTCAAGTTAGCCACATGCCAAATAGGAGTCAGAGGTCACACGGAGACAACCCGGTGGAAGCAATGGTCTTCCATTACCATAAGGGCCAAGTGCCTCTATTTTTGCCATGCTGTTTGGTTTTTGGAGTCATATTCAGAGGAAATCTACTTTAAGATGTTGCCAAAACAGAATTGCTTGTTTCCTTCTTCGTTGACTTTTATTTAGTGCAATACATGTAATGTTTTTGTTCTTAAGTGTGTAAGACCTCAAATTCCTCTTGTACTTAACCACCACAGGCATTTCTCCCACGCTCTGTCTTTTGTCCGAGGTTGCTGTTCATCAGAGCGAAAGGTTAAATGCTGGCATGCACCTGTGCTTTTTCACCAGCCTTCTTAGAAAACCAATTAAACATCTCTGCCGTCACATAACGAGCTGTAATCCAGTTAAACTGAAATTCTAGACAATAGCTTTTCCGTAATTTCTCCTTGAAGAGGAACCACATTTACCATAAACATTTTGCATATCTGTTTCTTCTGGAACATGTCTGTGTGCCTTGTTATTTTTGTATTAACCTTAGGCTAAATCTTTCCCTTAGTTACCTTTAACTGCTTGGGATGTTTGGTTATATGCAAAACGTTGATCTTTAAAGTCTTGCCAATCTGTTATTTTGTTTCAAAAGGGAAATTTCAAAGCATGCATACCTGCATTCTGACTCAGCCTTGATTACTTCAGTCTAGTGACTTGGCTTAAGGGAAATATCACCAAAAAATGAAAATTGTCACCATTTATGTCTCACCTCTCATGTCGTTCCAAACCTGTATGACTTAATTTCTTCTGTGGAACAAAAAATAAGATATTTTGAAGAGTATTTTAACTGTTTTTGTCTGTACAATGAAAGACAATGGGGTCCAAAACAACTTTGTAATGACTCATGCCTCGGAAATGTCTCGGAAACATACTTTACTCAGTTCAGTATTGGCGAACATGCGGTTGTACATACTTATGTGGTAGTAAAAGGTTCTCAAGGGAGCTTTAAAGTTACCTTCAAATGTCTTTGCTATTAATAAAGATATGTTGTGACTCAGGTAGCAGAAATAAACATGTCAACAGTTGAATGTGTGCTGTTGTATTTACTAAACTGTTGGTCCTCCAGAAAACTGACTGTTTAAAAAAATAGTGTATATCACTAATATAGCACATTATGATTTGTGTTAAGACAGATTTTCAAATATATGGTGCGTGAAACCTTGCATTTACATGCGCATGTTTCGGGCCTAAGGGTAAATGTTGTGGAATTTGGAGAAGGATCTCTAATATCTTTCATCTAATCAAATTAATTCATAGATCTGTCTGTAGTTTACACACATTTTGAATACGAGGGGTAATTGAATGTAATAAATCATGTAAAAATGTATCATCTTTTATTGGAAGCATTTTATCAAACTTTAATAATTGCCTTAATCTTTTAAACAACTGAGAAGATGGCATTCAAACTATTTTTTTTTTTAAAAATCACCTGTCAATTTTATAATATATATTACATCAGCATATGAGAGTCAAATTAGACGACTACAGAGACTCAAGATAACTCATTTAACAGTTAACAAACAAACAAACACTCAAAAATAGAAATTTATTGAAAATATTCAAATCAGGAATGTTAGAATCAGAATGCGGAGTTTTTGCATAAAAATTGTCCGTCAAAACCAATACATGTTGAACGAAATTCACTAACCCAGCAAAGTTTTTCAATTGGATTGGGGATTATTCTCTTTAGCTTGCAGTGTGAAATATTTCACTCAGTTCCCTGATCATTCTGATTCAATTTCAGTGAGTGAAGAACAAATTTATACTCATGTGAGTTATGTATTATGCACGTTATCATCTCTGACAGACATCAAGTTGAACCCACTCAGACCGCCATTTTCTCGGAAAGCGATGACGCATTCAAAACATCCAGTAGTGTGTTTTCCAGGAAATGCGTGTACTTGCTGGACCTCTGCTTCTAGTAAATACTACCGTGTATTGTGCACGTTATTTTTTGACAGACATCAATTTCATGATATTCAAAGATGTGGATTTAAAAACCGATGGATTGTAAGGTAATAATTTATTTCTTAGCCGCCAAGTATTCAGTGAAGTGATTGATGCCTATGAGTGTGGTATGTTGATGTTTTTAGTTCTAATATTCCAACCACCAGCCAGCCTAAGTTGTTGATGGACGTATAACGTCCGTGAGGGGTAAACTATGAGACTTTCGAAATGCTTTTTGCGTAGTTCATTAGACTTATTTTACGGAATGAAGTTTATTTCGTGGCTTAAATAAATTGCATGTTACTCAGAGACATGTTTGGCTTGTCAAAAATGATACATTTAGCTGTTGCTTTTCAAAGTAAAGTTAATTTTTACCAGGAAAGGAGTGGTTTTGTTGCATAAGTTGTTTTTATTGTCTCTTAAAACAAAAATCTTTTATTTAAACCCATGAAAATGCTGATCCTGTTTTAAATAATTTTTTTAACTGTTATTCTATTATTTCCCCTTATATACCACTTTGAGATGGTAATGCAGATGTTAATAATGCATGTGATGTGAAATCTTGAAGTAGATACCCTCTTGTTTTGCACAACATTTAGTTTTCTCATTTCTCTTGTGTAATTCGTGTTTGTGTTTTGTGCAGAACAAAGTTGTTTAATGACAACATGTGCATTATATTGCAAACAGGGATCTTAAGCAATTCCACTTAAGGCCTCTTGGGTAGACATTATTCATGCCAGTTGTTACAGAAGAAAGTGTTTGCAAACAAAAAGCAACCATCTTTATTGTGGCAGAACAAAGAGCATGTTATTGACATGTTTTTTAAAATCATTCATCAATGTCACTGCATAGTAATGTGGCACAAAGTTTCAAAATATCTTTGGTAGAGCGAGAACACAAGCCAACCTTTCATCTATGACTTTATTGTTCTTGATAATAAATCAACGTCGGGTATGTCTGATGTAAATTTTATGGCATAAGGAACATTTGGAACTGACTGTGAAAGCATTGCCAAACTTTGTGATGATGCCACTGTCAGGCGTAAACAGCATAGTCCAAACAAACATGCCGTGATCCTGCAGCAGGAAGCAGGACCCGGAGCAGAAGCTAATGTTTGCTTTGACTTCAGAGATAGATTTCTTCAGAACTGTCAAAATAAACTCTTCTGCACTAAGATTTATGTTTAGTCTCTAATCTGGTCATTTGGCGGACCTGGGCAAGGTTGGAGGTTGAATGAATGAAGAACTGAGCTGAGGATCTACATGACTGAAGTATTTACTCACTAACCTGGCTTAGACATGTTCCTGCATGGAGGGGGTCAAATAGAGAATTGTAACAGGACCCCAGAGGAAAGCGAAAGAGATACTCGCCTCAGATAAGGAAAGAGGAAGTTGAAGATAAATGAAGATAAAGAATAGTTGTAAAGAGAAATCAATGATTGAGCTACTGATATCATCAGCTTGCATCAGAAGATGTGAGTGGTTTACCTGTAGAGTGTCAGCTCGCAGGGTTTCTCCCTGTTGTCATCAAGGTGTTTGCAAAGCAGTGACGCCAACACTTCCCTGTAATTAATTTGAGTGCCTAGAGCAGTCCCCCCCCCCCCACCCATACCCCACCAACCCCTCTCTCCGTTCCTTAAACCAAACCGCCATTCTGCCGACTGGGAGGTCCTTCTAGTGCCAGAGCTTAAAATAACAACTGCCTGCTCACTCCCCCCCTCTTGTGTTTGCTGATTGTTCTGTCACCCATGCGGTAATTCCAGCAGGTCTGCCTCCTCCGTCAATTTAATTACGTTCCTGCTGCTTCGTCCTCTGAAGAGCTTCCATGCAGAACACTTCTTCATTGCGCTATAGTTTTAAGTTATTATTGGATGTCTGTCATTACATGTACTGATTCACAGATTGGGATTTGTGTACTTATTACTTAATTTTGTAAAGACTGACGGCAGAAGGTCTGGACTCTATCGCATCTTTAATTGGCCAAGGATTGCCCAAGAGGACGTTTGACTGACATGTAACGCAACCAATCATAGTTCGTTTTGTTCCACGTCATGTTTAGGGGCGTGAAAATAATATAAAGTCGATGTCCCTACAATAACAGACCGTTCTATTCAAGAACGTTGTGCAAGTTTACTGCAACAATGGAGCCGCGAACTTTGCATTCTTTTGAAAATCCAACGTTAAGTTGATCCTGGTAAGCGCTTACACTGCATTCACACGGGGCGTCTGCGTTAGCGCTTTTTGTTTACTTTGAATGGGTGACGTCATGCATTGCCGAACTGAATTGTGGGTTCCATTGCGTCGCTTCACTTGCGTTGCAAGCGGCAGAAGTTGAAGATTTCGCAACTTTTCAAGCGCCAACACAGGCGTCAGCCAATCAGATCGCCTTATGCAAACACTCTAAAGCAGTCGCTAGCCAATTGTGTTCATGCAACACCGGAAAGTAATGTGATTGGCTGTTAGCACTATAATGGACATTGTCACAGTTATAAACACATGCGCTCAACAGATATGTCTGTGATTGGCTATAATGATCAACGCTTCAAAAACATGTTGTAAATAGACATCTTTAACGCTCCTCATCGAGCACTTACACAGATACACAACGGAGCGTTTGAAAGAAGGCATCTATCAGTGGATCCCTGTTGAGCGCATAAATGCAATGGCCAATCAGAGATGTTTAAGAATCTGCTCAACAGTGCTCAAAGGAAATGCTTGGGGGAAATGCTGGTAACATCACATTTTTTAAATTTTAGTACCGACTTGGTACTGAAGTACTTTTAACAACCCTAGTACATATTATGTATGGTAGTACTTGGAACTACTTACTGTTACTTTTCCTAGATAAGTCTTCTAGGAAGACTGCCCTCATGTTTTCAGCAATTGTGAATAAACTTTTTCATTTTTACAGGACTGTGTTATGAAGAGTGTACAAAATAACATCTTTAGCAACAATGTGAAATTGAATAGCACATAACAGGCACAATACTGGGTATAAACAGATATCGCTACAATATGCGTTACATGACTAAACGTGTCATCATTTTTGAAAGCTTCTGTTTTCACAGAAGGCCAAAACAGAGAGGAAAAAGATGCATTTTCAAACTAAAAAGTATTATTGTGGACAAGACCAAAGTTTGTCTGCGGAACTGAATTTACCTCCTCAGGGAAAACGATACAAATAAGAGAGCATTGTAATTCAAGTAGAATATTAGAGGAGGTGAATGATTCTTGGCTGTCTATCTGTCACAGGTTCAGTGAGACTGCAATTTGGGGGTTGACCAACTCTGGAAACCAGATGGAAGGTTCTAGAAAGAGAATGAGATGAGAGCTCCAAAGCAAACAAAGACAGCTTTGGCTTGTTTATTTTGATTGTCTGAGAAAACCTCATACTTTGTGAATAAAACCCTGAAAGCTTGCTCCCTTCTGTTGGCTTGGTGCTTGAGACCTTACTGTGAAAAACAAGAGGAGGAGGAGGAGGGAGTGAGGAGAATGTGTGTCTTCTGCTGGCAGAGTCATGAGGATGCCAGAGCAAGGAGAAGCTGATGAATGGGTACACAGGTTAATGGCCCTGCTCTCCTCTCTGGGGTTTCCCATAATGCCTTTACATGGAAGTCTTTATGGGCACGAGGGCGCTGCCAGATATTTGGTCTGGTTGCTAACAGCAACTCAGTCATGTGCTGAAATATACAGTGTCTCTCTGTTGTTCTGAGCTGAAACACTATAAAATATTGTAATGAGGATCTGAGTGTAAGCTTGAAGGTTGATGGCTGACTTTCAAATGCTAAAAAGCAAGAATTTAGGAGCCCAAATGAATAAAATTGATGTGTATTTGATAGGGCTGGGATCTCATATGAGTGACAGGTTGTCCCGCCCTCGTGCTAGTAAATGTCATCAGAGAAGAGATGTCGTTGCAAGAGGAAGGGGAAGTTATTTTGATTAAAGATTACAAGGGCACTTGAATTTAAAAAAAAAATGTGCATGGAGAAATCGTTTATAATATACAGTGAAGTATTCCATAAAAAAAGAGTTGTCCATTTTGATTTCGTGGTCCCTTTAATAATCCCGATTATTTTATTTTATTAAAAAAATTATAATCGGGATTATTAATCACAATTTTCATTTGAGAAATTTTTTATAATTTCTTTTATAATTAGAGATGCACCGATGCTACATTTCTCCACCGATACAAAAGCCGATTATTCCGAATATCTACCAATAATTTGATTTTCTTAAGGAAAAAAATCTCTCCCAAATGATTCAGATGATTATGCTTAAATAATCGAGAGAAGCAGAAATCGTGATCACAATTCATATATGATTAATCATGCAGCCCTAGTATTTGATGCCATACAAGTCTCCAACTCCAAAGAGTTCAGTATTTGTAGTTATAATGTAACATTATGTCTTAAGGAGTGGCACAATTTAATGATGACTGCATGTTTTTCTTCTCAGGATGTGAAGATCTTCCGGGCGCTGATCCTGGGAGAACTGGAGAGAGGGCAGAGCCAGTACCAGGCGCTCTGCTTCATCACAAGACTCAACCACAATGAGATCATCCCCAGCGAGTCCATGGCCAGACTGCGACAGGTCAGTCTGCTGCTCCCAGGCTCCCTCGGTGGCTGATGACGGGGCAGGGAGAAGTCATTGGGGTGGAAAGGTTGGGAGTGAAGGAGCAGATCCGGGGAGTTAGAGTTGAGCTCATGGGTTAACTGTGTTGCATAGGAGTGTGATGTTTTAAATTTGAGATCTCAGAGGAAAAAGGCTGTAAAAGGGCTTTGATGAGTAGTTCCTGGGAGGGCGCCCAAGGTCCTAAATGTGTGAAAATGAAAGGTGCGATAAATAACTGGAAACATCTAGCTTTAAAGAATGACAGAAGTAATACTAAAAATCTTTTTTTATATTTTGCAGAAAAATCCCCAGGCCATCCGCACCGCAGAAGAGAAGAGAAGCACAGAGATGCTGAGCATGAACGTAGCGGTCAATTTGACACGAACGTGGCAGCTGAGTGCCCACATCCATAACATGTGCAGTGTGGCCCGGGAGGCCGTGTACACGCGTGAGGCTGATGTCAGACACTGGCTGGACAGAGGCAAGCATGCTCCCTTAATTACACCCTTCCAAACCCAGCACACTTATATATAACGCTGACATTGTGTTCTTCACATCTTAACCCTCTAAAGCCTGATGGGGAACACTTTACAATAAAGTTCATTTGTTAACATTAGTTAATGTATTAACTAACATGAGCAATACATTTGTTACTGTATTTGTTAATCTTTGTTAACGTTAGTTAATAAAATCCAGCTGTTCATAGTTTGTTCATGTTAGTTCACAGTGCATAAACTAATGTTAACAAATACAACTCTTGATTTTAATAATGTATTAGTAAATGTTGAAATTAACATTAACAGATTAATAAATGCTGTATAAGTGCAGTTCATTATTAGTTCCTATTAACTAATGTTAACTAATGAACCTTATTGTAAATTGTTACTGCCTGATGTATTAGTTAATAGTGAGCAAAATAGATTTCACTTGAACTACATATTGTACTTTTAGACAAAACATGTACAAATAATTATAATAAAGACTTGCATACTGTAGATCATGTTCATTTGACACACAAGGCTTTAATGGTGAATAATTGATCCCAACAAAAATTTATGGTAACAATTTACAATGTTCCTATTAGTTAATGTATTAATTAACATTAGCTAACAATAAACAATACATTTAAAATAATAATAGTAATGCATTTTATTTAACGGTGCCTTTCATTACACCTTACAAGCAATCAAAACAGTAATATAAAAAGGAATTTAAAAAAAATTAAATGAGTACAAACAAATCCCATTAGCATCACAGAGTACAACATCACAACAGCACACATGCATCATAGATACAGTACAATACAGACTATTAAAAGTAAGTCATAAAAAGCCTGGGTAAAAAGGTAGGTCTTAAAGGATTAGTTCACCCAAAAATGAAAATTATGTCATTTATTACTCACCCTCATGCCGTTCCACACCCGTAAGACCTTCGTTAATCTTCGGAACACAAATTAAGATATTTTTGTTGAAATCCGATGGCTCAGTGAGGCCTGCATAGCCAGCAATGACATTTCCTCTCTCAAGATCCATTAATGTACTAAAAACATATTTAAATCAGTTCATGTGAGTTCATTGGTTCAATATTAATATTATAAAGCGACGAGAATATTTTTGGTGCGCCAAAAAACAAAATAACGACTTATTTAGTGATGGCCGATTTCAAAACACTGCTTCAGGAAGCTTCGGAGCATCAGTGTATCGAATCATGAATCGGATCACGCGTTAAACCGCCAAACTGCTGAAATCACGTGACTTTGGCGCTCCGAACCGCTGATTCGACACGATTCATTATGCTCCGAAGCTTCCTGAAGCAGTGTTTTGAAATCGGCCATCACTAAGTCGTTATTTTGTTTTTTTTGGCGCACCAAAAATATTCTCGTCGCTTTATAATATTAATATTGAACCACTGTACTCACATGAACTGATTTAAATATGTTTTTAGTACATTAATTGATCGTGAGAGAGGAAATGTCATTGCTCCCTATGCAGGCCTCACTGAGCCATCGGATTTCAACAAAAATATCTCAATTTGCATTCCAAAGATTAACGGAGGTCTTACAGGTGTGGAACAGCATGAGGGTGAGTAATAAATGACAAATGAAAATTCTTTGGGTGAACTAACCCTTTAAGATGGGATTTGAAAGTATGCAGACTGTCACTGTAACATTTGTTACAATTTAAATGAATCTATGTTAATGTTAGTTTAAAATATATATATATATATATATATATATATATATATATATATATATATATATATATATATATATATATATATATATATATACACACACACACACACACACACACACACACACACACACACACACACACACACACACACACACACACACACACACACACAGAGCCCGGCCAAAAAAAAGTCGCTGTTTGGATTTTAATAGGCAAATACTTAAGAGTCTACTGGATCATTATTACAGTGATTATGTTCTTTTAACCCTTAAAGATGGAGTGTGTAGCTTTTCATTTCTTAAACAACCATGTAGGAAGACACATCATGGCCATATTCCAGGACAAAGCCAAGATTTCATCAATTGAGATCTGTTGAGATGTAGTTGATTAGACCTCGAATATGTGATTCATATGTGACTGTGGGAAATCCCCTTAACTTTTAAAAGGACAAAGATATTGCTTTCCTCAGCGGACATTCAAACTGATTTTTTCATAATAGATTTAATATTATGGACATCGTCCTGAAAAATGAATGCTATATCAGATGCAGGTAATACACTCGTTTAGATGATCTCTCTCTCATAATACCATAATACAATAGGCTTCAGTGAAACGACTCAACGTTCCCTCGTTACTTGGGCTCAACTTTTAAACTGTCAACTTGAGATTTGAATCCATGGCGGAAGGAAGAAGTTCTGCACAAAAGAGGGTTTTTTTAAAGACACTCTGTTGTTGTTATTATTTATTCACACACTTGTGCCGTCGAACTGTTGTATAAACGCAATATCACACTCGTAGCCATGCGATACGGCTGTATATCAGCACAGCTGTGATTACCTACAGCCCTCTGCCGCTGATATACAGCCAGATATTGCTCATATATAGACTGGGAACTTTTCCACATCAAATGTGATCATTTTGGGGGAGAAGGATCTGTAGTAAATCTAGTTTATTGTAGTCAGAACTTGTACAGTATTACTGTTTTAACTGGAACACATCACTGTAACACCTCGCTGACCTACATTGCTTGAAGCATAATGATCGTTACCTATAACAAATGATTTTTCCGATTCTTCAGGCGTCGAGGGTTCCATGTTTGAGCCTCAAGCAGTGGAGGTGCCAGGTCTGCAGAGCTGCGGGACAGTGAAGGACCTGTGGCAGCCTTGCTCCTGTAGCTACAACCTCAGACTGGAATGGTACCCCTGCCTGCTAAAGTACTGTCGCAACAGGGACGTCTCTGGCAGGGGCAGCCCGTATAAATGTGGCATCAAAAGCTGCAGCAAAGGCTACCAGTTTACTTACTATGTACCGCACAAACAGCTGTGCCTGTGGGAGGAAGAGACCTAGAACCACATATGCTTCTACAAAAACATATTTAATGTGACCTTCACTAGAGGTTTCATTCACCTCCGAGCCTTTAGACTCGTGCCTTCTGCACAGAAGAAGTTATGCTGGATTGGTGTGGATGGAGTGTGATTTGAGCTAATTTTGTTTTTCCAGAGCAGTTGGCCACATCTTTGAGCTGTCGACTGTGCATTTAAGCTGGTCAGTAGTTTTAAAGCTCTTACCAGCACTGTGGAATGAGTATCTTTTGAGTCTTGACATGCAGACCCAAGTAAGCAACCTGTGAATTAGTCAGAGTATAACAAAATCTTAAATCTTGGATCTCGTCAGGTTGCCAATTTTCCTTTTTTTTCTGAAGCTGGTATTATTTATTTTGCAGTGGGAAATGATTGAAAACACTTAAGCACAGTGCACATGTTCAGAGAAAATGCCTTTTTCTCTCTTTTTTTAAGTTTTTTTTTTTTTTTTTTTTTTCTTAAGTTCTGTATTTTGTCTGTTAGATTTAAAGCACTGTATTAAGTTAATGGTGGACATAGACATGCTTTGATTAATGTTGGTACAGACAAAAAACGGTACAGAGTCATTCTCCAAATGATTCAGACAGATTCAATCATGTGAATTTTCTCACCTCAAGTCTTAATGCTGGCAACAATTTGGGATTCTTTGGGGTGTGTTTTCATCTTCATAAGGATGGACTTTTTTTTTATCGCATTGCACAACAGTATCATTTAAGGTCCAGTTGGATCTATATTAACTTATAGTTTGAAGTATGGACATAAGTTGGAAGTAGTCAACACTGCAAAAGTAACATGGGAAACCAAAGTAATGTATGTTCTGAAAACAGAGGGAGAGAAAGTGAGAGAACAGACTGATGAAATCCTGTTTAGATTGTTGCTACTGTGCATCCAACACTGCCATCTTCTGGTTATGGAACATTACTATCACTCAGGCGCCTCCTATCAATATGACCTCAGTACATCAACAGAGCTGTGAAACCATTCCAAATATGGATTCACATCTTTTTGTGTGGTATCAAATGTCCTTGATGATTTCACCGCTTCAGAAGTCACTTCAATTTTCAATAGGACCAAATCCACAGACTAAGTTCTAATCATGAAGAAGAGAAACCGTTATTGTTTCACATTTCACTACATTCACCTTCAACTCACCACTCTTACTATGCGAATGTTCACTTTTAACATAAACATTTGATTCGGTTGTAGTTCATTGTACTAAAATGTTTATACTGATTTATTTAATTTTGTTTTGTTTTTTTCAGAGAGTTAAAGTGTTATGTTAAAAGTGTTGTTTGAGATTACACCTTCCCAACCGACAGCTTTTGTCTGGGATTCAAGTGCCTTGGTGATTCAGTGTTTACGGATTCTTTTTGAGGATAAAACTGTTATGAATAAAGTATAAAAACTATTTTCCTATGAAAATGAATATGAACATAATATGAAGTAATTTTAAATAAAAGCTCTTTCAGCAAAGTGTCATATAACCTGTTACTTTTTACTTTTAGAAAAGCAAAATTGTTTTTAAATGCGTAATTCAGCCAAAAATTTATAATATTTCACAATATTGCTGTTTCTACTGTATTTTTAAACAAACAAAAAAAAAAAATGCAGCCTTGGTGAGCATAAAAAAAAATTGTACCAATTTTTGAACGGAAGTGTACTTGAATCAAGGTTTCTTAACGTTTATATGGTATTACTGTGTCAATTTAATGATTAGACATTATTTAATGGAGATAGTGTTATTGAATAAATTGATAGCTATTCACTTGTTCACTGATACAATGAAAGGAACATCCCATAAAGTTTAAAACGATTGTTTTCAACCTTTTCTAAGGAAAAACTACAAAAAATTGTAACAGCTGTTTTTCTGATGCCACAGACATTTGTACCGTCTTTATTACTTGCTACTTTGGTCAACTAGCGCTTTTAAAAGGAAAAAAAGTAAATAGGCTATCACTGATTTATTGTTTTTTAGATAATTTGACAGTTCCCTGCTGAAAAATCCCAGCCTGGTCATAGCTGGTTTTGGTTAGCTGGGAGACCAGCTGAAACCAGCTAAACACCAGCTAACCCAGGCTGGGAGACCAGCTAAAACCAGCTACTTCCATCTTAAACCAGCTAAGACCAGTCAACCAGCTTAGGCTGGTTTTAGCTGGATTTTTCAGCAGGGTTTTGTTTGGTTTTACTTTACATGTTGCACTATATAGGCTATTATAATTTTTAATGTTTGTTTTTGCAGATTTAGCGACATTTTGTAGTCCCCTTGAAAATAACTGAGGCCCTCCTGTATTTTAAGGTCAAAGTAACCATAGTTACCGCCAAAATCTACTTCCAAGTTCATTGATATTATAATCAAACTGTGGAAATTTGGTATCAGCCACTTCATAAAAATGAAAATCGCAAAAACACTGTTTGAATCAAATCCAATGCTGTTTTTCAACGGCTCTGCTGCTGTACGCGACGACGTTTTGTTTCGGGTGGTGGGGTTGAACTGACAACAAGGAGGTTTCCATTCCGTCGTCAACGGCTCTGGTTGTGAGGGACGCATTTCTTTCGCGTTCCGTACCAACAGAGGTCGCCCTGCTGTAAGGATGTGTCTTCCTCTTTGTTGTCATCCTCGCTGTTGACCAGTCGCTGAGTGACTGGGTGTCTGAAATGTGGCTTTTGTTTGTGTGGTGATTTGCGTACCATCTCCAAGACGATGCCGGAGCTGAACACTGAGATCCCTCAAGGCCTCGTGTCGGGTCCATTGCTGCTCTTCTGTACGTGATGCTGAAGCGGGAGGCACGGAGGAAGACAGCATCCATGCTGAGCACTCAATAACTGTCCGGCCTGTCAATGAACATGCTATTGAGGTGACTATTTTAAGAGGTAGAAACCTTTTTCCTTTTTTAAGAACGGATTTAATTTCATGGCTACACGTTTAACCTGCTCGTCTTAATTTAATTAACCTCAGCCAACCCACAGCTCAGAAGATTATCTTAAGACTGGATCCATCAGTATCTGCGAGCCAAGAATCTTAAGATATGTGATCATTCCATTTTACATTTATTAACTTTATTAATTCATTTATTTTACATTTAAAAAAGGTCATTTACATTGCAAATTTCTATTTTATGAACTGACTTTTTGGTATCGTAACTGTAGGGATGGGAATAGTAACTGTTCTTTTAACGATTCTTCTAATACGTTTGAGGAAAACATTTGGAAATAAGAAAAGTCTGTTGCTAAATGGGGCTAATTTTATATTCCAACACAAGAGATAGTGGGAAGTGTTGGAACACAGGATCAGTTGTAACACTGTAAGTGCAACAAGTTATAAAAGAGCTGTGGTGATGTCATCAATATCATACACTCCCATCAGCTTTTTGAGCTCACAGGAGAAGTGGCATGTGACTGTGAACGACATTGTAGATTTCATTACAAAAAAAAACTTATTTTCAGGAAGGAAAGTTACATTTTTTTTTTTATCAAGATTTTTTTTTTTTTTTTTTTTTTTTGCCTAGCAATCATTGTATTATAGATACAATTATTTTACTTCCATAACATAAAGTAGCCGTTTCTCTAGTTTAATTCGATGTTTTGCATTCATGCTAACTTCAAAACCACATGCTAAAACAGTTAGCAATGTTATGGCTGTTTGGGGCAGGGATAGTTGTAGCAGTTCAATAAAGTTCAATAACCCCTTATGACGATTCCAACTAACAAAGTATAACTTTATTGTCCATTCTGTTTATCACAGAGTGGAAATTTGTCTTTGACACTGGTGTTATACATATATACACAAGTACATCCACATGAGTGCTTAACAACAACAAAGACAGAATTAAACAGAATTACACTATCCACTATCCAGCATTCCTAACATATTTCCAAGCATCCCACAATAATATATACATATAGTTTTTTGTTGCGCATCAAGGGATTTATGTGGTAAATGTGTTTTTTCATCATAGTTTATGTGCATGTCTTCTTATCAGATAAAAACACTTTAATTGAGTGCATGGGTTTTTTGTGCACATTGAATTTACTTTTAATTAAAAAAATACTATATTTGATTCATTTTTTATTGTATTTTTTTTTTTTTTATTGAACCTCTTATGAATAAGAATAAAGGCCCGTTCACACCATTGATGATAACTATAACGGTAATGATAAAGATATAGTTATAAGAATTGTTCTAAATATAAAAGAATAGCAGAGTCCACACCACAACTATAACGATAACGGCACAGAGGAACAATATTGTTGGAATCAGTTTCAGAACATTGACAGCCAATCAGAATCCATCCTACTTTAAAGAGCTTGAGCATTTAAAGTGACAGACGACAAAACTGCAGGGTGCGCTTAGAATAAAAAGAAATGTTATCGTTCTTGGTGTGAACGGGCCTTAAGAACCCTTTCTCATTTCTCAAACCCTTCATACATATCAATATCCTGATAAAATAACCTAATATTTGCATAGTTCAACAGGTTCACATCCGAGGTTTGGACAAAATTAGGATAAAGAGCTGTGGATAAGGTTGCCACAGTTACTTTTGGTCTAGTTTTGACACACCCAGATACAAGCCAGACTTCAGTATTTCTCAACTGTTAATGTGAAATCCACTGATACCCCTTCAGACATACTCAAGTGGTTTTAGGGCTTATTCCACATCAGAATCAAAGGGAAAGTACCATTTTTATCTCAGTCACTCAAGTGTTGTGGTGCTTCAAGTAAGTACTTTCATGAATGCATGCATCCAATCTAACATGGTAAAGTGTTTTCTGAATGTGACAGCTCATTTTGCTTGATTAGGTTCACAGAATAAAGATGTCGCCGTTGGTGCTGGCAGTCGGAGTATGCTTAGCTGGGTGGATTGCTCTTTATGCTTTGCTGTGCTACACAAATGGGACTTGTGGCAATGAATGGAACTGTCGGCTAGTTACACTATTCCATGGCATCCTTGCAGTCTGTATAACTGCTTACATTGGATACATAGATGGACCGTGGCCTTTCACCAACCCAGGCAAGATGTACCAAATGTTAATATATGTAACAGGGGTGTGTGACTGTTTAATGCAGCTAAGAGGTGGCATAAATGCATTTATGCTTCAATTACAATTGCATAAATAATTCTATGGGATTCATATTTTAAAAACAGAATTTTCAAAATGAAAATATATGCTATGATTAAAAAAATGTATTGTGCTCTAAAACCATCAATTGTTGCTGGCAAGTCATTCTCTGTGACTGAAATCGTAGATAATGAATTTGATGAAGAACTTACTTCACGACCATTAAAGTCGGCATGTTGCGATGATCTTTTCTTCTCTATTGTGATGCATATCTGAGTGAAACAGCTTCCCGAACAAGAAAAAATGTAGGGCGGGACTTGATTTTGTATATCAGGAATTGATTGGATGGTTGTGGCTTGCTATCTCATGTGAGTGACATGTTGTCCCGCCCTCACGCCAGTAAACACGTCATCAGAGAAGAGATGTCACTGCAAAAGGGAGGGGAAGTTATTTTGATTAAGGTTTACTTTATTTAAAATAAAAAATAAAAAGTCAGATGTGCACTTTAGAATCTCTGTGGAAGTCATCTGGGTACTTTGCACCTACTGTTTTATGAATAGGGGTGGGACAAAATATCGATAGAATATTGTTGTCCTTCTCCGTGTGATGCGAGAATCGATACGCTGGCACCAAATATCGATATTTTAATTATTAAAATAAGGCGCTCTAAATAGATTTCCCTGCTCCCAGCGTCGCTACTTCATGGCTCCTCGAGGTGGCACTCAACACATGAATGAAGGAAACGTGGACATAAGACGTAACTAGCCTAAGACAAAGAGGTTTTTAATGGGATGGCGGACAGCAGTGTGAGTAAAATAATAGATGCCTCAGTCACATTTAAATCCAAAGTCTGGAAAACCTGCACTTAAAGGGTTAGTTCACCCAAAAATGAAAATAATGTCATTTATTACTCACCCTCATGCTGTTTTACACCCGTAAAACGCAAATTAAGATATTTTGTTGAAATCCGATGGCTCAGTGAGGCCTCCATAGCCAGCGATGACATTTCCTCTTTCAAGATCCATTAATGTTCATTAATCGCTTTGAAGCTTAATGAAGCAGTGTTTTGAAATTGGCCATCACTATATAAGTCGTTATTTTGTTTTTTTTTGGTGCACAAAAAATATTCTTGTTGCTTTATAATATTAATATTGAACCACTGTACTCACATGAACTGATTTAAATATGTTTTTAGTACATTAATGGATCTTGAAAGAGGAAATATCATTGCTGGCTATGCAGGCCTCACTGAGCCATCGGATTTCAACAAAAATATCTTAATTTGTGTTCCGAAGATGTGTTCCCTTTAACATTTTCACAGGCATTTTGTTTTCATAGCAATATATTGTAGCAATATATTGATTATCACAGAATTGCTGTATCATGATATTATCGGTATCGTGAGCCATGTATCATATCGTATCGTGAGGTACCCTGTGATTCCCACCCATTATGAATACTGTGAATTTGGACACACTATTCTTTTCACATACTGTTTTTCGACTAGGGAAGTAAGTATATTCACTTTTAATGAGTGAGCCATTGAGTCATTCATTCAACTGATCCATTCAAACGGCTGATTCATTACAAAACAAAGCAAGTGACTGTTTATGAATGGGTCATTGAATCATTTACTCAACCGATTTGTTCAAAAACACTGATTCAGTAACAAAATAGCTCGCAGCAGTTCTGCTGTTATTTGAAACTATTTACATTGGTGAATTATAACAAAAATAGACAATATTGTGTATAAAATGTAACTCACTTTATATTAACATCTTGTTTATTGAATAAAATCAATATCACATTTGCAATCGGGCTGATACTCGATTTGTTTGATTTTTGCAAAGTGAGTGACATACTCGATAATGTCAGCTCACACATTGTTAAAACAACAATTACGATATTATTATAGACAATACATATCGCACACCCCTAATATACAGTATATATAATTTTTTATTAGCATTGCCATATTGCCTTTTTTCATGACAAATTCTTATATTTTCCTGTATATCATCTGCAGGTACAAAAAACACCACTCTGCAGATCACTGCTATGGTGGTCAGTCTGGGCTACTTTATCTTTGACATGGCCTGGTGTGTGTACTTCCGCACCGAGGGCCTGGTGATGCTCGCTCACCACACCATGAGCATCCTGGGTATTATGCTCACACTGTGGCTGGGGGAGTCAGGCATCGAGTCTTGCGCCGTGTTGTTTGGTAGCGAGATCACGAACCCCCTCCTCCAGACGCGCTGGTTCTTGAAACACTCTGGCCGCTACGACAGCTTCCTCGGAGACCTGGTGGATGTTCTGTTCGTTCTGCTGTTTGTATTCATGCGCATTTTCGTCGGCGGCAACATGCTGTACTGCGAGCTGACCTCTCCGAGACCCAAGTTCATCATTAAGTGTGGCGGTGTGGCCATGTATGCATTGTCCTGGGTGTTCATGGCTGACATCGCCCGTTTCGCATACCGCAAATCCCATGTCAAATACCAGCACTGGATGAATCGTCACAGGATGGCAGAGGTCAACGGGCAGGACATGAAGAGAGATTGAAATATCTCTTAGATGCAGCCAGCAGATTGGCCTCTCGTTTCTAACACTGGAGAGAAGAATGAGAATCAGCGTTACAGCTAATAAAGCTCTGCCGCTAATAGATGTTTACATTTTTTAAAAAAGGATATCAGCCATTAAAGTTCACTTCTGGCTGGTAATAATATAGCCTGCACATGGGAAAACATCCATGCTGTATTAGAGCCCTTAAAAAGTCTTGATTGTTTTTTTTATTATTTGCCATTATGATTAACTCAAAATTCTTACAATCAAATCTAATGTGATATATTTGTACTCATAATAAGGAATTAAGTGTTTAAACTGTTAAGCACTGGAAATATTTGATATTTTTGTAATTAGGAATACTACTTGTGATAAATTTTAATTAGTTATATTTTAATTAGATGTACATTGTTTCCCATTAAGCTTGTGAAATATTCAGAAATTATCATGAAACTCTACTAAATGTTTCTGGAAGATTACTGAATGATTTGTGTGTGATTAATTACTTGAATGAAAAAGTAAATCCAGAAGTCTTGTTATTGAAATGTAACCATTTTCAAATTGTGATGTTGAGTGATGACTTATGGTGAATTGACCACACCAGTTGATAAAATCAATAAACATAATCATTATCATTGCCATAAATCAGTTTAAGTTATTAATGTATTTTGGGTGTTCACTCATTCCACGTGTCAGATTGAACATAACTAAATTATGTTGTAATCGTGTGTGTAATTGTTTCATACATACAGAAGTTCAGACTGGTGGATATCTGTAACTAAGACCTTTGTGACAAGAATTGTAATTCTGACCGACAGCAAGACATTTCTTTTTGTGCAGATCTACTAATTGATTGAAAATACATTAAGAAGCCATACAGAAATTCATTAGAGTGTATTCAAGTCATCATGAATGTGTTTAATTCTGAGTTATAAGTCATTAAGATATGTGTGGGGTTTAATAAGTGATTTTTGTTTTGTTGAGGAAAAAATCTTTTTAAGCCAAGTAAACCAAATAACATTTAGTTCGTCCAGAAGTGGTGCTGTTTATAAAAACAAAAGACAATAGCAATACTTACTCTACATCGAATATAAGTGCAGTTAATATGTATAAAACATACTAAATATGTTCTGTATATACAAAAAAGTATTATCTTAGGTTTAACAGTAGGTTATAGCAAGTCGGTAGGCTTGTACAGTTCAGGTCAGTAACGGAGGAGGGAAAAGGGACTGAAAGATCTCTTAGATGCAGCCAGCAGATTGGCCTCTCGTTTCTAACACTGGAGAGAAGAATGTTTTTTTTTTTTTTTTGCTTGAGCCTTTAAAAAAAAGTATATATACGTGTATTTTAAACAGTGTCTTTTTCTTCTTCTTATATCTTACATAGAGTAGCCTAATTACTAAACAAAATCCATAATGTAGCCTACGTAAAAGGTCCAACTCGTTAACGCGTTGCAGTTTTGCGAACGTCCACCATGAGGCAAACTAACATAATAGTTGAAAAAAGTCGCACTCTTGGGCTTGAAGTTAATTTAATACCAGTGACTGACTGACTCACATTTTTCAACGGAATAATATCTTTTAGCCAGCTGTAAATCTGAAAATTCAAGACTTGAATTTCAAGACTTGAAACTTACTAAAAAAAACAACAACAACATATCACTGAAAAATGGACGCTTTGTCCGAATCACAATGTTTCTTTCAAAATATGTACGTTTTAGTGTCTTTATGAACAAAATACTAAAACGTCTACACTCAAAGCCATCTAAAACTGCATTAAGAAGTAGCCTAATTTATGTCACCGACTCTATTTTTTAAATGTCCTAATAATTTATTACCAATTGGGCGCGTTTCCACAGTTTAAGTGAATTTGCTTCGCGAAGAAGCAACTTTGAATCACCATCATCACTCAATAACCCAAACATTGACTGTTTGTCAAATTCCAGTGAGCATGTCTACTTATGCAACATTTTTGTGTACGTTCCGAATCAGCTCAGCAGAGAGAGAGCGCGTGTGAGCTCGGTTGAATAGGAAATGCTGTCCATGAAGGCGGCTCACTAGGTTTTGAGACGCAGCCCCGCGGGAGACACGGCAGCAGTCCGGCACATCTCAACTTTCCTCAGTTTGATGGACCGGAACCTACAACCTCTAAACTGATTTTAACGTGGACCATCGCTTTCATATGAGCTCGGTATAATTTCTAAAAGCATTCGGGCAGACCTATGCGAACTTTTTCGAGTGGTTTTGTTTATTTTGATGCTGGAGTGATTTCGTCGCCGCTCCATGGAAACTCTCCGAGGGTGACACGTGTATGAGCGCGTGCATTTTTCCCTGTCTGGACGACTGTGGGATTGGTGTGGATGCACCCGGCTGTTTATTACTGTTGTCGGGAAAATAGAGCGTCTCAATTTTGGAGTAGACGTTATTAGGCTGCTGTTAGCTTTAGCATAGCAAAGGCCTTGTCTGCAGTCTCAGTAGCGGTGAGTATCAAACTGCTGCTGCTGTGTTGGCTGTGGACAGACACACAAATTCAGCATTAGGAAACTCAAAAGTGTTTTAATGCCAAAGGAGTGCAACTTCGAGCAGTAGGAAGTGTTTTGACTTCACCTGGGAGCTGCTGCTGAATACGAAGGTAAATTTTTAGTTGCACAATAACGAAAAATCACCAATTTCGAGAGTTATTTTGATTAAATTATTGACCTCAGCTGTACAAGCCTTCTGACTTGCTAGAGCCTACTGTTAAACCTAACAAGATAACACTTTTTTTTAATGTACAGAACATATTTAGTATGTTTTATACATACTTTAGATGTAGAGTTAGTGTTGCTATTGTTTTTATAAACAATAGGTTTATTTATTTGTAAACAGCATCACTTCTGGACGAACCAAATGTTATTTGGATTACTTCAGGATACTTGGCTTAAAAAACATTGATGTTGGAAAATATCATGCACAAGTGCTTTATGTGCTGATTTTTTTTTTTTTTTTTTAATCATTAATTACTTTTATTTGTCTAATATATAATGTCATCAGCTTATGCACTTTTGGGTGTGTTTTGAATGTATGATTGTCTGGAATTATTTGGATTTAATTGCGGTTTTGATAATAAAATAAATCATTTATAATACATTTTCTGTTTTTTTCTTAGAGAACCTCTCCGGGTCAACATAACAGAATACGGATGCAACAGCCTCATGCAACATCAGAAACCGATGCTTCTCCTGATGCATCTGAAAATGACTATAGGATATAGAAGGAATAACAGCTAAAAACAAAAGCCCAATGAGCGACACACGGTCCACAGTCACTGACAGGTATGTGTGCCTTATGTTCGTGTTACAGTATGTGTGGACAGACTTGCTTTTGGTCTGATCCTACTATATGGCATATACTTAAGCAGACACCTTTATGTTTTTATGAAATCTCTGAATAGTGAACTGTTAGTCAGCACTGAACCAAGTGTTCGATGTGGGTTTATGGTCATCAAGTCCGTTTCTTGACCAGTTTTGTGTTTTGTTTCCAATTTTGAGAAGTCTGTTTCCATTGGCAAGTCAATGAATGTATGAGAATTTGGAAGCACTCAAACATGTTATTTAGGTTTGCAGATGTGTAGTATAAATACGTTCACAGACATGTTGCATCTGCCATGTTGACATTGTTTTTTGACCCGTTTGTCAGCACAGCAGTTGATATTCAAATAAAAATAATTAAACCATGATGCACAGCTTTCATAGTACTTACAGCACTACAGCTCCTGTGGCATTATGGGAAAGTTTCCGCTGGTTGAAGACTTTTGTATCTTAGCAGATACAATAGTTCTGTTTTATTCATCTACTGTTTTGTGAATAACTCCTATTCAGACATATTACTCATTTGAGGTACTGCTGTTTGCATACTATTTAGTAGGAAACTCCTGTGTTATTTTAGTATTATTTATATACTTTTATAGGTATTTCGTAATATACATGAAAACCATTGTAACATTGTGTTGTGTTTCTTTCGATCATTTCATTATTGCAAAACTCATGACTGGTTCACAGCATTAGACGTTACTTATTGCTTTTTAGACCATAACACAAATCAAGTGAGAAGACTTGTCTAACTTCATCATACTGTCATTTGCTATTGATTATATACAGACTTTTTCATAACGAGTAGTGGAAACCAAGCCATGGGAAAGTTCAATAAATGTATCAATAACCTCTATTTGTTCATTACTCGCATACTATTCGCTCATGATGGCTGAAAATGTCAGTCAGAGAGTGTTTTCTAATGGTAAACTGGGCCATTCGAGCAGCTCTCACAGGTCTTTGCCACTGACGTCACTGTGGAACAGCAGACTGGTTGTCTGTCTGGTCATCTCCATGATGACAGATGTGCTTTCAGTGTTGCAGGGATTGAAACATGAGCAGTAGAAGGTAACTCTGAGGGAGAGGCTCGCTTGTATGGTTTTGTTGATACCTTTCCATCGGGTAGAGTACAAATATCAGGATTGAAGATGATTGGTTGATTTTCCTTCCATCTGTTATCATTGCAGGTTATTCATTGTACAGCACAATATTGTATGTGGCTAATAGACCATTTAGGAGTAGACGAGACGTCACAGTTAAGTCACTGCAGCTGTGCGAGCATTGTGGTGGTAGAAAAACAGGGGTAACAAGTGGAGGAAAACAGGCAAGATCCACAGAATAAGAGGAAAAATGTCTCCTTGTGTCTTTGGATGTCAGAATCAGAATGTTAAAAGGTCTTTTTTACAGAATACCGTCATCGAAGATGGACTTTAAAGCTTAATGCAGATGTTAATGGTTGCAAGTCATTAAAAAAAAAACAGGCTGGACTGATGGAACCTGCAACGATTACCCTACGATTAAAGGTGTAGTAAGCGATTTCTGTGGGTGCAGAACTCATTTTCTGTGGGTGCAGAACTCCCACTTTCTGCCACCAGGTAGGCTCCGCCCACAAAACACATCATTGCTGTTTGCAAACACCCAAATGGTCTATGCATCTTTTGTTATCTTCAGCCTTTTGCTGTTCTGTTTTAATCCTGAGGTTATGCCAGTACAAAGTCAATTGTTGTTTCTTTGTTTCTTGGCATCATTCACTTTCACCCATACACTGGCACTGCAGAATGACATGTAAGCCATAACAGGATATCCTGTAAGCAGATTGGTTAACAGCTTTTCAAGCCTGTGAACCGATTGTTTTACCTAGACATTGTCTCGTATAGCATTTAGAAATGAAACAACAGTTTATTGTAAATCAGCACATCATAGGAAAGCTTTACCGCACATTGAAGGTAGGCGCCCTCAAGTTTTTGTTTAATGTAAAAAAAAAAAAAAAAAAAAAAATCAACCATATTAGCATTCATTAATGTTATATTAGCATTAGCATTAATTTGCATTATCATTCTTTACAACATTTTATAATAGGTAAAAAAAAAAAATAGATATTTAATATATCATTATAGATGGTAATGGTAATATATATTATTATGTCATAAGTAAAAAAATTTTTTTTAAAGGAAAAACAAAAAAGTAAATATATTTTAAATTAAACACTGCTGACACTTGCGTGACAGAATTAATTTTATGTTCCTCTTTTTCACACTGAAATGCGTTTCCGGTTCATCTGTGATAAGCAGAGAGCAGCTTAATATCCAAGTTGCTTAAAATAGCCGTGCTGCTGAGCTGTGATGCATTGCTTTACTAATGATATTTTGACAATGTAATATTTGAAACTTTACCATCATTAATACATTCTGAAATGAAATGCGTGTTATGTTTTTAGGACTGTTGTTCTGGTAATAATGTGATCTTAGTTAGCATCAGTTACCATTGATACAGTAATATTTGCCATGACGAGAAACTTTCTTGGTACCTAAAGCACATTTTAAATTAGTGTTACTGTAATGTGAAATAAATCTTGTTCTCATTACTGTAATTCATAGTGTTTCCTGCACCACTGTTCTGGAGTGATGTTGCACTACTGGCTCATTTGCAGCATCATGGCCAAGGATATTTATAGTCTATATATTTTTCTGAAAGCTGTGAATTTGTGATTTTTGCATGGAGAGAAAGAAAGACTTTTGCAAATTGCAAATTCATCTTTGGACAATAAACAATCAGCCCAGTTTTCAGCTGTATTGTGCTGGCTTCATGCAACGATAATCATTCAACAGAACATGCTGTCCAGTTCCCTAATGAACCGCTCGATTGGGCTGGTTCTTTTTAATGAACAAGAGGAACCAATCAGACTAATTGAACACAGGCCTTGTCAGTCTGAATCAACTAAATTGGTCACTAGGGTTGTCACTGTACCAAAAGTTCAGTAGTTTGTAGTACCAGTACCAGTAAAATTTCATGGTTCTCTGTACCAATTTCGGTACCATAGTAAAAACGTTTGGAACTATTTTATTTAAAACATTAATAAGTTAAGAGTTTATTATTTATGATGATAATTATAAGTAAATTATACATTTAAACAGCATGTCACATGTATATAAGTACAAACTAGGGCTGTCGCGATAACCGCAATATCATAATACCGCGCTAATGACGAGCCAACCGCAGAGGACCGCAAAAACCGCAGCAACCGCGATATTTGCATGTTTTCTATTTTTTTGAAAGATTATGTCTTTCTGCTTTTACACTTCATGCATGCGTACTAAATATTAAATAAGTGAATAATTATAGCATAATGTGTACCATGGTGATTTGTACAGAGGCTCCGTAGATTTGCACTAAACAAGCCTAAACAGACAGTGAATGTGAGAGAGATCGACTGAGCGTGTGTGATTACCTGCATCTGTCCTTCAGGCTGAGACATAAAATCGTGAAAAAAGGCTGTCATGAATGCTAAATGGTGAATAACTGACAGCCGCAGCGGAGGGAGGCATTTACGTGAACTTTAATTTAACGACTTAAATATTTATCTGTACCTCAAATGAAACTATGGAATGGCTTCAGAACACTTGGAATATAGTGCACAGAAACTTTATGCTGCTTTTTAATGTTTTTGTTCCATTTATGGAGCTTAACAATAACACAGAATAGTACACGCACAATATCAGATTTGGATCAGTCCCATCTGGCCGATACCCGATCTGAGTATCGGAACGGTGCATCCCTACAAACATTGTTATCGTCCTTCGGATGAGACGTTAAACCGAGGTTCTGACTCTCTGTGGTCATTAAAAATCCCAATTTTGCCAAATTTGCCCATTGG
Organism: Hypophthalmichthys molitrix; assembly: GCA_037950675.1. Taxonomy (NCBI): domain Eukaryota; kingdom Metazoa; phylum Chordata; class Actinopteri; order Cypriniformes; family Xenocyprididae; genus Hypophthalmichthys; species Hypophthalmichthys molitrix. The sequence goes on from CM075506.1 coordinate 15,046,362, forward strand.
CCTCTGTCCATCACGGTCTCCTAATCATCCCCATATACCTATTGGCTTCATCACTCTGTCTCCTCTCCGCCAATAAGCTGGTGTGTGGTGGGCGTTCTGGCGCAATATGGCTGCCGTCGCATCATCCAGGTGGACGCTGCACCATTGGTGGTGGTTGAGGAGATTCCCCCTTCCTTATGTAAAGCGCTTTGAGTACTCAGAAAAGTGCTACATAAATACAAATTATTATTATTATTATTAACTGAAAAATTAATGAAACGAAGGACAAAGAAATATACCTGTACACATTACATAAAACAAGTGGCAGGTCTATTAGTTTGCATTTACACTCATCATCTAAGGCACATCTATTTTGACATACAACATCAGATTGTTTTGTTCCATCTGTTGCAAAGGTTATATCACTGTCAATCATTGCCGTTTCGGATTCAATTGTGTATTTAAATACAGTTGTAAATCCAGAAACTTTGATTGTACTGGGCAGCATTCAAAACAAAACTTTGATTCAAACTGTCTGTTGGGTTATACACTGAAAGTGAGCAAAGAGCGCTCCCTTTGTATTCACTGAAACTATCAATCATTTAGGCTACGTTCAGCACCTGCTCACTGAGATCTACACTTCTGTGAAAACTCCCACTATAATCAAAAATGCTGTCTACACTCCACAATGAATCACTTATTTACATCATGTTTAAACTTTGTTGGTAATAATGAAAGGATTCGCGAGCGTGCAGATCTCTAAAGCGAGCGGTGAATGAAACCTCCGTTCTGAGCGTTGTTGAGTGGATTCTGAATAACTTGAACACCTCTGATTGGCCATTGCGTTCACACGCTCAACAGATATGTCTTTGAATAGCTACAATGATCAAGGCTTCAAAAACATGTTGTAAATAGAAACCTTTGATGCTCTTCACAGAGTGCTTACACAGATACACACAGGAGCGTTTGAAAGCAACTTTTGACCATCCTATTGGTCACACAACACACTTCCTGGTTTTTCTGGCTGTCTGGCACAATTGAAATCAACACAGATATATTTATTTATTTATACTTTTATTGTAAATTAATCTGACATTGCAGAGCTCCCTCAGTCCATTATTTCTAAGCACAGAACGGGTTGGCCCACTCTAGGTTTAGATCATGGTGTCAACACGAGGGTTGTGTTCTCCTGACACACACCCAGTTCTTTCTGCTTTCTGCAATACTTTGATTCACTTTCAGGTTTTATCAAGCCGTTTGCTGATGTTTTGAGCGTGATATTGTTCTGTGCTCATCCTTGTGGCCTGAGTGGCTGACAGACGCTCTCACTGGAGTGTAAATGAAGAGCGGAGTGGGCCGGCCTCACACCCTTCTGCCACTTTGGCATGCACACAACAGCTACTCCTCCTCCTCTCCGGTGCTCTTTCTGCACCAGATCTGTCTCAGTAAAGATCAGCAGCCCCTGCTGAGTCACAACAATGTCTGACACCCCCGTTCTTCCCCCCTTCCACTCTGTTCTCCCCTGCCCCCTCCAGCTCCAGACAAATTGGCCTTTCACTACAGCACCGGGCCACACCTATACTCACCTTTACCTTGGGTGAAGCAGCTGCAAGTCTCAGAAACACACCTAGTTACTCCGTTGTCAGATGTAAATATGAGCACGTAAGCTTAGCAGCAGGTGAGTCATCTGTCTTGTCAAAGCACTCGTGATTTTGGCTGTGCTGCCTCGTGTCTTGCACCTTTCTGGGTGGAAATAGGGAAATTGGTTTCTCTTAGTCTTGATGGATTGCTTGGAAATCCTGAAGTTTGCAGATTGACAGATGTTTGAGTACTTGGAAGTTGGATTTGGACGAGTATATCAGTTTTACTCAATGGGAACTCATAAAAAAAATGCACAAAATCATAGTTGGGGGGAAGGCTAGTCTGTGCGGGGCAGATATTCTGGTTTCTCTGGCAGAAAATCTCAGTTGACAGTTGTGAAGCCCAGACCGCACTGTGAAATCAACTGAAAGTCTATGAATAGAAGTAACTCAGAAATCACAGTCTCACTGCATGAAGATAGCCATGAATGCACATTTTGTTACACAAAATGACTCCCTTTGAGAGTAACGTATATTGCGTCAACTGGCAAGAAATGCGTTTCACATGGCCATTAAAGTAATTACTAATAAGTATAGGCAAGTTATCCCTAAGGTTCAGGTATGGTGTCTTTTTAATTTGTTTTCAACACCCAATTACAGTCAACACCCTTGAAATTTAAGTCAGGTGTTTTTCAGCTTAAACCCACGTTTGGTAGTTGTTGTCATCAGTTAATGATCATATGGCAGCTGTATGATTACAGGAACGGTCTGATGATGGGTCTTGTTTTGAATTTGCTGTTAGCATATAAATTAGCATAACTACTTTGACAGTGAAATCATGTGCTGCAAATGCTTTGCAACCCACAAGGCTCAAATGTCATGAAAAAAATCAAATATTTTGTCACTTTGGGCAGATGTTTTGAGCATTTGCACGCAATTATTGGGCGGACACATGGAAATTAAAATAAAGGATGGGTGGTGCTATTGTGGCAACTTTTGCTTACTTTTTTGTAGTAGACTCAGACAGTACTTTGGGCAGCAAGCATAAAATCAGGTGCACATTGCCACTCATTCTGGCCAAGAACTGCCAGGGGTTTTGAATTTGGCGTCTAGAGAATTGAGGATCTTCAGAAAACTATAGAAGTTTTAGGACTATCAAAGTTAACATAGTAACTTGACATATTCGTTAAACATGGTTAGATTAAACTTTTTTAACAGTAAAAAAAAAAGTGTGCATATAGTTTTACGAGAAACAAAAATCTATTTTAATTCATCAAGACTCTTCATTTATGTTTTCAAGAATAGTTTTGTGTGTATGTTTCTACAGAGCTATTCCATGCCATCACCACCTTGGGTTTGTAAACAATATTGCCTTTTAATATTTTTGGGATTGTTGTGAAAATCGTAGTTTAATCGAAAAAGATTCTCTTGAGATTTAACAGCGTTCGAATAGAATGTATGCTTTGAATGTTAAAAAAGTACATATTTGCCAGATAAATTTGGAATTTTTTATAGCTTTAGTACAATGAAAATATAAAAGCCTTTTTTTCTTTTCTTTTTTTTTTCTTTTTTTTTTGGCAAACACATCTTTATACTATGCTTATTTTCACACAGGTTATAGTAGTATATAGTATAGTTGCCATTGCCACAGTATTTTAGGAAAGGTTAATTTAGGCAGGAAGTGGCTGTGTCAGGCTGACATCAAAAAACAACAATTTTTTCTTTGTAATGTTTCGTATTGCGGAATTTACACGAATGCTACCACAATAATAGACCGATATGGTGCATAAACACTACTTATTTCATAAGCAAACACAATACCTTGGTTATGGTTTCAAAATATTTAATATCTTTTAAAGATTCACTGTAATTAACCTTGTAAACTTTGCCAAATTGATTCTGTTAACTGGTAAACAAACTTTGTTTCCTGACAGATTGATATAAACATGTAATTAAACTATACACCCTGACTCCTAAAAGATGTGAAATGGCCAGCCAATTAAATGAATGCATTTTACAGTTTAACATGCTTTAGATGTTCCAGGAAAGGGAGATTGACACTATATTACCAAGAGTGTTTTTGTAAACTTAACAGATGTCAATAAATACAGAGTTCTAAAATTTGTTTTTCCGAGCACAGCAAATGGCAGCCGAGTTTGGAGAGCTCTTTCACAGGGTTTGTTTGAACATAGATTCCTCTATACGACAGTGAGTGGGAAATGTGGAGCTGCAGCCAAAAGCCCTCTGGCTGCTGAGAAGGGGAGGGACATTGACCCGGGGGTTGCAGTGTAGTGATGTTCATGTTAATGCTTACGAACGCTTTCCGATACCAAAGCGTATAGTAAAAGTGCAAGTCTGTACCAATGGTATGATGCAAGTGGAGATTTGTGGCAGCTCACATGACACTGAAGCATCCTGCTAGTGTTATTTTCAACATAACCATTTTCAAAATGAACATCTATTCTCTATTCCCTATGCCATATTGTTTAGTCTTACATATTCCTTTTCCCTTTGCAGTCTTGGCTTATGCAATCCCTGGCCTTCTGTGCCAAGTGGAGACCAGACTGCTGTGCTGTATTTTCTCCGGTGCATTAAGCTGTGACTGAAAAGTGTGGGGAGAGAGAGACGACTGCCTCTCTGCAGAAGGCGATTGGATATGATTTATTCGCCTGTCCTTTTCTCCCTCACGCTGTGTGGATGCTTAAATCTTATATAGTTTCTGGGCCAGCATGGAAAGGCGGGCACACTGGGCCGAGATTAATCCTGTGTGCTGCGTGCTTCACTGCTGTGAGATGGTATGACAGTTGGCTGCAGGATTAACATGGCTCTGATGCGCTAAAATATGAATTTTCGATATGAAAATAAATCGGACATTCAGGAGTATTAAAGGAAATACAAGCTAAATACAAATTAAAGGGATTGTCCCCAAAAAAATGAATTCTGTCATTTGCTCAACTTCATTTTGTTCTTAACCCATATAACTTTCTTCTGTGGAATGCAAAAGAAGATATTTTTAAAAATGTCCCTTCTGGAAAGTATTTAATCTTATTTTATTTTATTGAGCGATGCAGGTTGCCTGTAGCAAGGACCATTTTTAAATTTTTTTTTAATAAAAAAAATATATTATTTATTTATTTAGTGTTTCCATTTTCATAATGCTGCCTGGAGCAAAGACCAATTACAAAATTCATTTTAAAAAAATGTTTATTTATTTATTTGTTTATTTTCTGGGAAAGTCTGTTTCAGTACTGCTTCTTCGTGAGCATAACACATTAAATCACTGTTGCCCTACTAACATACTCTAGCCAACAGAAGGTTTGCAGCTTGAATTAAGAATATCTAATATATGTTAAATCTGTATGAATATGAAGTCAGAGGCTAGGGCTAATTAATGATGTCTGCAGTGTCTTGTTTGGGGTGCTTGGCATAAACATTGCCAACTTCGCTGCCTGAAACTCTCTAATAACTCTCCAATACCATGAAAATTTTACGGTTCTCTGTGCCAATTTCGGTACCACAGCAAAATCTGTTGGAACTATTTCACTATTTTATATAGCCTATTTTAAAAAAACATATTAGCCTAAATATGATTTGGAGTGAGTGTGTGTGTATGTTTGTGTGTATGTTTGTGTGTGTGTTTGTGTGTGTGTTTGTGTGTGTGTTTGTGTGTGTGTTTGTGTGTGTGTGTTTGTGTGTGTGTGTTTGTGTGTGTGTGTGTGTGTGTGTGTGTGTGTGTATAGGCTACCTCAGTGAAATAAATTGATTTATTAAAAAATAAATAAATGCTCAAACTTCCATTTTGTACTGTTAAAAAAAACAGCATATGCTGGTTAAGGTAGGTTTTGAAGCTGCTATGCTGGTTTGAGCTGGTTTATGCTGGTCCATGCTTCATGTTATCTCCTGATGTTTCAAGCAACTGACACTTGTTGTAAAAGGTCTGAAGAGCAAGTTTTATCCTCCGCAGGGGCAAGACAATTCTGGCTATGTTTGATTTTGCGCTGCCAGAGAAAGCAAAAGTAAAAATCACCAGCGTGTGTGAAACACGCTATATACAAATAAACTTGACACGCCTTATAAATTAAGTCTAATAACAAGCTCAAACTGTGTTAAATAGAAATTGACGTGCAAGCAAAAAGGTTTCTGTCCTATGGTATTTTTTCTACTTTACCATAGTAAAGAATGCGAATAGCCTATAATAGGCCTAAATGCGAACGAAAGAAAGAAACGTTTATAATCCCCTGCGTGAGTGAAGATTTGGGAAAAGAAACAGAGATTCCATGTTCAGTGGAATAACTAATGGAATATTGTTAAATTCTCTGCTAATCGGGTGACCAGATCGCGATTCGCAAAACAGAATACAAAGCTTAAATTTATGGACTCACGCACCTCTCTCATTAAGCATGAACCAAAATGTTTCCATGGCTGTGATGTCACATTTAATTGCTAACCTATTATTTCTTTTGTAAACAAAGCTTTGTGCTTCACTTGTGTCATATTCAAGTTAATACTGCCACAGCCCTATCAGTGGGTACCGAATATACCCGGATTCTCAGTACTACAGAAATGCGGGTACATTTTCAAAATTTCAGTACCGAAGTACCGGTACTTTTGACAACACTACTCTCTAAGTAGCAGAGCATGAAGCTTCTTTAGCAACTTCTTCTAAATAGCAGGCTGTCTGTCTTTAGTTCTTAACAGAGTAGGACCTGTGTCGATTGTGATCTTTTGTTTTGGAAGGTATGGATCGTTATGAGTTCTGACTGCCTTTCGGCGTCAGCTTGTCCTCTTGACCTTGGTGGCAACAAAGTGTGTTGTGAACTTGGCTTACTCTCTGCTTTCCCACCTCCTCCTGCAATATCAAAGAATTTAAACGGACAGTCTAGCGTGAAGAAATGCACATCCTCCAGCCCTGTCAGGACGGGTGATTGAGTTTATTGGAGCAGAAAAGGAAAATCTCCCCAGGCCGCTGCTGCTCAGCCCCCCCCTCCGTTCCTCATTGTGATGTCACATGGGGGAGGGGCCGGTCATTTCAGAGGCCCAACTCGACCCATGTCATCTGACATTACCTCAAATGCCACTTTCACATCCACTTACCTTTTCATTTATTTTCTCTTTTGCTCTCGCTTCCCATTATTACCCTGACTGTGTCTGTGTGTGCGTGTGCATGCTAGCAAGCACACTTGTTTGATCATGTCATTACTCAGTCATCACTGTTTAATGGGTTTTAACAGCTGATGTTTGGAGCAAATGTGGGCTCCTGTTAGAGCCAGTTGGTGCGCTTGGGGCCATAAAGACTCTGCCTCTTCCATCCGCAAAGCATTTGTCCTCTTCTTATTTGCTTAGATGCTTCCTGGGTTTGCCAATTTATTTTGGTTCATAATGGCCATAGATGGAGCCTTTATTTATTAAATGACTTTATTGTTATTCTGTGAAGAGACTGCAATGTTTATTTTTCTGTTGTCTTCCACTTCACTGATTTCCACTGACACAAGCAGCCAAAATTTGACAGATTTGCAAATGAAACCAAACCCCCCTGGAATGGGTGGTTTTGTACCTTATAGTTTAAAGGCAAGTTCCCCATTTGGCATTTTAAGGAGAAGTGAAAGGCTACAGTGTACATTTACTAGGTTACTACGTGTGTCCATGTGATTTTATTTCTTGGGTAGAGTAGACTTTTTTATAACACTGCATGCGAATCAGTTCAAGGAATGTTTTTATATTTATCTCTGCGGACAGCGCTTATGACCTGACATCACTTACCACATTAGTTTCAGAAATTTGGTAATTTGTAAATCTAAGATTTTTCTTTATAGGCCAATTATATCCTGTCAATCAAAAGGGTGCAGAAAGACATGTTCAGACTGCAACTCATACATACTGTGTGTGAAGAAAATCACTTTTGTGTTGAATTTTAACGCATTAACAGTTTAAAAATAGTGACTTTTTTTTCCTACATCAAATAATATTTGTAGCGCCTCCCATCCAATAATCGCAAAAAGATTTGTGCTTTATTACTTCTGATAAGAATTAAAGTTTGTTTTCAAATTCTGTCCATTTTATTATGAAATTCAAACAATAAATGGCGTTCTGACGCTCTTAAATGTGACGTGTCAGATCGCTGAAATGCCTCAGTTCAGGCGGCAGCTCGGAGCGCGAGTCTTTTCTTCCTCTTCAATACAAGTTATATCTCGAAAAACGTGCATAAACGTCAAAGGTATGTTGAAATATATTGTACAACTTATTGTACAACATTCTTACCAGAATGTCTCATGTAATCACTTTATTTGTGTTTCAACCACGGAAAGACGTCAATAAAACAGCTTGTGAACAATGTCACATCATGTCAAATTTACCTCAGGAACATTTTCTAGTGTTCACAGTTCCTAAGCTATCTACATATAAAAAAAAAAAAAAACACTAGAGATGAGCTTATTTACTGTTAATATATGTTTGTGCAAATTTGCCATGAAGACAAGTGCTTATGAAAGCTACCTTATGTGATACTAAGTTTTATACATTTCAGTTTTTATTTGAGTGTAATTATTATATCTGAAAATAAACAGCAGCTGTATATAATACCTCTGCTGTTAATTGTAACCTCTAATATTGTGTGTACCAAATGAGAGGGTTCCCTGTATAGTTTGCAACATTATTTGGGAGAGATTTTTTTTTTCCTTATGAAAAACCAGACTATCGATATCGGCCGATATCATTCTGAATAATCGGCTATTGGTGTCGGCAGAGAAATTTAGTATCGGTGCATCTCTAATAGCAATTCAACCCTACTACAATGTTAACATAAGATGCTTATATTAATGCATAAGATATGTACTTAAGTTGCAAATCAAAATGATCTTCTATGATAAATGAAATCATTCTATGTATCTCAGTCGAACCGAAACATTACTTTATTACAAGGCTATGTTGTGAGTTCTTGTCCTGTGGTGTGTCTTGAGTATTGTCGTCTGTCCCTTGTGTCAGGTCACTGGTCTGACACACACAGACTTCTGCTGAAACACATACATGACCATGTATGTGGTCAGTAATGCAGTCTCATGCGAGTGCACTTTGTTTCTCCTATTTTTATAATAATATTATGAATGAACCATCTTGTTATATCTAAAGTTTTGGTCAGACTCTGCTCAGAAAGCACAGAAATGATCGCAAATAAGTAGGCTAATGTTAACGTCAGCAGCCATGTCACTGAACAAGCAATCGTTATTATAGTTCAAAAGGGCAAACAGTCTTAAGTTATTTTATTATACAAGTTATCTCGAGATACAACAAAATGCAAAACTGCAAAGTTGCATTTGTCATAGTGACAGCGAGTAGGCTTTTAAAGCTGGAATAATGAGTGGATTAAGCATTTCAATCGGCAAGAGAGGAATAACATGGATGGAACTTTCTTGGCAAGGAGCATTGTGCATCACAGTAAGGTACAAGGAAGAAGGCTACTAACAATTAGATAAGACAACACGTTTTATTTTCACAACTTGTTTACTGACTTATTAATAGCAATTTGCTGTGGAATAGACCTATGTGCCGATTGGGTCCAGTCGGGTCTGTGTATTCCCGGCCGGGTTCGGGTCCAGCTTTCAAATAATAGACGGGTCCATGTTGGTTCCGGGTAGTACATTTATGGCATTTCTCGGTTCTGCATGGGTCCGGGTCCAACTTTCAAAATAATAGTCGGGCCTGGGTCGGTTCCGTGTAGCACATATACGGGTCTCTTCGGGTTCGGGTATGAATTTTTGGACCCGTGAAGACCTCTAGTGTGGCCGTATTCATGGTGGTGATGTCATGAGTTGGAGCACAGAGATCCTCTGGACTGCACTGGATACAAACAGCATGTGCTTTTTCTCCTGCACAGTCACTGTTCCTTCTCTCTCTCTGCCAGCCCAGCACTCACTTGTTTTTTCCTCCACTGCTCTAGCCAGCGCTGATATCATCCTCCAGCTCTCTTCACCCCCTATCTTCCTGCCAGCCTGCTCACCACGACCTGAGCATGACACCATCACATGCATGCACATAATGCATGTACTCAAGAAATCCGTGAGCTAAAAAGTGCGGAAAAGACGGGACGACATCGCAAAAGAGCCATGTTGTTTTTCACCCCACAATTCCTTTGAGTGGTTTCTGACAAACACGTCTTTCAGAGTTGAGTAATTGGAGTGTCCCTCATCCAGGCCTTTCTGGCTTCTTGTGGATAGGTTTTCCATTATTACACAAAACCTCATTTGAGCAGAGAGCCCACCCCCTTCACCCCACCAAACCCCTCTTCCCCTGCCATTCTTGCACTTCCTTTAGCCTTCCAACTCCTTTCCATTATTACCTCCTTCTTCAGGAGTGAAGATGCCCTCCCTTGCATCAGACATTGCCCTCCTACATTTTCAAACTTCGCCTGACTGTACAGAGGCTAGACCAGTTAGAGACAAACAAATTCCTGTATTAACACTTTTTGTGCATAAGCACTAACGTAACAGATGTGGTCGTAAGCACAAATATCAGTATTTGTATGTGTACTATCAGCATGCATGATACATTATGGACATGTAAAAGGTATGATTATTAGCTGCTTTGGTTGTTTGGATTTACTTTTCCATTCCTCCTCTTTAGCGGGAGGTTTTTAGCTGAGTAGACCATGGAACGTTTTACAGGCACTTTCATAAATGGCCCATTCAGTTCCCTCAAACTGCTCTCAAAAGGATCCTGTGTCGCTACAGAGAGCTCTGATACAAGCAAGAACAGTGTGCTACGTTACAGCCCCTGCTAGAAGACTTAAGAACTATATGATTGTTTTGACCATTTTCATAGGGATAATTCACCTTGAAATGAACATTCTGTTGCTTACTCACATTCAGATTGTTCTGAAGGTCTGTATCAGGGTTTTTCCAGGGTCAAAAATGGTCTTTGGAGGTGGCAGATGAACATGGTCATCCACAAACACAGTACAAAGTACCCTACCCATGTGAACTGCAAGCCCAGTACTGACAATAAATCCAAAATAAATGCAAAGAAACTGTTTGTAATATTAATTTCTATTTATTCATTAAATATAAAATTTATCACTGTCAGGATGGATCATAAAAAGTGCTTAGAACTATTTTATATTTTAATATGTAAAAAGTCACTGAAAAGTTTGTTTGAAAAGTTAGTAATAAAATGAACAGCACATTACATAGAAAAAGTGGCAGGTCCATTATTTTGCATTTACATTCCAAGACTTAATGCACTTAATGCACAGATTCCAAGACTTAATGCACAGATATACCGTTTGTTTTGTTCCATACATTGTTGTTATGATTATCACTGTCAATCGGATTCAATCACATATTTAAATGTGGTTGTTAATCCATTAACTTTGCAATGTGTAGATAGCAGCATTAAAACTATATATTATAGACAGAAAGCGAGCAAAGGTCGCTGCAATTATTATTACCGAAGCTGTTAATTACTTCAGTTCAATGCAAAGTACACAAAGTTGCACTTTTGTGAAAACTCCGTTTACAATCAATGAAGCTGTCTATTTAAGCATATTTCAAACTTTGTTGGTTATAATGAAAGGAGTCACAAGTGTGAACAAAAATTCTGCCGTTTTGAGCAGTGTTGTGTGGATTTTGACTTAAACACATCTGATTGGCCATTGCGTTCATGCGCTCAACAGGTATGTCTGTGATTGGTTACAAAACTTAATGCTGCAAAAGCATGTTGTAAATAGAAATCTTTGATGCTCTTCACAGAGTGCTTACACAAATACTCACAGGAGCGTTTTAAAGCAGCTGGCTGTCAGCCGGTACTGGCACTGTAGAACGGCAGGTATTGTCATATTAAATGATTGAATAAATCTTTGCCGGGACACTACTGTTGATCCGGAAACTGAACTGATTCGTTCACAAATCCAACTCTCTGACTCAATGATCCATGCTCATCAGTTAGAGTTAGCTCACTTGAGTGGAAGATTATCAGTGAATAATAACTTAATTCTTCAAAATATAATTTTTTTGTGTTCCAAGGATGAAGGTAATGGAAGTTTGGAACAACATGACGGTGAGTAAATTATAAATTTTCAGTTTTTAGAAAGAACAGTCCTTTTAAGTGGATTCAGGCTTTCTGATTTGGGTCTCAGTCATTCTATTCTCCTTCTAGGATTTTGACTGGTAATTCAAACTTGTAATTTCAGTAGTTGTTAGCTCTCATGTTAAATTTAAGATGGGTTGTCCTTTGTGAAACAGTGGATATTTTTTTTTTCTTTATTTTGATTTACACGTGACAGCTGGCGTAAATGTGGAAATTGTGGCCCCAATGGGGAGTGGAAACAGGATTGCCAGGATTGAATGCCTGTGCCAGCATTCAAGCTTATTTTTATTAATTGAGTTTAAATTGAAAGTTAGTGATTGACGGCTGTTCTCTCATTAGACTTATCTAGTTTACCAGCGGTGACAAATTGCCTTGCGTAATCTACCATCCTCATAAAGGGTGGGCTAATCCCAGCGAGTCCTTTCTATTACTTCGCTGCAGTGTTAATTTCACAGTTAGATGACCTCTGAAGCAATCTTAGAAAAGTTAGTTAAGCATTCATACTATTATTCCCAGTGTTCAGAGCAACCCTGCAAATGTCTTACACTTCACTTTAAGGGTATAGATTCAACTCTCTCTTATACTGTCCTGTAATTAACCGGCTGTTTGGCTGACCCGCAGGTTGAGTTCAAAATCGATGAGCTGTCAGGCTGACAGACAAATGTGATGTTTAGCTGACCTTCCATCGTTTAAAATGCTGAAGTGATTGTTTTGTGTGGATGTTTCTCATTGAGCACATTATTTTCAGTCAGATTGGTGGTCTGCAGGGTCCACGGGTCAAGCGCGTGAGCCCAGGTGAAGGAAATGGCAGCGGGCTGTTAGTACAGTGACTCTCAGTCAGACAGGCCTACAAAGGGCTTCTTCAGCACTGTGTCCCATCACTGGCTGGCCTAGAGAACAGAGGTTTCTCACACAGCCTGTGAGCGGGAAGCAGAGCACTGTTAAACACACTCACCCCACCTTACCTCACCTTACAGCCGAGGCTACTTTTAGACCTGGAGTCATACTGCTGTACGCAGGCTTTTCCACTTGCTCTTCTGATTAAAAAACCAGCAGGACTCATGCGGAGCCTCCTAATTGATGTGTGTAATGAATAGGGCTACATTAGCGCAGTGTGGCACATCTGTTGTCCTAGCAGGAAGTTAACAAAGCAAAAGCACACATCAAGATAAACCTACTCAATACTACACAATACACAGTCCCATCAGTCATAGCACTTAAAGCTGGTCTGAATTAATGGTTGATGAGATGATTTCTTTAATGTTGTTGCTGATATCTAGAGAGCAGGGTGGCCAGTATAATGCTGATAAATACATATTACATTTTTATGATGCAATATGAGACATGCATGATCACTGAAATTAAATGAGCACTTGCAATTGGTGTATTGTTATATTTTTGTTGCAGGGTGTTAATGTGTTTCATTGACTTTGTACGTTGATTTCTCCTGTTTGTGTTTTGCAGAACCAGTAGCATTCTCAGCAGAGACAACCCTCCCGACAAGAGGCCCAAAAGTGATAAGCTGCCCGGTACCCCTACACATGAGTTTGACCCTACAGGCAAGTGAAGATGGGCACTTTTTCATACTTGCCTTTCACACTCACACTTTCTTTCTTTACTCATACAGAATAGTAGTGTTTAGCTGCACTTAGGAGTGTCCTAACTGCTCGTGTGTGTGTGTGTGTGTGTTTGTGTGTGTGTGGACCGAAGCACACTGCTTCTCTCACACGGTCTCTTCAGACTCTAAAATGGAAACAGTTTCCTCCCCACACAGCACAGATGGAAGGCTGTGCCTGTCCACTAACTGCAGTGGAACGGCTTTAAACAGCGGCATGATTCATACTTGCTGACCATAAACGATGCACATGTTCCTGGCCCCGGTTTTGGCAGTTGAAAGACATTGTCAGTGTGTTTTTCTTTCAAGTTTTGCCTCTGTTTTTCCTCTCAGCTGCTGGTGAGAGTAGAGAAGGAAAAGCAGTCCTGTGCATGGCCGCTAATGTGAGGTTTATGGTGAAGAACAATGTGATAATCGTATCGATTAAAATACGATTCACATCGTTTGGAATGAGAGATGTTTTCCTGTTCGTCTGAAAGTCTGTTGTGTGCCTGAATGAGATAATGGCAGAATTTTCTCAGGGGTCTTTTCAAAGATTTCTGAGCTATTCTGAAGCAGTTTTCACAAGTGCATAGTTTTATTGATTGCGTTTTGACCTGACGTAAATGTCTCACTTTCACAGTTAGAGGCAATAGTGGTGAATAGAGGATGTGATGCATGTTTATTGTGGATGTTCCTCTGGTGTTGGACTCTCCTCATCTGATGCATGACTAAACCATCTTAACCACGGTGTCCTCTAGGGCTGGGCGATATAGCTAAAAATATGAAATATTTTTTCATTCTTTTGACAATATCTGATGTTTGTTCTGAATAATTTTTTTTTTTTTTTTTTTTTTTCTTCAGTCAGAGGAACCATAATTTTGACCAAACAGTCATTGTTGTCAAGTACAAAGAGTTTAATGCAAAAAAGAAATATATAACATTATATAACATAAAATAATAATAAACAGTAGTATTTACATACAATTATTTTTTGTAAAAACAAAATTAGTAAAATTTAAAAATTCCAGTTGGAAAATGCAAGTGTCAGAGTTTAATCAGCCTTTTTGCACATCCGGTTGCATGTCCAGAAGTCACTGGGTTTTTTTTTTTTTTATGTGTTTATGGTTAAATGCCTGAAATAAGGTTTGCAGTTAACACAAGCTCAAGATATTTTGACGTTTTATTCTAAAACATAAAATCTATCGGTAATACCCTACTCATATTTTTTTTTTTTTTTTTTAAAGCTTTTACTTGTCTTGAAAAAGGCAGTTGCTAACAAGCTAACAAGTGGCTTAATGAGACGATGGAAGTTGTCACAATCGGGGACATTAAGTGCCATCAGACCGAAAAGGGAAAACTCATCTAATCACTAGTTCGTTTTTACAGCCTCAAGCTCTTGCAAACTATTCTAACTCAAACTTTCCAACTTGTAGTTTTTAAATAAAGACTGAAAGAGGGAGTCGAAGCTTAATAGTTGTGAAATTCAAGTCATTCAACCGTGGTGTTCTTTTTTTTATAGCCTAACTTCTGGGAAATTGTTTAGGCTACAAAATTTATAAAAGTTATTTATACGTGAAAATTATCTTGATGAGCAAAACGTGGAAGAATTCGAAACTTTTGTTGGTCACAGGGCTAATTTTCAGCAATAAGTCAAAAATAAGGGAAATCCTATTGGGTTTTTGTCAAGGGACCCAGGGCGATACTAACTTCTGGGTTGGCCTAAAAAAAAATACATCATCACTACAACACTATTGCAGTGGACATTTTGAAATGTTTAATGGAAATGAATTGAACTTACAAACATAAAGAGATGTCAACATTAAGACAATGTCAAATTTCGAGGCCAAACAAAATGATTTATTTAGTAAATAAAAATCGCATTAAAATCAATGCAGTATTTACAATGTTACTTAATTTAAAATTTCCAGAAAAAATAATTTGAGAATATATTGGCCTTTGATATATCGCCCAACCCTAATATCTTTCTAATATTCCTTTAGGAGTGTCTGAGAAGTGTGGCTCTTTTGTGTGATAAATTTCAGCCCAAAGTTGTATATCCTTACTTAAAGATGGAAACAATTGTCATAAATCTTATATATCCTGTTAAACAATATCACTGATTACATTTTTGAGAGAAATTTGAGTTGGTCTGGCTAATCAGATCCACAATTTGCTCTCTCATAAGATGCGTTAAGATGCATCATTGTGTAACCACTTTAGAGAATGTTATCTCTCGTTAAAGCACTTTTCACCCCAAACTGGGTTGGTTATATCTGCATTTGTGCCGATCATTGATTTCTGTGTTAACACCTGGGGACCTTAATACCTGAACACCTTATTAATCATTTCACGGGGAGACACTTTGTTAATATGTAATACCTTTGTGAATTCACTGCTTATCAATAGACAATGACCCACTCCAAAACAGCCACACTTTGTGTATTTGTGCCATTGCTCATTTTTTTCATTTGAGTCCTCTCTCTGTGTCCTCTGTGATGTGTGCGTGTGTGTCCTGTGTTGTGTATCATGATGTTGTGTTGCTCAGACGTGCTGGTGCAGAAGAGTGGCTTTGTAGTGGCTGACAGGAGAGCTGAGTCTTGTGGTAAGATGATCGCACTGTTGCTGTGTTTCTAGCTCTCTTTCCTCCTGATAGGGGGAATCTTCTTCTGCACTGTGAAGTTCAAGTGTTATCAGCATTTATTTAAGTTCAGCTTTTCTACTGAGTTGATTTTGTGCTGTGTGCGTTTATTGGACAATAACAGATTAACATTATTCTTGATGACTCAGAGAGAGTCTGAATGCTCAGTTTAAAGACCTGATTACTATTTATACTTAAAGGGTTAGTTTACCCAAAAATGAAAATTATGTCATTACTCACCCTCAATGCGTTCCACACCTGTAAGACCTTCATTCATCTCCAACCTTAATATTATAAAGCGACGAGAATACTTTTTGTGTGCCAAAAATAACAAAATAGCAGCTTTATTCCACAATATCTAGTGATGGGCAATTTCAAAACACTGATTCATGAAGCTTAGAAGCTTTACGAATCATTTGAATCATTCACTTTGAAGCTTCATGAAGCAGTGTTTTGAAATCGCCCATCACTAGATAGTGTGGAATAAAGCTGCTATTTTGTTATTTTTGGCACTCAAAAAGTATTCTCGTCGCTTTATAATATTAAGGTTGAACCACTGTAGTCACATGAACTGTTTCAAATATGTTTTTAGTAGCTTTCTGGGCATTGAAAAAGGGAGTGTTGCTGGCGATGCAGGCCTTACTGACCCATCGGATTTTATCAAAAATATCTTAATTTCTGTTCTGAAGATGAACGGAGGTTTTACAGGTTTTGAATGACATGAGGGTGAGTAATTAATGACTGAATTTTCATTTTTGGGTGAACTAACCCTTTAATTCAGTTCCATTCAAGGTTATTTGTATAGCACTTTTCACAATACATATTGTTTCAAATGCTTCACAGAAAATGCTTGTTTCAGTGATACAATTAGAAGGTATTGTTTCTGTTATTTGCCACTTGGTGATTGACTTTTACTTCAATTACATTGCACTATTTCATATTTATATCTTTTTTTATAAGTGAACAAAGTGAAAAAATGGTACTCTTCTTTGTGCTGTTTGAGTGATCAAAAATTATTCATAAGTCAAAAAGTCATTTGATCAAAAATACATTAAAACTGTAATATTGTGAAATATCATTATATAACCTTTCTATTTTAATATTTTAAAATGTAATTTATTCCTGTGATATCAAAGCTGAATGTTCAGCATCATTACTCCAGTCTTCAGTGTCACATGATCCTTCAGAAATCATTCTAATATGCTGATTTGCTGCTCAAGAAACATTTCCTTTTTATTATCATGAAAATGGTTGTGTTTGTTAATATTTTTGTGGAAACCCTTATGGTTTTTTCATGATTCTTTGAATAGAAAGTTCAGAACAGCATTCATTTGAAATACTTTTTGTAACAATACATAATGTGAACAGTTAATTTAACATTGAAACCATTATTTAAAAGCTTTGGGCAGAATGTAATTTTGTTTCATTTAATTCTCATAAAAGAGAAACTATTATGTGTTCAAATTGAATGCTAATAAAAAATGTATTTAGAGGACAATTCAGCACATTTTCTTTCATTAACTCCAGAAAATGTTTTATTTTTTAAATTTAATTAATTAATTAATTTATTTGTTATATCAATAATTTATCTTATTTATTGACAGCTCCAGTGAAATTTTGAGGGTTAAATCTGATAGACAGCGTCTGTATGGTGTCCACTTAACAAAAGCCAAACTTACCAAGCCAGAATAACTTTGTCTTGTAGAAAACATACAATACATTTGCAACATTACATTGGTTAGCATGTAAAAGGATCATTTATCACTTTGTTCAAAGTTTAATACAGTATTTCAACTCAAGTCATGACGATGTAAATCCGGTAACTTTCACATGACACATGCAAGGATACCAGGAAGATAAATGGCATAACGATACATAAACCACAGTTTATCAGCAGAAAACTCAACATTGGAAGTTCATTTAGAAAAACTGTTTTTACTGAATAACTTGTGAAAAGCTTCACAGAAGCTTTATATTTCTGCTAAATCCTTCAGTCATCCAGTAGACATCCATTGCAAGTGCATTGCTGAACTGTTTTTACAAATGAGGGACCACTTTTTTTTTTCCCGTGATAATCGACAGCCTACTGCAGACACTGATGATAGAGCTCAAGTCATATTTATAACTTTTTTTTTTTTTTAAATAATTGAAGGTATTTTACAAAGGACATCTTGAAGACAGATGTAGATTTGTCTCTGTGTGACTTTTTGATCGGTTTACATTGCTCATTTCTGTTAGTACTGTGGTTTTTGTATTCAGATCTGATTGGACAAGCTATTAGTTTTAAAAGCAGGCCCATCTCTCAAGCTAGCAGTATTAGATGACCGTGATAACCCACACCTCCACAGCTATCATTTCCTATATCTGTCCATTATTCTGGGACGCTGGCTAGATTTTAATTGGATTAAGAGATTGATGCGTACATTTAACAACTCTGCTCTCTCTGATTGTTTTTCATTTTCATTTTTTTTTTTTTTTTTATGTTGCCAAGTACTTTGTCTTTGACTGTCTGCACTTACTTGCACTGTCATTTCAATCATGTATTGGAGTCATTGCTACTGTAATCTGCTTTGATAGGCCTCTCCTGGTGAATATTTAATAAAGACATTGACAGTCAAGTAAAATCAGTTTCGTAACTCCCTTCTTATAATGTTTTCTCTCTTGTTCTCTCCCTCCCTCCAGGGCTGGTTCAGAGATGCGTGATCATTCAGAAAGATGAGAACGGCTTTGGGCTGACTGTCAGTGGGGACAACCCTGTTTTCGTACAACTCGTCAAACAGGGTAATACGCCAGTCTAAGATGCCTATCTTTCTTTCTCCGCCCCCATCAGGTCCTGTGGGCATCTGTCGCAGGGACTCTCCCCTCCCCAGGCTGATATGACTTGGCTGCAGGTCAGAAATGGAGCTGATGTGCTCTGACCAGGGCCAATTAGAGAACACATAAAGCATCGTAAAGGAGGCTGCATACTCATTGAATAAAGTAGAAGGAACTATAAACAATCCCATAGACCTTAGTCAGGGTCTACGGGATTTTTAAATTTGAGCAAAATGAAGGGACTGTAGTACAGTCTTTTCAATGGACTGTACTATTGTTTAACAAGACAATTGTTCAGCTTTTTCCACAAAAATGTCAGTAGACAAAACTCCATAAAACAGTTTTGAGAGTTGTGAAAATTAATTGTAAAAATGACTGAATGCATGACTGTCCCAAACAGCTTTGTTTTCATACAAGTAAATTTCAATATGCTGCCTACTCTGACTAAGGTATTTTGTTTTTGTTTTTTTGTTTTATTTATCTCAGTCTGTATGGTGCTCCTTTAGGACGCAGTGCACAATATTCTCTGGAACTGTGTCCTAATACACTCATAATTGCTCAGTTTTCTAAAAGTTTACCACTTTGTACACATTGTAGTGAACAAGTCATCCAGTCTGTAAGAGACAGTGAATGCTCGAATGCACAAAATGGAGGTTTCATCATTTGCAAAATGACAGTAAAAACCAATTTGTGTGCAGTGTAAATGGAGCACATAAACCACAAAGCAATTTGCTAAAAACCACCCAGAACCCCTTTAGCAACCTTGTAGCAGCGCTCTGGCAACCACCCACCATACTAGATAACACTTTCATACTCAGTGTAAAACTTCATAATCATCATCTGTCTTTCGGTAGATGGAGCTGCCATGCGTGCAGGTGTTCAGACGGGGGACAGGATCATTAAGGTGAGGCACTTGCAGATACAAGGTTATTATATGGAGCTGCCCACCCCTTCTCTCTTTTCACCACTGCATTTCTGCATCTGTCTATTCTGCCACCTGCTGGTCACAAAATGACCTCATGTTTGTGTCGGTGTAGAAGGAGAACTTGCATGCATATGTTTGTATAGTTAGAGTTTAATGCATTTTGAATTTTTTCTCCTCTGCTTTAGGTGAACGGGACCTTGGTGACACAATCAAACCATGTGGAAGTGGTGAATTTAATCAAATGTGAGTATAAACCATATGTTTAAATAAAGATGGACACCTCATGGTTCCACCGCTGACCCAAATTCATTTGTTCTTCACAGCCGGTTCATATGTGGCCCTCACAGTATTAGGCCGACCTCCGGGGTTGCCCCAGATCCCCCTCTCTGAGGTAAATGTGGGTCTCGGGTCACCGGGGTGTTTCGGGGACCCTTTTATTACATCTCCCAATTCTTACAATGCAGTGGAATGCACCTCCTCTCCCCTTGTACCATGGGTAAGCTCCCCATACCTTTTTTGTTGTCTTGTTTTTCATTTTTGTTTTTGTTGTCAGCTTACTTCCTCATCTCTCTCCTCCAATTAAATTACGTATTCAATATTTATCATTTGCTCCTCCTTGTCATATCTCAACCCAACCCTATGTAGGAAGAGAACAGTGCTTCACACAACCAAAGATTGGACAACAAGAGGATGGTGTCCAAGGAGCAACAGGACATGCAGGTCAGAATCTAAATATCAGACTTAAAACTACTGGTTTGAAGTAGACACATAGGCTATTTTCAATTTCACATAGTGTGTCTGTCAGTAAAGTGTTACAGTTACAGAGCTGTATTGTTGCAGTATGACTTAAGTTGATAAGAATGAGGCCTTTCCTGTTGGGAGGTAACTTAGGCTCCAGTATAGCTGATAAGTGAGAGGGCAGACCTAAGTCCCTCCCACTATGTTTCGACACAGTGTAGTTTTACCACCTTCATAGTGCTTGTAAACACAGATCTGTCATTCTGATTTTCTGGAGAGCGACATAGAAGTAGACCTTTATAATATAATAAATATAACCATTGAGTACAGAGTAGAGCAACATGTCAGAGCGGTTGTTAGACTGCATTTGTCTTTTGCCTTTTGACTGGGGGTCTGAGAGGTCTGATTATATAGAATATGAAAATGTATGAAAATTTAACTGGAGTGTAGGAGGCCTGATTATACAGTATATGAAAATTTCTTATTCTTTAGGGACTAAGGGAGGACTACAGCAGAACTCCTACAGCCAAACCACTACGGGACATCCAGGAAGCCAAGAAGTACATTCCACAGCAGGGCCAGCTCAACAGGGCTACACATGTATGACATTTCTGACCAGTTTCAATGATATTCACATTCTAAACATCACCAACACACCGTTTGGAGTGGTGGTTGACCAACATGAATATAGATATATATTCATATTTATTTGAAATTGAAGCTTGAACTTACTAAAAAACAACTATTTGTAAATTATTTTTCCTATTATTCTTCTTTTTTTTTCAGCTTTTTTTTTAGTTTGAAATGTTGCTGTTTGGACATGAAAAAAGTTTGCGAAGTTAGTTACATAGCACAAATTCACTCCAAAGGGAGTTATTCTCTATATCAGCAAGCACTGTATCTGAAATCCCTGAAACGTCTCGTTTGTAGTCTTGAGTTTCCATCCGGGAATGTACATATCACAATATCCTTCATTTAAAGGCATATGCAAAAAATGGGTGAGGCCTGGTTGAGTTGTGCTAGTAATTTGTTGAAATTCGCGTTTATGGTAAGGGGCATGACATTTCTGAAACACGGTCGAAGCGGTTGACCAATCACAACACACAACACTGGTCCAGGCAACCAATCAGTTGCACTTTTTTGGAAGGAGGGGCTTCATAGAGACAAGAACTAAACAGAGCATTACTGACAGACTGGGAAGAGAGGTGCTGCAATAATGTGAAATATGTGAAGAAATATATATATATTTTTAACATTCTAGCATGAAAGCCTATTCTAGGAGACCCCCATAAAACAAAATGGGGGGGGGGGGGACTTTGAAAATTGGCTAAATAGCTCCCCTTTCAAAAAAATTATAGTTCCATTATAGTAATTTGTTACTAGAATATAGGTTGTCAAAAGGCTGGATGGTGATAGTTATTGGCCAATAGTGTGGTGATAGTGGTGATAGTTATGCTAATCTATTGGTCTGATCGATTATATCACTTGACCGCTTTTTAGAAGACAATGATAAAATATCATGAATATTGTTGAATAATGCCATAAATCTGTGCTTTAGGAGGGTCTGTGTCTCAGGAACAATGAAGATGGCTGTTGGGTGGATGAGGATCAATATAAGGGAGATTTCAGCCCGGAGGGTTTCTGGAGTGGAAGTTCAGTATCAGCTGTAAGTGGACTATGCGCTCTTTTTCTTTGAGATGTCTTCACTGGTCTCAGTTAAACAGTGGCACTTATCATGAGTATACTCAGTAGCACTTGTTCCTTTATTCCCTGTGGTATAATTAATTGTGTATATGGTGTGACAGGTTCAGCGCCAGTTCTGTCCGGCCTCTCCAGAGAGCCAAAGGGACTCCAACTGTTCCAGTCCGAAGAGCACCCCTAGAGACAGCTTCAACTCCTGCCCATCCCCTGAGGTCGAGGATGGCTCTGACCTGGTGAGAACCATTGCTTTTGACAGACCTTATCGTCTGATTTCAGATCAGCAAAATTGTCACACCTCTCTGCTTCCTGCTGTAGGATTCTCGTTTCCAATCCTCGATAGGGAGCCCACCCTCCCGCCTGGCTTCGGAAATCATTGCTGCTGAAGATGATGACTTTGACACAGAGCGAGAGCAGGTATTCTCAATTCCGTTCCCTCAGTGCAGTAACCTTGATCTTGGTCACCTGACTCTCTAAACTGATCTAATGTGTTCCAGGTGAATGGCCAGTGCAGCTGCTTCCAGAGTATTGAGCTGCTCAAGACTCGCCCCGCTCATCTTGCTGCCTTCCTGCACCATGTGATCTCCCAGTTTGACCCTGCGCCTCTGGTGAGTTCCAGCAGTAGTTAGCAGTGCTTGCTTATGCAGGCAAGACTATTGCTATCGGTCATGCTTTTCTAAGCAATCAGATTAGATTTATGGTATCGCCTTACAGACAATAAAATTGACAAAGAATCTAGGGCTGCCCCCGACTAAAGTTTTTTTTTCTAGTCGAGTAGTAGTCGTTTATTTAAGCCATTAGTTGACTAATCGCACGTTTATATTAACTGAATTACTTAAATGTGTACTGAGGAGAATGCTAAACCATAATGAGCATTTAATATACATGCTTAATATAGCCTATTCCATGCTCAATCGCGCACACTAAGCTTGCCGCAAAGCACCAGCAAAAGTAATGATTATGAATGTTTCGAGGGAAAAAAAATAGCAAGGACACAATTTAATTATTTATAAACTAGTGTTTTCTGAATCACTGTCAGCTGCAAAGATGAAGTTGAAGATGCTGCCTCGCCATCTCCGCAGTATAGTGAACGTGACTAAAGAGAGAAATGCACCTTTCTTTACGTAACAGAGTGTATTTCTTTTCGATTTGAATTGGTTCATTTAAAAGTAGACATTTCAAGCTTTCTATATATATTTTTGTGAGGTAAGTAGCCTATACGCTGAGTTTCGGTTCATTTTTGAGATATGCATCCTGTTGATTTTTTATTTTAAAAAATCACAACGTTTTATTGTTATTATGATTTTAAATAAAAGTAGACCATTGCAGTTTTGAATGATGTATTACTCTTATTTGTATGACCAAAATTAATGGAGTATTTCAAGTTGCTTCCACTGTTCAGGAAAAATGCAAGTGATTGCGCCAGAGCCTCCATGTCACGCAGTACTTTAGCTTCCACTCTCTCCACAAACACTTGGATATGCACCTAATAAATAGCGCACATTTTAGGTTAACATTTAACGTTATGAATCCCACTGAATCCGTCTTCCCTCCACAGCTCTGCTACCTGTACGCTGACCTCTACAAACAGACCAACTCCAAAGAAATGCGGCGCATCTTCATGGACTTCTTGACGTTCTTCATAGACCGGGGGGCAGTAAGTGGAGCTTTTTTTTTCCCTTCTCGCTCTAACCCGTCATTGTCTGCACTGTCTTGGTGTCATTTGGTCTGCGGGCATGTTGAGGCAAAAGCCTGGATCCACCCAGATCAACCGTGCCTTTTGTCCTGAGAGGTGTGTGGAGGGATACTCCTTTCCCAGCACCCTCAGGGTCAGGAAGAAAACGCTCTCCCAGACAACCTTTTACCTCCACGGTCATCACATGTTGTTGTTCTCAAACTCAGTGTTAGATTGTGAGTGTGTGCAAGTCTTCCCTGCAGCAAACTTTGTTCTCTTTCTGCCAGATGGATGGGTAGTTCATTTGGAAAATCGTACATATTTTTTCCCAGAGCTCAGCTGTTTTGTTACCTTGTTATTTTAGTGTTTGTAGTTGTTTTGCAGGCAAAAAAATAAATAAATAAAACTTCTTCTTTTGTCAGAAATCCCTTTTTAATTTATTATTTTCGTTCCACAGAATTTGAAGGTCGCTGTGCCTGAATCCATCTCCACTGAGCTCGGTAAGCACAGTTAATTTTAGAAGCGTCTTAATGGAAGCGCAAAACTCATTCTCACCCTCGCAGTGTTGTTTCAACAGTCGTGTTTCTGTGTTCATTTCAACATCCAACCACATAATCATTTCTCAGCCCTCGGTGGGAAACCTGCAGTTGTTCTGAAGGCACAAATCCTGTTTAACATTCATGTTGGCTCTCCATGTAATTATGGATTTAGCATCTAAAGCACTTGGTCACTCTGACCATGTGTCATGTTGACATTGCTTGAAGAGACAACATGTTTAGTGACGATTACCCTCTGTATGGCCCATATGAACTGTTTCCTGTTGTTTACTGATCATAAACGGGTGTGTTCGTGTGCCATGTATTTGTGAGAAACGTTTTGTTTATATACCTAGCTGTAGGTTGGGACATTCGAGGATGTTTTTTTTTTTTTTTTTTTTAACATTGTAAAAATGTAACAAGTTTTCTTTTAGGGTTAGTCTAAAGCAGTTATAATGAAGTTTTATATAAAAGATTTTAAGTCTATCATTTGACCCCATTTAGTCTATCATTTGACCCCCACTTACTAAATGTGTATGTGGGCTGATTTGTCCTTAAAAGACTGTAAAACCTGACATTGCCTAGATTGTTGGACAAGCTAAGGGTCTCCTTGAGTACAATGGCTCAATTAACTTGCTAGATAATGCTTTGATTAAAATGTAAAAATGCGAAAAGGATTCTGTGATGATGGTTAGGGTCTAGAATTCTTAAATCAACTTAAAAACCGTAAACGTGTAAAGGAGGTGATACACGGGGCAACTTCTTGAGCAATATTGCTGGGCAATGTTTTCGGCAACCTGGTGAGACACAGGGCAACTAATTAGGGCATTTAGAGAGGAGCAAATCTATTGCCAACCCAATAAATACTTTATTATTAAACACTCGTTAGTTCAACTATTTAATATATATATATACAAATATTTTTATTAAATATAAATGCCTTTCCAATCGATACGTGATGGGAAAAGGGAGAAGAGCAAGTTTGGCAAAAGGCGAATATGAACCCAGGTTGATTGCGTCAAAAGCTACTTTTGCATGCCATACTCCCTATGTCCTACGCCGCTGCAGACGTTAATTGAAACTCGTCAATTTAGCATTTAACTAAAGATATTCTGGTGAATATCTTTAGTTTGACACATGACAACTTACCAGCGTAAAAAGATAAAGTTCATGCTCCTTTTCTTCACTCCACTGCCCCTGAAAGGTAAGGTCAAGCTGGTCACATGATCGGCTGCTAGCATTCTGATTGGAGTGTCTCAAAAAAAAATCTAAAGTACCCATATAGAAATTTGTTGCTCATTCTCAATGGGAAAGTGCCCAAGCAACATCGCTCGGCAACATTGCTCAAAACGTTGCCCCGTGTATCATCACATTAAGATTACTCTTTATTTTTGCGTATGTGTTGTCAGAGCGGCGGAGACCAGAACTGATTCCTGAGGAATTACACAGGCAGTATATACAGACAATGCAGGAAATGCTCCTTCCTGATGTTCAGAGAAACTTGGAGGACTTCAGGTCAGGAATATAGACATTCACCATCAGAGCTATCCTGTAATCCACATTGTTCTCATTCAGATTGACAGTAACACATGGACAGTAACACCTACAAAACATCTGCATTCACTCTTACAGGCAGAAGCGCAGTATGGGTTTGACCCTGGCTGATGTAGCGCTGTCTCGCCTGGACTCTGAACAGCTGGCTGTACAGAGAGAGAGATCCTATGCTGAAAACATCCTCACCAAGATAGATGACATTCTGTGAGAATCTCACACACACTGTTAATCACTCCACATTAGGGCTGGGTGATATATTGAATAGTAATGATAAATCTCCAGTGATTTTACTGACAATATTCAACAAGTAAACTTTTTATTTGGCTATAAATTTAATCTTGCAAAAACTTTAAAATTGAAACCAATAACATTTATTCATAAATATGTTAAATAGCAAATAATATATGTATGTCAAATTAATATTTTGTGTTCAGTTATTTACTTACATGGCAAGTTGCCATATAATAAGTGGGATAATTTCACAGTGAGGCCTTGTATCAACCTGAAGAGGTTTTTTTTTTTTTACAAAACAATCTGCTGACTATACCCATTTCCTATACCCACAAGCCCCCCTTTTTATAACTCTGGGCAACCCAGTTTGGGAACCACTGCTTTAGCCCTATTATTTATGAATTTCAGAGTAAATACATATATATATATATATATATATATATATATATATAT
Source organism: Hypophthalmichthys molitrix (assembly GCA_037950675.1). Lineage (NCBI taxonomy): Eukaryota > Metazoa > Chordata > Actinopteri > Cypriniformes > Xenocyprididae > Hypophthalmichthys > Hypophthalmichthys molitrix. The sequence goes on from CM075506.1 coordinate 15,072,857, forward strand.
ATATATATATATATATATATATATATATATATATATATATATATATCAAATACTATCCAGCCCTACTCCACATACTCAAGATTGCCTCCTAAATGACTGTCCTCCATATTTACACATGTGTCTCTTTCAGGTCGACTACACAACCCACAGAAGAGGAGAAATGGTGAGGCTTTTTCATGTTTTCCTCCGGCAAACCTCATCCATAATGATCGACAATAAAGACATTAAAGATGAGGGTTATTTGATTGTGCGTAAAGACGTTGTGTTGGATTTGTTTGTAAATTGTCAGCCTGGGGTGCCAGCGCACTGACACTTGACACAAATGCAAGATGCTGCAGAACAGAGCGACTTAATGAGATTTCTAATCTTCTTGCATTTCCTAGTCCTCATTTACCATAATGTAGGCAAACATATTTGAGATGCCATATGGAAACACCGCAAGCCTGTATGATTTATAAATGTACAGGACATATGTGAGAAGATAGATGGGGAACTCGTGTGGGTGTCCATGTGAGTTTTGTGACATATGGCAGAAGGCACAATAAGATTGGAGTCATGTGGAACAGAAGGAGTTGGCCACATGGAGCCAACAGCACTCAACAGGCACAATACTAATCTAAATTAGGAATTAAAATACTTTGATACTCAGCGTTGTGCTCTAGTTACTGAAGTTGGACAAGGAGCAGAAAAAAGTCAAATTCATCCCTAAAACTGAGTTTTGTCTCTTCCAGCACCACGATACAGTATGTGATCTTTATGTACATGAAGCATCTGGGAGTTCGGGTGAAAGAGCAACGAAACCTGGAGTCCAAACGAGTTCGAATTAATTTCCTTCCTTCCAAACTGCGGGTATATGCTCATACCATTTCCATCTGCCTCATATTTTTTCACATTTCAACCACATTAACTTTGTTCCAAAACCTAGTCAGCTGCCTTGCTATCTACATACAGTATGCAATTATCTTCTAAGGGAACATCCTAGCAGAAACTCATTTGACTGGTTTGGAACACTCTACGTACAATAGTTTAACATAAGTATAGTTTTGCGTTAACTTGTTAATCAAATAAACAGAAATAGATAACACACATGTTAAGTCTAAAAAATAATTGTAAAATGAAAACGATCCACACAATACATCCATTATAAACTTTTTTCTCAGATGTATTGTTTAATTTAGCTTGTTTCATAAATGATATATTCATTGCTGTCGTAGAAACTGGCTAAAAGAAGGTGTCATATGCATTTTTGTAAGAAAAATATCCATATTTAAATCTTTATTAAGTATAATAAGTAGCTTCGGATAGACACGCATCGATTTGCGGCAGAAGAGTAACCTCTGACCTGACGCATGAAGCAATGATGAACGCTATGTGTGCAAAGGATACAGCAAAACAAAACCCAGGTCACGAATTAGAAGTCTAAAACGAGAAATTTTAAAGAGAAATGTCGGAGGATTTTGATATAAGAGAAGAGGAGCTTGAGTTTGTTGCACAGCCCTATTTACGATTACGATACTCCTACATCCTGCATCATGCATCGCATCAGGGGTTGCTCTTGTGGCGCAGTATGCATACGGTCGTCTGCCAGAAGCTAGTTATTTTAGATTTTAAAGTTTTAAATATGGATATTTTTCTTACAAAAGCCCATCGTTTCATTCCAGAAGGCCTTTATTAACCCCCTGGAGCTGTATCAATTATTATTATTATTATTATGATGGATGGATGCATTTTTTGGGGCATTTTTTTGGGCTTTTTTTGCCCCCCCCCCCATTCACTACCATTATAAAGCTTGGAAGAGCCAGGATATTTTTAAATATATCTCAGATAGTGTTCGTCTGATACAAGATAGTCGTATACACCTAGGATGGCTTGAGGATGGGTGTACTAATCCTTTAAGTTGCCTTCGTGTCCGTAGCATGCTTATGATGTCTTGAAATGCTGCCCCTGTAGGCAGTTTACTAGGTTTTGGAACAGAGCAATTATCTTCTCAGTCTTTCCATGGCAAAGCCGTTACCCTGAGGATAGTTGTTTTATCCTTCCTGAACAGAAAAGCAAAACAGAAAAGGAAGGGGAGGAGAAACTGAAAAGACCTCGCTTCCCCATCCGGGTTCCCCCGCGGTGGCCCAGTCGCGTCGATTCAGTACCGTGTAAGTCTAACAAAAAGTTCTACAACCTCCAGCTATTGAAGACACTTTTTTTCTTAAGGCTTCGAACTTTTTTTTTTTTTTTATCCATCATTAATTAATGGCTGGTTTGAGAAAATGTACCAGACATATCATACATTGTTTACCAGCCACAAAACTGTTCTTATATTATTTAATTAAAAACAGGCATTTTAGTTTATTTAACACATTAACATGTTGAAACTGTCTACATTTGTTTTAATATGTTCAAGCTATACAGGTAAACTGAATTAAACTAAAATGAGAACACATAAATATCAGTCATATTTGTTAGGTCCCTTTGTGAATATCCATATTTCACATTTTACAATATAATGTTGTAATGCTTAAATTCACTTACAGAGTTTAAAGCGAATGATTTTAGCTTTTAGTGCTGTACTTTTAATGTATTTACAAAAAAAGTTGAATATATATATATATATATATATATATATATATATATGTAAATATATATATATATATATATATATATATATATATATATATATATATATATATATATATATATAGTTACATATTTATATATTTATATACATACACTACCAGTCAAAAGTTTGAAATCGGTAAGATTTTTAATGTTTTTAAAAGAAGTTTCGTCTGCTCACCAAGGCTGCATTTATTTAATTAAAAATACAGTAAAAACAGTAATATTGTGAAATATTATTACAATTTAAAATACCTGTTTTCTGTTTGAATATATTTTATAAAGTAATTTATTCCTGTGATGGCAAAGCTGAATTTTCAGCATCATTACTCCAGTCTTCAGTGTCACATGATCCTTCAGAAATCATTCTAATATGCTGATCTGCTGCTCAAGAAACATTTATGATTATTATCAATGTTGAAAACAGTTGTGTACTTGTTTTTCAGGATTCCTTGATGAATAGAAAGTTCAAAAGAACAGCATTTATCTGATGAAATTAATACTTTTATTCAGCAAGGATGCATTAAATCGATCAAAAGTGATAGTAAAGACATTTATAATGTTACAAAAGATTATATTTCAAATAAATGCTGTTCTTTTGAACTTTCTATTCATCAAAAAATCCTGAAAAAAAAAAAAATATTGTACACAATAAATGTTTCTTGAGCAGCAGATCAGCATATTAGAATGATTTCTGAAGGATCATGTGACACTGAAGACTGGAGTAATGATGCTGAAAATTCAGCTTTGATCACAGGAATAAATTACTTTATAAAATATATTCAAACAGAAAACAGTTATTTTAAATTGTAATAATATTTCACAATATTACTGTTTTTACTGTATTTTTAATTAAAATGCAGCCTTGGTGAGCAGACGAAACTTCTTTTAAAAACATTAAAAATCTTACCGATTCCAAACTTTTGACTGGGTGTGTGTGTGTGTGTGTGGTGTGTGTGTGTGGTGTGTGTGTGGTGTGTGTGTGGTGTGTGTGTGGTGTGTGTGTGGTGTGTGTGTGTGTGTGTGTGTGTGTGTATATGTGTGTATATATATTATTGTGTGTATATATATTACAGTGCTCAGCGTAAATGAGTACACCCCCTTTGAAAAGTAACATTTTAAACAATATCTCAATGAACACACAAACAATTTCCAAAATGTTGACAAGACTAAGTTTAATATAACATCTGTTTAACTTATAACATGAAAGTAATAATATAACTTAGATTACACATTTTTCAGTTTACTTAAATTAGGGTGATGCAAAAATGAGTATACCCCACAACAAAAACTACTACATCTAGTACTTTGTTTGGCCTCCATGATTTTTAATGACAGCACCAAGTATATAAGTTGGCGACATTTTGTAACATCTATCTTTTTCCATTCTTCAAGAATGACCTCTTTTAGAGACTGGATGCTCAATGGAGAGTGATGCTCAACTTGTCTCTTCAGAATTCCCCATAGGTGTTCGATTGGGTTCAGATCAGGAGCCACTAAATCACTTTTACCCTATTCTTCTTCAGAAATCCAACAGTGGCCTTAGATGTGTTTAGGATCATTGTCATGTTGGAAAAGTGCACGACGACCGAGAGCACGGAGTGATAGTAGCATCTTCTCTTTCAGTATAGAGCAGTACATCCGTGAATTCATGATGCCATCAATGAAATGCAGCTCTCTGACACCAGCAGCACTCATGCAGCCCCACATAAGGACACTGCCAACACCATGTTTCACTGTAGGCACCATGCATTTTTCTTTGTATTCCTCACCTTTGCGACGCCATACATTTTTGAAGCCATCAGTTCCAAAAACATTTATCTTGGTCTCATCACTCCAGAGTATAGAGTCCCAATAGTCTTCATCTTTGTCAGCATGGGCTCTGGCAAACTCTAGGCGGACTTTTTTTTGTGCCTGGGCTTTAGGAGAGGCTTCTTACAAGGACGGCACCCATGCATGCCATTCCTCTACAGTGTACGCCGTATTGTGTCACAAGAAATAGTCACCCCAGTTTGGCTTTCTACTTCTTTAGATAACTGCAGTGAACTTACATGCCGATTTTCTTCAACCCTTCTCATCAGAAGACACTCCTGTCGGGGTGGTAACTTCCGTGGGCGACTTGGACGTCTCTGTGAGATGGTTGCAGTTCCATCTTTTTTAAATTTTTGTACCACTTTTGCTACAGTATTCTGACTGATAAGTAAAGCTTTGCTGATCTTCTTGTAGCCTTCACCTTTCTGGTGTAAAGAAATTATTTTCTTTCTCAGGTCTTGTGAAATTTCTCTTCCATGTGGTGCCATTGCTGACAGCACGAAATGGGAAGGGGTTTTAATACCCTTTTATAGTCAACTGTCTGCTGGACACCTGTGTAATGAATAATTAGACTCACCTGTGGTTGAATTCTTGTTAAATTAGACATTTGTAGTCTAAAATTTAGCTTTGCTCCAGTGACTTTCAGTGGGGTGTACTCATCACCCTAATTTGAGTAAAACTGAAAATTTTGTTCTCCAAGTTATATTATTAACCTTACTTTCATGTCAAGTTAAACAGATGTTATATAAAACTTAGTCTTGTCAACATTTTGAAAATTGTTTTTGTGTTCATTGAGAATTAATAGATATTGTTTAAAATGTTACTTTTCAAAGGGGGTGCAGTCATTTACGCTGAGCACTGTATATTATTTTATTTTAAATTTTAATAGTATTTCACAATATTTTATCAAAGATTTTGATCAAATACATGCAGCCTTGGTGAGCATAAGTGATTTTCAAAAACATAAAAACATCTTACCGACCACAAACTTTTGAACAGTAGTGTAGTTAATGCTAGGCCTAAAAGGTTGCGATTTCTGGCTATTTTTAAACGCTGAAGACCTGCCCTCATTTTGCTTTCCTTCCTCTGGGTGATGAAAGATTCATATTGATGCTGAATCTTGTTTGGTGTGTGTGTTTGAGCAGCTGGGAGGGCCGGGGACATCATCAAGCAAAGGCCTCAGAAGCAGATGTCTCAGCCTGCCATGGGCGGGTCAGACCTGATAGAAGGTGGACGTTTGCGGGGCAGTCAGTCGAGTGAGGGCTCAGACCTCTTACAGAGCCCGGGGTTGATCACCTCTCCCCCCTTCAGCGCCTCTTATAGCTCACCAACAGACCCCTCTGTCAGGGACCCAGAGTTTAGTGAGTACAGCATCTCCATCTCATTCATCTGAGCAATCATTCCTTTCATTTCCCGGGCATGCTGTCTGAGACTGAGCCTGTTCTGTGTCCTCAGATATGAGCCCATCTGCAGTGGTTCCCCGGCTCAGTGATGGGGTGCAGTCTGGAGATGTGCTGGACAGCATCTACCCAGACTACATCCCATACAACATGGACCAGCTAGATGACGACAGAGATGGAGACAGGTGCATACTTTAAAGCTTTGCAGCAAACAATATCTGTTCAGACTTACTTGTAATATAGTACCTCTACATGCAGTCACATTTACCATTGCTCAGCAAAATTCAAAAAGTCCAGCCATTTTAGTAGATAATGCAAAAGGGCGAAAAAGTTCCTCAGATTTTGCTTGTTGCTAATATGACCACTCCTTTAGTGTTTGATGCTAAAGCACGAGTAATTCAACTTCTGTTCTCACTGTGTTAAAGGCCAGGACACACCAACCCATCATCAAAGATCTAGTGGCAACTGAGCCTCATGTCGGCTGCGTCGGGGAAAAAATATGTGCTTGAACACACCGAAAGAACTTCAACTGACTGTCAAATAGCATGCGCCTTCTTCGCCTGCGTATAAAGGAGATAACTGTCTATTTAAGCAGATATATTTGTCTATATTCGTCATTCAAAAAGGGAAAGCCAAACTAAGACTGCATGTATACAAACCATAAACAAAGCAGCGCCTACTTACCGTTTTGAATATCAATCATGCTGATCTTGACTTTATTCCACTCCGCTCATTTTATTATATAAATATTTGTGCATTCGAGTGCTCAGGTAAGATGACATAAAATTAGAACAACCTTCTGTCTGTGCCGTCATGACTTATTTGCTTGCTTTCATAACTTTTGCTTATATTCTCGTGAACTGACTCGTTTGCTATACTGAACAGCCAATCAAAGCTTTCTCTGTCTCTCCGACGGCCCAACGCCGATTCAACATGTCAAATCGGCTGAAAAAAAGCCGCCTAGGACCAACTTCACCTCAGTGGAACACACTGAGAAAACTTAGTTGGCCGATGCACAAAAAAGCATTTAAAAATGACTGATTTTAGTTTTCAGTGTTTATTTTTAATGTGACACGATATAGGATTTTAATATCCGTCGTTTATTGGTTATTAGCCATAACATATTGGCCAGGATTTTTATATCAGTGCTGTAACTTTTTGTCATTGAAGTGGGCATGTGTGTGTACTGTTTTCCAGACTCCTTGATGTGGGCACACCTAAACTCAGTCGAAGGTACTGGTCACTAGCTACTGTCACTCACATCACTCTATACACCGTATCCTAACCAGAAGCAACATGATAAAGCGGCTAATTCACTAATTTTCTCCACCGCCTGGTTTCTATTTTGTGCTAGATTGTGAAATCTTGTTTGTCCAAACTGTATACCAACATAAATATATATTAAACATCAAATATCTACTGATTGACTGAGGTTATACCACAACGCACAGTACCACAACGAACAACGAACATTTTTCCCATAACTTTTTCCATAACACCTAGTTAGAATACAGTGTTATCCCTCTTTTTGATGGGCTTCTTGTGTGTATGCCCTTTTATTGTGCACCAACTTCACATTCAGATACACACTGAGCTTAATGAGAGAGTAAATTTATGCACGATCTCCTCCCTCCCAGGTTTGAGGAGCTGCAGAGTGAGGATGATCAGGGGAGTGATGTTTACTCTGATGTAGATCCTCCAAACTGGCAGCAGCTGGTCGGGCGTGATGTTTTAGCTGGCCTGACACCCCACGAGATCAAGAGACAAGAAGTCATTAATGGTACGATCTTGTTCGTTTTTTACTACATGAATCAGGCAGGTGCACTGTAGATCTGTAGGTTTAATATCCACAAAGTATTCTGTTAGAGGTGGTGTTTTGTTACAGTAGTAGATTTGGTGTTCAAACATTTTGAAGTAACCCTCTGATGCTCTTAGAACTGTTCTACACGGAGCGAGCCCATGTACGCATGTTGAAGGTCCTAGACAGTGTCTTCTACCAGAAACTCACCCGAGAAAACATACTGCCCTCTGCTGACATCAAGAACATATTCACCAACCTGGAGGAAATCATCCAATTGCACAGTATGTTTTCTTCCAAAATACATTTTCTTTGATAAATCGCCACATATGTCTCATCATGGCATCTGATCTTTTAAATTTCAGTAAGGATAGCAGATCAAATGACAGCGATACGCAAGAAGAACGAGTCGTCGGTCATCGACCGCATAGGAGATGAGGTGCTGTCTTGGGTAAGGCCTTGTGTTTTGCTTGTATCCTGTAGCTGTTATAGTAGGTCTTCTCTGGGTGATAAGACTCTCAACCACCCACCCACAAATCCTCTGGCTTGCTGTTTTGCAGTTCAGTGGTGGAGAGGAGGAGAAGATCAAGCAAGCAGTGGGCACTTTCTGCAGTAACCAGCCCTTCGCCCTGGAGCTCATCAAATCCCGGCAAAAGAAGGACCAGCGTTTCACCTCCTTCATGCAGGTGGGTCAAGCCTCCTTTCTCGCCACAGGGCCACAAGAGCTGTGAATTATGCAAATGTTTGGACCATTCCAAGCATACATTAGTGTTGGTTTATGATATTTTTAATGTTTGTTATAATTATTAGTTATTTATTAGTTATTTCTCATTAATATTATAATTATTAATTAATATGTATTAATTAATTAATGTTAATATCAGTTATGTAAAATATAATATATTTTATAACATTAATTTAAAAAATCTTTTAGGAGGAACAAAATGCATTAATGTATGATTTCACTTGCAATTGTTTTTATTTTAATCAATTGACAGCTATAAGAATTTTACAACAAATAGCAATTATTATTCTATAATATCAATAAATGAATGTTAATATTAATTATGTAATATTTTAATGTATAATATTATATATTATAATATTAGTATGATGTATTTTTTCTTTTGGGGAACAGAATGCATTAACTGAAATTACATTTTTGAAAGCCCTACTAATTTCACAACAAACAACAGGTTTGCTCATTTGATGCAGTGTTACAGCAGGAGAGATGTTTTATCTAAAGTAATCTCTGAATTGTTAATAGTATCAGCTTTGCCTGGCAGCCAAACATCAGAGAAAACGGAAGACAAAAGACATTTTGTTTAATTGGAGCTATATTTGTAGGATATACTGTAGGATTTGCTTATCTTGAAGATAAGAGTTTATTAACCTTAGGCAAATGTAGTTGTTCGGAGTCTTGAGCGTGTTGAGAGCTTGTGTTTTTCTCTGCACTGTGTTTATCATGTGGCAGAAGTGGATGCAGGGAACACAGAGAGGAAGACTTGAGATTTAACAACCTTTCCACATACGCTGCGTTTTCTGAAATCAACCGCACTTCTCTCCATTGAGAAGACTAGTGTGTAAGCACTAGAACATAAAGGTGTAATAAAAATGTCAAATCTGTTATACTCTTTGTGCTTTTGAGATGTATATTAGAGAAAGTACAGTTTTTCACATTTTAAAGAAGCAGTTCACCCAAAATCATCATGTACTTACTGTCATGTTGTTCCAAATCCATCTGACTGACTGACTTCTGTGGAACAGAAAAGGAGATAGTTTAGAGAATGTTCACACTGCTCTTTTTCATACACTGAAAATGAATGGTAACCAATGAGAGCAAAGGTGTAGGGGAATATTTTCAGTGAATAACGACATATTTTGGTCTGTTCCTCACACAAAGCTATTGTATGACCTCAACAGACACATGTATACTGCACTTCTATGTTGCTATTTTGTCTTGGTCACTCTTCACTAATTGTCTGGAACAGTGTTATTTTAGTATTATTTCTATACTATTACAGTAATAATATTTTGAATTAGCCTTAGTTTTTATTTAAGTTTTAATTTTAAAATTAGTTTTAAAATGTTTTATTAGTTTATTTGTATATTTAGCTTTAATTTATTTTTATTGCTGTTTTAGTTTCAGTAATTTTAGTACTTAAAATGAAACGCATTTCAGTTAGTTACAAATGCAACATTTCTAATTTTTGTTTAAATGAAAATTTTCCATCTTATATTTGTTATATTTCAGCTTTATTTTAATTAAAACTATTATTAATAGTGTTAGTGGAATCTATTTTTAATTGCTTTAGTTAACAATAACAACACTGGAATGGAAAACAGCAGCATGAACCTCTTGCCTAACATCTCCTTTTGTCACCTACAGAAGAAAGTTAAGACGGGTTTAAAAGAATAGATTGAATAAATGACAGTATATTCATTTTTTTATAAAACTATCCCTGTGATGGGTGACATGAAGATGTTTGTGAGAGAAAAGACAGTATATTTACACATTTCAGATGTTTTTTTATGCTTAAAAACATCAGTGATTCAACTTATATACCTTGCTGACAGATCACAGTATTGTGACTTGGAGAGGATTACTTTTCTTACTTGAGTGAAGGGTAAAATCCACACTGAAGTGTATTATTCATGATGTTGGAGACTCTTGATAACAAGGAAATATGCATAAGATTAGGGAGGATTTTGTTTTGGATTTGCATGTACTGTTGTCCTCAATTTCTTGTTTGATTGTCTCTGCACCATTTGCAGGAGGCTGAAAGCAATCGCCTGTGTCGACGACTACAGCTAAAGGATATCATCCCTGCAGAGATGCAGAGGTTCACCAAGTACCCCCTACTGATGGACAACATTGCCAAGTACACAGGTATCCTCTTCCTTCATACACCCACATCTCCATTTGCCTCCAATAGTCTATTTGATATAAATTAAATGAACACTTATTTGACATGATACTTAAATGAAATTGACAAATATTTTAAAACAAAATGAACAAAGCTGTTTGATCGATCAGCCTGGCCAGTATATCACTCGTCTTAATGGCTACGTTTGGGATTGACATTCATGTTTACTAACAAGAGTAACTCAGGTTGTCCTGTGCACTTAACAGATTTCTCGTTCTCAAACTCTTGTTTTCTTCATTTTCCATAACCTGTGAGACGTTGTCAGTCCAAACAGTAGTGATTGACAGCAAAGAATTATTCATGACGCTTTCATCTAGGTATGTCAGTGATGTGACAGACAGTTAGTTGTCGACCGGATTAACCAAACCCACTCAAAATTCAGTTGTGAATCCTTAAAATTTTAAGGAAGTCACTTCCGTTATTAAATGCAGTTGACCATCTCTTTCAAAGCTCTGTATAAAGCCCAGAACACACCAAGCCAACGGTCGGCTGTCGGGCAGTTTTTGTTCACCGGGCCGACTAAGTTTTCTCAGTGTGTTCAGCACCATCGGCTGAAGTTGGTCCTCGTCTGCTTTTTTTCGGCCGATTCGACATGTTGAATCAACGTCGGAGCTCGTCGGTCAGTCTGCCCATCTGATCATTTTGATTGGCTGTTCAGCTACTGCCACCTGCTGGCACGGAAAGGCATTTCTTCTTATGCAGGTGCAGAACAGACGTGCTACTTGGCCGTCGGGTGTCGAACATCGTTGTCTGCTTTTGTCGCCACTAGTTCGTCGGCTTGGTGTGTTTTGGGCTTAAGACCTCAAGACAACCATTATTATCAACATTGATGATTATAAGAAATGCAGAAATCAGCATATTAGAATGAATTCTGAAGGATAATGTGACACTGATGACTGGAGTGACATACAACATACAAATTAATTATGAACATATTTGCTGTAAGGAAGCAGAAATGTTTTTTTGTTGTTGTTGTTAACAAAACTATATGATGATTTGTTTTTTGTTTTCCTCATGGTACATTTTGTCATTTTCTAAGATTTTTATTTTCCATAAAATTTTCCACAGTCCCCATCACTCCTTTGCGGTCCCTATGCAACTGCGTTTCCTGCCTGGACACAAACCATTAGTAAATTAGGGCTATGCCAGCTCTTAAATCCCTATTATTATTCTGAAATGTTCTGAAGGAGGAACTTTCAAAGTGTCTCTTAGATTATTTGGCAGCCGTGTTAAATTGTGGTTCTCTTGGCATTGTCAGAGGAAGGCAATAAATGTAAAGTATAACTAGCTATTAAGGAGGAGGTGATTCTCCTTATATTCATCTGAGCTTGACAGTAGTCTCAGTGTTGGGCACTAGAGGAAATAGAGGGCACTTGGCTGGCCAGGATGTTCTTAAAGAGTTGATTAGTATCTTCTTGAAATATGTGTGCATGTACATTATGTATCTTCCTTACTGACAGATGAGGCAGAGGAGAAAGACAAAGTGAGACGAGCAGCCGAATGCTGTCGACAAATTCTCAACCATGTCAACCAGTCTGTGAAGGAGTCCGAGAATAAACAGGTAAGCAGTGCATCTTGATCGGGCTGCCACTCTCTCACTCTCGCTCAGCAGACAGCCCAAGGATGGCAGATTTTATAGCCTGAGGTCAGCTCAAAGGAAGGACTGGAAAACCAAAACTTAATGATTGTCAATACTCATCTATAGGTTGAAAGCATCTGAGTCCTCTTACATCAGCCCAGAAACTGCTTTTAGAGTAGAAACAGGGATGATCCAACCTTTATACTGCTGGAGATTATTAATAAGGAAACTCATTAAAAATAGGCCGGATTGGAAAATCTAATCTTTTCCCATGTCTACAGTATATTTCTTAAAAGATTGCAGCTCTCAATGTTTTTTTGTTTTTTTTTTATCATAAAAGGTTGGCCAATGATAATGGATTCTGCAGCATAAATATATTGTTTATGTCCTACAGAGACTGGAAGACTACCAGAGACGGCTGGACCTCTCTTCCCTCAAGCAGAGCGAGAACCCCATGATCTCAGAGTTTAAGGTTAGTACTGATCATACAAATTATTCTACGATCTTTCCCGGAGAACTGTATTTGAGGAGCAGAGAATAGTAGGTTATTCCACCTGTTTTAGTTGTCACGTGGATTGGCATCAATCACATTCCATGTGTCATTTTTACTAAAACAGTATTTTGAGGAGCTGAAATCAGGTTAGTATTCATTCAGACAGACACAAATGATTTTTTTTGGCATGTCTGATCCATTTAGTAGCAAAAACAAAATCCAAACCCCATCCATAGTTTGAAATGACATTAACAATATAATTTAAGTGTTACTACTATTATAGTGTTTAATAATATTTTGAATTAGCATTAGTATTTTGAGTTTTCATTCTAATTTTAGTTTTAGTAAATTTGTGCTTCTGTTATTTTTGTTTGCTTCAGTTTTAGTACTTATTTTATTTAATCTAATATTTATATTTTATTCTTTTTATTATTTATTCTATTATTCTAGCTTTATTTCAATTAACAAAAAACTATATTAAATTGATTAAGTGCACATTTACACAACGGCGATGTACTAAAAATGGAAACGTTTTTCCTTTACGTTTTTCGGTTACAGGCGACAACGTTGTCAAAATGATCCCCGTTCACACGGATCTGCGAAAATGACTAAAAACGCTGTATTATGCCTCCAGGCCAGTAGTTGGCGATGTCACTTTGTAAAGAAACACTACATACCAATAGACTGAATATGTAATACGCATGCATATGATGTCACCAATTTCACAAATTTTAGTTTTTGTAGTTTACATGGGATCATTTTCAAAAACTTGTACTTTGAAACCCGTTTTCAAAAGTTTGTGTTTTCAGACCCCCAAAACGCAGTTGTTGTGTAAATGAACTGGCAAAACATACATTTTTCTGTTTTTTTGTTTAAAACGGTGTTGTGTAAACGGCAATATAAAATATACGGCCAATAAAATCACTTAATTTACAATAAAAACACTAGACTGTAACAACACACAAAAAGCGTTGCCATGTCCACAGGTGTCTAAATTTACCCATTAATGCTCATATGTGGCATTCACTATTATGTAGTAACTAATATAGATATGATGGACATTTACTACCCTGTCTGAAAATATGGATTCAGTTTTATTATTTGCAAAATGTCTGTGTAAACAATCAGTCAGTCCACGTAAGGATCAGATTTGAAAAGAAAATCTAAATTGTGCGCTGTGAACAAAATTAGTGAGTCCTTTCTAGTAACAACTATTTTAAGGATGCAAGTTGTTTGTCTCACAGAATCTGGATCTCACTAAAAGAAAGATGGTCCATGAGGGTCCTCTGTCCTGGAAGATTAACAAAGACAAAACTATTGGTAAGTCACTGCTCTCAATCTTCCCAAGGCTGGTTTCTGATGATTATATAATAACTCTGGTGTCTGTTTTTGTGTCAGAGCTATATACTTTACTCCTGGAAGACATCCTGGTGCTTCTGCAGAAGCAGGATGAGCGTTTTATTCTCAGGTGTCACAGTAAGAACCTCGCAGGAACAGCTGACACGAAACACATATTCAGTCCCATCATCAAGCTCAGCACTGTGCTGGTGCGCTCGGTGGCGACAGGTGAGCGTCTGCCATCTCATTTGTCAAACCCTCTCCCCACGTATATTTGAAGAGTGAATCCTTATAGGTTTCCTTTATTTCCCCAGATAACAGATCATTTTTTGTCATCTCCATGTCCAAAAACGGAGCTCAGATCTATGAGCTGATGGCCCAAACAGTGTCCGAGCAGAGAATGTAAGTTTTGGACATTTCTCTCCTTATGATGTTTCTGCAAGCCACGACTTTCTCATTTATAGAGACGTGTTTATTCTCTGTCTTTGTATCAGGTGGCAACGACAGATCGCTCAGAGGGCAGAAATTACGAACGCCAAACCCCACAGCATCATTCCTTTGCCTCAGCACGAGTGAGTCCCTTACTACTTACTACTGATCTCATCTTAGTTAACATTACTAAAGTGTTTGTTCTTACTGACCTGTGACCTATGATGTGAATTGCGTCACTACACTGCCATTCACAACTCCTCTTCCGCAGCCTCATAGGATTGTAAAGTGTCCATTGGACTACTGGTTTTGTAGATAAACGATGATATCGTGGATCGGCGATAGCCAGAGATATCGACAAAACTGTCAGCTATCTGCGATATCAAGATGATTTGGCATTTCCAATTAATGTATTAATAATAATAATAATAATTATTATTATTATTATTATTATTACTATTACTATTATTAAATATTACAATTCATTTGCCCCAGCATTATTTCATAGCGCATTACCTCACAACCGACAGGATAATTATTTTATTATCCTGCAAGGATAATAAAAGATTAGATAATTTAGCTTACTCCTCAAAACATTAAGGTCTGTTATACATAGAGTTATATAATTAAAGCTATATAATAACAGTCTATAATAGCGCCAAATAATGTAATAATTAGTCATCATTGAAAATTAGGAGCAGCTTTATTTCAAACACTGACTTTCAAAAACAACTTGTTTAACATGAAATACTTCTCATTTTTTCACTACATATGGGCCACGAGAAATATAGAAAATAAATTAAGATAAGTTATATACCATTATCTATGGAACCTTGTTTCTGCCACAGAATAAAAAATAAAAAGGTAATTGCGAGTTTATATCTCACATTTCTGACTTTTTTTCTTACAATTGTTTGATATAAACTCTCAATTGCGAGTTATAAAGTCAGAATTGCATGATTATAAACTGGTAATTCTGACTTTTTTTCTCAGAATATTGAGATATGAACTCACAATTGTGAGTTATAGTCAGAATTGTTTGATATAAACTCGCAATTGCAAGAAAATGTCAGACTTGAGAGCTGATTTTTTTTTTTTTTTTTTTTTTTTTTTTTTTTCCTCCTCAGAACTGGACTTGAAAGTTCACAATTAAAAGTTAATATACAGTATCACGACTCTGAGAAAAGAAGTCAGAATTGCAGGAAATAAACTTGCAATTGCGAGAGAAATATCAGAATTGCGAGATATAATCTTGTGAGATGCTGAAAGCTCGGTCAGTGTTTACTTTTACTTTCTGTAGTGAATAATTGACTGGGGTTTGAGATTTCTTCGCCGGCATAACTCTCACGCGAAGTTTGCACATTACTTGTGCGATATCCACTGGCTCACCTTCATGGTTTAAAATATTTCCAATATTGCGACATGACATTTTTCTTTATCACCAAGTCCATCTTTGCTCATAAAATGGACAATTCACATTTTGCAGGTGTCATTTCCCGTGATAATAAAAGTAAATAATTAAATAAATGTGTACATAAACAAGTAAATTAATGATCAAATACATGATCAAATATGCCTAAGTAAAAAAAACACGGACAGTATTGTGTATCAGCGATCTCACATGCTGACGAGTATCTTGTATGGTTTTATGAATACTGTGATTTCGAGCATACTATTTTCATGCACTGTTTTAGCACTCCTACTATATAGTAGGGAAGTATGCAGCTCTTCACTGACAGTTGTCACCTTGATAACTAAGTACACTTGGTTATGTAAGGTACATTCCTTTGTCATTTATATTCGCTATTTTTCAAATGCCTTTTATGTATAGGTTTTATTGTTACTCTTGTCCCAGTCCCAGACTTTAAATGTTACAAACATAAAAATGTCAATCTTTTAAGAACTTTCTTGGGGGCAGAACTGTTCATTATTGTGGAAATCACATAACTTGATTTTGTATTTTTTGAAAAAATTTCACAACAATATTAAAATGGTTTATGATAATTATTGATAATTCTTTGTTTAGATTGTAGTTATATAGATATAAATGGTTATATATAATGGAATTATGTACAACATTTTTATGTTTGTAACATTTAAAGCCTGGGACTAGGACAAGAGTAACAATAAAACCTATACATAAAAGGCATTTGAAAAGTAGCAAATATAAATGATAAAGGAACGTACCTTACATAACTGTTCAACTGTATTCTAGTGGCGACAGAGACGGTGTCGAGTTAAGCAAGTTCAGCAAAGGCTCTGAACGGATCTCCACAGGAAGCATCCAGTCCGCAGGTAGCTGTGCATGTACAAACGCTTCTCTGATTGTAAAAGTGTTGATTGCCACCATACTCAGCTCGAGCCTTCATCATCTGTCCTCAGAGAAAGACAGCGAATTTTCGCCCTCAGCAGCCCTGCAGGACTCTGTCCCAGACTCCAACCCTGAGGAAGAGGGCCAGGTCCCAAGAGCTGGCAGGGATGGCTCATATCTGGACTCTGAACTCTTGAACGGCAGGGACACAGACTCTCTATCCTGTTCATCTAAAGCAGATGAGGCCCTTAAAACCTGTAAGCATTAGCTGCATTAGCTTAAGTACATATCACTTTGATATCATGTTTTATCTTTGGTAACTTGAAATAACAAACATGAAATAATTTACATTATAATAAAATGTGCTTGACCAACATCTTAACAATGCCAGATACCATGAGTTAAGGCTACTGTGACTTTGTTTTGGCTGCTTCTCAGCATTGGGAGGCAGTTGTCTGTGTGCCTGCCAACTCAAGAAAATGACAATTCAGCCTCTATTGATTAAAACAACTCCAGAAAAGGCTTATTTATTTTGCAAGTGTCTTTTAATTGGTTTAGTATCTAACAATAAAAGATCTTCTGTACTTGTGCTTCCTAATGGGAATTACTTCTGCTGAAAACAACAAATATATGAACTCTGAACAGTTTGTTTCAGTGAAACATGGGCTAAAAATGAGCAATAAATTCATAAAGCATATATTAATTTGTTAATGTTAGTTAATAAAAATGTTCATGTTTCTTCACAGTGCATTAACTAATTTGAACAGGACTTCTGATCTTAAAAATGCATTAGTAAATGTTGAGATAATCTTAAGATTAATAAATGCTTTTTAAGTATTGTTCATGTTAAATAATGTAGTTAATTAATGTTAACAAATTAAACTTTATTGTAAAGTGTTACTAAAAGACACACTGAATTCTTTTGTCATCTCATAGTCCCTGATAGTTCGTTGTGGCATATCTTATATATATATATATATATATATATATATATATATATATATATATATATATATATATATATATATATATATATATATATATATATATATATACACGCATACATCCTTTAATATTTTCCAATAACACCATACTTAGATGTATATTGTTATGTTTTTTTTTTTTTTTGGTTTTTTTTTTGGTTTCTTTGTTTGTTTGTTTTTAGTTAAGGATAGTCCACTCCAAAATGTTGATAACCAAACAGTTTCAGTTCCCATTAACTTTTATTGGATGGACAAAAAAATACAATACAATTACCAAAATTCTTCAAAATATCTTTGTGCACCTCAGAAGAAAGTCAGTCTTACAGGTTTAAAATGACATAAGGTAAATGATGAGAGATTTTTCATTTTTGGGTGAACTATCCCTTAAATGAGCGTATTTATTATAATTCCTATTGTCACAGTTTGTTGCAGCACAAATTCATCTATAAATATTTTTTCTGATTCTGTTAGATTCATGAACAAATAATTTAGACATGTTTTGTGAAACAGTTTAAAAGACATTTCTCTCAAAATCACACTTGTCTTGTATGTTGTGTTAGCGTCTTCATTTCAGGTAGCAGTGTATCATTTTATTAAGGTCTGTGTACATGTGATCATGTTTTTCAGTGGCGGCGCTGAAGCAGGTGTTGGTGACTCAGCTGATGGCTCAGGATGAGGGTGAGCGATTGGGCCGATCGGCCGGCAGTCGTCTCCTCAGGACCACCTCTTTACGCACACCGGTGGAGCACAGCTCTGCTCGCACCCCTAGTCGAGCTCAGGACTACACTTCTGGAGATACGGGCTTCTATGAGTGCCCAGAAGACTACGGTGAGTGTTTGACCTAGAAACTTTGCTGTATTGAGGAAATTCCGGCTTGTAGAGAGTTAGATGCATGTAGTAGAAAAATAGTAAAGCGGTGTGGCAGTGCACCTGCTCTGACATCCAGGTGATCCAGCTAATTGTAGTTGTGCTTTTCAGCAGCCTACCTGGTTCTGGAGGGGTACGGCGGCTCCGGCGAGAGCAGTACAGATGACGATATTCAGGTCGGGAGAAAGGAGCCGAGTTTGGCGCACAGCTGTGCTGCCGACTCGGGCATCAGCCTGAAGTTCTCCTCGCCCTCCTCAGGCAGCACGTCTCGCCTCAGCAGACAGGTCCTCTCACATCTTCGCTGCCTGCAGGCCAACCTCAACCACCTCAAGGTCTGTCTGCTCTCAACCGTCTCTGAATTTTAAGGCTTCATCATAAATCAAATATTCACATTATTTTGCGATATAAAACATTGTGATCTTGATGATGATTTGCACTTTTTATGACCATTAAGTTTCTTAAAGTCTGGGTCATTAGACTAGTTTAGTGATCCTTGTCTTGCAACTTGCTAGTATGTGAGTGTATTTTTATAGTCAGTTATTTTGATCCACCATTACCGCATTGCTGATTATTTTTATCTAATAACGGAGAAGAGTTGATCTTAAATAATTTATTTTATTCTGTTATATATAAACAAAGTATAATATTTTTGTGTAATAATATATATATTAAATGGTTAAACAATCATTAAAAATAAATATAAATAATAATAATTTTATTATTTTTGTTAATGATTTATTAATAGTTTACTGTGGCTGAGTCGGTAACAATTTGACTAATATCTTGGTAACGTTTTTTCAGGAGATGGAAACAAAGTATTATAATCTACTTCGCCAAAGGCCCGTTGGGTCATCCGCAGATGGCGACGAGAGCAGAGGTACCGTCAACACACTGACTGCTAAACATTTTTAAATCAAACTGTCATTGGCATTGCGTTCCTGTTTCAGGGTTATTCCATCATTCCTCTCTGTCTTATTCCTTCCACAGATAAGAAATAGAGTGGCAGAAGTTCCCGGCTCCTGTGATGACGGGGGCATCGCTTCTATCTGTAACATGCTCCGCACAAGCCTGTCTTCCTCACTGCTGAACACCTCCATCCAAAAATGAGGGGAATATTCTAACAAGGCCTCTTGCTTCTGTCAGCATTCGTCAATTAGGGAAGACGGACTGTCTCCTCTCAGCCTTACCTGTCCCGAGTACATGTCCTCATTCCAGCGAACGTGGGCAGCCCAGTCGTCTCCTTCCCCTGCAGCTAGAGAACGGAGAACTTTACCAAATTGTACAAAGCTGTGTGTTTAAAATATATATGTAAGAAACACAAGTTGAGAAAGGATTTTTTTTTTTAAACTAATGTATTAAGGTTTTTTTTTCCTTTTTTAAATCCCAAGATGTATTTATTTTTCATTTTAGTGTTTTCCATGTTTCTCGCATGCTTTTGGCTGTTGAAACTCTCAAGCCGTCTGTCGCTGTAGGCTTCAGTATGACTGAACAGGGCGAGTGCTTCAGAATTCAGACTCTTTTCTCCCCCCACAATTTTTTTTGCGTGGAAACCCATATCTGTGCATTACATGAAGAGAAGTTTTTCTTAAGGCCTCTCTGTTCCTTCAGCCAGCTGACATTCCTCCCAGAGCCCTGGACTCATTCATTTGCCCCTGAGAACCTCCTGCTGAGATGATGAGTGGATGGAGCTCAGGCTCTCCTGGTCTGCAGCTACATTTTGATGACTGCAAAAAGAGAAGAATTACCATCAAAATGGAAAGTGATGCAAAACTCAGAAATAAAGTTGTAATGACAAAACGTCTGTATTAATCAATTTGGCTTCATTTTTGGCGTTTTTCACTGGATGAGAATAATGAGAACAGGTGCTGGAATATTCATGACCCAGAACGGTAATTCTAGCAGCTTGTCAATCAAAACTACATCAGCATATTATTTGAAACTGAAAGCCCTGCACTCTTAAAAATAATAGTCCCAAAAGTGGGTTTTTGCAGCGATGCCATAGAGAAACCATTTTGGGTTCCCCAAAGAACCTTTCAGTGAACAGATCTTAAAGTAGGTTAAATTTTGTGGGCAAAAAGCATCCTTTGTTCATTACCAGTTGTGTAACGATGCATAAAATGCAGCTTACTCGAGTCCCATACAAACTAAGCAGCTTTCTGTTGGTCAACAAAATTAAGTCACCTGTTTAAAGTTTAACAAACTTGAATGCAATGCGAAATGTTGGTGCCGCGGACGAAATTCCAGATTGCATGGATTCCTATCAAAATGACTGCATTTCCTTAAAAAAATTTGCTGAAAAACGGTAGGCCTGAATGTGACCACACTTTTAGTGTGAAGAAAGTGACGTGACGTATGGCCAAGTATGGTATCCCATCTATATTTATAGTCTTTGCCCATTATTTATAGTCTTTGTGCTCCGCATTTCACCCATCCAAGTGCAAATACACACACACACACACACCCAGAGCAGTGGGCAGCCATTTTTGCTGTGGCACCCAGGAAGTGATTGGGGGTCAGGTGCTTTGCTCAAGGGCACCTCAGTTCTGGGTAATGAGCATTAATGCAAACAGGTAAGGGGGAAAAAAGGTGGGGCGGGGGCCTGCTCTGCACGGAATTTTTTAAAAAGATATCTGCTTTACATGCTCATTTGTAGTTACTTGAAGGGATTTTTAAATTTATTTTTTATTACCTAAACCCCCGGTTTCACAGACGAGGCTTAAACTAGTCCTAGACTAAAGTGCATGTTTGAGCTGTTTTAACTGAAAGAAACTTGTACTGACAGATCTAAAAATATGTCACTGCCATTGTTTTGTCTTTGATGCACACTAGTGATCTTTTTGTCTAGTGTATGTTTATAAAAGCTACTTAAATATCCTAATTGAACTAAAACCTAATCCCGGTTTAGGCTAAACCCTGTCTGTGAAACCGGGCCTATATGTCCAAAACTAATTTTTCATTAATTTTTTTAAAAAACAATTAACATGTAGGCCTAACGTTTTACCAAAATCAACATTTGGTCAAAATCTTGTTTTATAAAAGATGAAGTGCTATGCAGGCTATCTAAGACAATCTTGGCTGATTAGACGGCAATACTGAGCTAAACTGCAAACTCCCTCAAATACATAAAATATTACCCTTTATAGACATAGTTTTAAAGTAAAGAGTAAAGGAAACGCTGTACAGTACTTATTGAAACAACCAGTTCTTTATTTACATTTTTTTCTCAACAAGACAGGAAGCTTTTTAGCATTAGTACTACAAAATGGATAGCAAAGAATGTGAGCATAATTAATGCTCTAATTATGTGCTGCCACAGTGAATGATTGGAAATTTTGTTTGCTTTTTGAAGAGCAAGGCAAGGCTGTCTCATAAACCAGCTAAATGCCATGCTTTATCGTTATTCCTCACCAAGAGTACATAAAACATAAACTAAACTGTGCAGTCATCATTCACACTTACAACGTTTTATGATCAATACCAATTTGCTTGCGCTATGATTCTTTACTTGACACGCCCACTGTGTAAATTATGCCCCGACTTTCAGTGTGGAGAAACTTTAAAGGACTTTCTATGAGTGATTTTTGAGTAAGTGTGTTGCGGTTTGTTTTGTCACCTCTAAAACGCTTGTATTTTGTATAAATATTCTTTGTGTAAGTATTATCTGTAATAATGTGATATATTATGAAAGAACATAACTTTAGATCTGTAATGTAGGGTAGGCCTACTGATCTAAACGAGTGGGCTGCTTACTGTTACTATGGTTACATCTTCAGGTGATATGCAGCACTATATGAAAATACTAGGTGAGTAAACTTAATCAGCTTGTTTAACTTCTTTTGGGTAATTTCGAGTCACACCAGCTCCAAAATTTGTTCTCAGTAAAAAAAATCGCGAGTTCTTTACGACATGCTCATGCGTTCCTAATTATTTCATAAACAACCATTCCGACACAGTTGCTAACGTTAATGAAATCGTTTTATGCTGTAAACATCAAGATTAAGAGCAGAAATCATTTATTCCATTCATTTATTTATTTATTTTTGACACATTTCAGCCTCATGATATAAATAACCAAGTATGCACCAGTTTCTTGTTGATCATACAGTGACAGGCCAGTAGAGGGCAGATAGTGCTTGTTGTCTGTCTGGAGACTCTGTGAATGCCCATAGGGCTGCAATGACATCAATGCAATGGGTTTAACTGGCCTCTGGAGCCATGCAGATACAGAGCAGAGCAAGTGTTTAAAACTACAGCTCCTGTTATCAGTCGGTCCTCCTCAGGCATTGCTCATTATCGCGACACTTGTTGCAAATCATTAAAAAAAGAACAAGAAAAAAAAGCTCTTCCTTTAACCATGCTCTTGCATACATCAGTAGTACTCATTCAAATGAATCACAGAGCTCCCTTGTAGACTCAGTCAAGTTTCCCCTAAGCACTTTTAGAGAGAAACTCTGTTCCTCCGAAGAAAAGCAGTTGCCATTTTGCACTGAATGTGTCCTCTGTGGTACAATGTCCTCAGCGTTTCACCCTTAAGACACTGTGCAGTTGTGCAGAGCAACAGACAGTCAGCAGGATAATTGATTGTCTCAGTCTCTGCATGCACCTGTCAATTATCTAATTGAAGCGCTGAGGGCGCGAGAAGAAGGGCGAACTGTGGTGTCACATCACATCTCTCACAGTCTCTCGGGTCACCTAGACCAACCCAAGAGCATTCATGTTTCCATACTATCTGTTCCACACACTTGAGGGCAGTGTGCATGATTACCTAAAACTATTGAAATGAACTTTATTAGTTTGATATATCGCTTTAGAAAGATTTAAAAAAGTGCTCAGGTTGTATGATGGTATAGGGATGCTCATACCAAGATACTTGAGATCAGTGTTGTGGAAAGTTACTTTTTAAACCAATGCTTTACAATATTGTGTTACTCCCTTAAAAAAGTAACTGTTACATAGTTACTTTTTATGGAAAGTAATGTTATGTTACTTTTGCATGACCTTTTCTCACCTTTTTAATCACAACAACAACAAAAAATATATATGTATGTATTTTTCACAAATGTAAAGGCCCTTTCACACCAGTTTATCTTAAGTCATTTTTGGTATGGTTGAATTGGATTATCAAAGGTCAGCACAAAGATATTGGTAAATACATTGCTATTAAATACATAAAGTATGTTTGTGTAATATTATTATCATTTGAGGAATACTGAATCTGTTTTTGTGCAAGTGAGATGAGTAAATGCTCACATCTACAATAACCATCGTGTTTACTCAGGTCAGCACACACTACACCTCCACTCCAGTTTCTCTCAACATGGGGACAGGAGAGCTGACAGTCAATAAATGGGAAAGCAAAGTAACTTGCGTTACTTATTTGAAAAAGTAACGGATATTTTGCTGTAAATTTAAAAGTAATGTGTTACTTTTCTCGTTACTTGAAAAAAGTAATCTGATTACGTTGCTCATGTTACTTGTAATGCGTTACCCACAACACTGCTTGGCGTTCAAAAGTTGGAACAGTGAAAATGCTCCTTTTTTTGCTTTCTAATTTGATTGAATTTTTAATATTTTATTATGAGAATAACAATTTTAGTGAGCATTAAAGTCGGCAAAAAAACGAAGTTGCAATAGCCTTTTCTTCCCTGTTGTGACGTATATCTGAGTGAAACGGCTTCACGAACAAGAAAAAAAAAATGTAGGGCGGGACTTGATTTCGATGTTTGTGGTTTGCTATTGCTGTGATCTCATGTGAGTGACAGGTTGTCTCGCCCTCATGCCAGTAATCACGTCATCTGAGAAGAGATGTTGCTGCAAGATGGAGGGGAAGTTATTTTGATTAAATATTACGTGGGCACATGCATTTTACAGCAAAATGGAAGCAAAAACACTTGATCTTTTGTATCCAACCTTTTAGTTAACATGATAAATGTCTTGGATGTGATTTTATTTAATTGGTGAACGGTGAATAATGCAGAATCTTAATTAACATTTACAGGTTTCAGTAGCTACATTTTTAGTGTGGCCTCTGTGATTATTTCCAATAATAATTATTCCCACTGGCTTATCTTTCTGAAGACTTGCCTAAATAAGAGCTATTTTCATTGTGACAGCATGCAGAAAAGATTATGATTATATTTGTAGGCTACAAAAACTGTTGTTCAAAAATAGCCTACCACTATATATCGTTGTTGTCTTTTTTGCTGGGTTGGCATTTTGACAGAATTTTTGACATGACAACATTTGCATAATTCTGCTGAATGGATTTAAACAAGGTGAAATGTGTCAGTGCAGCTGACCTTGCTACAGAGTATCTTTGGTGTAGTTCTGGAGAGGCACATCCCGCGTGGGCTTAATTAGCTCATTCATTACCCATGTTTTAACACATTTATTAAGGTACATAATCATAGTTATTTTCCACTTGACATGATGTGATACCCATATTTTAATATTAAAAGTAACTCATCCTAACAAAAAGCACATTTTGTTAGGCAAGCACGACAGTTTAAAGTCACACTGTGTGATTTTCAGAGTAGCAGGCCGTGGCATGAATAATACGCATGCATTGCAAAAACCTGGATATATTTTTATACTAAAACAATAGTACAAAAGGTACTTCATTTCTCAAGTTCATGTGAATGGGCTATTTTATTGTCTTGCTTAGTTTGAAAGAGACAGTTTTTTCATAGTCTAGTGAAGACAAGCCATAAACCTCTCAAGCTTATTATCACGTAACGTGGCAGCGAAGAGAGAAGCAAGGAGAGGTTACGAGTCCCCCGTAGGATGCCAGTGTTTGATTATGACCTCACTTCCACCCCTCGATGAGTAATGAACCTCTCCGCTCTTATTGACTCGTCTAAATGGAACGTTACCCCTCGGCATTTAGTCTCACTGGAACAGCACTCAGCTGCTTTTAATTACATAGGTGAACAAACCTGGCTTAATATAGAACGAATTAACACGCCCCCTCCAAATTATTATTCAAACCACTAAGAGACGAACACACAAATTAGTGTGAATGACATTCGTGCTACAGTAGAATGGATGAATTGAATAAGTCATGCAATAATGAGTTTTCCGCAAGACCTCAGAAATGCGTCAAATTGAGTTTAATGTTGATGATGGGAAATACTCCAACATGCATTGCATTGATATGCAAATCAAAGTTGTCATTGAAACAATTGAGTTCACTGCATACTGCAAATACGTTCACACAGTGTTTGGTGACAAACATATTATTTTACAACAGGTGACTGATTTGCAAAGCAGCTTTTTACAGTATTTTACAGCTACTGTATGAACGAGTAATTGATGTCATGAAGGAGGATAGTGAAGAGGGTTTTTTGTGAACAAAATATTAATTTAATGAATATAAATAGGCTATTAAATGGAATAGGCTACTAAAACATTTCTTGAACAAAATAGGCTATGCATTTTGGGATACACCCAACAAACCATTTTTGGTTCCTAGATCATTCCCAGAACGTTACTTTTTATGGTTTGTTTTTGGTTAGCCAGTAAAGTTTTCTTAACATTCCCAGAACGTTATTCAATAACCTAAAAATAACCATTAGGGAACGTTCTGTATAAGTTATTTTTAGGTTATTTAAAAAAAAAAAAACACCCTGCAACGTTCTAGGAATGTTATTTTATGGATGCAAATTAATAACCTAAAAATAACCATTAGGGAAAGTTCTGTATAGGTTACTCATTGGTTATTTTAAAAATAAACACTCTGCAACATTTTGGGAAATTTATTTTTTGGTTGCAAAATAACAACCTAAAAATAACCATTAGAGAACGTTCTGTATTATTTTTAGGTTATTAAAAAATAACCACCCTGCAACGTTCTGGGAACATTATTTTATGGTTGCAAAAATAAAACCTAAAAAGAACGTTTCTAGAACATTGTTTTTTGGTTCTCAAAAAAATAACGTTAGAGGAACGTTATGTGTTTCCTGGTTTCGTTAATGAAATTAGTCTCCATTTAAAAAAGATAAAAATTTCTAGAAAAAAGTATATGAATTGTGAGATATAAACTCATATGTAATATGTAAACTCTGAATTTCTAGAAAGTCTAAATGTTAAAAAAGTCAGAATTATATAAACTTGCAATTGTTAAGGAAAAAAGTCTGAATTGACAAATGTTTACTCAGAATTGCGAGATATTAACTTGATATTGTGAGAAATAAGGTCAGAATTGTTTAAAAGAGCAATTCTGAGAGAGTCAGTCTGAATTCCAAGATATAAACACAATTCTGAGAAATGTAACCTTTAAACTCAATTCTGAGGAACGTAACCATATTAAGCACTCAAAAAGAAGACTGACAACTGTATTCTGCTGCTGTGTGAACGCAGCCTCTAATACAGAACTATGGCAAACGTGCAAAGAAATCGATCAGTGCTGACAACAGACTACCACTGAGTTAAGACTGTTGGAGTCTCTGTTCACTATGCTTCACGGCCCCTCTCCTCCCACTCTCATTGTGTTCGGATCTCTGTGTCCTGTCCACGGGGAGCGCTCGGCTCAGCTCAAGTTCATACGGATGGTGCCCCATAAATTTCAGCAGTTTTTTCTCCTGTAGGGTGTCAACAACATTGATGTACTTATCGAGCTGTTGGTTGAGATGGAGTTTTAGGCGGGAGGGGGTTTAACCACTGTCTCATTACCATGGTGAGCAATCCAACATGTCTGCTTCATCATCCTGGACCTCCTTTGTGAATCGTTCATCTGAGAGACAGGGATGCCAGGAATGACCCCGGAATGTTCAGGGGCCCGGTGCCCTTTCTTTGGCTTCAAAAGCAATGAGAGAAATAAAAGACACTTCCATCTCCTTCTGTGACACTATCAGATGCCTTCAGCCCTGTTTAATTATGATGGAGATGGAGCCTGGGTGCTTTGAGTGTGACATCAGAGAAGATGAAATGAGTCATTCTAACCTTGCTCTTGGTAGGGTCCCATGCAGTAAGGGACGTTTCAGGAACATTCTGGTCATGATTTGGCACTTTGAACATTTATTCATTACTACAGTCCATTCACTGACCACTGACACAAAATTAGAAAGCATTTGTGAAAATCACAAGCTTCATTCAGATTGCAGCACAGTTTCCAGGAGTCGGGGTGCACAGGGTTTTATCACTTTGCCAACTTAATTATCTTTACAAGCTACTGAGTTGCTATTATGACCTCTTGTCTAATCATTGTATATGTATACATACGTACATATATATACATATATAAACACTGTTTTTCATTCTTGTTCATTTGTATGTTATCATATGCTGAAATGTTTTTGCTTATGCACAGTTTTATAAAGACAAAAGCCTTCATAACTTTTTATATTGAATTTATAGTGTAAATTAAACTAAAGTTATATTCTACTTTTATAGATATTTTTTATAGATTTATTTTTTATTTTAAGTGTTATTTTAGTATCTTTGAAATACTATTATAGTTTTTGATAAGATTTTGAATAGTTTATATTTATATATTTTCCATTTTAGATACATTTTTAGTAATTTTGGTAATTTTTTTTTTATTTTATTTTTTTTATAGTTTTTATTCATTTTTATTTCAGTTTAAGTTTTAGTTATTTTAGTATATCAAGGCCCAGTTTCACAGACAGGGCTTAGATTAAGCCAGGATTAGGCTTTAGTTCAATTAGGGCATTTAAAGGGTTACTTCACCCAAAAATGAAAATTCTGTCATCAATTACACACCCTCATGTCATTCCACACCCGTAAAACCTTTGTTCATCTTCAGAACACAAATTAAGATATTTTTGATAAAATCCGATGTCTCAGTGAGGCCTGCATTCACAGCAAGATAATTAACACTTTCAATGTCCAGAAAGCTACTAAAGACATATTTAAAGCAGTTCATGTGACTACAGTGGTTCAACCTTAATGTTATGAAGCGATGAGAATACTTTTTGTGCGTCAAAAAAAAAATAAAAAAAATAACGACTTTATTCAACAATATGGGCGATTTCAAAGCACTGCTTCATGAAGCTTCGAAGCTTTACAAATCTTTTGTTTCGAATCAGTGGTTCGGGGTGTGTATCAAACTGCCAAAGTCACGTGATTTCAGTAAATGAGGCTTCTTTACATCATAAACATGTCGAAATTTCAATGGTTCATGTGACTTTGGCAGTTTGATACATTCAAAACAAAAGTTTTGTAAAGATTCGAAGTTACATGAACTGTTTTAAATATGTCTTTAGTAGCTTTCTGGGCGTTTGAAAGTGTTAATTTTCTTGCTGTCAATGCAGGCCTCACTGAGCCATAGGATTCCATCAAAATTATCTTAATTTGTGTTCCGAAGATGAACGAAGGTCCCCTTTTTTTTCTACCCTAAACATTGCTGACAATGTGCATCTTGAGACAAAAAAACAAAACAAAAAACATGGCAGTGACATATTTTAAGATATGTCAGTACAAATTGCTTTCAGTTAAAACAGCTCAAACATGCATTTTAGTCTAGAATTAGCTTAAGCCTTGTCTGTGAAACTGGGGGTTAGTTAAACTAAATTAAAATGAGAAATAATGGCATTAGCTGAAATAAAAAAAATATTTTATATAAAATATATTTTAAATAACTCATAAAAGCAAAGCGAATTACAATTGGTTATTTCTCATGTCACTTAGACAGTTTCTTCCTGTTTAAGTGAGGGTTCTTGGCCAGAATAAGATGCAGTGTCGACCAAACTCTATGCCAAATATTAGTGTTATCACAGATATGATTCTTATTCATAGCCTGGCCAAAAGGTGAGGTTTTTGATATGACAGTGGCATTGATAACAAATGATACATGTGTTCCTGCCACTCTTTATACATTTGAAAAGCTTGCCCAGCAGTGAGATAAGAGTTGGATTGAATGCCTGTTTGGGAACGTTGAATTGTTTGTAGGTGACAAAAAAGGTCAGGTGATTTAATCTATTTGAAACACTGTCACAGCATTCTGATCAATACGATCCCATGCTAATGTCAGTGTGAGGAGACAGTCCTCACTACAAGTAGCAGGTGGATAACAAAAGCCTGACTGGAATTAAAATGACTTTTGTGCTGTTGTCCGTTACCTTTGCAGGTCAAACTCAATACAGAGCCCTTCTAAAGAGGCATTCAGACATCCTGCTGTCCACTTTAATGTATCTGATAGCCTCCTGGCTTCTTGAGGGAAAGGGCACCTGTTCGCCAGAAATGCCGTTCTTCCAACGGAAAAGTTCAATGTGGCTTTTACGTACAATTATAAAAGGGTTAAGAGATACAAAAACACAGGCTTAGTGAAAAACGAACAGGTTCATTTGTTCCCCACGTACTGTAGACAAACGACACTGAAATTCAACACGTATAGAAGGCCAAAATGGCAGATGTAGTTTTATTTTTAATTCTGTTCGTTTAACAAGGGATAAATTGATGGCATCCCCATTCAAATTGTCTCATTACAAATGCTCTCACAGTAAATTCAATCCTCTCTAGAGAAAAAATGCCTGTTTACTCTGGTTAGCCCTTAATAAAGTCTAAGCTTTTGATTGACACCTAAAGCTAATCTTGTAGACCTTGAGTAAACTGCAATACATTATAAACAGAAAACCAGTTCCACTGTTTCAACGGTTCCAGTGAGTGAAAATAATCATAAAATGAGGTTCGATCAAATAAAGATTTTAATCAAATTAATTACATGATATGGTGATTAATTAATTAAATTAACAACATGCTGCCACTGGTTTGGTGAGGTGAGTCGAGTCATAATTAAATAATTAAATGAAACATGCTATTATTTTTTAAGTATAATTTATTGTGTTAAATTAGCAAGTTCAGTTGACAAATCTAAATAAAATGCATCAAAAATATGGCTCTTGAGATGCAAATTGCAATTTCAGATATGTGGACAGTTGGATGGGTTTCTGTTTATGCTCATTTTATTTTCTTCAACAAATCACCCATGAGGTTCAGTTATTGTCAGTAGAGCTGGGCATGTGTACAGATATGGTCTGCTCATTCAATATTAACATTTTAGAGTCTTAACTGTTTTTCTGCTGTTTAAAGAGGGGTGAATTTGCTGTCAAAGGCCAGATTCATGTGATGACCTTGTCATTGAACAGAATCAGATTTTGGGCCTATTTATGCTTAGTCACTTCATGTATCTTAATTTCATTTTAAAGCAATTCATTAGCTGCTATGTTTATTTATTAATTTTTAGGGCTGAGTAGATTTGGGTAGGACTATACCACCCCAGTACTTCAGATATCCCTTTAAAAGTATACATGTGAATTACATGTGGCACAATGTGGCCTTCATCATCATAGTATGCTATTGCCGGTGCATGAGATTTATCAATATGCTGATTGAGGACTTTCCACTACATACTATTTATCTATAGTGCTCTAACATGTAACTATGTCATGTTTGGTCTCATCTGACAGCTTATAAACAACCGAAATGAAAGGTGGTGAACATAATAGAGATAGTAAAGTATCCTAATGTACAATCTAGGTACTATTGGTTAAAGGGGTCCTATTTTGCCCTATTACTAAGTCTTGATTTTGTTTTTGGGGTGTACTAGAATATTCTTTCATGGTTGATTACACATTATTTTTTCACATGTTTACATTATTTCAGCACCTCTCTCCACAGTCTGGCTCGAATGCACTCAAATGTTTAGTTCCTGTTTCGATGAAGTCCCTCCTTCCGATATATGAATATATATATTCCGATATGTGCTGTGATTGTTTAGCTGGCCCATGTGTGTTGTGAATGGCATTGGTTGGCCCGTGTTCGGGAAATGTCACGCCCCTTACCATAACAGCAAGCTTTACTCAGATGTAAATATTAAGGATGCTGTCAATTTACACACACACATTGCTTCACTTCAGAAGGCCTTTATTAACCCCCGGAGCTGTGTGGAGTACGCTTTTCTCAAACGTTTTAGATATGAGGTTATACACCATTTAATCATGATATTTGTGAGAAAACTATGGTAATACAAACAGTAATCGATCACAAAACCATGGTTAATTTTCCTAAGGGGTGGTGAACAGCCTTACAAAAGCTACAGTAAACACTAACACTGCGTCCGAAATCGAATACTACTCTACTATATGGTTCATTTCAGGAGAAACTTTTTGTGTGTAGCCTGCATGCATTGTATTCTCTTAAGTTCTGGAAGCTGTTCTCCGTAAAATGTGCAGCACACAGATAAACGTTGGGGTTTTAATGTTCAGGAACAGTGTTTAAAGTTCGTTAGGAAGGTCAAACAAATGAGTTTTTGAAACGATTTTTTTCCTGCATATTCTGTGGGCGGGGATTATTTAAACGAGTAATATTGTGACTTCACAAAACATGGAAAAATTGAATTGTAGTCTAAACGAGTTGTTCGTTGTATTCTTGGAAAGTGGATTCTGTTAAATAAAATATCACCCTTTGGAGTGGACTTTGAGCTTTGTAACCTTGCAGATCTTTTTTTATGAGCAACATTACACACTAACTAAAGTTGAAAAAGTGAATAAGCATAAAAAGACCCCTTTAAACGTGCATTGGGGACCACTGTCTGCATATTTAAAGACGTAACTTAATAAATAACTTTGTCTGCAAAGGTTTTGAGAATCTTCCCATTATCACTGTTAATGTTGAAAGCTAGAGTGATTGTAACTTTTGTTATCTAAACGTTCATGTTTTCCAATAAGTTCTAAGGAAGACTTTTTTACTTTTAAAGAATAAGGGGTTATAAAAAATAACAAAAACTTTAATGGAGTCAGTTTAATTATATTGGAGTCAGATAAATACTTGAATTATGCACGTTAAACTGCTCTGTTCTGATTATAGCAGCGTAAGCTTCCAGCCTTACAAATGTATTACATTTTTATTTAATTCCTGTTATACACTACCAGTCAAAAGTTTGGACACGGTAAGATTTTTAATGTTTTTAAAAGAAGTTTCGTCTGCTCACCAAGGCTGCATTTATTTAATTAAAAATACAGTGAAAACAGTAATATTGTGAAATATTATTACAGTTTTTCTGTTTGAATATATTTTATAA
The DNA here is from genome assembly GCA_037950675.1 of Hypophthalmichthys molitrix. Lineage (NCBI taxonomy): Eukaryota > Metazoa > Chordata > Actinopteri > Cypriniformes > Xenocyprididae > Hypophthalmichthys > Hypophthalmichthys molitrix. Next base: position 15,105,439 of record CM075506.1, read on the forward strand.
AGTAATTTATTCCTGTGATGGCAAAACTGACTTTTCAGCATCATTACTCCAGTCTTCAGTGTCACATGATCCTTCAGAAATCATTCTAATATGCTGATTTGCTGCTCAAGAAACAGTTATGATTATTATCAATGTTGAAAACAGTTGTGTACTTTTTTTTTCAGGATTCTTTGATGAATAGAAAGTTCAAAAGAACAGCATTTATCTGAAATACAAAGCTTTGATCCTTCATCATGATTTCTGAAGGATCATGTGACACTGAAGACTGGAGTAATGATGCTGAAAATTCAGCTTTGATCACTTTATAAAATATACTCAGTTATTTTAAATTGTAATAATATTTCACAATATTACTGTTTTTTTACTGTATTTTTAATTAAATAAATGCAGCCTTGGTGAGCAGACGAAACTTCTTTTAAAAACATTAAAAATCTTACCGTGTCCAAACTTTTGACTGGTAGTGTATATACTATACAAGCTGGGCACACTGATGACAAAATTAAAAAATTGTGGATAAACTATTATTTTAAAATCTAGTGTCATCTGATTGCATAATAGCTCTAAAACCTGTCATACACCTTCAGAGAGTGAATGGCAGTTTTGTTAAATTAACATGGGTCTTAGATTTATGGCTTCAGAACACTAGGCTTTCTGTGGTTGGATATTGGGAGAATGCCAGAGCCGTTACGCAGCTGTCTGTCTGAGAGAGGAGAGGAATCTATACTTCTGGCTGACACAAACACAACAGCACAGCAGTGCATTCAGGCCCAGGAGATTGGCTGATTCATAACTAATGAATATTTTCCAAGCCTGCTCAGGTTGCATTACTTCAGGAGCCACTGAACCAGTTCTGGTTTGCCCCACATGAAATATACACACTTTTATGTTGACAATTTCTTTATTGGTTGCAAGGAAAATATGCAGAATGGATTTAAATATTGTAAACTGTGTTAAGCTGAGAGCTCTACAATCTAATTGACAGCTAAAAGGCTTATTGCCAAATCACAAAGGCTGACAATACTAAGCACAAAAGACTGCTCACAGCAAATGGTCTCTAGCCAAATGTGCATGTTTCTTGTGGTGCAAAATGCCTTGTCGTCAGTGAAAAATAATATTAACTGTCTAGGAATAATAAACTAGTCAGGACATCACGGCAATAACCTGAAATCTGACATTATCTCAGGGTACGTTGCGCGCACTACTACGTTCATTTTCACGCATTCAAATCTATCGCGTTGATGATAAAAGCGAGAACCAATGAGGTTTGTGTGCAGCTTCTTCTCCCAATTCTTTTCCTTATATGGTGTTGATCGCGCTCATTGCGCCTATATTAACCGTTCTCGCGTGAGCGCCATATTCAAATGAAGAAGGACAAGAATTTACCGTTAACGTTTAGTCTGGTTTTCCACACAAAGCAGTCAAATATCTTCAGAAGACTTGGAATAACGCGAATTTTATCATGGATTCACGGATTAAAAAACGTCATACATGAAGGTGCGTAAACAGCATTTTTTGGCTAAATATTCCTTTCATATTGCACCTGTATAATTTACTTTATGTATGTATGTATTTATGTATTTATTAAGAACCATTATCATTATTGTCGCATACAACATAACAAAAAAATATACTATTTATAAAAAGTTAATTCAGTTTAATTGTTTTGTTATTGACCTGAAAACATATAAAGCAGATGGAAAAATGCTACCCCCCCCCCCCCCCCCCCCCCCAACCCACACATACACAACAGCTTTTCAATCTGCTAATATGGCATGTTGACTAGTGGTATATTTGTTTGGCTCAGGCTATACTTAATATAGTTAAGTTTAAAGTTAGCATAATATTGGTATTATCCAATCACTGTAATCAACTGTATTTACAAGTGTTTGTGTTTTTCTTTTAGCACGTGGGATTGTTTGCAGTTGTAGTAACACTCACTGTATGACTTACCCGCCCTGGGGACATTTCTGCTCTGAACATATGCTTCACCAGGCTTTGGTGTCAACATCAACAAGAATATGATGTTCCACAAGGTACACCGAGGACCCTGAACACCAGCTCCCCAGACAAGATCAGTTCCCTCAATCAATAGGAGCAGTGTTCTATGGACAGGGTAAGTAGATAAACAACTCATTCTTGTTAGATGGGCCGCAAAAGCAGCCCTGGCAAAGGCTTTTATGAGCACAAACATCATAATGCAGTCTCAAAACGGTTGCTCCGACAAGGACGACCATGACTGATTTCCAACTCCTGAGATCCTTTTTACAGTACTAGAAGTGTCACCTCTGTTTTGTCCAATTCATTTCTCATCTCAGCCATATTTGTGTGTGCTGCACTGCATCTTGTCTACTGACGGTAGAATATTGTTCGAAATGTGGGGATCATTTACGGCTAACGCTCTGCAGCCTAATGTGTGCTGCATTTTGCCCCAATGCATCATTTCTTCAAATGGAGCCTTTGATTGATGGCCTGCGCCATTCGAAACACCATCCCGTCTGTAATAACGCATCACCTGTTGCGCTCTGGTTTGCAGTTTCTATTTGAAATTATTCTGTGTGATAATAAAGTGCAAATGCTCTTGGTTCTGGCATGAGATTGAACTGCTTCAATGTAACAACCTTTCTACAGGCAAATCATCTCCTTGGTCCCTTGTAGCCGAGTTAATAAATCTAGGTGCTATGACGAGAAAGGGCCGTCAACAGATTGTCTTTTGCCATTGTTGATGGATGAAATTTCACAGTGATCCCCAACTCCTCAATGTAACAAGTCAGTGTGTTTGATAAAACAAGAAATATTTGTGCTCCATAGATGATAACACAAGAAATCGTATTCATCATCCCAGGAACAGACGCACACTACATCTGTTTACCACCACATGGATTGTCTTAATTTCTTTCAGCATAAAATTGTGTAGCCTGTGATGGAAATGCAGTCTTAACCGTTATATTTAACAGTCACATTCTGTTGCTTTGGATTCAGTGCCAGGGGAATCAAAACGATGCCTCAAATATTCATATTTTGCATGACAAGTATAGTCTATAAAGTTGAAATTTCATATCATTTGTGGTACAACAAACAAACATGGAAAATATTTCATTTCAATTTAATACAGAACAAATCTGCTGCCTCACAGGCAGACTCCATTAAAACAAAAGTATTGGATGATAACTTTCAAACTTGGCTCACATAGATATGCGTAATGTAATGTTATCATTGGCTTGGATCATGCAGTTACAATTGATTTAAGGTTAAGTTTCATTACATCTTTAGAGATAAAATGTCTGTTCTCTCTGTTCTTTTACTGACAAGGTGAGTATGTCTTTGACAGATAAAGTGGATGTGCATTTGCTAGTACTCTCCTCTTTACAGATTTTAATTGTTTCACAATTCACATATAAGGAAGTCTCATGAAGCGTCCCGCTGGAAGGTCATTGCAGTGCATACCTACATATAGCAAGTACACGAGTCCACTTCCATAATTCTATGTAAGTGGATTTAAATAAAAATAAAATATTTTATTGGTAGCTGAAATCATTATTAAATGCAAAAATTTAATAAATAAACATGAGGGTGGGGGTATATGTTGAACGTTTTGAATCTTGTTCAAATTATGCTGATTGGTCTCTGACTTGACATGAATTTTATTTGTCCACTTTTTTTTTTTTTTATTCAAAAATATATTTAAAAAATGCATTTCATGTTAGGTTTATGTTCTGTTTTCTTGGATTATTTGAAACCATTTACACGACAACGATGTCACTTTGTAAAGAAAAACTATGCACCTATAGACTGAACACATAATACACTTGCACATGATGTCACCATTTTCACAAATTTGTATTTTTGTAGTTTACACAGAGACAATAATGGTATAGTTTTCAAAAACTTGCACTTTGAAACCTGTTTCAAATGTTTCAGGCCCCCAAAATGCTGTTGTCGTGTAAATGAATAACCAGAACGCAAAAAACATTTCTGTTTTTGGTTAAAAACTACCTTTAGCTTGCATCACCTTTTTTCCCGCTGTGTTCTGTTCCTGTTTCCTTCATTCCCCACTTTCCAGCTCTTCATTTGTTGCCATGGTTAATGATTTAGTTGCACACCTGTGTTTTTTTTTTTTTTTTAATTTCCTGCCTTAGTTAACCAGTGTAATTATAGCCCTCAGATGTTCGTTCTTTGTCTTTGGTTAATGGTTGTTTCTCTCCTCCGTTTTTATATTCTCCTGTTGAGTGTTTATTATTTAGACTTATTGTTAAATAAAGTGACAATTCAAACCGTGAAGAGAAAACTATTAGGTATTTGTAATATTATTTTTATTATTAGTATTTATTAGAGACAAAATGTTTTAATAAAACTGTCTCAAATGACCCCGGAAGACCCTCATGACTACATGTCAAGTTCAAATTTGACCTTTTTATGACAAAAGCCAGATCTATTTTATATATATATATATATATATACAGTCAAACCAAAAATTATTCAGACATTTATGTTTTTACTAGTGGGTACAGGGCACTATTTCATTTATGTAAATGAGGATAGCAAAATAAAGTAAACTGTGACATATTATACCCAAAAATTCTTCATACAGTGGACTACCAGTAAACTTGATAAAAATTTGGAACCAAAAATTATTCAGACACTTTGACCTGACAATGTTTTGCTTAAAGGGTTAGTTCACCCAAAAATGAAAATAATGTAATTAATTACTCACCCTCATGTCGTTCTACACCCGTAAGACCTTCGTTCATCTTCGGAACACAAATTAAGATATTGTTGATGAAATCCAATGGCTCAGTGAGGCCTCCATTGCCAGCAATGTTACTGCACCTCTCAAGGTCCATAAAGGTACTAAAAACATATTTGAAACAGTTCATGTGAGTTCAGTAGTTCTATCTTAATATTATAGAGTGACAAGAATACTTTTTGTGTGCCAAAAAAACAAAATAACGACTTTTCAACAATATCTATGTGGGCTGAGTTCAAAACACTGCTTCAGAGCTTTACGAATCGAATCAGTGAATCGTAGTGCCACAGTCACGTGATTTCAGCAGTTTAGCCGTCTGATAGGAGATCCGAATCACTAATTTGAAACAAAAGTTTCATAAAGCTTCAGGAAGCAGTGTTTTGAAATCGACAGTGTTTTGAACATTCCTTTTGTAATTAATTGTAAGAATCCAGTGAGGTTTTTGAATGCACAAGGAGTCTGACAACAGCCGATATGTTCCAGACAGAGATCTGATCTCACCATCAAGTTTTCTGTGATTAGAATGAAGAAACAGGAAAAAAATGAGACCGACTAAATCCAGAAAAACTGCAGCAACGTCTCCTATTGAAGAATCCTACCTGCAAAGCTACAGTACTGTGAAAAGTTTTAGGCACTTGTGTAAAAATGCTGTAAAGTGAGAATCAAAAAATAATGTCATAAATAGATTTTATTTATCAGTTAACTTCTATTAACCAAATCAAATCAATATTTGGTTTGACCATCCTTTGCATTTAAAACGGCTTTTTTTCCTAGCTACTAGCGCATTGTTTTTCAGGTAGCTTTGCAGGAAGGTTTCTTCAAGCGTCTTGGAGACATTGCCACAGTTCTTCTGGATATAATCTGTCTCAGTTTTTTTGTTTCTTCATGTAATCACAGACTCGATATAATATATATATATATATATATATATATATATATATATATAAATGTATATTTTTCAAGGTTAATATATTTTATAATATAATCTTAATGTTTATATTTATCGTGGGCGCTTTTATTTGACATAAACCCAGAAATCTGTGGAGATTTCAAGTCATCAGTTTAGCAGTCTCCTGCTGCCCCTTTCCTCACCCCTTCTCTGGGAGTTCAAAGTGTGCACCTCGATTGGAATGACAGGTTGCGTGATTGGTGTGTGTTTGAGGGAAAAGGTCACATAGCTTGACATCTATTCTTATTATCCAGCAGCGTAAATTGACTCTGGGACCAAATGTCAAGAAAACGCGGATTAGATCTGGCTAAGATAGTAAAGGGCTCTGTAAGAACTTGGTCTTCTTTAAAGCCATGTCATAAAATGTGTTGTGTCTCTCTTTGCACAGAATCACAGATGCGTATCTCCTAAGTACAATTATGCGTCTGTTTAGCCGAAATCTAGCTCTCAGTCCATGGAGATTTGTCCTCACTTAGCAGAGCTACAGCCTTGCTGATTCATAGGCAGTTCTAAAGGGATGCTGACACACAAGCTATTGAACACCTGCACTGCTCACTGACTCAAGGTTTAGAAAATGCATTAAATTTTAAATACATCATTAAGGGTGTTGGGATGAATGAGACGCCTCATTAATTATTGTCTGCAAAAACTTGCAAGGTCTGTAGATTTTGTTGTTTGTTGTTATGGACAATGATGAATAATTTCTGCAGCGCACATGAGAGTGAGATTATAATTTATTTGACTCTAGTGCACACTATTTAACAATTTCAAGAGGTAATTGTACCGAGAGCTGCTGATGTGACAAGAAGGAGTGTCTTTGATCTCATGTTAATGTGTGAATTTTCTGTTTGGGCAGTCTAGTAAATTAAACAGCTCTCATCTACTGCGCCCCTCATCTGGTGTTTGTGTGTTTCCTGATGCTGACAACCTGTTTCCTGAAATATGAATTTCTACTGACACAATGTGTTTCATTTTGGCAAATTATTATTCATCCGTGATGATTCTGCTCAGGCTGAGTAAAATTTGCAGAATGTTCAGAAGTCCATGTGGAGTATGGGAAGATGTGATTCATGAATTACTCATTTGCACCAAACAGAGAGTAGTTTTGTCTAATTCAAATGATCGGGGCAAGTTTTGTACACCTGATGAGAAATAGTACGGGGGATCCTTGGCTCATACAGCCTACAACATGATGTAGCAAGAAAGAGAGTAGGCTATCTTGTGAGGAGGCTGCTTTGTTGCTGGGAACCGATCGCCTGTTCTTGCAGAAGTGAACTCGTTTTAAAAATACACGAACCGTTCCGTTGTCGAACGTGCTGGTGGAACACTACAGTTTTTCCTGCATTATTCAGCGACGCCGCAACGCCGTTACAAAACATTTCACAGCGAAACATTCAGCGGCAGCGCAACCAGTGTAATTCGATCCCCGAACGTTTCCCGGGAGTCGGTTGTTTTTACTAAATCAAAAACGGCGCGGTATTTCGCGAATGAATGACTCTTATGAGCCGGTTCTTCTAAGTGAATCAAATATCTACATCACTACCAGCTTTGTCCATTTCCCCCACTTATTTGAATAGGCTATTTTTAGTGACTCAGAAGAATCTACCGCCCGCAGTAAAGTTCATTTACCGAACAAATGACTCTTATGAGTCAGATCCTTTTATTGAATCAAAAGATGTTTAAATCAATACGAGCGGTCACTGAATTTACGTCTAGTTAATGTCTCATGAGTCATGTCCTACTCGAATGGTCCCCCCCCTCTCTTTTATTTATTTATTTATTTTTGCTGTTGTGTAGGCTAGGGTTCGCGAGACTTAGCCTACATGACAGCGAGCAAATAGACATTCTTTTTAAAGTAGCATATTGTTGTAAACAGACTATTTTATATAGTCTAAATTAATGAATGATTTAAATTTGACTGCCCATTTATATATGTTTATGTCATTTTAGTCAGAACAAATTAGGCCTATTGGATTATGTCGCGTCTAAAAAGTCTCCAAAGTCTGTAAACATGTTTTGAAAGAAGTTTTTAAATTCTGTTCTGTTGAAGTATAGTTTATAATTCTGAGGTCAGTGAACGTAAGAATTTTCCTGATACTCCCCAAAAAATTATTGCAAATAGCCTATTTCTTCCGCCAAAGTACTAAAAGAACCTTTAATGGAATCACCAAGGTATTTGTAACATGAATCATTAAGAAAAATTGGAATCTGAATCACTAAATTCTTTTCGATTCCCATCCATTTTTGGCAGTCTAATTTGCATTTCGATCATTGGTAAAGAAATCCTACAAAGCCAGAGATGCTGCCTTTGAGCAGAGTGGGAGATCGTGTGTCTAGAGAAGAGAGCAGCGTGAAGGAGTGCGAGCTGTATCAGTGCAGGTCCTGAAGCAGAAGAGAGAAGAGAGCTATCGGGCTCTTATCACACGCGTTTAAAACCTTTATGTAAAGGTACTTATCTCTGGAAAGAGGAAGAAGGAAAGTGAAGGAAACAGAGCAAAAGAAGACCGCCAACCGATGTTTGACTTAATTTGACATGAGAGAGGATATCTGTTTCATTCATTTCTCACTGGGATGCGGATTTTCCCCTTCTTTTCTTGACAGCGTGCGTTTGCCCCGCATCTCTGGTATCATACGGATATATACGGAGAAAAAAAATAAGATGAAGTGGCCTTCGAAAGTAGTTTTTGACGGCGTACAGCTCGCTAATGTTTTGTTTTTTCTTTAATCGTATTCAATAGCGTTGCACCGGGCTCTTGGAACGGCGGGAATTGATAGGGCACGCGCGCAGTGCTTATAAAACAACAGCTGATCATTGAAGCTCACATCAAGCCAAATAAAACACTATCAGAAGAATAAACACCACTGATTTTGTTATAGCCTACACAAATCGCGGAGGCATAAAAACGACGAGCTTTAAAACAGGTAAGACGATTCGCATCATTGCTTCATGCAGTTACGGTCTATTCTGCATTTAGTTTATTCAACATGTGATGGATTGGATTGCATGGGAAATTGCTGTAGATCGTGAGACTTTAATGCTTTGTTTGGATTTAGCCTACATCATTTTAATTCTGTGGACACACGGCAGAATCGTAGATAGCCTACTGAAGCAGCATGCCAAATCGGCTATAAATCCGCTAAACTTGAATATTATGTGCAATTTGAATCATTTAGGAGCCTTATGTCTCAAATGAATTTTAAAGTAAATTAGCACATTTCCCCCTCAGTGTTCTGTATTAGTCAGCGCAACAATTGATAGTCAATGAACACTGCATGATTTGCATGACAATTAGATCATTCTTTGAAATAATTTATTATATAAGTGAGTGGTGCTTGTTTAATCACATTGAGCACCGATGAGTTACTATAACAAATTATGCTGTACTGTTGCATATGCATTTAGATTTATGAAAAAAAAAAATGCCATACAGCAGAATGAATGACAGAATATAAAGAATACGCATGTGACGCAAGAAACTTAATTGTTGTGCTCTATAGTGGTTCTTAACATTCTTAATGAATCTTAATCTATTAAAGTGACATTAACCTCAGTTATGGTTAAGGTGGTTCTCTGTTTTATATGGTGATATATGTGTGCACAAGTTACACATTACAATGCATGAGGCTAGGTGTTACCGGTTGTGCAACATGTGTGCTCTAAACTTTGGAGCATCTGGTTCAGCTCTTACACAGAATGACACTGATTTTCTGAATGACTTGAAATCTTTCTTGATAGTACTGAAATAACCTAATGTATTTGAGAGCGTCAGGTTGTGCTGAGGACATTTGGCTGAAGATGAGGGGGGAATGGGTGTCATCTTTGCACCCCCTGGTGGATAATGGCATGCGAGTCTGTGCTGTAAAAAAAAAAAGTATGTTTCACAGTCATTATTTGCTCTCAGTGTGTGTGAGCTTACAAAACAGCAACACAATGTTTTACAAAAGTTATCAAATTCTTATTTAAAGCCCTAATGTTCATGACTGCTTAATGATAATATAGTGGCGTAATGGGTGAGTATTGTACTGTATGTCAACACAACGCTTCTTTTATAGCTAACTATGGGGATATTGTCTCATTCACTAAATGCAATAAAGCAAGAACAACTTTAACCCGAACTGCACACTGTTGATGGGAATTTTGATTCACCTCAGTGGCTGGAATCTTTTGAATTTGGCCCTAAAAGATGATTTCACTCATAAGCTCAGGTGGCCTTTCTAGGGGTTACATTGTTATGCCATTAGGTGGCGACAAATGAGTGTCTTTTGTGTTTTGAACTAATAATGGAGTTGTTCACTCTACCGATTCCTTAAACAGTGTGTTTTAATGGTTTGTTAGAATTTGCGAGTCTACAAATCTGATAATAGACCCCAGAAAGAAAGTTTAATCATCTTTTTCTATACAAATATTAACAGCAAGGCATATGTGTCATTTCATTATCACCTCTGGTGGTATCCACTGCTTAGTATAACAATTATCATGCTGTTAATAAAAAGCTATAGAAATAACAACAATAACTGTTAGGGGTGTAAGAAAATATCGATACACGTGAATATCGCGATATTATGTTTGGCGATACTGTATCGATTCTCAAAAACACTGAATCGATATTATTTATTTACATTCAATATTCGTGAGTTTGTGTTCGGTTTAAACCACAGACTGTATAAAACTCAACCGCTAGAAGTCAGCGTTATCTTAGAACGTAAACTGACGCATAGCCGGAGAAGCGCAAGGTGCATCGCTAGCGTTAGCATTAGCAAACCCAGCTCACAAGACGGTAGAATTATTCCGCTCCCGCGGTATACAGAGCTGAATTGTGGACTCATTTTGGCTTCAACTATAAAGAAACCACTAAGGAGATCAACAAGAGTCAGTCTATTGTTTGCAAAATAGGCCATGTTATAATCCAAATCTCGGGAAACGCATTGAATCTGAGAGCTCACTTATATCCCGATGCCATCCGCGCTGCTGAGAGAGGCGTTCGATAGAATATGTAATATGTACTGCACGTTTTCCTCTCAGTAACAAAATAAACGCACAACAAAAATGACAGCGGTGACAAAAGAAAGAAAGCATCTGATCATGGCGATGTGGATAGCACCAGCTCTGCAGTTCAGCACTTCAGTTAAGGCACGTTTATTTAAATAGCACTTTATACAATAGACTGCTTTAAAGCAAGCAGCTATAATATATGAGATATAAAACAAACATACATTCGTGAAATGGACTATGCACTAGTTGTTAAGTAGTTTACAAATTAAAAACTGCTAGCTATACTGTGAACCTTTAAAATATATAACGTTACACTTAAAGAATCCTGCAGTCACTTTTACTATTTTCCTTTAGATTGCACAAAATAGTGATTAGTGATATAAATGCAAATGATACTGTATTGATTAAATAAAATAAAATTGTTTTCAGGTTTTATACATATGGTAGTGTGTTCTTTATGACCGTTTTTTCTAAAATTAGATCCTCTTTCTAAAAAACCCCCCAAGAAATATCGCAATATATCGCCTTTTATTACAGTATCACAATATATCTTATCGTAACCCCTGTATCGTGATACGTATTGTATCGCCAGATTATTGGCAATAACCAGCCCTAATAACTGTGTAAATATTTTAAGAGCTTTAATAGACTCAAAAGAAACAGTGAAGGGGCTGCGTTTGTTCGGTAGGTGCAATCAATGAAGTGTTCATTCATAGCGCGTGCGCCAATGCTATTGGCTCATGCCATAGTCAGTCTTGGAACACGGTAAATGCGCGATATCACATCAGATCAGTATGAGTCAGTGCGTGTGAACGAAAACGATTCACTTACTAAAAAGAGATTTATCCATGAACCAAACTCTACTCCAATCACCTTCTCACGTTGATTTATTATTGCGGACAGTAACAGGTCTTAAATTAAATCCTGTTTCCTCTATATCCAGCAGACACCTAAATCATGTTCATCGTCGGTATGAAGATGAGATAAGTGCACAGTTTCTTTGATAACAACAGCTTTTCACACATCAGGTTAGTGACGCACTCATGGACAGGACCATGCAGAATCTGTGCTTTTTTATTTTCTGTGCTGATTATGAAGAAAATATGTGGAATTCTGCGGATTGAAGTTAAACATGGTCAAATATCTAAGCGAATCTGAAAGTACTCCACTATCATTGGTAGCTGAAAGCATTAATTAGACAACATATTTTATAAACAATCAAGGGACGGATTAACATGATAAATTGATTAACAGGTAATTAATCTCTAAAAATGCATTCATTGTTGGCCTGCTCTGGGTCACGTGTCTTCACGTTGCAATGTATTACTGTTCGACGCAATCGTTGTTTGTCTGGCTGGTGAGTGGTGGGCTCTGTTAATGGCAAATCCTTGTTCGTTTGGAAGATGTTTTTTTTTTGGTAGTATTTTTCCCATAGGGGGTGCTTATCAAACGGAAGGCTGCCGTGAGGCCTTCTGTATCCTTCCAAGTCCAGTTCTTCGGAGGCTTGTAGGGTAAAGTCCTCCTCAGCATTAAATGCTAGAATGAGAAGGTCTAGGCCTAAGTGCACACATGGCTATGTCATAAATGTTTCCTCCCCTGCGGTCACAACACGAAAATACTAATAACATTATAATTTGAAAAATACTGTATATTTAAAATCTTTATATTAACTGCCTTTCTATTAATGCAGTAAAGGTAACGACAACCACCTGTGGTCTCCCATTGGTTTACATTGTTATTTACAGCAAAACACAAGAAAGCATAGTGCCTTTGTTTCCAAAATATTTTTTTTCCGTCTCGCATTATGTAGTGTAATTGGACAAGCTCAAGGCCAAAGCATACTTCTCTTTTTACGCGTACGCGAGAGTCAGCATATAGTGCGCGTGACACAAATTTCATCACCAGAAGAGTACATGCGTTCTGTATGTGCACCGCCAGATTTTTGTTACCATGCATAGTAATTAGTTTATCCACAAGCTGGGGGAGTCAATTTACAGGGTAGTCAAAGAAAACCTGCATAAACAGAACAGACTGGAACGCATGCAAGCTACAGCGACAATGGAGGCCTGTATAGATGGCAGATTGTGTGAAGAGGTTAGAAAGTACCCTCATTTGTACAACTCTATCATGAAAGAATACAAATATATTTACATGGGTTATAACCCGCGGAAAGAGATTGATCAAAACTGCGCGTGCATCGAACGGCTGTGTACGCGTACGAGTCAAGTGAAGTATACTTTGCAGGGCTGTGCGTTCAACTGTGCGCATATGCTCGCGTAAGTGTAAAAAACCGAAGAATACCCAGGGCTTCAGTGTTCTGCTAATTCTTTATTGTAAGTTGAAATGTGTGCAAAGGATTGTCAGACCAAATGAAGGACGTGAAACGAAGGCTGCCCTCAAATGATCCTTTAAATTGAAACGTCCTTGGACAGAGCTTGATGATGTGGCAGCCGAGAAATGAAACCTTACTAGGATGCTGCCTTCCGATTGAAAAGCACCCAGGGTTTTGAAAAAAGTTTTTGTTAAATGGTTATAAGCCATTAACCAATAAAAACAACTATGAGGTGAATCCAAGCAGTATGAACGTAAAAGGTATATAGAAATTGGATAAAAAGACAAGGGTACATAACTGTGTCCTCAGTGGCTGGTTGAGGGGAAAGAAATTCAATCCCATTAAGCATTGTGAATAACATAATCAAAATAAAAGCAATGGTTAATATAAAACTAGAGATTTAAATATATTGATTATGTAAAAACAGTGTAGTTTATATATATATATGTACATTTAAGTTGTTTAAAAGTATAGGAGATTGACTGTTACTTCATTTGCCGTGCAGTGCAATTGGCTTGTTTCGATTCCCTGATCGGTCAAATTATTTTCAGAATCATGGGTAATGTAATTTTTCACCAGAAATTCTGCTGTTAAACATGATTACTTAAAGGTATGAGAATTAGACAAATTTGATTGCTTGGAAAAAAATGCTGAAAAGGTATTTGTCAACTATTCAAAACATTATTTTGATAATTCTTTTAAAATTATGCATGTAAGATGCATAATAATTATTTTAGTGTAATAATAATAATTCATTACTAGTGCATGCAATAGTGATACTTTTGATTTCTCCCTTTACAAACCAAGCTCAAAGTATATGAGCTGTAATGGCTATGTCATCAACATTGTCAAACAAACAAACTTGTATTAATATATATTGGTAATATAACACTAGGATATAATACTTGATATCTGGCAAAATCTGAAATGTTTAGTGTGCAGTGTTCTGCTGTATTTCAGGGGAACAAAGACATTCACTTTCTCATTTATTATTTACTGGCATGTTTATGTTCCATGTGATAATGTCTGCGAAGTAAAGTCTGCTGCAGGCATGAGCATACTTGGATGACTTTCCAGAAGGCTTCTTATTGCGGAATTGCTTGTATGTGTGTTTTTTTTTTTCTACAACTGATTGGTAAAAAAAAATCAGCACTGGATAATCAGCATAAAATAGTTTTTCACAAGTTTGGGTCAAGACTACATGTTTGTCCAAACAGTGGAAAGCCCCTGGTTTAGCACACTTGTTGCAATTTTGTTTGGTGTTGCTAATGTACATTAATGGTACATTAATGTTTTGGCATTGGTAGTGAGTCTTCTGTAGTTTAGTGATATCAGAAGCATGTAATTATGGCTAAAGGTAGCTGAAGCAAATGCTTCCTGGACTAGTACTGTTGATTTGCATTTGTTTTCATAGAAAGCCTGTCCCTATAGACAGAATGTGCACAGCAACTGAACAAACATGATTAAAAGGGCATACAAAGGCCCGCACAAGTTTGGAGCCTGAGTGCCTGGCTGCTGGTAGCAAGTATGTATATGCACCTGACAGAAAACCGAGTAAGATGCATGATCTCATTGGATGCCTGATCAGTTGATGGATAGGTCATGGAGAAGCACAACTCTCTGTTGTAGTGAAGGTTAACCAACATGGTGTGACAATTTGTCAGTATCCGTGAGAGCGGTCTCCAAAGATTTGAGACAAGGGCATCATTCAGCACTTTCTGTGTTGAGGGCCACTCACAGGACATTTGCCAATCTGTGCAACACCCATGAGACCAGCCCTTCACAAACTCAACACTCAGTCCATTTTCGTAACTAATGAAAAACGTTTTTGTACAATAATTGATTGAACAGTAGTGATGCTAACAAACATGCTTCTGTGATTTCTGGAGTATTTTCAATAGGGATGCATAATATACCAGACCAGTATCTTATTGGATAATTGGTTATCAAATATATACATATTTGAATGTGGATTAAAATGACTTACTCCCTCCCTTTTTTGATAATCTCTCCCACAAATTAGTCATTTTAAAATACTGAAAAATAAAATTATAACATTCATTTCCCGAATAATTTTGTAAAATATCTCCTAGTATAAATTGCATTTTTATTTATCAAAATTACTTTGTATATTGAACAGAACTATGACCGTATTAAGGCCCAATCCCAATTCTATTTTATACTCCTTCGCCTACCCCTTCGCCCTTCCCCTTGCCCCTTAAAACAGAGTAGCAAGGTGTAGGGGTGAAAATATTCCCCTAAGAAATGGGACACCACTCCTACACCATTACACATGTCATCATACCTAGTTTCTTTTATTAGTGTCTTGTAATATTTAACCAGTATGAACAGCAAAGAAGTGCGCATATCAATAGAAATCAGGCGTGAGCGCGTTTAACAGATTACTCACTCCCAACATTGTTTTGCATAGTATTTTGGACGGCGCTCTGTTTCAGTTCGAAAATGTATAAGCCTCTGAGTTTCCCAAAACTGGTGAAGCCGCTTTTCCATCGGGCCAAGCTGTTTAACGGTTGCATTTCGTGCCGAGCCGGCCGGTACGGATAAGGTTTCGTTTTCTACTGTGGTGCTGCGATAACGGAACTCTGTGCAATGTAATACAAACGAGTCAGTTGTTGTCTTGGTAACGCAAGAGTTTACAGACAATACGAGATGCAAATAGCGACTGCGCTATGAAGGATGACCAGATATTTCTTTTAACTGTATCACTCATTTGTGTTCACATCATTCAAATAGCGTGTTTAGCAAGCTACGGAGACTCTGGCAGCCAGGTAACACATAAGTGATCGATCCTGAGTGGAAGTATCACTACCACGATCACTACACGCATTCTAGCAGTGGTAGTCGGTGTATGCAGGGAAATTTCTCATACCCCTTCGTTCGAAGTGTGGTCCTGAAAAATCTTCGTTTGAAGGGCTATCTTCCCCTTACCCCTACCAGACTCAGCCGAATACACGAGTGGTCTTCCTTGTGAGCATTTGAGCATGCCTATAGCACCATATAGATATATAATAAATATAAAAATCCCACACTTTTTAACGGCAATGTGTGTATATATATATATACATATACACTGCCGTTAAAAAGTGTGGGATTTTTAGTGAGACTCCGTAACATTTTTAATGTTTTTAAAAGAAGTCTCAGCATTTATCTGAAACATCTGAACATTATACAGTACTGTTCAAAAGTTTCGGGTCAAATTAGGATTTTTTTTTAAATAAATGAAAGAAATTAATACTTTTATTCAACAAGGATGCATTAAATTGATCAAAAGTGACAGTAAAGACATTTATAATGTTACAAAAGATTCTATTTCAAATAAATGTACATTGTACACACTGTTTTTAACATTTATAATAATAGTAAATGTTTTTTAAGCATCAAATCAGCATATTAGAATGATTTCTTAAGGATCATGTGACATTGAAGACTGGAGTAATGATGCTGAAATTTCAGCTTTGCAAACACAGGAATAAATTACATTTTTAAAATAACAAAAACCCTAAAAACAATTGATTTTAGTTTTGTGTGTTATTTGTAATTTATTAATTGACGATAACATGAATATATTATCAACTTATTGGTATCAGACAAAATTTTAATGTATCTCTATTTTAAATTTTGATTTAGTTGAAACTGATTTTTGAAATGGTGCAGTCCTGAATTTCTAACACTTGTATAATGGTGGACTAACAATAAAAATCGCAATAACAAAAGCAAGCATTCAAAATCATGAAATGAGCCTTCTACAGCTAAGGCCATTTCAGAATCCATATGTCAGTCAATGAGCAGAATATAATGTCACAAAGCATGACATATCCATATCTGTCCCCTGTGTCTAGTATTGATTCTGTGGTCAGTAGTGTTTAAGTGAATTTTCCAGGCCTCTTCTTCACCGCAGCCCAGCCCAGCGCAGTCAGTATTTCATAGTTAATAATTACTGGCACAAATCAGTTTAGTCCAGGTGAATGGCTGAAAATTGCAGCTGCTATGTGATTTTCCTTGAGGCTTTCACAAAATATAATCCTTTGCGGTTTATTTAGTGTTATTATTATTATTATTATTATTATTATTATGTAGCAAGGCTTTTGCACTTCATATAGCACAGATTTGCCACCATTATCTCCTTGGCTCATGAAGAGAGCTTGAGAGTTTGAATTTAGCAAGATGTTATTTACAGACATTTGATTTCAGTGTTTTGGCTGTCGAGCACATTCTGAATGTCACCCACCCTCCAAAAATGCCTCTTTCATGTTGCCCTGGAAGTGTCAGCTGTCAGATGTGTCTCCAGCTGAGTTTCCTTTCAGGGCTATTCAAGGTCACATGAACTGCTTTTTCTGCAGGATATTCATCAACTTTTATCAACTTTGTGCACCACCTTTGTAGCGCATCTCATCAAGTTCATGCCTAGTTGTTGCCATGACAGCACCACTTCATGTCACTTTTGTTAGAGCGAATGACATGCATATATCCTATAACACATAGTTGAGTTTTAAGAAGTCTAATATCTCAGAATGATCAAATATGCATCTGTCGAAATCGAAAAAATGGTCTAAGAATCTTTCCCTGCAGGAGATTTATAACTGGTGAGTGACTGAAGTATCGTACATGATCTAATGCTTTTGCTTGAACGAAACACTTCTGCGCTCACTTACCGAAGACTCATGGTAAGCATAAAGGATTTTTGTGACTTAAAGGATGTGACATCTTCTAATTGACTGATAAATTAAAGAAATGTGTTTTTAGAACGACCTTCTGAGGTTTTACATAAAACAACCTAGAGGCTGGTCTTATTTAATGCCTGAGGACTTTTTTCATCAATCTTGGTAACATCTAATTTCTCCTTTCTCCTTGCAAGGGCCTTGCTTTTCAACTGCTTTCATTTAAATGTTGTCTTATCATCTTGTTGTGATTTTTTTTTTTTTTTTTTTTTTTTTTAGGTCATATTTCCCCTACATGGTCAGCCAGGAAAAAACAGATGTACAAAAGATTGTTTCCCTGTTTCTAATTTTGGTAAAATGTTTGCCAATTATGGTGTGAAATTGCTAGCTGTTGTTTTTTTAGATATGACTGCTTGATGGAGGAGGCTCTGAGAAGGAGCTTGGCTTTCATTTTTCCATTTTCTGTTTCACTGATTCCTTCAGTTTGTCAGACCTGAAAATTAGCATTGTCGACATCAATTCCCTCATACTACCCTCAGATTTCACCACCCGTGTGTCCATGAGCCATCAAAGCCTTGAAGATTACATTGATATACGAGTTAGCATTTTTTTTGGTACATCAATGTAGTTTGAATTATTTATATTTTGATACCAGGCTGTCTAGCAGGTAGTCCCAATGATCACTCACTTCATCAGTTCAATGGCGGTTCTCTTCCTCTCTGCCGGGCTTCAGTCGATACGTGGAGATGTCTGTACACTTTTGAAGGTTTCCACCTCCGCAAATAAGCTTCCAGGCTCAGAGAGAAGTTCATTGGAGACAAATGGTGCACATTTCACAGGTAGGCCTTTGCAACTGCCGTGATTTGTTTCATTGCTAATGGGGGCTGAAGTGCCGGGGCCCCAGGCCATTTGCTTTTGGAAGTATCAGTCTGAGCGAGAACAGCCAGCATCTCTTAACAGCTTAAAAAAAAAAAAAAAAAGCCCTCATCACCAAGTGAGTTCCTCACAGACTGGGCTTCCAGAAGACTTTCTCTTACCTCTCCTCATTACCATACACAGGCTCTACAGATAGAATCTCTAATGCCCACAGGGTGCTTAACGCACCACAGAGGTGACTGCTGAAACTGTCTAATTGGCCGCCCAGGCAAAGTCATATGGAAGCTACCTGCATGATTGACAGAGGCCATGGAGAAAAGGAGATCCCAAGCGGAAGGCTGGATTGTCCTGGCTCCTTTTTAATCATGTCGTTCAGCATTGTCGATAAGAGATGTTCTGAGATTAGAGTTCAAGGAGGACGGCCTTGCGTTATCAGTATTCAGTAAGGAGGAGCAGAAGGTTACAGCAGAAGGCTTGAGCCTAGCCCTCTTCTCCATATTTACTGTAGTATGAAGATCACATTATTTAGTATGCAGATCACATTATTTTTGTAGAGTAATGATGTGTAGCCAGATTTACCACAGCTTTTACCAGTCTGATGTAATTTATATGTACTACCATTAAAAAGTTTGGGGTCAGTAAGATTTTTAAAGTTTTTGAAAGAAGCTTTTACTCCTCGAGGCTACTGTATCAAAAGTACATAAAAAATATTGTGAAATATTATTACAGTTTAAAATGGCTGTTTTCTATTTAAATATATTTTAAAGTGTAATTTATTGCTGTGATGACAAAGCTGATTGTTTTTATGATTCTTTGATAATAGAAAGCAGGGGTCGACTGATATGTGTTTTTCAGGGCCGATGCATTGCCGATTATTACAGATGAAGTAGACTGATGACCGATATTTTGAACCGATATATATGTCTGGTGTAAAAATGAAAATTAATTCCAAAAATAAGAATAACATGGGCTCTGACAAAAAAAAATAATCTTAAAAATGCTTTAAAACATATCTTTAATTCTGAGAACTGTTAATAATAACATTACTACTACTACTACTACTACTACTACTAATAATAATAATCCAATATAAAATAATTCTACATAGCCTTACCTGTATAAATTAAATATAAATTATATATAGCAATATATTGTTACACATGCTGGTTACATTCACTGAAGTCAACCTACTGTGCTTACGTGTATACTCGCCAAGACGGGCATTTTAACATAACTGTGTGTGTATCTGAACGTTTATGTGTAATAAGTCATGAAAAATAACTCAATCTGACACTTGTTGTGAGCAGTTTGAGAGGCGGTTTGTTGCATGCATTGGCTGAGAGCGCACTGACTGAAGACTGTCTTTTGAGAGCGTGCGAGTAGTTTATGCTTTAAAATGGCTTGTATTTTTGAACTGGCATGAGTTAAAATGATGTGCAAGTGCCAATTCCGTCAATTGTCCGAAACGCGTGGTAAAGTCTTTGTATGCAGCAAACAGCTCGCTTGGAGAGCAAACTGAATGTGGATACTATGAATGTGAAGCCATTTGCGCATTTTGAGAGAGAAGGAGACTCGATCGGTACCACTGAATCACTCAAACTGCTTGTGAAACTACGTCTTACAGAAAGTTCTAAAATATCTGATCTGCTCTGATAATCTGTTTGGATTCAATCTGCTATAGTGCATAAATGTTCACGGGAATTTCCTGCTTAGTAATCACAAAACCTGCGGGAATGTGTAGAATTATGCGCAATACCAGCAATTCCGCGCCATATTCAGGTCCTGATTATATTGAGGTGTTTTGCAACTTCAGTGTAGTGGATTGTGATTTAACTTCAGCAACGCCTGCCGCTGCCTTACATTTGAGAAACAACTGATGCGTGATCACTGAAGCAGCTCTAGTTAGCAAGTGCGTTGGGTGTGAGAGTGCAAAACTTTCTGTGCCTTCAGCTTTCCGCGCTTTCCGCGACTTCCAACAAATCAGATGGCCAGTGGGCGGAGCTTGCTCTGTGCGTTCGGACAGAGGCTGCATCAGAGGCAAATAGTGCATTTCAAAATGAAATTATTTTATCAGCAAATCGGTTTTGAAAATGACCGATACTGATAACCATAAAAATGCTTAATATCGGCGCCGAAAATCAGTCGACCCCTAATAGAAAGTTCTTTATTCAAAATAAAGCATTTATTTGAAATTAGAATCTTTTGTAATATTATAAATGTGTTTACTGTCACTTTTGATCAATTTAATGTGTCCTTGCGGAATAAGAGTTACATAAAAAAATAGTACTGACCTCAAACTTTTGAGTGGGTAGTGTGTATATATACATTATTAATATTTTTTTTTTTCTAAATGTAGTACAATTCTAAACGTGGCTTTGCTGACCCCCATTTAAAAACCCTAGTTGTAGAGTCTTAAGAATTTAGTGTAAATTAATTACCCCCAAAACTCTGCTCTGCCCTTTTCATTGGATCTTTCCCAATTTCCCATGTTTTTGTTTTAGATTAACACCAGTTCCAGTTCATGTCTGGCTTGTGACAGGGTCATTATCTTTGAGGACTTTGCAGGAACAGTAAAGTATTTAAACTGTTCTGGTGGATAGACAGCTCAAGGATGGTAATGACCATGAGGAGACGAGACAAAGACATCAAATTAGTGCCATTGAGATACCAGTCATGGCTTGTCACAATGTGCTTGGTAAACCACCAGTTATGCTACAAAAACTGTACATTTAAACAATTCTCTGCAATTGACAGAGATAAAACAATTAGCCAACAATTTGCTTCTATCTGCAATTCATTATAGTAGCTATGACAGAGATCATTGTGAATCTCAAGGACATATGTAAAAACAAAGATTAAAGATTTTTGCTGTAAAGTACAACACAGACATCAATTATGGAAAAGATACAAAACAATTTTGAAGGATTCGGATGCTGCAGTGGGCACAGTTAATTCAATTAGCAGGAAGTGGAAGTGACATCAAAACACAGACACGGGCTAGGAAAAGTTGTCCTTCAAAAATGGCATTTAAAATGTTTACTTCTGAAATGTGACATTTTATTTGCACAACATAAGTGATGCCAGCTGAAATGGAAAGTAGTTTCATGTCTCATTTTGCACTATATTAAAGGTCACTTATTATGCCAATTTTTACAAGATGTAATTTAAGTGTCAGGTGTCCCCAGAATGTGTCTGTGAAGTTTCAGCTTAAAATACCTCACAGATCATTTATAAATCCATGTTGTAAATACCCATTTGTGACTAAGGTCAAGAACAGGCTGCTTTCGTGCATGTGCCTTTAAATGCAAATGAGCTACTGTACCCCGCCCCCTCTCTACCATCACAGTTCCTGCCTCAATGGGATTCTCTGCCAAATACAAACAAGACATTAGTGATGGGAAAAACAAAGCTTTTCAAAGCTTTGAATCAATTGAACCAATTGCTTCGCAAAATGATTCACTGTTTCGAAGTGTTCGAAACACCACACGCTGGTGACCCCTGCTGGTCAAAACCGTGTAAATGCAACAAAAACTCATGCCCAACATGCATAAAAACAACTTTTACAAATCCATTGCAAATGTTTTATTGAAAGTATAATCTACAAGATGGAATTAACTAGTCATCTAATACCATTAAGTATTAAGTGTCTGTATAATATGTATTCTTTTATAAATTTTCAGGACTTGTTTGGTTTATTCTATGGATGGGTCAGCTAAACAGAGACTATTAACTACTATTATTCCTTTAAATTATACAAATACCTCATTAAGACATCTACACTTGTGTAAAACCAAAAAATTATAGAATAACACAAGATGCGTTACTCGTAAGTCGCTTTAGATAAAAGCGTCTGCCAAATGCAAATGCATAAATGCAATATGGCGGAATAAGTCCCGCCTTCTTAAAGAGCCAATCGTTGATTGGTAAAGTCATGGCGTCTCTGCAGCGGCCGTTAGAAGCTCCGGTTGCTACAGAAACAGTCAGACGCACGCCTCCGAAATGAGGCACAAGAGACGCGCATTTAGGACTGCGCATGTGCATTAGGTTGATCCAGTCTGAAAAATACAGTTTTTTGTCATGATTCGAGCGTTTAGAAACAAAATGTATGAGACAGTTGTTGTCAGATTTCATTAGTGATTTCAAATATGAAATTTAATTGAAAGCTTAGCAAACCGCTTTAGAGAATTTGATGTTTCCCCTTTCAAAGAGATAGGAGCTGCACTTGGATGCCCGAGAGGCGTTTCAAAGATGGCTGCTGAGTGAAATGACTTGTCTTAAAGGGACTTTGGTAAAACTCATCAGAGATCAGGTAATAGACACTTTTAGACTCTTAATACTCAGGTAATAGACAGACACTTGTTCAATGTTCCGCAGCTGGGGGCGATCTCAGTGAATTCGCATTATTCATGGGTTCACAGAGATCGCCCCCAGCGGTGAACCATTGAAATTTCCGTACGTTTTGAAACGGTTATGACGTAACGAAGCCTCGTTTACTGAAATCACGCGACTTTGGCAGTTTGAAACCCGCTCCGAACCACTGATTCGAAACAAAAGATTCGTAAAGGTTTCGAAGCTTCATGAAGCAGTGTTTCGAAAGCGCCCATCACTAAAGACATCTGCTCCATCTATATCGCGAACACACTCACGGATAGCGTAGTTTTTCTTTCATCATTAAAGTTTATTATTTCCATGCGTTTTAAAGCTATATCAGTTTAAACTTTTAATGGATCGTTTTCTGAGCGCACTGAAGCAGAAGCACACAGATAGCTGGCTGTCAGATGTCACATCTCGTGAGTAACTTCTCTTTCACATTTTTTGTTTTGCTTAAACTGCCAAATACAAACAAGGTTTTGTCAAACACACAGTTCACATAAACAAAGTCAGTTATGTCTGTGAACGTAAATAGCAGGCAACGTTACAGAAATCGTATGTGTATATTAGATCTGTGGCGCATTCCCTTCAAAGATAAAACTAATCGACTGCGTTCAGCAGCTCAGATGTCAGGAGTAAATGAAGACTGTTGTGTTCACTCTCACATCCAACAACAAAACATCTCAATTACTTCCCAGACATTGTTGTCGCTACAGCTGCTCGAGCGCGGAGAAAATGGCGGACAGCATGCAGCTCGCTGAGGGCAGAAACTATGGTAATACAGGACTGTCAGTCAGTGGCCGTGGGTGGGGCATGAGGAATGTGACGTCACATTACTGATTACTTCAATCAAAACGGCTTGTCTAATGAGACTGCTTTGGATTAATGGGGATTTGGAGTGGGTGGATTTTTATCATTGTTGGGTGGTTGTGTTCACACTCTGCCAACACACATTTATCATTTATATCCCAACACCTTGTAAAAGTGGATTTAGCATAATAGGTGACTTTTAAGCCCTAGAATGTGTATTAAAAATATAAATAACTTGATTCCATCTTGACTTTATAACACTGTTACTGATAACTAAACTATTAAAAATTGTTCTCATTAAGTGAAATAAAGCTGAAATTAAAATATAACTATTAGATGAAAAACTTTAAAAAATGAAAATATAAAATAAAATTCAAATAATATTCAAATACCAAAACACTGATTATAATCTTGAATTCTTTAGCACTTTGAAGAAACTTTAAGTGCAAATTGCTAATAATATTCTTCTTTATCCATGCATTGTTGTCCAAACTCAGAGCTGCAGTTTAGCTTGCCAAAACTACTCTTGTTATTTTTCAAATCTTAGATGTGTATTAAAACCCAACTTTGATTCATTCTTTGTCATGCATACATAATGGCATGGGATAGTGCAATATGGAAGTAAGGCACAGAGGGAGAAGGTAGCTCATTAGTTACCGCTTCTCCGAATGTTCAATTGTGTTACCAGATGCTGGGCCTCATCGCAGATTTCATCTTTAATCAACTGGAGAGCCAGAACGGAGCCTCTCTTTTAAACTGATTGTTTAGAGAAGAGTCGCATTTAATGCCACTCACCCTGTCATCGCTTGCTTTTTCGCTCACTTGTTCAGCAGGACTATGATGATCCGGCATTCTTATCGGTTCAGACCTCGATTCCTGAAGCGAACGTGACACTGGGTCAACAACATTTGACTTCATCCACTCAACCACAGCTGCATGATGACAGCCTAGATGGGTGTCCCCTCTTGGGATAATGACACATTTAGCACTCAAGTGGATCGGGGTAAGTTAGGTACTTCACAGAATGGAGAGAAAAGCTCCGTCTCTGTTTGGTTCCTGCTATGCATCAACGTGGATTTCAGGTCAGAGCAGTGAATGAAGTCTGGCTGTAAGAGACAGGAACGGTGCACAGACTGGGGTAATTACCCTTTCCTGCTGAACAGCTCTCCATTCTGATATATAGCCCTGTGTGTGTTGTATAAACATTATGCCCTTCAATCATAGGCCTGTGGAGTCACCGCAGGAATCGTTGGTCTAAACACTGTCTTCTGACCTGACCCTAAGCATTGTATGGTTCCTCAGTTTGTGAATCCACCAAAATGAACTTAAAGTTTGTAAGATCTTAAGAAACTGTGAAATTGAAGTCATTATACACTCTTAACAATAAAGGTTCCAAAAGGGTTTTTTTGTAGCGTTGCAATAGAACTATTTTGGGTTCTCCAAAAGAATTTTCTGTGAACAATTAATAAAAGACTCATTTTTTTTCGTAGTGTGAAAAATATTATGCCATATTATGCCCTTTTACAAAGTCTTGATTTTGTTTTTGATGTCTACAAACATAGATAGGTTTTCATGCTTGAATGTTCAAGAATTTTTTTTTTTTTTTACACATTGTGGCAGCAGCTCTCCTCCCACTCTGTCAGTAACGCTCTATTTAATTCCTGTCTCTGTGAAGCCCATCCTTTGGAAAAGTGCATTGTGCATTGATTGGTCAGCCGGACCAGTGTGTTGTGATTGGTCAACAAATTCGAGCGAGTTTTGGAAATGTCATGTTCCTTACCATAACCGTGAGTTTCATCATGCTACTAACGCAACTCAAACAGGCCTTGGGAATTTTTTAAATGAGGAATAATGTGACCTGTATGTTCCCAGAAGAACACTAAAGACTAAAATCAAAGCGTTTCATTGAGTTCAGAAACAGTGTTTACTGATATAGAGAATAACTCCCTTCAGAGTGGACCTGTTTCATTCTCAAACAGAAACATTACACACTAAAGAAAGCTGAAAACGTAAAAAAGCATAATAGGTCCTCTTTAATAATCTGAAGAAACTTTTACCACTATAAAGAATCTTTTGTGCAGTAAAAAGGTTCTATAAATGTTAAAGATTCTTCATGGACCATCGATGCCAACAAATAACCTTTTATATTTAAGAGTGTAGGAAGGCTTATAGCGTTTTTGGATTAATATGGAATATTGCTGGCTTACTATGTTGTTTAATGTGTCACCCTGGACCTTGCAAAGGTTTAAAGGCACAAATAAGACATCTAATTACTGTGTGGCAACCATAATATCTTCTAAGACATGCTGATCACAGAGGAATGAGCCTAATCAGGAATCTCATTCAGCCATTTAATCGAACGTGTTTGTGCATTGAAAACATATTTACACATGATGCAATGTGACAGACTAAAAACAGCTTTGAGATATTTGCTCACACGAGCATCTTCAAAGCACTGTTTATTAGCAGTAGTTTCTGTACTGAATAAATGGTGTTTGCTAAGATGAGTGTTACTGTTACTATACAGTTTTTGCTGTGTCCCATGCAGTTTTGTCATCGGATGTTGATTGGATTTTGAGATGTGACCGGGCATTGCACTCAAATGAATGTGAACTCTGTCATTTCACTGGAAGATTAAATTTTGATAAAGAAAGTTGTGAGGTCAAAAAAAACAAGCATTTTTTAAATAAGATCAATAAGCAAGTTTTTATTTCATGTTGACTTTAAATAAATATTAATTCAGGAAATCTTTACCTTGAATATCAACAGTTTTCTTGATCACAAAAGCTTTTTCAGCAATGTAATGTGAGATTTGTCACTCTTTATATATACTTGTGATCATATGCATTAATTCTATGTGTGTGATTTATGCTGCATGAATTTATTGGCTTTGGAATGAACAAGTAATTAACAGGTGAGAATACATGTAAGTGGCAGCCCCTGATCGAGAACTGGCACTCTGTAATTGCCTTTAGTTTCAAGATGGCAGGATACGGCAGCTCCTAATGGTGTTTCAGTGTCTCATAGCATATGCACTCCACTGGTATATCTGTCAAATTAATGAATTGTCTAGACGCATAGGGATTTATGTTAAATAATGGAGGAGGAATGCAGGTAGCACCTACCCTTATGAGTCTTCTACTTCTTTTCATCTACTCTTCTCTTGCCAGTCTGTCAGATAGCTTTACAGGAGCATGCTGGCATACAGGCTTGATTGATCTTCTATGCTTGAATGGAATTTCCTCATTTTCCAAACACTAGTCTGAATAGGCCACTCGCTGCCCTGTTATTTGTCATGAGAGCTGTATCTGTGTGCGTAGTGAGTTATTTCTGTGCTTTTTTGGACTGCAGACAGTAGTGTGTAAGAGAGCATAGGCTGTTATCATCGACAAACAGTGAGGGGTGAGATAAGTGGGATGCTTCAGGCGATTCTCTCTCTCTCTGTTACTCGGTACACTGTCTCCTTACAGTCCAACTCCTGTTCTGTTTCTTTTCCCCCAGTTTCTTTTGCACATGCCTCACTAAACCCCACCAAGCCAAATTGTGTCTGTTTTCAGACACACTGTGCTTGTTTTCAGATCGATGTATCTGAAATAATATCATAAAAGGTATACATTTAAAGCGTGTTTCAAGATCTTGACCAAAAATTGATGCACCTCTTGATGGAAATAAAAGTAATGTTGTCAAGTTATTTCCATCAACAGATGCATCAATTTTTGGTCAAGATCTTGTATTGACAATGCAGAGTCAAGCACTCTGTAAAGTCTACTCCAGCACATCCCAAAGACTTTCAATGAATTTAAGGTCTGGTCTCAGAGGTGCCAATTCATGAGTTAAAATGATTCTTTATGCTCTCTGAACCATTCTTTCACAGTTTGAGCCTGATGAATCTTGGCTTTGTCATCCTGGAATATGGTCATGATGCGTCTTCCAGCGTGGTTGTTTAAGAAATGAAAAGCTACACACTCCATCAATTAGGGTTAGAAGAACTGTTGCCAAACATATAACATGCTAAAAACACAATAATCACAGCAAAAATTATCCAGTCATAGACTCTTAAATATTTGCCTATTTAAGGTATAATGTTCCCGTGACAACGCAGCACAGTGTCCGTCAGCAGATGTCGCTGTTTTAACGCCATAATTCTTTTTTACTTTAAAAAAAATCTATATAATATATATAAAAAGTAATATATATAAAACTTTTAAAAATATTTATTTATGCTGGCGCTGCGTTGTCACGGGAACATCCCAGCTGAAGATAATGACGAAATTACGCCGCCAAGTGCATTCCAAACATCTACATACAGCACACGTGTACCGTTACACCCCTAATATAAATATATATATATATATATATAATTAGTTTTATTGTTTTACATCAATATTTCATACTGTGTAGCTGTGAAGCCTGCAATCATATTGGATGCATCATTATTTGTTGGTTAATATAAACCTTTTCCAACAAAAATAACTACAACGTAATATAAAATCTACAGTTATGATGATATGAAATATACCACAGCATTTTACTATCTGTAGCACTGGAAGGCAAGTCTTACTGAAGGGCACTGTGTTAAATCAAGATTGATTCATTCATTTGGGAGGAGCACTCAAGAATCAAGAGGCGAAGATCGCCAGTCTTTTTTTGGATCCTTGGCTGAACCTGCTTCGTTATCATTCTCGTGATGTTAGATTTACTGTTGAAATTTGGCCAGCGAGCCGTGAGTCAGATCGGCACAGCTGACTGTGTGGTGGAAGGCGGGTGTGGGTGGCCTGCACTACTGTATAGCGACTCCATGTGCCAGCCTCATCTCCATCATAATCAGGCCTGCAGGCACGAAGCAGAAATTGCCGGGGCTGCACACATCACACTCTGCTCATCTTATGAGGTCAGGAGGACACACTCTTAGATCTCGCTTTCATCATCCTGGGAAAGTCAAGACAGGATAAAGAAAGCTAGCAATCTTCTGCCCACCCCTCCTCCGGGAAGGCTGTCTTGCTCCTATTAGCGTGTCATTGCTCTGTTAATTAAACCCACAAACAGAATGTAAGGACAGGAAGTGGATATGGCGCTTTTTGTAAGCAATTATGCTTGTACCTTTAAACGGCTTAATCTGCAGGAAGGGAGGCACTGGGTGTGATCTTCTGTCCATTATTGATTTAGGACTTGTGATGTCAGCACAGTGATTACTCAGCCTCAGTCTGTTCTAAAGCCATCGTTCTCCAGCACTGACCTCCACCTGCAGGCTGACACATCCAATAGTCAGTCACAGCCACTCCTCCAAATTACATTTTCTGTACATTTCTTTCTTTACTCTTGTGTCCTTTGATGTACCCACATTTCTAATTACTACTGTTTGCTGAGGCACTAATGCTCATACTTGTGTGTAACTAGCCTTGGTCTAATTTTGCCATGGATGTGAATGATACTTCAAATCTTGCTGCTTGTGGTGCGTTTTATTTATTTATTTATTTGTTTTTTAATTTTTGGCACATGACAGGCGATAGACAGGCAAAAAATAT
This sequence comes from Hypophthalmichthys molitrix, assembly GCA_037950675.1. Classification (NCBI taxonomy): domain Eukaryota; kingdom Metazoa; phylum Chordata; class Actinopteri; order Cypriniformes; family Xenocyprididae; genus Hypophthalmichthys; species Hypophthalmichthys molitrix. The sequence goes on from CM075506.1 coordinate 15,134,718, forward strand.
CTTACATATACATTGAAGGAAAACACTCCAGCCAAATCACTGGCTTCCGGCAACAGCCATACATGCGTGCGTTCACGAGAGTGTAACATGGTTTTCGCGAGTGGCATCTATTCTCACCTATGCTTACACAACGCCTACGTCATACATCCTACATCAGGTCAGAGGTCACCCTTCCGCTGGATCTCAACTCTCTCGAGCGCGCATCAGGCCGTTGCCGGAAACCAGTGATTATAGTTTATAACCTTTTAAATATGGATATTTTGCTTACAAAAACCCATCACTTTGCTTCAGAAGGCATTTATTAACCCACTGGAGTCATATGGATTACTTTCATGATGGATGGATGGATGGATGGTTGGATGCGCTTTTTTGAGCTTCAAAAACTCGGGCACTATTCAATGCCATTACAAAGCTGGGAAGAGCCAGGATATTATTTAATATACATGCTTAAAATCAGTTTAAGCATGATTTCGAGTTAAATTTGATTAATCATTAAAGAAGAAAATCTTGAGGGTGAGTAAATTATGGGATAATTGTCATTTTTGGGTGAACTATTGGGTGAAACCACCAAACTGGTCGCCTGAGTCCCTAAATAATTATTTTAAGGGTAAGTTGTTTTGACTTAGCAGCCACCCACATACATAGTAACTGCATAATCAATGCATTAACAACCAGATTTGTTATACTTTTTAATATTTTAATTTTAATTTTTATTTCGGCCTTTCAATTTAGTTTAATCTTTTTTAGTTGTTACACTATCCCCCGGTTTCACAGACAAGGCTTAAGCTAGACCTAGACTAAAATGCATTTTTGAGCTGTTTTAATTGAAAGCAACTTGCACTGACATATCTTCAAATATGTCAGAGCCATTGTTTTGTCTCAAGATGTTTTTTTCTATAGCACGTTTATAAAAGCTACTTAAATGCCCTAAATGAAATAAGGCCTAATCCTGGCTTGGCCTAAGCCCTCTCTGTGAAACCGGCCCTATGACCATTAGTTCAAGTTTTTTTTTTTTCTTTTTTTTTTCAATTTCTCTGCGCTCTACCGTTATCACTGTCTAGTGTTTTTATAAGGTTTAATGAAGGCGGGTTGTAAAGGTTTCAATTTTATAATTTGTAAATCAAAAACTGAAATTAATTTGTGGTTGTTTATTTTTAAGAGCTCACTGTCAGTCATATTTTATTGGATTACAGATTTTCTACTCTGAGAAAATTGTTTTATGTTGATCCCTTGAAAAGTTTTTAATCAGGTTCAGTTAATTTAGTTGCAGAATTTTTTTGTGATTTGTCTTAAATTTGTCTTAATTATAATAACTTAATGCCAAAGCCAAAGAAGCTGGTATGGCTTTAAAGAACAAACAAACAAACAAACATATATATTTTTGTTTTGAAGTCATGATAATGTATTTTAGCTTCATTTTCAATTGTTTCTATTTCAGATGACCATTCATTTAGTTTTCTTTATTGATAATACTGCTAACAGTCACTCAGAAAACCTTAGCAACCACATAGCAAGAACAACTTTGACAATCACCTTGAACACCCTAATAAGTTTTGCCTGGGGAAGCACCACTTATGTTTTCTTTCATCAAATGTAAATATGTAGTTATTTTCAGCTTTTCACATACTAAGTATACTTATTTGTGGCAGGACAAATGAGTTCCATATGTTCATGTTCAGGCATGTGAACAAACTTGGTTTTAAAATGAATTGAAAATGTTGTCTGGCTCTTATAGTATCATGATTGTAAGGTTTCATCAAGGTTGAGCATCAACATCTGTTGTTTTCTAAACCAGCACACCAGAACGGGGGGTTAAGCCAGCACTAGTGTGCTAACAAGAAACAAAAACGATCTGGTGTATTTTAAATTTGGTCCAGAATTAGGGATTCGTTTAGTATTCGTTCTGTTTTGTTCCATTTTTGTGTTTTCTCAGATGGCTTGCATTGTTAAACTTGCAAACCATTGGGTGTCTACATGTTCAGGTTTTTGTCACTCTCAATGCTATGAGGAGTTTTCTGTTATTTCTCTTAAAAGCCCAGTGCCTTGTGAGTCCCGTGGGGTTAAGAAAGGCATTTAATTTCCTGTAGCAGAGCTGGGATAATTTAGCACTGTGGAATGAATCACATCTGAGGTTCATTTTCTGGAATGCTCCTTTGAGATACATGCTGAGCCTTAGAGATGGCTATAGCAATGGACATTAAAACACAGAGTAATGAAGACAGAGTGCTCTGAGAAGAATGGATGTCTCTCTCTCTCCTTCTCTATCACACATAAATCCTTTAGTTTCTCCAACTACAGTTTGTGTGGGATGTCAAGACAATTCAAGTATTAGCTATCACACTAGGTCACAATAAGCCACTGGTATTTGTCTCTGGCTTATGCTTTAATATCTTGTTTGAAATAGGATGGTTTCTCAAGCTCTCCATTGTTGACATGGAAGACAACCATGCGTTTTGTACCAAACCGGCTTTTGTGGAAAATGTGGATTAATTTGAGATCCTCAGAGATAAAACCTTCCCTCTTTGATCAAGGCATTGACAAAAAACACATCATTCTTCTTACACATTTAGTGGGATTTTCCTTTTTCTTTTTAGTGCTCATACGTAGGTTGCTTTTTCATTGGAGTTACCAGTTTTATCTCTTAAGGATCAACTTTGTCTCAGTTGTTTCTTCTCAAATTGTAGCATAGGCCAAATAATTTGGTCTTGGTAGAGAGCTGATATTGAGATCTGTCTTTTAATTGCAGACTTTGGTACCTTGGCAAAAAATGAAATGTCTCATCAACGTAATATAAAGAATAGATATTATGTATATATAAATGTTCAAAAGTTTGGGGTCAGTAAGATTTTTTTTTTTGTTCCAAAGAAAAATATTTGATTCAGCCAGAATGCATTAAATTGATCACAAGTGTCAGTAAAGTCTTTTACGTCACAAATTTAAATAAATGCTGTTTTTTGTAACTTTCGGTTCATCAAAGAATCCTGAAAGACACATTTTATAATTTCCATAAAAATATTAAGCAGCACACCTGTTTTCAACATTAATAATAAGAGATGTTTCTTGAAAATGCATATCAGAATTATTTCTGAGAGATCGTGTGACACTGAAGACTGGAGTTAATGATGCTGAAAATTCAGCTTTGTCATCACAGGAATATATTACATTTTAAAATACATTGTAAAATGTATACATAGAAAACAATTATTTTAAAACACTAATATTTCACAATACTACTGTTTTAGTGTATTTTTTTTAATCAAACAAATGCAGCCTTGGAGAGCAAAAGAGATTTTCGAAAAACAAAAAAATCCTACCAACCCCCTCTGTTGCATCTCCTAGACAAAGAGAGCACTTTTGGTTATTTATAGGTCTCTGAGACTGTAATATTATTTAATTTAAATATAAAATGTGTATGATGTGATTTTACTGGGGTTATAAAATATGTGTAAGATATTACTGGGTGTCACGGTGCATGGTCGTAGATAAAGACTGAACGAGGGAGAATCCAATGAAGTAGCTTTAATACAGGGAACTGGGAGAACACTACAGCAAGTGTAAACATAATACACAGACGAGAACCGACAAAGACTGAGAGAGAAAACAGAGAATATATACAGGGCAAACAGAGGGGCAAACGAGGCTAATTAACAAGGCACAGCTGGGACTAAGGAACTCAATCAGGGAAACCAAGGGAACAAACTAGTGGCGGGAAAACTAAGAACAAAGAACATGTGACAAACAGAACAAGGTGCAAAAACAGACAGACATGTGACACTGGGGCCCATTTTCTTAAGAGCAAAGTCTTAGAAGCTGGAGGCTTAATCAGAAGTCACCATTTGCTCTCCATTTAATCTTCTTGTATCTAGGTGTAGCATTGGACCTACTAAAGATGTCATTTGTGTTTGCTTTTTTTTTTGAACAGATCAATATTTTATCAAAGTAGCAGAAACTAGTGTTTGTTCAAATGACTTCATGCACATTAATCTGACCACATTTATTACATTGTTGTGCTTGTTTGATAAAAGATATAATGGAGCTGAGCTATAATGTAAATTATTTCTTAAAATTGCCAACAAACTGGTCGCTGTTCAGGAGGACAGGAGTCAGGACTCAAACAGGGAAAATAATTGCAGTCGATTTGCTAATGAATAGTTAGTTACTCATAGTGATATCAATTATGGAGGAATTATGGAGGAGTCTTACTCTGTTCTTAGAGTTCAAGTGGATATTTGTTTTAGAGTGAAATGTACTGAGGCAGAGCTAATAAAAAACCCAGCGGTGCTCTGGCACGAATTTGTGTGGCTTTTTGCTTTTTTTCGGTTAGTATGATTTCTTTTCTTCGTTTCTCATTACATACTGATTGACTTGAATACCCACGGATCCCTGCCTAATTTTTGTTAGGTTTTGTGGGGTGATGAGCGCAGCCTCGCTGAACCTCTCTACTAGTGATTATTTTTTATTCCCTCAGTGTTGAAATAAAGTGAAACAACCCATGCAATAAAATGGCAAAGATTTTAATGTATTGTAATAGCAGTAAATTGGCTTCTTATATTAGATATCCCATTTCTGTTACCAAGAAAACTGCTCGTATTTCATTTTTTTTAATGTATTTGAATATCTTTTTTTGTCCTCTACCAAGAGAAATAGAAAATCCGGTGGAGTGAGAGGTGGAACTAAGGGCTCTCTTTTTTTAATGGTTCAGTTTTATTTTTGCAATTTACTTCAATTCATTTTTCTTCATGTGACACCCTTGAAATACACTTCTCCAAGGAGTTGTACCTTGCTCTGGTCATCGTGAAGTAAAATGCAAGGTGTCCTGCTGTGGTTGACCCCCTGACCCAACACTGGGGGGCAGATCATCCAAACCCAAGTGCCATTTTTCTCCATTTGTCTGGCTAACTGCTGCTGTGAAATGATGTTCTGGCGTACGATCCGCAATACAATTTGAAGGGCCCCTTGCTGGTGTGTTCCAGCCAGAAGCTCATTATTCTCACTTTGGGGTCAGGTGTGCTTGCTACTCCATGCTGGCTATTACAGGTGGTGCCACCTCCCAAGTGTCAGATGCTGTTGTGTCTGTTGTCTGGTCTGATTTGTCACCTGCATCCTCCTTGGGGCCCGATCTCCCATAATCAAACTACGGCAGGATTATCCACACCATCCCCAGCTCCAGGTGGGCTGTCACAGCAGCTTTATGGCATGTCCGCCCGCCATGGCTGCCCACGCTGGGCCGTGGGATTGTTTGAATGCAAAATGTCAGTGCTAATGCGGGATGGAGGAGCATTTCCCTGCTGGGTTTCGATGTCCGTGGAAGCGGGCTGGCAGAATACCAGCTTTCTCTCAGTTGTGTTGTCCAAACCTCTGTTCCTCAGCGAGTCGGTCCCCTTTCCAGACACACTGACATTTCCTCTGTGCTAGCATGTCTGCGGCCAGTCTGTCCCTTACTGCCTTTCATGTTTAATGTCAAATAAGAGCTTAATTGTGCCATCATGGCAAAATTGATAAAACCAGGCCATTATGTCTGGCTGTCCAAGCACTACGCTAATGAATTGCCGCAATTAGCAAAGACTTGGTGAGTCATGGTGTTCCATTCAGGCAGCGTAACATTAAGAGCAATAAAAATGATAGATAAATTTTCCCCATGTCTTCATTCCGCTAGTGCCTGGTCTATAATAACCTTGCGTTTTCACGGTTGCATAAAGTAGTTAAGTATACTTGTTAGTGATGTCAAAAAGGACTGAAATTTTTGCACAAACCAGAAATGTCATTTTGACATTTACTTTGCCTTTACTCAAGGAAATGCCTAATGCTTGTAAGGCAACAGAAGAATTGTCTGTATAATGAAAGGAAATTATATAAACTGTCAAGCTTCAAAAAGGACCAAATATGTCATTCATACAACTGTATTTTAAGGCTTCTGTAGTCATTCATCCAGTTTGTCTTCATCCAAACTTTTTTGAGTGTTTTTCCACTGACAATCTCCTATTATTTTGAGAGTCCTTGAGTCTCACTTGCATTTTTCAAACTTAAGTTGTGATCAGTGCAGTGATCAATGCAGGTCTCAATAAGGATTTTTTCCCCCCAACACTTTTAGTGGCCCTACCTCAAAAGAATGATGCATTTTTGTTTTTAGCAATTCATGTGATTTTATATTTACTATAAATAAGTAGGCCTATATATTTTTATTGAATGTTGCATTTTTTTTTTTTTTTTTTTTTGCGCTGGAAAACGGTTGCATTTGCAACACTTTAATAATTAGCTTGTAGTTTTTAGCACATTCTTACACAAGTCAGTTTTACATAAACTTGCATCAGGCCAGCGGGCCATCATTTTTGCAATGGCATTTGGCCTCACTGACATCAGAACTGGGGCCAGATGTTTAGATATGCCTTTTTTTTTTTTTTTAATTGAGAATGAGATTTGAGAACAGCAACTTCAGATGTCACAAGTCTTATGGGCTCTTTCTTTCTTATTTGAAGCTTGGCAGGCGAATATGTAACCCGTTTCATTTTTAGATGCACTTTTACATACATCAATGGTCAAAAAAACACTTTCATTTTCTCATAATATACATTACACATCACCTCATTTCTCAAAGAGTCTAAAAACGACTCGTTTGAAGATTTAGTCTCTCTAAGTCCCACCTATTATTGCACATCATGTGGTGAAAATTTTGTATAGGCCTATATTTTAAATTACTATACCGGTCAATAGATTGGACACATTACTATTTTTAATGTTTTTGAAAGAAGTCTCATGCTCATCAAGCCTGGATCTATTTGATCAAAAATACAGAAAAAACAACAATACTGTGAAATATTATTACACTTTAAAATCATGGTTTTCTATTTTAATATACTTTAAAATATAATGTTTTTCTGTGATGCAAAGCGTCTAAACATTATTCCAGAATTATTCCTCACTGCGTCTCAAAATGATGTACATGAATCTGACTAAGCTTGATAAATTTTTCAAAGCTGATGCGGGCGTTCACTCTCTGTTGCATGTATCGCCTCAGAATTTGCGTCTGAATAGCACGCGCGGTCCTTGGGCGTGGCCGCATTAGTGGAGAATGAGCTGACTCGCGAACGACTGACATCTCTGTTTTCAAACAGATTACATAAACAGAGAATTCTGTTTTTCGATTTGTCTTACATGATTTAAAACCTGACATTTCAATGTTTCTTTAGATATGTCTCATGTTTGTGTGATTTAGTATTCACTAAGTTACAGTTCATTTTCAGAATGGACTTCATTCAGAGAGAGACTGCAGCTCGTGCATCATGCTAGTTTTCTTTATTTTGCAAAAAGCACAACATTTTGTTTTTACTGATAAAAGAAATAAAAGAAAACAGTTTTTAATAATATATAACTCCTATTTGTATTTCCAAAATTGCCGGAGAATTTTGAATCTCTTTTGCACTGGTAAGAAAAAAACAGAGGCGGTATCACTGGCGTGACCATCGACTTCTTAGTGTTAAGATGTTGCAACTGTAACTGTGTGCACACCTAAAGCAAATTTAATTATTTTTGAAAATAAATTTCAATGCAAAGACTTGAATAGACGCAAATTCGTGCCGGGCGATGCGAATGACGCGCATTTGGCTACACAAATGCTTCGAATGTGCAGTATTTGCCTCGATCACGTCTTCCGCGCAACTCATGATGTTTTATTAACAAAGTTCGGGAGGAGCAAGTTCAGATAATTAACCTAATTAGCACATGTGGAGAGCATTCAGTTAATCAGCTCAACCAATGTCAAGAGGTTTAAATTCAACAGACTTACCTCTGTTCATCTGAGAGTTTATCAGCATCCCTCCTCCACCTCATCTCCTCACTTCTAGTTCTATCTACTTTTACCACACTGGGGGGGAGTACTCTGGGTCGGGCCAAAATTCCGAGCTCGGAGCCCTCTCCTTGGACAGCACGCCAAATACGCATAACTTTACTCTATTTAATTATATGGATATGTGAACTCGTGAAAAGCGGGAAATTCGCATGACACGTTGCCGCGCAAGCCAATCAGCAAAGAGCTTATTGACATGTCCAGAAGCGACTGTCATCCAGGCACAATTCCTGGAGAAGACAGTGAAAGAGTTGTGTGCATCTCTGGGTGGTGCGGTAAACCCAGACACGTCAGTGTTTGGCTTTCCGGCGTATCTGGGACTTCCACAACAGGTACAGAGGAGAAATAGCTGTTATCTCCAACATGGCTGATGATGGAAAAATGTCAGAAGGAAACATCCCCATCCTTTGGAAGTGTATTTGAGGAGAGTTTGCTTTTACAATGCAGAAAACAGCATCTTCTCAACATGTACACAACACAAACCAGTGATAGTGTTTGAAGGCGGGTCAAAGTAGACATTTTTCACAGGCAGCCAATGAAGACCATAGACTGGCATTATGCAAATTTGTTACATTGTCACGATTTGTTTTAGCAGTTCAGAGTCTGTTCTTTCTTTTGGGAGACGGTAACTTTGTCGTGCACTTTGATCTTTGCGGACCTTTTACATTCACAAACAGCTGTATAACACAAAGCGCTGAAACCCTATTGTTTTTATTAATTATTAATATTAATTTTACATTATTTGAAATTGTAGGCAAAATGATGGTAAGAAAAGTCATAAGCCCAAATAGAGAGAAGTAGGTAGAGCGAGGTCAGTAAGATTTTCACAATCACAATCCAGTATGCAAATATTACAATGAGAGATATATGTATATATATATAATACACATCATCAGTGCCTGTTGGATATATATGTAAAGGAAATAAAGGAGAACAGGGGAAAGTACCTTGAATTCTTGTAACCTGAAGCACAACTGCGTCATATGTCAGCGTGCTGCCTTCAAGGCTATGGCTCTGACATCCAGTGATTCTATTAGTGTGAGTCAATGGTAATCTTGCATGCGCTCTAATTATACACAGTAAAATTAATCCTGTTTCAAACTTCCTAATGATTCCCATTCCGGCCCATTCCTCCGGGCAGAGTGCTGTTCCAATCTGTGCTAATATTGATACAGGAAAAGGTCTTGTGATTTCCAGAGATAAGCTCTAATGACTTGGACTCATGTGTTTGGTTCTGGGCCAGTGGAGTATTCAAAGATTTCTCACAGCCTGGGCCAGTATGTGTTCTTTTAATCCCCTTTTATTTTACCCTTTCAAATGCAGGCTTATCGGATCCCACAAGGACGTATCTGCATACAAATTGCCCAAGGTTTGCTAGAAAGCACCCAAAACGCACCTGCATGCAAGAAGGAAGGATCAGAGCCAAGCCACGTATTTGGCGACATATGGTGATTTAAACGTTAATAATTAGGAACCTTTAATTCATTAAATGATGCAGCAGTCTCACCTCTGTTGGCATCAGCCTTTGTGTCGACCCAGGGAAGAAATCAAATGGAGTAATTAGCTACATGCTCTTCCTTTACACTAATAGAGATATACGGCACCATTCCCTCACCATCTTGACCTTTACTGATTCCACAAATGATTTCACTTCATTAATATGCTTGCAAAAAGAGCTGTATTAAGAAATCTCTGTAAACATAGCACTGATGTTATACTCACATGGTACAAATCTTGTTTGTTTGCTCAGAGATCAGTTTTTCACTCCGTAAATGTTCCCTGTGTGATTCACGATGGCCTTGTGACATGAGCACCTTGTGGCTGATGCAGTGAGTGTCAAAGCTGAGAACTCACCCCAGAGATGTGTCCGTATTCTTATGTGCAATCAAGGACGTAGCTTGAGTAAGTGAATACAAACATTTGCTGGGATGTTTTTCAAGCTGAAAACGAGCTTGATGTCAGCACATCTGTGGTGGTTATTCCTACCCTTCAGTGCTCACACGCTCTGAACTTCCTATTGGACTTGGGTCTCGGGCGTTTCGTCTGAGTGCTGCATATCAATAGACATGCAAGATGCATTAAGAATTCAGAAGGCAGCTCTTGCATAAGTGCATAACAGTAATTAGACGGTCTTTTCTCTGCGTTGTGCCGTCCTCTAATGGAAGCTATCATTGCACTCTCCTTCAGTTGTGTCGTTCGAGTATCACGCTGTCTTCGGGTTAAAAACTTTGGGTCTGAAGACTGCAAGTGTACAGCTGATTTGATTAGATGTGATGTGCAGACAGATGGTTAATAAAGAAAAGAAAGGTCAATGGCAGCAGGGGAAGGACCAGATAAACAAAAGCATTAAGATGACCATCTTAAGATTGAAGGTTAATTGGTGCTGAGTGCTGAGATTCTGGCTTTTGGTGGTTCATCTTTTTTTGTTCCCATTTTGTGGCTATTTTGTTATTATTAACTACTGAAGGGAAGGTATTTGCTGATATTTAGAGATCAGCTTCAGACTCTGAGGCTGACTTTGTTTTACTTGCATATATAAAACAAATACACATATGATACTCGGTGTGAAAAAAATAAAATAAAAATTCCACATAAGGTCCGTTGTTTGGCGAATCAAACACAAACCTATATATATATATATTTTTTTTTTGCAAAGATACACTATCGTTCAAAAGTTCGGGGTTGGTAAGATCTTTTTCATGTTTGTGAAAGAAGTCTTATAATCAGCAAAGCTGCATTTATTTTAAATACAAAAATACAGTAAATACAGTAATATTGTGAAATATTATTACAATATATAATAACTTTTGATTTTTATATATTTTAAGATGTAATTTATTTCTCTGATGGCAAAGCTGAATTTTCAGCATCATTACCCCAGTCTTCATTGTCACATGATCCTTCAGAAAAAAATTTAATTTAAAATTTAAAAGAACTTTTCTTATAATTATCGATGTTGAAAACTGTTGTGCTGCTTAATATTTTTGTGCAACCGTGATACCTTTTTTTTAAGGATTCTTTGATAAGTAGAAAGTTCAAAAGAACAGCAGTTCTTTTAAATGTCTTTACAGTCACTTTTGATCAATTCAGTGCATCCTTGTTTAATAAAATTAAACCCCTTTTCTAATCCCAACTTTTGAACAATAGTGTATATGGGGAAAAAACTTTTTAGTCATATTACAATAATATCACATGAAGTTATCAATATGATGTTTGAGATCATGTCAGTATAACTGTGGTAGGATGTATGGATTCTAGCAAACCTTGACATTTTCACTTATTTAATAGCCTAAGCCTCTGACGGCACAGCCATCGCCAAGGGGCTGCCTACAGCATGTTACACACAAAACTAGATCTGGCAAGCTTTAATCTGATTGGCTGACTTCCGCCGGGAATCAAAGTTGTGTTTACAAAGTATTTGGTTGACACAATGAGTCCTCTTGAGGGTGAAATAATCACTGGATTTGAGAAAATCTGTCTAGTTAGTGACTTCAAATGATTTTTGTTAGTTAGATAGTAGCAAGTTAACTATATATCCATTAGCAGAAGGTTTCTGTGTGAAGCCTTTACAAATGTAATTCATTGCTCTGTTTGCTAAAACTACAGCTTTTCTTCAGCTGTGCCAAAGATCCTATCATTTCAAACTGTTAAATGTACTTGATTGTAGAACGCTCCAACAATCTAAAAAAAAATGTGCTGAAAAATTGGATAAGTATGAAAGATATTTTTCAAGTTTGAAGGATTTCTCAAAGCCCAGCCATTTAACCTTCTCCTGTTCCCCATTAATCCTATGGAAATCCCTCTGTCAGAGCCTGCTGCTAATGTAAGCAGCCAAACAGAAAAAGAGACCCTTTTTTGATTTCCTTCCCTTTCTTTTGCTTTTTTTCACAGTGCTGGATCTGAGTTGGATTATAGTTCGTGAAAAGGCTGCCTTTATGCTTGTATCAAACAGCGACATTAGGCTGAGTGTGAATGACGCTGAGTGTCAGGCAGTGAGATAGAAGGAGAGCAGAAGGGGTAATGGATGCTGGGAAACAGATGTGAACCACTACACAATGTGAGGAGCCTTGGAGTCTCAGTAGGCCGTGGATTTTCAGTCTATTTCCAAGAGAAGTGTGTGTGTTTGAGTAAGAGCTGGTCTGCCCTGGGGTGGTTTGCGGGAGCTTGACTCTGCCTCCCCTCTGTGCCAACCTGTCTCCCATGCTGTCAATCATCCACAGGCGGCCTGTCGACTGATTGGCCGAGAACAGGCCTGTCGGTCGGGAGCTCGACCGTGACCTTACTCTGCATTTCTCAGCCTCTCTGCATGTATTTTCTTAGATTTTAGATTTATCAAATACTGTGACTTTTTCCGTCTGCCTTCCTGAAAAGGGATGTTCAACATTTTGGGGCTTTTTTTGACTTTTTTTTTTTTTTTTTTTTTGTAGGGATGCACCGATCCAATACCTGGATTGGAACTAGCACACATACTGACCTTGTAAAATGGATTGAGTATTGGTCGAGTGTGACAGATCCAATTTAATACTGTTTGTTAGTCATGGTCATTACTGTCAAGCTCCAGAAGAAAAGAGACTTGAGCCAATGGTATTTTGGCATCAGTGACATCAACTTGGCAAGATGCAATCTGAACTCGAATTAGATTTGAGAGCTTTACTCACCCGCCAGGACCCGATGTGAGATCCACCAATCAGAGAGGTTCCCGAATCTTTTTGATTGGTTATAATTGAGAATATCTTGTGTTTTTCCATGAGTGCTCCGTCATTCCCGAAATGACAGAGCACCCATGGGAACGGCACTAATGATTATTAATAAATCCTATTTCCGGAAGTAATAAATCAATTGGTGTTGAAGAATGAATGGAGGCTTATGCGTCGACTGAAGGTTGTCATGGAAATGTTCGATGTACACCAACCCATGTCCATAAAGGTGAGTATTTAGAATGTCACAAAAAATAAATGGCCAAGATTATGACGCACATAATTCTTAATAAATTGCTGTCTATTTCACCCCGTGCCCAAATTATAGCCTAGAATTTAAGCAGTTGTATTCAACTTTATACACAATATAACAATATACAGAAAAAATAATTTACAGAACTGGGAGCTTGTTCTGTTCTTGTGTCGGTAGACTAGATTTCTAAAATGAGGGATGGGCCACAAATCCGTAAGAACAGTTTGCAAAACTGTGGGAAACTGTGCGAAAGTGCGCAAACAGATTATGGATTTGTGGGTACGGATTGAAAAACCGAAGGTATGGTTTGTAAATTTGAATGCATGGATTTGAAATTCATGAGTATGAATTATTAATCTGTTGTTAAACCAAGGGAATAATTTAAGAATATGTGAGTACGGATTATAAACTGAGGGGACAAAGGATTTGCGGGTCTTATTTTTTTCCTCCTACAGGTGACTTCCCGGGCTCGGTAGTTTTGAATTTGCTGTAAGTAGATTAAAACAGTAGCCAGAAACATGCATACTGTATCTGAGTTCATCATTTTTATATTGGCGGTTAAAATAACCACACTTCTTAGTGAATAATCTGAATAATGAAAACTGAATGTAAACATGAGTGTTTGCTCGGGATTAAGTCCTTACTATGATTATTAGATATCATCAGAAAGTCTTGTTTAGTCAGATTCGAGGATCAGAACTAACTATTATACATATAACAATAGCCCTACAATCTTATTGTCAGGTTTATATTCTGTTATGTAGACCCTTATATTAACATTCTCTTCTGTTTACTTCACTTCCTGTTTTAATGCTCTATTTAGTTTCGTTATTGAATATGACCTCGTTACACAGTGTGTGTATATGTATGTATGTATATATATATATATATATATATATATATATATATATATATATGTATATGTGCCGGTAATACCGCATATCGCGCTATTGAGCCACTCAAAAATACCGCAAGGGAAATTCCTTAACTGTGACAGCCCTAGAAATAATCGCATTATTTGTGCACATGTAAACATAGTCATTGTTAAATTAGACCTCATTAATTGCATCACAACTTTACTATAGGCTAGCTAGGTAATTTTATTATTTATTATTCATGCAACAATAGTTATTACTTAACCATATAGCTATGCTAATTAATGACTATTACAGTAATAAGAACTGTCTATTGCTCTTATGAATGCTTTTAGCTTGACTTTGTGAAATGTTAACTACTAAACTGAATGAAAAAGCATAGCCTTCCTCATGGCCAGTGTTTGCATATTTGAAATATTTAATTCTGTAACCTGCTTGTTCTACAGATATGTGTTCTTGATAGCGTTGATGCCATTTCTTACAGATAATATCATGATGATCATTTCATTTGTCCTGCCGAATGTGCTATCCTGTCAGCAATAACCTGCCTGCACTGTCTATGGGTCTTTTTTGATTACTGCCAGTTTAAGTGCCAGCGATGCAGTGTTGCCAGATATTGCTACGAAAAACACAAAACAACCACAACAACAACAAAAAAAAACAAAGTAAGTTAAAAGTTTTGTGTTTTGGAAATAACATAAAGATACCGATAACCTAGCCTGCAAATTCCCTCTTTATTACCTTTCTAAAGTGTCACATTATGTGGAAAAAAAACAAAAATTTTTTGAGGTCCGGACCTCAGTGACCCCACTGAGCCATGCCTGTTACATTAGTTTATATTTATACTGTTCTTTCTATTTAATACAAATGTTTGGCTTATTTGAATTTACTCTTTCTGCCATTCATAATGCATTTTTTAATTAAGATAATACCGGATTTAGCAAGGGTGCCATTATATTTACTTTTATTCACCATTACATTCACTTTTGTATATTTTTATGTATAATGGAAAGACTTGATGGAAAGACTTAAAAATTAAATTGTTGACTAAATAAACTAAATAGGTTTAAGCTGAATTACTAATTTTACTAAATGTAAAACTGAAATAAATTAAATATATTATTTATATATATTTTTAAATATGTACTATAGTGTGTTTCTTTACACATATCGAAATCAGTGCTTTACACATTATCGTAATCGGTTCCACACACTTTATTGATTGTGGACAGGAAATGATGAACAGGAGAAGGGAAACTTGCATCACCCACATCAGCTGAAACACACTAACTACTGGTCTACGGCTCCATCTGTCTTTTATCTGTGAGATTATTTAGCTAGATCATGGGCTCAGTGAATGGAAACACTTTCATAAGTGCTTTTGAGTGTTGAGATTCATGTAAAACTCTCTCTGGATGGAGTTTGGCTGAATCAAAGCACAGCAATAGAAAGCGTCTGCCAACAGAAGTGGGCTGAGGCTCCTTACACACAAATACTTGTTGATTTGATATGAGCTATGTTTGTTTCTGTTTATTAAAGAGTCATAGAAATGGATGCCAAAAGACTAACGAGAATCATTTCTGGAGATTGGTGAAGCTGGCAGTGAGATTTCTCGGTGTGGATTAAAACAGTCATATTCTACGCATTAATTTCTTCTTTTGCTTTTATTGTAGGGTGCAAATCAACTGTTGACTCAGATTTAATTAGGTTCATCACATCAAATTTCGTTTTATCACAACTGAGCAGAACAAATAAAACATGACATGTCAGTGTTGTATATATCTTATTCTTATAGTAGCTGGCAGGGTTTAATCTGGTTACTATAGCAAAAAATGCCATTGCAAGAGACATCGCCGTGTATGCTGTTTATGCATATCTGCATACATATACGTTATGTCTTAATGGATTGAATACCAAGCTGATTTATGATGAGTACTTCTTAGTACACAAGAATGCATTAATGTTAACAGTTAATAATATCAGGTGTGCAAAAATGACTCTTGGTAAGAAGGACAGAGATTCTGGAAAAGATGTCAGTCTTTTAGCTGAGCCAGTGGACATTGTGCTTCATCCAGCACTTTCCTAAAAATACAAGCACACGCTTTGCAAAGTAGCCAGTCTTTTTTACTGTTCCTTCTGACTGCATGCCATAAATATCTGTCACATCAAAATCCATGTTATTTTCTCTCCAAATAAATGATGCATTTGATTTGCTTATGTCTTGCCATTCATGTGTACGCAGCCGAGTGATGCTTAAAGCTAAATACAGAGTAGCACTTGAGGGGGCGTGGCTTCCTCTCTTCATCTCCATGGTACCCACAACCAAGCTCCCTCTGTGCATGTTCAAGTTAAATCACATTGATTTTCATTACAGATTGCAGTGTATGTGGATGTATGGTACACTGCCATGATGGAATATATTGATTTAGCAGTCAGACTGAGAGAAAAGATGATGTGTCTTGGATAGTGAGTGCAATTAGTATGGCTTGCAAGAATTATTATTAATATTGCACATACTTAAGGTTAGGGGTTGAACAAACGCATTGCATTGAGTATTAATGATGCCATGACATGAAAATGAGAGATTCTTAGCTTTTATTTAATGTGTTTGCTTTGAGTCCATCTACCTCACAAGATTGGGCGCAGTAATATATATATATGTCTTTTCTTTCTTTTTAAAAAAAAAATAAATACTTTTATCCAGCAAGGACACATTAATCAAAAGTGACAGTACAGACATTTATAATGTTACAAAAGATTTTTGTCTCAATTAAATGCTGTTCTTTTGAACATTCTATTAATTAAAGAATCCTGAAAAAACAATATTAAGCAGCACATCTGTTCTCAACATGTTTGTTGAGCACCAAATCAGCATATTGGAATGATTTCTGAATGAGTAACAAGTGTAATAATGAGTGTAACAATATATCATATTACAATATATCGCAATACAAAATGCTACAATATTGTATCGTTGATAGTGACAATATGTCTTGTGCATAGTTCACCCAAAATGAAAATTACTGTGTGAGGAAAAAATTCAAGTTTACAGAGTTTTTTCACAATCTAAGTGCATGGTCTAAAGTGCATGGCGCAAGTGCACTTAGGGCGTATCTGAATCCACTTTTGCTAGTTTAACGATGGGAAAAATAGCTGGAGCGTCCGGTGCATGGTCTAAAAGGGTTGTCCCTATTCTCTTAATGAGTATTTGGTGTGTTTTGGGCATAACGTGCAATAAACCAATCAGAGTCTCATCTCCCATTTCCTTTAAAAGCCATTTGCGTTCGTGCCATGGCGGATTCGCTATTTACATGGAGCAGAAAAACTGAACGCTTCTCTAGACAAGCTGGATTCTATCAAACCATTTTTATCTTTATTTACACAATAATAATCTTTTACATTGTAACTCTTTTATTTTTAATATTTGGCATGTTTGTGTGCCATTGAATTGAATACATTAAAGACAGAGACACAGTTGGTTCAGTAAAACATTGTTTAATAAAAAAAAGAGAAAAAAATGTTTTGTTTTCTCACCCTGCTGTACCGAACCCGTACCGAACCGTGACTTCAAAACCGAGGTACGTACCGAACTGTCACTTTTGTACCGTTACACCCCTATTATTTAAAATTTAATGGGCCCTGTAGATTTTTTTTTTTTTGATAGGTAACTCATCCCATGCCATTTCTGCTACCCTGAAATCATGTAGTCTGTTGAGATGTGTGCTATTCTAGCTTTTCTAAGCTGATGGACTTTTTTCACTTGGGCCAGTAAGAAATAACATAGCAACATGCTGGTAAAAACCACTCAGAACACCTTAGCAACCACCCCCAATACCCTAGTTTCACAGTGGCAAATTTTACATGCCAACACCACTCAAGTTTTTCCCTAAGAAAATGTAGTAATCGAGTTTGAATATGCTGCTTTTAATCCTGTTTTGTATGTGACATAATAGTTAATGGGGTTTGATGACAGGAGGGTGATTGTGTGTGTGTGTGTGTGAGACAATGCTGTAGGTGATTAATTCTTCTGCTGAGCCTTGAAGATGATTTATTTATTTGGAAATGGCACAGCATGACCAGGTCTGATAATAGTTCCCATGGTGAAGACAGCAGATAGGTCGTCCATTTCCCACTCACGCTACCGCGCTTTCTTGGAGAGATTGCAGATCTGCTATCATTTAGCCCTCCCTTTTCTGACTGCGTGCCCTGCTGTGCTCATGGTCAGCTATTAGCCTAGCTCCTGGGAAGGAGAGAGCGAGTGAGAAAGAGTCCGACCATGTGTCTGATGTATTAGTGTCTGAAAATAAACGTCTGCTCTCTCTACACAGCCGTACAGACATTTGTTTAGCTCCAGGCTAAAGCGGCAATGCTAAATGTGTTTCTTGCTGTGCTGATATTGATGTCTGATCGCTTGATGGCTTGGGTTTCTATTCTGAAAGGGTTTTTGCTCTGAGAACGTTATTAATTATACTGTTTTGCTAGCGAAACCTTTTTGAAATGGAAAATCTGGCCTCCTGAGGTCAGCCGTGGTTAAGATGTTTTTGATGAGTCTTTGTTAACCCTTTATTGTCAGTACAATAAATATTTAAATCTGAAACTTTTTTCTAGTGTAAAATAAATAATGTATTCTTTCACCTTTTATATTCTGACTTGGTTAAAAACATGTCAAAGGGACTTGATTCAATTATTTATTTTATAATATAATACTTCTAATTTAGTGGAATTGCCTTCTCGTTCATTCAGTAATTTTTTTTAATGTTCTTTCTTAGGAGAGAACTTGGAAGAGATTGGTTTGGGAATTTGTTTTTAATGACCCAGTTCAATTAAACCATCAGAATATGAGGAAAATATTTTATATTTTTATCTGACAATATTATTCGGCAAAAAGGGGTAAACTACAGCTACAGGTTTTATTAATTTTATTTTATTTATTTAATAAAGAAAAAATAAAAAACATTTCCATGTTTTATTGTGTTATCACAAATTAAAAAATTGAATCCAAGCACAACTACGCAATATGCTTACAAAGCATATGCTTACACATTTTTCTTTTTATTGTTTGCCCACAATATCAACATAACATTAACAGTATCACAACATATATTCATGTTACAGATTGTACGAAACCAAGAATCACAAGTTAAAAAAAAAAAAAGAAGAAAAAAAAGAAAAGATGTATTCAAATGTAAACACGACAAGAAACAAAAAGGTCACAGTATTTTAGAGCAGTCTTTACATAGGAAATAAAAGGAAATTAAAGGAAGTTAAAAGTCTGTATGTTCATCAGGAGAGCTCTTTTATAGCTTACACATTTTTAATAATTTGAAGGTGGAAGATATCAATTTTCCTAGGCTGGACATCACTTTTGGCCACTACATGAAAATCTTATAAGTGTAAATGTCAGCGTTATCAATTATATCTAAAGGATTGAGTAGTGTCACAAAATGTAAGCTTATTGATTTAAGCTCAGTATTCCTGTTTGATGCTTCCATAAATATTTAGTTTAAGTTTAATGATGCAAAGCTTACATTTACAGTATTATGGCATACAGTTACTTAGCTTAGATGTAGCATGTAAATGCTGTAAATAAGCACTACAGCTTACCGAAATCCATATCATGTCACGTGTAATCGCTCAATTGGTGTTTCAGCCGTGGAAAGACTTCATTAAAACAGCTTCAGTGTCACGTAACATCACATTTACCTCAGACAAACCATATTCAGTGACGATAAACTCAATAAAATTAACTCTAGAGAGTAGCATTCTGATAAATATATGCACCATATTACACATTCATTATAATTTTTAATGTTCTTCAATATTTAATGCATGTTTGAATAAATCAGTTATGACAGCTACGATTTAAATGTTTATATTTAAAAAAAAAACGAATTGGAGTAGAAAGATGATTATGTAAGTTAGTATTATAACTTTATTTATTATAAAAAACATAATTGAGTGTAATTTAAGTGTTTGTACAGTGACCGGAAGGGGACATGTACGGTTCACTTAGTTTTGTCGTGGCCACGAGATATTAATTCGTGGGAACGTGATAAGTCGTGGCCTCGAGATCATATGGTGAGGGAACAATATATTTTTCTCGTGGCCACGACTTCATTATGTTAAGGGGAACGATATCTATTTATCATGGCCACGAGTTAAATGTGTAGACAACCTGCGCAACCATAGCAACCTGGAATTATCAGAAATGAATAAGATTATAATAATATTTATTTTTAATTAAGAAAAAGTACGGAATTAAGACATGATTATATTAAAATATTGCAGCCTATTGTATTTCGTGCGATGTTGCCTTGACAGCAGTCGAATGAAGTTAATCAATAAATGTTAAAAGAATAGGCCTATGCCTTGTACATTTTTAATCTCATCCAACAGTTTTTAATTTAATATTTTTTATATTATTATTAGTTACATTTAGCTATTCATTGTAAATATATTTGCTTTATTTTCCCCTTCATTTCCCATAGCCTATCTTTTTATCTAATTAACATTCTGTAGGCTACCTTATGTTACTTTAAATTTGTATTTTGTAAATACTGTAAATGCCCGATCATGCCAAAAAAGCTTTGACTTTATGACTGTATTTCTGTAGACTACAGTAGCTTAAATGAGCGTCTGTTTTCACTTGTAGCCCCTCGTGCCTGTGACAGCATTTGAATGAAGTTTAAAAAATGTTACTATTAATAGGCCATAGCCTATGTTAAAAGAATATTTTGTTTATTATTTGTATATAGCCTATATAAAAGCTTTGATTTTATTTTATTTCTGTAGGTGCACAGGAATTTTACACGAAGTTAATTTACGGGAATTTAACATATATATAATATATATTTAATTTTATTTAGGTTTAATAGTTAAATTTAAATAAATAAATAAAGACACGATCAGTGAATGGATTAAAAAGGTTGTGAGATGGAATGGATAAAAATGTTTTCTTGTAGCCTAAGAACATAAAATAATAAAGGCCTATCCTTTTATCATTTTTATTATTTAATAATAACAAACTTCATTTGAATGCTGTCTAGGCAACATTGCGCACAATATAATAATACGCAATATGTTAATATAATCATTTCTTAATTCCGCACTTTTTCTTAATTAAAAATAAATATTATTCAAATCTTCTCCATTTCTGATAATTCCAGGTTGCTATGGTTGCGCAGGTTGTTTACACTTTTAACTCGTGGCAATGAGAAATAGATGTTGTTCCCTCAACATAACGACGTTTTGGCCACAAGAAAAATGTATCGTTCCCTCACCATTTGATCTCGAGGCCACGACTTTACATCGTGTGGCCACGACATAAAGATGTCGTTACCTCGAAAAAATGATCTCGTGTCCACGACTTATTATCATGTTCCCACGAGTTCATATGTTGTGGCCACGACAGAACCAAATGAACCAGACATGTCCCCTCCCGGTCACCGTATGTTTGTACATAAATAAGTTAATTTTAACCTTCAGCATTATAGAAATGTAGTACCAACTGAATCCCATGTATAGTTTACAGCATTAGTTGAGAGATTTTTTTTCCTTTAGAAAATTTGCCATGTATTGTATCTGATATATATAAAAAATAATCAGAATCTAATCAAAAGCTTGTGAATAGAAATCAAATCGAATCATGAAAATTGTGTCAATACCCAGCCCTAATAACTAGCCTGTATCACCTTCAAATACATGAAAGTATGAAATCAGATGTCATTTCTATCACTTCTTTGGTCTTTAAAGTTTTTTTTTTTTCCTTTTTCAAATTGCATGTCTCTATGAAGTAGTGCGGATATACATACATTTTCTAAGGGTGCTTTCACATTTGGTTTGATTGCCTGGACCGAACCCGAGTTCAATTGCTTCTCCCTGCCCCCACTGGACTGTGTTCATATTATATTATTTGGGTCCAACCCGCGGTTCGTTTGCGTCATCAAACCAGCAGCTGTTCACTCCGTTGCTTGGTAACGATGGCGCAGGAGAAGGCGGCAAAATGCATGACGTTGCTCTCCTCACTTTTGTATTTTTGTTTTTGAACCGTTGGTTTTGTTCATAAGGCACTTGCGTCTATCTGCCCCGAATGCTGAAGGCGAGCAGCTCTCTGCTTGCAGCACGTCAGTCACGTTCATCGGGAAAGTGAGTGAAACACCCACACACAAACACACATTTTTATCAAATAATACGGCATTAATAGCGGTTCACTTCCGCAATTTGGTACGTTTGCGTTCATATCAGAAGCGAGCCGTACTGGAGTTCACTTGAACCGCACCTCAGACCACCCTTTTTAAGCGGACTCTGGTATGGTTCACGGGTATGCACCCGAGTTCAGAAGACAGTGTTCACATCATCCAAACGTACCGAACTCTGACGTCATTCGAACCCGGCTGCGCACCAAAAGTGCTAATGTGAAAGCACCCTAACAAACATTTATATTGTGATGATGCTTTTTAGCTTCTGCTCTCCTTTCAATCTGCTGAAGACCTTGCTTGCTGACACTGAGGGTGGGATTTGATCACCACAGATCACAAAATGAGCAGTTCAGAGCTGGGCATGATTCACAGTGTTTTTACACCTACTGTGTTACCAAACTATGGTCTAAAACCATTTGTTGTACAAACACTTCTAATGACAGTGGCATCACTGCTTATTCCACACATCTTTTCTCTAGAAAGATCTAGCTAGCAATCAACAAAGGCAAATCCATAACACTGTAATTTCAAAGGTGCCGTGTAAAGCCAGCATGGCACAGCAGTGCCCGAAGCAGGCTGGCAGAGATTTGGTCACCTCTCGCCTTCACAGCAGATGAGTCATTCCAAATGTTTCGCTCATGAATCAGTTGGGCTTCATTAGGGCTGATCGGAGATGCTCTGACACCATTCATGTCCTGGCCTGCTCACCCACTATCACATGTTGGGTGAACTCACCCGGACCAGGTGGACTGTATCCATGGATACAGTCCCATGGACCAGTTCACATTGCTGTAATTACTCATGTGACTGATGCTAGACCATTTAGTCTGGTTTTGCAGATATCCAGAAATGAGTGGAACGGATCTGCTTGTAGAAAGGTGCATGTTGAGACCGATGAGATAGACCATCGTTATGCAGGGAATACTGTCTCCCCAGGGATGAATCTTTCTGGCTGCATGCTGGGAAATATGACAGGCTGTTAATTGGATGTGGCAGCAAGGCTACAGTGACACAAAGGGAGTTTAGATCAGTGCCACATCTAGTCTTAGTGCTGTGGTCTAACTTAAAGCCATCCACAACCTCATCAGCTCCCCTTGGCCCTGACCAATTTTTTATATATATATATTTTGTTTATTTTATCTTGAGCGTGACTTTAGTCAAGTGAGTTTAAGCTTTGTATATAGACCTGCTTTGATCAGACTTCTCATCCAGCAGAGTCTGTTATTGAATTTATTTTCTATAAAATATACACATGCAAGAACCTTGCTTTGAATCTGGTCTGAATAAACAATTAATAAACCATATGATGTTCAATTTATTTCTCAGCTAGTGATTTTTTTTTTTTTTTTTTTTTTTTTTTTTTTTTTACAAAATAGACGTGCTGGTGTTCTGTAATATGATAGACCTTGATAATGAACTTATGCATTTACTTATTTATGCATTTATTTATTTGTTTTTGTTTGTTGGTGCATTTGTACACTACCGGTCAAAAGTTTGGAATCGGTAAGATTTTTAATGTTTTTAAAAGAAGCTCTGTCTGCTCACCAAGGCTGCATTTATTTAATTAAAAATACAGTAAAAACAGTAATATTATGAAATATTATTACAATTTAAAATAACTGAATATATTTTATAAAGTAATTTATTCCTGTGATCAAAGCTGAATTTTCAGCATCATTACTCCAGTCTTCAGTGTCACATGATCCTTCAGAAACCATTCTAATATGCTGATCTGCTGCTCAAGAAACATTTATTGTGTACAATTGTACAAAATATTTATGTACAATATTTTTTTTTTCAGGATTTTTTCAAAAGAAAAGCATTTATTTGAAATATAAACTTTTGTAACATTATAAATGTCTTTACTGTCACTTTTGATCAATTTAATGCATCCTTGCTGAATAAAAGTATTAATTTCTTTAATTTCTTTAAAAAAAAAAAAAAAATTCTTACTGACCCCAAACTTTTGAACGGTAGTGTATAATGTTACAAAAGCTTTGTATTTCAGATAAATGCTGTTCTTTTGAACTTTCTATTCATCAAGGAATCCTGAAAAAAAAGTACACAGCTGTTTTCAACATTGATAATAATCATAAATGTTTCTTGAGCAGCAAATCAGCATATTAGAATGATTTCTGAAGGATCATGTGACACTGAAGACTGGAGTAATGCTGAAAATTCAGCTTTGCCATCACAGGAATAAATTACTTTATAACATATATTCAAACAGAAAACAGTTATTTTAAATTGTAATACTATTTCACAATATTACTGTTTTTACTGTATTTTAAATTAAATAAATGCAGCCTTGGTGAGCCGATGAAACTTCTTTTAAAAACATTAAAAATCTTACCGATTCCAAACTTTTGACTGGTAGTGTATGTTTGTACATGTATGGAATTATCCATTTTGGGCCTTATGAAATTGCATTTGCATATTGTTAAACATTATAAGTAAAAGATAATATACAGTTAGCTGTTCATTATCACAGAATAAACCCACAGGACTTTGGTACTCCTCCCCCTCCACATCACCCTGAAGAGGCTTATTTTTACGATAATGAGCAGCTAACTGTACATCACCCTGCTAATTTCATGGCTACTTAATAAATAAATAAATAAATAAATAAATGGATATGAAATATTGATTTCAGAGGTCAATTCCTTCAGTTTAGCTAAAACAATAAAGTATTTGTCATCTTGTTGTTGTTGTTGTTGTTGTTGTTTTTTCTTCAGTGAATCTTGTAAAGTAGGTGCATTTATTTGGTAAACTGGTTTTAAATTTAAGCGAGTATTCAAAAGATGAAATGCTGTTGCTTAGTCACGCAAAGCCAGTGCTGTGCCACTCCACTCGGTTCATTTCCTGCTCTTGAATTAGAGTACTTTAAGAGTGGTGGGGAAAAGACGTACATTTTTTTTTGTTGATTGTAATTGAGCCTTCCATTCTACTCATTAGTTTTCTTTAATAGTTTCTCTGTTATGATAATTACTTCGGTGCTCATTAAATAGCTGCGTTCATTCCCTCAGTGGAACAAGATTTGGTGGAGGCATCTGTCAGGCAACACAGAAGAAAAAGGGAACATATGAAGCTCAAATAAATGTGTGTAAATGATAAAGAACAGCAAAGTGACTTTGAGGGCCTTTGTGTGTTTTCAAGCATGCTTTGAATGGGTGTGAGATGTTCAGAGAGCTTTTTTAGCAGGTGTTGGATGAGACAGCGGCATGGTACGAAAATCAGAAAAAAAAAATCAGTCACAACGTTAGTATGATCCACCAAAGGTCCATCTTGCTCATAAAGGCTTTGCAAACTGCTATGTGTCCCGTGAGCACTGCAGGTGAGTAATAGTGATGTCAAAGCCAATGATGAGACCAACATATGGCGGCTGTCGCCCCACTGTGAGGCCATAAGCTCGAGTGACACAAATGCAAGGCCATCTTACTCACTCTGACACCTGTGGATGGTACGGTCATTCATCTGAGGACCAGACACGACTCGGCGTCCTGCTCATGAGCTATGCTCCACGCAAACACTATATTAATGTAAGAAATAGGAAGGTCATGCCATAAAGGGTCTCTCTCATGGAGACCATGAGCTGGGTAGATATTTCCTTTGAACTCATCACCTGTGCAAGGACTGATGGGTCAGTGATCCTTGTCGAGAAATAATTACTTTGCTCTCTTCTTTTTTTTATTCTACCAAAGGTTGACATAGTTTATCTCTTAGCCCCGGCGCTGTCAGTGCAACGGTGTCGTTTCTTAAATAAGGTGGGCTCGGTTTTGCAGGATCTCTCTCGAAGGCCATTAGTTTCCTGCTGCAACCGAGACCCCTGGCGTACCACACCTCCAGAGTAGGTCTCGTGGCTTCTGGCTCCGCAGGCCTCTGATGGGAGTTTAGAGATCAAAGCTGCATGCAGGCCATCAGCGCTGCTCATTATAGCGGACTAATCAGCAGCGACCGAGAGAGGGAGAGGACGGATAATTTGATTACACAACAGTTATTAATGGTGCTGTTGGAACGCAGAGCGGGGGTCTCCACTGCCGTAATTACTCTGGGACTGGGAGAGAGGAGGGAGGAAGCCTTGGCCAGGCTGATTAGTTAAAAGTACAGCCCATCTCATGTAAGATGAGCATAAATAAAGCAGTATTACCTTAATGTACAGTGGTTCTCTTAAAGACTGCTCGCCGACATTCACTCTTTAATCTAATCAAAGGCGGTTATCTTCCTTTGGAATTTGCAGTGTTAATTGCCTTGATGTTCCTTTCTTAGAGCGATCTTTCCTCAAGATCCTCCTCAGATTACCAACACTAAACATGGATGTTCTCTGAGCGCCGTCCACTCTCCTGAAATCCCATTATGATGGATAATCTTTTATATCTTTGCAATCGTAACCTTTTAATAATCTTTGCAGATATACATCATAATTAAACTCACTCAATCTTCATGATTTTAAAAGTGAAATGTATGTTTTATGCATCACTAGTGGTGCCAAGCGATACTGTTTCCAAACAGGATTCCCAAAAAACTCCTCTTGCCATGACCTTTGTCTTCCATTGTTCTGTAAAGGTCAGTTCACACTGCACCAACAAACGCCAACCAATGGCAACAGACACTTTGTCGGGTTTGATCGGATCAGTATGTTACTCTTGTCGGCGTCTGTTGGTTGCTGCTTGTTTTTGGTGATTGCAGACTTCACAACCTGACAACGTTCAATCGGCCTAGAAAATCGCAACTTTTCATTTTCCGTCGGTCTTAGTACACGATGTAACTACAGAAGATTCAAGTTTTAAATAGGAAAAATATCGAAAATCTTTGGTCATTTTTGAGCAAGATGCTAATGGTCTAATCAGATTCAATGAACTATGCTAAGCTATGCTAAAAGTGGTACCGCCAGACCCGGAGATCAGCTGAATGGATTCAAAAATGGTAAAACTCAACAGTTTAACTCTAGGGGAGTTGGAAAATGAGCTTATTTTCAAAAAAAGTGGAGTGTTCCTTTAACAACATCAGCATTGCGTGTCTGTGTATTTAGTGTGTATTAGCGTTAGGCTACCTGTAGATTTCAATTTTTGTAGCTAAAGTCTGTAGTCCGAAGTCTTTTGCTTTTGACTATGGGTGAATCTCCAGTTGTCACTGTTGATTGACCTTTCTGGATTACAATCCATCATCAAAATGATAAGTTTAATTATTGCAGCTGGTGTGAGAAAAGGCTATAAATGATCCGCCATCCTCACATGTGATTTAGCCTACTAGCCGGGACTCGTTCTTTATGTAAACAGACGTGGTGTAATGACGCAAAGACGAACAGCTGCATGCTCGAATTTCCTGCGGAAACCCACCAGTACCACCCAAAATATAAAACATTATTACAAGCTTACCGTTGTGAATCGGGCTAAAGTAAGGAGGTAGTTTTGAAAACTGGCTGGTTATGTACTTGGTCAAAAATTGATTTTGGATCATTTTTAACCAAAAAATGTTATGGACTGCAGCTTTAAAGGGTTAGTTCTCCCAAAAATGAATACAGGATCCTCACAGGTCCTTAAAAAGTCTTATCAAATTTAAGGCTATAAAAAGTCTTAAATATCTTAAATGCTAAGAAAAGTCTTAATTATAATTTCAAGAGTACCACCAAAACAAAAATTGTGATATGGCTTATTAAACTTCAAACGGCTGTGATTTAATTAAATGTGTGCACTGCATGTTTCAAAGTAAATACATGGCACTGTTGCGCATTCTACAGACTGATGGTTTCTGCGCAGTTTACGATCAGTGAATCCCACAGATTTATGCTAAGCGATTGCCAGTTGTTAATGATCTGCTGTTGATGAATTATAACATTGTTTACCTTGGTGTTTATATCACCTGCAAACTTGTTGCCTTTCAGAGAAATTCTGTCTTTTCATGTTCCGTGTAAAGTTTGTGCTTTGATCAGTGTTTATATGTGAATGAAAGCCTAAATTACATCTGTTTATCATATCAAGCGACTGTGTCTCTTCAGATTACTTGGATTAAACTGCTCAATTCATATGGATTTCTTTTATGTTCTCTGTACTTTTTGAAGCATCAACGTTGTGGTGTAATGGACTTCAAATGGAAAGAAAGTATAATCTCAGCAAACCAAACATGCTAAATGATTCACAGGCGGAGAGCATTTCTGAGGGTTTATTAAAAACTGTGGCCCACTTGTTTTTTTTATTTTATTTATTTTTTTGTCAGATATGCTGTTTCTCAGAACTATTTCAGAGGTATGTCATGTAGAAAAAAAAAAAGATGGTATTATAAAGGAATAGTGTACTCAAATCAAAATTATAGAATCATTTTCTCATCCTCATGTAGTTCTAAACCTGTATGACTTTATTTTTTTTTGGAACACAAAAGGAAGTAATTTAATATCCGTTTGTGTAAATTCAATACAATGGTGGTACACTGTGAATCACTTTGCTTAATAAAGCACCCAAGTGTATCAGCAAAATGTTATTCACTAATGATTTTCAAGTGCTTTGATAGGCCTTAGTGAACAAGAAATTTAAGCAATTTCACTGTAAAATCATGGTTATCATTGCTCTCTTGTGCTCATTCACAAGGGGTTGGAACAACATGAAGATGAGTAAATTGACCTTTTTTGGGGGGTAACTGTTCCTTTAACATTGAAAAATTACACACTTCATCTAGAAGTTGAATGTGTTGCCAAGTCTGATCAGGACTGTTGGACAATCTTTGCAGCTTTGAGGATGAGCAGCAGATGCTTGAGTTTTGCAGTGGCTGTTAGGCAGTAAGGAATGACTTCTTCACAAGTTCTGACTGTCGCCTTGAAAGCTTGTAGGTAAGGCTTGTAGGTCTGACTGTAGTCTTGTAAGGCTGTAAAATATACATTTTATTCCCCTGAAAAGTAGAAGATAAAAGTGAGATGTCATTGTATCAGGCACTTTTGGCTTCTGATGACTGAACAGTTCAACAGTCGGTGTTCCTACATAGATGAGTCATTGCTCACAAATCTCCATAATGCTGATGTCAATTAGCTCGGAAACAAAGAATGAGATACAGCGATTCACTGCTCTTTTCATTTGTAGGGGCATAAAAATGTAATATTGAATTTCTGCAGCTAGCAGGGTGTTAATGACACTACAATAGTATTGGCCTCAGACATTAACATTACCTAGAAAGGCACCATATATACAGAGAGTTTATATCTTCAAACAACTTATTGCTGCAGGTGATAAAAGTGCTGTAACGGTGCATACAAAATTAATATTTATTGTGGTGATGATTTTAGTAGGTTTGTTGTATTATTTGTTTGGGAAACATCAAACATTAACCCTAATAAGTCTCAATGAATCCATCATATATTCTCAAACACAAAGCTCATAGTATTTTTTATCTCCAGATAAGAGAATTAACCTGTATTTAATTAGTTGTAAATAGTTTTGCTGTTCTAGATTCACAGACCTCTATTACTAGTCTTGGAATTAATGGGATGTTTTATTCAAACTCATTAACAATGTCATTTCAAGGTGTATTTTGCAATCAAAGGGGCCCTCAGATGTCTGAATCCAGTCAGTTTGGTAATATAATGCAGTCTGAACAGAATCTTCAGTCAATATCTTTGTAATGTCCATAAAAAATACCTAGTACAGTATCTCACAGAAGTGAGTACACCCCTCACATTTTTGTAAATATTTTATTATATCTTTTCATGTGACAACACTGAAGAAATGACACTTTGCTACAATATAAAGTAGTAAGTGTACAGCTTGTATAACAGTGTAAATTTGCTGTCCCCTCAAAATAACTCAACACACAGCCATTAATGTCTAAACCGCTGGCCAGAAAAGTGAGTAAACCCCTAAGTGAAAATGTCCCAAATTGTCCCAATTGGGCCCAAAGTGTCAATATTTTGTGTGGCCACCATTATTTTCCTGCACTGCTTTAACCCTCTTGGGCATGGAGTTTACCAGAGCTTCACAGGTTGCCACTGGAGTCCTCTTCCACTCCTCCATGACAACATCACAGAGCTGGTGGATGTTAGAGACCTTGCACTCCTCCATATTTCTTGTGCATCATCTTTAGAAGAGGCTTCCTTCTGGGACGACAGCCATGCAGACCAATTTGATGCAGTGTGCGGCGTATGGTCTGAGCACTGACAGGCTGACCCCCACCCCTTCAACCTCTGCAGCAATGCTGGCAGCACTCATACGTCTATTTCCCAAACACAACCTCTGGATATGACGCTGAGCACATGCACTCAACTTCTTTGGTCGACCATGGCGAGGCCTGTTCTGAGTGGAACCTGTCCTGTTAAACCACTGTATTGTAGCGAATTTACATGTATTCAATCAATTAGCTCAAATTATGGGTGAAATATATATATAATTAAGTCATAACGCGTTATGATTAATTATAATATAGATCGACCAAAGAGGGAATTATGCACATATATTGTGAATTAATTACAACGGATTATAATTAATTACATATATGATTAGGTCTAGTTCAATAGTGATTTGAGAAAGACTATCCTAGTTTGTCCAGCAAACCGTCAGTTTTCTCATAAACTATTTATAAAAGGAAGTTGGTCTCTGGCCACGAGAATAACTTCCTATTATAGCATTAAAGCGTAAAGCAGTTTTTGCAGAATCAAACGTAGAAGGGACCTGGTTCGTGAATGAGCAACAGAGGCAATCAAGCATGAATATAATGTATTTAATATACGAAACTACAACTACATGGACTAACGTTATATGACTAGATATACAAAAAGGAATACACATATATACAAAAGCGAAAGTAAAGGCAGGAAAAAAAGAGGTGATCAAAGAAAGTGGCAAATTACAAACAGTTAAACCTTTGAGAGCCAACAAGGAAACTCAGCTTATGCATGGAGCTTAAAACGCTTCGAAAAGAATAGTTTTATACTTGCATAGTGTTTTAGGTGCTGGAGTTGCGTGTCTTTCTGGAGGAGTTTCAATGCGTGCGGCTGGAGCGATTGGTCCTTTTCCGAGACTGGGTTCTCGGCGGGGTTTTCAAACAAGGTTTTAACTTGAGAGTAAGATAACCGGAAAATAAAGAAGAGAGAGAGTCCGTCTCCGAGGTGATGGAGGATGACGGAGGCTTGACAGAAGCGAACTTGTGCCAAACAGATGGTCGTCCCGAAGATGCAGAGGAGCGCGTGATGGAAGCGCGGTCGCCGAGACGTCCGGGAGAGACGTGCGTGAGGTGGCGACGGACAATCGAAAAACGATCGAGAGATAATCGAGAGACAATCGAGAGACGCGTGTGAATGTCTTTTAAGGACAAACAAGTCAAACGCCTTCTCGGATGCGTCAGCCAATGGTGCGGGTGCAACTTTGGCGGGCAAACTTTTTCTTTGTCTCCATTTATGGCCTCATTTGCATAGTTTATGAAGTGTCAGAACTGCGTACATTTTCTTCAAAATACCATTAAAATAGAACAATGCATTTTACAGTGATGTGACATACATTGTTATTTAGGGCATAAAGAGAGCTTTACAATGAGACCAAACTTGTCAAATGTCAAGGACATAAAAGTGAGGGATACAGTTTATACTTGAATATACCGCTTAGAATAAAACTAACACTACTACAATCATAACTAATCTTATATACTAGGGATACATGCACGTTCACTTGAATACAGCAACGGGTACACTTTGGTATAGTCATATTTTGAGGCTAAATGTAGATACAGTTTCCAAATATGTGTTTGTGTCTCTGTATGTGTGTGTGTGATGTGTATTGGGTTTTTGCAGCATCTTGGGTATGCCACATGGCCCTTAGTGCCATGTGGGGGGGGGGAGCATGGGTGACTCTTTGAAGTCCCCAGAGCTGGGGAGAAAGCCTCCTGCTTCTCCTCACTGAAGGTAACAAAGATGCCACCAGGGTAATTTCATCTAGACCTGCCGGAGCCATGGTCTATGGGTTATCTGAAGGAGGTCAAACGTTAAAAGCTTTCTTTAATTTATAGTTGTATTGATAATTTTGATCCACCACAGACGCTACAGTATGGTCTTGGCCACCATGCTGCAGCTCAGTTTCAGGGTCTTGGCAATCTTCTTATAGCCTACACCATCTTTATCTAGAGCAACAATTATTTTTTTCAGATCCTCAGAGTTCTTTGCCATGAGGTGCCATGTTGAACTTCCAGTGACCAGTATGAGAGTGTGAGAGCGATAACACCAAATTTAACACACCTGCTCTCCATTCACACCTGAGACCTTGTAACACTAACGCGTCACATGACACCAGGGAGAGAAAATGGCTAGTTGGGCCCAATTTTAAGGGTGTACTTACTTTTGTGGCCAGCAGTTTAGACATTAATGGCTGTGTGTTGAGTTATTTTGAGGGAACAGCAAATTTACACTGTTATACAAGCTGTACACTCACTACTTTACATTGTAGCAAAGTGTCATTTCTTCAGTGTTGTCACATAAAAAGATATAATAAAATATTTACAAAAATGTGAGGGGTGTACTCACTTCTGTATATACTGCATATCCAACATGAGGCATTGATGTGATAAGATCTGAGATCAGCATTTAATTCTTTAAGAGAAACTGAGTTGGACAGGTAATTATTCGCACCATGTGGTATTTGTGATTTTATTTATTTGGCTAAAATGTATTGGTTGAGTAACATAAAGCTGTAAAATGGAATTTATAAACAGGACCATTAAATCCCTTTTGCTTGGAGGTACAGTGCATACATTAAAATTAAAGTAATTGCCACAGTCATTGAATGTTTCACACCTTTTTTTAAGGTGAATTTAGGTGGGAAACTATGCTTGAAAATCATATGTTAACCTCATGTTTTTCACTTGAATGAAGCTTATCAAATCAAAATTAGTCACAGTATGCAAAAAAAAAAAAAAAAAAAATCAAGACCAGGACTACACAGACCCAGACCAGTTGTTCCAAGAACCAGGCTGGTTCTTATTATTTAGGTTATCACATTTAAAGAGATTAATCCAAAATATTTAATTGCCATCATTTACTCACCCTTATGATAATCCAAATCCATTTAGAAGGGAAATTTAATTTAGTCCATTTGAAGGGAGTATTTAGCTGAATGCCCAAGCTGCTCCTTTTATACAATAAATCCCAAAAAAGGACAAAACACCATTAAGGTATCATAATAGAAGTACAAATTACACGTTCTAAATCTTCTGAAGACATGATATAACTTGTCTGAAAATCACTGAACATCCTGCTCAACAAACATTTTCTGAACATTATTCTGTAGTGCAACATAAGGACAAATAGTCTGGCATCAGGAGAATGACTGCAGCATTTCCCAGTACAACCAAGCAACAGATGAGCCGTGTTCTGGCTGACACCAGTAATGTAGTTCTTCAAAGGAATATGAAAGAGAGGATTACCATTTAAACTTCTATAATCTAGAACAAGTATTTACAGTATGACCTGGCAGGACCAATGTTCAACCATGATTATACCATGTCTAAGCATGATTAACTTATACAGTCTAAAGGCCTCGTGTTTTATTCGGAGTGTTCATAACAATTACTGTGCCTTAAATATAAAAAAGCTGTGTAATCACTGGGTAATGCTTACAGTGGAATACCGAGAGAAGAAAAAACATTATAGTTTTTACATATTACTTGCACTATATTCACCCTAAGACAGTAGTGAACAACTTTCTAATGAGATAGTGTTGGGCTGCGTTTCCCAAAAGCATTGTAAGCTTAAGTTGATCGTAGCTCCATTGGTGGCAATGGAGTTACGATCAACTTAGGCTTACGATGCTTTTGGGAAACACAGCCCTGGGCAGTTTGACCAAAAATCTGTATTATAGTTTTGATTCAGGCGGTTTCACAGTATATCCTGTGTTTTTTTTTTTTTTTTTACTGGACCTTTAAGGCCTTTACACACTGCCTCTGAAACTTTCGTCCGTCATAAAAAAAAATTCGGATCAGGTTCGATTTTCTGCGGTGTTCAGAGCCATCGTACAAGCGAACGCAAAAATCCCGAATGCCATCTGACAAGTTGATCCACGTTGTCTACAGCACAAAGCGGTAGCACTGTATGACAAAATGCGGAATACAAAGAGACAGAATATGAAGACAGATTGTGCCAGTAGCAAAGCATCAAACTGAGCCACTGACATCCTGAAGTAAATTTTGAAACGCCTCGAGATAATCACGCAGCTCCTTAATGAGGTGGATCTCCTTTCTCTATATGCAATCTCGGGATTGGATGGACCCAATATTTAGAGGACAACTAAATCATGTTCACTGCTTGAAGACTCCACTTTGTATTGTTTTGCGAATTTTTTCGCAACGGATTCATTAATACGCATCGGTCTCTGTGCGTGACGAATTTTTAGGATCACGAATACAAAAAAACGCATACAAACATTTCAGACTCAATGTGCAAAGGCCTTTATTTTGGCATAATTTACCGTCAGGAGTACATATTATATAAACATTGTAAGGACAAATAAAATTTCATTTAAATTTAATAAATCAGTTCATAAAGCTAACAATTTAGTTTAAAATGTAATCAAATGAATTTAATAAATTAATAATTTAATAAAAAACATTCATAATGGATCGGTCCCATCCGGCTGATACCCGATCCGGCAAAAATGGCAGTATCGGAGCTGATACCCGATCTGAATATCGGATCGGTGCATCCCTATTATTTATTGTTGTGTTATAAAGTTGTTTCCATTAGTGTAAGAAGGGTATGCAGTTAATAGAAGTCTGCTATCGATACACTCTACATAGCACTTCATGGCCACTGAATAGATACAGCAGCTGTTTCAGCTACGCACCAGAATGGCAGTTTTTGGAAAATACATATAGGTCTCAAAATTGAAACCGGTTTACCGTATGAACCGGTATACCACCCAGCACTATCTTGAGATACATTTTTCAAAGTTGAACTGTTTTTTACTCGACACAACAATTATGATGTGAGATGCTTGTGCAACCGTAAGATGTTAGTTTGTAGACCAACAATGAAATCATTGACTGGTTGTATAAGACCGCTTAGACTAGTCTTACAAGTTACTTATTTAATTTTTTTGTCTTTAGGACTGGTCATAACTTTATGTCAGTTACATAAAATAGATTAGTCTGATTTGAATCTGAAAAGTAACAAAAATAAAAGACTATTGATTACCCCTTGGCTAACTGCTAGTTGGTCAGACTAGTTCTTA
Organism: Hypophthalmichthys molitrix; assembly: GCA_037950675.1. Classification (NCBI taxonomy): domain Eukaryota; kingdom Metazoa; phylum Chordata; class Actinopteri; order Cypriniformes; family Xenocyprididae; genus Hypophthalmichthys; species Hypophthalmichthys molitrix. Next base: position 15,169,774 of record CM075506.1, read on the forward strand.
AGACAGTCTTAACATAGTGGGCATGTTTATGAAACTGGCCCAATATTGCATCATGAGTTGCTGTAATTCAGTGGGAGACTTGTGTTTGGTGAAATGCAATTTATTGGCTACTAAAGCCACTTTTCTCTGCAAATATTGATATAGGCAAATGAACTGTGATGTAATTCGATGAATCGTCATGCACTGAATTTAAAAATTGATTGACAGCCTTAGTTAACAAATTAAACTTTAATTTATTATAAAGGAAGAATTGTATCTACATTCAGGTGCAAACAAGGATCCGCTGTGTTGTTAACCATGTTGTGTCTAAATCTGTCTAAATTCTATGCAAACAAAAATTGCATAGAAATTCAGTGAAATCGCAAAGGCCTTTTAAAAAAAAAAAGTTTTTTGGTCCTTACATGGGTTACCCAACTCTTATTGGAGATTCGCCCCTCATACTGAAAATCTTTGAAATAGTCTGCTTTGCATCAGTGTTTTGTGATTTTATTTATTTATTTTTTTAATTTTTAATTTCAATTTTATGGCTTGGAGTACCTCGCTTTTTGATTGAGAAGCTTTGTTCTTTGTCTAGTATTCTGTTAATTCTCTTTTGTTAGACACCATTCCATGAAGTCCTTTAGAGAACTCCCACAGATTGCTATTGTAATACACTCATAAATTGACTCAACCTATGAATTAAATTTGGGCATATCAGAGCTGGTTATATCCTGCTCCATTATTGTTGATTGTAGCTTATTGCCATGCCAACAAATAATCAAATCGCTGCACCTATCATATTTTGATTAGGTGGAATGCAGCGTTTCAATGTAATGCTACCCATATGCATCAATATGGTAATGGGTTCAATCAGAAAGTCTTTCTTTCATCTGTCTTTGGAGACATTATGGCATTCAGCCAAAGGACTGTTATAGTGGTGAGTACTGTTGAACAGTAGGGTTCTCAATGTTAAATCATAACACTTGCAATAATATAGATATGCAGTATGAGAAGTGCTGTCCTGTCAGGGAGATCAGCCAGCAGTGGATGATGTTTTTTAAACAGACTAGCCTGACTGCGTGATAATGAACAAAACCTCCATTTAAATAATTAATTTGTTAATGCTAATTTGCTAATGATGACTTTCAGCTGCTAAGAAGTGTTGTACTCTCAGGCCTGATTATCATATTTTAACAAAATTAATTACAGAGTATCAACCCCAAAATTGTTACTGAAAATGTAGAAAAATCCAATCTATGTTTAACTCTTGACAACATGAATTGTGAATATTTCCTTGGGAAAGGGAAAAGTGCAACATTGTAAAGTATTTGATGAAATTGAACAGTAAAGCCATGCTAGATAAAGGCCTATAGAATGCATATAGAATGGTTGATGTCTAAAGATATTTGTGAAATTGTTTGAAAGCAGGGTGCCAGTCAGCATATGCACAAGGGTATCATTAGTCTCCATTAGCTGCCAGTAATACCCTCATTTTCCAAGCTGTGTAATTGTAACGTTGAAGGGACCTCGACACAAAAAGAAGCCTCAAAACAGCAGATATCAGCTCTTAGTCCTCCTTATGCAGGGATTGTGATGGTGAGTGGTCCATTGCCGGAAAGACAAAAGTAGCTGCCCTTCCTTTTGAGGCTGAATTTTTCTTTAACAGATGGTGGCTAAGTGGAGACGGGTCTAAATTAGGAGCAGGTGATGTTTGGTGAGAGGTACCTCAGCATCAGAGCGGCTCTGTGTGGGCTCAATGGTCTCTGTGTGTGTGCCACACTCGTGGCTGGAAAATAGAGGGGATGCATTTATGAACCCTTGGAAAAGCTCACTGCATTTTTCATTTCGTATTTTGTCAGAGAAATCGATACACGACCACCCTGAGCTGAGATTTAGAGGGTCAACACTAAATACACACCGCTCCCGGACGTAAATCTCAGGAGTGGTAGCCTGTCTTCTCGTATACCCTACTTTGCCAAACAATAGCCTTGCATTCCCTTTTATGTCTTGCAGGCTCACTGATTTGTGTTTTTTGGACTAGTTACTCTCTGAACTGTGTCAGCTTTGTGTGTGTGTGCGTTCTGAAGTTGTACTGTTGATATTTCTCATTAGCGGTGCTGAGTTGCGTGGCTTGCTCTTTGCTTTTCGTGTCTATCTTCAGGGGACACAGTGCCCGCTGTCGTAATTGGTGTGGAAACTGATATCTGTTTCTGCCACACGCTGCTGTGGATTGTCAACATTTTATAGTCCCTCAGCTGTAATCTGCAGATAATAAGTGCGTGTTTTTGGGTACATGCTTCTCAGTGTCCCATACCCTACAGTACTCAACCTTCCCCGGTCTCATTGACATTCAGATCAATCTGCGGGAGCATGAGTTGGCTGTCGTGAATGTTCTAAAGAGATGCCCACAATCTATATTAACAAAGATGTGGCCTGGTGTGAACCTCAGCTATCTTTGCGATCAATTTCTTCTTTAATGGCACCACATATTGATTTGGAAATACAGACATCTGTGTCGTACACAACTGCAAGCATACGTGAATGGTGCTAACCAAGTTTCATGACTTTTTTTTTTTTTTTGGCTTGTGTGAGGAATAATTTTGTTTCTCAAAGTCAAAAGCACCCTAGATTGTTTCGATACCTCTTCATCACAAACATAGCAAATGTTAAAGGCCAGTAATGCAGATGCATGTCAGCAAGAATTCACTATGCTAATAGACTATTAACAGTCATGTTGAAAGTGGTAACTTGTGAAATATTGGAAAAACATTAGGATTTTTTTGTATAACCGGGGATTCTACAAGTGTTTTACCACTTTTGTGTCTGTTTATTAAATATTAAGGCAAATTTGCTTGTATTTAGGCTAACTTGCTAAAAAATTGGCTAATATTGTCTAAATTGCTAATAATGTGAAATCACTTAATTGCTAATATTGTTAATCTACTTGTAATAATTTACTCATAAGAACCTCTCTTAAGAACCATTATTTTCTTAGAACATTTTGGTTATTTTGAAGGACCCTTTTACACTATAAGGAAACTTTTGTCCAATGGAAAGGTTCAAGTTTTTTTTTTTTTTTTTACAGCATATATTTATCTAGACAGGGCTGTACATTACCTTTTTTGCAAATAGCACTGTTGCTACAGAGGTTGAAAGTTTTGTAACACAGGTCACACAATTGTTGCACAAAAATAAAATGTCTGTTTTATCTCTAAGAAAACAACCACAAGCAGTTCAGTTAATCACTTTAACAAGTATGTGACTGAAAAAGAAGATTAATGTTCCATACAGGGCACACAAAATACAAATCTTAACAAGAAATGTTTTCAGACAAACATTTTCTTTAACATTAAGTAAATTTTGTTTATATAGCCCAATATCACTAATCACAATCCATGCACTAAATGCCACTTAATTTCCTACAAATCATTAGAAAGGTCTAAATGTCTTTTATTATAAAATATTAAATTATGATAAAAATCTGTGACAACAGTTTAGTAATTTTTGTTAGGAAATCTTATGCATCCACTGGGAAAACAAACTTTTCTACACTGGAGAAAAACATATGGATTTGCATATGTTTACTTCAAGTATTATTTTTCCTATTTTTACCCAAAAATAGGGTTCTGTGAGCAGAGTACACACATGCAATGTAATGTCTGTTTCATTGATACTCGTAGCCAGAGGGCGCCCTCATGCAGAAAGTGTAGAAGTGAGATGCAGAGAAGTCATAAAACGTCAGACATCCCAGGAAATCCCTTATATGGACAAAGGCATCCAGAGATTGCTGTAGTGGAATAAAACACAGAGACGTATTGACTGAAGCAAGAATAATACACACACACACACACACACACAAACAATTTGTGACAATATGGTTTATCTGTGTTCTTCTTGACTTCTTGGGTATTTTCATAAGAATAAAGTATATTTATAATGCATTTTTAATTGACATAGTCTTAATCACTGTATAGAATAAAATAATATAATTTTTTGCCTCATTCTATGATATGAAGCCACATCAGATCACAAAAGGAAGTTATTTCAAACACTCCACTGATGTTATGAAGTGAGTTTGGAGTAAAAATATGTCATTACAAGAGGCTCTTCCACTACTTAAAGCTTTCACTCTTAAGAAGTCCAACACCACTCATTCCAAACCATCCATCATTTTGTCATGAAGAGCTTCTCACAAGGTTTTTCCATCTACACTACGTACTACTCTGTTTTTGTGGTATTTTATTCATCTTGAATGACAGACTCTCTGAAAACCTTTCGGCTATTTGCTCTATTGATAAATGTAGTGGAATTCATCGTCTATGGACACTTGATGGCAAACATCAATAATTAAAACCATGCACAGTAAATAGTTTGAAAATTAATAATGTGTACGGCTCAGACTTTTGAGCATTAATCTCAACTTGCTGACATTTTGTTTTGTCATGTCCTCACCCAATTTGCCTGTAAATTGGTTTTGTTGTTGGCTTTAGATGTCAGATAATAAAGGCTGGAGTTTTTTCTTTTGCAAGGCCTCCGGTTTGACGTTTAAATTAGCGGTAAGATAAACAGGGGTGTTGATAATCAATCCAGTCACCTGTGTTTCCTGTTACGAGGTGACATAGTCCATGACGGTCCACCCATGAAGCATAATAAAGTTTCACGCCCTCCTCAGGGGAAATTCTTCATCTGTATCTACAACAGGACAGAACAGGAAGTGGTATAGATGTGAGAGCTGTACCTTCGTGTGAAATTGCATGTGGCAGTGCAATTTCCATCTCAAGTGGTATGCCCATCTAGCCCACCACTTAATTTTCACTTATGATTGAAAAAGATTTTCCAGTCTGCACAGAAGCCATTCTACCTGGATCCTGTGGCCCATAGGATCTTGTCATCTTTCGGCGAAGTGTGGCAGAAATGTCATGTCAGCGAAGCCTTTCCGCGGTGGTCTGTCCGTGTCTTGTCTTTAGCATGATATTTGTTTGTGCCATCTTAGTGGCACTAAACAAGGTTGTCACACAACAATTCCCTATATAATGGGCATTTCAGGAAAAAAAAAAAAAAAAACCTTTGAAGTAAACAACAGATCCCATCTGGTGGGTCAGATATGTGGTCAACACCCTCCATTCATTTCTCCTTACTGGGTCTGGAGTGTAGAAGACAGAAAAAAAACAAAGATGACACGACAGCATCTCATTATCCACTAAATACCAGCAGATTAATTACAATGACAATGACAGATGGCTCATTATCGCATCATCCAGAGAGGATTCTGAGGGGGGAAAAAAAGTACAGGTACAGAATCATATGCACAGTGACGGGATCACTGTACAGCATGAAGCCAGTAATTTAGCATTTGGCATGGCTCTGTGACTCTGTGAAGGTATTAAATCTCTGTACCTCAGTGCTCACTAGTTATTTTAATAGCAGCAGCACGTTTATATTAAAAGCTTCACCTTGGTGTTCACCATGTAACTGCCCATCACAAGTGAGCTAAACACAGTATACCATGTGCCAGCAGGTTCATGTGAAAACTTTTAAAGCCTTAGCAATGCAGATCTTTAAAGGTCAACTCAGTTTGTGTTGACTTTTCACTATCAATTTAGCCAGCTGTCATGTCTCCTGTCCTCTGCGTCTCCTTCCACATGTGTGTTGTTGAGTTGTCATCATGGTCTATTTTAGGCATGTGCACAAACTACATATTTTCAATTGACTAGTACAGGGGTTGTCAAATTGGGGTAATGGGGCAGTAAAAGCTGTGGAAAATGTGAGAGAAAAAAGTGCTTTACAGATTGTATTTTTAGAGTTGAAAGAAGGTGTGTTATTAAATTAACACATTAAATGTTTTGTGCAATATTGTTAAATACTTTATGTAATATTTCAGGTTCATTTTGCTTTCTAAAGACAGGCTGAAAATCATGAGATTAATTGCATTTTATTCAATTCTTTTATTCAGTATTTTTATACACTTATAAAATGTTTTTATTTTAAATGTTTATAAATCTAATATTACTCTAATAGAAAAAGATATGGTGTCAGCTTATTGCAAAAGTAAATATTTTCTCTATATAATATTTCAATAGTTTGCTTTAGCCTTGGTACAGAGAACAGCCAATTATGTAACTTTGTAAACAACATGTCTTTATAATATGATGCACAGTATTTTTATCACACAGTATACTGTAAATGGGTCTTTATACATGAAACTACAATCTCCCTCACAAGGGGATCATCATACAGTATTTAGTCTTCCTTTGTCTTAAAAAGTTGACTAATAAATCTTAGACATGAAAGCCTGTATAATTATGCTAGTTTTAGTTTCAACCAACCCTGATTGGATGTTTTTGAAAGAAGTGTCTTATGCTCAACAAGTTTACTTTGATCAGTTTAATGTCTTTGCTAAATAAAACTATTAATTTCTTCTTTCAAGAATGATAGCGGTGTGTTTATTTTATTGTATATTTTTCAGTTAATTATGATATTGACCATTTTGACTCATCGCTTGTCTATATTCAGTGTCGCACATTAATTTTATTAGATTTTTTCTTGACAGTAGACTCAGGTTAGCAAGGGTATTGAAAGGTGTAACTTCACCAAATGGCCCCGAATAGACTTGCATAAATATAGCATTGCTATTGGGGAAGGTCATTCACAGCATCATAAAGGTTTGCTGTGATGCGTTTCTGGACAGGCCTGTTTAACACGAGCAGACTTCCCACACAGCACAACACAAACAACATGTGACCACCTCTTTCCTGAGGAGCCAACGTGCAAATGCTTCTCAACACCTTTTCCTTTGCCAAGACATCTACACACACCACACACTTTACATGCTATTGAAATTCTCCAGTTAGTAAAGAGAAAGCAAGACCCACGGGGCAGAAATAGAGTCAGTGTTCATAAGACAGAGGAGTTGACACCGTACAGCATGTGCTACCTATTTTTAAGATAGAACAGTTAATAGTTGGTCTATGTTGATTCTTGATTGTTACAGTATTCTGTGAATTAGCGCTTCGCTGTCCTAGTTTCATTCAAACAGTTGCAGTAAAGTGTAACAGAAGATGCTATGGCCAGGCAAGGGCTCCATCTGGAAGGCTTGATGACAAAGAAAATCTTGCAGGAGTGAACGAGAACAGCTTGTGATTGTTGATGACACTGGAGCGTGTCTCAGTGTGACTCAAAATCACACTCACAGCGTGCCTTCATCAGTGACAGGACATTTGATATTGATTCACTGGTTGTAACCAACACGTTGTTTGTGATTTAATTAGTCTATAAAAACTTTATGAATGTAGTGGGCAAAGTTAAATAACGCATTTGCAAATACGTAGAGAAATTAGATGATATTATGAACGCATACTCTGATTTGTCTATGCGTTCTGAGGTTAACAATCTGTGCCATAGTCACTCTTTTTATAGAGTCCACTCATATTTTCATTTTATTCAAAATTTAGCATTTCACCTAATTTGAGACACTTTCAGTTGCCATGAAAAATGTTTTTTTTTTTTTTTTTTGTCTTCTAGGCATGATGAACAAGTTGGCGACATTTTGCAATATCTATCTTTTTCCATTCTTCAAGAATGACCTCTTTTAGAGACTGGATGCTGGATGGAGAGTGATGCTCAACTTGTCTCTTCAGAATTCCCCATAGGTGTACTTGGCCACTGAATCACTTTCACCCTGTTCTTCTTCAGAAATGTGTTTAGGATTATTGTCATGTTGGAAAAGTGCACGACGACCAAGGGCACGGAGTGATGGAAGCATCTTCTCTTTCAGTATAGAGCAGTACATCTGTGAATTCATGATGCCATCAATGAAATGCAGCTCCCCAACACCAGCAGCACTCATGCAGCCCCACATAAGGACACTGCCACCACCATGTTTCACTGTAGGCACCATGCATTTTTCTTTGTATTCCTCACCTTTGCAACACCATACAGTTTTGAAGCCATCAGTTCCAAAAACATTTATTTCGGTCTCATCACTCCAGAGTATAGAGTCCCAGTAGTATTCATCTTTGTCAGCATGGGCTCTGGCAAACTCTAGGCGGACTTTTTTGTGCTTGGGTTTTAGGAGAGGCTTCTTTTGTGGACGGCATCCATGCATGCCATTCCTCTGCAGTGTACGCCATATTGTGTCACGGGAAATAGTCACCCCAGTTTGGCTTTCTACTTCTTTAGATAATTGCAGTGAACTTGCATGCCGATTTTCTTCAACCCTTTTCATCAGAAGATGTTCCTGTCGAGGTGTTAACTTCCGTGGATGACCTGCACATCTCTGTGAGATGGTTGCGTGATATTATGAAATTAGATGATATTATGAAAGCGCATACTCTGATTTGTCTATGCATTCTGAGGTTAACAATCTGTGCCATAGTAGCATCTGTGCCATTGCAGCCTTCACCTTTCTGGTGTAAAGAAATTATTTTCTTTCTCAGGTCTCTTGTGACATTTCTCTTCCATGTGGTGCCATTGCTGACAGCATGAAATGGGAAGGGGTTTTTAACACCCTTTTATAGTCAACTGTCTGCTGGACACCTGTGTAATGAATAATTAGACTCACCTGGTTGAATTCTTGTTAAATGTACTCTTTTTAGCATCACCGTAATTTGAGTAAAACTGAAAATTTTGTTCTCTAAGTTATATTATTAACCTTACTTTCATGTTATAAGTTAAACAGATGTTATATTAAACTTTTCTTGTCAACATTTTGGAAATTGTTTTTGTGTTCATTGAGATATTGTTTAAAATGTTACTTTTCAAAGGGGGTGCACTCATTTACGCTGAGCACTTTAGGTGGTTAAGCACTAATTGCTTAAATTTAGAAGGAAGACTTTAATAGCTTTCAAAGTAACTACAAAGTAAAAACACTTCCCTCTTTCATGGGAATTTATTGCAATCTTCTAATTCTCTTGTCCTGTCAACCATCAGGCTTAAATAGCAAATAATGCATAACAGCCTAAAAGCAAAATCATTAGATAAATTAACAAGAGTATTTATATTTTTCTGCCAATGTTTTAGATGTTTTGCCACAAAGTCATCCTAATGAATTTTGGCTGCATCCATTTGCTTTTGATGAAGAACAAATTGAGTACTTGATGAAAGAATCTATTGGTTCTTTAGTTCATTGTATGCAGTGTCTTGTAAATACTTCCTTGCGGATGGAGAATATTTTCTAAAAGAGTTATCTGATTTGTTTCATTTGCACTGTTTCTGACATAGATACGTGGTCTGCTGAGACTAATTTAGATTTATCTGTTGGTTGCCATTTTGAAATGCTCCCTACTAACGTTAATACAAAGTGAACCAATTCAATTCTCCAGCAGGTATGATCAAGACAAATATGGCATTATGGGACCAAAGAAAAACCTCTAATTTGTCGGTCAATGTCTGCTGAACCCCTGCCATTATCAAATATGGCTGGAAGCCTGGCCTGACCTTAAAGTGAAGCACCTGAGCTTAATTCTGTGGACACATGGTCATAAACCTTGGAGTTGTTCTAGACAGTCCTGTCCTGACCAGAGCAAATGTCCCTGTTCTTTAGTTCTATTTATAAGCATTCACATTTAAATTCTTTTGCCTTTACTTTTAAGGCTGTTGGTCTGACAAGACAAAGTTTTGACTGTCGACTTTACGCCTGCTGATATTGTAGTTTATTGGGATCTAGAACCATCTATTCAGAAGTGAAGGTGCAGTCTGAACACCACCAATCACATTTCACTGGCTTTTTACTTGACATTTAGGGGTGGCTAATAGACCGCTGTGCATCAGAAGTGGCTGTTTGTCAAACACAGACAGATATCTTGTTTACTAGCAATTATCTAGCAAGTTCTTTGTCATAATCGCTCAGTGTAGCAGCCCCGACCTTTGTAAACAGTCCACTGTTTCCATCAGAAAGCACATGTGTGTGTGTGTGTATATATATATACACTACATTAGGTCTGTCAATTGGTAAATAAATTGAGAACATTCATCTCAATTCATATCTAAAATCCATAATCATAAATTTATAATTTTCTTTATTTCTTAATTTTCTTTAGTCAGAATTAAAATATAAAACTGCAATTTATCATGTGCTCAGCCATATTAGGGGTATCCATAACATTTATTAATGTGAATACATTGAGAACCCCAAACTTCTTGACCTTGTATATGCAACAATTTTTTTTCCCATTTCTAATTTATATATATATAATTTTTTTTTTTTTGTGTGTGCGCATAACCTTCTGTTTTCAGTAGTTGCGGGCTTTCTCAGGTTTTGCTTGAGGCCCAAAGTCTAAAGTATAAGACAGGATAATGGATGACAGTAACCTATGCTAGGGTTTTTATCTCTCTTTTTTTTTCTTCTCTTTTGGATGCAGTTATTGTCAGCACTCTTTGAACTCTGCCCTCTTGGGCAACTGGGGGTAAAATGTTTGGCAGCTGAGCTTGGCTCCTGGGCTGCTCTGCCATCTCTCTTCCTCTTTTCTGGGCCATGGGCTCCCTATTATTACTGGCTCTTTTAAAGCCACACTATCTTATCATTTCTATATCTCTTACTTTGTAATTCCCGTAGTATTCTCCATGCTTATTGGTTTCCAATAGCCTTAGTAAGTTGTGTGCTAATTTATATCTCATTCACGTATGCACATTATGCAAGTATGCACAGACAAAGTATTTAAACTAGTCTCAATTGGTGTCAACTGAAAATGTACTCACATCAACAATTTTACTTTTATGTTAATCACTATTTCTCTCATCATCCTTAAAGGGATGAAAATTATGTCATTTATTAATCCTTATGTTTTAAACCTGTGACTTTCTTTCTTCTTTAAAACACAAATTATTTTGTGAATTAGAACACAGTTATTTTGAAGAATGTATTAACTTTTTTTGTCCATACAAATGGTTTGGACCCCACTGACTTTCATTAAAAAAAAGAAAAAAAAAAAAAAAAAAAAAAACAATTTACACCATTGGTTGTGCTGGAGGTTGAGGTGAGATGGCTGACTCACAGTATTGAAACACTGAAAAGATTTATGTACTTTACCTTTAAGTAGCAGAGAATGGTGACAAACAAGAAAGATGCAGTTTGTACATTTCATCATCAGTCACACCAGCCCTATTTGACCTGAACTGGGATTTATGTTGGATAAACACCCTCATAAACTGTCTCCCAAAGCCACATTGACCTTAATTCTGCCACATTATGGTATATTATGAAGGGTGAATGTCCTCTCCCATCTATTTTCACTTGCTCTTTGTCCCTGAGACAGAAAAACTGGACCGTTTTTCTTTTTCCTAAAATTAACTAAATTTTTAATGCTAGTTTTGATGCTTTTACACAAATTACATATAATCTTTGCAGGATGTAATTTCATTGAAATGTTTCATCCCACACATTCGTTCTCTGACACTTGAAATGAAACTCATTCTTTATCTGAAATGAAATCAGTCTTAATGTGCAGATGAAAACATTTTCACTATTCGTTGATGACATAATCCAGATGTTTATTTCCAATCTCCTCATTTTCTTCTGCGATGGCAATAAATCGATATTATCAGTGGCAGTTGCATTCAATTTGGTTCAAAGACAGTTTTGTTTCTGTTTAACGCGTTCTCCACGTGCCCTTTTCTGACTGTGGTTTATTTTGGGTGTTAGTGGCTGGTGGCATTTGGCATATTGTTTCTGTTGATGTGGGCCTATTTGCCGTTTCTCTGTGTGGGGCTTAAAATCTGTAATTTTCTCAGGCTCTGTGAGTAGTGCTCTTTTTTCCCCCCGTCTTGCGCCTTTGATGTCTTCCCCACAGACCGCCATCGCTGCACCTGTTTCATCAGCCTCTGTGTCTCGCTCTGTTCTGGGTTCAGCTGTAAGGTCCTGCCTGAAGCTGCCACAAAGACCCAATAACTTCTTATGTAAATGATGCGAATGAAATAGGATGCCGGTTGTTTGCCGTGTGTGTGTGGTGTTTGTTCACATACAGCCATATAAGCAAGGAAGAAATTGCATTGATGGTCAGACTGCTGCAGACAGAAAGGTGAAGAGAGGTCGTTTGTTCTGGCTGCTCTGTCAGCTCTCTGAGACTGATTGCTCATTGAGCGCTCTCCCACTCTCTCTTTAATCAACTTGTCACCTCCTCGTTTTCATTAACCTCCATTTGTTTAGAATCATCATCATCAATTACATCGCTTATATGTTAGCCGACATGATCATCTGTTCATTTAAATTCTTGTAGGCACATAAGGAAGTTTGCCATTTGTCAGAAGTGACAGGAAGGATTTAGGAATTAAGCTGTAGTGTGAAGTTAAAGCTTGACTCATCATTTCTTGTTTGTGCTTTATTTGTTTAACGACTTCTCTTTGGTCTGCTTGCAATGCCAAAAACATATATTTACATACAGTATAAGCTTACATGACGGTAGATGCTTAAACTTTGTTTGAAACTAATTTAATCATTATCTTTTGAGGCATTTCTAAAAAGGCATGATTTAAAAATGTATTGCTGATATAATTTGTTGTCACTGTTTGTGACTTGCCAAGTTGCCATGCCTGATAATAACTAATAACACTTGCTATTTATACCGTAGCATTCTAAAATATACACAATATAAAAACCACAGCAAATAAAACAAGAACATGTATGCTGTGTTAAAATGCAGATTAAGTCTTTTTTTACCGTCATTACTATTTAATATAACATTCCTGTTCAATTTAAGCTAGTTGTCATTGCTCACATTAAAATGTATTTATAATTTAGCTTACTAAAGGTTACTCAGGATCATGTACTTTACAATAAGCTTTTTATTTCTCACTACTTCCAAATACAAGCTAAAATGAATGATTATATCAATATCAATTGTGAGTAGACTAAATTAATATTTTACTTTTATTAAATATTTATTTTATTTTTTATTCAAATTTCAATGCCAAATTAAGTCAAATTCGGTGTTTGCAGACACAAATACCATTATACTGTATATTCTGAGATACATTATGATTGTAAAGTCTGTGACCAGGAAATATTTTTGCTCAGTAGCTCACGACCTTCCCAGTGCCGCTTGCAATCACCTGCCTGACCAGACACTAATGTCCTCATATTTTCCATATCACTTCACCTTGTGTTGTCTCAGCGGTTGTCACAGTGACATATGAAGCTCTCACAAGTGACAATGCACTCTCAGCAGAACGTCCAGTGGCTCATTACAACCCATGACGAGTTTTACTGCACCGTTTCTGGGTGAGTCAATGTCAACCCCTGTCCATATGAACATCTCATTTGAGTCATGACGACAGATACACCTCTGCAAAATGAATCATATTCTGATGCAAACAATAGCATTTGTGTTTTATGGAGAGTGCAGGATGCAAGTGATGCCAAAATAGCAAGCGCAAATTGGTGTGGGCTGACCTTTTTCCATTTTGAAGAGCAAATGACTTGAATTGACTGATTTCAGGTTAATGGTATTCATAGCGTTTATGTAATGTCTGAGTTCAATTTCATTGTTATAATATTTTTAACTGATAATTACAGTTAAAAAGTTAGAATGAGAAACTTTACAAAGTTCAGCTGATATGTAATGAAGTATGATCTACAATAGCAAATTCCATAAAGAAAAATGATTGACATCTAAAATTACTGTTTAATGTCAAGCCAATCGCACTTATTTTTGACATTGATTACTATTTCAGTCGTTTTGGCATGTAAATGTCATGAATGGGCATATTGACAAAAGGTCATATTGATGTCAGATATATTCTGTATTTGACAGCGGTAGTTTGTTTTACAGTGTACCGACAAGCACACTCACTCATTGTGTTAGTATGTTTGGATATTACCCATAATGCTTTTAAACTCATAATTTACACTTTAAATGACTTCTTCAGAGAAATACTGAGTGCCATAATTCTATTTTTATTGAATGAGTTTCCTAATGACACTAGATTGACGATAGGTCCCTAATAGTGTTTGTAGTTTGATTTTCTGTGCGCAGAGAAGCCCGCTTGCTGTATCTTTCTTTTTTCTCATGTTTTTATCTTTCACGCTGTATATCTGGCCTTGCTAACAGTGCTGAACATATATCAACCGACTGTAGAGTTACAGTCTTATCTTTCGGTGCCATATCACACCCTGACGACTAGCTGGATCTACTACACCGCCTGAGGAGTTCATCTCACTCCTCCACTGCCCTGTCTTCTGCTCACTCGCACTGTCATAACAACTTTAATTGAACACTGATATTGAAACTGCAGCGCTAGCACTGTGTTGTGTTTCTTCGCAGCTGGAGGTAGCTATTGATGCTGTTTGGATTGGACCACTGGGTCCTTTTTAAAGACTATTAAATTAATAATTAAACAAGCTAAGGTAATATTGTTAAAGGATTAGTACACATTAGCTTTAGTTTTTTTTTTTATTTACTCCCCCTCATGTTGTTCCATACCATGTCATATGACTTTTTCTGTGGACTTTCTGTGCAGTTATAATGAATTGGGACTGGAGCTTTATAAATGACACAAGTACCAAAAAAAAAAAGTTTGTATGACTGGTGTGTTATATTCCAAGTATTCTGAAGACATTTTCAATTCAATTCAGTTCACATTTATTTGTATTGCGCTTTTCAAATGTTGAAAAGTTCAACGTTTCAAAGCAGCTTTACAGAGAATGCATGTCAACATTACAATTTAGAGAATGCAGTTAGCTAATAATGCAGTTTAATTGAAGTTAGAAGCAATGAGCTTCTGGAAATAATGAATTACATATTAACAATAATTAGGATATATAGAAATTTGGGAATGTGCATGTTGATCCAGATATTGCGTCATCTGAAGTCCTCGCAGGAGTTTGCGCTGTCTCTTCAAAGGTGATGGTCATCTGAGGTCTTCTTAAGAGGCTGGATCCAAACTGAAGCTGATGTACTCTCTAGTCCTGTCCCGAGGTAAAACTGAAAAGCAAATGGAGAATAATTAGCATAGCTGCTGTTCAAAACCTTAAGCAAAGATAGTCATGTGCAAGTGATCTGATATGAGATGCATTATGTGAATGCTTCTTTTCCACATTTGATAGCTTTATGTGAGAAACAGACTAAAATCTGTTTCAGTCTCCATTCTCTGGCAATCTTCTTTTCCACTATGCTGTTAATTATTAAATAATTAATAATTATTTAATAATTAACTGTTAATGACTGAATCATTAAATCAGTGATTTGAACTTGAGAATAGGGCTTCATCCGAAATCACATACTTCCCTACTATATAGTAGATGAAAAACAGTATGTCATAAAAGAATTATGTCTAAATTCATTAAAAAGTAGGGAAAAAGTACCCGGTTGACCTACTACTTCAGATGAGATTCTGAAGTTTGCATACAATGAATGGACACTTTACTATCCCATGAGGCCATTGGAGAGGATTGCATGGCAGTGACTTGATGCAACTGACGCTGATAGGTCACATGAGGAGGACAGCGTGGCGAATGTACGTCCAGATTACATTCATACTATATAAAACATATTTTTTAGTGGTCGTGAAGTAATTACGTATTCAAGTACCCACTCAAGAGAGTGTGCGATTTTGGACACAGGCCAAAATAATTGAATCAGTGAATAAATAATTGAATCAGTGAATTCATCTGAGCTGTTAATGACTCTATTGTTAAATCAGTGAGATGAGCTTGAAAATAGATCTGAGCTGTTAATGATTGAATTATTAAATCAGTGAGGTGAACCTGAGAACGGATCTAGGCTGCTTTTCTAAAAAGCATTGTGAGCTAAGTTGATCGTAGAGACCATTAGTGCCCGTGGTTCTACAATCTACTTAGGCTTATGATGCTTTTGAGAAATGTGGCCCTGAGCTGTTAATGACTGAATAATTGAATCAGCGATTTGAACTTGAGAATAGACTTGGGCTGCATTTTCCAAAAGCATCCTAAGCCTAAGTAGATCGTAGAACCATTGACACCAATGGTCTCTAAGATCAACTTAGCTCACAGTGCTTTTGGAAAATGCAGCCCTGGACTGTTAATGACGGAATCATTGAATCAGTGATTTGTACTTGAGAGCTGATCTAGACTGTTAATGATTGAAGCACTCCAATTTGTAAATGAATCATTCAGAGCTGTTGTGTGAACTGGATCAACCAATTTATTTGAAGGATCCGCTTTAATAGAAAGCATTTTTTGTGTAATGGTTTAGTTTCATTCTTCACACAGATCTATTTTATTACTTTTTAGAATTAGAATAAAGTGCAATAGTCTAATAATTTTGTCATACTTTTATGATGCATTGCTTACTGTTTGACATTTTGTAGCTTGACTCATTTACTTTCATTATTATTCAAACTTTCTTCTTTTTTTGTCTCACACAAGTCAGTCATACAGATTTGGAATGACACGAGGGTGAGTAATTGATGTCAGAACTTTAATTTTTAGGGGAACTACCCCTATAAGGCAGGGGAATGGTATAGATTAAAGGGTTAGTTCACCCAAAAATGAAAATAATGTCATTTATTATTCACCCTCATGCCGTTCCACACCTGTAAGACCTTCGTTCATCTTCGGAACACAAATTAAGATATTTTTGTTGAAATCCAATGGCTTAGTGAGATACAATATTAATATTATAAAGCAACGAGAATATTTTTGGTGTGCCAAAAAAACAAAATAACGACTTATATAGTGATGGCCGATTTCAAAACACTGCTTCAGTAAGCTTCGGAGCGTTATGAATTTTTTGTGTCGCCAAACTGCTGAAATCACGTGACTTTGGCGCTCCGAACCGCTGATTCGACACAAAAGATTCATAACGCTCCGAAGCGTCCTGAAGCAGTGTTTTAAAATCGGCCATATACTATATAAGTAATTTTGTTTTTTGGTGCACAAAAAATATTCTTGTCGCTTTATAATATTAATATTGAACCACTGTACTCACATTAACTGTTTTAAATATGTTTTTAGTACATTTATGGATCTTGAGAGAGGAAATGTCATTGCTGGCTATGCAGGCCTCACTGAGCCATCAGATTTCAACAAAAATATCTTAATTTGTGTTCCGAAGATTAACGAAGGTCTTAACGTTCAGTCCAAAGCATTTTGAGTAGAGTTTCGGTGCAGAGCAGGTTAGCTCTCAGTTTGAACGGGTTAAGGGTCTGGCAGCAGGCGCTAGTGTGCTCTGTTGCAGTTCCCTTGCCTCAGCTTTAGTGATTATTATAACAGGGTTTCTTTCAGTTTCTGGCCTTCTCAGGTATGGTATGAAGCAGACACTGAAAGATTAAGACAGAGATGTCTTAGATGATTCTTATAGGACCTTGGGAATGTGCTTAGGATTCAATCTGACATATTTCTCATGTCAAGGCCTGAAGTTACAAGCCCTAAGGTCTTAAAGATGGATCTCTGGCTCAAACCATATGGCCCATCCTCCTCCATCAGCACATTTGAAGCTGAACAGCCTTGCATGGGCATTATTAGGACAATGTTCGCTATGTCAGCAATCTGAGTCCTCCATAATTAGAAATCTGACAATGTTTAAACCTTACAGATTTGTTTTCACCTGCTGCACTCTTGGGTATCAGTCAGTGCTGGAAAACTGATTAGATTCCAGTCACTTGTAGCTGGTGGTTAAAGCAGAGCTGGGTATTGTGGCTGTCTCTTGCTGTTTTTTTTTTTTTTTTCTGCAATCAGAAGATGCAGGTTCCTTTACCCTTCCCATGAGGTAGATACACATTGCACTTGTTTTGTGCCACAAACACCATCATGTAGTAGAGACCGGGGCTAGATGTCACAAGAGTTGTATCTATAAGTCAAAATGGTTCTTTGAAATGTTCAAGTGTTTTTCTTAGTTCTTTTTTTTTTTTTTAGTCAACACTTTGGAGTATTTGTATTTATAACACAACATAACCTCCAAAATATAGTATATAAAGTATATAATATAAAGTATAGTGCGACAATTATCCTGGACCCCATATTGTGTTATTATTGAATTTGAGCTTCATTGTGGAGTTACTTGGATGCGTTTGCTGGTATACACTGCAGTATAGAAGATATGTAGCTTCTATTACAGAGGCTTACAAGATTTTGGATAAGATAGACATTATACATTCAGGATGTAACAGCTCAGACAACCACCAATGAATGCATCTCTCTTGATTAAGCAAATGTACTTGTCATTCTTTTCCACCCACACTTTATCTACAGCCTCACTGCAGCAACCTTCTCCCCAGAGTAAACTGATGTTAAGTACTATACTAAAGTATACAATAACAACGTGGATCTCAATAACTCCTACTTATGATCCATCTTGTAATATGTGTGCTACCTTATGACCCATAATTACTAAAGTGTCATCATTCCACCTATATAATTCTCTTTAAACTATGGTAATTCATCTTTCTGTCATAGAAGGTTTTTTTTTTTATCTTAAATTCGCTGGGGTTTTGATTCAAATTTCATTTTTATTGCATTTTAGTTTAATATTTTAAAACTAAAACTGTAAAACGTCTGTGCCAAATACTTGAATTAAAAGATGATAAATTATATTTAATATGGAGCTTTATGTTAAAGAAAACATTCAAAATACACCAACTTTATAGTACAAAACTAATTATCTCGCATAACATTGTTTCCATTCATTTTCTGTTCATTCATGTTTCTGATTCTTTGTGAAAATGAAAGTAGTCTTCCAGCCATCACAATCTTGTGTGACACTGTATAGGAGGCAAATCCAAAGCTGTAATTTCACACTTAAGTCTGTTTACCCAACAAACACAAGCTGTTGTATTTGTTGGATCAATCTGTGATGGCAGAGACATTGTGTAGCTGGATAAAAAGGGCTTTTTCTTATCACTCCACTTCAGTTGCAGAGGGCCCATTAGACTTTCATAAACGTCTGTCCAGACAAGTCCAGCAAGTCCTGACTGATGTTCCATCAGATGTGCTGCTGTTACACACTACTCGGAGGAATTTACTAAAAATTAATTGCACCTGCCAATAGCTTTTATTTGCATGCCTGGTTCTAGAATTACGCACATCAGGAAATGCAGAAAACAACAATAATAATAGTTTTAATGTATGTACTCTATCGTTCAAAATTTGGGGGCAGTAACTTTTTTTTTTTTTTTTTAAAAAGAAGTTAATACTCTTAATTAGCAAGAACAAATTAAATTGATCAAAAGTGACAGTAAAGACATTTATAGTGTTACAAAAGATTTCTATTTCAAATAAATGCTGTTTTTTTAAACTTTCTATTGAAAGAATTCTGAATAAATATATAATGTTTTCCACAAAAATATTAAGTTAACTGTTAATAATACTAAGTGTTAATAATACAACTGTTGATAATACTAAGAAATGTATTTATTTATTTTTAAGAAATTATATATTTGTAAAAAATAATTTGATGAAAATAGAGAAATAGACCTTGGTGAAATATCATTCAACCACTACTGTATACATATATTTGAACTGTATTGGTCGTGTGGAAGCAGCAGCAGGAATAGGCAAATGTGCACTTCATTACTGTGACATAAGGAAGGCTTGATATGGTAGATCATCTCTACAGTGTCCATGAATTATTGACACCTAATTAGTCCGCACACAAACAGACCCATACATAACCATGTTTTTCCGCTTTAATTTAATTCATTTGGCATTTCTACGAATGTTTTGAACGATTCTGCACACTTTAACAGCATATGCAAAGTTCTTTCACCTCTCTAATGTACCAGATGTCTCAAGGTTGTTTTGCCAGCATGCTTACATGTGTCCCCAAAGGCCTTTCTCAGAATCTCTCTCTGACAATGGAGATTATCATAATGTAATTTGATGCTGCTGTGTAACTGAATGGGCTTTTAATGTTTAGCCTGTTGATAATGAGTCTTTTCCTAGAATGAACCCAGGCTTTGCTAACACATCACATACTGTGTGAGATGGTGAGCGCTCACCTCAGATGCAAATTCCACAGAGGGAATTGATGTGTGCACATCTGCAAAACTTTTCCCTATTTTAAGTAGCATCTCAGATGAAGGTAAAGAAAACATAGAGAGAAAGAAATATGAGATTGCAGCTTCCGACAGCGCTGACTCATTTCATAGACCGAATGCTACTGGAACCGTCTGCACAGTACAACAATATTTTCTCTGTTTTGTTTGCATGGAGATCCCAGAAAGTTCGCAAATAGAAGCTAGTCCAAAAGTAGATTTATTTGAACCAAGTCTCATAGTAATTCTTCAATCTTTACCTGACCATGAAAGCAAATCTTCCGATTTCCCTTGACTGGCTGTATGCAGCTCAGGTAGCTCCTGGGACTGAATGAAACAATCAGGCCAATCAACACTGTTCAGGATCATGCTGCCATAAATCATACATGTGATGCTGACCTGCCAAATACTGCATTCATCAGTCTGTTGGCTAGGTGAGCCTGCCAGATATAGAGTTTAAGAATCACCATATTCATGTGTAGACTCATATGGAGCTCGGGTTCTTGACCTACTTGCATTAGTAATGCAAAGATCAACATCTCTTATAGATCAGATAAAATGAGTAGCCTCTGGGAAGAGTACACAGAGAAAGTTTTTTGTGTATTGTGTGAATTCTGATGTATTTGTTAGATACAAATTTTAAAATAATAGTTTTTATCGCGCTGTTCCAAAACCTAGCGAGCTGCCGACTGAGGCAATATTTTAAGGCATCATATACATGCTTATGATTCAAATTCTGAGGCAGAATTGCATATATTCATTGTTGCAATAAGCAGGGCGGACTCCACGTATGGGGCCCCTACACACCAACTATTCGCTCTTTTACTTTTGTAACCCTTATTTTTCTGCCTCTCTCTCTCTCTCTCTCTCTCTCTCTCTCTCTCTCTCTCTCTCTCTCTCTCTCTCACACACTCACACACACACACACACACACCTGAACCTTTTTTTTTTTTCAAGAGTTTACCTCAAGTGAGAGGGGAACAACTAAGCCTAACTAATATAGGCAGATACTAATAAAGCAAATAAAAATATAAGGAACACTGTAAATATGTAAACTGTAAATATCAATGTTGTAATTATAGCCATCATGTTACTGTATAAAACCGCTACAGATACATTAAATAATCAACAATCATACAAAGCTTCCATGGATAGACTTCCTACAATACCATGCACTTAGACGGTATATATCCCAACTAATCCTACCTTTTCTTCACTTAATAGTAAAAAACTGCCTTCTTTCTTCTCTCTCTGGATTATGGTGTCTTCTTTGGTGACTGAAATCTCAGTGCATTATTCTTAATAACAGTGTACTGTATATACACCAACCATTTATAACACACCTCTGAAACACGGTCATTCTAATCTCTACAACTTTCACACTCAGCTGACCGACAGATAAACCGTGCACTCTCAAAATGTATTGTTCAACTGAACTGTGCACAGGCATTTTAGACACTTGCATGTCTTTGAATGAGCTGAGTTTTCTAGTGTATTTATTTCACTATAGAAATTAACTATAGAAATGTATCTAAGTATTTTTATAAGCAAAGGTCTGCTGCTAATGAGCTCACACTCACTGTAGCTGTAAATGTTATGCTTGTGCATATGCAGTACTAATTAGAGCTTAGATTCTCTGCCCGAGCCCGAGCCCGGCCCGTGGGCCGGGTCGGGCCGATATTTCCCGCCACCGTCCTCGGGCCGGGCCCTTGATAAAGCACGTCACGTGTCATGCGCAGCGTCTCGTCCACTCGCAGTCTCGCACCTGCTGTGCGTGCTGTACTATTCAGTAGCTTAAGTGCAACTATAGTCTTAGGCTATCATTTTCTGTGTTCATCATTGTTCACGGTTTATTTATTTATTTTTTTTTTTACGTTTCTTCATTCGGAATTTCAGATCCATTTACGATCCATTCAGTTATTTCTGAATAAACAAACAACGCAGTTTACATGCTTCTTCCTTGTCGTATTATTCATTAAGATAATAATTAATAAATGCACGCACAATTATGAACTTGATAAATGTTACAGATATGTTTTACTATGCACAAACAAATGCCTTTCAACTTACATGTGCAAAATTCAGAATTAAATGAATGTGCTGCAATTTGTACAAAAAGAGAGTCTGTAGTAGCCTACGTGTTTTAGCCATTAAGTAAGCACATTTAGTTTCAAGTTTGTTAAGTTTTGTTTTGTTTTTTCTTTAAAGTGAATTTTGTTTAGTATAAATTGTATCTTAATTTTAATACATTTTTCATCAACCAATTGCCTGGATTTAATACATAAAAAGCAATATAGCAGACAATATAATAATGACATGGAGGCGCCGGCGCGCCGCGGTCACACTTACACCATTTGAAACTCGTAACACACCGAATTTACAAAAGCACATCTTGCTTGTTGCTCACACACATATTATGTTGAAATAACAATATGTTGAAGTAACATTATTAATAATAATTAATCTTTAAGAATATTTGATTGAATGCTGAATGTTGTGCTTGTTCAATTTAATAAAATTAAAACTTTAATTATGATAATTAAAATAATTGAATATTTAATATTGAGTGGCCAATTTTTGCTCATTTATTAGTAGTATTTATATAATATATATATAACTGCGCAGCTCCCCCCTGTAGCCTAAATGATCTAGCACAGCAGCACCTGCGTTAAAAAAAAATCTGGCGCCGCCCCTGGTTATAACGGCCCACATATAAAAAATGGTCGGGTTTAAATTGGGCTCGGGCTCATAATTACAGTGAACGTGTCGGGCCGTGCCGGGCTCGGACACAACGTGCTCGGGCTCGGGTAGGGTCGGGCTTGATTTGTTGGGCCCGATCTAAGCTCTAGTACTAATGGAATGGTCCACTCTAATGGACCCAATGTATTGTGCTGATATGAAGGAATTTTTGTATTTTTTTAATCCATATTTTGTATGAGCCTAACAAATAATGGCAGAAAATTACCAGTACTTTTTCTGTATTTCTTAAAAAAAAAAAAATTCCCTTGTGGTAGTTGGCCGACCAATTGGCTCTCAGGCTGACCAACTGAAACCCTAAGCTCAGCCAACAGACCAGCCTGATCAGTTTGGAAGTCCAACTAAGAACTGCAAACCAGCTTGGGCTGGTTTAAGATGCTTTTTTTCCAGCAACTAAGTGTGAAATTAGTTGCTGGTTAAGCGCAGAGCATAATTTATGTGGCTAGCAGAGTTGTGGCTTGTGTGGGGTGTTTGAATCAGTTACTTTCACGTAAGGCAACTCGCTTTTGGGAGAAAACTTAGATGTGTGTGTGTGTGTGTGTGTGTGCAGAGAACTATGGTTGACTTAAGGTTTGTTGTAGCAAGATGATCAGACCCTTTCTAATGAATCTCCAAGGGGATGTTTAATATTTGAACTTGAACTAATATTTGAGCTAATATTTGTTTTTCCAGGCCATTGTCTGAAATTGAGTCAATTGAGTGGGAGAAAAATCGATTACTGTCCGATCCTCAATTGAGACTGTCAAATTAGTCCAAGGCTCTTGGATATTGAAGACAGTCAGCAACACAATCTATTGCTTGCAGACAAGATGCTTATCTGAGAGACGCATATGTCCTGGCTCACCTTGCTTTGGCTCTACATTACGCAGATACATGGTAATCTAGGAGCATCATGACGGTGGGTGTCAGAATACGGAGGCTGGGATCTCAAGAAAGGAAAGAATGCTTTTATTCTCACAGAGTGAGAGTCCAAGGTCAAGGTGTTCTTGGATGCTATAGTTTCACACATACATCACAGGAAGACGACAAAACACCTGAGGACGAGTGAAGAGGAGTTAGAGAGCCAAAAAGAAAGCAGCCTTTGAAATGAAGCAGCATTCAGTCACCACTGGTGGGGATAACGTGTCTTATGTAAGCGAATGAGTTTACTTTAAAATGTTATTTGTTAAATTTAGACCATAATATCAGTTACTTTAATAAAAAAAAAAAAAAAAAAAAAAAAAAATATATATATATATATATATATATATATATATATATATATATATATATAATAATATATATATTTCAATATAGTGATACAATTTGTAATTTTCAAAATAGTAACGCAATTGTTAAATTTATCAGCAAACACAACTGAACTTTTTTTTATAATGACTAACAATATTATGCTACATCTACATTTTATGAAAAGTAATGTTACAATATTGTTACTCAGTTACCTTCCATAAAAAAATACATATTTAGCATACATGTACATATTTAGCAACAGTTTTAACTAGTAACTTGTAATGAAACAATAAAACAATACTATAACGTTACTTTTCATTAAAAGTAAACATGTCACTTAAGTTGCTGTACTTTCAATAAATATTTTTTTAAAAATGGTGCCGAAACAATTTTCACAAATGGCAAGTAACACACTGAAATTGATATTTTCTTGTAAAGCATATTTCAATAATCTTTGTTTTATTTACGTTGAAAAATCTGTTCTATGTATGTTATTTATATAATTATTATATATTATTTATATATTTTTAATAATCAATTTTAAACAATATTGTAACACATTACTTTTAAAGTAATGTTTCTACACTGTCAGTCGCAATATATTTATCCTATAATTGGCAATATCTTCTCTTTCTATCTCTGCTGTCAAAAACAGCACTAAATGAAAACGTTACACCGGTATGTTTGTTCTGCTTCAATTCCCTGTAATTTCATTTTATCTGTTGTTGTCTTGTTGAGTAAGCAATGTGCGTTGCACACTGTTCTAAGTTGAAATAGCTTTGGTGACGACTGTCCTTGCAAGCTAATGCACAACCCTTTCACCCACTGCGCGTCAATTTGTTTTTGACCTTGTCCCACACTTGCTCTTGAGGCTTCTGGCTGCATTATAATCAGTTACAGTCCTTTTGGATAGTATTATGCATTCGTTAATAAAGTTAGAATATATTTTGTGGCAAGGCTCTGCGTGATGCTACAGTGGAACGGTCGAGATGGCGTATGAAGTCTGTCCAATGAGAAATCGTTCCTGTCCAGTTTCAGATTCTGATGCATTTGCTTCCCGGGCTAAATGGAGCACAAGTTTACTTATGTAATGTACCGTTACAAGCATCACACATACACACTCTCTTACACACAGAGGCACAGTGAGTAAATGATAGATATGTGGGTGCTTTATGAGCAAATGCAGCCCTGGGCCCGTAATGAGCTGCAGTATGAGTTTGAATGAGTTCACTGCACAGAGCTACTTTAATGAAACAGTCTAATGACATCAGCTCGAGCAGGGAAAGATAAAGATGACATATTGTCCTATAATAATCAAAGTGAACTTCAGCGTTAATGTCAGGCTTGTGTTTTCAGGTCTCATTCTGTTGTTGACTCAGTTTCAAGGTGGCAGCCAGTGTGCAATCAGAAAGACGTCAATGAAAGAATTTTATTTTTTTGCACTTGAAGACAGTTTTTGTTTTATCTTAGCAGGGTGCAACAACAACTTTCATCATGACATTTGCTGGTATGGTAGACTAAATAGTTTTAGTTTGTGATTTTTGCCAGATTTTTTTTGTTTATTTTTGATTTACTTTGCTGCACCATATGAACGTTTGTCTTTACATATTTGCATTTGTTAATCTTCAGTTTGAACAGACACCATCGTTGAATCGTATGAGTCATCATGGTTGTTTTTCATCAGTTTGAATGATTCATAAAATCATGCCACTTCAGATGAGTTCAATTTGAGTAGAAAGAAAGCTAGTGGGACTAGTGGTACATGATTTGTGATGTCTAAAATTAAAATTTTATGCCATAATCCTTTTTTATATGTTCTAATAAACTCCCACTCAAAGGATATAAAATGTCTTCAGATTTTTCAGTCCAGAAACTTCCACCTGATTATATGGAAATGCTTCCACTTAGGCAGCAATTCTTTAAACATGTTAATGAATTTCAACATCTGCATTAGTAATTAAATATATGGGAACTGTGATTTTTCTGTAGAGTTTTAGTGAAAGTCATTTAAATTGCCTCAATTATTGAAGCAGCCACACTTGGCAGTGCCTTAGTGATTAAACCCAACCCTCGCCAATGGAGCTATATTTGGAAAGAGACCTAGAGTATGTGTGTGCATTTGTGAGCGGCACTTGTGAAAATGAGCTGCAAATGTAGTCCTCAGGAGTGTCGTGATAACCATGATCAGCTCTCCTCATGTCCTGAATGAGATCCATGGAGTCAATGCTGTTGCTTGCTGATGAAGCATAAACCAGCTAAATTATGAGAGACTAAGACCGAATCTATTTATATGAACACGTGCTTGATGTGGCGAGCAGAATCTGTGTCTTAACATTGACAATCTGTTTAATTAACAAGGATTGACGTAAAACCATAATGGGATGTTTGCTACAGTCATAAGGCTTCTAATCACCACATGTAATCCATCTGCTGGAGGTTGAAGCTGTAAATGTCCACATTTCTGCACCGCCCACACTGGTGCCCTTATGTTGCATTTTATATCGCTGTTGTCTTCTTAAACAGGCTGCACTATGACACCTACGTTTCTGAAATTACCCATCTGGTGAGCTTTGTCTTCCTGGTGCATATCTCAAAGTTCCCCAGGCTGGAAAGTCAAAGTGATACAGACTTTAGTTTAAGCCGTCAGCCCATCTGAAAGAAGACTGTATTAACACAGCACACAGCAGCTCTCATAGTCTCAGAAAATGCAGATATCTCGTGACATCATTATCCTAATTGAATTTTGTTGATGGCTGACATCTGGTGACACCTATGGCAGTTGTTCTCAATTGGTTTCTGCGTCAGGACTACAATCAACCATCAATAGAGATATAGTTTTTTCTAGTTCTTGAATATCCAACACTGTTTTCATAAATTGCTTTTTACAACTTTCATTTTCTAGTGGAGAAACAGTAGACTGAAAATAGAAATGACAATTTAGAGCAACAAGGTTGTAAAAATATATTCAATTAAGAAAATTATTATTGTGCAAATCATTGAATTGTGACAAATGTAGGGTTGCAAAATTTTTTAATGATGGAAACTTTCCATGGAATTAACAGGAATTTATAGGAATTTATAGGAATTTATTGGAATTAATGGGAATTAAAGGGAACAAACTGAAAATGTAATGCAAATTTCTACCCTGCATATTCCTTAAATCACATGCACACAGCACACTACTTCAAAGACGTTGAGTGGTGTCTAGGGCTGGGCGATATGACGATATTATCGTATATCGACGATGTCATGCAAGTATTGCGACGTCGATAATAAAAGTCAGTTACAGACGATAATCGCCAATATCGAGAGGAAAAAAAAAATTTTTTATTTAACATAGTCCCGTAGTTACCATTAACATACTTATTCACATGCAGTAGCATGAATGAAATATTTTGTAGCCTATAGTAATTAATAGGGTTAGGAATAAAAAATATATTCTGGAATCAATTTACTTAAAGCCAGGAATCAAATAGGCCTACTCTTTATAGAATTAGATTTTGCTTATTAATAATGTGTTCTTATTTTTAAAATATTCTTCAAGCACGAGATGAAGCAGACAACACTTCTGTACCCCCGCGCACTGTTTTCTGAGCTGCGCACACATTCAAAGCGTGCACAGGGAGCCTCCTCATAGGCTAGTTCGTGGACATATACACACAAAATTATGTCAAAATATCCCCATAAACACAGTTTTGTCATGTAAACGGTTGAGAAAGAAAATGTGTGTGTAACAGACTATACTGGATTTGTGGATTGACATCAAACTAGGCCTACTCGTGGCGCTAAGAATGTTAATTTAGTTTTTAACGACAAGATTGTTAAATTACAATTAAAATAGGCTAAATGAAATTAGAATGGATAAAACACTGACTCATTACAAATAACAAAATTTTCCAGGGGTTTCATTTTACATGCATAAATTCCAGCATAAACAACAGAAAAGGAAGATTCATCACATCACACACCTGCAGAGCAGAATAAACTCATATAGCCTAAATAAAAGGAATAAATGCACAAAATATATTCACTGTAGAAGTAGTAGCCAAAATGCTGAGTTTTGATTTATTTTTTGCGACGCTCTCCACACAAACACTTTCAAAAGGAAACTGAGACGGAAGAAAGCGGTACCTGTTTTCTTTGTTACAAAAACAAAATGTTTTGTTTTAATGTGAATGTACACAGATATAATTAGGCTATTTTCAGTTTATGTATGACCATAAATGACTGGAGCATTTTAAGTTGTTTTCACTGGTATAAGGAAGCAGTTCAAGTGATCGCGCCAATGCCTCACTTGAACTGCTTGTCAATTCTGTAGCACTGCTCGACATCGCAACCTGTTCATTATCAAAATAAATAAAAAATAAAATACACAAACTACATTTGTAATTACTTCTTTTTCCAAATAAATAATGCAGCATTTTTATTTCGTTATAAGTGGCCTATACAGACACATCGGAGCTTTAAAAACATGAGGAAAAAAGTAACCTTTTCGTTTTTGGTCATCCAGAACGAGCCAATTTTTTTTTAAATGCTTTTTGCCAAATAACAAATTCATCATAGCTTAATTACAAGTTTAAAAAACAGTGCTACACGTTAAAATAAAGGAAATTAAACGTAGCCTAGCTATCATGAAATGTCTACTCAGGCGACAACACTAAAAAAGAAAGAGAAACATTACAAAAAACAAAAAATTGGCAAGACACATTGCTATGTGACATCAACATGCATTTATCATGCTTACAATCACCACCAGAATGTCAACCTTTACAATGATCTTTTTTAAAACTTCATTTCAAACACTTGATAAGAGCAGTGTGGATATCAACAAACTAAGAAAAGAAAAACAAACCATAACCTTTAATTAAAGGTAAGGCCTACTGAATCACAGAGGCAGGGCTCAGGTAGGCGATATTATCGGATATCGCAATATTTTTTAAGGCGATTATCGATAAAATATTTTTTACATATCGGCCAGCCCTAGTGGCGGCCCAACATAGTACAAAGCAAACAAAATGTCTTAAAATCAAACATTTCAATGTATTCATTTAATATTATTTATTTTATTTTATACAGGCTATATGAAAGAATTGTCATGTATTAATCGCTTTTTCAACCTGTCCATGTTGACTTTTTGACTAGATTCTTCCAAAGATGAATTTGCCATGCCAGAATACTGTACTTTAATTGGATGTATGGCCCTTGATGTCAACATTTTCTTTTTCCTTTGGTATGCCTATTTTTATTTTGCTGTCCTAGCTTTGTATAATAAGATAGGTAGTTGGACTTTACTATTTGAATTACTATTTCCCTGCTCCACGATCCTGTTGGAATAGACTTACCAGTTGCGAACCACTGAATTAGTGAGTGTTACTTTGGGTGCTACGGCACTGCTGTTTTCCCATGTGGCCTTTCTCAGGGTTGCGCGCCTGTGGTTGGAGGTGGCCGATGCTGATGGCCCAGCTGCTGCCTGTGTCTGATTTAAGGCGCCGGCTTCAGGAAATGGCTGCTCATGAGTCCAGGCACGTCACAGTCTCCAGACCAGAGGAAGTTCACTGCTATTCACCACTGATGCCTAAATGAGACTCTTCTGTCCTGTGATGGCTCTGGCACACACACCTCACTCTCTCTCTTTCACAATGTCAGATAACAGCACTTCCTTTTCTGAGACACTTCATTCTTATCATTTCCTGCTCCAGCTCTGCGATGAATCACTGTTTTTTCTGGTTAGAGGCCCAGCAAACTAATTCTTCTCTCTGGCTCCATACACTTTGGCCTTTCATTTTCTTTCTCTTGTTTTGGAGTAAACTTCTTATGTCTTTTAATGAAAATGTGCTCTCAAAGTGTGACACAATGCACAAATGGGTCCAAGGGATCCATTCAAGCAATATTATTTATCATCAAATTTGATTAAGCTGTTAGGAAAAGTGCAGGTGGGGAATGATTAATGTATGTCATCACATAATTCTATCCCATCTATCTATCTATATCTGTTGTTCTGTCTGTCATTCTATCTATCTGTCGTTCAAGCATTACTAAAAAGTGTTTCTTGTCCAAATACATATTTAGGACTATCATGATTCCTTCATTAAATCCGAGTACTCGATTTAAAAAAAAAAAAAATCCTTGATTGCAATTTACCTGTGTTGTGTAACCGGCAAATTACAGGCTATTAAGGCTATTGTTTGCTTAGGTCTGTTTTTAGTACCTTAAAAAATATGATTACTCAATTAATCGTCAAAATAGTTGACTGATTACTCGATTACCAAAGTAATTGTTAGTGACAGCCCTATACGTTTTTTTTGGTTAAGTGGCCATGCAAAAAAATTGGGATAATGCACAGTCACTTAGTCGTTATCACAAATAATCACCCTGTCTGGGTTTATTTTGCAATAATGACCAACTGACTGTACATTATCCCCTACATACTTTAGAGATGTCAGAAGTACTTGAACCAACTGTTATTTTATGTAGAACTTGACAAAAAGGTCTCTATAGATAATGAAGGAGCACCAGGCAGCAATTCAAGAAATTCAGTTTTAGCTGATGTCGACAAAAGTAAAAATAAATGAGAAACATTGTTAAAAGATACTATATCGCAATCACAGACATTCTTACAGGATGAGATTTCACAGAGGACCCCTGAGTTAGCTGAACATAAGTTCTCCAATAGTTTTTTTTATAATGCTTTTTTGTGAATTAAATGCAATCTTACCTATAGGGCAGTAGTAGTCCCATCCAAATGGGTCTATAGACAGAAAAGGAATATAATTCTATTGTTTTCCACTGACTGAGACATTTTACTTGACTATTCAATATGTCATGACAAGTTGCAGATGTCAGGTGAAGTGCTGTTCCAAATACTCCCTGTATGCAGCAAAATTAGGTGTGCATGCCCAGAAGTGCTGAGCTATTGCTTTTTGAAATTGATCTGTGCTAACTGGCCAGCCTCTCCATCTCTGCCTGTCTCTGTTACTCTCTTCTCTGTTCCATTCAATCCAGTAGTTCATCAGACAGTCCCGGCGCTGCGTCTGCGCATTACCAGCATGACATCACAGTTTATGATCCTTATGGCATGTTTGAGTTGATGACCATGTTTGTGCATTGTAGCATTCACTTCTCTTTGTGTCAGGTAACACATTCAGTCACATCCACCTGGGGAGGACGACAGGCTTTAAGACGGCCGATGAATTCCAATGGCTTTATCGGTCCCCTGCAGCTGGCTTTGGCTTTTTCCACCGTATGGTCTCCTCCCACAGCACATTGCATATGCCTTTTCAATTGGGGTCATGGCTCAGGCTGATAGCGAACTGTATTTCTTCCTAACTGGAGGGCTCCCTGCGCCAGCTGTCAATCTGGCAGTGCGCAGCAGATTGGCTGGTGGTCTCGCTGTGGCTCAGGATTCATTCCACTGGCTTATATTGTGTCATTCTATGAATTAACAATGAAGATTGATGACACCGCCACACAACAGTGACAATCAGTCCAGGCTTTGAATATGACTCGGATTTCATATATTGTGCACGTGTGGAGTGTGTGCGTCAGAGGTAATCGTGTGTATAGCATATGTAATGTGGAATTAAAGTTGGAAGCAAAATGCTTTTACAAACTTTTTTTTTTTATGTTTCACTTTGGAGTTTTCTGTGCTTTTTATTTTGACAGTAGTGTGGCGAGGAGATGGGACATTTTTTGGATATATATACACTACCAGTCAAAAGTTTGGACATGGTAAGATTTTTAATGTTTTAAAAAGAAGTTTCGTCTGCTCACCAAGGCTGCATTTATTTAATTAAAAATACAGTAAAAACAGTAATATTGTGAAATATTATTACAATTTAAAATAACTGTGTTCTATTTGAAAATATTTTAACATGTAATTTATTGTTGTGTTGGCAAAGCTGAATTTTCAGCATCATTACTCCAGTCTTCAGTGTCACATGATCCTTCAGAAATCATTCTAATATGATGATCTGCTGCTCAAGAAACATTTATTGTGTACAATTGTACAAAATATTTGTGGTCAATATTTCTTTTTCAGGATTTTTTGATGAATAGAAAGTTCAAAAGAACAGCGTTTATCTGAAATACAAAGCTTTTGTAACATTATACACTACCGTTCAAAAGTTTGGGGTCAGTAAGAATTTTTATTTTTATTTCTTTGAAAAGAAATTAAAGAAATTAATTATTTTTTTCAGCAAGGATGCATTAAATCGATCAAAAGTGACAGTAAAGACATTTATAATGTTACAAAAGATTATATTTCAAATAAATGCTGTACTTTTGAACTTTCTATTCATCAAAGAATCCTAAAAAAGAAATATTGTACACAATTATTTTGTACAATTGTACACAATAAATGTTTCTTGAGCATCAAATCATCATATTAGAATGATTTCTGAAGGATCATGTGACACTGAAGACTGGAGTAATGATCCTGAAAATTCAGCTTTGCCAACACAAGAATAAATTAGATTTTAAATACATATTAATCCTTGCTTATTGTAACAGACTTTATTATGATTAATCTTCTAATTTGTTTTTCTATACATTTTATTTTTTGTAAGTTTAAATATGTATAAGATCCTTTACTAAGGCAAGACTTTTATTTTGACGGGTTTTCTAGTCTACGGAGATACACGGGTAATGAAATGGAGAGCACAAAGTTCTTCAGAGTTATTTTGCAGATTTAGTCAGTTTATTAAGCACCCCCGAAAATACATAAGGAATGTATAGTTTTGTTTACTGTTATTTGTAATAAGTGTTTTGTTTAATTTGCTGTATGTTGATGATAATGCAACGGAGAGCGAGAGTTTAATGTGCATTCTTGTGCTGTGTTTTGATTTTTTTTTTTTTTTTTTTTTTTTTTTTGAGTGAAAACGGATGCAATAAACTTAATAAAACATCAGTAAAGTTTTGGCCATCATTTGGATGAGGTCCGCTACACTTATGAAAATTACAAAAGTTATTTAGTCATGAAAAGTGTATGATCTTTTGTTATTTACTTTTGTTATTAACATTAAAGTGCAGACAGCAGTGCTAGGATTACGCAACAGACATCATACAGCTCAGTGCCTTCACACAGTTAATTAAAAAACCATCAGTTTGTTATATCGGCCTTTTTCCTGCTATAGACAATATGATGATGGTTGTAAATTAAGCAAAAATCGGCCGATAAATATCGGCGGCCAATACATCGGTGCATCTCTAAGAATTAGCAATAAATCATTGTGTGTTAGCTGGGAAGGATTTGCATGCAGGTATGATGTTCATTCTATTCATCAGGATTTATTAACATTTCATGTTAGTATTGTGTATTTACCATGGTAACTGTACTTTTTGTAACCTTAACCTAAAATACCACTTTAATTTCACTTTGTGCTATTTTTTATTTTATTTTTGATGACTGTTGTGGCTCATACCAACTTATTAACTTTATTGTATTATGAAAAACTAATAGCCTTAGCTTTTATTGTTTATTCATCAATGTTAGTGATATTCTTACAATTTATGTGTATGTTAGGTAAAGTGGGACGGTACTTGTGTGTTAACCATTCTTTAACCATAAATTTGCTTGGTTCAGATTTCTAAAAATTTGGGTTGCGGCTTAGTGACCATAGGAAAATATGGGTCCCATGGCAAAACCAGTTGAGAAACCATGCTGTAGGAGTACTTTAATATTTGACATAAAATAAATGATTTTCCAGATAACATTTTAATATTTTTTGGAATTTAGTACAATGACAATATAAAATTCAGTTGTTTAATTTTGTGAACAATACGTTGTTTTTATATTATCATGCTTACTTTTCCACACAGAGGTCATTATATGCAAAAATACATTAGCTGCCTTTATGGTTTTAGATCACATGGGATTCATCACATTAGGGGGTCCTTGGCAGTAAGAAATTTAAAAACCTCTGATGTAGACTGCTAGGCCACAGCTTCAGTCCTTTTAATCAATTTTACAACTATATTACATGCTGTAAATTTATTTTATTTGTTCCTTTTTTCCCACCATGGCTGTGGAAGTGTGTATATGTGTTTTGGAGGAAAAACTTAATTGCCTGGTTAAAGTGAGATGTCAGTACTGTTTCTGACAACTGTGAATGAGGCAAAATTAAAACTTACCAGCCATGAGGCAAAAACCTAAATGTGGAGAAGCAGCAGAGGTGTCTGTCTGGCCCTCTTCAAATTCAGCCCTGCTATAAACGTGTGAGTGAACACCTGTCTGCTGGTAAACTCATTAGAGGGTGGAGTGTCTCTGAGATTACAGATGTAGCAATTATTTTTGATGCATTCATTAGTATTACTGCTAGGCATTAAACAAAGACAGCATTATAATGTATTTGCATTTTTATGTTACTACTGTGTCTGCAAAGGCTCTTGTTTTATTTCTTTGTTTGTTTATTGTGCCATTTACCAGTAACTTTTGAAGGGTCTCTTGGTGGTTTTCAGAAGACTTTCAAAAGTGAGAAAGAAGTAAAATCTAGAAACTGGGTTATCATTCATATTCATACACAACCGTGTGTGTGTAGGAAAAGTCTCTTATGCTCACCAAGGCTAAATTTATTTTATATTATTATTATTATCGAAAATAACGGTTTTCTGCTTTTTCTTAAAATGTGATTTATTTCTATTTCTAGTCCAATCTTTAGTGTCACATGATCCTTCAGAAATTATTCTGATATGCTGATTTGGTGCTCAAGAAACATTTCTTATTATTTTCAATGTTGAAAACAGTTGTGCTGCGTAATGTTTTTATGAAAACCTTGATTAATAGAATTCTGTGATGGATCAAAAGAACAGCATTTATTTGAAATAGAAATCTTGTCACATAATAAATCTCTTTTCTGTCACTTTTGATCAATTTCATAATTTTGCAGTCTTATGCAGTCAATTAACATATATAGGATTATAAGTTAAACAATATTAGTACTGTTTAGTTACCTCTTGATGTTCAAAGTAAAACTTTCAACCAGTAGTGAACCACTGTGTTAAAACATGTTTTACAGTCATTTGAGTAGTGTTTCATTCCCCAAATTACCCCAGCAGAACGTATATGTCAAATAAAGCCGCACTGAATTTTGTCTTATCAGAAATTGCTGATTTCATTGAGACAATGCTAATGCGTTCTGCATGTTTGATAAGGAACAGGCAAATGTGATCTGTTAGATTAACTTTAATCTGCTCTAAATCCCCTTCAAGTGGAACAACAGCATGAATAGCAATGTATTATTCATTACAACAACAAGCCAGGATTTTTCCTCATTACAGCTATTACCTTAATTGTCTTCATGCGAGTTTGCTTCTGAAGCCCTAATGAACATATCTGTAAATTGAGAATGTTTGATTTGGGAAACAGCATGTTTATTAGTCAGACATTGAATGACATGTTCTTCAGTAGATAATACGGCTCCCCAGTCCCACCCCCAAGATATTTTAGAAGTGTTTCTGAAGCCCTTCAATCAGACCGCACATCTCCAGAACCTGTCATGGAGAATGAGAGCTGATTTCATCTCCAAACCTCAAAGACACTTTCCTTTCAAAGCACCATTTATGCCTGTCAAAGTATATTCATCCAGCTTTCTTTCATTTAACAGAACAGCTTGGCATCAAAAAAGCCAATTGAACTGAAGCCATTTGATTTATGAAATGAAGTCTCTCCATCTACTAATCTGACTAAATGGACTAGCAAAATAAACATCCCGACTTATTCACTGTGGAGCCACTGAATAAATTCTTGATGGTCCCACACAGCCAGAAGATTCTCCCCACGGTGGCGTGGACATGAATTTTCCTCCTCCTTGAATATCACAGCTTCATTACTTCTATAGTGTTGTATTATATGGTCTGCTTTCCCATCATCCCACACTGCTGTCTCCTCTCAAGCCCTTCAGCCATTGGCATAACTTTTTATCTTTTGTGAGTGCAGGGACAGTTGGGAAGCTTCATTGACTCTGATGTGTTTCCGCTGGTGGTTCGAGGTATAGAGGAAGTGAAATGGAGAGAGAGAGAGAGAGAGAGGCAGTCCCCAGTGCAGTTGTCTACATTGCTGAGTGGGAAGGTGGCACTGCGGGAACACTGAGCACACAGTCAAACTGTGTCACTGCCTCACTTCTGCCTGGGGAAAAAGGACATGCTTTATGCCTTCAATCTTCCTAAACTGTTTTCATGTGAGAATTTTCATTTGATGTATCAGATTGTGTGCACGGTCTCCCCGAAACTTCTGAATAGATATGCACCTCTGATCTTTTTGCAGTTACGTAGAGACAAATTAGTCAACTTTTTTGACAGGGAAGGAACTTTGAAAATGGTGTTTTTGGGAGGACAATTAGCATTCTCCTTGGAGACCTGACAAAATGTGAAAGATTAAAGATAGTACCTCAGGATATGGTGGTTTGTAAATGAAATTAGAGCTTTTTTGAATTTTAATGAGATTTTGTGATTCAGTGTTGACTAATGCTAACATAAAATGTTCCAAAATGTGCCACAGCATTATCTTGAAGTGCCATCTACCAAATATCATAGTACGTGAATATGGTAATCAGTAACATGTAGCATGCATCAAAGTATGGTTAAATTATCTAGCACGACTAGTTAGTTTTTGGTGGATTGCTAAAGCCTAACATTTGTCAAATTAGTTTTTACTTCAAAAGTTAGCATAACGCACGCTCTTTGTGTTCGTATGGTTTGCCATACTGGTTAACAAGCCTGGCTAGTAACTAAAAGCTTATAGATAGATTAAATTAACATTATTGTTAATATTATTATTATTATTAGTAATAGTAGTAATATCTGGCCACATACTTATTTTGTTTTATATTTTATGTTGTTATTTTTTATAAATATGAGTAATATAAATATATTTAAGTAATAATTTATATTAATATAAC
This sequence comes from Hypophthalmichthys molitrix, assembly GCA_037950675.1. NCBI lineage: Eukaryota > Metazoa > Chordata > Actinopteri > Cypriniformes > Xenocyprididae > Hypophthalmichthys > Hypophthalmichthys molitrix. The sequence goes on from CM075506.1 coordinate 15,206,574, forward strand.
ATATTATGTTTTTAGTAACATTTTAGAAACATTTTCATTTCCGTTAATCATCCGAAAACACTGTTCTCTATACATTTTTGTCAAGTACTGAACTCAAATCTGAACTGAACTGAAATCAATTCTGAACTTGAACAGTTATGGTAGCTATCTGATAAAATCAAATAAACATTGAAACTTTGACACAATTGGCTGGTCAGTTTCCGTATTTTTAGAGCAGTGAGTTGGATTGGATTACATGACTGTTTAGATATACAGGCCATTAGCTGACCACAGTTTAAAGAGCTGGTATATAGAGTATAAACTTAGAGACTTCTGATTAAATGGGAATGTTAAATGTAAGAGGGCACTTGCATAAGCTTTGCTCTCCAGTTAGTCTAGTTACTTATAACATCTCACAGGTGGGAGCTGTTGGGAATCCTCAGGTGGTTGTGATGCTAGTGTTAAATGATTGGGTCATCATAAGGAACAGTTTTAATCCTCATCTGAGAAAGGGCAATATTAACATGCAGTGAGGTTACATTAATGTTCATCTTGTAAATGACATTTACTTTCTCATTTAGCGTAAAATTAGCTGGCAATATTGCGCAGAGGCATGTTTAGAATGCTAATGAGCTAATGAGTTTTCTCTGTTGAGGACAAGTAACAAATTCATTTAGATCCACACACGATTAAATAAGATGAGACTTTGACGTGTACTTCTTTTAAGGCAATGAGATTTAAGGTCGCATGTTGCCCCTCACAACACAGTTGTGAAGCTGCATATAAATAGTAAGGAAATGAAATAATAAATTGTACTATTACTCAGCAGCCTTGCTTATATGCCAGACTTTCTCTGGATGCTAAATTTAAAGTGCTTTTTCTCCAACATTGATTGTGGAAGGTCATTTTAAGTTACAGAATACATGTATTTGTGGTTATACAACAAATCCATTTAAGTGAAAGATTTAACAGACTTGTGAAGTATTTGCATTGCTTGATTGCAGTACATGCCAGATTCTTTTCAGGGCGGTAATCCAATTTGATTGTGCCAAGTATTTCAAGAGATAGTCGTGTCAGCATTTACTCAAACAAGTATGCTCTGTTTTTTTTTTCCTGTGTGACAAAAAAGGATAAATTGTCAAATCTTTCTTTTCAAATTCCAAACAGAAGAACAACAAAAAAAACCTTGGACAACTGCACTATTTTTATAATACTTTATTTTATTTATTTATTTATTTATTATACAATATATCTGTATTTTTATAAATTAATTTTAAATAATTTACATATATATATATATATATATATATATATATATATATATATATATATATATATATATATATATATATATTTTTTTTTTTTTTTTTTTTTTTTTTTTTTTTACAAATAATATATTTATATAACTCATGTATTATTTATTACTTTATGGTTTAGATGGTATATTATGCTGCTTTTTTGTCCTTTTTGGAGCCTAAACGCCTGGGTGTACTTCATTTTCCGTATTCCTCTCTGTCTCACGCACTGCTGAATTGCTGTTGTATGACGAGAGCTTAGTAAGATTCATATTGACATTTTTCATTTTTTGTTGAACTTTCCCTTGTGATGCTCACCAAGAGTTGGAGATACTTCATATGCATTGGCATACCTGATTCCCTGTCTCTTCCAACAGGTCCGTCCCCCAGCGTTTGGTGGGTTTAGGTGGTGAGTGGACTAGACTCTGTGATGTGGAGTGCTGCTCTGGATCTGAGTGCCCACTACTAGACCAACAACTTCCTGTGCCTCAAGATGGATTAGAGCTTCACGCCTCCGGAGATCAAAGGTATGAGATATATAGTAATGAGCTTCCACTACGCTCCTTCCAATCAGACCTGCTGTAGTGTGGAAGCCGTGTTCATGTTTGTCTTGAATGCACCTTGGATGGCTATTACTGTCCGTTGAATATTTATGAATGTGCCGGAGAGGTGAAGGAGTGTTTGATGTGCTTAATTGTACCACAGACATTACATTTTTCAAAGCTCGGAAACAATGATGGACTGCAAACAATGCTTGTCCGCTTCAGCACTTTGCGTTTTATTTGGAAACCTGCCATGTTGTGCACACAGAGCTATATGAGCTGGCCAGAATTATTGTGATTATAAATGTAGCACAGATTTATTGCTTGAGGTGAAAGAGTGAAAAAAAGAGAGAGAGAGGAGAACAAAGCTGCCTTGAGTTACAAAGTTCTCCAGTAACCATGGCAGCCAGTTTTTGACATGCATATCTGTCAGATAGTTGTCTTATTTTTATGTTTCATATGTGTACCTAATACATACATACCTAATACATACTTAATTCACCATTAAAATGCAGAACCCAATACAATATAAATCAAAACTTCTCTTTACAGTTTTGTTTTTAATTCATTTCAGTTACTTGAAAATGAGGTTTAGGAGATTGTTGGTGTTGTACGAAAGGGGGTTATTGGACGTCGGCGATTTATTGGAAAATGGAAGCTTACAGAGGGAATATGAAAGAAGGGCTGGGATCATTCCGTGGCCCCGCATAAGTCCCGCTGTGATCAGTAAAAAGAGGGAACTTCAGAGAGCTTGTATGTGCCATGTTTTCACTTTCAGAGTGGCTGTGTTTTTTGGTCACACAACTGATTTTTCGTTTGGACTGTATGCAGTACAGTATATTGCTATCATATTTCTTATTGTTTTTTTTTTAAGATTCATCTGTGATTTGGGTTGATATTGGATATTTAATTTAATTATTTTTTACATTTAGATTAACTAATGTCTTCTAATAATCACAATAGTTCATCCAAAAATGAAAATTCTGTCATCATTTACTAGCCATTAGGTTCTAAACCTGTTTCTAAACCTGTTGTTCTAAACCTGTTTGGCTTTCTGTCTTCTGTGGAACACAAAAAAGATGAAGAATGTTGGTAACCAAACAGTTAACATTGACTCATTTGACTAATTTCTTACAATACCTTCTTGGTAACACTTACAATAAGGTTTTATTTGTTAACATTAGTTAACTACATTAGTTAACATCAACTAACAATGAAAAAATTCTTCTAAATTATTATTAATCTTAATGCTGAACATTAATACATTATCAAAATTTTATTTTATTGAAAAAAAGGCTGTATCTGTTAATATTATTCAATGGACCTGAGCTGAAATGAACCAACAATAAACAGTGGTATTTTTATCAACTAACATTTACAAAGACTAATATATTAACTAACCATAAGTAATACATTTGATACAATATGTTAGTTATTGCACGTTAACTAATAAGATTAGTTCATCCAAAAATGAAAATTCTGTCATTAATTACTCGCCCTCATGCCAATGAAGATATTTTTATATGGACTGTCAATGAAGGGACAGAAATCTCTCAGATTTCATTAAAAAGATCTTCATTTGTGTTTCGAAGATGAACAAAAGTCTTACAGGTGGGGAACGACATGAGGGTGAGTAATTAATGACAGTTTTTCATTTTTGGGCGAACTAACCCTTTAGTGCACTGTGATCTAATATAAACAAACAATTAAGAATAGTATGTGAATTACCTAACATTAACAAAAAAATTTAAATGCTAAAAATATATATTTCTATACTATAAATGTAGCTAATGCATTGACTAACATTAACAAATTAGACCTTATTGTAAAGTATCTTGTTACTGTTACTGAGAGCTCCAATAGTGATGTGATGCATCGTTTCACCTCTGCCTGGAATGGACTGCTATATCTACTGCGGTCTGCTCTTTGTGTAAATGTCATTATTGAATATAACTTTCGAAAATGCATTGTTAGCTAGTAATGGCAACACCTCATAAAGCAGTGCCAAGGCAAAACATAATTGGCTTCTCACTTGAGAAAGCTGGTCAGCCCTTGCAAGACTGGAAAATAATTGCTGCCTTGTGGCTTCCAATGCTACTAACTGTTTCTTTGTTTGTTTAAATGGTTACTTCAATTTCTTAATTTTTTGATCTGACACATAAGTCACATAATAAACTATATATTTTATATTCATAGTTACAACTACAAAACAAATGTTCTGAGCTGTTGAAGCATATGGGCTCTATGGGCCTGTTTACACCAGGTAATAACATGCGTCTCAAATGTGTCTCCTGTATGTATCTGGCTAAATTTTCATCCCTTGTTTTGAGGCAATAGGACGGATTAGCATTTACACTACGTTCTGTATGGAATGTGGTAATGCCTTTTTGACTAACTCTGAACTGAATTTTTTTTTTTTTTTTTTTTTTTTTTTGTGAGTGAGCCAATCTAGGACTGGGCAATATATTCATGTGAATATTCCTAGTACATTCACAATGAATTTGCTGTCAACAGGCTTAATTTGCGGGTGGGACAGGTGGAACATGTCCCCACCATTTTTTCCAGGGTCGATATTGTCCCCACAACTTTTTGAAACATCTCACTCTCACTGTGATGTAATGTGATTTTTTTTTTCAGTTTAATGTAAATTTTGATCAATTTAATGCTTCTTTGCTGAAAATGATCAATTTACTTACCCCAAACTTTTTAACAGTAGAATATCTTGAATATTGTCAAATAAATATTGCTGTAAAACAATATTTTTGTTTCTGTGTAACTCAAAACAAATGCTAACGCCGTTAATGAATCAGAAACGGTGAATTTACCACTGACCTCCACCCGTTTTTCTGAGCAGTCGTGTCTTTGTGCTGATCTTCTTCTTTGTGGCTTGTCCACACTGGGCTGATCCTGTTTCACTCTGTTTTCATGCGGCTCCTGCGCTGATGCAATAAACACAGGTTTGTGTGTGTGTTTTCATGACCGTTGTCTCCCTCACAGCCACAGTTTCCCTTCGTCTTCACTTCTAGTCTGTGCACCTGAAAGCTTCAGATAAGCCTCACTGATGCTTGTCTGCTCAGGAGCAGATTACTTTGTAAACTGCTGGCACAGTGGAGAGGAAACAAGGGAAGGGAGGGAGGACTCGGCTGACTTGAGCAGGGTAAATGACTGCTGTGCTCTAGTAAAGGGTTGTGGTGTCTGTGAGCGCTGGGCATGTTTGCAATGCCCTATGTGGCCCGACAGTGACTGAGTTCACTGACTCTTCTTTAATGCTGTGAAATCAGCTCTTTTACTGCTGCCATCACACCTTTTCACAGCTGTTGGCTCTTTATGCCCCAAAAGGTTTGGCTTTATTGTTAGATCATTAAAGGCAAGAGAAAAAGAGAGGGGGGGGGGGGGGAGCTCAGTTTCAAAATCTAGTGAGCTGCCTTGCCACCTACTGCCAAAATATTGCACCTAAACTCACAATTTATTCAAATAGATTTTGAATAAACTTGGTTTTTAAGCTAACAGCACAATACTTCTTAAATATGTAAATACTGAATATATTTTTTCCTCACCACCTCTCTCTATTCAGACTAGTCCACCACTCTCTGTTCTGCGATAGAATACACAATGCTGTCATACGATTTAGATAAAATGAGGTGTCTTTGGCATCATAATTTAAAAAATGGTAACATTTACTGAATTTACATGTATTGTTTGTTTGTTCTGCTATGATAAAGGTCAGAGACTAAACTTGATTTTTTTTTTTAATATTTATTTTATTTAATTGCAAACCGTTTGCAAATGGTTTTGTAGTATATTGCAAACCATTTGCATATAGTTTTGTAAATATATCAAAAGTTTGGACGTGGTAAGATTTTTAATGTTTTTAAAAGAAGTTTCTTCTGCTCACCAAGGCTGCATTTATTTAATTAAAAATACAGTAAAAACAGTAATATTGTGAAATATTATTACAATTTAAAATAACTGTTTTCTGTTTGAATATATTTTATAAAGTAATTTATTCCTGTGATGGCAAAGCTGAATTTTCAGCATCATTACTCCAGTCTTCAGTGTCACATGATCCTTCAGAAATCATTCTGATCACAGGAATAAATTACTTTATAAAATATATTCAAACAGAAAACAGTTATTTTAAATTGTAATACTATTTCACAATATTACTGTTTTTACTATATTTTTAATTAAATAAATGCAGCCTTGGTGAGCAGACGAAACTTCTTTTAAAAACATTAAAAATCTTACTGATTCCAAACTTTTGACTGGTAGTGTAGGAATAAACTACATTTGAAAATATACTTAAATAGAAAACTTGTTTTAAATTGCAATAATAATTATTAACTATTCATTATTAAATGAGCAATTTTTTGTGTGTGTGTGTGAAAGTGATGCACAAATCAATTTGAATTGATTTGAAAATGTTTCTTTTTAGGTTTATACATTAAATGCTTCTTTAATATTGTGTAAAAAAGAAAACATTTAGAACTCAATACTATTTTTTTTTTTTTGCTACCGTGCAAATTGGCTAAAATCAGGTGTCTTATAAGGCATCATAATTAATCTATTTTTTCAGTCTAAATAATCTGTCTACATTTTTGCCCATGTTGCCTTAAATTCCTCCCTTTGTAAGTTGCATACGGAACAAAAGTCAGCATGTGTGCATGTGACACAAATTTACTCAAATTTGGCTCTGCTAAAGTTTTTTTTTGGGGGCCACACTCAGACTTTCATCTTCACTGGCACCTCATCTGTTAGGTCGCATTGGTATTCTGCAAGATTTGCTCTTGTTTGAGCATCAGTGTGTGCAAAGTTGTTCCAATATTTGTCTTTCTAGTTTTGAGAATGTCCAGCTGTTTTGTGGTACCAGAGGAATACAAAACCGTATAAGTCTAAGGGCCGACCTGTTCACGTTTCTCACACATCACACATCGGTGGAGAAATTAAATTATAGGGTATGTTGTTTGTGTCTTTTGCAGAGGAAGTATATAGGCCTGGTCAGCCGTGCGTGGCGGCGTGGTTATGTGAGGATAAGGCAGATTCACTTACAGCTGTCCATGCAGACAGCGCTCTCTAACACATCGTGTATGCACTTCAAATGCAGAAAGACACCCCTATGCAATATGCACAGATCCTGAATGAAACCTTCACCCCTAGCCACTCAAAGGACAAATGGATACAAGTACAGCACTTTAGTGATATTCAGGTGCTGTTTAAGAATTCAGTATGCAGAAACGTTTGAATTCAAGACCTTATCTGCCTCTTCTCCCGCCTTTGAACAATAGAGAGAATGTGGATTTTGAAAGTGAATGCTTTGTGCTTTGGCATCCCAAGGCTCAATCTATGAAAATTGTGTAACTGAAGATGGTAATCTTATAGTAAAGCAACAAAAGGAAAAGTTATTTACTTTCTTTCTGCTTTTTACAAAGGTCAGAAATTAAACTTGATTTTTTTTTTTTTTGACAGCCATAGTTTTTAACAGTAACAAAAATCTATGTGCATATATATATATATATATATATATATATATATATATATATATATATATATATGAAATAAAAAATAAAATATGCTCTTTAATATATATTTAATATATATATATATATAATAATCTTTATTTTATATATATAATCTTTATTATTATATTATTGGATAATTATTTTATATATATATGAACGAACACATATGGAATTATGTAGTAAACAAAAAAGTGTGAAATAACTGAAAACATATTTTATATTTTAGATTCTTCAAAAAAGCCACCCTTTGCTTTGATTACTGCTTTGCACACTCTTGGCATTCTCTCGATGAGCTTCATGAGGTAGTCACCTGAAATTGTTTTCCAACAGTCTTGAAGGAGTTCCCAGAGATGCTGAGCACTTCTTGGGCCTTTTGCCTTCACTCTGCGGTCCATCTCATCCCAAACCATCTCGATTGGGTTTAAGTCAGGTGACTGTGGAGGCCAGGTCATCTGGCGCAGCACTCCATCACTCTCCTTCTTGGTCAAATAGCCCTTACACAGCCTGGAGGTGTGTTTGGGGTCATTGTCCTATTGAAAAATAAATGATGGTCCAACTAAACGCAAACCGGATGGGATGGCATGTCGCTGCAGGATGCTGTGGTAACCATGCTGGTTCAGTGTGCCTTCAATTTTAAATAAATCCCCAACAGTGTCACCAGCAAAGCACCCCCACACCATCACACCTCCTCCTCCATGCTTCACGGTGGGAACCATGCATGTAGAGACCATCCGTTCACCTTTTCTGCGTCGCACAAAGACACGGCGGGGGGAACCAAAGATCTCAAATTTGGACTCATCAGACCAAAACACAGATTTCCACTGGCCTTATGTCCATTCCTTGTGTTTCTTGGCCCAAACAAATCTCTTCTGCTTGTTGCTTTTCCTTAGTAGTGGTTTTTTAGCAGCTATTTGACCATAAAGGCCTGATTCGCGCAGTCTCCACTGAACAGTTGATGTAGAGATGTGTCTGCTACTAGAACTCTGTGTGGGATTAATCTGGGCTCTAATCTGAGGTGCTGTTAACTTACGATTTCTGAGGCTGGTGACTCGGATGAACTTATCCTGAGCAGCAGAGTTGACTCTTGGTCTTCCTTTCCTGGGGCGGTCTTCATGTGAGCCAGTTTCGTCATAGCGTTTGATGGTTTTTGCAACTGCACTTGGGGACACATTCAAAGTTTTTGCAATTTTCCAGACTGACTGACCTTCAGTTCTTAAAGTAATGATGGACTGTCGTTTTTCTTTACTTAGCTGATTGGTTCTTGCCATAATATGAATTCTAACAGTTGTCAAATAGGGCTGTCATTTGTGTACCAACCTGACTTCTGCACAACACAACTGATGGTCCCAACCCCATTAGGAAGGCAATAAATTCCACAAATGAACCCTGACAAGGCACATCTGTAAAGTGAAAATCATTTCAGGTGACTACATCATGAAGCTCATTGAGAGAAGGCCAAGGGTTTGCAGCGCTGTCAACAAAGCAAAGGGTGGCTACTTTGAGGAATCTAAAATATGAAACACATCTAGAGTTATTTCACACTTTTTTGTTTACTACATAATTCCATATGTGTTCATTCATAGTTTATGTCTTCAGTGAGAATCTACAATGTAAATAGTCATGAAAACAAAGAAAAAACATTAAATGAGAGGGTGTGTCCAAACTTTTGACTGGCAGTGTGTGTGTGTGTGTGTGTATGTGTGTGTATATGTATGTGTATATATATATATATATATATATATTAGGCTTGCTACGGTAGTTGGTGTTACTGGTGTTCAGTCGCAACACCGGTTTCATCACTTTGCCCACCGCAGCACCTTTTTTTTTTTTTTTTTTCACTTTAACGCATTAAAAATATTTGCATTTAATGCAATTAACATAGTATCCGTTTTCTGCATTATATGACCAAGCTCTTATTCATGCTAATGCTTTTAAACCATTCAAGCGCGACAAGGCAAAAGAGAACGCGCTGTCTGTGAATGTCCTGTGACACACACACACACACACACACATTGCTCGGGTGCCAGTATCGAGTTCTCTTCTGCACTTAAAGAAACATAACAAACGCAAATAATACCAAAATGTCAGTTTTGTCAAGTGTTTTTCAGTAGAGTAACCCACCATTCAAGCAATTGCCGTTAATTTTAAATGAAAGTCGGCCTTTCCGTAACAAAACATTGAAAGCTCAGCCGAACAGCTGATCATAGCTGTACAGGGCGGGTTTTTATTTTTCATGTCAAAAACATTCCTCGTCGCGGAGAGCGCAGTTCATGGTTGCATAGCAATGACAGACACCACGGGAGCACAAGCGCTTTGGAAACAAGGAGAAAGCAACGTGGTTGCGCTTTCCACGTGTTTTTAGATGCGATATGCGAACTGTTCAAGAGAAAAAGAGGTAGAGGCCCCGCCACCCCGGTGACACCGGTATTACCAGTTTTGTCACATGTCAATTAACCGGTGGGAAAATTTTCTCACCATCACATCCCTAAAAAAAAATATATATATATATACTGCTCAAAAAAATTAAAGGAACACTTTGAAAACACATCAGATCTCAATGGGGAAAAACATAATGCTGGATATCTATACTGATATGGATTGGGTAATGTGTTAGGAACAAAAGAATGCCACATCATTTGATGGAAATGAAAAGACTGAATTCAAAGACACCCCGAAAAACAAAGTGAAAAAAAGGATGCAGCAGGCTAGTCCATTTTGCTTAAATTTCATTGCAGCAAATCAGAATGGTACTCAGTAGTTTGTATGGCCCCCACGTGTTTATGTGCATGCCTGACAACGTTGGGCATTCTCCTAAAGAGACGTCGGATGGTGTCCTGGGGTATTTCCACCTAGATCTGGACCAGGGCATCACTGAGTAACTGCCTGTCTCCTGGAATCTCCTCCATGCTCTTGAGACTGTGCTGGGAGATACAGCAAACCTTCTGGCAATGGCACATATTGATGTGCCATCCTGGAGGAGTTGGACTGCCTGTGCAACCTCTGTAGGGTCCCGGTATCGCCTCATGCTACCAGTAGTGACACTGACACTAGCCAAATGCAAAACTAGTGAAAAACAGTCAGAAAAGATGAGTAGGGAAAAAATGTCAGTGGCCTCCACCTGTAAAACGATTCCTTGATGCTATTCTCTGATTAAAAAGTGATTAATAATTAGAGATTATTAATTTTTTTTTTGAGCAGTGTGTGTGTATAATATATATATATATATATATATATATATATATATATATATATATATATATATATATATTAGTGGTGGGCATAGATTATTTTTTTTAATCTAGATTAATCTCACTGTAATCTTGAAATTAATCTAGATTAATCTAGATTAAAATGGCTCATTTGAATTCCGCCGAAGGCATTCAGAATATGTGTGCTACCCAACTAATGACTAAAAGTAAGTCTTTGAGAACGGGTTTCTCAAGCCAGGTGACGCATTAGACCAGGGGCTCATCTCCTGTTTCCAAAATGCATCACAAACTGCTTGAGAAAGCTGTTCTACTATGATAATTGGTGATGAAAATAAATTATGTTCAATAAGATGTACTTGTGTTTACTAACTGTTTATTCAGTTAAACATGAATTTCTCTTTCACGCTTTCTCTGCGGCGTGCTGGTCATGTATTCTCCTCATGATAGTTCGCCTCGCAGGTAGTTTGTAAGATGGGTCACCTGTGGCCGCCTGGAGAACAAGCTCGAGCCCATCATCTTCAACCACGCTGATGGGCCGGCAGCGAGGAGATTAGTTAGCTTGGCTGATAGAGCTGTGCTGACGGGCTTGCCTCAGTTGCACTCAAACATAGTAGTTTGACGACGACTCTTCCCCTGCGCTACATCAGTGCTTGGCCCGGCATCTTCCGCATTAGCTAAGGGATGCTTTGCGTTTAGGTGGTATTTGAGACTGGAAGAACTCCTATAGTAAACTAATTCCGCATTGCACAAGGTGCAAACAACCTTAGTCTTGTCGAGGTTTCCATTGGGAAGCTTCTTAAAAATAAATTTTCCCTGAAGCAAACCCAGCAGCTTCATAGCTGCATCCATGTTAGCACGTCACGTTTGATGTGGTAATTTCATACAAAAGGCATACACACAGGTTCGAAGACTCGTTCTCGCCCTCTACAGTGCAATTCGGCTAGGTATACATCCGCGCTAAAATATCAAGGTGAAAGTCATCATAGGTTGCGTAGTATAGACCCAGCTCCCAACCCAACTTTGAGAATAGATTAACGGCGATATTTTTTTTATCGCCCGATAAGAGTCTCACGTTAACGCAGCACGTTAACGCCGATAACGGCCCACCACTAATATATATATATATATATATATATTAGGGGTGGGACGGTTCACTGTAAAAAATCAAACCGTTCAGTTCTCCACCCACGGTTCGGCACGTACTCGCACCACGGTTCATCCTTAATCTGATGACGCATCTATAATATGGTTTGTTGAAAACAACATGCAAAACAGACAGACGGATTCGGCTAATGTATGTTTCACTCGATGGATATGCATTCTAGTTTCCCAATTCGTTACAACAGCGATGATCAAAAGAACATGGACAAAACAGTCACTCGTTGTAAACAAATGTTCAATGACGTGCCGAAAGCTCTATGACCAGTCATTTGCACTCTCACGTGAATTCTCTTTCAAGTCTTGAACCTAAACAGACAAATTCACACAAAAATAATGTCAGCATGCCCATTTTGGCGAGTATCCTAACAAACATAGTAGGTTATGTCTTAGGAGAAAAACGAGACCGTGTACTGGATCTTTGAATTAGGGACTTTAAGCAACAGCTGTTGATGGAACGGCAACAGCGACCGGAAGTAAACTGTCAACTGCTGTAGCTAAAGAATGCAAAAATTGCTAAGCAACAACAAAGGGGACGGCGTGGATCATTTGACACAGTAAACAATATATTACATGTGAATAAAAGCAAGAGAATGGTTGCTTTTGGCATTAAATGACATACAGATACAACTAAAATACCACATAACCATAGAACATAACATTTACTTATTTAGTCTGTCACGTATTATTGACTATGGCAAATTGGCTATTCTCCCATAGTAGACGGTTACAGTAGAACGTCAAGAAGTAGCAGTTAAATTTGCGCATGTGCAACAGAACGCCAGAATGCTGTTGCCGTTGTATCAGCAGTTGCTGCTTAAAGTCCCTATTATGTCTTAAAGGGACAGCAGTCTAATATTTCTGCTCTGTGTTTTAATGTTAATCAAACGACAAAGCACAAAGAAATCACTCTTGACTGAATAGCTTTTGTAACTTCAATAATGTTTAATCTTTTTTTTAACTATTCAAAGAAGTTTATATGCAGTGTTATTTTATATTTGATTGCTTTATTAAATTTCTGTACCTGAAAACTATTGTTAGATACCTGAAAAACCTGTAAAGCATTGTTTTATTTTATTTTTATCTTAGCTCTTATGTATTTATTTGTGCTGTTTCTTATAGTTAGTTAGATTATTTGTTTTTATTTTCTTTATCTTTATTTGACAATTATTTTTTACTGAACATGGCACATACCGAACTGTACCGAAACAGTGACCCTAAAACCATGATACAAAACGAACCGTGAGAAATCTGAACCGTCCCACCCCGTCCCTCCCCAAATCAAAGTTCTACAGGCAATGTGCATAAGGGAAGCTTCACAGTTTTTATAGATTGTGTTAGCAAGATTGGCACTTCGATAATACAAAGTGACAGTAAAATCACCTCCTGAAAAATATCTACAGCACAAAACTCATGAATGTGAAATTGACTTGATTAAAGAAAGTGTAAAATTAGATGTTTTTTGGTTTGGACTGGAAACAGAGCTCCTCTTGCATGCATATTAACAGCATATTTAGAAAATGTGTTGGCGACGAGGCCAGCTGTGTTGTTATGGCCTGGTGCTATAGTGCCAATCCAGAGGGTCTTAGTTGGCAGTGGCAGTGTACCGTGATGGTTGGCACTTGCGAACCGCACCACATGGGTTTGGGACCACCTATGTCATTCATTTCCAATTGGTCAAAGCCTTTCTCAAGATAAAAGAATCCTGAATAGTGTAGCATATGGATGGTGAGAGGCAGCAGGATGGAGAAAGAGTTGTTTCATCAATTGTGCATCTAATTGTTTTATGCACAGAAACACATTAAGTTCAGAATTCTTAATTGAATAATGGATGTCCCTGCTTCACCGCAGCTATTTCACCGCTGCTCAAATCAACACTCAGTTAGCAAGACTACGGAATTTGAACTCATCTTCTGCCTTTGTGTTTTACCTGCTCTCTGCCACGATCCAGAGCCGAGCTGTGTTAAGAAAGTCCGCCGTGAGCCGAGGCCACGTGAGTGACTGGCTCTTATCAGCGGGCCAGCTGGCTGATGAAAGTTCAGTGAGGGTCAGCGTGAATTAAAGAGCAGCTAATTAAAATGTCCGGGGTACAAGCACGCCGCTGCATCGTTTATCTCCTCACGCAGCCACTGACGAAGATATGTGCTGCACATAAAGGAGGGCCGCAGTATAAATTCCAAGTTCAACAGCATCTGATGGCCGATGCATTGAACTCCCTCTACTGTTTGTGTGTTTCTGACTTGAATAATGCTGAAGTCTCATTGTCCACTGCTATGACCTTTCCCCCCTCCGCCTTATTCACAGGATGGGTGAGAGCTGTGTTTTTAAGTGATGTATCCCTTTGAGTCCTTGAAATAATTAGCCTTCTGATTTTCAGAATGTTTTTTGAGGTTTTTGAGGTTCTGTTTTTTCTTCCCATCATTGACAACCTTCAGACATGAGGATTCGTCTAGGTTACTTTGAAGGAACGGAAACAATACGTTGATACTGACGTAATGGCGAGACCCCATTACGTCAGTATCAACGTAACATCGAACGTGACTGACTGAATGGGAATGTCTAGGTTAATTTGGAACGGAGACGTTACGTCAATACTGACGTAATGGGGTCTCGCCATTATGTCAGTATCGACGTAACTTTAAACGTGACTGACTGAATGGGAACATTATTTTTCTTCAGTTTCATTACTGAAAGTTGAAATGTAGGGCTGCACAATTAATCAAAATACAACCGAAATCACTATATAATTAGGTTTCTGAAAGTAGAAATGTAGGACTGCACAATTATTGTAATTAATAATAGTGATTTTGGTTTTAAGTAAATCACAGCTTTTACAATTTGATAAATATATGCATGTTTCAGAGGGAAGTGCAGCACTGTTTTCTTTTACATGCGAACAGCTAATAAAAGCTTGATGGTTTATGGTTTGAAAATGAAGATATTACAAAAGTATGTAGCAATTGTACAGTTGTACTACTGAAAAAAATATATCTATATTTTTAATTAATCTTTTTATTTTACACTGAAATATTACAAAGAATGTAAGAATTCACTCCCAGTTGAACATTATAGAAATAGCTGTTGTTTGGCACTTTCTGCAGATAGCTTTTTTACATTTACCTTTGATTCTGGGTCTTTTCACACACCGCAGGTGAGCTGATAGTTGTCTCTTGTAAAAATCTTGGTTCTATAAGAGTTCTGTCTCATATCAGGCTGTCATTACAAGTCTCTAGGAGGCAGTTGTTGGTAGTGAAGAGGGAGGAATGAGTCATTCTGGAACGGATAGTCCATTGTGATGTGAGGACTGCTAGAAAAAGTAATGAAACTCAGCCAAGAAGAGTTACTTTAATATGAGGGATCTAATGGATGAAGAATTTGGTAGAGGTATCAGTGAGCAGCCCTTTATTTTAACACATACAGTACAAGCATGTCCATCTCTTTCCTTGATGTTTTGGTTTTTCTTTTTTTTCTTCTAATTTCTTTTAACATTTGCTTTGTTTTTATCTTTCACACAGATTTTAATTGTGAATTCTGACATTTAAAAGGAACAGATGACTGATTGACTTTAACCAGTAAGCAATTATCTAGCAACCACATAGCATCACACTATGGGTACATTAACACTACAATGATGTGCTAAAAACAGAAAAGTTTTTCCTTAGCGTTTTTTGGATACAGATGACAGTGTTGTCAAAATGATCCCCGTTCACATGGATCCGCGAAAACGATTAAAAATGCTGTATTATGCATGCCAGCCCAATAGTTGGCAATGTCATTGTGTAAAGAAATACTACTGAACACGTAATATGCATGCTCATGATGTCACTGTTTTCACAAATTCACATTTTTGTAGTTTATGCGGAGACAATAACTTCGTTTTCCAAAACTTGCACTTTGAATCCGGTTTGCATTTTCAGGCCCCCAAAATGTCATTGTCATGTAAATGAATGGCCAAAATGCTTAAAAAGTTTTCCATTTTTAGTTGAAAATAGCTGTTTAAATAGCTCCTGAAAAACACTCCAAACTCCAAACCTCCCCATAACCCCCTAACATCATGGCAGGGAACCATGTGACTGTCTGGTACTCCAAGGGCACAAATGGATAGCTCTAATTTTACAGTGAACAAACTAGCTCCAGCCTCAAATAGATCATTTTACATCCCCTCTTAAAGTATGATTACCTGCCACTTGCTTCAGAAATCCATAAATCTGGATTTGCTCCATTGCATTATGACTTGGCCGGTGTCCGAAGAGGGGTGGATCACAAAGCCAGAGGCGACAGGTGCAATAGCTCACGGAAGACAGGTCATGAAGTGAAGAAATGAGAGCACCGTATCCCACAGCAGATGATCAGTCGTCAATGAGTTTACTGCACCCTGATGCTCCAGCCCTTCCCACCACTTTGCATGCACCTCCAGCTTCTCTTTTAACTCAAAAATACGCAAGCAAGGGCAAAAGAAGACTGGGTCTATTTTTTTTGTTTAAACAATATTAGCTTCTCATTTTCTTAAGCTGCACCCACAACACCTTCCTTATCATCTGCTGTTAATGACTCGCATGAGAAATCTCGACGTGCTAAATGAAACCCCACACTCTCTTGATCTTCACTCGCCCTTCCACCCCGGCACTCGACGAAAGCTCATAACATGCATGACTTCTGTGGAGCCAAAATGCATTTTTCTCATTTTTAAACGAAACGTCCCTCCCTATCTCGGCTGCGATGATCAAATACCTTTATGTCTTCCATATTCTTTCGTTCACATTATCAAATTGAGTAAGTCAATCTAATAGGCACATGGGGAAGTGTGGTGACACTGCAATCAGATTAGAGGCACAGCAGGGAGTGGAACCGGAGAATCTAATATTGCTTTGTGTGGAGCGTTCGGGGCCCGGGTAATGCATCTCTCAGAGACCCGTGGCCCAGATGAGAGACGTGCCAGCCTGCAGAGCTGCAGTGTCCTTGGAGGAGAAGTTTTCTGCATAACACAGAATAAGATGTATCCTGCATATACTCCATGCTGGTATGTTTCAGGCATTGGTCTGTTGGGAAAGACAGTTCATAACGGCAGATTCAGATTTATTATGTTATTAACACGTAGCATGTAGGAGACCATATAAGAGATATTTCCCCTTTAGTATTGGAGCCATAAATTCAGACTTCTTCATAATGCAGAAATGTCATTTTATGTGGTTATGTTCGACAGTACTGCTGACATCTGTTGCTTTATTTAAAATAATGATGTGGCTTGTATCTCTTTTTTTGTGTTTGTTGGTCATTGTGCCTAGGGTTGGGTACTTTTAAGAGCACCGACCAAATTACATCGGTACTACTGAGTACAGATTCACATTTAATCAATCGGTGCCAAATTTCTGGACGTGAGGTATGTTAGAGAACGAGAGAGAGAGAGACCATGCAACGTCACCCCAGCAACTTGTTCAAACACAACACACAGGGCAAACACTAAATGTTCTGAAGTGTGATTACATTTCACAAAACTAGATGCAGACTGAGACAACACTATCTGCAATATGTCCATTAAAACTTGAATCACGCTTACTTCAGTCCGTATATGATCCGTGTTGTGAGCGTTCCGCGCAGAAACCGCTCTCATGCGTGCTCCGTGTTACATACTAAATATTGTCACAGTCATATTTTCCAAGTGTTGTTAGTCAAACTCCAGCATCGTGGGGAAAATGAAACAACACTTTTGTGCTGCTGTGCTGAGGAAACATACACTCACAGCACGTGTCCGAATGCTACGCTGAACAACAGAGGTGAAGAACAGCACGAGAAAAGGTCTTTTGTGACATTTGAATTCTCCGCTGTAATGCATTCTCATGCATACTACTGCGCACACATAAGTTTATTTTGTCTAGTGTGTAAAATTCATAAATAAAAATTAAAAATTGAGAATTGAAATTGAGAGGTTTTCACTGAAATAAATGTTTCTGTTATTACACAAAGAGTAAAGTACCGTTGGGTACTGGCACCAAATTTCAGGTACCAATACTGGTACCGATACCGGTTAAAATGTGAACGGTACCCAAAACTAATTGTGCCACGTCTCCTGCTATTTGAAAACATTTATACACTCCTTCATGGTTCCTCCTCTGGACACCCCTAGGCAGGTACCCATATGGTTAGAGGCCTTTGGTTTTTTTAGTGGTCATCATGCTGCAAAATATTAAACTGCAGAATGCAGCAATTGACATCATAACTAAGTATGGATTTGGCTTCAGATAAAACTACTAGAGGATATAGCGCTGAAATATTACCACAAACCTGACTGCTGTTTTAACGCGCTGCTCACTTCTACTAGAAACAATAAAATGTGCTACCTTTCTGTCTCATGGTCTGGATGGAAACATGCCGTGGTCCGTCAATGGTCCGCCATTTGAATATCTGTGGTTTAGTTTGTGTAAAACATCTAGTGGCCTATAATTCGTTTGGCATTTTTTGCACAATAAATCACGATGCCGGCTCAACATTGTTATGTCTGTCAGCCATCGGCAATGGGCGATGACATCGTCTATCTGCCCAACCCTATAACCAAGTATTCCAGAGAGCTGTGGGATAATCAGAAATATTTAAATGGTTTTGCTTTTGGATTAATCATAATTTATTCATCTTTTAGCCTCTGTAGTGCACCATCTCTCCTCAGTGAGTGTGTGAGAGAGAAACAGAGAGAGCTAAATGTCAGTGTGGAAAGATCTGTGTTGAGTTTGGCTGAGGTGGCATGAAGGCTGCCATCATGTTTGGCTTAACTCCTATTTACCCACACAGTGGCACCTGCATTAATCACAGCAGGGGTCTGAGACTCAGTTCACATGCCATAGTATTTTAGGGCCAGGAGACAGTTAGAGAGATAGCTGGCCATCCAACCGTCCAGCCGAACAGATTGACAAACCAACAGACGACAACAGCCAGAACAAACAGGAGGGGAGCCAGAGCTCCGGTGGGAATGTGGGACCGTGAGGGGCGAGCTCAGACCTGCAGTGCATCTGTGTACTCCACTGCTCTAGATTAGTTTAGAGGCAGATCACTTGGACAGAGCTGAATGCTCTGAAATGCTGGAGCTTCTGGTGTGCTGCAGGAAATGGCCCTGCTGTTAGTAGCACTGCAGTGACCCCACAGTGAACGTCTCTGTTGTGATGGATGGGGCGAAACTAAGCCCTGTCTGAAATGCACTTACATTTTAAAAGCAACATAAAAGCATTGTAACAGTACACTTTTTTGGTGTATGTCTGAGGGAATAGATTCATTTTAGTAACTTATTGATTGGTAGTCTCTGCATTGTTTACTGACATCTGATACATATTATGTACACTCTAAAACTGTACACTGCAAAATTTTCAGTGTTGTTAAAGAAAATACTATTTCATGTACAACGTACTTTCTACTTAAAAAATCTGTAGTGATTTTGGACTAGCCTCACACGAGGACACCACAAATTTAGTTATTTATAGTCTTAAATATTAATATTAATAATTTGTATCCAGTATTTCGGGGCACCAGACAAGGAGTCTCACCTTGACAATAAAGAGCAATCATGGAAGTTATATAATTACAATTATATAAATTGGAGGAAGTTCATCATCTGACCAGTCTGAAGGATTTGTGAGATATCGTTAGCTTGTATAGCCTCTTACTGTATTATCGACACAAGTGTAAAATAGATTGTATTAACAAAAGGATAGACAAGAGTAACTAACAACTACTGAATGGATAAAGTGCAAAAAGATTGATAAATGCAAGTGAATGAGAAGCATGTTACTATGGCGGTTATAAGTTAATCTTATGGAAATATAAACTGTAGTTTCTCTAGAAGAAATAAGGTAAACCTTATTCTGAATTCAACAAATAAATCGAGAGATTATTTGTTATTAACTGAAATCAGCTATGCAAGATCTAATGCAAATTAGATAATCATATACTGACAATATACACTAATGCCAAGGTCTCTGTAAAGAGGTTTGGTAAGTGATATTTACGTCTGCCTGGTCGTGCTGAATCCGAGGGTGGTGTCTTTCACTTGTTGAGCTGGGCAGCGCTGCAGTGGGAAGAAAGGAGTTGGAATCCGTTTCACAGCCTTGAACACAAAGTACTTGAACGTTGAACTCCTGAAGCACAGAGAAGGTCCTTTTCCTGGAACACGCTGAAGAAGAAGCCTTGAAGGTTCTGATGTCTGTGCAGACGATCCTTATTCTCTGGAACACGCAGATGGAAGGATCTTTAGATTATGAAGTCAGTGCAGATCCGGGCAGTCTGGAACGTGCAGATCTAGAGGATCTCCGATGAGAAGATTTTGAAGTTGGTGCAGAAGATATTTTGAAGATGGGGGGCTAAGCTTGTCGTCATTGTCTCATTGCAGTTTTCAAACTCCCCAAATTCACTTCTTGCAGAACTTCCCTGTTTCTCTCTTTAGAGCTTCAGAGTTTTGAGAGAGCAACTTCACATCTCTGTGGAGTTGGACTTAGCTTAGCACATCTTGGGACCGGGACCGGGACTGGAACAGGAACTGAAGCCTGGAACCAGAATGGGAAACTGCAGCAACCCGGAAACTGGGACAATTCTCTGTCTCAGAGAAAAGCCTTTTAATCTGTCCCGAGAAGAAGGGAAATGCAAATTGGCACCTTTCACATTCAGTGTTTTGATTGGCTGATGCTGTCAGAGGTGGCCACTGAATGGCCCCTCTCTTGCATGAGGTTCATTTGCATAGCTTAAAGTTTATGTTTAGAACAATGTCTTCAAGGTTTTTCCTATGCATAATTCACTTTCCAAACCAATTTCAGATGCATTGTGCTAAAAACATAAAGTCCAAACATCATTGGGTTATGTTGAGCTGCCTATGCATTCATGTATACCTTAATAGGTAAGTTTGTATATTTTGCATGTACACAAACAACACTCATTAATATATACAGTTCTGGTAATAGAAATGGAGAAGATTTGCTCCATTTTGTCCATTGTGTGTCCATTTTGGGTCCTTTGTGGCTCCAAGCCACATGGCAAACCTGTTTGGTGAGTGGAAGTTTGTTCACACCTCAGGTCTTAGTGAGGGATGGAGTGAACAATGGGGAAAATGGTGATTGGATTAATCTGCTCAATGACATGCAAATGTCATCATTCTTCCCTTGCACAAATGGTCATGGTGATTGTCTTTGTAGGCAGATCTACTAGTCCATCTATTTCTTTGTTTGTGTAACTTCTCTTGGAGGTGTAAGTTTTGAGGTCCTGTGCTTTTCATTACGGCAGATGAAGGGGACTATTGATGTAATGGGGGTGTCTGCCCTCATGTCTGCCTGCTGATCACTACAAATCTAATGTTTAATTCAATGTGTTACTTGGCATTTATTTATTATTGTGAAATTTGCTTGCAGTTTCTGAGTGAAAATTATTTCTACACCAAATTTTTTTTTCAGTGTAGTCCAATTCAGCACAAAAAAAAACCTTTTTAGTGCATTAGAAACATACAGTGTCATCAGTGTATTCCGATTCACAAGGACTATTATTGGTCAGTTCTTTTAATGAATCATTCAAAAAGATTCACAAATACAACATTTGCCATTTTAAATCAGTCCAATTAATACTCAATAACAGAATCTGCAAGTTGCTGATTCAGTTTCTGACTTATTTATGAAACTGAATTACACATTTACTCCCTTTGGTTGTCCCTCTTGAAATGAAGCAAATTTTGTGTATTTAAGATTTGTGAAACTTATCTTAGTATAATTTTCAGAGTTTCGGTATCGTTACTGACTGGTTTTCATTACACATTTTATTTCATTTAGCTGGTTTATTATTGTGTTATATTTATTTTCAAATAAACCCGCACTGAATGGCATGTAAAAGCAGTTTACATCTTGGTCAGGTGGTCTCTTCCTGTCTAAGTGGCCAGAATAAGATGGATGAGGATGAGGATCAGACCTCAAAATCTGGATATGTGAGCCTAATTGGTTGATCACTGCTTAGTTATTTTATTAATCCATATGAGGGAAAATGAACAGCTTAGATTCTTTATTATACACTGCTCCTTTTTTTCCAAATGATATTTCCTAGCACAATTTGTCAGTTTACCTTAATGTGTTTTTCTAAACAGTAAAAGAATAGAGGAATATTAGTTTCTTAGAAATGTATTGCTTGGTTATGTTATTATTTTTATATTGAATTGAAAATCCTGTACCTTTGTAATTGCTTCCGTTTGCTGCCGTGTCTTTGTTTTTTTTGTTCTGAAAGTGATTAATCTTAAAAGAATGAACAGTGTTTGTTGGAGGGAAGTGTGGAGAAGATTATACCCTTTCATTCAAGTGATAAATGCTTCCTGGCAAAGCATCCTTCTTCTTTTTGGAATGTGCAACAGTGAAGTGATTGCAAGTTTTGCAGGAAACATCCTTGGTATTAATTTGTATTCTATAGAATGTGCTCAGAGCTCGTTTCTTTCACCAGGCACTGCAAGAACAATGGCCCATTCCTGAATGCCCGGTTACAGTTTTTACTTGATTTTTTTTCGTTTATTTCTGAATTATAGTAGTTGAATCTGAATATACTGTAATAGCTTCTTATTTGGATGAATCATGCACAATGCATAAAAGTATTTTTTTTATTTTTTTTATTTATTTATTTTTTTATAAATGTACAGTAATTCAGTGCTGGTGCATTTTTTTTCAGCAAACAAGACATTCATGGCCCATATGTTTAAAAAAAATAAAATAAATAAATACACAGCAGTAACAATATACGATGAATTCCAAAGCACAGCAGAGACATCCTATATATGTTATATTTTAGTTTTTATATTAGATGTTCTCTCTATTTTTGTAATACTTACAAGTGCACATAATGAGATCTCCCTTTTGACCCTGGAACATTAGTTTAAAAAATCTGCCACATAAGGGATGTCCGAGGAAATGAATGCTGCATTATTTATGTGCTACGGCACTGAATTTATGATACAGTAACGCGGTCACACAGTCATCTTTTCTCTTCCTTAATTTCTGACTGTCACATGGAGCACTATAATAGATATGTTGAAGCAGAAGTCTCCCTATGGCAATGTATATGCTTATTTTATAGGTGCTGAGAAGCTACAAGGATATCACACTGCAAAGATGTGCAATTATTTTATGAGTTGCTTTGTCCTCCTGCCAGGAACTAGCAGCATCTGGCCGTGTCAGCACTTCTGTGTTCTCTTAGACATAAAACGGCCTGAACTTTATGCCTTGAACCGGAAGCTGGTTTGGTAGGTTACACGGTTTTCCTTTCAAGTTCAGTTCTGTTTTTTTTTAATGCTGATTCAAAGTAGTATTTTTAATTTCAGAACTTACTTTGAAGCTTATCGCTGGAGAAGTGTCTCTTAAACTGGGTTAACTGTACAGACACCATTTTACTAAAATGAACATTTACTACAGCGAATGGTGATTTCTCGAGTAGATAAATCAGGCTGCTTTATCAGTTCAAACACATTTAACTGATAAATCTGAAAGAGCGTCACATGGCGCTCTGCCGCGTTCTGGCAAAAGGAAAATAATAGATCAGCATAATGTTGTATCAGGTGCGATATTAAATTCTAGAATGAGCTTCCAGGGCAATAAATAATTTCTTTTCATGATCTTTAAAATGTGATTCTTGAAATGTGAGTCAGTTCAACTCTCTGAAGTCTATTGGAGGGGTGTTTTAATAAGACAAACAGCAAATTAAACCTAGTTCATTAACAGTTCAGTGATGAAAGGCTTTATGTAGCAAGAGACATTTGATTGAGATTTAATAAGACTAAAAAGAATAATTGCTCACCCGTAAGACTTTTGTTCATCTTAAGAACACAAATGAAGATATTTTTGATGACAGAATGCTGTCAGATTTCCTTCCATAGTCTGCCATAACACACAAGAATGAACCTCATTGGTTACGCAGCACATTTGAGCTTCCTGAAGAGGTTTGTTCTTGTGTGTTATTCATGTTAGGTTGAGCTTCTGCTATTGTTCGCTGATCAATGTTTACATGCGAGTAAAAGCCTAAATTAAATCTGTTCATCATAAAAAGTGATCGATTCTCTTCAGAAAATTGGACTAAACCACTAATTTCATATGGATTAGTTTTCCGATCTCTTTATGACATTTTTGAAGCATCAAAGTTTCAGTTGCAAAGGCAGTCTATAGAGGGAAATCTGACAGCATTCTGTCATCAAAAAGATCTTCATTTGTGTTCTGAAGATGAACGAAAGCCTTGCGGGTTTGGAACGACATGAGGGTGAGTAATTAATGACAGAATTTTCGTTTTGGGGTGAACTAATCCTTAAATTCCAAAATAAATATTCTGTCATTTACTCAACCCTCATGTTGTAAAGAATGGTGAGTTTCATATTAATAAACAAATCTAAACAAATCTTTATATCTCTATCTATGTATTGGGGTATTCTTCTGTGTAATTTATTACATAAATTTTAAGCAGCCATTACTCCAGCCTTTAGTGTCAAATAATCCTTCAGAAATCAGTCTAATACGCTGATTTAGTGCTCTAAAAACATTAATTTGATCAATGTTAAAAAAATAAAAAAATGTATGTTTAATAGTTTAGTAATGTATTACATTTCAATTCAGTCCCTCGCATAAAGCCATTGTTTGGCTTTAAATGTAGTGTATGAGGGACACTTCTATGTGATTTCACCACTTTTATGGTGATTTTATAGTCTTTTTGGAGCCCTTTTTAATTGATGTTCAAAGAGAACTTCTTTAGAAACCTTTTGTGTTACACAGAAAAACTTACAGCGTACGGCGTTTGGAGCAACATGAGGGTGAGTAAATAATGACAGAATTTTCATGTCCGGCTGAATTATTCCTTTACATATTTTTGCTTTCAAATCATACCAGTATCTTTCTGTCCGACAAGGCCGTGCTGAGTATAGCTTCTTAAAATGATCAACAATTAATTAGGTCTTTTAACCTCATGATTCGTGATTCAACTTCACATTAAATCTCAAGCATCACCACTCAAGCAATAGAAAACTGAGACATCAATGGTCAAAATATGAAAAGGAATAGAAAAAGGACAAAAGCCTGCACATAGATTGTTATTCTTCAAAGTTTAAACACATATTATTTGTTGCAGTCCGCAATGCAGTTTTGACTCTTTCAGAGTGTTTCTAACCGTGAAATGTGTGTTTTTAAACCGTAAAATATATGAATGTGGCCAAACAAGCTGTTTACATGCAAAAAAAAAAAAAAAAAAGATTTGCAGAAGCACTCCCACATAATGTGTAAGCTCACATATTTGAAGTCGGACTTCAAATAGACGCCTTGCACCGCTTGCAACATGGTTTCCCACACAAACTGTTTGGCTTCTCTTCAGATCAGGAAACAGTTGCATTCCCGGGTGGGGTGGCTGCAAAAGAACGAAAGGAAGGGAAAATGCAAATGCCTGGAGAACAGTGCAAAGGGGCAAGGCTGCCGTTTGCTGCAGTGCTCTTCACTGCATTTTTGAGGAATATCGGCAGCTTTCGTGAGCAAACTGAGGTGAAAATGTATACATAATCAAAGGGTTTACCCTTCAGCATTGAAAAAAATCAGCTGCAGCAAACCCCATTTCTTTTTCATTGCAAACTAAGTGGGATGATGAATCTTTTTTCTACAAGCCAGTTCATTTGAGCCTTTTCTAAGTGTATTGAAAGGATGAGGGTTTTAATTAACCACTAGTGATGCTTTTGTTGAGGTCTATCTGTGGAATGGTTTTGTTTGGTGGTTTTTGTGTGAGGTTCTGATAAGAGGCAAAACATTTATTTAGTTTAGACTTCTTTAAGATTCAGCTTCTTTCTCAAAAGACTTTTTTCACTTGCACATTAGCTTTGGAATAAATTCATTCACATTTAAAGTATTTCTTACACTGAAATACATACCAATATATCACATACTATAGATTGCCCATACAGCAACTACAGCACTGTCTGTTGTAGTACGCTTATTTTTTATTGAAATATACATGAAATAAGCATTTATGAGCTTGACTTTTATGTGCATTGGCCAATAAAGTGTCTGAGCAGATGTAAATGTTGATCTTCTGGAATGCATATCACAATGCGTGTAAAAAAATAATGGAATATTTTTTATATCCCTCTCACTTGGAGAAAGAGCTCATGATCAGTACAAATCGATGATTGAAATGGTATCAGACAATACAGCCATGCAAAGTGTCCCTAAAGAATCAATGTATGTGCAAGAGTCAAGCCTGGATTGTTACACATCTCCATAAAAAAAGAACAGTATGAACATTTTGTAGATATACACAATATCTGTTTGTGTGTGTTGTGTAACGCAGTCACTCCTACTAACCACTTTGGCGGGTTGAATTTTATATATAATATATACATTTTTCAGTTGTAGTCTTTTAAAAAGTCATCAGAAATAATAAACTAAGTGCAAT
Source organism: Hypophthalmichthys molitrix (assembly GCA_037950675.1). Classification (NCBI taxonomy): domain Eukaryota; kingdom Metazoa; phylum Chordata; class Actinopteri; order Cypriniformes; family Xenocyprididae; genus Hypophthalmichthys; species Hypophthalmichthys molitrix. The sequence goes on from CM075506.1 coordinate 15,232,688, forward strand.
GTAGTGTTGTCAAAAATATTGATTTTTCGATAAATATCCATACTGAAATATCTGAAATGCTTCCAATACTCATTTTCCGCAGAATAAATACACGACACTAGCTGTGCATTCTTCTCCGGCAGCAAGTTGATAAGCCTACCTCTTCTTACTCACTCGTTTCATTTGCTTCGGATGAAAATTGTTGGTGTTACAGGGCTTGAATTTCGGCGTGGGATTGCTCGTATTGCGCATAATTTTACTAATTTCCACAGCCCGCCTCTCTACTAAATTGAGTTATTTTTCACTGCTTATTGTGCTTAAACAGTCAAATACACACAAAATAATGTCAAAATGCCGGTCTTGGCGAGTATACGTGTAAACACTGTCTGATATGTTTTAAGTGAATGTAAAAAGTTGAGAAATAAAATGCATGTGGAACAATATAATGGATCTGTGTGTCAGGTCTTAAAGTGAAAGCAGGCTAATATGTGTACTGCCAAATTATGAGATAATGTTAAAAAAAATCTATATGGCAGATTTTCCCCATGGTATTGATGTCAAAATTGCGGCCAGTAACTCTGGAAAACAACTAGGAATTGTAGTTGTTCAGCAAAAAAATTTAAGCCCTGGTCTTGCCTACAGTATTATACTAACTTTTTGATATACACTGATGAGCCAAAATATTATGACCATTCACAGGTGAAGCGAATTTCATTGATCATCTCCTGACAGGGCAACATATTAAGGTCTGGGTAGATTAGATGGTAAGCAAACAATCAGTTCTCGTAATAAATGTCTGATCAAGTTTGACAAGGGCCAAATTGTTATGGCAAGGCGAGTGGGTCATAGTATCTATGAAACAGCAAGGCTTGTGGGTTGTTCCCGGTCAGCAGTGGTGAGAATTTACCAATAGTGGTCAGAGGAAGGACAATCCACAAACTGACGACAGGGTGTTGGGCGCCCAAGGCTCATTGATGGTTATGGGAGGAATGTGTCACAACAGACAGTGCATCACACTCTGCTGCATATGGGGCTGTGTAGCCGCAGACCAATCAGTGCCTGTGATGACCCCTGCCCACCGTTGAAAGTGCCTACAATGGGCACGCAAGCATAAGAACTGGACCTTGGAGCAGTGGAAGATGGTCTCATGGTCCATTGAGTCCCTTTTTTTTTTTTTTTTTTAACATGGATGGCCTTGTACGTGTACGTCTTTTACCTGAGGAAGAGTTGGCACCAGGATCACTGTGGGAAGACGACAAGCCAGTGGAGGGAGTGTGATGCTCTGGGCAGTGTTCTGTTGGGAACAGTGTTAATTTCGTTGACAAATAATTTTGGTCATAATTTCTAATTTTTGTCAATGACATTTTTTCTCGGACAAAAACGAGACTAAATAAAAATGTGTTTTGAATGACAAAAACTATGACTAAAATCTACTCTAAATTTCGTCAACAATTAAAAACGAGACAAAAATGATAGAGAAGGACGATTTGGGAAGATATCCAGTCAGGGCTGCTGTCCTGTGTGGAAGATGCGCACATTTGAAGTGTAATGTGCTGATCTAACCGCGGGAAAATGCGCTTCAGACTGCTTCGCAATTAATAAATAGTGCACATTTATGCCAAGCGATTGCTTATGAGCTAATGTTGATGAATTATGACAATGTTTACTACACAATATTTATATGGTAATATGTTTTAGACTGTTATAAGAATGCATATTTTATCTCCCTCATCTGAACTTAGCCTGCTACAGTGCAGATTGTAGACATTTCAGAATAGAGTCACAGTGTATTTCGGGATGGTTTATAATTATTTTTTCCTGGTCATTATTGTTATTTTGTTTACACAATAAACTGTATTTAATTTAATTTGTGTTTAATTCATAGTAAACTACTGTATCTACTACTGTAGGTATAAGGGTTATTAAAGTTAACTAAACCTAAAACCATAAAAAAATCTTCATTACTTGAAATAAACGTTAACTGAAATAAAATAAATATATATAAAAAAGTAAACTTATTTTATTTCATCTAGTTTCCAACTTCAGCTTAACCCGATGTACTAAAATAACTAAAACAGACATAAAAAAAACTATATAGTCATTAAAAGGAAAAAAAGACATAAACACAAAAAATTACTAAAACTTTTAACTAAAATTACAATGAAAGCAGAAAAACTTTTAAACAAAAACTATAATAGTACCTCAATGATTAGTGTGTCAATCCCTGACAAGTACTGAATCGAGCTCTCGTTTATGTCTTTTTGCACTTGAACGGTCAAAAACCGTCCGCTTTGGCGAGTAAAGTACAGTTCGTTGTCTTAAGTGATCATAAACAGTTCAGAGAGTATATCAGTGTATTGGATCTGTGTATTGTTAGAGAATTGCTTAATGCATTAGAATTGAACTAAAGTAGATTTTAGTCGACTAAATCTACTGTAGATTTAGTCGACTAAAATCTTATGATATTTAGCCAACTAAAACTATACTAAAACTAAAACAATTTATGATGACTAAAATATGACTAAAACTAAATGGCATTTTAGTCAAAACACTATGACTAAAACTAAATCAAAATTTGCTGTCAAAATTAACACTGGTTGGGAAACCCTGGGTCCTGCTGTTCATGTGGACATAATTTGACATGTGCTACCTTCCTAAGCATTGTTGCAGACCGAGTACACCTCTTCATGACAATGATGTTCCCTGATGGCAGAGGCTACTTTCAGCTGGATAGTACACCCTGCCACTACACACATTGTTTAGGAACAGTTTGAGGAACAAGTTGAAGAGATCAAGGTGTTGCCCTGGCCTCCAGATTCCCTAGATCTTGATTCAGTTGAGCATCTGTGGGATGTTCTGGACCAACAAGTTCGATCCATGTCGTCTCAACCACAGGACACCTTCCATGTTCTCATAGAGTCCGTTCTTTGCTGGGTCAGCGCTGTTTTGGCAGCACCCGGAGGACCAATCAGAAACCCAATTGTATAATGAGATCTTTAGAAATAATCTGCTGAAAAATAACACTGACAGCTGACTCTCTTCAGTTGTTGCATAATGCCCGTTTTATCAGCAGTGATTAGTAAATTGTTTTGACAACATGACTCATGTCTTTTCAGCTGTATTTAAAGGGTAATGACACAGAATCCTGCATGATAGATGCAGCAAAGATAGCAGTACGTTCAGCACTAAAAGCTGTGAACCAGGCATTTTGTGAATCATATTGACCTGCTGTATGTCAACCAGACTGTAATATGATCAGCACATTGTTATATCAGCCATGACTGCAGATTTCTCTGCTGAAAATAGCATTGTCATGCTTATCTTGACATGAAAGATCAGGAATAGATGAAATCGCTGCATCTTAATTTAAATGTTTCAGAATAAATTACATTACTGCATCATAGTTTGAATGTTTCAAAATAGACATCGCTCTATCTTAATTTAAATGTTTTAATATTAAGGAAATACTGCCCCGAAATGTCAATGTATCACCCAGAATATAATTGTATTTCAAGTCAATTTATTTTTTTAACCTCTTTTCACAATAAATACACAATGTAGTTTTACAGAAAATCATGTTCTAATTCCACAAGGGAACAATGTAGAGGATACTATGGTAATGAATAAAACAAAAGATATTAAGCATCTTGAAAGGAACCATACTGAACTGAGGGAGCCCATTCTCCTCTGGCAAGGTGCACATTACAATAAATGCAAGTATGTAAGCCAAATATCTAGTTACATAGTATGTATAATACTATTTATGTGAATAAATATTTAAATATGATTGGTAGAGGAGTAGGCAGTGGTCAATGAAGCGTCATTCGCTGTCTGGCTGGTATTGGCTGTTGTTGGCAGTAGATACCACTCAGCAACAAAGATGAAGTGAAAGTGAAAACAAAACTGAAAACAAATACGCTAATGTTGGTGGAATCCAGCAGACCTGACTAATCATACAGTAACTACAAGTTTGAGAAATCAGTGAGACGAACGCCTGGCTAACATGCATTTCAGACCGAAGGCTCTATTGTAACTCAATCCCGCAATTATAATTGCCATCATATTTTATCTTTTGATGACTGGGTTGTTCACAGCAGATAATAAACCATAACGTGCAACAATATTTCAGCCTCTGAATTTTCTGACATTCTGCAGGCGATTACATGCTTTTTAGGGAACTCTGCAATCAGCCCTTACATCAACTGCTGGAGCGTGATTGAGCTGATGAAATTGGTTTACATGAGCATAGCTCTAAGTAGTAAGCTGTAATCTATGTGATATATCTGTTAGCATTTGATTGATGGTGCCATTGCACACAACATGGTTGAATTAGTGCAAGTGAATCACCCCACAATTTAAACGAAAATGTCAAAACAAAATGATATTACTAGAATTATTGAAAGGATTTTCATTTTTGGGTGAACAATCCCACCATTTACTTAACCTCATGCTGTTACAAACCCATATAATTTACTTCTGTTAGAGGAACACAGAAATAGATATTTTGGGAAAAAATAGTTTTTTTCTTAAATGAAATGAATGTCAGTGTTATCCAGTAGGGATGTCACAGTTAGGAAATGTTCACATTGTTATATAAACTTGCGAGAACACCGGCACTCGTTTTGCACTTTCGCTTTTGAATTCACGATCACGCATGCTCTGTGTATAGTAATACAAAATAAGATATTTGTCATTGATGCTCAGGATCTGTTGTGCACCAAATCCTCTGCCATCGTCCTGTCAATCATCTCAACTTACACTCGTCATGTGATAAGTGAAATATGACTCCTGCTGCAAGCCTATTATTCAGTGTTGTTTGGGTCCCAACATTCTTCAGAATATCTTCTTTTGTGTTCAGGTTTGATTGACAAGGTTTACATCAATAAATGATGACAGAATTTTCATTTTTGGGTGAAATATCCCTTTAAGCATTTGGGGAGTAGAAAGGGTCACCTCTGCGTGTTTATCTGCTACCTCTCAGAAAAAAAAAAAGAAAATTAGAAATGTTGCCTTGGCAACTAACTGAAATAAAATAAGAAGTTGAAGTATTAAAATTACTAAAACTGAAGTAAAAATAAAGCTAAATAGAAATATTAATAGAAAAACTAATGAAAATGGCAAAAGCGCATAACAAAATATAAACATAAACTAAAATATCATTAATAAATTCTATATTAGTATATTAAAAATTTTGAAAATAACGTTGCAAATATCTCTTTCTAGCCCTGAGTGGGTTCCCCACTGCTGGATCAATCCCATCTCTACCTCAGCAGTGACGATTGTTCTCACACAGGCTTATGCACACCACAATGCACTGCCAAATGGGGATTATGATTTATACCGGCACTAATAAATTAAGTACTCTCCACCAAAATAGAGCTTTTTACTGAAATAATTCCAAATAAAGGTGATATGTAGTGCTAAAGCAACAAATTTTAGTATTTAAGGAACACCGCCGTTATCACCTTTTCATAGGACACATTTTTTGTTATTTGAAATTTTTATTTTAAAAAATTTGAGACCACACAAGTGTGTTTAAAAGGATAGTTCACCCCAAAATGAAAACTGTCATTATTTACTAATCCTTGTGTCGTTGCAAACCTGTATGACTTACTTTCTTCTGTGGAACACAAATGAGAAATTCAGATGAATGTTCAGGCTGCTCTTTTCCCTATATAAAAGAGACTGATGATCCGAATTCTTAAGCTCCAAAACAATCTATATTCCTGTTTTTATTACAGTAAATATTAAAGTTAATGATTGGATTTTTATTTCCAGGCTGATGTATTCCTTTAAGACTATCTTCAGGGGATTCTCTGAGTTCTAAAAAAGGCACTATGCACTAAAGTTGAAAAATAAACAATGGAACATCATTTACATTTCTGAGAGTTATGTCCGAATGTGCAATGCCCACTGGTTCAGTCATTCGGATTGTCTTTGATTCTGATCAAAAGGCTTGAGTCAGAAAGCTGGCCGGAGAAAGTCTGAAACATACGCAATTATAAATGCGTTCCGATGGGTGATGACTTTTTGAACTGAAGCAGACCTAAAACATTCAAATAGTATGGCAGGCTCAAATTATGCACCATGAATTACTCACAGGCTCAACCGACTGAGCTTGATTACATCATATCGTTCAAAGAGCTCGCAAGAGTTCATTGCTTATTATCTAATTGGCCTCCTCTGACCACAGCTGTCCTTGTAATGTGATCGTGCTGGCCTGCTGTCCTTGTAATAGCATAGACTTCAGATAGTATAGACAAACCTTATGCTTTTCAGATGTTGATGGAGAGATCCCAGTTTTTCAAAATGCATCATTTCACCAGATAAAAAGGCTCAGCATCAATATACATGCGCTTCAATGAGAAAAATGAGTGTCATTACTACTAATCCGGCATTATAACTTGATGACTCAGATATTTTGCCGCTTTCAGAGAAAGAAAGAGGGAAAAAGGAGGTATTAGTCATCTTTATCATGCTTTCATTAGCGGTTGTAATCCCACTAGAGGAAGACGGGGCAGGGAAGGAGCCAAACCCACCATGTTGCCAAAAGGGATTTATCCACTGACTTAATTTTCTCCATTAAAAGGCATTTAACCAATCACAAACTCTTAATTCTTCAAAAGAGTCACAATACTTTCAAGACTCACACTCTTTGACAACTTTCAGTCTCGAGACGCCAAACTTCTCAATATCTTCGCACAGGTCTGATGACAAAGATAGGATGAGCTAATTTTGCCCTTCACGTCTGCTTCACCAGTTTCATTTGAGATTAGCCTCTTTGTAGATATATGAATATGCATTTGTGTGGTGTTTATTTTTAAACTCTTTCGTTAGTTGTGAAATTCTGAATTATAAGGAAGCCAATTATTACAGCAAGTAAAGATGTGCTTGTATGATAGTATTATGCTATAAAATCTGACAGCTCATTAAGGCAGTCTAACCTATCTGTCATCTCACTACTTTTAAATATTTGTTTCCAAAAATATGAACCATGGGAAATGATTTCTCAGGCAGTCATTGTCATAATTTGCTGTGGCTGTGCATTTTGTTTACTTAAATGCTTAAAGTTGAGCGCAAATGCTGTCTTTGAATTTGACGTTCATTAATTATTCAGGTTTATGTGTAATATTATCTCAGAATTATATAAAAAGCGGTGAAGGCAGAGCAGAAGACTTTGAAGCTTCTTTTGAATTTGCTGATATCATGAGAAAAGGCATGATATGAGGAGAAATGCTACTGCTGCAGTTTTCGATTTGGACCGAATGTGCGTATATGAGAGAGAGACGTAGGCTATTCAGAGGCTAGCCGCTCTCAAACACTTCTCTGATTTTCATATTGACTCAATTTTGGAAGTGAGCAGATATGCTTTTCTTTCCTCATTGCTTTCTCTCAGACCCTAATAGCAAATCCTGAAAAAATCATTTTGAATAGAGGAGGCTGCTGGCTGCCGCCTACGGCGTGACCTGAAAGGACCCTGAATATTGAGCCTGTCTGCATATCTGCGCCGCATTCGGCGCTACCCATGTGACTCATGGGAACTTAACCCTTGATAGGCTGATATTTTAAAATCCTCCAGTGAGAAAACACACACAGGAGGAGTTAAATCGTGTTGCAGGTTCTCAGTCAGAGGAAAATGGTGCCAAATGTTCTTCCCAAGTCCTCAGAGCGGAGGATTGATTCCGTGCCCTTGTTAGTGCGGTGCGTGAGCCAATCCCCTCACCAGCAGTGGAGTCGGGACTTTCGTGTAACCCTGTGTTATGGACTGCTGCATTCCTATCAGAGCTGCTCGTTCTGCTTATCTCCTTGCCGAATCTTCAAAGTGATGGAGATCACTGCAGTGGATGTTTATTTTAGTTGCAAATGAAGTTGACCTCTTTATGAAGCATTCTGGCATGTGGAAGTCCTTTGGAGGCAGTATGGGACCATGGATTTGGCCTTTGAAAACCCTCCAGTTTCTCTCCAGGCGCATCCTGGGAAAAAGAAGTATAGGAAGTGTATTACGTGGGCCTGTGAATGCCAACTGAAACTTCTCAGTCTGGTAATTCAATATGTATACACAGGTCTGGAAGTCACTGGGTGTCCTTCATTAATATGTAGCCTGAAGGTGTGCTCAAATTCTGCAAAATTTTGCATGCAAAAAGATCCATTTTTTTTATCATCAATAGTGTAGCTTTGTATAAAGCACAGCTCACACAAAAGTCACTTTCCATCCAAGCAGCTTTCATTGCGGCAAATTTGTGTGACTAATGTGAACCAGTTGTAAAATCTGCATGGGGAAATCTTTCCCTTATTCGAAATTCCAGATTGCCTGGATTCATGTTGAAATAACTGGATTTCACCCACCAACATTTGCAGAACAACGGTAAACGTGATTGCACCTTTACACTTGCTTTCTGATTTAATATGTAAAAGCCTTTTATTACCAGAGAATCGGTCTCTTCATTGTCATCATAGATCTTTTTCAAATGTGGGCTGTTGTTTAAATCTTGACTGTTTGTTACTTATTAAGCATCCCATTGTAATTCATACCATCATCCTTTGCAGGCGGTTTTCTGCAAGATGCACTCCCCTCACTGATTCTGAATATTTAGATTCATCACCATGCTCACTGACATGTACACCAAGGTGCCCCGCAGCAGCTGCTTAAATCTGCTGCAATCAAATTGCATTAAACTTTAAATATTCTAAGATTTCACTCTAATTAATCACTTGTTTGAGGGTCCTAAGATTGGGATTCTAATGAGGGGTGTTATGAATGACTGCGAGCTGTGGGAGAACCCTCACAAAACAGCTCTTCAGTTTAATTACACGCACCCAACATAAATGCCTTGACTGGATTAGATTCATGTGAAATCGAATGGAATCTTTCATTTGTGCTGCACTTTTCCAAAGATTTAAGTATGTTGCTGTGTAATCAAGTTAAAGCATTTGATGTTCTCTCAAAGTTCATATCCATTAATTGTTCACTAGTTCACACTTACAAATAATCAGAGTATGCGTATTTGGCATGCTGTCTGAGGGGAAGGCTCTGAGCTCGGAATTAGGCCAGAACCCAGAGTACTCCCGCCATATCCCTGGCTAGGATAATTAACCAGCCGAGAGTGAGGAGTCGGGGTGGTGGAGGGATGTAGGAAACTGTCGAGGAACATTCGTAAGTCGGCTATGTATGGTGCTGATTGGATAGATCATTTGAACGTGTTCCCAAACTTTGTTAATAGAACATAATTTCTTTACTACTGCATATTGAAATAAAGAAAAAAAGAGGCTTGGTCGACCAAAATTTTATTAGTTGGTTAGTTGCAGCAAAAAAAAAAAACTCCGCAGGAAGTGGTGAAGACACGCAGTCTGTGAAGGGCAGATCGTTAACGGCATGTCCTTGTGGTAATTACAGTATGCCGTGCAGGAAATTTTCGCCTATCATCCATCGACCTCAAATATGGCTTATCATTTGAAACATGCAAGTAGTAGCAACTTTACTTGGCTGTAAAACTCACCTCATTTTAACTTTAACCTAGATAAATGTGCGCTATTAGGTGCATATCCAAGTGTTTGTGCAGAGTGTGGAAGGTAAAGTATAGCACACTTACTGCAAGACATGGAGTCGCCGACTCGATCACTTGCATTTTTTCCTGATAAGGGTGTAAGGAACCCCCCATCAGCCCAAAAACGGAATCCGACGGCCAGGGCGAAGGTTAACGCATGTATGTCTTTTCAGCTCCTCTGTGAATTCACTTAATTTCACTCGTTTAATCTGACTCCAATTTCAAATGATTTTTACTCTTAAGTCGTGTTTCCAATTAGAAATTAATCATTGATTATGCATTAATTTAGATATTTGATTATTCTGAGTATCTTTTACTTTCAATTATTCGTTCACTGCAGTCCCGGTATCGCTTTAGAAAAGTCACTTCGGCCGATTGAGTGCTTTCTCGGACACAAACTCGTCAGTTCTGACCTTAAACATTGGATGCAGGGTAAATATCTACCTTTAAGTCGGTCGCGCTCTGCTTACTCATAACAAAAAGCATAGTTTTTATATATTTACGAAAACTGCAACTTATTTAAGGCAGCGATAGTCAGAAATCGAAATGGACTTAATTGACGTGCCCTATGCTCCATCTATTAAACCTTCCGTATGATCAAGCCTGAACACAGATTTGCGGTAATACCTTCGCTTTAATCTACTAGAAATAATGAATTAAGAATAATGCAGAATAAACCAAAAATAATATTTATTTGTCAAGTAAAAATGCATCATGCCAATTACATAGTTGGACAATTAGAAGCCAATTCAGAAATAATACATGCATAACATCAATTGCTCGAAGAGTAAGAAATGCACATACACACAGTGGTGGATTAGTGTTTTTAAGACACTTCTCCATCACTGTATGGGGGTTTCTGGTTACAGAAGATCCCCCATGACTGCTTTGCACTTTACCTTATATACCCAGACCAGAACAAAAGGATTGTAAATATTTACTACACCAACACCTGTTTTGGGGGAGAGGAGTGGGTTATCAGATCTCTTGAAGAGACAAAAGGAGGACAGAATTCTCCTTAGTTTTCAATCTTACTCATAACATACGTGACTGCTGTGAAACTGAGACCATTTTACCAATCGCACTGAGACATTTAAAATGATACCAAACATGAAAGGGGAAAAAACAATAGATACACAAGTTACATTATACATCTTGAAGAACTTTTAGTGACTTGAGTTAGGGGGAAGGGAAGGAGGGTGTGTGTGGGGGGGGGGTTGCATCCTGTAGATGTTGTGAGGGCAAGGTGTTGTCCTATGCTATTTCTTTAGATCTTCTCTCCAGATGAGTTTTAGTGCTTTATTGCAGGGCACTTGATCTCAGTTTTGTCTTAGCAGGAAAATCAAGTCTTACAGTCCGCCCCTGGCCACTTGGGACAAATTCAAATCAGTCCTGAGGGGCCACTTTTGGACATTTCCTGCTTCCATATATTGGGTGTTGTTTTCAGAGTGTTCATGGGTTGGCACCTGTCAGCACCAGTCGTTGGGTGCAGGAGTCAAGTCGTCACCTGAAATAACAACATTAAGGCAGGCTGAACATTAAGATGAAAGTACTGCAGAATGCATCTCTGTGACACACAGTCCCTTTAGTGTGGATGTACTGTGCTGACTGGATGCTGTAGTAGCTGGACATGATGTCTGTGATCCTCTTGGTCAGGTTTGCATCCACCTGCACTTGGCTGTGTTGGTATTCTGCCTGTAGAATGACTGGTTGTACCAAGTCTGTTGTGTTGGTCAGCATGAGCAGAATGTGTCAGGAAAGTCTCATTACACTTTATGGAAACATCTGTGTCCGCCCCAGGTTTAATTGATCCTGAGAGAAGTCCTCGGTTACCTTCAAGTAGAAGGTTTGTTTTGCCGGGCAGGTCAAATGTCCATGGGTGAAGGATTCATTTCACTGATGATGCTCCATTGCGTGCAGGACACCTGAACAACTTCTGAATGATCATGCAATACTTGAACACTAATGAATTTGGTGTTATTGTAGGATGGGAAAATGGTTGTTGGATAAACACAAGAACACAAAATAACACATGATGAACATGTCAAAAATGCGATGGTAAACAAGGTCTCCTTTTCAGAGTCCTATCTTTGGTGAGCAGGTCTCATTCTAATCACCCGATTCTTCACTATCACTGTGATATGATAGTGGAATTTAGACTTGGTCTGAATGAGTTAAAGGAAAAGTAGCAAAGAGTCAAAATAACTAGTATATTTACCAGTGGTATATGTAATTAAATATATCACATACTTAAACATAGAAATACACAATTTCATAATTACAATTATAAAACTGTCTATAAAATAGTTGTCTTAACTGCAAATCCTTAATGCAAAACTAAGGTTTCAATCAAATCACTTAGAGAATGGAATTTACAGAAACAGAGATTTAAAATCTCTTGTTTAGCTTTTGCAACCATAATCTGTGCATCTGATGTACAGGCTAAGTCACACTCAAGAATACAGGTCTGATTGGAAATTATGTAACAGATTGACAGAAATGTCTGCATTTCAGTTTTAACTGTTTAGATAAATTTGCCATTAGTCATATGTTGGAAACTAGGGGGCCCTTCCTAGTTTGCAACAATGCCAAGGACTGGACATAGTAAACATTTTGTCTGAAGAGACCAGTTGTATTACTGAATAGGTCTCATTTAGATTTGGAATTTGAATGATCAGAAATTCTATTAATTGATGTGTGACTAAAGCCATGCACATGTCCTGCATATTACAGTGTTTCCATAACACCTCAAAATTGTTTGACACAATTAAAAAAGAAAAGAAATTATGGCAATAATTTCCCTTGTCCTATATGTATGAAGGTGACTGATGTATGATGTAGATTTGCATGATGTGAATAATTTTAGCCTAGATAGTCTTATGATCCATGCCAGGTAGAGATGTTGTGAGTTTGTAGTAGGGGGTGTGTGCATTCTGTATGCATGTGTAGAAGATGGGTGGTGTCTCTCCTACCATAATTTGTGTTGCATAATTTAGTTCCAGTTCTTCACTGGGAGGCTATTTAACTGTGAGTGTTATGAGGTGTGGATGGCCTCTTGAAGTTTCTACACACCCATCTTCTGCATATAAAGCTGTGTGTCCTGGCTCAATGCAGGTGGGACCAGACACCCTTGTGGAATCTGGCCCTAAAAATGGCAGTTGTCAATCCTGAAAGGGAAACAGACACAGGGAAAAAAAACAGTTGATCTTGAACCTTTAAACAAATTGCATTAAGATAGATGGTGCCATCTTAATTTTCTTGAATGGTCTTATCCAGACAGTTGTTGCAGATGGCTTTAATCTGTTAAGATTTTATGCCATTAGAAGAAAATTTGTTTTAGTTTACAAAGACATAGATCATTATTATGATTATGTTTCTGCAAAGAAAAAGGCCAGATAAAACTGAATGTTAGTGGTCAGTTTAAGCATTATCAGAGAATCTTTCACCTTAAGTTGCTATTGCAGCTGTGCTTACACAGTCTGTTGTGTTGTGAGGATTATGACACCCAGATCTGTGATTAGGGCACCAGATCACCATTTGTGGTGCTGTGCTGTTTGTTAGGCAACTGGTATTTATGGTGTCATTCAAATACTTGACCATTTGGACCTCTGTGGTCTGTGAAAACAGAAGAGTTCCTGCCTGATATTAACATTTCACACAACTTTAATTACATGTCCAGTAAAATAACTTCCCTGATCAGATCCCATATGATCCAGCGCTCCCAGAGAGGAGTTTGCTAACACTTGTCCACTTTGTTTGTGGTTTTGTTGCAAAGGAAAATCAAAACTTGTACCTCCCCTTGTCAATGGGTTACAGATCTATAGAATCAAATTTAAATTCTAGTTTTGATCTTGAATGGATTTAGCCTATTCAAGATATGACAATCAGGTTAATAATTCTGGTTGGTAAAAATACTGGGCATTATAATTTTTCTCATTAAAGATTCTTGCACAGATAGAAGATAAAGAAGTTCTTTCCCATTACTTTGATTTCTTCCTTCCATTTTTCTTTCCTAACAATTTAATTAAAGCAATTGTGAAGCACATTGTAGCCTTATGGCAATTCTATGCTCCTGTACATGGTTTTACTCTAGCTATATGGAAAATAGCTGAGTGTTCCATTTAGGAGACAAACGAATTCAACATAGACACACATACAACTTGAAATTGTTGTACAATTTCAGTATTACAGTTATTCCAACTTACACAAGACACATGGTCTAGAATGCATAGCATCTACAACCTTAAACCTAAGTGTGTCACGCATCACTTACAGTAAAGCAGTCATGTGTTTTAAAGAATAAACTCAACTAGTCTAGGTGCACATGTAGTAGCACAAACAACTAGAATGTGTGTTCTATGAGAACAATGTGTCTAACACAATTACAAATTTGAATCCTTCCATTGATCCCTTACAATTCTTCCAGCACTGATAGTGCTCCCAACTTCTGTCTACATTCTAGTTCCATTTTACTACACCCTGATTCCTTCTGCTGTTCTCCAAAAATCTTTCTTCCTCCAAACCATTGCTTGAATCATCATGAGATTAAAGGCCATCCCTGGCCATTATAATATAATATATATCATAATGTGATTATAATATAAATTATATTATATTAAAATAGTATAAATTAAAAATAATTTTATTTGCTGGTCTCAAGAGGGTCTTGGCTGAGTAAATTGTCATCTCACTGATCTTTTAGAAGGTGTTTGGCCCTGAAGCTACAGCTGTGCTGACATGAGCAGTGTGTTAACAGCAACAGGCCAAACTGGAAACAGTTATAGACTTTGATGCTGTGAATATTGAGTCAAATCATTTAAAGACTTTTGTGACTACAATATAAAATTGGACACAAATTTCTTGTTTTGCACTAAGATGTTATCCGTTAAATTCTTCTGAGAATCTATTTGGATATGAAAAGAAAGGCTGGACAAACACAGGTCTGATTGAGAGCACAAAGATTAATTTTTGGTCTGTTTGTTTTTTCAGTCTCTTTTGAGACACTAAAAAACATACAAGAGTGCAGTAATTTTTAAAGTCTAAAATAAGACCAAGGTAAAAGATATGTTTTATAAGACTGAGCCTTAAACAGTGCTGTTTACACCATTTGTGACATAAGTCGTAAACCTTTTTAGCACCTCTTGAACAATTTCAAAGTATAGTGATGTGATTCATCTTATTCATTGGCTAAATTTCTTTTATGAAACAAAGACAAGCTGTGCATGTCCTCTGAATAGGTGAAACCCTCAGGCTTGGTTACAAGTCTCTAACATCATAATTATCATTATGTACATCAGTTTTAACATTTAGGGTATTTTCCCAATTGCAATCTCTAGGACTTCTGCATGGCAGCAGTTCTCCAGGACTGAGACAGAAATATAGCTTCTTTTCTTTTATACATTTTTAGTTTCACTACTCTGTTTTGTCCAGCTTTACATTTCACACACAAAGGATTACAGTGAGAGATTTTGTTCCTTGTTCTATTTTGGTTTATCCAATCACAAGATTTTTTCACAAGTTAACGTGACCATTTGATTATTTTCAGTGTTGCAACGTCGTTGCAGCAAAGCAAATAAATATGTAGCTGAGCATTCTTTACCTCAGAATTTAGGTTTTAACTTACAGCCCTCTGTTGAATACCAGAATAAAATTTGGATGCTGTTATTCCAATTTAAGGTTAATCTCTTGTTGCGTAGGCAAACAAAGAGATCTTTAAAGTTAACGCAAGGGATATCATTCCTCATCTACGCTGCCGCTATCATGTCCCTGATAAAATGTGGTTGTCTAATTCTCCAGCCCCACCGGATTTCGGTCTCCGGTCTTAAATCTGGGTATGCCGACCCATTCTACAAATGTGTCTATATGGGATGCGTCTATCTTTCCCTCAACACTTCTAAAAGGCAAATAAGACTGGACTTACCACAGCAGCTGAAGAGATGATCAAACCTCTTGCTTGTTGCAAATCCCAATTTTCCGCTGAAAAGACACTCGCCAACTGGATATGGGAGATCACGGAGGGAATGTCACCACTTTGTAAGGAACCCCCCATCAGCCCAAAAACGGAATCCGACGGCCAGGGCGAAGGTTAACGCGTGTATGTCTTTTCAGCTCCTCTGTGAATTCACTTAATTTCACTCGTTTAATCTGACTCCAATTTCAAATGATTTTTACTCTTAAGTCGTGTTTCCAATTAGAAGTTAATCATTGATTATGCATTAATTTAGATATTTGATTATTCTGAGTATCTTTTACTTTCAATTATTCGTTCACTGCAGTCCCGGTATCGCTTTAGAAAAGTCACTTCGGCCGATTGAGTGCTTTCTCGGACACAAACTCGTCAGTTCTGACCTTAAACATTGGATGCAGGGTAAATATCTACCTTTAAGTCGGTCGCGCTCTGCTTACTCATAACAAAAAGCATAGTTTTTATATATTTACGAAAACTGCAACTTATTTAAGGCAGCGATAGTCAGAAATCGAAATGGACTTAATTGACGTGCCCTATGCTCCATCTATTAAACCTTCCGTATGATCAAGCCTGAACACAGATTTGCGGTAATACCTTCGCTTTAATCTACTAGAAATAATGAATTAAGAATAATGCAGAATAAACCAAAAATAATATTTATTTGTCAAGTAAAAATGCATCCTGTAGATGTTGTGAGGGCAAGGTGTTGTCCTATGCTATTTCTTTAGATCTTCTCTCCAGATGAGTTTTAGTGCTTTATTGCAGGGCACTTGATCTCAGTTTTGTCTTAGCAGGAAAATCAAGTCTTACAAGGGTCTACTTTTTTTGTGTGAACTAGAGCGCGTCACAAAAGTTAATCGAAACTCAGTGTATGGGCTACTTGCCTCACAGACATAAGAAATAAAACAAATACAACAAATGAAAACAAATACTTATGTAATCCATATCCAGCATCGTCAGCTTCATCTTTGAACTGACTCTATAAAACACTAGTTTATTAATAAATAATCAAAATGTCTCCTTGCTATTTTTTCCCGACACATAATCATTACTTTTGACGGTGCTTTGCGTCAAGCTTTATGTGTGCGCTTGAACGCGGTGTAAGATTGAAAATATCTAAAAGATATTTTAAAATGAACAAAGACATTTGCTTTACTGTTTCAACCCCTCTCTCTTGCTGCAAGTGCCATTTGGAAGTCAAAAAGGTGTTGATAGTGATCAAGCCCTGTAGGCCAAAATGTGTGTACATCGGGGGTCTACAAATTGTCACACCTTTAGTACAATGGGGGAAGTTTTAATCTCCTGATTGGTCAGTTTGAATGTCTCATATTTAGGTTTCAGTCACATGGTCAAGGAAGGGATAAAAGACGACTGTAACTGTTGCTCTGTCGCTTCTTTGATTCTTTGCTTTTCTTGGGCATTCTCTTGCCCTCTCTCTCTCTCTCTCTCTCTCTCTCTCTTTCTCTTTCACTCTCTATCTCTCAGGTAACTTTTTTCATTCATGCTGTGTACGATTAATGGTATATGATTTTATCATCTCATACATCTATTTTGTAATTATTTTAAGTGTAACCATAATCAGATATTGTCATTAAACTCTTTCTATTACAAATGAGGTGCTAACTAGTTTTGATTTGGTATTAACATTAATGTGCTCCCTATTGCAATATAATATCGTCACCCTATAGCAACGCTCTCCCACATATTTTGCTATTATAACTGCACTTACTTCCGTCGTTGGTATAAGTTGCAGTGGGTGGTAATAGACAAGAAATGTACAGTTTTCTACCATCTTGCTGATAACGTTTCTTTAGTCGCTCGGCAACCTTACAGCCTGAACCCCTGTAGGAGTTCCACCCTTACAGCGGGATTGGCTATATATTACACACACACACACACACGCACTCAAGTACAAGTTAGCAGAACTGTCATTGAAAGGTGTGTGTGTATGTGTGAGAGAGAGAGATGAACACATGGTCTTCTCTTCGTAAATAATGCTGGGCTGAGGTCCAAGTTTTTAGGTGAAATTAGGTGAATTATGTTTTCCTTTGACCAGAGAACAAGGGCTGCAAAGGACTCTGTGAATTTAAAATGTGAGGGTGTGCAGTGGTTTAAATGATGCCATATATAATGAAATGTTATGATTGCCCTTATAGTCTATTTGTGCACCGTACAACCACATTGAAAGGCTGAATCTGACAGTGCCTTTTGAGCCTCTGCATGGCCTGGAGTCTCTCTGTGTGAATAGGGAGAAATATATATGTGTGTGTGTGCAGCCATTTTCTTCTGTACTCTCTGTGGATGGAGAAGATCAAAGGCAGGGCTGTATGTGTTGGCTCCAGTTTCTGTGGCCATGTCTTCTCTTATTCTGTGCTAATATTGATTTCTTTGTGATAAAGACCATCACCCAAAAGAAACACAGATTGCCTTCTTCAGTGCAGTAATTGAAGATCTTGGTCTTAGCAGCTAGAGTGTATTATATCTTATAATGTATTTATGGAAAATGTTAGTATCATATCTAGTTATGTGTCATTTGGTTTGCCAGGAGATAAAGATGTATGACAAATTCAGAATGTCAAAACAAATTAAGCTGCCGTTCATGGCTTTAAAGCGCTAATTGACTTAATGGCCTTGTAAGATCTCTAGTGCTTTACACAGTGTCTTTATATCAGCTTGACTTTGAACAAAAGTACTGGAACAGTACAGACATAATGGTAATAAGATGATGTTGCAAGATTTTCTGCAAATCATCTTCATGTATGTGGGTTTTCCAGAGGGATGCACCGATCATGATTTTTCATGGCTGATTCACATTCCAAATATTCATACAAGCAAATTGGCAGTTAGAGTTGTTTTTTATTTAATTGTATAATGTCAAGTTTTATTAAATTGTATAATGTCAAGATTTAAAGCAAAAACAGAATGGTCTGACTTTAGCTTTGTCAAATTATGCTACATTAAATGTACCTGCACAAAACAAAAACAGCTGACGGACTGAATAAAAATGCAATTTCACTTTTCGACACAGTAGGTGGCGTTTCCTTGGTTACCGGTGTACACAATAGAATAAAAGCACTACTTTAATAGGCATTATATGGAGGTAGAGGAAAAGGAAATTCCATCAAATCTTTTCTGAAGACAGTCAGTTCCCTTCAGAGATGCAATCATATAAATCCCCACCCCCAATTCAATATTCATGTTTTTCTTCTAATATTTTGAGCATCGCAAACACTGAGCTCGTTGTGCTTGGTAAAGTATTTTCTCTGCTGGCGCTTCTGTGTTCTCTTCTTTGCATCAGACTTCGGCGTGTCCCGTCTCTGGCCTATGTTAATGTCCTGCAAAAACAGGCCGGTTCTGATTGATGGCTGGTCGCGTCTCCAGCATCTACTGTATGGTTTACTCTGATTTACTCAGTATATTAGTGAGACAGATGGTGACAAATCTGTAAGATGAAAGTGATAGATTCTCTCTCTTTTTATCTCTGCATGTCCCTCAGTCTGATCAGTCTTCTCAGCATCAGGGCTGGAGCACGAGGTGACCTGGAGAACTACCATAACAAGTGACAGGCAGAATAAATTGTTATACTAGAAAGATTTTACACATAATGTAACCAGATTTATTTATTTTGCATTTGGGATATATTTTACTTTGTTACATTATTTTGAGGATGATTAAGCTCATTTTATTGGCAAATCTCATTGTTGTAATGATAAGGCCAATTCACACCGCACAGACAAACACCATCGGTGTGTGTATCGGTGTGTTACCCCTGTCGACGTCTGCCATTGTCCGGGGTTAGTTTTTACCTGAGTGAACATGTTCAATCAGCGTTTATTGATGTCTGTTTGGGCAGTGTGAACATGACAGTTATTTTTCATAAAATTCTAAATCCAACTTGTTTGTTGGTGTTTGTTGCCGTTTGTCTGTGTGGTGTATATACACACACAAAATTATATATATATATATATATATATATATATATATATATATATATATATATATATATATTATATGAAATATAAATATTAAAATGTCCTTAATTCTCCTGAAATTAATGTCACAGTGAGGGAAAAAAAAAAAAAAAAATCATCACAAAGCATTTTGCCCATTTCATATTTGATATTTTATCCATTACATATTTGACATTTGGAGGAGTTTCTTACATGTACAGTCTACTTCAAATCACCACACAGCATTTCTTTTGGATCGAGATTTGAACTTTGACTTTGGCCATTTCGAAATCCTCCATTTCTTCTGAGTCAGTCTTTTGTGAATTTACTTTTATATTTTGGGCCATTATCATGTTGAAAGGTACACTTCTGGTTCGGCTTCAACCTTTTTATTGTGTAGTTGGCCTCACATTCTCTTCAAGCACTCTCTGGTTTAATGTGAAATTCATACAGTATAGCTGACATTATGATGGCAAGTTTGCGGGGGCCCTGAAACAGCAAAACACCCTCAAACCACAACACTCCCACCATCATTCTTCTTTAAACTTTAGTCTTTAGTTTTCACCAAGCATCACCACCTTTGACTCATCTGTCCAGGGCAAATTGTTCCAGAGGTCTGGTTCCTCATGTAGGTGTTGGACTGCATTTCTTTTTAGAGAATGCATGCTTCTTCCTTGCTGACCTTCCAGATTTGTGCACTCTCTTTCTAATGTTTGACTGGAGTACATCATTCATATCGACTGTTTCCAGAGCTGCCTGAGGATCCCTTGATGACACCCTGGGGTTCTTTGAGACGTCCTGAAGCATCTTGCACTTTGCTATTGGGGTGAATTTGGTGGGACAATTAAATTGTATTGCGAGTATGTTCATGACAAGGAACACCCACACAATAAACGTATGGGCAGATATTTCTTATGGTGAAAAGTATATCAAAGGCTGATTTCAGTTTTAACTGCGAAATGACTGACATTGTGAAGCATGACAAATCACTGAAATCCACCGTGTTCCAGCGATCATTACATTCACAGCAAATGACACTTTTTCAAAGAAGAGACAATGTTAAAGTTGGCTTTAAGAGTTGCCAAGCAACAGCCATTACATTTAGATGTTTATTCTCTGTCATATAACATCTACCCTCCAATTACTGTAATGACCAGACTTTGCGCCGTCTTCTGCTTTCGCTGATGCCTTACAGATTCATCTCCAGCAGGGAAAATTGTAAATGATGCTTTTCAAAATGCTCAAGGAAGAGCAAGGCATATTCCATTAGCAGAAGCACACCTGTGTGACAGCGTAGAGCCTGAGAACATGAGTAAATGCCTTTGAGAACTCATTCACCCACGATAGACAAAGAGATTTCATCTGGTTTTGATACTTTCCAATGAAGACTGTCATTAACAGAATTGGAAAAAGCTCACATAATAAATGTGATGAGTAGAGATCATGTGACAGTCAGTGTGTAAATGCCATCACTCATCCCCACAGTGTTTCATTCTCTCACTCCCTCGTGCTGTCTTTTATTCTCTTTACCTCTCTTTCCATGTTCGCTCTGATGATCTCTGGTAATGGAGATATTCGTCTTGCAGGGGCAATAATGTTCATTACTGGGCCATTATTGTGCTGTGCTACATTCAAAATACAGTGAGGTCCAAAAGTCTGAGACCACATAGAAAATATGACATTTAAAGTCTGAAAATAAATCTGAATGTAATGTAATCTTCTAAAAATAATTTTGTTTTTACATTTTTGGTAACACTTTACAATAAGGTATAATTTGTTAACATTAGTTAATGTATTAACTAACATGAACAGTGAGCAATACATTTGTTTTACATTTATTAATCTTTATTAATGTTAGTTGTTATTAATGTTATAATGTTAGTCGTTGTTTGTTCAGGTTGGTTCACAGTGCATTAACTAATGTTAACAAATACAACATTTGATTTTAATACTGCACAAGTAAATGTTGAAATTAACAATAACTAAGATTAATAAATGCTGTAGAAGTATTGTTCATTCTTAGTTCATGTTATCTAAAGTAGTTAACTAATGTTAACTAATGAAACCTTATTGTAAAGTGTTACCATATTTTTTTTAATATGGTCATAAACATTGACATTAAGCAACTTTAAATACACACAAACATGCGCATACACACACACACACACACACACACACACACATGTATGTATATATATATATATATATATATATATATATATATATATATATATTTCTCCACTTACAGTTTGGCACGCACTTGCACCACGGTTCATCTCAAATTGCAACATATGGTTTGTTAAAAATAGAAATGTGTAAAACAGACAGACAGAGTTCGGATAATGTGTGTTTCTGTCGATGGATACACATTCTGACTCCCCAAAACGTTACAACAGCGATGATCAAAAAGCATGGCCAAAACAGTCACTCTTTTAAACTTGGTTCACTGTGAGTGCCATATGCTCGAATATGAGCACACATTGCTGTTCTATCTGTTTAAACTAAACTCATTTAATCCTTGCTAATTTAAACATTCAAGAGCAAGACACAAATGAGAACTCGCGCGCACTGTGAGAAGATCCGTGTGTGCGCTCATCTGAAGCACGCACACGTTTATCTCAGACAGTGCACAAATATTTAGTTCTTTTTCAAGTCTTGTGCTTGAACGGACAAATTCACACATAAATTGTCAACATGCCCGTCTTGGCGAGTATCCTAGCAAACATAGTCGGTTATGTCTTAAGTGAACGTATAACAGTCGAGAAATACAGCGTGTAACAGTATAAAGTATGAACTGAATTGTGCATTATGTCTTAAAGAGAAAGAAGCCTGCTGTCTGTGTTTTTAATGTTACAACAAATGACAAAGAAATCACAGTGCTCTTTTGTGCTTTTGTAACTTCAATAGTGATAAATCTTTATTTAATTTATACAGTGAAGATAATATGCAGTATTATTTTATATTTAATTACTTTATCATTTTTTGTACCTGAATACTACTGTTAGATACCTAAAAAACCTGAAAAGCACTTTTTTTTTTTATTTGAATCTTTGCTCTATTGTATTGACTTGTGCTGTTGCTTGTAGTTTAATTATTTGTTCTTATTTTCTTTATTTTTATTTGACAGTAGTCCTATTTTCCCTGAACATAGCACATAACGAACCGTACCGAAACCGTGACCCTAAAACTGTAATAAAAACCAAACCGTAATTTGAACCATTGCACCCTTAATATATATATGTATAATGTACACACATACACACACACACACACTGATCAGGCAGAACATTATGACCACCTTCCTAATATTGTGTTAGTCCCCCTTTTGCTGCCAAAACAGCCCTGGCCTGTTGAGCCATGGACTCCACTAGGCCCCTGAAGGTGTGCTGTGGTATCTGGCACCAAGATGTTAGCAGCAGATCCTTTAAGTCCTGTAAGTTGCGAGGTGGGGCCTCCATAGATCAGACTTGTTTGTTCAGCACATCCCACATAAGCTCGATTGGATTGAGATCTAGGGAATTTGGAGGACAAGTCAACCACTCAAACTGATTGTTGTGCTCCTCAAACCATTCCTGAACCATTTTTGCTTTGTGGCAAGGCGCATTGTCCTGCTGAAAGAAGCCACAGCCACCAGGGAATACCGTTTTCATGAAAGGGTGTACATGGTCTGCAACAATGCTTAGGTAGGTGGTACGTGTCAAAATAACATCCACATGTATGGCAGGACCCAAGGTTTCCCAGCAGAACATTGCCCAAAGCATCACACTGCCTCCTTCTTCCCATAAGTGCATCCTGGTGCCATGTGTTCCCCAGGTTCACCACCCTGACTGGTCTGCGGCTATGCAGCCCCATACTCAACAAACTGCGATGCACTGTGTATTCTGACACCTTTCTATCAGAACCAGCATTAACTGCTTGAGCAAACTGAGCTACAGTAGCTCGTCTGTTGGATTAGACCACAGGTGCCATGATGAAGAGATAATCAATGTTATTCACTTCATCTGTCAGTGGTCATAATGTTATGCCTGATAGGTGTATTTTAGCGGCACACTGTGTTATATCAATTTTTTCAATATTTTTTCAATTTTTTTTGATAATATTATTTGTAATGAAAAACATTGTATTAAATTAGAAAATGCAAAATAGAAGTATTTTCACTAGAGGTCTCAGACTTTTGGATCGTGTTGTATATCACAGAATCATGTTTTGTGGCCAGCAGCACTGTTGAAATGTCAGTGATGTGACATTTTAATATTTGAGTCTGTGATAATACATGTTTGTGTGTTGGTATCTTTTGGAAGGCAATCTTACAAATCTGATTCTGTCCATGTAGGCAAAAATAAAACCACGGCACAATAAATTGCATGAAAGGCATTGATTTGAATGCCTTAAGGCAAAGCATAACAGAAGGTCAAGCAGCATGATCAAAGTGATGTCTGTAATGTTCTTTTTAGGAATTACATTTACTTATGAGATTTGAGACATTTTTGTTTCATTCCTGATGCATTTGTTGTAACGCGACTTGTCAGTGTAACATAGAAATCTTATAAATGCTTTGTCTGTTTAAAAAAAAAAACACAATCTATTAATGCTGGGATTTGTATCAGTGCGAGCCAGGCGGGCCTGCCTCTGTCTGGTGTGCTGCAGAGCTGTTTGTGAATGTTGGCACATCAGTGAGCTTGTTGTTTGCTTTGCAGTGTGTCTGGACTGACAGCACCAGAGTGTAAAAGAGGGAACAGGGCGCAAACTTTAGTCTCCCCTGGGTTTCCTGTGCCGCTCCAGCTAGCCTTCGATTTGTGATTTGATAAAACACAAGTTGCAGTTAATGTAATTTAATCAGGAGAATTTCCATGCAGCTGAGCTGTGAAACACTTCATTGCATTCATTAGGGATGTTTGTGTATGTGTGTGCATGTGTGTTCCAGTCCTCCTTTATATGCATACTGCGAGGTGTGGTGCCTGTTTAAATATAGATTTATGGAAGTAGTTAAAAATAATTTAATGGACTTGTAAAAGATCTGGGGCCGGATTCACAAATATCTTCTTAAGAAAGAAGTTAAGAAAATTCTTAAGATAAATTCTAAGAATTTCTTAAGAATGTTCCTAAGTGCAATTCTTGAAAAATTCTTAGGAAGTTCTGAAATATTTTTTTAAGAACTTAGGGCAAGATCTTAATTTTTTACTTAAGAAGAAAATGAAAGATGTTTATTTGATTGAAAGGGGGTAATTGCTGAAGACTCCCTGAATGAATAACACCTCAAAGCCTGTCACTGCCTGTAGATTAGGCTATCGTAGATATCATAATGAGCATGCAGACTATTTTCGTTGGGGTTGTTTGACGGGAGCTAATCACTCTGTCATGTTTTTAATGGACCGTTAAAATTGTTATTTTAAAAAAACGGTCTCAAGATGCAACGTTCTTTCCCATTCATTTGTACACTGTCTTTTTTGCGCGCTCTCTAGAATGAATGCGTCCTCTATCTGTGTGTGCTGCCTCGCTAGTTCTAGCTTACGTAGCCCCGCACATGACATGCAGGAAAAAAAATAGTAGGCTAAATCATGCTTATGATTTACTAATTCTTTCCCTTGATTTGCTAAATCGTGCACACTGTTTATAAATTGAGGAAATGGATTAGTAAATAGTGCTAACGTCTTGTGCCGTTCTCCGTACGAGCTTGAGTTTCTCTATGGTAAGTGTCACTTTAGTTTGCGTTATTTAAAAGACATGATAGCAGCATCACTGTTATACTTTATGTAGGTGCACCTGTGAGAACTGTATCAGAATGCCAAGCGAAGCTGAAAACCTCTACCTTTTTCGTCATAACTTTTAACAAAGGAAAAAATGGCTATGTCATTGTTTGACATTACAATGGGTGTTTACTGTTTACAGAGAGAATACTTCAACTAGTTAGCGTGGACTAGCATCTTAACATCCTATTACAATACAGATAGAGCTCCACTCTACTGTAATAATAAAAATGCAGAGGAAAAAACCAGTTTGTTTTACAGTTATGTAAGCGAACCGGGCCCACAACTATGTTGTAAACTCCCACTTTAGCCAAGCACAAACGTGAATAGCTGATAATGCATTACACTCTGTAAACAAAAGTCATACTCCATCCATTACACGTACTTTACACAACATAACATACAAAACTACGAATATTTGTATGGGCGCACTATAATGTCAGAAACTGCGAATATATGCTTCATGGAGATAGAACAGGTATAGTTTAGTTCAGTTACGGTTATAACTTATATTGTCTTCTTGTTTTTATCCACTATATTACTACAAGCCTGTTGTACCGTCCGAATGATGGCCAAAAACTATACAGATGAATTTTATGACGTTTATTGTACTTCACACAAAATATGAAGCGTCCGTTTTCACTCTAGAAAATCACTATAAGAGCTTAATAAAACACAATGCAAGTGTGCATTAAAATATTATCCTCTCTCTCTCCCTTGTATTATCACCAACATACATAGGGAAGTACACAGAAACAATCGTTACAACTAACAGTAAACAAACATATAAAGACCTTATGCCTTTTCGGGTGGTGCTTGATAAACTGGTACATTTTATATCCGTAAATCAACTCCGATGAACCGTTATAAAGTGCTCTCACCTTCATTACTGCTGTATCCAGTATCACTCTGGAGGCTGTAAGCTGGATCACGAACAGTTTTTACTTGTATATCCTTGAGTAGCACATTTTTAGCACAGTCTCTGTTTTGTATTGTCCCTTTGTATTGATATTCGTTCACTAAGCAGTCCGGTGTGAAATGATTTGCGCAGACATAAACGAATTTCGGCAGAACTGAGGGAGAATTTTCCTGGAAAACCAAGTTAATCCATCTCATTTTCAGCAGCTCATATTTAGGGAGTAAATGGAGAGAGCTATGTGGATTAATCCATCCAGCTACAGAACACCTAAAACACTTGGGAGACATTCTCGTCAGTACAACAATGGCGGACTCGCGGGTTCTATGTTCAAATGGCAGTGTCTGTCAACATTCGTGGGCAGGGCCTGTGGCTGATGTGACGTCACACTGCCAGGAATCTGTAAACGGCTTGTTCTGAGACACTGCTTATGATTTATGGGGATCGAAAAAAAAAAGGAGTGGGTGGATTTTTATCATTATCCACCTTATTCCAGCGCCCCATGACGCTTTGCGCAAATTATGGGTGTAACTTCCATTAAGCTGTACACAGTCAGTGAAAGGCTTACTCTATGAACGCAATAATACGTTTTTTTTTATTTTTTTTTAAAACTAGGTACAATGATATGACATTATTCTACTCACCCTTCAACCAACGAGCATTAATAGGACATTTAAAAGTGTAAAAGCATCAACAAGGTACTTTCAACAGGCCACAACAAAGCGTGATTTTTTTTCCACAGCAATAACGGACGGGTTAAATATAACTATAGTGATATACATCTATATTATTTACTATATTATGTTATTTTCAAAAACCATTTCACAGATGTAGAATGCCAGTCACTTCCTGTTTCAGTATGCGCCACTGTAATATGACAAAGTGAAAGTGACATGTGAAAGCCAAGTATGGTAACCTATACTTGCAATTTGTTCTCTGCATTTAACCCATTGAAGTTAGTACACACACATCCGGAGCTGTGGCTCCTGGGGAGCAACTGGGGGCTATGTGCCTTGCTCAAGGGCACCTCAGTCATTTCCTGCCAGTATTGAGAATTGAACCCGTAACCTTCGGGTTACCAGTCTGACTCTCTAACCATTAGGCCACAACTGCCCTAAGAAGCGACACTGTCAAAGAAGTGAGACACATCCAGTGACACTGTTGAGTTCCTTGTGTATCTCACTGTGATATACTCCCTGTGTCCTCTTCAACCCCTGCATTCAGCAGCTGTTGATGGCATCTCAATTATACACATCTCTTATTGCTTTTTAATACAGCCTGTCCTTGGTTATCATACTTATTCTAGGCACATTGCAGTACTGCGGAGCAATTCATCTAAAGAGGAGGAGGTGGGTCAAGTGCCTTCCGCTGTCAGGTATGATTTATGTAAAATCCTGTTTAATATGAACGAAGCGCTCTGGAGGAGTCAGTCTCATGCTGTCCTTAGACCCACACTGTGCAGAGACGTCCGTTGAATGGGCCTTGATATCGGGGACCAATGTGATCTCTGCCATTTTACCATGTGTTTTGTTATTAAAGGCTCAGGGCTCTCCAGGTGGCTGTTAATGTTGAAAAAAGCCACAGCCACTTTACCTGAATGATGCAAAATTATGGAGTGGCTTTGACTTGTGTAACAGTAATGTGATGTGATAATGAAAGACAAGAGGAATGCAAAAACACACTAATAACCATGCTCTTTTGCAAGTTAATAACAATAATTAAACTCATGGCAATTCATATTTATTTTACATTTGGTGGATAATTCATATGAATTTATACAATCTCATTCTGACATTTTTGTATTGGCCTCTTACGCCCACTGACTGTTGGTTATGTTTAGGGATTTTTGTATGTTTCACATCAAAACGAAATTCCTCTGAGAATGACTTGTCTAACAATTTCCTTCCTGATTTTTTTTTTTTTTTTTTTTTTTATATATAAATGAGCTAGATGTTCAGCTGGTCTCTTACTGGTTAGTCTGGACCACTTTGGCCAGGCTAAGAGACCTGATAAACCAGTTTAAACCAGCTGGGACCAGCAAACCTCTTTAGGCTGTTTTTTTTTTTTCTTTTTTTCCATTAAGGTTTTCACGCTACTCTGTTAAAATTGCTTAAACCAGTCTTAGGTGAAGTAGGTTAGTTTGACAGAGATTTTGGGTTTTTGTCAGTTTTTCACCCTGGGAGACCAGAATAAACATGATGATGGTCATGATTAAATATTTCTTTTTTTCTTTTTTTTCCCAGGGTTTTCACGCTAACCTGCTGAAATTGGCCAACACTAGTTTTCTGGTTTACCAGGCTGGGGTGCATTTCCTGAAACCAACTATGGTCGCAACTTCCGTTGTTGCCAACACAATTCTACAGAACTTGCGATCATAGTTGGCTAACAATGCTTTTGGGAAATGCACCCCTGGCCAGGCTAGTCTAGTTTGTTGATTTGAGATGGGCTTTTGAACATATCAGGCTATAAAGCCAGCTGGTTGATTAGCATAGCCAGCTAAGCATCAGCTTAGCTCGGCTGGGAGACCAGTACAAACCAGCTAAGACCATAATTCCACCTAAGGCTGGTTTAAGCTGGCTTTTTTAGCAGGGTTTTATGCTAGGCATATTTCAGGGCTCCATTTTGCTTTCAGTCTTTGTCATATGTGGATCTTAAGCATTAATATAGTGAGACAGATGTTCTCCTGTGGCTCTCTGGTGAGTTAACAATTACCAAGAAAATGATGGATTGATTTACATGGCAAGTGAAACATATGAGGCTGTGCTTAGTGAAGACAAGAGGTCAATTCATTCTCACTCTCACTAGTTTATGGCTTGCAGACGAAATGGACTCTTTTGGACGAGACTTATCATGTTTTAGGATCATTTGCATGCTGGAGGAAGAGTATGAGGTGTAATTTATAGTGAGGAATGAGTGCGCAATCATCACTTTCTCGCTTACAAACGAGGTTGTTCCTGTGTGCACCGGCAGCACTTAAACCCTGTCAGCATTTGATTTCCCTCTGGCTAGCGTGCTTATGCTACAACCATTGTTGTTCTTACACCCATAAACTTCCTCTTTAGGCCCTCAGTGCTCATCTGTTTGTACCACAAGCCAACAATATGTCCAGCAGAATGGGGAATTGTGCATCTAGAAAGCTTGGATGGAAATTTATGGGGCAATTTGCCGGTTATTTGCTACGGCACAAAGGACTGGAGTTGATGGAGTTCTGTCGGTGGGGAGTTGATGGGGCCAGCTGTTCTTCCCAACCACTGTCTATGCATGCTGAGGAACTCTGGTTTAAAGTGGCAGGCCTGAAGGCTGAGGATGATGCCCTGGTATAAGATCAATGGGTTGTAACATAAGAACCCACAGTTTCTCCTAGGGGTGAGTCATCGTGGTTGATTAATAAGTCTGACAATCATCCAGTTGAGAAGTATTATACTTGTATATTAAAATATATAAATATATTTCTGTCAGGACCACAATAGTCAAAGATGATTGACATTTAGCATACAGTTTGGATTCGCGGTATGATTCTGGCAAGAATTCCCTGCCCATCCATGCAGCCTAGCATGGATAAGAGTAGGGAGAGCAGTGATAACCCCCATAGGGTAAACAGAACATACCCAACTTAAATGTATTGGAAATATCATTAATGTTCAATGATTTCATGTACAACATAATTCTCGAAATTAGTCTGATTTGAAGGGGAATCAGAAGGCCAAATCCTGACTGAATGAGAGGAGGAGCTGGGGATGGAGGAGGGTAATTAGCTCCTGAGCAGGGATGATGTGATAGCGTCGTATTCCTATGGAGATGTAGATCAGTCAGCTGATGCGAGCTTGACTGACTTGACTTGCCAGAACTAACGCTACACTTGATTTAAAAAAAAAAAATAATTGTACTACCATTCAAACGATTGGGATCAGTAAGATTTTTCTTTTTTTTTTTTTGAAAGAAATTAATACTGTTGGTAATACAAATATGATACAAATATGAAGTAATAATGAAGCCTGGGTGAGCATAAGAGTTCTTAAAAGAAAAAAGAAAAAAAACATCCGCCGCAAAACCCCCAAAAATCTCTCAACCCCAAACTTTTGAACATAATATATATTTTATATTTATACAATAGAAAATTGTATTGCTTTTATTATTTTTTTGTATAAGTATTTGTTTCTTTTTTTTTTTTTGTAAGAAATGTATTATAAACTTATTTTATAGACACTACATTGGATGTTATCTTTGATATTCACATCAAAGTGCAGTACATTTGATAAACATGTATTGGATCCCCATGCTATGGTTGTGTCTCTAAGTTAAGATCTGTGTCTTCACATCTTACCCATTCCCCTTTCAGGCAACACACCAGCTAGTTTTGTTTAAAAAATTCAGCATCATTCCCCCAGGAGACTTAGTTGTTTCTGTTTCCATCTGATGTCCTCAAACCTCACGTCTCGCCTTACTTGTGAAACCACGTTGCAGCCTGAAGGCATCTGAACCCTAACCTCGATGCCAGCCCTCTGGCTACTGTGTGTCTGCACAACGTGCTTTGGCATCTTCAGTCTGAGCCATCTTCCTACAAGAGAAACAAAACACTGAAGACTGGCGAAGTTCAGCAGCCTGCTAGTCTTTCATTCTTTCCTGCAGCAAGAGGAGAACTATAACCCTGCATAATCGACATGCACTAGCCATGAACTCTAGCTGAGCTCCAAACGTAAGCCAGCATTCAACAAAGCGGAG
The DNA here is from genome assembly GCA_037950675.1 of Hypophthalmichthys molitrix. NCBI lineage: Eukaryota > Metazoa > Chordata > Actinopteri > Cypriniformes > Xenocyprididae > Hypophthalmichthys > Hypophthalmichthys molitrix. The sequence goes on from CM075506.1 coordinate 15,263,515, forward strand.
ACACAACAGCGCAGTTAGCCGGGATCAGTTCTGCTCTGCTTTCTGTCTTTTTCATGCATTCAGCCAGACCAGCCATGTAGAAATCTGCTCTGTGTTTTTGGCCAAACACACAAAAATAGTATCACTTGAATTTACATTTTAAGTCTTAGGGGCAAATTCACAGTTCACAGTGCCACTTTTGCATGAGGTATTTCAGCACACAAAATATGAATCAATAGCCTGCGCTATTGAAGATCTGTGGTATGAGGCTAGTAGAGTTTTACTCAAGGCAGTTTAGGATATTTCTTAAGCCCATTTGAATGCTTTACATTCTCACCAACAGACCTTCTTTGTTTTATTCACATTTTTTGACTGTTTAAACATCCAATTTACATTCCAATTATCTTCCTTTGCTCTTTTTCCTCTGGTACCAAGCAACAAAGTCCCTCCTAATCACGTTTTCACCTTTGTGCCCTCTGAATAAATTTTCTTTCATGTTTTTTTTTTTTAATGAAGGAAGTGTTTTCGTCCGAGCCGCACCTGTTGAATCTGATGCGGAATGACTGACATCTGCCTGGTCTGTTTCACATATGCGTTCTTGCTGCAGTTGGAGATGAACACCCTCATTTAAATTCAGTACAATCAGTTTTCATGAGCTTCAGCAGTGTTAAACCCACGGCTACATTCTGACAACTTACCCATTTTAAAACCCCATTTTTGGAATTTTTCAGTTGATATTGGATATACGTATCAGTTAAAATTATATTTATATATATTAATTTGATTATATTTTATTATACATTAGGGTTGGACATTGACACAAATTTCACAATTTAATTTGATTTTAATTCACAAACTTGTGATTTGATTCCAATTCAATTCAAAATCGATTAAATTGGGGCCTATCGGGTATAGTATATGGCAAAAAAAAAAAAAAAAATCTCTCAGCTAATGCTGTAAACTCTACAGGGACTGTAGCATCACTATAATATTAAAGGCTACAATTAACTGATTTGTAGGCTGCTTTTAAGTTACATTTAGGGAAGTTTTTATAATAATAACATTATAATAAATTTTAATGACATGATTATGTTTCTACATGATTATGTTTTTTGGACATTGAATGGCTTTTCTGAGGTAAATGTAACATAACCTGACATTGTTTACAAGCTGTTTTATTGACATCTTTCTGCAGTTGAAACACTGATTGAACGATTACACTGATTTCGGTAAGCTGTACTGCATCTTTCAACATGCCTTCTTATGTTCATTTGTGTTTATTTTATTTTGTAACTAGCAATAAAGCAGAAGAGATGATCAGTTTACAAGCGTTAAGCTATATGATCTGTCGCACCACATTAAAGAGCGCCAAAATGGTATTTAATGTTCGAATTCCATAATAAAATTGACAGAATTTGAAAGCTGAAATGTTTCCTATCAGAAGTAACAAAGCACAACGCTTATTGTGATTTATTAGATGGGAGGCGCTACAAAGTTTTCTTCATTCATCAACTGAAAACAGCATAGACTGAAAGATTGATTCTTGGAATTTAAGAATCAATAACGGTTCTTTAAAATTACCCAGCCCTATTGTACATGATCATTTGCCATATTTTTACATTTAGATCATCTTTTCTGTCAACTAACACTCACTTAATATGTTAAATGTAATCTTTAGCAAATCTCATAATGAATATCCATTATTTCATACATTGTGATGCCTAAATTCACTAGCTTTTAAAATGATTCATTTTAGTTTTTAATGTTTTATTATTAAGACATTTAGACAAAATAATACAGAATTTCGCAGTTATTGGCCATAATATGAAAATATTTTTTGGCTTATTGATATTAAACAATATTTTAACACAGGTGTATCCCTAATATATGCAGTAATATAAAGTCCAGTGTTTGAATATTCGCTGTGAAGCATTGCAGATATCTGAGACACTTGGTTATTGATTTCTACATTAATTTTAGAAATGTTGAGCTGATCTACTCTTAACCTCTGATGAGCAATCATTAAAAGTTCAACATCACCTGCTTGAGTTACATGAAAGTCTCTGCCTGTGCTGCTAAGACATTTGCACAGCAGTAAAAACAACATAAAGAGTGCTGTAGAAAATCTCCTTAAATTTGAAGTAAAACAGCACTGGAGGAGTTATGGTGAAGAGGGATTGCAATCTACCACACTCCTCTACATTCCTTGAAGTGGGTGGCAGTTCTCTGAAGTGGCAGCAGGGTCTCAGAGGAGCAGGAGGTTTAACCCATTTTTGTTCTTCAGCTACCAGTCGATCCAGACAGCGCATGTGTTTGTCTGTACTCATAGACATTCAAAAATTTTAATGGCATTGTGTTTTGCTGCTGCTGTAAATAAGACCACTGTTTTTTTTTTGTTATTTTTGTTGTTGTTTTTTGCACCACTGTGCACAGCTTGGGCCATGAAAAAAAAATTTAAACCCAGTTTTGATGGAGGATGGTACTGCTCCTATTTGTGAAACCTGTAATGCAGTCTTTCCTAGAAACTGACAGAAGTTAGCTAGAAGTTAGCAAGCTACAAGCTTGTTTTGGCACATTCCACTGAGAGGAAGTCATAATAATGTGATTCATAGTGAAATATTAGTATGCAGTATAATGTACATACACTGCCGTTCGATGTTTGTGCTCCGTAAGATTTTTTTGGGGAAAGAAATTAAAACTTTTATACACGAAAGACACATTAAATTGATCAAAAGTAACAGTAACAAATTTATAATGTTACAAAAGATTTCTGTTTCAAATAAATGTGACGAGTGACACCTGTGCAGCACACCGGTCTCAAGAGGGAGCCACAGATGTGGGGCATTTATGTTGCTGTTTACTTAATGTTTGTGTGCGGCAGTCGGCTGAAAAGTGGGTCCTGTCCATTTTGTTTTTTGTTTTAAAATTTATTTTGATTAAAAAATATATTAAAAGTTCCCACCTCCTCCTTCCCCACATAATATAAATGGTGTTACACATGGTTTACACAAAAATATGAAGCAGCACAACTGTTTTCAACATTGATAATAAAAAGAAATGTTTCTTGAGTACCTGAACAGTTCTGTTCTGTCATTGGTTCCCTTGTCCTTTTGTCACTTGCCCATTGGCTGCTGTTGTCATGCATTCCCCAAGTTCATGTAATTAAGCCCTCATGTTACCATTGTTCTCTTGTCTAGCTTTGTTAGTGTAACCTGCTGTTTGGTGGGTGTTAGTAACAGCGGACTACTGTTACAGCACAAAATCAGCAAATTATGTTGATTTCTGAAGGATCACGTGACAGCTTTGACATCACAGGAATAAATTACATTTTAAAATATATTCAAATAGAAAACCGGCATTTTAAATTGTAATAATATTCCACAATGTTACATTACAATATTTACAATATTACACAATAAAACGTTCTGCTCATTATAAACAAAGTCATGGTTTGTTTTAATAGCATCCTAGATTATATGTTTGTTTGGAGCATTTTGTTTTGAGCACAGTGTATTGGAGAGGTCGCAAAGAAACTTTTGTTAAAAGATGAACCAGCCAACTGTGTAGCAGCTGCTTCACAAACTGTAAGTAAATGATTTCATAATGCTTTGTCTTTAAATGGTGGTTTTATATGAGTAATGTTTTCAAAACACTTGCGTGCAATAGCGAGTGGCCATTGATACTGTTTCATTGGAAGTTAGCCAATCATAAAAGTGGCCGTTTACTGTCAAGCCTTAAAGGAGCGGCCCCTTAAAAACAGTTCATTTCAGACGGAGGGTCAGAATGAAGGTTGAAAATAATTGTTTTTCCGCATATATACACATACATACATACATACATACATACATATATGACCCCATGATCCCTTTAAAAAACACCAGCGTGTACTGCGTTCATGGAATGAACCTATTATCAAATGCTACTCTGAAGTACTGTTTACCCGTTCAATTACTGTAGAAATAATTGTAGACAGCGAGAGTTGGGCAAATATTTCTTTCAAACTGTATTTTACAAGAACAGCAAGTAACTAACAACAGCTGAGTTGGTAGGTAATTAAACAGGCTAATATGAGTGCAGTGGTATTAAATTTGAGTCACTGTGAAGACAGTTTAAAGTGTTTATCTGGGATGTCTATATTTGATTTATTTTCTTACACAGTGAAAAATTGCACTTGTAAGTACCTTTAATATACAAAGCTTACTCTGTGTACCTGACCTCATTACTGCTGATGACAGGTTTAATTGTAGTTCTTTCATGGCTTGTACAGTATACAACTGTATAAGATCAAGGCCTGTAATGACTTTCATATTAACAATATGAAATGGCAATAACCTAGGTTCAAAATGATATCATAATTACTGTTACAATTGAAGTTTATATTTCAGTGGTATAATATGTCATTCGTCTTTGCTGTTTTGGTTTCAGAGCTCTGCACTTGCTTTAACCCTTGAACGTTTCACCCCTATCAAAAGCTTGTATATGTGAGGATTGGGACTCATTTTTGGATTACCAGGAAAGAAATAACAAAGAACACAAAACTCAGCATGTTTAATCTCCGTGCTCATTTCCTGTATAGTATTGCAGCTTAATTAGTATGCCACATCGTCAGCTTACAAAACTCCAGCAACAATACCTGTGAAATTCAATTTCCCTGCAGCTGGGTCTCTGGCTCATTTTAGCATCCTGTCATTCTGGCCAGCGCACTCTTCACTCTGATGCTTTTGTTCAGGGAATTTATTGTAATTACCATATCATATTGAAGTTAACACAGTTTTCTCCATGTTCATTTGTACAGACAGCCGTCATCTGAAGGGTGAATGTAAGTGCTTATGAGATGTGCTCCTCTACAGTTAGTGTGACCTCGTTAGGCCCTGCTGGTAGATTCCTGTAATTACACTTTCCACCACCATGTTTACTCATTTGGCCAGAGAAAAACTGGTCCCCCCACTCAGCCTGGCTTCTCCCAAGGTTTTTTTTTTCCTCCAGATTCTGTCACTTGATGGGGTTCCTTGCCACTGTTGCCTTTGACTTGCTTAGTTGGGGACACTTAATATTCAACAATATTGTTGACTTGACCATCCATCCATCCATCAATCAATCACCTCTTGTAATTCTATTATAGGTTGGGAACCAACGATGGTTCAGATTTTTCTCTGGTAGGTCTTCAATAAGTTTTGAGACATGGGGGAGGAGAACATTTCAATGCTGAGTCATGTCTGGTATTTCCATAAAGTGTGTTCTGTATAACCACACAGTGAGTGAGTTTCATGCTGCAGTGATGATGGCTACACTTGGCACAGCACTTTGCAGAGAACACACTTTTACCCCTTCCACCTGCCGTAATCACTACAGTCACAATGATTGCTTTCGAACAGGTCTCAATGATGAATGAGCGGTTTTGTTTTGCTTGTTTGTGCAGCTTGGAGTTTGATGGCACTAGTTTTGTTTACTGCTTCAAGTAGCGAGTGCCACCTTAAATCACAGACAATCCCACAATGCAATGGTAATGCATTACTATACTGTTTTGCAGTTTTTCTAAGTGTAACAAGAGCCTTTTTATACTAAAGTATTGCTGTTAAGTTGGCCAATTTATGGCCATTCTGCAACATTTACCTCTTTATTCACAGGATTTTCTGATAAGCTGCATTTATTTGCACAGTGCAGTGCTAAAAATCATACTCATTATTTTTGTCTTGTTTTACAGTACAAATATCTAAACACCCTTAAAACAAGACACATCTGCTTGAGAAGCAAAATTGCATACAACAATTTTAATTGTTTTCAAAGAATAAATCTTGAATTGTTTATTTTTCTTACCCTATTGGCATTTTTTCCCATTTAAGCATAAACCTAGAATGCAAACTAAAAGCAAACTAGACTGCTTACGAGAGAGAGAGAGAACGATGTGCAAATGGAGTAAGAAAAACAAACCTAATTCAAGATATATTCTCTCATACACAATTTACCTTGTGTTAAAGGATGTTTAGATATTTATACAGGACAAAGCTAAGTTACCAAGTGAAGTATAAATGTCATACAAAAACCGTAACTTCTCAGACTGCAAACAAACAAACAAACACACACACACACACTCACACACACACAGGTTTGTTTTTGTGAATTGTGGGGATATTCCATAGGCGTAATGCTTTTTATACTGTACAAACCGTATTTTCTATCTCCCTACCCCTACATACACACACACACACACACACACACAGGTTTGTTTTGCTATCAAAGTGAGGACATTCCATAGGCGTAATGGTTTTTATACTGTACAAACTGTACATTCTATCCCCCTACACTACCCCTACCCCTAAACCTACCCTAAACCTATTGAATTGAGTGGTTTAGTCCAAATTTTCTGCTTTATATGATAAACAGATTTAATTTATGTCTTTATTGTGTGCACACGCATATGCACACACGCACATGCACACACATTTGTTTACAGTCTGAGAAGTTGGATTTGTAAAGATGTATTCCTCCCCCTCTGTTTCATCCTCTCTCTCCAATCTAAACTATCCTCCTTCTTTCCAGACCTCCATTTATCACATTCTTGATAATACAGGGGCTTCTGGGAAAGCTGCATTTACCCGCTGATATAAATCAGCTTTGGGGCATTAATTCACAATCAGCATATGTTAGTGCACTTTAGAGGAATTAAAGCAATGGAGAAAACACACATAGAGGGTCTGTCCTATAAACACTGTTTCCTGAAAAATGTATCCATAAATATAACAGGATGCCACCATTGCCTACTAGGAAATCACTTAGTTTACATATTAAAGGACATTAAAGGTGATATATTTGTTTAAGGGGCAAATAAGGCCTTTCAACCAAAAGCATGGAGGCATGGATGTTTTCGTAAAGCATATAGTTAAGAGAAACAACAAATTAAACGCTATAAGCTCACAGGCCTCGTATTTACTGTAGTAACTTGTGTGTAATACTTATCTCTGTCTCCAGTGCATTTATCCAGTGTTTAGTTTTTATGCTTTAGTGTCTGAACTACACTGTAATAAAATAATTTTCTAAGTTGTAAATAAAACGGATTATTGGAGTATGTTTTACAAGAAAATACTATTTCAGTCTTTCTACTTCAAAATTTGACGTTTAAAGGGTTAGTTCACCCAAAAATGAAAATTTGTCATTATTTACTCACCCTCATGTCGTTCCACACCTGTAAGACTTTTGTTCATCTTCGCAACACAAATGAAGATCTTTTTGTTAAAATCTGAGAGCTTTCTGTCCCTCCATAGACAGCTACGCAACTACCACTTTGATGCCTCAAAAAGTTCATAAAGAGATTGTAAAACTAATCCATTTGAATTGAGTGGTTTAGTCCAAATATATCTTCATTTGTGTTCCGAAGATGAACGAAAGTTTTCTGTGTTTTGTTTTGTTTAAAAGTTTTGTGGTTTGAAACAACATGAGGGTGAGTAATTAATGACAGAATTAACCTTTTAATTCAATGTTTAATACTTGACTTTTCTTTGTAATTATTTGTGAAACTTATTAGCATTTTCTGAGTGAAATTTGTTTCTACACCAAATTTTTTCAGTGTACTGTTTTAAGTAAGAAAAAATTTATTGAGATATTGCTTTAATTTAAATGTGCAGTATAATTGCCTTGATAGGCATACATTTTCTATTAGCTTAGTTGTTTATTTAATTTAACTCACCTTTTAGTTTCACCCTTCCAGGGCAGGACACTCACTAGAGAGGGTTGAGTGGGTCGCTGAGGCTGCTTCTGTCTGTTACCAGATATTAATGTGTGCAATTTGGATGTGTACATCACAGGAGAGCAGCAGGCAGAGAAAAGTTGCTTTTATGGCCCAGGCTTTGCTCAGCACAAGCAAACACCCCCAGGATTTCTGTGCATGCCACATAATTGCAGCATTAAGAGCCGGTCAGGCCCGGTGGCTCATTAGGCCTGCTGTAGAGACAGCCGTAGGGGCCTTCGGGAGTCAGGATGGCGCCTAGCATCAGCATGGCAGCCATGGGGGTTGGGCAGCGGGAACAGGTGGATGGTGCAACGCAAAGAGGCCTCTTTCATTCTGAACCCCACCAGAGGAGCGGGAAGCTCATCTCTGCAGTTTCTCATTAGTTAGCTACGAAGGCAATGCTAACTCAGCCCAATGTCATCCGCCAACTCACCGCTGCCACAGATCCTTTGCTGAATGATCGACCGCATTCATATATGCATGGTGAAGCGAGAGCCGCTAAAACAAACCTCGCCCTGAGGATTGTGGGATATTGTGCTGTGAAACATGCCGCAGCCGTTATGTGGAAACTTTGCGCATTGGAATGTATATTAAAGGGTGGGTGGGATTGTGTGTGTGTATGTATATATATATATATATATATATATATATATATATATGGAAACTAATAAAATGGCAAAAGCACATAACATAATTACTAACAATTAAACTAAAATTAACATAAAAATTTAAATAAAATTTAATTCAACATGTATTTTTTAATTAAAAATATTTTTAAAATATATACTTATATATTATATAGATGATTATATGGGTATGTATGTATGTATATATATATATATATATATATATATATATATGTTTATCATGCTCATTTTGTCATCATTTGCTATATCAAGCAAAGTAAACCATCAGATTGAAGGGTGATTCTCTCAAAACTGTATTTTCTGCAAGCTTTTTTTTTTTAAAGGTAACTCCAAAAAAGGACACTTGGAGACTCTAAAAAGAAAACCAAACCAAATGATATAAGAAGTCCATATAATTAATAAATTTATGCACACCAAAGCACCCATGAAAAAAATCATTACAGAAAAAAACTTTTCAGAATTCACATTGTATATTATGTGTACATTGCAACAGCAAAATGCTTGTTTACATTTTAGACAAGTCAAGACAAGTCCGGCTAACTGTATGACTCAGTTTGGCAGTACATCCCTGTCATCTCTGATGTAACCAGCCTGGTTTTCTTTACATTAGCGCTGTTTGAATGAATTCGCTTACTGGATTGGACTGAAAACTTTCCTAGAGTGCAGCAGCTTAAAATAATCTGATCGCAAACAGAAAATCGGGTTAAAGGGTTTGAATAGAAATTTCAGTAATTCATTTGCGTTATTTGCGTTAAATTATACGTTAACGTGTGTGTGCATAAGACAAGCTGGACTTGTCTTGACTTGTCTAAAATGTATGTATATATATATATATATATATATATATATATATATATATATATATATATATATATATTATATATAGTCAGTTGTTATTTTATATTCTCTGACAAGTGCTCTTCAGTTGTTTGCTTTATATTCTCTGTAGTGCTCTGTTTTAAAACAGTGCTGGACTAATAGTCCCACCCTGAATTCAGACTTGACAAATACTCCTACTCCTGCAGTCCATCTTCTTACCAAGTATCCTGTCTATAATTTTCCAGCAAACCCAAAAACCTTAATTAGCTGTTTTAGGAGTGTTTGATTAGAGCTGGTACTAAAGTAAGCAGGAGGGTGGACCTCTAGGAGCAGAACTGAGCACCCCTGCCGTCCCTGCAATTGATCGCAGTGCTGTTTGTGAGCTTACGAACATCACATAAGCAAATTCCACCAGGCCTGGTCATGTGGAAGTAAATAAAACTGCTGTGGTGCAGTCACCCTTTTAATGAGCCTATCTTTGTAGAAACACTAATGTGTGCTTATAAAGACAAAAAAGACTTTTTCTCGTGACATTTTTTTAGACATTTTGCTAGACAGTGTTATGCATCGGTTTTGTGTTTATAGCTTGTAAATATCAATATCAGCTCCTAAATGAAAACTAGAAAGAGATGTTTATACATCGTGCTCGCTTTGGTATACCTTCATTTCTCTTTCTGTTGTCTGAAACGCTGTCATTCGCTTATATATGTGGCAGCTTGCTGAGGATCCCACTGGTGTTTTTCTATACATTTGGCCCACAGATCAAAACACCAATCAATGGACAACTGTAGGTGTGGATGCTGGAATTCATTATGGAGATTTTAAAAGTATTCTCTCCGCTCATTATAAAATTGACCTGTTGTTTCTTCTTAATCTTATTATGCTGAAACTTACAATGGCACACTCTTTCTGAAAAGAAAAAGAAGAATATTTTGATTTGGTTAATTTAAACCTGAACTTCAAATGAAGTTTTAAAACTTTCTTTGTCTTAAAGGCCATTATGCAGGTAGTTTGTGCACTATAAAAGTAATTGGATTGATTAGGATCATATGTATCATAAGTGTTCATTTTTTTCTTTTTTCTATTTCTTCCTCATTAGTGATTTTATTTTATACAGTGCTCAGTATAAATGAGTACACCCCCTTTGAAAAGTAACATTTTAAATATCTCCATGAACACAAAAACAATTTCCAAAATGTTGACAAGACTAAGTTTAATATAACATCTGTTTAACTTATAACATAAAAGTAAGGTTAATAATATAACTTAGATTACACATTTATCAGTTTTACTCAAATTAGGGTGATGCAAAAATGAGTATACCCCACAACAAAAACTACTACATGTAGTACTTTGTATGGCCTCCATGATTTTTAATGACAGCACCAAGTCTTCTAGGCATGGAATGAACAAGTTGGTGACATTTTTCAACATCTATCTTTTTCCATTCTTCAAGAATGACCTCTTTTAGAGACTGGATGCTCAATGGAGAGTAATGCTCAATTTGTCTCTTCAGAATTCCCCATAGGTGTTCAATTGGGTTCAGATCAGGAGCCACTGAATCACTTTCACCCTGTTCTTCAGAAATCCAACAGTGGCCTTAGATGTGTTTAGGATCATTGTCATGTTGGAAAAGTGCACGACGACCAAGGTCACGGAGTGATGGCAGCATCTTCTCTTTCAGTATAGAGCAGTACATCTGTGAATTCATGATGCCATCAATGAAATGCAGCTCCCCGACACCAGCAGCACTCATGCAGCCCCACATAAGGACACTGCCACCACCATGTTTCACTGTAGGCACCATGCATTTTTCTTTGTATTCCTCACCTTTATGAAGCCATACATTTTTGAAGCCATCAGTTCCAAAAACATTTATCTTGGTCTCATCACTCCAGAGTATAGAGTCCCAGTAGTCTTCATCTTTGTCAGCATGGGCCCTGGCAAACTCTAGGCGGGCTTTTTTTGTGCCTGGGCTTTAGGAGAGACTTCTTTCTTGGACGGCACCCATGCATGCCATTCCTCTGCAGTGTACGCCGTATTGTGTCACAGGAAATAGTCACCCCAGTTTGGCTTTCTACTTCTTTAGATAACTGCAGTGAACTTGCATGCCGATTTTCTTCAACCCTTCTCATCAGAAGATGCTCCTGTCGAGGTGTTAACTTCCGTGGACGTCCCTGTGAGCAGGTTAAAGTTCCATCCTTTTAAATTTTTGTATCACTTTTGCTACAGTATTCTGACTGATAAGTAAAGCTTTGCTGATCTTCTTGTAGCCTTCACCTTTCTGGTGTAAAGACATTAGCAATTACAGTTTGGCAGTCTTTTTTTTTTTTATAATCACTGCATAAAGTACCTTTATAGTTGCATTATGGTATTGTGCATATGTATGATATGTTCAAGTCTTCCAGGGAAGTTTGTATTTACAAGTTGGCAGGGCGGAACTATGACATCATGTGCGTTTAAATCCTGATTGGAGCAAGATGGTAAGTTGAAGTAAGTTGAAGTTAGCAGTGCTTCAAAACAGCAGTGCGGATCACAGCACAAGCACTCAGGATTTTTGTGGTAATGATATTTCAGCACTATATCCTCTAGTAGTTTTATCTAAAGCCAAACGCGCTTCATTCAAGCCCTTTCAGCTCTGTGCGCGTTATCTTTCTCCAGACTCGCGCCACATTAACGGTGCATGTCCACTGGCGCGGAGCAGAGCGAGTGTTGGTAATTCCTTCCAATGGAGGTTGAGATGGACTTTTTGGTGATGTTCTTGTGCGTTCAACTCGTAAATATGATTTTTATGACATGACTTGAACGCAGCAATTTTTACAATTATTAAAGTACTTTCACACTATGGAAGCTTGTTTCTGCCACCAAATAAAAAATAAAAAAGGAATTGTGAAGTGTGAGAGACCTGCGTGATATAAACTATTGCGAGTTATTTTCTTACAGAATTGTAAGGTATAAACTGTGAGACTAAAATTCTTTTTTCCTCAGAACTGGACTTTATAACTCGCAATTGCAAGTTTATATCTCACAATTCTGACATTATAACTTGCAATTGAGAGTTTATATGAGAAAAAAAATCAGAATTGCAAGAAGTCGCAATTATCGTTTACATTTTTTTATTCTGTGGTGGAAACAAGCTTCCGTATTCACACAGAGGGTTGTGCAATGTATAAAATATTTGGGGGTTTATTTTCCAGCAAAAATAACTATAAATACTGTGATATAAACAGTTACCATGATACCCATTGTAATTTATCGTAAGGTGCAAGATTTAAGCATGTGATAAAAACATCTAGCAGATAGAGATGCCTTTATCGAAGGAGTGATTTTTGGACTTGTCGAGGGACTCTTCAAGATGGAGTGCTACACTTAAATGCAGTTAAAAACCCTGTTATTACAGGTGCTGCATTAGAGCCCTGTCAGGCTTAAATGAGGGTCCTGCCCCATGATGGGAGGCAGTGGAGAGAGGGACGAGGGAACAGGGGCACTGAACCCATGCATCTCTCACTGTGGAGATGGCTATCGATTTACCGGTTTTTCCCCCAGTCGGTCCCCGTGTCATTTGTGGTTAGTCTCTCACATAGGCAGCCTGCCTAGGTAACGGCAAAGCAGTAGAGAGGATGAGCAGATCCTGCACTGAATAATGCTGCTTCTGTCTGCCACATGTCTGCTCCTTTTAGTCAAGTCACTAATGCATTTGTTTATTCAGAGATGGTGAACTTGGTTGACTAGCTACTTATTAATCAAGGAATAGGAAATCTGACAGATATTCAACTAAAGAATAGACTAAATAACTATGCCACAAAATTATCATATTCTTCCTTGAAACGTATTATGCACAATAATGGGAACATTGCTCACAGCAGGTGATATGAAGTCTGACAGTAATTGTCTTGAAATGTATTGTTGAAGTTGATTATTTAAAAAAAAATGTGTTGCTGTGGTTATGCTTTAAAGAATTGTAAATTGATTTTAGAGACCGTCTTTGTGATCTTACAAATGTTGCATCATATGAGGTATTTTGAAATTCAACCACTCACCACTTTGCAGATAATTTTAATTGTCAGTCAACATACATCTATGCATGATGTTTTTAATAACTTAATAAATTAGAAAATCGTATTATATTAATAATAATAGTTCTAGTTATTTTAAAAGTACGTTTCTTTTAAAGTCTTTTAAAAGTAAAAGTCTTTTAGATTTTAATCTTATCATTATTAATTTAAATATCTAATTGTATGATATAAATATTAAAAATAGTACCTTACATAATTATTTTTATTTTTTTCTATACATTATGTTTTCAGTGGTAATATAAAGTCTTGTATCTTAGAAAATTCAGTTCTACACACTTATTTTGAGACACAACTTTAATGGAGTGCACCTTTCATATTTAAACTCTTTTCTTTTCCATTAAAGTCAGATATCTGTGAATACAGCCTTGTCCTTTATTGCAATACCTCGGCGGTGTGACTTTTTAAAGGGACTTGAAACACTGGAGTATCAGATCCTACTACTAATGAAAAGCATATTTGAGAGTGCATTTCATTTGCTTACCCAAAAGATCAAATCTCCAATAACTGGAGCAGAGACTTCTAAAGGCTTGTACTGGAGTGTTATTATGATGTTGCGAAGCTTCAGTGTGATTTGTTGGGGATATGAATATGAATACATGTCCTTAGCGACCTTAGATAAAGGATTCTTTGCTCTGCCTCGCTGTCATTGGCCTTCTATCAGAGCGGAGTTAGGCACCTAATGTTCTCCACTTCTTTGGCCGGGAGCCTGCAGAAGGGTCGACAGGTAATTTTTTGTGTTGAGAAGAGTTCTGTCTTTTGTCACTAGTGTTAATGTAGTTGTCGATTTCTTCCTAGTCATTTAAATAGGATGCTATTTTTTTGCCATGTCAGCACAAGCTAAGCACCATCAGTCTGGCTAGAAGCCTCTACAAAGTACTAGTAAGGATCTGGGCCCGTATTTATCAAGCTTCTCAAAGTGCCATTTTAGTCTCAAGTGCTGAGAATTCATGAAATTTCCTCCTAGTTTCAAACTTAAGCATAAAAGCAAGTTATCATATTTCTTAAAGCTAAGAATCACTCTTACTCTCCGAGTTATTTAAGACAGATCGAGAGGTCTCTCAAGGCTTGTGATAGCACTGAGGAGACAGAGACGTGCGCAAATCTTTCAGGGGAGCAAGAATGTTTTTGAAATGTTTGACGACAAGGAGGTGTAAGGAACCCCCCATCGGCCCAAAAACAGAATCCGACGGCCTGGGCGAAGGTTAACGCGTGTATGTCTTTTCAGCACCTCTGTGAAGTTCACTTAATTTCACTCGTTTAATCTGACTCCAATTTCAAATGATTATTACTCTTAGGTTGTGTTTCCAGTTAGAAATTAATCATTCGTTATGTATTAATTTAGATATTTGATTATTCTGGGTATCCCATATTTTCAATTATTCGTTCATTACGGACCCACCATCGCTTAGAGACTTTCACATCGGCCGACTGCGTTCTCACGGACATAAATTCGCCAGTTTATGATTCTTAGTCAGAGGGTGCAGAGTTTACTAATGCATTTGAGTCGAACCGCCACATGCTTGTTCATACAAAAATACAGTTTCCTTAGTCACGATACTGCAACTTGCTAAGCCAATAACAGACAAACTAAAAAAGTCCCATGATGTGCCCCTATGCTCCTTTCATGGGGCTCTCTAGTTTGACCTGTCCTGACGCAGATTTACGGAAATGACGGACTTTAGTAATCTACTAGTCATAATGATTTCAGAAGAATCCAGAGTAAATCAAATATAACATTTTATTTTGTCAAGTAAAATGTATCATGTCAATTACATAGTTGGACAATTAGAAGCCAATTCAGAAATAAATGCATAACATCAATTACTCAAAGAAATGCACATACACACAGTGATGTGTGAATGTCTTCAGACATTCAACCATCTCTGCATGGGGGTTTCTGGCGACAGAAGATCCCCCATGACTGCTTTGCACTTTACCTTATATAGGGGGGTTGCATCCTGTAGATGTTGTGAGGGCAAGGTGTTGTCCTATGCTATTTCTTTAGATCTTCTCTCCAGATGAGTTTTAGTGCTTTATTGCAGGGCACTTGATCTCAGTTTTGTCTTAGCAGGAAAATCAAGTCTTACAGAGGCATCATCTTTGTCAGCGCTGATTAATGTTGGGCTGAATTGTTTGACTAAGGGGCCATTCACATATCACTTTTGCGCGCGCAAATTCATTATTTCAAATGTAGGCACGTGGCAAGCGCACTCATAATAGAAGCAATGCAAATGTGGTTCTTCGCGCTCGTTTTGTCCAGGTGCGCCTATGCCACAGCGAGATGAAAACATCAGAACTTTTCAGAATGCTGCAAACACATCGCAGGTCATGTGACAAGAACCAACCGATCAGCTTCGGCCTTTTCGTAACAACATCGAACATCGAGTCGGTTTTTATTGCTCATCTTCATAAATATATCTAGTAGTAAAGCTAATGCAAGGGCTTGAAATCAATTAATCCTTTGCTGATACTTCCTCGTCATCGTGGAGAGCGCAGTTCATGGTTGCATAGCAACGACAGATGCCACGGGAGCACAAGCGCTTGTGGAAAAGAGGGGAAAGCGGCACGGCTGCGCTTTCCACGCATTTTTAGGCGTGATATGTGAACGGCCCCATTCAGCAAGCAGTAGCGCTTCTTCCTCGCGCCAGTTTGGGTTTCTTTTGGAATGGTGACTGATTATATCATAAAATCTAGGCAGGTCAGTTAACAGCCCACCGGTTTAAAATTTGCAATTAAAACATGGTGGAAAACATGTTTATCTTTGATTTCCAATGTGTATATCATAATGTATTCTCTTAAAAAATTCTTTATTGTCAAATGAGTGTTGAATGTAAACTCCTCTTAGGAATTTCCCCATTCAATGTGAATTTATCTGAGAATATTCTTAAATAAGGACATCTATTCAGTGATTGGTCCATGCCTATGTCGTCATCCAAAATCCCGTTTGTGGCACAGCAAAGTGTTGTGAATCATCTCTAAGACTGACACTTAAGATTTAGTCTTACACTTCTGTAACCCAGGTTACCAAGAGCCCTGTTAGTGTAAAATAGAAAAAAGGAATAAAAAAAACCATAACACTCGTGAATATGTAAATCAGTACTTTATTTTAATAACATTTGTGAAATAGAAAAAAGGTAAATGCATTAATTCAAAAAAGAGAAATAAAACTAATTTGAAAAATTATTCAAATAAAACGAATTGAAGATTGGTCCAATGAGGAAAGCGAAAAGTTAGCCCCGCCCTATGATCGGAGCTGTGCGGGAGAGAGGACGAAGCGAGAACGCGCGATGCGAGAGAGAGAAACAGCAGTTCCGACGTGGTCCTGAAAAAGAAGAAGAAACAGAATTAGAACCCATAAATTAGCAGTTGTGTCAAGAGAAATAACAGATTTTGAGAGAAAAAAATGTGAATTGAACATTGTCAGTCGATTATCACGGTTGATGCTAGTGCAAACTGTTACGGAGGAGAGAGAAACTTCCAGAGGTTGGAGTTTTGCCTGTCTGGAAACTTCATAACTAGAAAATTCGAATTCTCTTGGTAAGTGAAGTGATTAAATCCTCAATTACAGAGGTTGTTTTGTATAAATGTTCTGTAAATGGTGTTTAACCATCAAATGCGGTTGTATTATGAGCAGTATTATATAAAAGACGTATAAAAGCTAATCCTCTGTTTAAAACGGGAGGAGCATCGGGTGGATGTGTTAAATAACTAATGTTCAGATTTAAAAGTTACTTTAAGCAGTTCATAAGTGTTATTTTAATGAGTTTTTGTCGTGTATTCGAGCTATGAGAAATGGCTGATCGTGACGCACGTGTGATACGGGCAGATGAGGCCTAAGCGCGTCATTTGAAAAATGCTCTTAGCATGTCTATGCAAATTTCAATGTGTTAATGTTAAATGAACATGGAGTTAAATATGTTAAAATGTTGTTATTCGCAGATTAACTGCTGTAATGATGTATAACTTGAACGGAATGTCTAATTGTATTTTTGGCCTTGTCTTTTGCAAGGTTGGGTTTTTTTTTTCTGTCCTTCCTTTCCCTATCTTCTGTTTTTCCATCATCCTTTGAGTCGGGTGCAGCATATTTTCTGGAACCGGACGATCGTTGAAGAAGACTTTGAACTTGAACTGTCCCTGCATTGCACTAGAAAGAGACTGCGAGCAGGAACTGGCGAGCCATGCCCATATAAGGATCGAGCTACGAGAATCAAGAAAGTGGTAGGATTGTGCATACGCTTTTCCTTCGTTTTTTTTTCTGACTGAACTGTGTTGCTCAGAACTCAATTGCGGAAGAAGGATCTCGTGTAAGCAGCACTGAACTGGAGCTAAAGTTTGGTGAAACCCTAATCCACATTGGGACTGTTATTGTGAGCAGTAAGGTTGATCTATTGTAAATTTCTTTTATTTTCTACTGATTTTTTACTCTCAAATTCCACTGTTCTTTTGTTTCACTTAATTATTTGGTTTTATTTTTTACTTTTTGTTGTTGTTTTACCGAGGAACACAAGTGAAAAGAGTATTTCGAAGTGTCATTTGGAAGAATTGTATTCATAGTCAAACTCAAATTTATTCTCTATATTAAATAAGCCAATTAAAACAAATTGATTAAATATGTGAAAAGAAATCCTATGCCCATATTAGCAGAGTAAGAGTTAGTTAACTCTATTAGGTTGAATCTAAATAGGTCAAAAGGAGATAAACAAACAAACAATAAAAGGTACTAAAACTAGATAGAAAATTTAAAAAAGGGTTATAAGAAGAATACATTTATTTATTTATATTTCCATTACCCCCTTTTTTGGTCACTATTTCCCTTTTCTTTTTTCCGGTTGTTTTGATGATGTATTGAAACTTTGACTTATTGTTGTTATTATTATTATTATTATTATTATTATTTTATTTTTATTTTTTTCTCTTCCATTATTGCATTATTAGCATTCTCTTTAATACATCTTACCTCTTTCTAATGCAGCCAGTGTTGTCGTCATTTCCTTCTACCCTTGTTGCTGACACAGTCTCTTGAGCGAGTCTGATCTTCTGGTCGCTGGTCCAAATTTAGAAACGGTGCATTCCTTTCCTGCTGATTTCCATTATTTACTGTTTGAGAGGGAGGATTGCACTTGCGCCGCGACGCGCGTTACACTTCACTTAAATTACGACTGAGATGCTTGATAACTAACTTTTAAGCGCAACTTTGAGCCAAGAATTTTTTTACTCTTAAGTCAATTCTTAGCAGTGTTCTTGTGAGTAATTCTTAGAGGCTTGATAAATGCAGGCCCAGTTCTAGACCAAAGATTCATTTGATTCAGTTCAAATTGACTTGAACTTGAAGAGCTCATTTTCTGAGATTGATGTGAACGATTATACAAGAAAATGGTCTGCTTACAAACAGTGCTTACAATGTATCTCAGCAGCGTTTGATTTTCTGAATTTACATAATTTTTAAGATATACAGTATGAGGAATATGAATGCATGTCTTAGTGTGTATAGACAGAGACATTTTGTACTGAGGTAATAGACCAATTGTAAAAAGTGGGATGAATTGTAAAGCTCAACTGGACCAGCAAAAAAAAAATCTTTTGAGCTAAAAATAATACTCATATTTTGATGTCTTTGCTGTCAGATTTTATACTTTATTTTCAGATTTTCTTTCTGCACTTGTATGCCTACTGCATGAAAATGAATAATTCTTATTTTTTATGGAATATTGCAGTATTTATTATAAACGATTTATTCATGCACAATTTTCTTTAATCAACATACCCTCTTAATCTTAATCAAAATAACTTCCCCTACCTCTTGCAGTGACATCTTTTCTCTTCTCTGATGGGCAGGACAACCTGTCGCTCACTTGAGATCAACCAATTGTGAGCTTCAACCATCCAATCAATTCCCCATAGACAAAATCAAGTCCTGACTTACATTTTTTCTTGTTCAAGAAGTTGTTTAACTTGGATATACATCACAATAGGGAAGAAAAGTTAACTTCAGTTTCAAGCCGACTTGAACTATATTTGGACTGTCCTTGCAAGTAGATTATTGAGTGTCACTTTAGATAGTATTTCTGCTAGTTGTCACAATGCTAGTAATCAGCATGTAGGGTTACAAGTAGGGATGTGCCCAAAGCCAAATACTGTGTTCGGAAAAGACGCATTCTACCGAGCCCCTAAAGGGACATGGTGGTGGAAAAAAATTTGAGATGGGAGGAAAAAATATATTTCAATGCTCTCACAATAATATGGTTGGTAATTATAAATATGTGATTTGCGGGTATCAGGGAGCCACTATCAATATGCGGGATACTGAAATCGCTTTTGAATCCACACTTGCTTTTTACTTTCAAATTTGTGATCACGCATACTCTGTGTATAGGGAGTGGTTCTACTGACCACACATTTCAGTGGCGCTCAGAATATGTTGTGCACCAAATCCTCCGTCATCGTCATGTCAGTCATCTCTCCTTAATATCTTCATGTGATAAGTGAAATCTGATGTACTGTAATGTAATCGACTACCACAGCAAGCCTAACCATGTCCCTTTAGGGACTTCATAGAATACGTTACTCATTTTCTGTGCCTTTCTGAATTCAGATTTAGGCTTCTGGCACATCCCTAGTTATAAGTTAACTACATAGCTATAAAAGGTGGTTGCTCTTTCACTATTGAATAAGACAGTGCTGTGTTTTATTAAGTGATTGTGATTATTAAGTGACAATGTTTACTCTGCAGTCTCTCTATATCAAAATAGTACAACACATTTGTATGCATTCCTTTGATCTGTTTCCTCTCTTTTTGACCAACTTCTTGGAATTAAGCTGAAAACTGAGAGTTTCCTAAACCACTGATTTATCATGGAGGCTAAATAACCCCACCGATGGGTTTTATAGAATGTGGAACATGTTAACACCAGGCAGATTTATCCTGCAAGGATTTCTCTGGCAGTAATGTTTTAACCTGTGAGAGACCTTCTGGTATCATGGAGATTCAGTATGCATCGTCAAATACCAATCCTTCTCTTTTATGGTTCTGATATAGAATGTTGTGAACCTATTGACTTTAACAAGCTTTTGTTTATGCCCTACTAAAGCCGGAATAGGAATAGGAGTGTATTAGCCCTCAGTTGTTGTTTATTGTTTTTGTATTTTATCTTTCCATTCACATACAGTCATTTTCAGGTATATTTTCACATATTTGTTTTGAAAAATGTATGCAAAAATGTGTGTTTTGCCTGTTTTTATTTTCTTTATCTTTATTTGACAATTGTACCGAAACCATGACACTAAAACCGTGACACAAACCAAACCATGAGAAACCGTGGGACGGTTCAGATTTCTCACGGTTTGGTTTGTATCACAGTTTTAGTTTCGGTACAGTTCGGTATGTGCTATGTTCAGTAAAAAAATAGGACAATTGTCAAATAAAAATAAAGAAAATAAAAACTAAATAATCTAACTGCAAGAAACAGCACAAATAAATACATGAGAGCTAAGATACAAATAAAATAAACAATGCTTTGCAGGTTTTTCAGGTATCTAACAGCTTTCAGGTACAGAAATTGAATAAAGTAATGAAATATAAAATAACACTTCATATAAACATCTTTGAATAATTAAATAAAGTTGAAACATTTTTGAAGTTACAAAAGCTATTCAGTCAAGAGTGATTTCTTCGTGCTTTATCGTTTGATTAACATTAAAAACACAGAGAGCAGGAATATTAGACTGCTGTCCCTTTAAGACATAATTCAAAGATCCGGTACACTGATACTGATACACATGCATTGTCTGACATAACCTACTATGTTTGTTAGGATACTCGCTAAGATGGGCATGTTGACATAATATTTGTGTGAATTTGTCTGTTTAGGTGCAAGACTTGAAAGAGTATTTGCGCAAGAGTATTTGCGCGCTGTGACGCGGCTCTCCACGTACGTGCTTCGGATGAGTACACACAAATCTCCTCATAGCGTCTGAATGTTTAAATTGGCAAGGTTTAAATGAGTTTAGTTTAAACACAGATAGCAACGTGAGATGTTCAGGTCTCACCTGCGCTCGTGCGCTATCAACACCCGGGTGATGATGGCGTAAATAACTGGGCATAGAGTTTTCGGCACGTCATTGAACATTTGTTTACAATGAGTGACTGTTTTGTCCATGTTCTTTTGATCATCGCTGTTGTAACGAATTGGGAAACCAGAATGCATATCCATCGACTGAAACGTACATTAGACGAACCCGTCTGTCTGTTTTGCACGTTGTTTTTAACAAACTATGTTATAAATGCGTCGTCAGATTTCCGCGGTGCAAGCGTGTGCCAAACCAACGAACGGTTTGATTTTTTACAGCGAACCGTCCCACCCCTAATATATATGTATATATATGTATATATATATATATATATATATATATATATATATATATATATATATATATATATATATATTAGGGGTGGGACGGTTCGCTGTCATACTGGATTGCCTACAATTTGATTTGAAAATATATGAGCCATACATCATTTTCTTCTGTCACAGGGTTTCTTCTGTTATCCATTTAGAATCAGGGTGGATCAGTACTGTTTAGGTCTGAATTTTAAAGATCCAGCCTCAGTATGGCCTTGTTTTATAATTTTTCAATCTGTATTTGCTTTGTGATGTTTAATATTAGTGAAGATCCATAATCATTTTGATATAGCCTTACACTGGCAGATGTCCCAGAACTGCTCGGGAAAACTTTAGTTTTAAAGTTTTATGGAAATAGGATAAATTCAGGTAAATTGGGCCACTTTATGCCATTCATCTCACTAACAAAATATGTTCCGGTTGAATTCCCACTGCTTTACCTAATACAATCACATTGTGCTTTTGTGTCTGTGACAGACCATCTCTTGTGATTCAGGCTGTGATTGAGACTAAATGTAGCAGTTGTTATGATGCAGCTTTTTGGCTCTTAGTAAAGAAAAGTAAATACCATACTGTTTACAACAAACAAAAGCATTACTCATCACTATAGTAAGACAGTCTGCAAGTTCAGTACTGTTTTTGTTTTTTCCTTTAATGCATTTGTAAAATTGCTCTGTGTGTGGACCTGGTAAAACCAACATTGTGGCAAACAAATGTCCCCACGATAGTAATACCAGTAATTTTTGACCTTGTGGGGAATTTATTTTTTATCTCCATAAGGAAAACAGCTTATAAATCATACAGAATGATGTTTTTTGAAAATGTAAAAGGGGGATAGAATAAACAGCTTGTACAGTATAAAAATCATTATGTCTAAGGAAAGACAATTTTTATGATTAGGTCTATACTTGTGTGCTGGATTGACCTACATTATGAGGACCCAAAGCCCTTATAGTGTGGTCTGTATTCAGGTTTAAGGCTATGCCCCCTACATTATGTGGACATGCCAATTTTCAAAACGCTAAATATACTAAATGATTTTTTATTAAAAATGTAAAATTGCAGGAAGTTGTCTGTGACAGATATGTTTAGGGTTAGGGGATAGAAAATGTTATTAGCTTAATATAAAAACCTTTATGCCTATAGAATGTCCTCATAATGATAGGTGTACCAACGTACGTGTGTGTGTGTGTGTGTGTGTGTGCAACAGATGCCTCCATAGAACCAGCTTTTAATGAGCTAATGTGCTACATGCTAATGGTTGGCTCTGGACAATTGTTTGTCACTTCTTAAAAATAAATAATTACCAACTCTGGTACTTAAAGAGACACCCAAAATTACTTTCCTTCTTAAGTGGAACACAAAATGAAATATTTCCAATAAGTGTTTAACATTGGACCCCACTGACTTTCAATGAATGGACAAAAAATGGATGGATAAATTGTTTAAAATATATTCTTTTTGTTTAATTCTGGATGTAAATTCTCTTTGACAGCATCGTAACAGTCACCAAACAATGACAGAATGTTATATAGGCCATAAATGCCTTAATAAGCAAATGTTACTCAACTCTTTTTACAAACAACATTGAGCGCATTGTTATTAATTACAATCCCTGACGATATCAAGGGGATATCAAGTGAGTCAAGTCGCAATCCCTCGTGCAGCATCCGCAGCAGCTGCGGGTGTGCCAATGCGGTTAATTTTAGCAACTTAAAATACAAGTACATCAAACAAACACATCGAATTTACGTCTTTTGACATTGTAGGTTTTTCAAATGCCAAGTACTACAGAGCAAACAAAGGCTGCCCATCTCGCTCATTGACAGCAAACTGATTCTTCCATTCTTCTTACCTTCGCTGCTGATGCTACGACTATTCTTGTTTGCAGTGTGTTCCTTCATTGATATGTTCCTCATTTCGTTTTTCTCCTCTAATAACAAATTTGTAATGGCTACTATTGGAATTCTGCCAAAGCGCGCACTTGTTCGTTAACTGAGTACTCAGTATATAGTAGGTCTGCGCATGTCTGAAAATAATATATGATCACCAAAATGATTTTATATGACAAAAAATCATTATAGTTCAAACTTATATTCATTTAATCCATTTTAATTAAATTTAAAAACAAAAATAAATTATAAAACTGGAATTTATTTTTTAAATGTGGTCGGCATACTGTGGGCCACATTTGCATTCGTGACGGGCCGCAGGTTGAGAACCACTACTCTAGGAGAACGCTCCCTGTAATACGTTTATTGTAAGTCGCTTTGGATAAAAGCATGCTAAACAGCTACTTTATTATTTACTGTATTAAATTACACAATATCGATATACACATTCCAAAAATAGTACTTTTTGTGTAAAGCAGAAGAAAGAATTGCTTAACAAATGAAATTAGAAACATTTATTCACAAATGTTTTACTTACTAAAATAAAAATTTATTAAAAAGATTTTATAAGTTCGCTTTTCTCTGCGTTACAAAAAGAACACATTTAATCCTTAAAGTTTTTTTCTGGCACTCAGCAATTGAAAATCAAAATGACTTTTTGAGTAGAAGCACTTACCAAAATCTGGCTCTCATGCACTGTTGTTATTCCACAGAGAGTGTTCAACCCCAAAAGAGCTCCAAAATGCACCATTTGCACGGCAACTCGGCAGGGTAGCCAAGTAGTGAGTGCCTAATGTGTCTTTTGAATCAATTATTTTACAAATTCTTGCAATAAACAACTGAGGCTGCATCTAGAAATTGTAATGAGCTACTCATAATGTGGCACAATGTTTGTTTTGGCAGCATGACACAGTGAAATGGAGGCCTAGGGCGTGTGTCTCACGGCAATCCTGTTAAAGATTTCGTGCTTGCATTGTTTACATTTGATTCCTCTGAATAAATAATAAATGAGATTTAATGGTGAAATGTCACGTGTTGATTTTATTTCTGACAGACGAGTAATTTAATTCTTGTTGCGTATGTTTACTTTCATCCACTTCCAGTCATTTACAACCTGGAGACATCAAGAAAAACATCAACCAGAAACTTTATTATCCATCCCTGATGGTGGTTATGAATTCTGCTTGTATTCACAAAGTATTTACCCTGCAGTTCAGTCTTCTCATTGACATCTAGAAGAGCAAACCTCCTTCCTGACTTGCTTTTTGATTGGCAGCGGATGTCAGCCATGAGTGCAGCATAAAAATGCTGTGACAATTCAGTCCGCCCAATGTTTTTGAGATGAGAGCTTTGATGGACACTTAGAGGTATTTGGAGAGAATATGTGAAGCTACGGTTATGAGTGACAGGTTTGACTTGTTTGCGGTGCTCGTGGTCTAGCGGCCTTTTTCTAGCTTTAATTGAAAAGAGCTTCTCAATTGCTTGACATTAATTTGATGCCTTTTACAAAGGGTTGCATCCTGCAGACTGAGACAGGACTAATTAATGTTTGGATTGAATAACTCCATATTGTATAGAATCAGTCACTTGGCTTTGGTAGTTAGATTTTTAATAGTAAGCCTCATGGAGTTCTTGTCCTATCTGATGGTATTGTTGTGTTGCTGGTCAAAATCAAGCCCTGTTTCGCCGCACAACAACAGCCAAGTACGTTGAGAACAACACATAGTGATTTCGCCTTTGTTTTACTCCCCACAGCGAGCACTTGTCTTACAAAAACAATCAACGTGCTATTTCTGTGGTATCCCATTACTGATTCAATCCTCCCCTCAAATGACTGAATGTCCCACACACACAAAATAATTCACAGGGGGAAATGCTTCATATAGATGCTGGAATAAGATTTAAGTGGAAACTGCATTGACTTTCTTTGAATGTCATTTATTCCATACATTTGTCAGTTATCATAACGATACTTAACAGCTCTCCAGCATTCAAAAGACTTCTTCACTTCAGGAGGGCATGGCCATTGTGTGGTTATGAGTGCTGTTTTCCACAAAACAATCACTTATATAGTGTC
Organism: Hypophthalmichthys molitrix; assembly: GCA_037950675.1. Lineage (NCBI taxonomy): Eukaryota > Metazoa > Chordata > Actinopteri > Cypriniformes > Xenocyprididae > Hypophthalmichthys > Hypophthalmichthys molitrix. The sequence goes on from CM075506.1 coordinate 15,289,130, forward strand.
TAGTAAGCATAAAATCACATTATTATTATTATCTAGGAAAAGCATCAGTATATGGTGTAATGAGAATGTAATCAACTTTAAAATAAATTAATAAATAAATAAATAAATAAAATCATGTTGTTCCAAACCTGTATGACCATTTCTTTTGTAGAAGAAAAAGAATTTTTGTTGTTGTCGTCAATACAATGAAAAGTCAATGGGTTCCAATGTTTTGTTTTGCACCCTATTGACATTGCATTGACAATTTTTCTTTTCCCCCATAGAAGTCATAAATGAGGACAGGATCAGGATCAACTATCCCTTTAAGTGGTTATTTATTTTGACCAATTAGCTGACAAAACAAATGTTAACACTTTAGTTTGGGGAACAATTCTCAATTTTACCTAGTTGCTCATTAGCTTGCATATTACCTGTTTATTAGTACTTATAAAGCACATATTAATGCCTTATTCTGCATGATCATATTCTACATCCTTTAATGCTACCCCGAACCTACCTTACTAACTATTAATTAGCAGTAAATTAAGAGTTTATTGAGGCAAAAGTCGTAGTTAATAGTGAATGTGTTCCCCATACCAAAGTATTACCAGTAAAATTACACAAATAAAAAAAAAAAAAAATAAAAATCCAGCAAGAATCCAGTGGACCAAATCATTAGATGTAACCTAAGACATAAAGACAGCCACGGTTTTCATTTGTGTAAAAAAAAAAAAAAAAAAGAAAAGAAAAAGAAAATCTTACTTGTCATCCAACTGGTAGCCATTCTACCCTTAACAGGTTTTCTCTGAGCAGTGTTTGTTTAAAGGGAGGGGAAAAAACCCTCTTCTGCATGGCTTGTCTGGGCAGAGATGGGTAGCGGTTTGAATTGAAGACACAGCAGGTCTGATTCGTATGTTTCCCTTTGAGAGTGATGACAGTTTCATAAACGAGTAAGAAACAGAACACATTCTATTTTTATCCTCCTGTTCAAAGTCAAAAGACTACATTGTATGCTGTGTGGTATTTGCAGGGTCTCTACTGTATTTTTAATTGCCTGTCAGTTCCTAAATGGAGCCTTTAGCCAGATACATTTCCAGCCTCAGTTCATATTAAAAAGCTTCCTGTATTTTCAGTTTTCAGTTTCTCATTGATGTGATCTCTTATCAATTAAAGAGCGCTAACCTTTGTGAATGAGGTGTAAAAAAAATGTTTGTGCTGAAAAGAATAAGACAGGGATATTTAAACAAATTTAGTGATTTATTAAACTGGATTGTGGGTTTTGTAATGGATTAAATTCAGGTTTTTGTCCTAATGTGTTAAAGTGCCCCTATTATGCCCTTTTTAAGGTTCCTAATATTGTTTTGGGAGTCTCCTACAAAAGATTTACATGCAAGCAAGGTCAAAAAAAAAAAACACTTTCGTTTTCTCATAATATACATTTAATTTCACCTCAGTTCTCAATGTTTTATAAACGATTTGTTAGAAGCAGTTCAAAGAATCAGTCTCTCTAAACCCCTCCTTTCCGTGAGCCTACTCTGCTCTGATTGGTCAGATGGCCCAATCCTTTGTGATTGGTCTACTGCTTGCACTGCGCGCCCATTGCCATAACTGAATGACAGCTATCAATTCGCAAGACATTGTATACAATGTATTGACAGAAAAGATAGCATCGATTTTAGTGTATCAATTCGAGCCCGAGTCCGACGATAAAGTCTGAAGTAGTCGATCAACCAGAAACTGATTCACAATCACGACTGGAGTAGGACGTTTCTCTTAGTTTGCGTTATTTATAAGACATGATAGCAGCGTCATACTTTATGTAGGTGCACCTGTGAGAACAATATCAGAATGCCAGCCGAAGCTGAAAACTTCTAACATAAGATAAACATTTAGGCCAGATGTGTGCACAAACTTTTTCGTCATAACTTTTAACAAAGCAAAAAATATCATTGTTTGACATTACAATGTTTACAGAGAGAATACTTCAACTAGCGCGGACTGGAAACATCCTATTACAATACAGATAGAGCTCCACTCTACTGTAATAATAAAAATGCAGAGGAAAAAAACAGTTTGTTTTACAGTTATGTAAGCGAACCGGGCCCACAACTATGTTGTAAACTCCCACTTTAGCCGAGCACAAACGTGAATAGCTGATAATGCATTACACTCTGTAAACAAAAGTTGTGCTCCATCCATGATCATTACTCCAAGTAATAAGACAAACAAGCTGCATTAATCGACACATTTTTAGACAAAATTGGACCGACATCTGAATAGCAGAACTACAGAAACGTGAGTTAGCCGGTTAGCAGGAGACATACAGACTAGGGTGTACGTTACACAACACAACATACAAAACTATGAATTTTGAACGATTGCTAAAAAATATAAACATCAATTATTAATCATACTTACAGGTTGAGATTCAGAGGAGCAAGCTGGTCCAAATAAACTAGGCATTGATCCATATTTTAAGACCAAGCGTTTTGTGAATCCTGCGTTAAAACCAAGGTTTGAGAAGCAGTCGTCAATAAAATGACAGGAACACAACAAAAGATTGTATTGCTGTTGTACTGTAAAAATGAATTTTCCCTGGCGTCTGCGCGCACAATAAGTTGGCGGGCAATATGCTAATGTTTCGTTGTGACGTCACAACGAAACGGCTTGGGATTCATTTTACAAACGACTCGTTTAATTAACTCAGAGTCGACTCTTACTTTTGAGAGACAATTACTTTATATATACGATGCACTTTCAGATTTAAAACTTTGCAGGATGTTTTCATTCACTTAGAGCTATGTTACACACTACATGAAAGGTCATTTTCAAAAATCCATAATAGGGGCACTTTAAATGGATAATTCATTGTGATCATTTACTCAGTCATATTGGTTTGAATGACTTAATTTCTTCTTTTGAACACAAAAGAAGATATTTTCAACTGTTTTTGTCTATACATTGAAAGGCACTGGGGTCCAAAACCACTTTAGACCCCACTGAACAAAAAGAACCAGGGTCCAATGTTGTTTGGACTACAACATACTTCAAAATATCTTATTTCGTGTTCTACAGAAGAAAGAAAGACATATAGGTTTGAAACTGACATAAGGCTGAGTATGATGACAGAATTTTTATTTTTGGTTGAATTGTCAATTTAAATAAATTCATCAATTTTTTTTTTTTTTTAAAGAATGAAAAAGCCATAGTCATTTTAAGAAGCACAAGATTATAGACATTTATTAGCTGTACAGCAGTAAAATAAAATGACAGGTGTCAGTACAATTGCTTTTTCTGTTCTGTATTCTGCTGCTGAAAGTGCTGTGCTCAGGCCATGTGAAACTATCAAAGTTGATTTGCTGTAATTGCATTTAAGCAAAATAATTTGGATGTACGTGCAGTTTCTAATTTTCATTGCATCCTGCTATAATAAATGAATTGGGCATGTGTTTCCTGATGCGCACCCTTTCTTGAAGTCTCTGTCTAGCTGCTCAATTCTTGGTGTGTGTGTGTGTGTGTGTTTGTTTGCTCTGCATAAGCAAAAGGTTTGATGGAGAAAGCAGAAGTATTTCAGTAAAATAAATGTGTATCGTGACCATTTTTTTTAATCTTCTGCCTTCGCCTCAGCATCTTCAAAGCAAATGCAACAGACATAGTTTGTAAGGATTTCACATTCATCATTTGTACTTAGAAAGAATTTACATCTTCAAGAAGAAAAACAGCGTCTGCTGTGTCACATAATTGCCAGTGTTAGATGTGTCATTATAAGTAAAAGCATTATATGTGATTTATGTTTTTCTTCCAAACTAAGCAAAGCATTTTACATCTTACTGTATTTTGTCATAATTTCCTTTAATAGATGTTAAAGGTGCTGCATGCATTTTTTTTTTATTTTTTTAAATAAAGCATCAAAATACCATAATATGTTTGCAGATATTTAGGAAACATGCTCACATACTTGTTTCTGCGTTCCATGTCGGAATGTCCGTTTTTGTTGTAGTCTGTGTGATCCCGCCCACTGTCAATTTACCCAATACTATTGCGACTTTCCAGTTGGCGGAAAACACAGCATATTGCAGCCATGGAAGCCAACAAACAAACTGGGTTAGTGATTGCAGATTCTACCCGACCTAAAAAGCCCCTGCGTCCATCTAAAAAGCTCCATGAACAGATATTAAAACGAGGATAAATCAACTCATCAACTTAGAGTGTAAAGGCCCCTTGCCTTACATTATCAATTGCGCTCGCTCCTGTTGCTTGTGCTCAATCTGGCAACATGAGGGTTGAGTCTGAGGAGGACGGGCGGAGGAAACAACTATCTCCAATATTTTGGAGTTGGACTGCAGTACCCATTTCAACCACTAGCTCTCAATAAACTTGTAATGAACCTATACTGCACTTTTGTAAATGTGATGAGCATCAGTCGTGTTTGATTTAAGTGGGTAATCTGATTGTTCTCTTTAATTATATTTGGATAATGCAGCTGATATAAAACATGTTGGTAGCAACATGAATCATTAATGCAATTAGACAGAGAGATACTGTGGTTACATTGTCTCTATTGTTGCAATAAGCAGCTGATCATTTAAAACTAGTACAGAATAGTAGATTTTTATAGACTTTATTGTTTTAGCCTTGTCCCAGGCCCAGGAGATCATAAGCGGAGATCATGTTTGAGACAAAATACACTACCAGTCAAAGGTTTGGACACGGTAAGATTTTTAATGCTTTTAAAAGAAGTTTCGTCTGCTCACCAAGGCTGCATTTATTTAATTAAAAATACAGTAAAAACAGTAATATTGTGAAATATTATTACAATTGAAAATAACTGTTTTCTATATTTTATAAAGTAATTTATTCCTGTGATGGCAAAGCTGAATTTTCAGCATCATTACTCCAGTCTTCAGTGTCACATGATCCTTCAGAAATCATTCTAATATGCTGATTTGCTGCTCAAGAAACATTTATAATTTTATTATCAATGTTGAAAACAGTTGTGTACTTTTTCAGGATTCCTTGATGAATAGAAAGTTAAAAAAAACAGCATTTATCTGAAATACAAAGCTTTTGTAACATTATACATTACCTTTCAAAAGTTTGGGGTCAGTAAGAATTTTTATTTTTATATTTTTGAAAAGAAATTAAAGAAATTAACACTTTTATTCAGCAAGGATGCATTAAATCGATCAAAAGTGACAGTAAAGACATTTATAATGTTACAAATGATTATATTTCAAATAAACGCTGTTCTTTTGAACTTTCTATTCATCAAAGAATCCTGAAAAAAATATATATTGTACATAAATATTTTGTACAATTGTACACAATAAATGTTTCTTGAGCAGCAGATCAGCATATTAGAATGATTTCTGAAGGATCATGTGACACTGAAGACTGGAGTAATGATGCTGAAAATTCAGCTTTGATCACAGGAATAAATTACTTTATAAAATATATTCAAACAGAAAACAGTTATTTTAAATTGTAATAATATTTCACAATATTACTGTTTTTACTGTATTTTTAATTAAATAAATGCAGCCTTGGTGAGCAGACGAAACTTTAAAAACATTAAAAATCGTACAGATTCCAAACTTTTGAACGGTAGTGTATGAGATGTGATGTGTGAAGAAAACAAACAAAATCAAGGTAAATATCACTTGTAAGCAAACTAGTTTTTATTTTTTGTGTGTATTTAGGATATATAAATGTTAACTATGAAATTAGACTCTGACAAAAGAGTTATTTCTACAACTGATTCATATAAAGCACAATATCTTTTGACATTTGAGATGTGGTGAAAATGACACTATGGTGGGACAGATGCTTCATGACTTTTTGAAAACATAACAAATACAACAAAGTTCTCCTGTATTGTATCATTATAAACTTTTGGACATTTTTAGTTGACTAACTAGTTAAAGTGTAAAAAAAAAAAAAAAAAAATGTTTTAAGAATGTTTCTAAAAAGACCCAAAATGACCTCTAGTTGAACAAACACCCAATTATAATGTTCTTAGGAACCAAAAGAGTTTAGCAAGGTTTAGCACAGTGAAATAAGCTTGTTTTTTTGCCACCAACAAACAATTGTACCATATGCGCATGTAACTCCTTTGGTTGAAAAGTGTATGCTAAATTCATCTGTTGTGTTTGGTGTGGCAGGTGGCTGTGTGAAGGGGGACCCCCAGGGCTGGACCCATGAGGAGTCAAAGAAGATGCTCGCAGCCTGGGCGTCTCTGCTCTTCTTAGCCATGTGGGTGAGAAACGCCACCAGTGGCCCGCTCTCATTCAGAATAGGTGAGTAATGTCTGCCGCTTTCAAGCTGTAAAGCACATCACTATCTATGGCCCGTATCTCTCGTTAGTCCTCACGCTGAACGGTGTAATTTGTAATCACTGTTAATTAAAGTGATGGGGTTTTACACCAGATTTGCTGCCTTAAGGCAGACTGTAACTCCCAGAATTAACACACTGGAAAAAGAAAATGAGCATGTGAACGCTGCTTGTATTATGTTGATGTCATAAACAAAGGCTAGTAGAAGAATTAACGGTTTGCAACACTGTGGAGGAAGCTGTGGTGAAACAGACTATGTCTGACTTATGGAGGTCACTCTCTATATGTGACCCATACTGGCAAAATGAGTCAGAATGCACACAGGCTAATTTCGAGCTATAGGCAAAACAAGTGAAAAATTTCAATTTTGGTCTAAATTGAGGTTTTCACAAAAATTAGTTCATTAAGCCCTCGTCTAGTGATCTCAATGCTCCAAATAGCAATTAAACATATAAAAGTATCTTTATTTCTACGTTTTCTGAGAGGATTACCTTTCCATGAAAGACCATGAAAAATGAAGTTTTTCTCTGCTTGCTTCTGGATGACTCATGCTTCCTCTCAATACAAGTTTTGTATCATTGTAAAGTGCAGCATTCCAACTTTGTAATTATTCATAGCGAATTCTCGTTGGCATGAGTCTGAACCAATGAAATGTGATTTTCAAACTCAAGCTGATGTAAACAAAATTATCTTACTCGCGCTGACCGACAGATCTGAACCTCATGCACAAAGACGCCTCAAACAGTGTGATCTTAATATGCACATATAAACAGAATTACAGTATTTCAAAAAATCTGTCTTGGTAAGTATTCACGCAAACATTATCTGTTATGTCTTAAGTGAACGTTTGGTTAACTGTTGGGGTAAAACATTTGATGTGTAACATTATATTAGATATGTGTAGTTGGCCTATAGTAGGTCTTAATATTTAGGCTGTTTCATTAATGTTAATCAAACAATTGCGGAATCATGGAAAAAAAGTTGAATATATATATATTTTTCCTATAGATATTGGTTTTGACTTGGTTTGTGCAGAATTTGGTGGTATCACCAGGGATTTTAAGGTATGGTTGCTAGTCGATTTTGTTTTGGAAAATTCAGAAAACTTTAACTTGATTTTTCTCAATCTAGGATTCAAAAAACAATTTCAGCCTAGAAATAAATCCCAAAAAGCTTTAGGCTTTTTCAGATTTTATACGACATTAGGTTAATTGCAATATGCAAATTAATGACATTGATGAAAAGACCATCTTGTGGTTAAATGGAAGCCAGAGCATCTGACCATCTGTACAAAGTCACATGATCAATTTCAAATCATGCTGGATCACTTATTCATGAGGTTTTACACAAACTTGTGGAGTACATTAAGCTTGAGTGCTGCTGTCTTTAGCGCAAAAGGGGGACAAATCAAATAGCAAGACATTCTAAAATTCATAGAACATTTTCAAGCCAAATTGTTATTCTAGTAATAGAATTTGTAATGAAAAAAAATTACATTCTGGTGCAAAGGACTGTAATTTTTGGGTGAACTATCCCTTTAAAAATGAAGAAGTTACTCACATCAGCCTTAGCTTTATTGCCCTCATAGAAATACTCAGTATCCAGTTCAGAGAGCAGTAGATGATGCAGTTTAGCAAAGGTATTGCAGCATTTCAAGTGAATTATTTGAATAGTCTGTATAAAGCAGTTATAGCTAGAGATTTCAAAACACCGCATTGTACTGCCAGTGACATTAACGTCCAAAACATTGTGCTGGATGTTTTTTATTCACAAGAGCATTTCAGACTTAGCATTAATGTAAAATTACTTTCAATTACATTCTCCCAGAGAGAGTGCTAATAATGTCAGTCATAATGCTGAAGTATAATTAAATGCTAACAAAAAATTAGCGAAGGTCTCAGATACCCGGTTAAGAGATGTTGTTTTTGTGAGTTGTGTTTATTAGCACCCACACAGCCTCTGTCTCACTGGAGAAAAGCATTAAAGGACCTTCCCCTCATTAAGGAAATGAATGTTCAAAAGCTGTTTAAACTGACTTCATTACGGTTTGGAACGGCACCGGCTAGGCGAAAGAGAAAGAGTGAGACAGTGGGAGAGATAGAGCAAAAAAAGAGTCCATTTAAAGTAGGTCTGGGCTTTCAGTGGTGATGAGTGCCTTCTAATCTGTCTGGTGCCATATTGAGCAGTGCAAAATGTAAATTTAGTTCCAGCTGATTTAGCAAAGGGAACGCTTGTGATTTTTGCATGTGTTGTGTGTACAAGTGTGAAGCAGTTAATTCACCTTGGTAAGGCTTGGTTGTGAGATGTTTGTGCTCGGTAAAAAGAGCATTGATCTGCTTATTTGGTGGCATATTACAAAAACAATCCCTCTGATTCCAGCGGCTCAGGGATCAGATGAGGCGGCGTGCTCTCATCTGCACGAAACAAGCCCTTGCTTTCGTAGATCAATTATTAAGCAGCCGATGCAATCGCCGCCTCTCCTGAGCTTGCCTCTGTCATCTCCTTTGTCATTCTGAACAACACTGAACAAACCGCTCCCAACTTACCCGGGTATGGTTTGATAATTAACGGTCGTGGCTCTCCTTCAGTTCTCACATGTCTCCTCACCTCCTGCACCTACGAAAGCACCTCCGCAACAAACCCTGCTTATTGCTGTCTCATTTATTTGACAATTAATTAAAACGTGTGGTTTCTGTTTTTACCGCTCTGATGCAAAGCGGTTCTGTCGACGCTTGTGTAAATAGCGTGGGCGGCATTAACGTCATTTCTTTCCCAGCACGTTGACGGGATGCTGACTTCTCTGCAGGAGATGATATTTAACACTGCTGCCCCTCCAGGCCCAGAATGTCACTGGCTGGCTTGCACAATGAAAGTGTCAGGCCAAAATAGCATCACATTGCCAGGCAAACAGATATGTGGTGTTTGGATACTTGTCCCCAAACTGGGATGGATACTGGTGTTCACACCAGGCTTCATAGCCTGTTAACTTTTAGTGTAGTGGTAGTGCCTTTTTTCCCTTTTTTATAATTTGTTAGTCATCTTAAATTAAGTATCATTCGAAAGCTTAAACTCTCAAAATTCATCCTGTGCTATTACCGTTTTGAAATTAGACATCGCGTTACCAGGAAATGGTACTTTAAAACCTTTTAGCATGCTCAGTTTTTGTGATAACCAAATTTGGAGGACAACTTGGTTAGACAAATCAACACCTTGGAATTATAAGGTTCTATATGCATTCTAAACAGCTTTGAGATATTGAGCTTCAAAGTTGTCATGAAAATGACAGAGATTCTAAATGTATTCTAACTGTACACTATCAATATCCTCTCAGATTTGTAAATGGGGATTTTTGGAATGGTTCAAATGCAGAACCTTCTAATTCTAAAAAAAATAAATCCCTTTCTGCTTGGAATTATAAGGTTCTGTCTTGCAAAACATTAACTGAAGCAATAATTTTGAAGAAACACAAACAGTTTATGTATAATTTGTTTTAAAACATAAAGTTAGTGTTTTGTTGACATGCATGAGAACGTTCAATTTAATGCTTTCTATGACATATATTTAATATTTTAGAATGATTTTTTTTTTCTTTTTTTCAAGTTAAGCATAAAAGGCACTGCCTTTTAAATTTTTTGTCCAGTGCAGATGTTAAATTTAGGTATAAATATAGGAATATGGTGGGTAATTTAACACATTATTGCAGGAACCATTCAAGTTTAAGTTTTTGTTTAGACAGAAAGCAGCTACTGTAATACATCTGACCAGGACTTTATTCCACAGAAAGTGGGACAAGTAAAATGGCTTTCTCTCTAGACATCAGTATGGAAGAAATAACATGCTAATGTTTATTGTTGTGATTAAGACCCCATCAATTAAATTGTTGACTATTTGACCTTTAAGGCTTAATTAAAATTTCAGACATTTTAAGAACTGAAAGAAAAAAAAAACTGCAAGAAAACAGACAATGCTTTAGCAAAGGTATTTCACAAAGTTTAATAAACATTGAAAAATGTTTCACTAACTATATATGAGTAAAAATATTTCACATTTAAAATATTTCAAATATTTCAACTATGCAACAACTTTTTTTTACCAACAATGTAAAATTTAACATTTCATCTCACTTAATGTCATAGTTTATACACTTTAATCCAGTATGCCATAGCATAGAGCTTTATAGCTTCATACAGCTCAATACAAGTACACAGGATGGCTCAAGGTTAATACATAACCTCTCTCGTATGACACTGACGTGGCTGAAATAAAGCAAATAGACTACAAAACCCAAACCTATCCTCTTAATAGCTAGCATGGTGTCTAACTATGAAAATAACTCCTCAGCAATAGCTAAAGCACAACATAAAAAAAGGACTGAAATTCCCTGGAATTTGGGCTGCTGTCATTGACAAGATCACAAATAAAATAGTCGATCATGAGGTTTCTAATATACATCACAATGCGTGTTTAATCAGTCTTCACTAATTTTGCGCTTTTTGCTCTCTTTTTCCGCTGTCATGCAGCAGTCTGCCGACATGACAAAGAAAGCTGATCCTGATTGGTCCTCGTGTGTGCATTCAAAGTGCTGATTGGCTCACAGATAGAACCTTATAGAACCATTATTAGTTCGACTTTGTAGATAGAACTTTTTTGTTTTCTAAAAAATTCCCAAAATTTTACACAACTTAAAAAAAGAAACATCACATAATGTAAATAAGTTGAAACCTGTTAGACTTTTTTCTTACATGGATCACAAAAGGAGATGTTTATATAGTAGCTGAATGTCCTGCTTTTTCATATAAGAAAGTAAATGATGACCAATGCTGTTTGGTAAGATTTTCAGTAAATATCTAATTTTGTAATGCTTTTGTGCTGCTTGTTTCTCCTTTTTGGTGCTTGGCAGCTTCATTGCACTTTCATAGTACTGAAGAGAATACCTCAGAAATTCTGCAAAATTAATCAGTTCTACAAAAGACGGGTAGTCAAACATGATGGTGAGTAAATTATTATTTTTGGGTGTCTATCACTTTAACTAGTAAAGTTAAACTATCACTAGTAAAATCAAAGATACTAGCTAAGTTTTACATCAGGCTTGAAATAAGAATTTGCCTAAAAAAAACAAAAAAAAGCATACCCAAAGCAAACTGCATGCTGTTCTTGAACCATTTGGAGAATATGCATAGTTTTGGTCACTTTTGAAAGGTATGTGTACCGCGGGTGGTACAGTGGAACGTTAACAGGTTAAAAACCAAGTCCCCGCTTTAGATTGTTTTTCTTTTTCGATAATCTGTTTCACCCGGATGTACGTGACAATACGAAAGAAAAGATCTGTTGCTACTTCTGTTCCATTGTGCCTTTAACCAGGAAATTCCTGCAGAACTAAATTAAGTGGAGCTATCAGACAAGTAAACAATGTTTTGATGTTGGAGCTGTGGCTTAGCAGTTAGCACACCTCACATATATTGAGCTGTGGTTCTGTGAGTTTGATTTTGGCTGGTGATATTTTCTTATGCATTTCCATGCCCTTTCCCCATCAAAAACAAGAAATGCTTTGATTTCTGCATGTTAGGAAATGCTTTTATATATATCTGGATGTGTTTTTGAATGATTTCTGTCTGTCTATAAAATGATAAGCTGTAAGTTACAGAGTTTGAATTATTTCCATGACTTTTTTCTCATGTGTATTGAATAATTGACGGTGTGCCTGTTTGTCGGCCTCCGATATAATAAACTATAGGATGTAAAGAAAAATCAATGCTGCCACCTCCCCTTCCCTCTCAATCTCTAAGTACAAGCGATCGTTCATAACACAACAAGAAAAAAGAAATTTATAGATTTTCCTTTGGATAGTACATTTTGCCCCGCTCATTAAAATCTCAGACCGCCATCACCGTCACCTTCTGCTTCTAAAAGTCCATTCAGACATGACCTAATGTGCAATAGAAATAGCAGCCGGTGAGTGGTGATTGACTCTTGTCTAAGAAGTAGATGACCCCCTCAGCTTTAATATACCTTCAAATGGTCACCAGTAGCTGCTTTCACTCTCTAAAAGCACATAAGAAAGTGTGAGTGTATGTATGCAGGTGCAATACATGTGTGTTTTTTGTGTGTCTCCTGGGAGAGCTGGGATATAACTCAACTGGATCACAGCTGGTAAGGTAAGCTGCTAGGCCATTTTTTAGGCCTGCAGGGGGTTTTGTTTCGAAAGAGAGTGATTCATGGTCAGTGTTGTGCAAGTTACTTCCAAACTGTAATACATTATAGATTACTTGTTACTGTTATTTAAAAGTAATTCTTTACCTTACAGTATTACTGTCTCAGAATTGTAATGCATTACATTACTCCTGTATTACTTTTGAGTTACTTTCACCAAAATAACTACAGAAGTAGAACTTAACATAATGTCACACAATACAAAGTTACACCAGCAAGAGGGAGATGAATGAAATAAATTGCTAAACAAATATATCAGAAGCTGTCATTTAGTCTTTATTTACAAACTTGGACACCACACTATTGACTGACCACGAACAGGTAATAGAACTTACTTGCGGCATTTTTCATTCGTTAAAGTCCAGTTTCTAATAAAAAATTCCTGATAATTTACTCACCCCCATGTCATCCAAGATGTCCATGTCCTTATAGTGGACTTCAGTTGGCCCCAAACGGTTTAAGGTCAAAATTACAGTTTCAGTGCAGCTTCAAGGGGCTTTAAACGATCCCAGACGAGGAATATGGGTCTTATCTAGAGAAATGATCGGTCATTTTCTTAAAAAAATGAAAATGTATATGCTTTATAGACACAAATGATCACAAATGATCACATCACAAGTGCTTCCTCCGTATTCTTGAAAAAGCTTACACTGAATGTCCTAAACCTTCCCTATTCAACTTAGGGAATGAACGCGGCACCAGTTCTGTTTTTTTTTTACATATACATTTTCATTTTTTTTTTTTTTTTTTTTTTTTTTTAAAGAAAATGACAGATGGTTTCTCTAGATAAGACCCTTATTCCTCATCTGGTATGGTTTAAAGCCCTTTGAAGCTGCACTGAAACTGTAATTTTGACCTTCAACCGTTTGGGGCCAAATGAAGTCCACTATAAGGAGAATAACCCTGGAATGTTTTCATCAAAACCCTTAATTTCTTTTCAACTGAAGAAAGATGGACATGGACATCTTGGATGACATTAGGGTGAGTAAATTATCAGGATATTTTCATTCAGAAGTGAACTAATCCTTTAAGGTCTCGCTGTATAGAGTCTTGATTAAAGATTAAGTCTTGCTGTTTTTTTTTTTTTAACAATAAAATTTTGGGCTAAAAGTGTGTTGTAACGCAAGCGTTTCTGAACATGCACGAGTAAAATATTACTGAAAATCGATTAGTAATGCCTTACACTACTGCGTTACAGCAAAAAATAATACGTTTCTGCAATGCATTACTTTTGTGACGCGTTACTCCCAACAGTGTTTACAGCTATGTCTGAATATAACATAAACCAATATAAGGATACTAGTGCACTAGATGGGGTCCGTAAGAGCAGAAATGTACCTTGCTCCTGCATGCTCGCAAAGATACAACTTTTGAGTTTAGTGTCAAGAAAAATACATTTATGCATATGGTAGATGCTTTTATCCAAAGGTTCAGTGCATGCATCTTATCTACAAATGCACAATATTAAAATCCTTGCCATGCTGATAACTATTTTCATGTTAATGTAACAAATGGTTTACATTAAAATTCTGTACTATTTTGTCTGAAGAAATAAAAAATAAAGCACTAAAAAAGAAAATCTGTCATGTTTCAAGTGAATTTAGGCATCACAATTTCCTAATGTACAGTATGAAAAAGGAATAATCAGTATCCAGTATATTGTTTAAATATTGCACATCCCTAATTTTACCAGTAGTGAGTTCCCTTGGAATTGTTCAGCAACACTATTTTCGAGCTTTGGATCTACAGGAACACCCTCACCTGCAGATGCGTGTACAATTTTATAAGCACTGGTATCCAGGTCTTTGACAGAATGATCAAGGCCTGAGTGTGTTGTCTGGATAAATGATTACTAGGGTAGTGCAAGACATGTACTCAACATTCTTCTGATTGAACAAGCCTGAAAGGTTTCTGTTAGTTTTTGTGAAATGAACCTCAATCTTGAGTTTTATAACAATCTGATGGATTTTGTCATAACTTCTCTTCAGTGAGTGGCACAGTCATCCTAAGCTATTTAAATACTCAATGTTCTTGTCCTTGGGGAAATCATTTGTGACATTTGACTGCTTTGTAAAAGCCTTTAGTCACTTATTCTCGATGGTGTATACAAGGTTGATCGGTGAATAGATCCAAGGATATTTTAAGCAGTCAGAAATACTCCAGACCAATCAGGGTCATGTCCATTAGGAGGCAGAGTTTCACTCAGGGCCATGTAAAAAGGGCTGTGGCATTTACTCACTCTGAGCCAAACAGGGATATAAACAACAGACAACCTACCTTGTCAACTTCTGCCATCCAACAGAACCATTTGGCTCCTTTTGTCTCCATCCATTTAACACGACAGGTGCAGCTATTTACCTCTCCAAGTAGTCTGGAAATTAATTTCTCCCCAGAGGGTGTGAGCGTGAAGTGACCTTGTGTCTTTGTCTGACAGAGCTACTGTGGCACTCCACATGTCAGTGTGCGGGTGGTTGACACGAAATGTTTATTTTACCTGTCCAGGTTGATATGTGAAAGTAGTAAAATGTTAAATTCTTACATATGGAATGTTATTTTTTTACTAGAAAATGTTTAAGTGGCAATGGCCAATAAGCATGTCTGAAATGATTAAAGGGAGAATCTTTCAAAAATCTAGTGCCAAGTTTTTAGAAATATAATATGTGAATTGATGTTGGTTGTAAACGTGAACACAGCATTTTACTCACACAAGAAAAAAAAAATTAATTGTGCTAAAAAAAGTGATGCTACTCTCAAGTAGTTTTTAAACATATTCTGAGTAATTGATTTTCTGTCAAGGGTACTACATTTAATAAAAAAGGCTCATAATATATGACATTTGGGGGTTAGTGGTTTAAAATGATGACTTGGATGTCGGTTACAATTTGGTGTACAAATTATTAAAAAAATTATTTTAAAAAATGCCCTCACTGTTTTTTTTTTTTTTTCCTCTTTTTTCTGAATTAATAATCAAATATTTTGGCATATCAAAATTATTAAAATAATACAATTATTATCATTGTTATTTATGCCAACATTTCTTTTTTCATGTATATCAGTCTATTTCTTTTTGTACAAATTCCAGTTACACCACTAAAACGTTTGCCTTTAAATCTCACAAAAATATCAAAATAATTTAAATTGAATTTAAATTGATATTGAATAATAAATCAAATTGATTGTCTTCATTGAAGAGATTTATCATTCAAGTATTTTTTTTTTTATGAATTGTATTTTTAATGTATTTTTGTAGATCTGGGCACAAAATGAGCAGTGTTTCAGACAAAGTGTACTGCAGTTCTAATGGTTGCTATGCTCTTTGATATGTACAAGTTACTGGATTGGATTGTCTCATCCAATTATTATTATTGCATTTTATTGCAAGTTTTGCAACACAAAATATTTTTTTGAATAGCAGTTAAATTAATGATTAAAATATTATTTTGACAATCAATAATTATTAAAGAATTAATACAATTAATTAGAAATGGTCATAAACAGTCAAATGAATGTTTTTAATTATAGATTGATTTCTTAAAACCTAATTATGATGGGTGACTAAATTTACTACACTGACATATATGTCAGGTTGAGCTCGAACAGGAAGAAGAAGACGAACAGATAAATATCAGAACACTCCAAGTTTAATAAATCCAAACGGGCAGACAGGCAAAAACAACTCAACATAGAATAACGGTGAATGGACAAGGAACTGAAGACAAATAGGAACTTGTATACACAAAGGAAGATTAACTAATGACGTGCAGCTGTGAAGATAATTAGTGTCCATAGTAACAAATGAATGTGCGCAGGTGAGGAGCAGGAGGGATGCTGGGAAATGGAGTGCTAGTGCTGCTGACTGTCACAATATACATAAATATTAGGGGTATAACGGTACGGTTTTCGTTACAGCAGGTGGGGAGAAAACTAAACATAAAATTGCTTTTTTTTATTAAACAGTGGTTTACTGAACAAATTGTTTATTTGTCTTTAAATATATTAAATTAAATTATAACTAAAAGTTTCTTAAGGATAAAAAAAAAAAATATCTTTGCTAATGCTATAAACTATGTAGGGAGCCCTTACTTGAACATTATGCTACTGTAATATTAAAGATTAACAACTGAGCCCAAACTATTAGCTTAAATTCAATTGCTTTTTATTTTTAGATAAAATAATCAACACTCAAATAACAAATTGTATGCAAACATGCAAGCTGCAGCTAAGGCAGTTTTTGCATTAACTTCTAATTGTTTTTACTCCAATTCGTTGTTGAAATATAATCATTTCTATAAACAGTGGTTGTCATTTGATTTATATAAACATACATTAAATAATCAAGACATCACTAAAAGGTTAAGTAAAATATAATGAATATATGGGCTAATACAGTGCATATATTAAGCGCATTTCTCTTGCGAACTAACAAACTTTGGACACTGAATGGCTTTTCTGAGGTAAATGCTAAACAACATATTGTTTACAAGCTGTTTTATTGACGTCTTTCCGCCGTTGAAACACTGAATAAGCTATTACAAGAGATATGACCGTTTCAGTAAGTATTGTATCTTTCAACATACCTTCAGATGTTCTTTCATGTTTATTCTGTAACTAGTATTAAAGAGGAAGAGATGCCGGTTGAACTGGAGCGCCTGTACAGTGATCTGTCACGTGCATCAAAGAGCGTCAAAACAGCATTTTCTGTTTGAATTTTGTGGACAGAATTTGAAGGATGACACTTTGTTTCTTATCGAAAGTAACACAACGCAGAGCTTATTGTGATTATTGGTGGTTAATGGTGGTTAGGCTACAATGTTGCAATGTAATGCTTCGGTACACACCGAATCGAACGCACCGAACCGAAAGCCCTGTACCGAAACGGTTACGTTACACCCCTAAAATATATATATATAAACAATGTTTGATTTTAATAATGTATTAGTAAATGTTGAAATTAACATTAACAAATGAGGTGGAAGTATTGTTCATTCTTAGTTCATGATAACTAAATTTGTTTATTAATGTTAACCAATGAAACCTTATTGAAAAGTGTTACCAAAATGATGGTTATTCCCAGCTATTTAGACTGGAATTATAGAAATATCTAGCTATAAAATTTCAATTAAAACATGACTGCGGGGCTGTGAATCGCTTGGGCACAGGTAATACTTGCAAACCTATGTCTCACTTTCTTTGGCATGTAAACCCTGTCTCTGTAGTGTCTTTACTGGGGAAAGAAGCTGTGGGATATCGGGATACAGTGCTAACCTGACAACATTTCAGTGCTTTAGCTTTGGGTCAGACTGCAGATCCACTCTTGTGATATGTTTTCATCTGCTGAAAGCTCAAGGAATACAATATAAAATGAGAAACTCTGGGCTTGATATGACAACTCCACTTCAGCACCTCAGTTTCTAATGTTTTATATTTCCTTTTCCTGACAAAACATTTTATTTTCCTGGATTTTCACTGGTTGGCTTTGATACTGTGCAGTGATGGTATCAGATGGTAATACCTTGGTATTTTGACATACACTACCATTCAAAGTTTGGGGTCAGTAATCTAACACTTTATTGTTCTTTTGAACTTTCTATTCATCAAAGAATCCTGGAAAAAAAATGTATCACCGTTTCCACTAATGTATTAAGCTGCACAACTGTTTTCAACATTGATAATAATAAGAAATGTCTCTTGAGCATAAAACCATCATATTAGAATGATTTCTGAAAGATCATGTGACACTGAAGACTGGAGTAAGGATGCTAAAAATTCACCCTTCCATCAAAGGAATAAATTACATTTTAAAATATATAACAATAGAAAACAGGTATTTTAAATTATTTATAATTATATTTCACAATATTACTGTTTTTACTCCTTATGGCTCATAGTTCCCTACGGAACATAAGGCTGTGACAGTCTGCTTCTGTCTTGTTCTGTCATTGGCAACATGTTGTGCTTTGCCCCATGAGAGGTGTAGTTCTTTCAGTTCAGCTTCTACAGTCTTCCTCCGTGTTGTTTTTGGCCTTCCTTGCTTCCTTTTCCCAGGTAATCTCCAGCTCGTAGCTATATTTGGGATGCATTCTGGTCCATCTGAAGGACATGCCCAAACCATTTCATTCTACGGTGCTTGATCTCAATCACCACGCTATGGCAAGGCAAGGCAATTTTATTTGTATAGCACATTTCATACACAATGGTAATTCAAAGTGCTTTACATAAAGAAGAACCAAATACATAATAATAAAAATGGAACGTATAAGAAATAGAAATAACAGTAAAAGCAGAGAATTCCGCTATCTGGATGGAAGAGTTAGGAAGTTTCAGGGAGTTTTTTATTGTCCATCAGAGCGGATCTAAATGGATCTTCTTCACACGTCAGGACCGCTGCCTAGCTCTACCTGTTAAGGCACTTCGAACTGATACACAAAGTTTCAATCTCCCCTTTTGCCAAGACACCTCAAACTGCGCCACACTGCCCCAATCCCCCTTTTGGAGATATCTTAACTATGCAACGCAGTTCAAATTTCCCCTTTGGAAATTTCCCCTTTGGAAAGTGTCCTGACTGTAATCCAGAGATATCTTAACCATGCACCACAGCTCAAATTTCCCTTTTGGAAAGTGCCCCAACCAACGTGTTTTGATTTCCGATTTTTTTTTCTATGCAAGTTGGTCTTCTTATATCACTCAGCATTTGAGATCCTCTCTGGCCAGAAGGTATGGCAAATTCTCCTGAGGCAATTGTTATTGAAAACCTCAATCTTTCAATATTCCTCATGTCACTCTTAATGACACTCCAACATTCTGACCCATACTGCAGAACAGATATGGCATGGCTATTGTATAGTCTCATCTTTGTTCTGAGGCTGTTTTGTGTGGATTTCTAGATGGACTGGAGTCTAGCGAATGCACTGTGGGCTTTACCTAGTCTTGCTTTAATGTCCTTAGCTGCAGCATTACCCTTGCTTAACAGACTGCCAAGGTAGATGGACTCCTCAACATCTTTAAGTGGACTTCCATTCAGAATAATGGGTTCATCAGATCTTGCATTGATAAGCATCACTTGGGTTTTGGTGGTGCTTGTGTTGAGGCATGTTTTCTTGGTAAAGTTGTTCAGTCTATTAATGTCCTCTTGTAGGTGGACATGCGTTAATGACAAAAGAGCTACGCCGTCTGCAAAATAAGTCTTCAAGCTGTTGAAAGAGAGTCCTCTGTATGCCGCTTATCTCATGTTGTCTGTCTCATGATCCAATCAATGGCTACCAGGAACTTTACCAAGATGATGCATTCTTGTTGTACCTCTGACTTCACTACAAACCACTTAGATAGGTTGCCATCTAGGGTGACAATACACTCAAACTGCAGATAGAATGGTTCAATCAGTGTAACCGTCATATGAGGGATTCCATAGGTACGCAAGATCTTCCATAAGGTGTCAAGGCTGTCGAAGTCAATGAAGTTGACATATAAGGGAGTATTCCATTACAGACATTGCTGAATATCTCTTAGAAAAAAAAATAAAAAAAATATCTGGTTTACACAACCTCTCTCTTTCCTGAAACCAGCTTGCTCTTGTCTCAGCCTGATGTTGATGGCTACTTTAATTCTGGTCTGGAGGATTCTGCAAAATACTTTAGACGGTATTGAATGTAGTGTGATACCCTGCCAGTTGTCACAGTTTTGGAGGTTGCCTTCCTTTGGAAGCTTGATGAGGCCTTTGGCTCTTCGAGGACTTCCATTCATTCTTCCAGATATTGAATAGGTCAGTGAGCACTCTGGTAAATGTGGTGAGGACTGCTTTAAGAATCGGAGCATGGATACTGTCAATTCCAGTTGCTTTCCCATTCTTGAGTACTTTAATAGCTGATGTCAGTGACTGTTTTGACTGCATTCAAGAGAAAAATAAATGCAGCCTTGGTGAGTGACTTCTTTCACAAATATTAAAAGCAAAATCTTACCAACCAAACTTTGAATGTTAGTGTACATTATGATACTGAATGATGATCATATTCATGTACAATGTTATTTACATGGTACTTCAAGGTATTGCAAGGAATACCATGATACTACCATAGCACATAATGCTGTACTTTTTTTGTTTAGTGTGAGTTTTTCTGGAACATTCACATTTCACATCACTATTTCGACCTTTACTTGCCTGGCAACAGGAAATGTGTCATGTAGTCTCAGCTGTTATTCACTAACAGGCTTGGCACGTATATTGAATTAACACCCAAACAGTGTGTAGTCCAATACTTCCGCTGTACAACTCATATGCCAAAGATAAGCAACAGTGGCTGCTTTAAGTCAGTGTTAAAATCAGTCACTGAATTGACCCTGCGGCTCTATAGACCTGTGTGACTGCAGGAGCAGTTGCTCGTCCTGTGGTTTAACTTTTCATCACATCACTGGACAGATCCTAACGCAGTGTCTGATCGACCGATTTTTTATTTTTTTTTCCCATTTATTTGAATCAATCCACAATCTGCCATCTTTTATAAGCCAGACAACGGATGCTCATTGCAATAGAGAAAGTGCGGCTAAGATAGATAGGGAGTGAGAGAGAAGGAGAGAGAGACATCCTCTCCTGGCAGTGCAATGATGCAGCCATCCTACTGTGGACGATGGTGTGCCCTGGGAAAAGGCAATCTCTCAGTGGGTGTCATTACCTGTCATTCAGGCTAACTGTGTCCAGTGGGTGCCCCCAGACAGGCCTACCGTAATTGTATAGGAGAGGGAGGGAGAGAGAGAGCACAAGAATGCAAGTGTGCTAGAGAGGCAGAGAGATGGCTTGATGGGTATCAGGAGAAAGCAGGCCGACGTGGGCTGTAGAGCTGACAAACAACCTCTCAGATTCAGAGGCAGCCGGAACAAATGCTGCGTCTGGATCAGGCTGGCAGAAACTGAAAGGCAGAATATTAGAGATGCTTGATGGTCCTGAATGTGTTTCTATCATTAGCCATGTAGAATACATCCTAGAACAAAAGAATCACCTTGACGGATGTAGCAGAACAGAACAGATGCACAGAAACGGACCACTGGTTATTTGAAGGATGTTTTTTGATTTGAACACAAATAAGAGAAAACTCTTCAAAAGTAAAATCTCATTTATAGGGTTTCAATATTTTTCATAGTTGTCTTTTTATTCAGGTAAGATTACCATAACCTTGATTTATGATATTTGGTTGGTATCAACATTATAGCTCATGTTCTGAAGTCCTATTCATCTTGTACTATACATCTTGTATTTATGTTAGTCATGGTTTCTTGCACCAAAAACATTGTAATTTATTTTTGAACACTATTTTCCAGCCTCTCTATGACCCTCAGAATTAAAATGCTGTACCTTTCTAAGTGGAATGTGCATTCATCCGTTTCAATCAAGTGACTTTTCTGCTTTTCTGCCATATGTATGGCCAGCATCAAAGTAATGGTGGTGAATACAAAAACACATGAACAGAATTAGCAAGAAAAACCATTAATCATTGGATTTGATTTATGCCAGGTCTCAGAAAACATTTTTATAGATCTCAGGTTAGTACAGACTCTTCTAAACCATAGAAGAAAAATATGGCGTAATGTACCGTGTTAATATATTAAGGATTTCTCTGTATTCATTTTAAATTATTATAGTATTTTATTAACATTTTAGTCATATTTTGAATTACACATTTTATTGTGTTGTTTTTTAGGGTTGAAGGAAATGTCTGTAAACTTAATGGAAAAGGTATTGGTATTTTTCTGCCAGGACATTATCCATTTTTTTCTGACTTTTTTTGGCCGGTTCACCACTGTTCCTTCCTTGGACCACTTTTGATAGATACTGACCACTGCAGACTGGGAACACCTCACAAGAGCTGCAGTTTTGGAGATGCTCTGACCCAGTCGTCTAGCCATCACAATTTGGCCCTTGTCAAACTCGCTCAAATCCTTACGCTTACCCACATCTAACACATCAACTTTGATGACAAAATGTTCACTTGCTGCCTAGTATATCCCACCCAGGTGCCATGATGAAGAGATAATCAGTGTTATTCACTTCACCTGTATTCACCATAATGTTATGCCTGATCGGTGTGTGTATATATATATATATATATATATATATATATATATATATATATATATATATACACGTCTGCTTCCCGAACAATGCTAGGAAGATTGTTCTAGAGTTTAGGTGCCCAATAGGAGAAGGATCTACCACCTGCGATTGATTTTGATATTCTAAGTATTATCAACTGGCCTGAATTCTGAGATCGCAATAGACGTGAAGGACTATAATGCGTTACTGGGGGTACTGGGGAGCCCAACCATTTAGTGCTTTGTAAGTAATTAGCAAGATTTTAAAATCTATACGATGTTTAACAGGAAGCCAATGCAGTGTTGACAGAACTGGGCTAATATGGTCATACTTCCTGGTTCTAGTAAGAACTCTAGCTGCTGCATTTTGTACGAGCTGTAGTTTGTTTATCAAGCGAGCAGGGCAACCACCCAGTAGAGCATTACAGTAATCTAGCCTTGAGGTCAACGCATGAATTAACTTTTTCCGCATTTGTCATTGAGAGCATATGTCATAGTTTAGATATATTTTTAAGATGGAAGAATGCGGTTTTACAAATGCTAGAAATGTGGCTTTCAAATGAAAGCTTGTTATCAAAGAGCACACCCAGGTTCCTAACTGACGACGAAGACTTAACAGAGCAGCCATCAACTGTTAGACATTATTCTAGGTTATTACGTGCAGAGGTTTTTGGTTCAATAATTAGAATCTCTGTTTTTTCTGGATTTAGTTGTAGGAACTCTAATTTTTTATATCAGCTATGCATTTTGTGAATTGGTAAGTTTCGTCAGGGCGCAAAGAAATATAGAGCTGAGTATCATCAGCGTAACAGTGAAAACTAACGCCATGCTTCCTAATGATATCTCCCAGGGGTAGCATGTACAGAGTGAAAAGCAACGGTCCTAGTACTGAGCCTTGTGGTACTCCATATTGAACTTGTGATCGATTTTCATTTACTCTTCATTTACTACTACAAACTGATAACGGTCAGATAAGTATGATTTGAACCATGCCAATGCAGTTCCACTAATGCCAACATAATTTTCGAGTCTATTTAAAAGAATTTTGTGATCGATAGTGTCAAATGCAGCACTAAGATCCAGTAACACTTACAGAGAGATACAACCACAATCTGATGATAAGAGCAAATCATTTGTAACTCTAATGAGAGCAGTCTTAGTACTATGGCACGGTCTAAATCCTGACTGGAAATCCTCACAGATACAATTTCTTTCTAAAAAGGAACATAGTTGCGATGATACTGCCTTTTCTAGTATTTTTGACAGAAAAGGTAGATTCGAGAACGGCCTGTAATTGACTAATTCTCTAGGATCAAGTTGTGTTTTTTTAATAAGAGGTTTAATAATAGCCAGCTTAAAAGTTTTTGGTACGTATCCTACAGATAAAGATGAATTAACGATATTAAGAAGAGGATCTATGACCTCTGGAAGCATCTCTTTCAATAGCTTAGTCAGTATAGGGTCTAACATACATGTTGTTGATTTTGATGATTTAACAAGTTTAGACAATTCTTCCCTTTCCTATAGCAGTGAATGAATTGAATTTTTCCTCAGGGATTGGTTGGAATTTTCAAACAGAGAAATGTTTTGATTTCGCTATGTTACTTTGTAACACGTACCAAATTGTGTCATCTACAAAACAGCAAGAAAAATCCTGTTTTCCTTGATTTGTTACAATGAAAATTAGAATTCTTCTCTGCTCTTTGACATTGAACTTTGTATGACACAGGCAGCTTTTATATGAACTGCTTTATCAGCAGCCCTGTAATGAGTAGATCTTGTGTTTCAGTGCATTCGTCAGTAAGGGCAGGGGTGAAAGTCTTACCCTCCGGCTGGTCTTTTCTCCACTTCGATCTCATTGATCTCCCACATTTAGACACGAATCTCAACCTGTTGTAAATTTACCTCAATTATTTATGAGAACACCTCACAGCAAAGTCCAGCAAGCAGCAGGCCTCATGAAGCTTTAATATGACAGCTTGTGAAAGTGTATTCAAATGAATGTGTGAAGACAGATAATGTCACAAAGGTCAGGCTCCTCTCAGCCCCTTCATGAGTCTGATGATTCAGTCAGTGAGGTCCCAGGACTTGTGTGGTGTCTTAAGGTGACAGGTATTCCTTAGCTTTCTGTGTGTGCTTATACTGCTTACGATTCAACAGACAAATGTATTACAATGTAGGCAACAGATGGGCAAGGGTGGACATCATGGCTGTTTACCCACCCAACAAAAACCAGTCAGTTGTATTAAAATCAGTTCTATTTGGTATGTAATTACATATTATAGTATATTTATGCTGCTTGACCACCAAATCAGCATATTAAAATGATTTATGATGGATCATGAGACACTGAAGACTGTAGTGGCTGCAAAAACTGCAAAATATACAGTATATATATTTTTTGTCCATTTTATATGAATTAATTTTTTTTTTTCATATTGACTATTAACCCTCATATTCAAACGTCCACCCTAAGATGGCATTCTAGTAACACTAGGCTGGTCCAAATTGAAAAGCAGATGCCAAGAATATAAAAAAGTTAAATTGATGGAGATGTGGCCTCTGGAATGTCACTATTAACCTTCTCTCCAACTGAATCCACCACTGCAGTCACGTTGAGATGACATGTTGGAAATTGTGTGTCAGTCACCGTTGTGTCTCATCGTCTGGACTGTATTTGTTGTGGGATTAGATTCATTTTGTGGAGGTTAGCTCTACGACACGTATGCGGCAAAACACAATAACTAACTCTCTAAGTAATAGAATAAAAGATCCCGGCTTGTGAGATTTTGAGCTTCTGTCACAAAGGACTGAGGACAGACGGTCTGGAACAGTTACCATCCAGGCTGAATTTGCCACATGTGGAGTGTAATAGCCTTCTGTTATCTGTCTTCCTACAAAGAAAATGCGTTATTGTAAAATCAAATCATGAGTCTCATTCACACCGCTTATAATTTGTAGTAATGGAAAAAAATATTTTCTGCTGAGCCATTTAACCAGACACTCATCATTTTCACTCTTGGATATCAAATAGATATTGTTTTCTTAACTTTTCAGTTCTGACTTCCCAAATCAATATAGATGACAAGAATTCATCTTGAAACACATTATCAGTTTTCTTTTTATACCTTAGAATATCCACCTAACCTGTCTCTCCTTATTATTTTCCCTATAGCCAGGTGGTTTCTCAAGATAATTGCTATTCTATTTTGAGTTTCCCCTTTTTTCCCTGATAGTAGAATAATTGCAGCATGTGTTGTATTTGATGAGTACTAGGCAGGTTGGTTGATGAACACAGCTCAGAAGAACATTAGCAAGATGTATGATTTAACAAAAAACATGGCACATCTCACGGTTTCTTTTGACAAATGGCACCTCACAGTTAGCGATCTTACATACACGGCTGAAACAACATTTCCCACAAAGTACATTTTGCCACAACGGTTAGAGTGGCCCAGAGAGGTGCTTAGCACAAGTGCCTGGAAGCTTGCCATGAGAGGGTGGTAAGGTGTGTGTACGAGCTGCAAGTAGCACTAAAATAGCACTAACGGCCCATCGCACTGTGGAACCTCTCCTGCTGGGCCTAAAAAAGTTTTTGAGAGCAAGATCTTTGACTTTACTCTCATTACTAAGAGAGAAGATACCTCAAAACCTCATAATTTTAATGCTAAAAGACTTGCTACAGCAAAAACCTGTTAAACCGGTTAACAGTAAGTTCCTTTAATCTATATCCTGAAAAACTGTAATAGATCTAGTGTGACATTTCATGTAATTTTACAGTAAAATACTATTATAGTTTTTGGATATAAAAAAGAACAAGTCATCTTATAATTGACAGTGGAAAACCGTAAATTGACATTTACACAATTGTCTGTGCTGTAAGCGGTAGACCAATCACAACAGACAACTGATCTGACCAATCAGAGCAGAGCAGACTCTCGGAAAGGAGGGGTTTAGATAGACCGAATCATTTATCAAAGCATTTCAGACACTGTGAGAAAAGAGGTGATGCTATATGTCTATGAAATTATTTCAGTTAATGATTTTTTTTTTTTTTTTTTTTTTTTTTTTTTTAATATAACTGTAAATTTAAGTTCAATCTTAAAGTTCTACCAAGCTGCCTTTTTTGTAAACACACTGCAGTGCTCACACACTCTAAAAAATAAAGGTTCCAAAAAATTTTTTTTGCAGCAATGCCATGAATCATTTTGGGTTCCCTGAAGACCCATTTTAAAGAACGTTTTAATAATCTAAATAACCTTTTTTTTTTTTTTTTTTTTTTTTTTTTTTTTATGAGGTCAACCGATATGGGTTTTTCTCTGGCTGATGCCGATATCAGGGCAGCCGATGGCCGATATATGATGCTGATTTTTTTTACCAATATGTTTGGATGATTTTCTTTTTACCCCCCTTCATCTCATACAATCTAAGTTAAGTAATAAGTGATACAGAAAATTGCTTAAACATTTATTGAACAACACAAGCCTCTCCAATCAGTGCACAAAAAATAATGTATATGTTAAATATTATATACACACAACAGGTAATCAAAAAGACTGTCAAATAAACTTAGTAGTAGCATAATTCATAGTAATAATACATGGCTAAACTTTTTAAGCACATTCTCAAAACTATTCTGAAGCATGCTTTTTGTTTATGTTTGTTGACAGACACTTCTATACTGTAAGTCAAATGGCCAATAATATAAGTGATAAAAATAAAAGAGTTCACCCATATTACACAGCCTGCTGCTCCTCACTGCATTACAGTGCACTGACTGGCCACGAGCGATGACGTTGTGGAGGATATGTTGAACCCACAGACACATTTAATGAGGAAAGTTAACATCCACGTTTTAGCCAGAAGTTTTGTCTGAATTGCACGTGTTTCTACTTTCACATGCAAATGACTTGTTATGAGAATGGTCAGCATCAATTCTAGTAGGCTACAACGTAATTACACTTTCGAAACGGTCTGTTTTCCCCTGCCATCGTTAGTTGAAGCTGTGTGTGAACGAGGCACAGCAGCAGAGTGTGAGTTGCTTGTCTCACACGCAGCCTCAGAGGGAGAGAAATTCTCCAGTATTGTACAGAAACAGAATTGATAACGTCAGAGCTTATCTATACAACGCAGGCTAGTTTGATAATTTAGCCGCTGGGCTCGTTACCAGGTTCCTCTGTTGGTGCGTTTTTCCGCACCAACAGCCAAAGGTGTATACTTTGAAAGGCTCTCGCGTTCAACTGTGCGCGAGATGCAGCAGAATGTGGAAAATTAAGTATAAGCGGGCCTTTATGCTGGTGGAATGGCAATCGCGGCTGCCTATTAATTGGCCTAATTTGCAGCACAATCAGCACATGCCGATTAATTAAAAAAATCCAAAAAAGGCTGATCAATCGGTCAACCTCTATTTTATTTTAGTATAAAGATACTATTGAGCAAATGAAAGGATCCATGGATGTTAACGTTTTTTCCCGGAACCACAAATGCCAATAAAGAATGTTTATTTTAAAGAAAGCAGGTGGACTCAACGGCTCAGTGGCGCTCAAAAATGACAGAACACTTGTAAGTATGGCGTGCTGCATGCGCTCAGCCTGTACCACACACCTTTGCATTCAGCCTTCCTGCCATGTACCGAAGGCTTTTACAGGTCACTGACGCCTGCCTTCTGCTGCTGGTTAGTGCTCAGATATGCAAGAAGCAGTTGACCCTGAAGATTTAATAAGGTGCTTGTATTCCCTGTGGAAGCCAGGGGTGTTATATATTTAAGGTGAGAGTCTGCCGCAATCCAGAGCTGCTCCCTAGAATCTAGACCATTGTATGATGAGCATTGGCCAGACAGTAACGTGTTGACCTTCAGCATGATAAAGCCAGCGAGGGCCTGTCAGTGACCCTAATCACTCATGCGTTATATTAACAGTGTGCACACAGCCTGTGCAAGTTATCACAGTGCAGTGGGCTGTGTGATTAACACGGCCGCAGTAAACGTCGCCATTGTTTGTTATCTGGCCCATCCATTGAGCCACACTAGGTAATCAGTTTCCTCCAGCCATGTAAGTTAATTGGTCAGAACAAACGGAGAACTGTTGCTGTTATGAGCAATATGTCATTTCAAATATTTGAGCTTGGCAGCATGAAGAACAACCGGCGAGTTGAAATACATGGCAACAAGTTTTCCCTCGTGTAGCTTCTGTTTGTACATAACAAAGACAAGTACACAGCGGTTTTCACTGCCTGCAATTGTCACAGTTTTTTCACACTGTTTGTGTCTTCAGTAAAGGAGCAGTGATATGCTTATATATATGCTTCCATTCAAAAGTTTGGGGTCAGTAAGATTATTTTGTTTTTGACAGTCTCTTGTGGTCACCAAGGCTGTTTATCCAGTCTTCAATGTCACGTGATCCTTCAGAAATCATTCTAATATGCTGATTTGCTGCTCAGGAAACATTTCTTATTTCTTCTTTCAATGTTGAAAACAGTTGCTGCTTAATATTTTTTTGTGGAAACCATGATACAGTTTTTCTTTACTGTCATGCTTTATCAATTAAATGTGCCTTTTCAGAATAAAAGTATCAATTTTTTTGGAAAAAAAAAAAAAAAACAGTTGTTGATATTTCTTACTGTACACTCACATTTTGATTGGAATACATCACATCCAATTCAACAGTTGCATACTTTGTTGTCACATTACATTTCATATTTTAATATTTCATATGGTTATGTTTCATATTATATTTTATATTTCAGTATTTCAGCATATTTGAAGCTCATAATGGATCTGACTATCCTTTCTCTGTACATGGTCGGAACTCCATGCAGCCCCTGTGCGACTCTTCATTGATTTCCGGTCTATTGTTTGATGGAAGCAGTGAATAGGCATCTTATAAGTATTGCATTCTTGAGATGCACTTTAAAAAAAATAAATAAAAAAAACTTTTTTACCTTGACATAGATCACGCAATGACCAATATGGTAAAAAACACCACAGACAGAATGCAATATTGCATCCTTTATCAATGTCTCTTATTAGTGAATTTTTTATAAAATGTTTTCTCTCCCAGAGTAGAACAGAGCAAAATACATCAGTGGGCTTTGATGTTAGTTAACAAGCCTTATTATTAAGTTTGCCTTGACATGAGAGTGAATTTGTACAAAATTTTTATAGCTAGTGACATACAGGTGTTAGCAGATAGATTATCTTTGTGAACAAGTCATTAAAGACTGAGCATGCTGAGATATTCTGATTACAATCTTTCATTAAGCTGGAGACGTTCCATGTAGCGCTTTTCTCAGCATGGCCATGTTTGTAGACTTGTAGAAGTAATTAAGTATCCTTGCTTCCAGGAGGTTTAGGTCTAACTGGTCAGCCTTCAATGGCTGGTTTACCAAAAATGAATGAAAATCACCAATTTTAGTTGCACAAAATAATTGCTCAAGTAGCACATTACTTACCACTATATCCCTTCTTCCTAGATACCATTGGAAAAGTTTGATTTCTAAAATACTGTCTGCAATTCGAATCTAAATGTACAATTAAGATGTACCTTCTTATGTATTAAATATATACTTTAAATTTAATTTGAAGTTTAGATATATTTTATATGCATCTGCTTATGTAGATGTACTTAGAGATTCATGAGATTTAGATGTTCAGGCTGTGAAAAATTATATGACATTTTGAAGTTAATAATGGTTTTTCAGTCTGTTCATTCTTTTCCTTTTCACTAGTTTGAACAGCTCTGCAGGCTTCTTCTATAATGCACCAATTTAGGACATCACATGTAGTCTTTGGTATATAGTCACGACCTTGATGAAGAAAAAGATGATTGCTACTTGTAGTGTGTGGCATCATAGAGAGCATCCTTCTTGCATTTCCTCAAATTCTGTAGCTTTGTAGAGAAGCTGGTGATTTTTAAATTTCTTGTGGAGATATAGTGGCATTTAGATTATTTTCTAGACTCCCATTATTTATTGTAAATGTCAATATTACATGTACACTGCCCGGCCAAAAAAAGTCGCTGTTTGGATTTTAATAGGCAAATACTTAAGAATCTATGAATGGATCATTATTACAGTGATTATTATGTTTCTAGCATGTTATATGTTTGGCAAAGGTTCTTTTAACCCTTAAAGATGGAGTGTGTAGCTTTTCATTTCTTTTCAGACTTTTTTTTGGCCGGGCAGTGTATTTTACATTTACATTTAGGAATTGCTTTTATCAGAAGTGATTTACAACCAGAAAAATCTACAAACTTGTAATAAAGGTGTAATAGTCCAGTTAAATAGCGAAACTATAAGGTTGTCTGCTTCAAGAGCAAGGCTGTTATTACCTCGCTAGTGAGAAATGCCATGTAGCTTTTAAGTTGATAAACTATTTGCTAATAAAATTGTCAGAGCAGCGCTGACAACACGTTTCTGTGCGAGTGTGTCTGTATTGTATGTGTATGCATTTGAGTGGGAGAAAGAGAGTGTGCTTTCCATACATAATAAAATGTAATTTTGTGGCAAAAACATGGAAATAATTAGTTGTTGTTATCCTATTGTTTACTATATTTATATGCTTGGTCATTGTCATTGTGGGTTTTAGTTCTTTTGCTGTTGTAGGCTGTATGGACCTTTTGAAATAACTGAAATCATTTGCCGAAGTGATATTGAGATGCGGTCAAGACCTGCCTTTAGCCGTGCGTTTCCCTGAAAATAATAATAATACCTTAGAATGTTTGTCAACCAATCAGATTCAAGCATTCCACAGCCCCATAGTATAAAAAGATTTAATTTATAATATAAAATTACTGAGTGGGGTCAAAGCAAGACATGTGACATTACAGTATACTATATATTCAATTTTAATGCAGATTTTTCCTGTTTGTGGCTGATTATTAAAGTAAAAGTTTACCGTTTATGTAAGACAAAAATTTCATTAGCAATAAACTTTATTCTGGAGTTTCTTTAGGCGAGGCTGTGCTGAAAGTGACACAATCAACGTCAGCTCAGATGACCTGACTGTAATGCCAGCACCTCTTTCCACCCAGAGAGTCATCAAGGAAACTATCTTACACTTCAGTCTGATGCCAGTCACACACCATTGATCAGAGAGATTGTGAAATCTAAGACTTGACCGGGCAACTTGATCGTGATTTTTTTTTTTGATCGTGATCGTGAACTTTTGCACTCGCGCTATGGGATCCAAAGATTAACCTTTAGATCTGGTTTCATCACATTCATCTGAAAAAGTAAAGTTAAAAGATACAAGAGCTCAAACTAGGGGTGGGCGATATGACCAAAATCTTATATCACGATATGAGTAATTTAATTTCATTATAATGATATGTCACAATATAGTTATTTTTGTTGTTTTTTATATCAACATTTTTGATACCATCGAAATGTCATAATTCTCGTCACCAATTTCAATATCATCAACAACAACAACAACAAAAAAGAATACTAGCCTAGGTAAAAAAAAAAAAAAAAGCTAAAGCTTACTGAAGACAAATAAACAGTCAAAGACAAAAACACAAAAGACAAAGACACAAATGAAATAGACCTACCTGAAAAATTCAAGCACTAAATAAAAAAAAAAATACTAGGCTACATAAATTGTATAATATACAATCTTTAAGTTCCCTCACAGTCCAGTTCACCTGATTAGGGGAGGGGTCATTGTCTTCCCAGGTGTGAAACGCATCCACACCTATGGCCTTTCTAACACAAAACATGTCTTACCAATTTTAAATCAATGTATTGTTTTTTGTGAATGAGTGGGCAGGATGATTTTTCACATTGTTTCGAAGCAAAAATTCTAGGCTGCAAGATCCAGTTTTCAAAAGTCTTGTGAACAGATATTCAGTATCGGTTTTATGGTCTTATTTCAATGACTTAATTTTTTCACTTACCACACACAAACATCATTTTCTCAGAACTACAAACTTTAACATACATGCTGCTCACATATTATTGTAGCAGAATTTGTGCTGAATACAGTGTAATCAGACTTTAGCCAAAAAAATGTTATAAGTAACAGAAATAAGCACAAATGTCAATCTCCAGGGACCAGAAAACCCCTTCTGGGGGTTAAATGTACAAAAAACACTGCATAGTCTTCACTGTGTACATTTAATATAAATTTATTCTTATTTTAGTTACAAAAGTGATTCAGTCAGGAGCAGTTTCTCTTTATCTTTTGTTGTTTGATTAACATTAAAAACACAGACAGCAGCTGGTTTATTAGGTTTTTGTCACTAAAAGACAGAATGTACTGATCTAAAATACTGATACACATGCACTTTCTTTCTTATTTTGACACATAAGTGTGTGTATTTGACTGTTCAAGTCCAATAAGGTGGCAAAAAGAACTCCGTTCAGTACTCAATTGCTCTATGAGCAGCGGCTTTATGTGTGCTTGTCTCTCAGACAGTGCTCAGAAACCATCTCTCAGATAGCACGCGTATATACAGAAATGAGCACACTTTTGCTGCTTATTGCACTTCAATGGTTTAAAAACACTTGCTTTTAAACAGCCATGCTTAAAAATGCATGGAAAGATACACTTTCATAATGGCGCAGCATGGCAAAGTCACATGAACGCAAAACCGCGACAGAGATGATAATCCAAAATCTCTACCCGTTGAAAAATTTCTACCAGTTAATCGTGTCCCAACCCTAGCTCAAACACACTCTACATCTGGGGTCTTCATCAGGGGGTCCACAGCAGTACTGCAGGGGCATCTGTCAATTATTGTTTGGACTGAGTCTATTTAATGTGGGAAAAAAATGAAAATATTTTGCATTAACTTCAACCAAAGCTAAAGCTAAGAAGCTAAAGTTGCATTAGTTGCATCATATTAAGGTACATCAATATGATAATAAACACGTTATTATAGGCCAGGATTAAAATGCAACGCTGAGTTTTTATATGTTACAGGGTGTCCCTGCTCTGTCTTTATCTACCATGATATTCCTGCTCTACAATTCCTGGAAATATATGATGAGATTGAAATACATAAAACGATTATTGTTCTTTTCATGCCTCTCAAGATGTCATCTGTTCCATAAAGCAAATTAGTTGCAACACTGGACAAAACAAGAGTTCTTTCTTGAGGTTTAATACACCAGTGTTGTTTGATTGTTTGTGTAAATTACCCCATTAATCATAAACTGTATATTAAAAAAAAAAAAAGATAAATCAGCAGAGCTTGTGGCAAAGAGATGATGCTGAGCACTGAGTTCACATTAGATGGAACTGGGCTCTGCTTCAGTCTCCACTAAACACTCCAGAAATGAAAGTGAGCAGAAATGGATCCTAGTCTCTGTTTGGGATCTTTGAAGAAAATTGAAAAAAGGTTAATTTCCACGTTCCATTTTCTCTTGCCATTAAGCTAGACGAGAAATGAGTTATCTATGATTTATTCTCAACACCTATCTTTAACACAGAGTGCAGCACTTCTGGGACGAGAAGACTGACTTTAGGTCTATAGGCTTTTTTCACGGCAATTCTTCAGCACACACACACAAAAAAACATGCATGATATTGATTTTTAAAAGGAATCTTTATGAACTCCTTCAAACAGTGTCTTAAATGCTGTATATACAGGTAATATATATATATATATATATATATATATATATATATATATATATATATATATATATATATATATATCATTTGTTTAGGTCTTCTCTAGATCATTTTGAATGGTCCTGCTGTGACAAATGAATTTAAAATTCAAATATTCTTTGTAGTCTCTCAGTTAATATAATCATGCATAATGATTATTAAGAAAGGAATAATGTTGTTTGGAATATGTTTAGATAGTATAGCATGTCACACTGAATTATCATACTTATCATACTATATATACACAGACACATTGTGTAGCTCATCCCACAGTGATAAAGATGCCAGTTGTTTTGTCATTTTGAGGCAATAATGGCTTTTGAGAAATGTGATGGAAAGAAATTTCAGTACTACAACATGCTTCTTTTAATGCAATCTGAAGATTAAAAACAAATGAGATGTGAAGTGTTACTCTAATATGAAATGAGCTCTTTCATCAGCTCTACCTTTTTAAAAATCTCTAGACTAGGAGTCCTTGATATTTTATTCATGTATCATATTCAGACATTTTGGAGAGAACGCTTTTGCCTTAAACATTATTATGGGACACAATGTATTGCATCATTCAAGAGAACTGTATAGCCTCAGGTGGATCCTAAATGAAGGAGTTTAGGAAAGGAGAGCCTGGAGGGAGAGAGACAAGACAAACAGAATGCCAGGAAGCATTTCAATCCTCTTGCATGGCAAACACTGGGCAGCATTTCAACAGTTCTTTCTTTTGTGCTGGCAGCATCTGGTAGAGTGTATTAGAAAAGCTGCACAGATCTCTCCACTGTCAAACCCACCTTAAAACACATCCGTTTACTGTCGGCTGAGTTGTTCTGGGTAAAGGACATGAATTTTAAAAAAAAACTTGGCAGTTTGGTTCAAAAATATCTCCCACCTGCATCCTACCTGTTCGCACCTCAGTTCAGTGTCTTTTGAAAAAAGAGGGGCAAGAAACACAGAGAAACAAAGCTATTTTCCACCTTGTCAAGATGAATGGCCATTTGCAGGTGGCCAGGAACGTATATGTATCCTCGAAAGCAGCTTTTTAAAATGCACTTAGTCTCTGCCATCTTTGCTCTTCTGTGATTTGGGCTGAACTGGAGTGGCAGACCTGATTTTCAAAATTCAAGAATGTGGGTGCCAGGCATTGAGTCTATAAACATGGTCCCTGGTCCCTTAAGCGTGAAGAGGCGCTATGCCGTTAATTATTTAGGAATCACAATCATAAGGATGTTTGTTTTGTATGTCTGTACAAGTTCAAATCAGAGCACAATTTATTTATTTACCTCTGGAATAATTCACCATGACTGTACCTGCCTGTGTATTTTTGGCAGCAGATCTACCTATAATGCACTGTGAATTCTAATGCACAAGGAATGCACAAGGTCAGCTCAGATGGGCTCCACTGCCTTTGAGGTGATAACAGGGACCTTGACAGTGAGAGTCTCATTAAGACCCACCTGATGGGTCTGTGGCTTACTGTGGGGATGAATGGTTATACTTCCTCTTTTAATCACTGGACCATGTGAACAAATCAATGCAATGCAACTCCCAAACCTCAAACCCAACCCACATAATCAATGCGAACACTTTGGACTGCATAAAAGAGGCTTAAACAATACCATTGTGCATAAAGCTCAAGTAATTTTCAGTCATTAACAGATTTAACAGATGGCAATGTTGTTTCAAATTATGTTTTTGTTGCTCAACTGGTAGAGCAAAGATTCAAAAGATTCGAAAGAGATATACAGTGGGTATAGAAAAGAATCACCCTCCTTTAAAATAATCAATTTTTGTTGCTTTGCAGCCTGAAATGAAGATGGACACAGTTTTTGTTTTATCCAGCTGTATTTACTCTTTACAACTTATAACATCCAAGTGAAAGATATAACTCCAGCATGTCAAAAAGATTACTGAGTTGGAAGAAGGATCATCCCCTTTGTGTCAGTATTTAGTCGAACCAACTTTTGCTTTAATTACAGCCTTTAAGTCTGTTGGGATATGTCTCTACTAACTTTGCACATCTAGACTTTGCAATATTTGCCTACTCTTCTTTGCAGAGCTGCTCAAGTTCAGTTAAATTTGATGGTGACCGTTTATGGACTGCAGTCTTCATGTCATTCCACAGATTTTCAATGGGATTTAAGTTTGGGCTCTGACTAGGCAATGCAAGGACATTCACATTTTTCTCCTTCAACCACTGTGTGGTCAGTTTTTGATGTGTGCTTTGAGTCATTGTCATGTTGGAAAGTAAACCTTCCCATTGACAACTTTCTGGCAGAGCGCAGCAGACTTTCCTCATTTCCTCATCCTATTTTGCCCCATCCATTTTTCCTTCTATCCTAAGTGCTCCAGTCCCTGCTGCATAGAAACACCTCCATAACAGGATATTACCACCACAATGTTTTACTGTAGGAATGGTGTTATTTGGATAGTGAGCTGTATTGGATTTCCGCCAGACATATCGTTTGGTGTTGAGGCGAAATAATTCAATTTTAGTCTCATCTGACCATAACACCTTTTTCCACATGGCCAAAGGTGCGTTTTGGCAAAGCTCAGTCATGACTGCATGTGGCCTTTCTTGAGGAGTGGCTTTTTTCTTGCAACCTTCCCATACAAGCCACATTTGTGGAGAATTTGTGATATAGTTGTCACATGCACACAATGACCACTCTGTCATAAATTCCTGCAACTGCTGTAGGCCTCATGGTAGCCTCTTTGACCAGTTTCCTTCTGGCTCTTTCATCCAGTTTGGAGCAACGTCCTGATTCAGGGAGGGTCTGTGTTGTACCAAATACCTTCCACTTCTCAATAATAGACTTCACTGTGCTTCTAGGAATTGGTAAAGCCTTTGCTGGAGCTGGATAAAACAGCTGGATAAAACAAAACTGTGTCCATCTTCATTTCAGGCTGCAAAGCAACAAAATGTGATTATTTTAAAGGGGGGGTGATTCTTTTCTATACCCACTGTATGTGTATATATATATATATATATATATATATATATATATATATATATATATATATATATTACATTTATTTAAAATTATTTCTCTGTTACAGGTTTAAAAACAGTATAAAAAAAACAAGCCTCTTGAAAATAGCAATGTAATGTTGTATTTATATTTTTGTTTGTTTTATTTTATGCTTTCAACCAAATATATGGACTATAATAGAGTTTCAACATGAGTAATTTAATACTAAAACACATGTATTTAATAATAATATCAAAATCAGTAATTTAGGTAAACATTTACACTACCAGTCAAAAGTTTGGAATAATTAATTAATTTTTTTTTTGAAAGAAGCCTCTTATGCTCACCAAGGCTGCATTTATTAGATGATAAATACAGTAAATATTGTGTAATTTATATGTGTAATTTATTACTGTGATGGCAAAGCTGAATTTTCAGCATCATCACTCCAGTCTTCAGTGTCACATGATCCTTCAAAAGTTATTCTAATATGCTTATTTGCTGCTCAAGAAACATTTCTTATTATGACATTTCACAATATTGCTGTTTTTACTGTATTTTTCATTGAAATTATGAATGCATAAAAAGTTCTTGTATCAAGGTTTTTTGTTTTTTTTCTCAGAATAATTTAAAAAAATTAAGTACTCCTTCAAAAATTCAAGGTTTTTAGAGTACTGCTTGTCACACCACAGAACATGCCAACTGTAATGTCATTAATATCTCACCTAGGGAACCTAGATCATCACCAGGCCTTTTTAACCCTAAACACAATTGCCATCTAGTCTACAGACTCATCAGTCAACACTCTACAGTCTCAGTCTGAGCTCAATGGCCCGTACGCTTTTACGTTAATAGACGAACATCGCTTTTGAGTCCTCATGCAGTTTTCCTGTCGTCTCTGCATCACATTGCCTCACTTTTTTGTGGCTCCGGCCTTCTCCTATCTATGTGTGAAATGAAGTGTAAGAGCAGCATTTCCACTAGAAACACCATCCTCTCACAGCGTACAGTCAGGTATTGTTTGCTCTGTTGGCATCCGATTTTGTCTGTTGTTTTACGCTGGCCTAGAATCATCAGCTAGAGTCTCTGGAGCTGTGAGAGTGTGGGGGTCTGCATTAAACGCTAGTGAACGTCTTCATGGTAATGATGTAGTATGTGTGTGCTTGTTTTTGGTGATGTTACGGTGCCACTGTGCACGGTGTCAGGCAAAATAATAAATCCCTAGGTTAGACGTAGACTCTAGAGAGGTTATTACTGCAACCTGATCTTTAGTGGATGTGCAACCAATTGAATTTAGTCCACTGCAATTCTCCATCACACTCTCCATGTGAAAAAAGGGCGGAGGATGAGGGCGGACGATTTGGTGCTTAGCTTTGATAATGCACTATATGGAGTGCACTTTCCGTGCAATGTAACAGGGATTTGTATGCTTAGCCTTCGGTTTACTGTAGGCAAAATAAGCACAGAGAGCAGAAAATAAGAAAGAGCGCAAGTCTTCATCGTTAGTCTGGGCATGCTGCTCTCCCTTCACATGTTTTATACACTTCATCATAGGAGGGAATGTCATAACCAAGTAAGGGAACAATCTTTAATTATTGTGTTTTATGTTATTCAGAAAAACACCGATGAGAATGACGACAAGCACTCAGAACAATGACTTAAGTGATTGTGCTAATAAAGGAAATGTACAGGTACATCGACAGCAAAAGCAAAATAAATAAATTAATAAATACTTTGGTCAATCATATGGTCAGTCACTATCACTTTTTACACTATCAAGTCGCCCTGGGGAGTTCGTATTTACGAGTTGTAAAGTCATAATTACAGTGTCAGGTGCGTTCAAGATGGCAACGTACCTTTTCTACAAAAAATTCAGCAAATATTTTTAACTCTATGTATGTCACTTCTAAGACATTCCACGACCTGGCAAGCACCGATTCAATATGTTCAGTTGGCGAAAACAAGCTTTCTTCCATTGCTTGTTGTTTGTTTCTGTTTTGTCCTATGAATCATTACTTAAAGCACGTTAAACTCAGCATGAAAAAGATTTTCTTTTCTTCTCTATCATGACACATATCTGAGTGAAACGTCTTTTTGAACAAGAAAATAGAAGGCAGGATTTAATATTTGATATAAGTAACTTTTTAAATACAGTATGTAGCAGGTGGAAAGGTGGGACGAAGTGTCACAGGATGGAGCAGAGGCAGATCCTGGGCTTTGTGTGTCTCTCCTCCTCCTCTATAGTGATGAAGTGTGCGAAAGGGGATAAAAACAGGCAAGTGAAGATGTAAACAATTATCCCTGCACACGCATCCCAAGGGCTGCACTCCAATGGCAGGCAGGATGAGCAATTGGTGCCATTAATACCATCATTATTCCCCTGTCTCTAATGGCCTCCCTTAGTGAATACACACATTCACACACACATACAACTATTATAGCTAAACACAGATTCCAGTGTAAGCACAAACACACTCAGACACATAGATCACCGGTCATGATCAATGAGAGAGAAACTTTTTTACCCTTTTCCTCCTTATTTAGCATTCTTCTAAAAAAGAGCTCAAGTGTATGCCATGCTCAACAGTAATATAGCCACATAAAACTTAAAACCATGAATTGCAGATTCTCTCACAGCTGAAATATTACACCTGCGAGTCTGTGGCCTAGCAAATGTTAAATAATGCAGACTGCACATAACAGCCCAGGTTTTCCACATTTAGCTTAAGTGAACATTACAAGAGATGCTGCGCTTTTATACATTTGGTTGAAATAATTATTTAAATAAAGAAAATATTAAATCAAGACCTAAATATTTAACAATTTGGATTTTCTTTTACTACAGGTAGTTTTATGTACCAGGAGTTGATGTTATTAAAAACAGATTTTAACTTGTACTTTTTTTTATATAAGGATTTAAACATATTAAAACTTTTTGTGTGTATATATATATATATATATATATATATATATATATATATATATATATATATATATATATATATATAATATTATTATTATTATTATTATTATTATTGTTTTATCATGAAAAATATTAGCCTAACTTTAAACTATTATATTTAGCTATTATAATCGAAATGAAGAGTGAAATAAATGTAAATATTTCAATATTGTGTGAAAGTGATTTATGAATACTTTATATTCATATTTAGTGTACTTGGTTACCAAATAAACAGGAATGTCAGTAAAGTGCATACTTGAGATAAAATATGAGTGTGAAGAAAATATTAGAAAAAATCAAATTGAATATCACAGAATATTTTAATTGTAATTTCCTGTCAAGCTGTAAGTATGTCAAATTATGCAAAAAGTGTGAAAATATATAATTGTGTATTTAATGAAATTAGCATGCATTAGAGTTTCTGATTTCTTCAATGATTACCTTACTATACATGACATTTACATGACATATTTAAATGCCTATTTAAATTAAAATTGTAAACATATTTAATCGCATATATCATGTGAATAATTGTACACATTTTATTTATTTTAAAGGAAGTTCAATGGAAATGTAATGGAAATTTCTGAACCGTTTTAACTCATTCATGTTGTATGAAAGGCACTCCTACTCTTGTGGTCGTGCTGTTTGCAGTAGTGTGAATATGTACATCATGTAGTGTTATTTCTTTCAAAGGCTTTGTGTGCAGAGGCTTTGAAAATAATTTATTTTAATGCCCAACCAGGCGTTACTCATTTACCACATGTAATTTCTCTAATTTCCTTGCCAATTTGACAACACAAAGACCTCTTAAAAGGTGTAAAAATGACTTTTTTCCCACAGACACAAAAAGACAAGTGACTGTGATGTCCATAAGCAATCAGCGTTTTGATTTACTGGGACCTTACGCCCTTCAGCGATGGATTCTGTCGTCAACGGCTTGTCCAGGAGCTCCGCTAATTAGCGTCATTGCTAGAATTAGACGAGACTTGCTGTGGTGAAAATAAAAATTTAATTAGAATCTGTAATTAAAAGTTGATTTACGAGACAGATCATTCCCATTCAAAGATAGATGATATATCCGTTTAAAAAGCCTCAGTGCAGAGAAGATCCTTGCAGAATCACATGTGAATGAGACCTTCACCAGCCTATTTTTATACAAACAATCAAGCCTTTCCAGATGGAGAGGAATGCGGACCATTAAGCATTATTGATAACCTTGAAATTACTTTTGTCCCAGCTTGATGGCAAACTGAATTTAAATCAGATTTAAACATATTTCATATAAAGGAACAGAGAGGTGGAATACTAATATCTAGTCTATTCCCATCAGTGACAAGGGTAAAAGGCCAGTCAATAATAAAGTCAAACAACCTTCGAAAGCATTTTAAGACTTACTATTCATCATTTGACAGTGCAGATCCCTCTGTAAAACCGTGATGTAAAGGTGATGATACACATTGCAACTTTTTGAGCATTGTTGCCAAGCAATGTTGCTTGGGCTTTTTCCCACTGAGAATGAGCAACAAATTTATATCTGGATTAGGGATGCACCGATCCGCCTTTTTCGCTTCCGATACCGATTCCTATACCTAGGATTCAGTATCGCCCGATACTGATCCGATCCTATATTCAAGTAATAATAAAAAAAGTGCTAAATTACCTAATAAACTGTATGCCTCACTTAGGGCTGTGACGGTCGGCACGACAACCGCGCCACCACAGTCGTGGAGTGTCACCGGCGGTAGTGCGACGTGTGTGTGTATATATATATATATATATATATATATATATATATATATATATATATATATATACATATATATATACATATATATATATACATATATATATATATATTATATAATCTCAAAGGTCGCGTTAACTGAAAATTTTCTGTCATTGATGGACATTTTTTTAGCAGTGATGGAAAAAATCTGCAGCCTGTCCGTCATTTTGACAGATTACTGAGGTTGATGTTGCTTGTAACTGTAATTCCCACCCTGTCCAGTTGGTGGTGAGTGCGCTCCAGTGTGGCATCAGAGCGCGAGTTCAGTCTCCAGAACAAAATGAAAACGATGCGTTTGATTACAAACGCATCTGTCCATTTTATTATATATTATAATACTTATACTTATACTTACATAATTAATTTCTAATCCATTCCGTTTTGTTTTAAATAGTTCGTTTTATTTTTCTTGCTGCTGACTATAAGTTTATGGTCAATGAATGGCTTTTCTGAGGTATATACGTGACATTGTGAACTGACGTGATACAGATCTCGGTAAGCTACTGCAACTTTCAACATATTTTTTGATTTTCATTCATGTTTATTTCCTTCTGTAAAGTAGTAAAGAGGAAGAGATGATCGCGTTCACTCACGATCCTCAAAAAGTGTTCAAAATGAAAACTGAAAAGTGACGCAGTCTTTAACTTTCTTTTCATAATACTTTCTTTTCATAATATAAATAAATGCATAGCCTAGGCCTATTTGTTTATCCTATAAGTTTGAGAATAAATATGAAAATGTGGACGAAATCAGAAGCTATTAAATGTATCATTAAAATATAAAAATTAAAATGATGCATAGTAATAATTATGGCGGTATTTTTACGATCCTGTCCGTCAAAATAATGGCGAAAGTCTAACGCAACCTCATATATCGAAAGTCTAGTGCAACAACTGTAAATAAACCAATAGCTTCACTAGCTCGGTAGACATTCAAAATAAACAGGAGTCCAACTGATTCCTTCATCCATGACTCATGGCTTGTTTTTCATGAATGTTTGAGTCATAAACTAAATATATTTATATATAAATATATGCTATACTATAAAATAAAAAGACATTTCTTTTAGATTTATAGCGGAGTTTTTTTTAATGAGGCCGCAACGTATGATAGATAGGACAGAACAAAAAAAATGCTATTAACAATCTTTCATTACACAAAAGTATTATAATATGAACGGCTCCCATACAGAGCGGCACAAAACGCTTATGCGCATCCCGTGTGCAGAATGATGCGCTTGAAACATCATGGAATCACAGCGCGCAGCGGCAGCGCTTCGCATTGAAAAGTTCAAAGCGAAGATATATTGATATACCAGTATCGTTATCTACAGATGAAGTATATTGATTCATCTTGGAGAGAGTTTCATTGTGTTGACTGTTGTAACCGAACGCGACACGCAGTCTGAATGCTGAATGGAGAATGACTGACAGCCGCAGCGGAGGGAGGCATTTACGTGAACTTTAATTTAACGACTTAAATATTTATCTGTACCTCAAATTAAACTATGGAATGGCTTCAGAACACTTGGAATATAGTGCACAGAAACTTTATGGTGCTTTTTAATGTTTTTGTGCCTTTTGTGGAGCTTAACAATAACACAGAATAGTACACGCACAGTATCGGATTTGGATCGGTCCCATCCGGCCGATACCCGATCCGACAAAAATGGCAGTATCGGAGCCGATACCCAATCTGAATATCGGATCGGTGCATCCCTAATCTGGATACGTTAGATCGGTCGTGGGCAATTTTTTGAGATCCTCCCATCAGAATGTTAGCAGCCGATCACATGACCGGTTCGGAGATTTCACAAAAAATGCAAACAAGATGGTGGCCTCTCAGCGGCAGTGAAGCGGAGAAAAGGAGTGTGAACTTATATCTTTTTACGCTAGTAAGGTGTCATGCGTCAACCCAAAACAGGGAATTTACCTCATATATTGCTTAAAATAGCAACAACTGTCCAATGTAATGCATGTAAGCTGTAATTAAGCCATTGAATGTTTTCAGTTAAATACTAAAAGGACGGAGTTTGTTTACCGTCTGTAGTAGCGTAGGCTGTAGGCTGTATATAGCTTATGATGCGATCGATGCGGGTTCAAATCCGCCTTTTGCTGAACTCGCTCTTCTCCCTTTTCCTATCACAAATCAGTTCGGAAAGGCATTTATTTTTAATAAAAATGAAAAAAATAGTTGAAAATGTGAAATAAAGTGTTTATAATAAAGTATTTATTGGATTGGCAATAGATTTTCTCCTCTCTGATTAGTTGCTGCCAACTGTCCGTTGCCCTAATTAGTTGCCCTGTGTCTCATAAGGTTGCCCGTTGATGGCAACATTGCTCAGCAACAT
Organism: Hypophthalmichthys molitrix; assembly: GCA_037950675.1. Lineage (NCBI taxonomy): Eukaryota > Metazoa > Chordata > Actinopteri > Cypriniformes > Xenocyprididae > Hypophthalmichthys > Hypophthalmichthys molitrix. The sequence goes on from CM075506.1 coordinate 15,333,409, forward strand.
TGCTCAAAAAGTTGCCAGGTGTATCATCACCTTTAGTCTCTGAAGTGCATTATCTCACTGGTCTTTACTTTTGTTGTAGTTAGATCCTCTTTCAGTCTCGGTGAAGTAAAGTGAAGAGCAGATCTGAGATGTTCAAAACTGATATGTAGATACTAAGGCTATCGATTTAATATTGTTAATTAATTAGTTATGGAAATAAAAAATTTGAATAAAATGATTTAACACACCCGCCCTCTCTGCATTATGTAGTTTATAGTGCAGTTATAATGCCCCTAAATTTCAAGATATTGGGGCAAAAATGCCCCTCTCTGAGTTTTAGTCTCATATTTATATCATATGACAGGCCTATAGTTTTTGTCCTGAATAGCACGTATGCAAATGTGATATTGATTTTATACAACAGTTCAATAAATAAGAAGTTTATATTGTGTTATATTTTAGACACAATATTGTATGTTTTTGCTAACTGCCAACGAAAATATTACCTATAATGCCAGAGGAGAACTGTTGTGCATCTCAGAGCAACACACAGCGGTGTTTCGTTTCTGAATGAATCCACATTTTGAGCAAATCAATCAGGTTAACCAATGATTCAAAGGCCCATTCATAAAGAGAGCCATTCCTGAATAAATCAGTTGCAGCTTTAAAAAGGAATCATGGCTGTTGTAGCCTAAAAGTTTGTGTAATAAATTCTCTGTTGAATCAAAACATTTGATGCTTTCTCATTTAACACAATAATGACTTTAAATTATCTTTTGGGGCTAATTTCTCAGCCAAATTTGATCATGTAATTATGCAGTGTTAATGGGCTTTCAGGAGGTTTTGTGCTCAGACAGCCAATGTATAGATAAGCTAAGCCTCATGACAGTACATCTTATTCTTGCACCGTAAAACTCTCCTAAAGGACAAACATATCTTAGCGTTATTGTTAGTTACTGCCTTTAAAAAGCTGTGCAAATCAGATATAGGCTTGAATTTGAATTTTGAATTAGATTTTAACCTGTTGAATATACCTAACAGTATAGTAGGTGGTGGCAAGTAACTGTCTTTATGTTATATATTTAACTGTCTTTTTCGTAATAAAAAAAAAAAAAAAAAATATTGGTAAAGCAACCTGAACACATGTTTTATTCTTCACTGGCCTAAAAGATGGAAAATAGTTATACATTAATCATCTCTAGGTGTTATCACATTTTATTTACAAATCATTTCCACCAGAATATTTTGTGAAAATACCTTAAAAGGTAAAACAGTAAATACTTTAAAGTCTTCTGCACGTGATTAACCCTATTTAAAAAACAAAAATGCATTTAAAATCCAGCATTCTGACAAGATATACTAGCAATACCTCCAATAGCCACATCATGTACAACATGGAGCTCTTTTATGTTTGGTAAAATGAGTACGCTTTATTAACGTTACTGTTGACAGTTTGTTCATTGATAATCAGTCTCGTATAATGGCTGTATAAATGTCACAATCAAGATTGCTTCATTTGGATCTAGCAGTTTAAATGGAAAAGCATATTAAATGGCAGTTAGTGCGCTTAAAGGTGATGCAATTGTCCATTTTATCTGCATTCAGTCACTCTGGTTGATTAAATGTGTGATGGTGCTTATTTAATAGGCACTTGTATAGTGGACGACCTATTTGAGTGATGAGTTCCTCTCTCCTCACAGTACCTCCATCCTCCATAGCTGGTCTGTTTTGACTACTGTTAGCCAACAGTCCTGGGGGAGCAGCAGCACAAGGTGATTTTATTATGGTGGCAATGTAGTGTTGAACGGGCCTTTGGGACATACTATAAACCCCCATGTACTGTAACATCTAATGGTTTGTTTCAGTGTTTCTATAGCCTGCAGGATACGTAGTGGTTTGTGAGCTACAAAGGTTAATAGGTAGGTAGAGGAAATATAGTGCAAGAGAATCTAACTTAAAATACAGAATACACATGAATCTGACCTGTGTCGAATTAAATGGTCTCGCTTCATTTATCTATGAAATAAAGGCCAGAAAACTCTAATTCTAATGACCAGAAAACTCTAAGCTAATGCCATTTAAAAGTTTTGGTGTTCATGTTCGGGGACAGGTTTAAATCTAGCCTGCGCTATATGCAATTGTCCAATCTTTAATGTCTCCATTTCCTGTCTTGCTTCATTTACCTATCAAATAAAGGTCATTTAGGAACTGGGGTGCTTTTTAGGGCTACAGGTTTGAATCGACCTGTGTCATATCCAGTTGTCCATTCTGTAACATTGCCATTTCTTGCCTCACTTAATTTACTTTCAAATAAATGTCCAAAAGCATATGTCATTTAACTGAGGTTCTGATGTTTTGATTTATAGATTTCAGTCTGAACTGTGCCGTAATTAATTCCATAATCTTTTACACTGCAGTTTACTGTCTAGCTTTACTTACCTATCAGTCAAAGGCCAAAAAGCCCAAAAGCTTCTGCCATTTCAAGGCAGGAACACACCAAGCCTGCGGTCGGCTGTCGGGCAGTTTTCGTTTGTGCGCACGAGAAACGTATATAACTTATAGTGTGCGCACGCGTTACAATTTCCGGTTTGTGTATACTAAAACCTATTTCATTTGTGTGTCACTGCCTATGAAGAAAGCAAGAGTATGCATGTACATGAACTAATAAAGATCTATTTGCTCAAAATTATGAAGAAAATGCGAGTATGGATGAATTAATAAAGATCTATTTGCTCAAAATTATTAAGAAAATTTGAGTATGGATGGATTAATAAAGATCTACTTGCTCAACATTATACAGAAAATGCGAGTATGGATGTGCATGCATTAATAAAGATCTATTTGCTTAAAATTATGAAGAAAAAGCGAGTAGCCTATGTATGAATTAATAATGATCTATTTGCTCAAAATTATAAAGAAAAAGAGAGTATGGACGCGCATGAATTAACAAAGATCTATTTGCTCAAAATTATGCAGAAAATGTGAGTATGTGCATGAATTAATAAAGATCTATTTGCTGAAATGTGGCTTTCATAGGGCAGTTTATATCACGGCCTTATGTCTGCTTTAAAGCATTCTCTGTGACGGCCGGGAAACCGCGACATGAATGGCTGTGTGCATTGTTCTTTTTGCCAAGTAAAAAAAAAAGGCTGATACAGTAAAAAGTGCTCAAAATGTGGCTTTCATTAGGGCAGTGCATCATATTTCAAGGACTTATGTCCATTTTAACGAATTTAACTCTGTGGCATCCAAGAAATCGCGCTGGGAAATGGGCTCAGTGTGCATTGTCATAATGCCACGTTTAATGGTTCATGAAAAAACATTGGTACTGATAAAACTTTGTATTTCGTTAGGGCAGTAGGCCATATTTATATTGTCCCATATAAAAATACTGGAACTGTAAAATTTAGGCCTACTAAAATTTCGTATTTCACAAGATCAAACGCCCCTTTATTAAACCACTTTGTCGGATTTAACGCATCCTTACAGGCGGCAGAGACGCTTATTTTCTTCATTCAGTTCTAACAGCACTTATTGTGAGCAAAGCCATAGACATTAAGGACTTTAGATATAAAGGAAGGCACATGTTTAAAAAAATTAAAACGAATAATTAGCTGGATTCATCCTAGACGAACTGGTCTAAGAAAGCCAGATTTTGAGAAAAATAAAGCTTTATTAGTTCATGTGCATCCATACTCTCATTATCTTCATAATTTTCATGATCTTTATTAGTTCATGTGCATCCATACTCTCGCTTTCTTCATAGGCAGTGACTCACAAATGAAATAGTTTATAGTATACACAAACCGGAAATTGTAACGCGTAACGCACAAGTTTCAATTTCTTGTGAGCACGCGATACATTTCTCCCAAAAAGTAAAAAAAAAGAAGAAGAAAAAGAAGCAGATCTTTGTTTGTGTGCAATGGAGGAATTCCTGCTGCTGTTTTGATTCCTTTACACATTTTATAAACTCTTCACGAGTTCTCAGCTGGTCAAAGTACCATCATATGTACACACATACAAGGAGCGCATTTAGCCCAGGACACAGCATTGTTTTGGATGTTCATTAAGTTCCATTTGATTACGTTTTTTTTTTTTTTTTTGGTTTATTTGTTTTTTAATCTTTAGGTTCTGTCTTAAAAATGACAGTGTGAATGCTAAGAGAACCAGAACAAAATGTATTATTTTCTTTTTTTGATCTGGACCAAAATAACCGAGAGAACCAAACTACAAGTGTGGACACACCTTAAGACAAGGACAGTGCTGCTCATACCATAACCGTCAGCCCTGGTATCCACGTACATTACACAATCCGTTTCATGCCCCGGCACGCGCTGCTGCTCACCATCGATTCCTCTAAAAGGGTCAGCAGCTGAGCCAAGACTGGAAGATTGAATAGAACCTCGGCTGCAGCAGACCTCCACACTGCTCCAAGTCTCATACCGCAATGCCTTTAAAATGTCATTGCCCCGCAACAGATCTCCCTTTCTGATATTTTTACCCTGCGCTACGATTCCATTTAGCTCTGGCAATTCCAGTTTCTTGCTTTGACATCTACATTTGTGACCGCGGATTGGGGACAAGAACAGAACCCCAGGGCTCAGCACGGGGCCAGTGTTTCCATTTGGCGCTCTTTGTTGTGAGATTTGGGGGTAAATGCTGGGAGAATTGCCCAGTTTGAGCTTTTTCACTTGTGTTGTGGGAACAGCCTTTTGCTATCAGCTGTGACAGAGAAGAGGGGTGTGGGAAGATGATTTAGCTTAGTGTTGGAGTTGGACAGTGTACTGTATGGCGGCCAGTAAAAAAAATTACCATCTTTTCTTGCAATCTTTCTTTTTTTGTGGAGGATGGCTATTTTAATGCAAATGAATGTATGCTGTAGTAATGCATTTCCTGTGGACATTCACCATGACAGGTATTATAGATGGGAAAACATCTATAATGAATGTGGCTTTGCCCCAAATGTGACAGTACATTAATTGATAATTACTTTTTTTCAAAATAGCCCCTGTGAATTTGAGGGAAAGACAAAAATCGATGTTTTTTCCCGCAGAACGCATTTGCTTAAATTGGACCCCTGTATATAGTAATTTAATTGCTTTTTACCCAAAAGCACATTAAAATTGCAGTGTGTATCTTAACTGTTGTCACTGTTCTGCCGCAAGCGAATACGTTTAATCTCATTTACAACATACTGCGGATTTCCATTTACTATCTCTAAACAAACATCTCGATATTTATGGCAGTCTTAAGTGGATTGTTATTTATAATGGCCTTTTTTAATAGGAGGACTCTCATGGCTGATTTGGTCTTGTTTGAATTAAATCATTAAAGCATTCTGAATCACAGCAGTTTCATTTATACATTATGAAATTCTTATTTTTTTTTTTTTCCTTTATGATGATTGTGCAGTCGAAGATTAAGAGTTTTACTTCCACTGCAATACTTATGAACAAGAGCATGAACTCTTCTAGCATACTTTTCTTGTCAGGGTATCACAACTGGCATTAAAAAAATCTTCATAATCGCACAGTTTCCGAGCTACAGTGTAAATAAAGCAACATGAGTCATGTCACAAAATCAGAGTCACTGGAGAGCTAATTATGTGTTAGCTTAAGGAATGGTGGCAAAATAAACCATTTTAATATGCCTTTCTGACAGGTAACAGAAATATCACAAGGATAGTTTGAAAATAGGTTGACATTCATCAGAAGTGACAGACGCTCACCTGTAGTTGTGTTGATGTGATGTCAGGGACTTGCATAAAGCTTTCTTTCTGTAGTTTTGTAAAAACGCAGGACTTCTGTTATTGAACCTGTGTCAGACATTATTAAGCTTTTCTCACATCAAATATTATTGTGATAAAAATGTAAATGGTATTTGCTTTACATACTGTAGATTTTAATATCCCTGAGCGTCAGATACTGACTGTGGCATATACTGATGCTAAGCTTTAAATAAACTCTCCATGGACTAGTTATATTCAAAGCCGATTGAACATGATATGTAGCTAATAGCACTAAGCAGCCAGTGACTGTAAACATAGTGCAAGGATATTGTCTATTTACTTTGCAACATTCTGATAGAATCATTCTATATGCTACGCAAATAAAACAGCTGCATGGAGCACTTGTGTCAGTCTGGTAACAAACCTGTCAAAGAACAGCATTAATCTTGTCTACTATAAGCGAAGCGGAGAATGTGCTTTTAATATGCGCATAAGACGACCCAGACACACTTGTTCCTACATTCCCATGAATCCTCATTGTGTTGAATGGTTACTGTTGCTTCTTGAGGACTTCTTAATCTCTTTTGTCACAGTTCTATTTGTCAGAATATCTGCTTTTCTCACTTTCTGGTTCTTTCTCTGTCTCCTTGAACTGTATTCCAGCTGCCATTCTTGATGACCCAATGGAGTGTAGCCGCGGGGAGCGATTGGCCATCACTCTGGCGAAAGAAAGCATCAATCGTTCCAGCAACCGCTCCACCACAGGCAAACTGGAGGTGGACATCTTTGAGCTGCTCCGAGACAGTGAATACGAGACAGGAGAAACTAGTGAGTTTTTATATATATTATATAATTTCAGAGGTGCACTCAGTAGTTTTACATTCAGTGTAATTTATAATTTTCATACATTATACCTAAAAAAAAATGTATAATATTTGTGTATATTTTGTTGAATAATTTTATTATACTTTCGTTTTTTTTTTATTTATATTATTTTTATATATTTTAATATACAACATATATTTATATTACAGCATATATTCAATTAAATAATATATTAATTAATTTTGATACATTTAAATGTATGCACCTTTGCATTTCTACAGATGAACAAGCAGTTACAAAACAAGTTGCATGCTGTATTTGTCCAATCAATGCTGTTAACCTCATGAATATGCAAATAAGAACATAAACCCGGGTTTACAAGTATACAAATCAAAATGTCAAATCTCACAACCTTGCAACCCAGAAATTAATTACTAACCCAGGATAAAGTATGAATAGTTGGAAATATGGCAAAAAATATCATCACTTTTTTTTTCAGGCAGGATCACAATCCACAATCTTATCACAATTCTTTTTCATGTTGGATTTTAAGACTGTTTTGCAAGTCACTAAGCAACACAGCCAAACTAATTTCCCTGTTTTAAAAATTGGCCTTACAAGGCAATAAAAAAGAAAAAGAAAAACAATGACAGACTGTATAGGCCAAAGTTAGGCCAATCTTATTTTCACTTTATTTTATTTAATCATTTTATCTTTGTTATTAAAAATAAGAACATTGATGCAAATAACAAATAATAGGAAAAAAAATACAACATAAGGTACAAATGAGATAAACAGTGCTTTTAACAGTAGCATTCAAGTAAGAAATTGAATTCATGTAAAAAATAAAACACTACTTCACTGTATGAATTAAATATACACTGATTGTTATTAAAGCAGCTGAAGTTATTCAGTCATGAGCAGTGAGTAATTTTCTCTTTAGGTTTAGTAGGTTTATTAGGCTGCTGTCACTTTAAGACCGAATTCGCAGATCTAATATGCAGATGCCCATGCGTATCATAATATACTGATACCACATCCAAACTATTCACATTCACTTAAGATGGAAATGACTGTTTATGTAAACCTTGTGTGTATTTGATAGTTTAACCACAATAAGTAGTGAAACAGAACTTGGTTCAGTACTCACATGCTGTGTGACAGGATTTTGGTGTGCATGCGCATCGAGCTATATAAAAAAATAAAAAGTTTGACTGGCAGGGCTTTAAAACACGCACATAAACTTTTGTGATGGCGAAGAATTGATCCTTCGCTGGGAGTTTGATTGACAAGTGATCTAACCAATCATAACGCTGAATCCGCCATTTTGTCCAACAAAGCAGTCAGGAGTTAGAAGATTAACCTCGGTGGACTTGAACTTGAAAAATGGTGTGTACTGAGGTCTTTCCTTGTTTGAAACAACATTCTTTCTCATGTTCATTCATGTTTATTTGATGCTATAAATTAACTACTTGGAAGAGATGATCGGTACAGCAATCTGTCACGACACATTAAAGAGCCACAAAACGTTTTTTATTGTTCGAGTTTCTTTAAAAAATTGCATAATTTGAAAGCTGGGACTTTGTTTAATATCATAGGTAACTTGTCTGTCTTGTCTGTCGACGTGTTGTCAGTGTCCTCTTTGCCCCGTTATGTCTTTTTTACTGCGTGTGGCGTGACAGCGCCATGGCTTGTCGGACAAAGCAACAGTACCTAAGGGGGTGGGTCTTTGCGAAGGGTCAATTGCAATGTCATGTGAGTGTAACCCTACTGCTGCCTTGCTAAACATGTCATGTGAATGTTTGTTGCGTTGTACAGTATGTTGGGATGGGGGCACCAGAACTGCAGCTGATAGATTGTGCACTGTAGCAAAGTACTACGACTGATCTCTCTTTAAAGCCAGATCGTGGAGACAATTTAATCATTCACAATCTAAAATCATCATATCGCACATCCCTAGTTGTAACCATGAAACAAAATAACCCTGGATGACATTTATTCAGGGTTAAGAAAACCCTAGTTTAACCAATTAATTTCAGATAAATAATATAGATATGCTAGGAGCTGTGTTGTAGCCTTTCCTTTCTTTAGTCTTAACATTTTTGCAATGCTCTTTAATTTTAATTTTTACAGCTGTCCTTTAGCTTCACAACTTGAATAATGTTCCCTTAACCTTGGGGGTTTATTCAGAGTTTCAGGTATTATAATAATTCACAGGTAGAGGCAAATGTGAAATAATTGTGTCCTCGCGAGGGCATTCCTCCTGCAAAACATGCACTGAATGCTTATTGAAAGAGCAAAACTTTTTGTTTACTTGTGAGCACATCCCTGATATATTGTTTTCTTTTATATCTCATAAAGAAAATTCACATTTTTTTGTTTTTAATATTTTCCAACTTTTGTAATTAAGTGCCTATATACATGCATTATTAGTGTGTCTGTCAGTTTCATCTTTTCATATGTTCTTGGCTGGTAGCAGATGATGTATTCTCTGTTAAAAAAGGGACCATTATGTGATGTTTTTTGAGCCAATAGGCATGCAGGCATTTATTGGAGCATTTTTTGTTTCCTTGGTTATGGGGAAGTCACTTTCAAAGGCCAGCAAATACTCAATAAACAAATTAACACATTAAAAGATGGTTTTGACAGACATATTTATTAACAATTAAACTCCAATAATAACAGATGTTTATTTTGATCTATATCAATTTGAATTGCTCTGCTTATTTCACAAATTTACTTTAATTTTACAAAATCAGTTTATTTATTTATTTCACATCATAACATTTGTTTTACATTTTGCAAAATCATTTATTTCTTTATTTTAATGATTAGCATGAATTTAGCATGCATTTCAGAATGTCTTAGTATTTGGTTTGTCTCACTTTTGCTTTAATGACCGCAGCAGTCAAGCTGCATGAAGTTTTTGTAAAACCTGATGAATATATAATACAACATGATTTGAGATGATCCAAAGAACATCTGACTGTTTGTACAAAGAGTCACATGATCAGTGTCAAAAAGATTCTTATTTGATTAGTGACCTAAAAATTGTGCCGAATATACTTTATTCATTTAACATTTTGTTTTACATTTTGCAAAATCATAAATCTTTCTGTTTATTTCCATGTTTAAATTCCTTTTTGAATCCCAGTTCAAACTTTTGAACTTCACTCTGCCTTTAAAATTTAAAGTCAGTCAGCGGGTAGTGCGACTTTTACTTTAACAGCTGCCAGTCAATCTTTTTGTACTTTTCTTACTCTGAAGCCCTAAATTTAATAATGCTTCCCTTACGAATCCTAAATCAAATAGAGTTGTGGAGAACAAAATAGAGCTGTTCACTCATAGAGGGATATTAAACATGAATGAGGCTCATTGTTGTCAATGAAAGTAGACAGCACTAAAATCAGGAGAAGACGAGCTGTAATTTAAACAATCAGAGCTGTTGAGACACAGGATGAAGAGCTACTCCTGGTTTCTCTTGGCATATAAAGCAGCACCATTAAAACACCCCTTCTGATAGAAATAAACAGCTGTGTCTCTCTCTATCTCTCTCTCTTTACGTTTAGTCACACAGACTTGCTAATTCCGCATTGTAATAGCTTGCAGTATGCAGGATTGAACTAGAAACGGATCATTGACACTCCCAGGAAGGGGAAATGTTATACCGCCGCTACCTGGCCTACTATACTCCCGTCTGTAATCACTGAAGCCTGCATCTTCCCACATACCACATGTGTGTTTGTGTGTGGTCTGCATACTAATGTGTGTGATCTGATGTGAACAGAGACGTACTGAAACCAACCTCTATCCTTGGTGCTTACTCCTTCCACATGGATTCATTGTCCTTTTCCAGACCAGTTGTGCAGGAGGGTCACGCCAAAAGATTCACCTCTAGTCAGTCATAACTGTGAATCACCTAACCCTCGTGACTCATAGTATACACTAGGGTTAATGAATACTTGCCTTATGATCTGTGCAGGCAAGACAATAGAACAGATGTACGTTGCTCAGACGGCTGAAGTTAGATAATGATGGCAATGTTAACAGACATTGTTCCAAAGACTGTTCAGAACAATCAGGACTTTTGCACAGGTGTCTGTGTTTAATAGGCAGACACAACAATCCATGGTGCTTTACGCAATGAGTGCATTTACATGCACTCTAGTAATGCGATTATAATGAGATTTTGGCAATATTGCGATTAAACTTTACCTCATGTAAACGCAATACTTTGATTAAAGTAATGCGATTAAGCTCATAATCGCAGTAAGCATACTCGCATTAAACTAGGTGGTAAACACTGATTTTAAACACAGTATACAGGCATGTAAACACCTTAATCGCATTATTCCCTCTGACCAAAGTGCGCATGTGCTCGGACATTCGCCGATGCTGTGTGTTGTTCACACAACTTCATGAATGACATTATTGTGAAGTTTTCCCTTCACCAAATCGCTAAACTCTGTCAACACAACTCGCTGCGCAGTCTCTGCTCCGTATCTTCATCCAGACGGCGTGAAAAACGTGACAGTGGCGTAGGCAAACCCGGCATTGCGATATTCATCGCAGCGCCAAATAATATCCAGTATGTCCATAGAAATGTATTTTGAATTAAGTAGATTAAAACAATAGCCTGTAACATGCATACTGTATGCCTATCTGAGTGTGGTATAACCATACTTATTAGCGAATAATCAGAGTAATGAAAATTGCATGTAAACTGGAGTGAAGAATTCTGCTCGTGTCATGTAAACATCTTACTGCAATTAAGACCTTACTCTGATAAATAATCACATTATTGGTGAACATGTAAACATAATCAATGTCTCTAGATTATCAGTAAATGATGGAGAAAGTGCTTCCTAATGCATAATTTATGTATAAATCTAATCTAGATGGGACTTTTAGTTAATTAAAAAAAATCTTAAAAAAAAGTTAATAAAAAATAAATTTTTAGTGGAGCTTAATTAAGCTCTAGCTTTGTTATATATTTCATTATATGTCATTCAAAGAGGATTTATTTTGATACAAATCCAATTTATTTATATATATATATATAACATGAAATGAAAAAAATAAATGATAAAATGATTACAAAATTACAAATATTTCATATTCTGCACTATTTAGATCACTAATCAAATAAAATACTTTGTGACATTGATCATGTGACTTTTTGCACAGACCTTCAGATGTTCTTTCTGTCACTGAAACTCAAGATGCTCTTTGGATCATTCTTAAATCCTGCTGGAGTACAGGATCATCAGGTTTTACACTAACATAGATTTCATGCAGCTCGATTTCATTTTCAATTCAACTTTTCACTAAAAATGCTAATGTAATTTGAAAAAAGGCAAGACTTTTGAACACCACTATATTGTAAGTATAAATCTAAATGGGAATTTTAACAAAAGTAAGTTATTTGGAGTTGTTTGCTGGAATTCAGTTATTGTTGAAGTTGAGGGATAGTGGCAGACCTTTTTTTTTTATACATTTGATTCAGTTTTATTTCTTTCAAAGAGTTAGGAAGAACTACATGCATTAATGCTGGACGCAATACATTTTGATAATATATACAGTACACTCTTAGAAATACAGCTTTTTTATTGGCACTTATGGTTCCATGAAGACTCTTTAACAAAATTTCCAATGCATAAAACGTTCTTTATTGTGAAAAAAAAAAAAGTTTCAAATGATTCTTAAAATGCTATTCACACTTTTGCATCACTGCAAAAACACCCCTTTGGAATCTTTTATTTTATCTTATGTATGTCCAGACTCTTAAGCCATATTGTAATCATTTTAATAAATCTTGAGAATAATTGTAGTTAATTATTTTAACAAACTGAAAGCCCCATTTAGAGGAATAACAATGCATCTGACTACACAGCAAGGTTGACATGAAATCATGAGGGCATCTGTCCAGCTACATTTGATTTCCAACTGAGAATTAACATTTGTGTACTCACTGGAGCAGTGTGTAGTGATCCTAAAAATACAGCTCATCACCATTCAGGGCAGTGCGGAGATGTGCTTGCAATGTATTATGGGGAAGCAAAGGTTTCCACAGGTGTCTTCATTTGCATTGGTGACTGTTGGATTGAGTTTCCTTTCCTTTTTTCCCAGCATGCCCTGCTTAAGTGGTCAGAGCACCAATATCTGGTTTATACACTACCCGCACCATCATAATTAAAACAAAAAAGTATTATAAACCCATGTGAAATGACACTCTGTTAAAGTTCAGGCCGATGCCCTGCGCGTGTGCTGGAGAGTCAGAAACAAATCTACCTCTCACTCCTCCTCCTGCACCTAATTGCAAATATAATTTAAGGACACACTTCACTCAAAGGTCAGTTAATAATAAAATGTAATTTTGTGTGAGAGACTGCAAAAGAGCAGATTAATAACAGTGCTAAGCCACAGATAGGCAAGATTTTGATTATAGTGAGCTCTTTAAAAAGCTCCCTTAAAAGAGAATTATTTGAGTTTTGCTAGTAATTTTAAAACAGATTGAATGGATAAGGGGTCAGGTTTTGGCTGATTAGCATGGCCCATTAGCCCCTGCTGGTAGATGCAGTAACTGCACCATCTGGACCCAAAAATCATATTGAATGTCGTTCCAAAGTAGTCGTGTATTCTAATGGAATACATCTGTTTTCAAGCAACATATAAACTGCAATTATATTATTATATTATAGTAGATGAGTATCTGGAGATTTTACATCACCTGCACCAGCAAAGCAACTGGCATTGAGATGAATGGGTATGCTCTCTTTGTACTCTTTGCTTTATCTGGGTTTTTTAGACTTCCATGGCAGATACGGTATCCTTGAATGAAAATGGAGCAGCAGCACTCTTGGCAGGGTTGCATCTTGCTTTCCTTCTGCTTTCTGTCTGTAATAAATGACAGTTGGTCTTTCCCTTGCCTATTGACAGTGTGCCAGATCATGTCCAAGGGGGTTGTGGCGGTCCTGGGCCCCTCTGCCAGCCCGGCATCCAACTCCATCATCAGTAATATCTGCGGTGAGAAAGAGGTGAGTGCTGGCATTGGCTTTCTTTTGTCATCAGTGCAACATACCAAAGCCCAGATCATATTACCAAGTAATCATTCATATCATTACTGTAATGACCGGAGTGTTCAGCGACATGCTCTAAAAATGATCCCTAACCACAGCTGATGAACACAACGACCAAACAACGAGTGTTATGCTGTGACTACAATGTGCAGCTCTAATTAATAAATACATAAATGATTATTGACACATCATGCTCAGCAATCCCACTGTTCTGAAGTCAAACTTTCCTAGAAGCATTTGTTCTGCCGTCAGCAAACATGAAGAGGATGTGAACAGACTAAGTAAATTACTAAAGGGAAGAATTAAATAACGTGGATTAACGGACAATTTATATTGATTAATTGTCGCCATGGCGCAGACTGAATTGTTTGGAGCACTTTCTCGCTCCGTCAGACAGTAAAGGGAAACTTTTGAACACAAAGGAAAAAAGAGAGCTGAATGAAGTTGAATATTTATCTTCTGTCACTTGAAACTGCAAACTGCAAATCTTAATCCCAGTTGTCATATGTACTGTATATGCTTTAATGTATATATTTTAATAGATTTATAGTCAACTTATGATGCTGTCACAAACCCCCAATTCTAAACAGTCTAGAGCTGGGGATGATGTGATATTATATGTGGATTTTCTTCCAAAGCAGCAGTCAGAGGAATATATTACTATCACACAGGTAATGAATAATGCAGCTTGAAACAAGTTTACTGTGCGTACTCAACTGACTAAGCATCACTCCTTAATGTCTTCATAATTCATAATCAGTGGCAACTCGCCTTCCAAAGTGAGCAACGGGCATAAATATTCATAGTCACATCTTATAAATGACTGGTTAGGTCATAGATGAGGGCTTGTGTAATGAAAGTTTAAACGTTTACATCAGCTATAATACACCTCGATGAATATTTATAATGCTGACATTTTATTTGTTTTCAGGAGCTGTTATTTGTCTTGTCCCTGTGTGATGCAGTAGGTCAGGGTTTGGTTAGCGCTGCGGAGGTTGTTAGCTGCCTTGGGATGATGAAATGGGGGGTCAGATGCTCTCTGTCCTCTGTCTATGGGGAAAGGTCATTGTGCTCCTGTTATTGTATTTTTTAAAAAATGGTTGTCTATCTCTAATTGTCTAAAGGGAGGAGAAGTCATTGTGTTTATGATGGTGTATGTGTCTGTGTGTGTGAGAGAGAGACAGAGAGAGGGCAAAACAGGAAGGAGTTTGAAGTTTGGCAAGAAGCCTTATGCTGCTTCAAGATGTTTGAAGGGATGATTTCAAATGTGGCTGAAACCAGAGTGACATGTCCTTGACAGGTTTCATGAGATTCACCCATGTACAATTTCATTTACTCCTTCTGTATGCAGACGAATGCAGAACATACTAATTTCCCCCAGTGTGTGTGCATTCATGCTTGTGTTTTTGTGCTGCCTAGATTGCAAGCTTGCATGTTTGTAATATGTGAGAGGTCTATATCTTTCAGCGTGTATCATTTGTATTTCTCTACACAGCTGCTTTGAGACTGACAGTTCGGCCTGAAGATAGAAGTAAATACAAGATGAACCTGTACTGGTTTTATTATCACGAGTGCTCAAGATGCTCTTTCACTCATGTAATGCAATGATGGAGTTTCCCATCTGGCTTAGAAAGAAAAGACAAATCTGCTTTGAGGGTCTGGAGTGTGGCTTTTGACTTCTCTAATTATTACTGATAAATGTTCGTTACATGCGGTCACTTTCCCTTTTCACAGAACTTATTTTATCCGACATCACGTGAAGGTTCTTGTAAAAACAGATAATGTAAACAGTCTAAAGGATTTCGCCTCTTGTAAGTCAAGTACAGGAACCTTTTGACAAACAAGAGTTGTTGTCCATATGTTTTCCCAGAGACCTTGGGGCTCTGCTATAAAATTACATTGTTATTCAAGTCAGTCACTAGAGAATAATATATACTTGTAGTACAAAAAAAAAAGGTTTTCCTCTAATTTCTCATAAATATGAATGGTGTGTTTGTAGTACAGAGAGTGTGGAAGATGAGAGAGGCAGGAGCCTTTGAGAGCTTCAGGAGCCACTACAGTAGCAGCACAGCTGCGCTTAAGGCTGAGGCCTTTGAACCTGAATGACACAAGTGTGGAAACTAGGTGAGGGAGAAAGGCTAGACTTGAAACCCCAGAGCACAACAGACAGAACTTCCTGTGGAGCCTGAGAATACATTACATTAATATGAAAAATTTCTATTCATGTGTTGAAATTCAAGTCAAATTTTTGCCCCTT
Source organism: Hypophthalmichthys molitrix (assembly GCA_037950675.1). Classification (NCBI taxonomy): domain Eukaryota; kingdom Metazoa; phylum Chordata; class Actinopteri; order Cypriniformes; family Xenocyprididae; genus Hypophthalmichthys; species Hypophthalmichthys molitrix. The sequence continues at coordinate 15,349,277 of CM075506.1, forward strand.
AGGGGCAGTCTTTGCCACGGTAGCGATGCTGATTTTTTGTGCATCATTATTTGTTGTGTAGTATTTTTGTAGTTTTTTGCATTTGCTTTTGCCACCTGTTGAATGTGAAATGGAGCAGGGGCTGGAAGTGTGGAAATCTAGGATTTAAAATCTAATTTAAACCTGGAAATAAACAAAAACAAATTTACAAGAAGAAATATTTTGTTTTCATAAACACTTAAATTAGGAATGTTTATTCAAACACACATGTAATTAACAGTAAATAAGCTCCTCTCTGGTGTTTTTATAGCTAACTAACAAAATGTGAACATTGGATACATTTCCTGAGGTAAAAGCAACATTAAGTGACATTGTTAACAAGCAGTTTTATTGACGTATTTCCACAGTTGATACACAGATTGAGCAATTACATGAGACATTCATTTCGGCAGTGTTAATTTTGACAGCAAACTTTGATTTAGTTTTAGTCATAGTCTTTTGACTAAAATGCCATTTAGTTTTAGTCATCGGAAATTGTTTTAGTTTTAGTCGACTAAATATCATAAGATTTTAGTCAACTAAATCTACAGTAGATATAGTCGACTAAAATCTAATTTAGTTCAATTGTAATGCATTAAGTAAGCATTTCTCTAACAATACACAGATCCTATACAATGATCTGATATTCTCCAAACTGTTTATGTTCACTTAAGACAACCAACTGTACTTTACTCGCCAAAGCAAGTTTAGTTAAAAGTTTTAGTAATTTTTGGTGTTTTTGTCTTTTAGTTTTTGCTTTTAAATGTCTGTATAGTTTTTTTTCTTATTATTATTTCTATTTTAGTTAGTTTAATACATCGGGTTAAGCTAAAGCTTGGAAACTAGATGAAAGAAAATAAGTTTACATTTTTATATATATTTATTTTTTATTTCAAGTAATGAAGATTTTTTTATGGTTTTAGTTTTAGTTAACTATAATAACCCTTATACTTGTAAAATATATTGAATAATGTGTCAAATAATGTTCTTAGTCTTTCCTTCCTGTGACAGAAGATACAGTAGTTTACTAGGAATTAAATAGAAATTAAATTAAATTCAGTTTATTGTGTAGCTAAACAAAATAACAATAATGACCAGGAAAAAAACAATAATTATAAACCATCCCGAAATACACCGTGACTCTTATTCTGAAATGTCTGCAGCCTGTATTGTAGCCTATTGTAGTAGCAGGCAACTCATGAGGAAGATAATATATGCATTCTTACAACCGTCTAAAACATATTACCATATAAACATCATGTAGTAAACATTGTCATAATTCATCAACATTAGCTTATAAGCAATCGATTGGCATAAACATGTACTATTCATTAATTGCGAAGCAGTCTGAAGTGCTGCTGTGTGAGCCTGTAGAGCGCGCAACAGCGCCGCTTTTTCCCGCGGTTAGATCAGCACATTACACTTCAAATGTGCGCATCTTCCACACAGGACAGCATTCCTGACTGGATATCTTCCCAAATTGTCCCCCTCTATCATTTTCGTCTCGTTTATATTCGTTGGCGAAAATTAGAGTAGATTTTAGTCATAGTTTTAGTCATTCAAAACACATTTTTACTTAGTCATCGTCTCGTTTTCGTCCGTGAAAAAATGTCGTTGACGAAAATTATGACAGAATTTGGCGCTACAGCGATCTGTCAAGTCACATTTAAGAGCTTCAAAACGCTATTTATTGTTTAAATTTCATGATAAATTGGACAGAATTTGAAAGCTGAGACTATGTTTCTTATCAGAAGTAACAAAGCACAAAGGGGAGGGACGCTACAAATAATGTTTGGTGTAGGTTGACAAATGGAGCCTGCTAAGTTTTATTGCTTTATGTCGCTATTTTTTAACTGTTAATGCGGTATTGTCGCGTTAACTTCGACAGCCCTGAATTCAGCACAAGAGAGATTTCCTTTACACAGTATGAGTTGCAGTCTGATATGTTTTTCCTCCCCCTTTTGATTGACAGGATATAATCAGCCCTGATCATTGTCTGTTTTTAAACAATCGGCCAATGGCCAGTAGTGAAAATAGTTGCTAGTTAGTGGCCGATACATTGGTGCATCCCTAGTAACAACATTTTTATATTTGCACAAATTTAAAACAAGAAACATCATGCTACATAACAATGAAATGCTAATTTAACTTTTTACTCAAATTGTTATGCTGATAATTTAATTTGTTATGGAAAAATGCAAAATAGGAGCATTTTCACCAGTGGTCTCAGTTTTTTTGACTCCACTGTATAATCAAATTATGGTAAGCGGTCATCTTTGCACCAGTCTCTCAGGTTATCACTGATTACATAAATTAGGATTACTCCACTTGGTCAAGCATGAATAATTAAGTATAAGCAGTGGCACACAACAGGGAGACACACAGTAGCGCCGCTGTGAGATTAAGCCAATAGACTTAACCTGGAAGCTCTGTTTATTTGTAGCTAGGTGTCTTTTTTTGGCAGGCTATTTTGGGACAGACTTGTTCCAGGCTTGCCAGTGTATGAAAGTGGACCTAGCATGCTGTGTTTGATCCTGAATGCTGTAATTTTTCTAGCTATCAAAGCTTCAGCTCAGCAGGAGTCTTCATTTACAGCATTCACTCTGCAAGAGCTGTTTTTCACCGTCTGTCCCTTCCCTATCTCTCCTTCTCCTCTCCCTTCGCCCATGCACATACTGCATCTTCCCATACTTCCTTTGCAGCGTATTTGGAGAATCGCCAGTGATGTAATTTGTGCCAGTAACTTGCTATTAATGTGATTTGTGTACCGTATTGTAAGTTGCTTGAGTAAGTAAGCATCTGTCGAGAACATAAATGTATATAAATGTAAAACACCCAAATCAGTCCTTGCTTCGGGTTGGCTGTGGTTCCTGGCTGATGAATCCGGTTGAGAGGTCAGTCGTGGTGATTAAGCTGTGAAAACTTTACTGGACCATATAAGGTGGCGAGACTCTTAATGGCAGATCTCTTCAGACCTCATTGGCTTAAATGATGTATAACTACAGCACTGCTGATCCCTCAGCGTTAAGTGCTATAAGCGCTAATGTTGTGCTCAGTGGACAGATGAACACTGACAGGAGAGAACAGGCGATATGTTTGATAAAGCACTCCAGATTTGCTGTCAAATACTTTTCTTTCAATCAAAATGGAGCTGATTCTTGTGGCTGTGCTCAGGGATCTGTGAACCTAAAATCTGTGAGTCTTATGGGTTTTATGACTACTTTAACATACAAAGTAATTCAATTCAGCTTCCTTAAGCCAGTGTAAGCTGATTTTGATGAAGTGGTCAAACATAAATTATTAAAAATCATCACAATCAATTCACATACAGTGACCCCAAAAGTGTTTGTGCATTAGATAACAAAATATCAAACCAAGTAGCACCATAAACGGTGTAGAGGACAAGTGTACTTTGATATAATATTTCATAGAAAGTAGAGAGGGAAATTTACTTGCCAATCATTGTGCACCATCTGAGTACTTGAATTATGACTAAAATGAATGTGGTGGAAAGGATTTCAGCCTCCAGCTCAATTTTTGATTGTTTAATTCATGTCAAAAGTGGCTCCTACACAGTTGTTTGGGGGAATAAAATGCATAAGATGGGATTGTTATTGCATAGTTTTGATCACCATGGGTCACATAAGTTAAGTAGACTTTCAGTATAACCAAATCACATTTACTTCAGAAATGTATGACTCAGTTTAGGTGTTTTGAGAATGGCAAGTTATATTAATTTATATATGCAATAATTATTTTTTATATAAATATATATTTTGAAAATATGGTAATTTATATTAGATGTATACATTCCCAGTGTATTTACATATATTCCACATATTACTGCATGTATGTCATCATTCTTCAAATCCCTAATCTGTGCAATTTTCTTCTGTAGATTTTCCCTGCTCAGTGTGTATAGGGAGCAGTGCGCACTTTAAAGGGACCTTGTGAATCGGAACACAGCTTGTGTGAACTTAAAAGAAACTGACTTCTTACGTACCCTAAAAATGACCTTGGAACCAGATGGTTAAAAGTAACTGAAAATGTCTCAGAAATGTGAAGTTATGCTGTGACTGAATGATTGCTGCTATGACTGATATTCTTTATTAATTTTTTCCACAACGGCTACATTGCCTTGTCTTGTTGTTAAAGTACTGCATATTAACATATATGAATATCCATTTGAAGCATGTGTTTTATACACAGCAAAATTAGAATGTATTTTCACCAAAATTCCAGAATTGTCAGCAAGCTGACTATCTAGATATCGCAGTGAATGTTTATATGGTTGTCAACGTGTGGGATGCTACATTTAATTCAAAATTAAATATCTTCAATACATTTTGGCTTTAAAAAGATTTCCATAAAAAAAAAAGGAAGAATAAACCTGGTGTCCTCCATGATTCCTATTCTTTCTAACAACCAATCACTTGAACGCAACAAGCCCATAATCACAACTTCAGAAGTGGGAAGTACGTTATTTCCAAATGCACTGGAAGGCAGCATTAGTTACACTCTTCATCAAAAATTCATCTTGTCACTGGGGGGAGTACCTTTAAAGCAACAACTTTGTACCTTATCCACCCAGAAGGTGCATAACAGTACCTTTGGGTAGTAATATGTACCCGTAAGGGACTACCATGCACCTTTTTTGGGCTAAATAAAGGTACAAAGTTGTCCCTTTAAGGCAGGGGTGTCCAAACATACTCCTGGAGTATGTTTGGACCTACAGAGTTTTGCTCCAGCTTGCCTCAACACACCTGTCTGGAAGTTTCTAGTATACCTAGTAGGACCTTGATTAGCTGGTGTGTTTAATTGGGGTTTGAGCTAAACTCTGCAGGACACTGGCCCTCCAGGAGCAGGATTGGACAGCCTTGCTTTAACCCTCTGGGGTCTGAGGCTGATTTGGGGTCCTGGAGTAGTTTTTGACATGCCCTGACATTTGTGCTTTTTTCAGTTGCTTATGTATAAACATATTAATGAAGTCTCATTACACTGTATTCAGCAGAAACTAGGCTACAATAATATGTGAGCAGCAAGCATGTACATGTTTGTATTTTTGAGAGAATTACGTTTATGCATGTTTTTTGAAATAAGGCCTCAAAACACATACTAAATATTTATATTTACATTTATGCATTTGGCAGACGCTTTTATCCAAAGTGACTTACATTGCATTATACTATACATTTGTATCTGAGTATGTGCAATCCCTGGGATCGAACCCACAACCTTGGCATTGCTAGTGCCATGCTCTAACCACTGAGCTATAGGAAAGCCTTTTTTTACAATACTGCACTTCTGCACTGGAGAAAAAAAAAGGAAGAAAAAAAACTTTCCTGCTTCCAGTCAGTGATCTCAGTATCATATGCATGCAGTCCAATGTGGGCCAAAATCTAGTTACTATGATTCTCAAATCTGTGAGATAAAAAAAAAAAGAAAAAAAACCTGTTTTTTGTGATCTCATGCATGCACGTATTACTGCACATCATGTGAAGAAAATTTTGTATAGGCCTATATTTTAAATTACAGTACCGGTCAAAAGATTGGACACATTACTATTTCTAATGTTTTTGAAAGAAGTCTCATGCTCATCAAGCCTGCATTTATTTAATCAAAAATACAGAAAAAAACAGCAATACTGTGAAATATTATTACAATTTAAAATAATGCTTTTCTATTTTATATACTTTAAAATATAATTTATTTCTGTGATGCAAAGCTTTCATCATTCATTGTGAACAAAAGCTTCACTGATGTGGCACTATATAGGCTATTTTACAGTAAACCCTTCATAATCTGTCCAAAACAGGCCAAAAGAAATATTGTCTAAACATTCATATTGCTATGACATTTTATGTATCTTATTTGTTATATTATAGAGCCTATAAATGTTCATGTGCAGTTTATTATGTTGCTAACACATTTTATTTCAGTATTTATTACATGTTTCAGTCGATTTCACTCATCTCAGTATAGCATTATTTTTTGGGAAAAGCCAATAATCATTCACACAGAGACATACGACATGCAGGATTCATATTTAAACAGTATTTTTGCAGCTTAATCTTGACAGACACTAGTCTATATCGCGACTAGAATAAAGAATTTAGGGGGGGGGGGGGGACTTACCATTCACAATCCTCGGCTTCATCAAGATCCTCAAAATGAAAGTGAATCCAGTCATGCTCTTCCTCTGAGGTAAATCCTTTTAGAATTATTCCTCACCGCATCTCAATATGATGAAAAGTACATGAAACTAAGTTTGATGCATTTTTCCAAGCTGATGCAGCTCATTGCATTAATCGTCTCAGAAATTGTGTTTGAATAGAGCATGTGCTCCATGGGTGTGGCCGCATTAGTGGATAATGAGCTGACTCGTGCACGACTGAAATCTCTCGCTTTTCAAACAGATTACATAAACAGTGAATATTTGTTTTTGATTTGACTTAAAACCTGACATTTCAACGTTTCTTTAGACATATGTCTTATGTTTGTGTGATAAGTATTCACTAAGTTACAGTTCATTTTCTGAGGACTATCAGAATGGACTTCATTCAGAGTGAGACGACAAAATACACATCATGTTAGTTTTCTTTATTTTGCAAAAAGCACAACATTTTGTTTTTCCTCTGAATGTACACAAATAAAATAAGACATTTCACAGATTAGAATGGTGTATAACTGTAATTGTATAATTGCCGCCACAAATAAATCAATGTATGGAAAACATTGTGTACTGTATATTTATAAAGAAATAATTTTAACTGGGAAAAAATAACAATATCCGCACATTGCATTGGACATTTTAACTCTGCAACTGTGTTGATTGTCTACTTTTGAGTTGCTCTTCTTTTATCGGAGTGGACATTATAACAGCTCCAGCTCATAACCGGTTGTGGAAACGCACGGAAAGGTTCCAGATTGGCACCAGCAGCATGTCGTTGGGAAAAGGCTAAAAAATCTCTACGGTACTGTCACGAAGGGGGAGGAGGTGACATTTCCAGAAGAGAGGGCCTTGTTGTGAAAGTGGATGATTGTGCCACGTTATGCCTGTACTGCTCTTCTTTCGCTGTGCAAACAAAACACAGGTGCTGCGTCCTCATTCGCCTGATGATAATTAGGGTAACACAGCTGTCGGCAGCACCTCTGCTCACCTCTATTTTGCTATGCAATTGATCTATCACGCTAAGGGACGGCAACGCAACTGAATTTACACCAACCAACCTGAGTTCTCTTTATTCCTTGCTAAATGGATGTGCACAGTGGCACTATGCCACTCAAGACCCCTCCTGGCTTCTGAAAGCCTTTTCATATTCAATTCATCCTTTTGTTTATAATAAGATTAATGTGCAAAAGACACTAGACCAGTATTCCATTGTCTCTTTGTTCTGTGGTCATCCATGTTGCAGTGCTGTCTTTTTGTTGAGGTGTGAAAGGATCAGGCTTTTCCGCCCCAGCTGAGCCCATCGGCACCGCATAGTGGAATTATTCATGTACTTCATTAAGTCTGCAAACAAATCCCTGGGCAGCCATGAGCGCTCTCTTAACGAGTCATGCATTTTGTTGTGTGTTATTACAGCACATATCCCTGCTAAATATTTAAGTGTACACAATGTGCTCTAGTTTATTGAAGCCTATTTCTGACTCAGATTAAAAAAGTAAAAAAGGAAATTGTAGCTTGTATATCTCACAGTTTTTCTCGTCAGTTGTGATTTTCTTTCTCTCAATTGTAAATTTATTTCTCTCATAATTGTTTTTTCATCCCTTAATTATGACTTTGTATTTCACAATTGTGACTATATCTCTGAATTGCAGATATAATTCAGTCTTAAATTGAGAAACCAAATTTTACTTCTTGTGACATTTAAGAGGTCATTGTACTATAAAAATATTCTGTAAATTTCAGAATTCAAAACTTCCTCTTAGTCCGAAAACAGCTTTTATTGAAACCAAGCTCCCAAAATGACTTGTTTCGGATTTTGTCTCAATATGACATCACAGTGAGACAAAAGATCAGCTCTACAGAAGAAAATCAACGCCTACTTCTATATCAATGCTTCTTTAGCCCTGCCCACCTATTCGCGCAGTAAATATGAGAGAGATGCAAACATGGGATTACTTGAGCAACAAAACAATAGAGATGCTTCTGAGGATTACAAGATGCTTTGCAATGCCAAGTTGTGGGAAAACAGTCTTTACCTTGCTTTCCTTGTGATTCTAACATTAGGAAAGCATGGATGAACTTTATTTTTAATGATTTTCCAGTTTGCATCAGTAAGAATACTGTTCGTTTGATCGCTACATTTTACTGCGGATTCATTTTTAAACAAGACACAGTTCAATGCAGGATTTTCAGATAGACTAAAAATACCAACTATATTGGATCCGATAGGAATGTCTCAACATACAAGTGTGAGTAACAATGTTTTTACGATGTGTCATATTGCTTTGTTACGCATCATTTGATATGTACTCACTTTACTTTCACTTTACTGAAAATTATGAACAATGAATATAAGAATGACAGTGCGACAAACGATAAGTTAGTTAACTTATCCTTAAGTTATGCTACCAACTATAACTGTGGTAACTCTAAGTACTTAAACTTTATTTGCCACAGCCAAGACTGATGAAGCATATGTAATACGCATAGATGTTTCACAGTTGACAAATGTTTCAACTAACAAGATAAACACCTTTCTCTAGCGTCTTCCTTTCAACATTAATATAAAGTAATGAAATACAGTACTACCTCACAAATACAAGGAATAAATACAAATAAAGATGATTAATTATCAAGCTGTCACAGACTGGATTGTCCTTGGTATTTGAGGTGTATGTTAATTGTCTTCTGATTCAGGATCAGACTCATGCATGGCTGATTTTTACAGGTTGCCATTTTTTGACATCAAACGTTTTCAAAACAATTCCACACATGTAATGGTGGGGACATTGGAAATTATTTTGATATGCAAAAATCTGTAATACCCTTATACAAATTAAGCCATTGAAGAAAGAAAGTCTTAAATTCATAGTCATGGCATTAAATTTTGCATGCATTGCAAAAATATAATATCTTCCTCAGGATTTTTTCCCTCTTTTCCAGTACAAATATAATTGCATTTTTTTTTCTCATAATTGCAATTTTATTTTGCACAGTTGCAACCTTTTCTCGTAATTATGATGTTATAGCTAAGAATTGCTATTTTATTATAATTGCGACTTTCTTACAAATGCACGCTTTTCTCATTACTGCGACTTTATATCTCATAAAATTATAGCTTTCTTATTAAATATATTTTTTATTTAACTTTATCAAATAATTACCTGTTTTATTTTACCTTTATGCCACAAAAACAAATACAATCTTCCATCAATTGATTGATTTGTTGTTTTACATGGAGAACTACACATTTGTTCACAATGGCTGAATGTGTGAGCAGAAACAAAGGGAGGAACACACCCGTGGATTCCATTTGTTAAGTAATATTGAAAATTCACCAAAGATGACTTCGATTCACCTTGATTCACGGCTTCACCTTTCCACCTGCACCACAGCTGGTAGCCACAGTGCAGTCTAAAAGGTGACCTGCAGCTTTAAAATGTTAGGATCTTTTACAGGATTTCTATGTTTTGTGGAACCAGCAGCGATGCTTGCGAAACAGGGACGTGTTTTTTTTTTTTTTCCAGCATAGTGATCAATGAGATTGTGGTCAATGCTGAGCTTTCTCTCAAGGCCTCAGTGGCGTTTTCTTCTCTTTGCTCTCTCCACCAGAGACTCTCGGCACTCACATAGCCTCCAAAACATGATTACTCCACTTAGTGTTTGAGTGTGTGTTTTTCCCCAAGCAGCTGACTTCCCATGGTCCATTGCACCACATTAGAGAGGTGTGCAATGTCACGATCATTCACAATACCCCTCCAGCCACTCTGCCATCCCCATATGGCAGATCTCCATGTCTTTGAGTAATGGTGCTGCTTTCTGCTTGTGTCCGCCCCCACCAACCTGTGAGGCAACTTAGCATGGCTTTATCACTCGTTGCCAATCTTGAGTGTGACAACAGACAAATATGGCTGACTTTAAAGTACAACAGTGTGTCCAGCTGTATCATTTGACACTGTGGCCCTGGTAGAAGTTCTGTGATCTTTTATTAAACATGATTTTGTTCCTCTGGCACGTAAGGGAACAGATGTAAGATCTCATTATACTTTACCTTGCCATATGGCATGAAATCCCCCGAGTTCCCTTCTGAGACTGTCCACCCTTATGGATGTGTTTTTTCGTTCAAAGCTACATGTAGAAAGCAGTTGGACAGCCATAGACTGTAAAATCAGGTCTAACTTTTATACCGAATGGTAAAAAAGGCCATGGTGGGAGTTTTAAATGACGTACCCATGCAAAAAAAAATTCAGCACAGCATCACAACAATCTGCACAATTTCATGGTTAAGTGAGAAAACTGTATTTGTGCCAAATGACTTCACAAATGGCCCTTTGTGAAAGCAACCCATTTCCCCATGAGGTTTAAATTGATTATTTAAATAAGCCAAGGGACGTTTTAAGTAACATTCATGATGTTGCAACAGCTTTTGTTATTCAGAGTTGAATATTTTAGTCTGCCATTCTTGCAGTAATGTCCTTTCCTTATTTTAGTTTAAAACCCTATTAAGATGACTTCACAAAAATGATTGTGTACTTTAAATAAAACATTTGGGGATGTCCATTTAGATAAAGACTAACAAAGAGCTCAATTTGCTCAAGGAGTGTGTACAAGCATACTAATTCAATAAACTGAATTGTCAGATGAAACAAGTTACATCATAATTCACAAGATATTTATTACAAAACCATCCAATTATACTGTTCTGCATTACAAATGTCCAAAATGTAGCATCTGTTAAGTGCCTTAATATTCATGTGTACCAGGTCAGCATGTTCCTGCTGGTTTAAATGAAATGTTAGGCACATGTACTTATACTGCAGTGTTACATGGCTGTTTGCCTGACTTCACTGAGCTGCTTTTGGCCTGCACCAGGCCCCTCATTAAAAGCCTGTCAGCAGTGCATCTGTAGGCCTGACAGCCACTCTGTCAACCCGCAGGAGCAGACAGCACACGGACAGACAGATATTACCCTCATACACAACTCTCCCTCTGGCCCACAATTCCATTGCTGAAGCCCAGATTGGCTCCACCAGGGCAAGAGTTTCTATTTACGCCCTGGAAATGATGCTGATGCATATGCAGTGTGCTGTAACCACAAGAAAAATGGCTTTCAAACCCATTTCAGCGTTATCCTCCATTTCCTGTCCATACATCATGGATATTTACTATGTATATTTCAGCATGCAATGAGACATCAGATTCTGACATCTCTCCAAATGTGAGTCTTAAAGGGATAGTTCACATAAAAATAAAATAACGGTCATTATTTGCTCGTCCTATTGTTGATCCAAACCTGTAAGACTTTATTTTTTGAAGGTTTGGAAGAATACGCTGATCAACCTTATTTTCCCAATGCAGTTGCCACAAACAGGGACTGAGGTTTTCCAACTTTAAAGGATGCAAAAGCACCATAAAGTGCATAAGTGATCCATACAACATGCACTTTTATTCCAAGTCATAAAGTAGCTTTGTGTGCTGAAGAGACTGCAATTTTAAGTTGTTAGTCATTAAAAATCCTGACATCCAGCATTGGTCTCCATGTCCTGTTTACAAGATTTCATGAGAAATGTAGTATTATGCAATTTGTGAACTAACAAAGAAATTTTTTCATTTGGGCTGTGTGTCCACCGAAGCGTTTTTTTCAGAGGCTAGCATATTTTTCCAATTGTTTTCAATGGGAGCATCGCGTTTTTAACCCTCTGGGGTCTGAGGATTTCTGGGGCCCTGGAGAAGTTTTGACATGCCCTGACATTTGTGCTTTTTTCAGTTGTTCATAAGCATATTAATGAAAAAAGTGTCATTACACTGTATTCATCACAAACTAGGCTACCATAATATGTGAGCAACATGTATGTACATTTTGGATTTTTGAAGGAATAACGTTTATGCGTGGTTATTGAAAAAACAAAAAACTCAAGTCACTGAAATAAGGCCACAAAACGTCTCAGGTTATGACTATAACCATAGTTCCCTGAGAGAGGGAACGAGACACTGCGTCCCAAAGGGGTCGCTATGGGAACGCCGTCAGCGTGAATGCGTCTGATGCACGTGTGTCAACTAGTCCAATGTCAAGAGTGAACATCACCGGCGGGTGACGTCACGACCAGGAAAGGATAAATACACATCCGTAAAGACCGGCTTCAGCTTAAATTGCCGAAGCAAATCGATCACAGGGATGCAGGGAGTATGGCAACGTGATGCAGTGTCTCGTTCCCTCTCTCTGGGAACTATGGTTATAGTCATAACCTGAGACGTTCCCTTTCGAGGGAACTCGCACTGCGTCCCGAAGGGGTTGCTATGGGAACGATATCCCAAAATGCCATAATTCCAAAATGCCTGTCCGTGTGAAACTGTGGCACACTAAGACAAGAGCACTGATGAGCCTGGAGCTGCATCCAGGTCGAGATATATCATCTCACAACGTGAGTGGCGAGGATCAGCCTGCCGCATCACAGACCTCCTTGAGGAAAACCCCCAACAACAAGGCTTTGGAGGCCGCCATACTCCTAGTAGAATGAGCTCTGACAGACAGTGGATACTGCTGACCAGACACCTCATAAGCAAGTGATATAGTCTCAACTATCCACTTGCTAACCATTTGTATGGATGCAGGGAGACCCCTAATTGCGGTCCAAAACAAACAAATAGTTGATCTGACATTCTACACAGGGCAGCCCTGTGGAAATTAGGAGTCCAGTGCACACACAGGACACACAAGATTCAACTTTTCCTGGTCTGGATCTGAGAACAGAGGACAGAAAGCTTGCAGCACTATAGGCCGTGGAATATTGGTCAGAACCTTAAGTTTATAACCTGGTAGGTTAAAGGAACACTTTGACCATCCCTGGTGCACACTCAAGGCACGTAGGGGATACAGATAGGGCCTGAAGGTCTCCTACTCTTTTTAGGGAAGAAATGGCAAAGAGGAAAACAGTTTTCAACGTCAGAAATTTTTCTAAGACAGAATCAAGCAGCTCAAATGGAGCTGCAGATAAGCCTTCCAACACAAAGGCCAACTCCCAAGCAGGAACCCTAGTGCATGTTGCAGGCCTCAGCCTCAGAGTGCCATGAAGGAAACGATCCCTCAAAGGGTTATACCCCACAATTGTACCATCCACAGGGACATGGTATGCAGAAATAGCTGATACGTACACCTTTAGGGTGGACGAGGATAGCCCTGATGAAAAACGACTCTGCAAGAACTCTAGTACTGTACCAATTGGGCAGTTAACTGGATCTAGCTGTCACACATCACACCAAGAAGTGAAAAGTTTCCACTTCAGGGCCTATAGTTTCCTTGTGGTTGGAGTTCTGGAGTAAAGTATGGTCTCCACAACCTTGGTTGAGAGACCAGAATACTATGAGTTGGGCCCCCTCAGGGGCCAAACCCACAGGTTCAATACTTCTGGGCGGGGTGAAAAATCAAGCCCTTCGCCTGAGATAGAAGGTCTCTCCTGATCAGAATCTCTGAGGGAGAGCCGTCAAGGAGAGACACAAGGTCCAAGAACCATGTTCGACTTGGCCAGTAAGGCGCTACTAGCAGTAGACTTCCCGGCGAATTTTGTCCAGAACTCCTGGGAGCAGAACAATTGGGGGAAAAACGTACAGATGTAGCCTCGGCCATGTCTGTACCATGGCATCCAGTCCAAGAGGAGCTGGATGTGTGAGGGATAACCACAGTGGACAGTGCGTCGTATCCTGAGACGCGAAAGATCCACTTCCACGTGGCCATAAATCTCCCATATGAACTTCACCACTTTGGGGTGAAGTTTCCATTCCCCTGGCCTCAGCCCCTGTCTCGACAGGATGTCTGCTCCTATATTCTAGGTCCCTGGAATAAGATTGTTCTCGAGGAGAGCATCTTCCCCAGGGACCACAGGAGGATCTGGTCCGCCAGTTTGCATAGTGGGCGCGAACGCAGACCCCCCTGTCGATTCATATAAGAGACTATCAATGTATTGTCTGTCCAGACAGCACGATGACCTCTCAGGTCTGGGAGGAAATACTTCAACGCATTGAAGAAAGCCATCATCTCCAGGCAATTTATGTGCCACGAAAGATGATGACTCCTCCACAGCCCTTGCATGCTGATCTCATGCATGCCGTCTGCACCCTGCTATTTGCTCGCCAATAAACTCCTGTCTAGAATATATAATGCTTGAGGACAAACAACAATAAATAGACAGAGACAGTTTCACACAGATCGCTTTGCTGAGGCACGAAAAGCTGAAGCCGGTCTTTCCGGATGTGTATTTATCCTTTCCTAGTCGTGACGTCACCCACTGGTGATGTTCACTCTCGCCATTGGACTAGTTGACACACGTGCATCAGACGCATTCACGCTGACGGCGTTCCCATAGCGACCCCTTTGGGACGCAGTGCGAGTTCCCTCGAAAGGGAACTAATATTATATATGTGTTTACAAGACTTCTGGGTATTGGAGGTTGTTTTTGCTTAAAAATTATGTAAAAATTATCCTGCCTACTTGTTCATATAAAACGATACATTGATTTAGATTTTTTAAGACACTTTTTGTCAAGAAACACAGTATGTGTGGAGGCGTGAATCTTCATGAATAATGCTGTGATTCACACCTGAGAAGACAAAAGATCTGCATAATGACCTGAATTACCCGCATAATAATGAGCTCTTTCAGTCAGGTAGGCTGTGAAAAAACCCTCTGTGATCATGTTGATAACAGGATTAATGTCCACTCTTGACAAAAAAAAAACATGATTTTTTGTGATCTCATGCATGCACGTATTATTGCACATCATGTGAAGAAAATTTTGTATAGGCCTATGTTAAATTACAGTACCAGTCAAAAAATTGGACGCATTACTAATGTTTTTAAAAGAAGTCTCAAGTCTCTAACCAAATAATGGTTTTCTATTTTAATATACTTTAAAATATAATGTATTTCTGTGATGCAAAGCGTCTGAACATTCCTTCCTCTATGGTATTTCATATAGGCTACTATATTTGTTATATTTTATAGCCTAAATGTTAATGTGTAGTTGACAAACTATACATTATTAAAAAGATCTAAGACTCAAGCTTTACATTTTGACCTGTTTTACTCTTAAAATCTTATATTGACCGTAATTTCTTAATATGCTTAAAAGCATGCGCATTTGGACAAATATTGATGGATTCTCATATGTTTATGTCAATTTTCTATACAGAGGAGTAATATTTATTAAATATTTATTGTCATCACTATAAGCGCAGGATACTGTGTTTTCAATTCATACTTGCAGCTGGAGGGCGCTCTGTGCACCTTTAGTCCACAAATGCCTCCTAAAGAAGAACAGGCATACCATGTGACTTTCCAGGAACTAACAGAGGCTTCCAGAGATCGCTAACCATGGCTTAACATGCAGATAAACACTTTTGAAGATAATAAATGCACGATTGTGATGATGTATACATGTATTGCCTCAGAATTTGCGTCTGAATAGCGCTCACTCCCTGGGATTGGCCGCATTAGCTGATAATGAGCTGAATTACGGACTTCTGACATGGCTCTGTTTTCATACAGATTACATAAACAGAGAATATTTGTTTTAGATTTGATTTACACGACTTAAAACCTGACATTTCAACGTTTCTTTAGACATAAGTCTAATTTTTTTGTGATTAGTATTCACTAAGTTACACTTCATTTTCTGAGAACTATCAGATTGGACTTCGTTCAGAGGGAGACGAGAGATCACGCATCATGTTAGTTTTCGTTATTTTGCAAAAAGCACATCATTTTGTTTTTACTCTGAGTGTACACAAATAAAAAAAGATATTCCACAGATTAAAATGGTCTATAACTCTTAATTGTATGTGCAAAATTGACAGAGTATTTTTAGTGTCTTTCACACTGGTAAGAAAAAAACCAAGGTGGTATCGCCGGCAATACCTCCGACTCCAGATTGTTAAAACGCCAGGAGCGTAACGAGACGCTGAGTGTCTATTTCATGCTGAAGCGCTCAGCAATTTTTTACCGGTAGCTGAGAGTTGATGAGTGTTCAGCATTCATCACTGTCACCTTTTACCCAGCCATCCAATCAGAGTGGAGGAGGGGCGGGACAAATACCACACCGACCAACCGTCACATTCTGCTTGTACAATGTCAACAGATGACAACAACAAGCATAATAACGAAACAAAATAATTTAAAACGAGCCAGGGCAAATACGTTACATTGTAACAACATTTTTATATAGAAACAATACAGAAACAAACTATCTGTGAAATAAGATACTAGTAACACTCCCGCTGTATTCCGTATCATAGCAAGCGAAGCGGGTCAACTGAAACCCCCCCCCCCCTGTGCTGACGAAGCACTGTCAAGCAAACACAGCTAGGTGTTCTCAGCAGAGCCCCTAGTGTTTTCAGCTGGCTAAAAACGCTTTGGTGGACACACGGCCTTAATCTACTGATCCAATTTAAAACACCAGTCTGAAGGATTTGTTCATGAATCAGATTTGTTCTCAAGTTCAACTTACTGATTCAAGATTTCTCCTTTTCACTCAAGCACTCTAATATTAAATACTTTTTACAGTGCTCTTTTCACAGTACAGTATTTATAATAATGATGACTGGTTCCTCAAAATAAACCCATCTAACTTCCTCTTCTTTTTTTTTCTTTATTTTTCTTTAACTATTAGGAGCCTTGGCATAAAATCTTAAGGTTCGCTGGAGTCCACATGTGTTCTGTATGAAAGGGCAGTTCATTAAACCTTTGTGAAGTTCATTTTGCTGCCTAGCATCATTACCCAGAAGCTCCACTTAAAGCTCCGTTTGAACCGTTAATTAGTTTAAGGAATCAAATCTCACTCGACACTTGATAATCTAGAAAAATCCAAAGGTCTTTTTGTACTCATATAAATGTTGTTTGTATTTCCGCGCTGAGCCGGATGTCACTCTGTTGAATTCACTCTGAATAATAAGAGCTTATGGAAGAAGTCCACTAGAGGAAGTCAGACTTTAGCCACTATTTACAAGTTAGCACAGGGGCTTTGGACAGATGGGATGTTGTCTGGAAGCCAGCGTGGGGAATAGAGGAAAACATCTTCTCCAAGAAAGAGAAAAAAGGTCGGAGACTTGTACATGTCTCTCCACTGCAGCGAGCCCATTACCGGCCTCTCTCCGAACCCTCCATCTCCAAGAATCCCAGTTGTCCCCCGAGTGTCGGAGAGCCCGTGCGCCCCATCCATCCACACTGGCGGGGACTCCATTACGTCCTGATGGAAAGCGATGGGAAACCAATTGGGGATACAGGGCCGTGCAAGTACGATGCATGGTCACATGGCCTGCCGCAGACAGGCAATCTGCTGTGATGAAGAGGCCCTTTACACAGCCTGCTTGCGTCCTCTAGGATCCCCTTCAAGCCCCACTGAGCCCAACACCCACTTTTACCAAGCCCGACACACCCACATATCAGCACACATCAAATTAGAGAGCAGCCAACGCTAAGGTCTCCATGGATATAGAGACGTTTTGCGTTGTGTGCTATTTCTGTTCAAAGACTGTTCGAGATCTCAAAGGTCAATGCACATGCCCTTCTGTGTGAATAAACGTGAATAAACATCTCACTTTGCAATTATATGCAGAGAAATTTTTCCTCAATCATTGCTGGGGTTCAAAAAAATCATTTTTTTCCCCCATCTAATACAGCTGAGTTTTTATTGTTAATTTACATGCCTTCAGAGAGGGGCTTTTGAAATTATTCAAATGAGTTTTTATTAGTTTTAGGCGTAAAGTGGATCTAATTAGTCTGATGAGAATGCCGTGATTCTGTTGCACAGCTACTCTTGAGACCTGCATCACAGTGCAGTAAACAAAACACCCTCCTGCAATGTTCTTTCATTCAATTTACCTGCGGTAACTGTCTAACAAGAGGGGTCCTGCAGGGCTGATTTTCTCTGTCCTGTTTTGCATCCCTGTGCAGGTGCCGTACGTGAAGGTGGCTCCGGAGGACATACTGAAGGTGCAGTTTCCTCGCTTTACCACGCTGGACCTCAGGCCCACTAACACAGACATCAGCATGGCTGTAGCTGGGCTGCTAACATTCTTTAACAGCAGCACGTCGTGTCTCATATGTGCTCAGGCCGATTGTGAGTATTATATGGTTTCTATTGTAATGAGGCTTTCGTTTGACTTCTTGTATTGTGTGTATGTATATATACACACACACATATACATGTTTGTGTTATGTGTGTGTATATATATAGAATGCATTTATTTGATAAAAATGCAGTTAAAAACAGTGAAAGTCTGAAATATTATTAAAATTTAAAATCTGTGGTGGCAAAGCTTCATATACTCCAGTCTTAAGTGTTACATGAGGGTTAGTTCACCCAAAAATGAAAATTCTGTCATTATTTACTCGTCGTTCCAAACCCGTAAGACTGTTCATCTTCAGAACACAAATGAAGATCTTTTTGATGAAATCTGAGAGCTTTCTGTCCCTCCATAGACAACTACGTGACTACCACTTTGATGCTTCAAAAAAGAGATCGCAAACTAACTGATCGCTTGATATGATGAACAGATTTCATTTAGACATTTATTCACATGTAAACAATCATCAGCTCACACATTCGCTGATCAATGTTTATATGTGAATAAAAACCTAAATTAAATCTGTTCGTCATATAAAGTGATTGAGGAAAATTTGGACTAAACCGCTCAATTCATATGGATTAGTTTTACGATCTCTTTATGAACTTTTTGAAGTGTCAAAGTGTCAGTTGCGTAGCTGTCTATGGTGGGACAGAAAGCTTTCAGATTTCATCAAAATGATATTCATTTGCATTCCGAAGATGAACAAAAGTCTTACAGGTTTGGAATGACCCTTTAACCCTTTAAGAAATCATTTTAATGTGCTAATTTTGTACTCAAGAATCCTTTCTTATTATTAGTTGAGAATATTTGTGCTGCTTAATGAAGTGTGCAAGTGAGCTTTTTGCAGGATTCTTTAATGAACAGAAAGTTAGAGAAAGTTTATTCATATAAATTGTTTAGTATATGTTTATGTGTGTAATGTAAAATATATATACAGCTCTGAACTATATCTAAGATGTGAGGAACTTCAACAATTCCCAAATAAACAACTAAATTGATACATTTTATATTAATCTCTCTCGCCCAACTCGGTTGGTGACCCCGGCATGAGAGCCAAAAAAACCATGAGCCATAATTGCATGTTCTGCTCCACTCTTTCCTGAATGGCACATATAGAATTGCCTGCATCTGTCAAGCAACAGATGTTGTCTCGTATAGATTGTTACTGCTGAATTCTAACATGCATTCTCTAAAAAGCAAACATAGCGTTTCATAGTGGTACATGTGGTCTCTGTGCTCTCTTTGCCATTGTATGCATTTGTACATGTTCACAGGCTTAAATAGGCAACTCAAATACTTCATTATGCTTGGCTGATTATTTGGCAATAACAACAGCTTATTAAACCTAACTTGTCCACACTGTTTTGATGATGACATTGAATTCATTTCATGCTGTTTGACTGTACTGCACTGTTAGGTAAATCCAAATGTGTTGTTCATTCTTTCTCTTGTCCATCTGTCCTTCAGGCATTCATCATTTGTCATGTCCCATTCATTTACCATCAAACACCCACCCTGCCAAATGTCAGCACACTCTGCAGAAACAGAGATGTCCATGGAAATGAATGGCTGAAGGTTTAAATCAAACCTACTGTGGTCAAAGAAAAGGTGACTGACGGATGACCCTTTGCAAGTTTTCTTTTTAGACACACATTGAGTTCAGCTTGGCAGAGGATTAACGTTTAGTATTCTGCCTTTCCATCTCGGAGCAAGGATGCCACAAATTACCCACAGAATCCAAACAAAGTCACATTGCCCCTTCAGACAGTGGCTACCTTTCTCCGTAATCAGCTTAAGGCCTTCAAGTGGAACAGCTATAATTCCCACTAAGACGTCAGAGAGGGGTGTAGAAAGATGGCAAACTACCAATATTCACTTGAGAACAGGGTCAAAACTATACCAAACCAATAATTAAAATTGTTTTGGTAGAGGTCTAAAATCATATTGAAAAAATGACATGGGCAAAATTCAGGATTTAAGAATGTGATCCCTTTCATGAGTTGACTTTTTAATTCAGTTTAAACACCCTTAAGCTCTGGGGTTGGCAAGTTCGGTCCTAGAAAGCTGCTGTCCTGTAGAGTTTAGCTCCAACCCTAATCAAACACACCTGAACGAGCTAATCAATGACTTCAGGATTACAGGCAGGTGAGGTTTTTTTTTTTTTTTTTCTCAGGGTTGGAGCCAAACTCTGCAGGACAGCGGCTCTTCAGGACCGAACTTGCCTACCCCTGCCCTAAAGGATGCTGAATTAAAATCTGATTTTCTATTTTAATGTATTTTAATATGTAATTTATTATTTTGATGGCAAAGCTGAATTTTCAGCATCTTTACTCCTGTCTTCAGTGTCACATGATCCTTCAGAATCATTCTAATGTGCTGATTTGGTGTTCAGGAAACTATTTTGTGGAAACTGTGATTTTTCTAGGATTTTTTTAAAGAATTGAAGGTTTAAACGAACAGCATGTATTTGAAATGGAAATCTTTTTAAACGTTCTAAATCTATTCAAATTGCAATTACAATTCAGCATCCTGTTTAGGAATTTTTAAAGATATTCTTAATTCATTTCTGAATGGCGCACAATCCTGGTGCTCAGATGAAAAGACTCTCGAGAGACTGAGTGTGGATGATTTGTATCCCATTGTGACCTTATCTACAATTGCAGAATCTGATGTTTATATCAGTTCTTAGTCCTAAAAAGACCCTGATGTTTTGCTCATTCTACCACAAAAAGCTAAAAGCAGACAGCGTTCCAGGTAACTTGGAAAGTTTGGCTTGTGGTACACCATTTCATGCTCATGCTAACACTATTACTCAAATGTTTTTTTCCTTTGTACCTTTAGAGCAAAAGCCTTGCTTTCTGCACAGAGACAACATTGTTTTTCAGCTAATAATGAGTGCATGCACTCCCTGAAGATTTTCGTAGGAAAATAAAAGAGAGTCACAGCAGCAACAGGCCAAACTTAAAATATGCTGTGACAGAAAACTTTCAGAAAACTGTACCAAAGTTCTTTTGTCTCCCATAAAAAAGTTATATTTTCATTTATATTCTTGACATACACCAAATGCAATGACTGGATGAACATTTTTTGGTCCTGAGACCCCTCAAGATATATGTACATTGTTAAATATTTAGACCACTTTATTATTAATTGCTATCAGTTTCAACCAGTTTAACAAAAAGTGTTTATAAAAACATTTCCTACCCTACCTTTAAGAACTATAATTATAATAGTCACTATAATGATAACTATATTAAATACACCAACGGACGATAGCATTATTTATTCTAAGCACTCTTTTAACATAATTGCAGCACGCTTTAAAGTCGAATGGAATTTGGCTTTCAATGATTTTATTACTCATCAGGTAGAAATATAGTTTTTATAATCATTCTAATTCTATGAGAATAGCAAGGTCCATACCAAAAATGTAACAATAACTATATTGTCGAAATCACTTTCAAAAAATTTTTTTCCTGCTGATTAACAAAAAAAAAAAACATTGACAACCAATCAGAATCCACCTGACTTTAAAGTGGCATACAATAAAACTCCAGTGCACACTTATAATAATGTTATCGGTGGTAATTATCATTATAGTTATCACTGTAGTTTCTTCTCTTGGTTTGAACAGGCCTTTAGAATAAAATTTTTAAATTTT
This sequence comes from Hypophthalmichthys molitrix, assembly GCA_037950675.1. Lineage (NCBI taxonomy): Eukaryota > Metazoa > Chordata > Actinopteri > Cypriniformes > Xenocyprididae > Hypophthalmichthys > Hypophthalmichthys molitrix. The sequence continues at coordinate 15,371,245 of CM075506.1, forward strand.
ATGGTTATTGTTAGTTATTTTTGGTTTGAATTGACATTAATTGACTCTTACATATAATTTCCTTTTTTACAGTATCTTCCCCAATTCATTTTACTTTGTATAATACACAAGAGAATGTATAAATGCAATTTACAGTCTCAAAGATCCCCATTCCCTCATAAAGTAAATCGTTCTCATAAAATTAATATGCAAAATACTGTAAGCTAATTACCGTTTGAGAAAAATTTCACGGTAGAGTAGCTAATATCAATTATTCTTTTTAATATGAAAATGTATGTGTCAATAAAGCATTTTCTGACATTACAAATATTTTCCCAAACCGCTGTTAGAGGAGCACATTCGTACTATTGTTGATGTGTTTGTAGACCTGGAACAAACATGCATGCACCATTGGCTAGCTGCTCCGCACAGTGGCAGGTCTGTGGCCCATTGTGGGTAATAGTCACTTCTGCTTTAGCTGACAAACATTACAGGGTTGAGAAGTGGGTGTGCGAGCCGAAGTGTTGAGAGGAAATGCCGTAGTTTCTGCCCTTTAATACATTTCTATACGAAGCGGATGATGGCAGCGTAATAACCCTGTTCACCTGCGCCTCTGTGTTTGCTTGTCGTTTTCCGTTACTGTTTCTTTTTCTCTCGTGCTCAGTCTCACAGGATGTACAGGTCTCATTAATCACTTAGCACACTGACAGCTTATTAGAGCATGGCCCACTCATGAATACTTCACAGACCTGGCCTGCTGAGATGACACGGTACAAGGACAGTTATTCGTTCGATTAACCTATACAGCACTGATAGCCAGGAGGCCATTGCATATGGTTTTATCTATAAACAACCGATTGTGATCATCTAGATTTTTAATATACTGTATATATTTCATATACAAGATATATTTTCATATTTGAAATGTCTAGCACCTGTGTTCTAATTATGCTGTGCTTCAGCTACTAGTTAATTGGTAAAACCCTCTTGGAAAAGCTGTCTTAAATTCCTTTAAGATGGTTCAACTTTTTTAACTGAACTGATAAAATGTATAGCTTGAATGAAATGTTAGTCTGCCAAATGCATCAGTGGAAATGGAAAATGGCTAATGCTGGGGGGCTTTTTGCCTTAATTTGACAGGATAGTGGAGAAGCATCAGTAAAGAAAGGGGGAACAGGACTGGAACAAATCCAGGCGGGAATCACAACAAAGTCCAACTTTTAAAAATGTGTCTCAAGACCTCTACAATCTGTAAATGCCCTCACGGAAGAAGAAAAAAAAAACCATCCTGTAGGTCAGGTAAACCTGAAATCAGTCTAATTGTACCAATGCCTGCACCTTTTTGAAGACAAAATCAGCATTCTTCATTAGTGGACATTAAAGCGTAGTCATGTAAAAGTAGTATGTCACAGCCATAGACTATAGACTATACATAATATACTATGTCTATTGTTTATAGACATAAACGTGACGTCACCCTTAGGATTCTGAAGAGCATTTTTGAAGCCCAAAGTGGGCGGAACCTGTCGTCGCCATCTTGGCAGTGCGTCACCGTGCGTCACTCCTGGTTAACTGAAAATGGGCAAAGAGGCGGGAATCCGACAGATTGTGATTAGCTGTAGGCTGAAACCATAGACTGTATAAAACAGTCTGGAACATTGTCATATAATGCCACTTGGTCACAGCTAACTGTTTTTATGGTTCTAGTGGTACCATCAACCATTAGAGTTGTCACGTCATTTGCTTATGGTTCAGGTCACTTGTTCTATAATTACTTACCAATAACTTTTGCTATTGAAATGAATAGAAATACTAATCGATAATGTTTTTTTTTTGTTTGTTTGTTTTGTTTTTCATTTGATATTAATGGAAAAGCTTACCAATATCTTTTACTGCTGAAATGAATAGAAATGCTAATCGATAATGTTAGCATAATGCGATCGATAATGCCCTTGAGATGAATGGAAATGCTAACTTGATATTAATTTTGCTATTGAGATGAATGGAAATGGTAACTGATATCTTATGAAAATATGTAGTTTTGCTCATTCCCTATACTAAAGTATTAAACTCATTTGGATGAGGCGCTAGGTTTCATCTGGCTGCACAGGGCCGTTCCGTGTAGTGAGGTGCATTAAGGTCTCATTAGTGGACAAAATTAGCCAACCTGTACTATCCAGTCAGGAGACCAGAAGATCACCCAGATTTCGTCTTTGTCAGGTATTACCCAAATTATTCTGAACGGGGTCAGCCAGGTGAGTGCTATAATCTCTTTCAAGTTTGTCCTCTTGAACTAAAGTAGCTCTCGGATTTAATTGAAAGGAACTGAGCTTTGGTGCCCAGATTGAACACAGTGAATCAAATATACACACATCAAAGAGGTTTCCCACCTGTCAGATTTGCTACGCCTCTCCGCTTGGAACAGAAATATTGTACTACTTGTTTGCCCGACATTCTTCTCACTGCTTTGAAGTGATCTGTAATTAAAGATGATTAAATGAGAAACTGCAACCTACGTCCCACAGAGAGACGAGAACCGAAACGTGGGTGAAATGGGATGATCTAATCCTCCTGCCTCTTCAGGAAGAATATGATAAATGTGTAGATAAAATAAGGATGGTACTATAAAATCAAACAAAAAGACTTCTTTTAGCCCCTGAAATGAAAAGTCAGAGTCACGGAAGTCGTAGAGAAAGGATCGCCTTTCTAGAAAAGGGCAGTTGATATGAAGCAGGACATTGGAAACTCTCTTTTGTCTGGCTGTGTTTATTTCTGAAGTTCTCTCCTTTGTGCTGGAAGACATTAATTTAATGTGATAAGGAGCGTAATGGGATTCTGACATGTGTTGTTAAAGGAGGAAGACAAAAGCCTTTTTTTTCTCAGCTCACACCCCTTCAGCTTTCCCTTTTTTTCTGTCTAATGAGAAGAAAAGAGGGCAGGAATGGTTGTCTGGCCTCGGGCAGGATGAGATCTGACTGAAACTCTTTTTAGCAGGAACTGATATAAAAGGTTTATTGAACTCTTCAACTTGCTTATTTTGAAAAAACAACCAGATGACCAGACAACAACATATTGAAGCTTGACTCTAAATATTGTAATGCTAGTCTGTATTGACACCAAATATGAAAAAAAGAATGAAAGGGCTCTGTAAGAGAGTTTTTTTAAGTCAGCATGAAATGAAAATTCACTTTATTCATTTTCCAGCTATTTTCAAAATGCATTTATTGATTTTTTTTATTGATTTATTAAAACAGGATCTGCTTCCTTTTTTTTACATTTTAAATTACAATGTCATAGCTGAATTTTCCAGTGAAACAACAGACTTTTCTCTGTTGACATATCTTATCCACTCGTTTTGTCCTCCTCTTCACTGCAAGGTTGCATTAATTTTTGAGATTCACTATTCTTATTTTTTTGCAGAATATTACAGTATGTATTATAGTTGTCCAAATTACCGACTTCGGTACCACATCGGTTCTGAAATTGTGAAAATATTACGCTTTGAGCGCTGTTGAGTTGATTCATAAACACCTCTGTTTGGCCATTGTCTTCACGGCTCATTGGATATGTGTGTTATTGGCTTCAATGATCAATGCTTCAAAAACATTGTAAATAGTCATCAGTGACGCTCAGTGAAAAGCAGATACACATGGGAGCGTTTGAAAGCAGGCATCTGAAAACCAGTCCGCTGAAAATTTCTGGACCGATTGGTACTGAAATCGGTACTTTTGACAACTCTAGTATGTATTATTATTAATGTTTCATCTGTGCACATCATCGTTTTTTTTATTCATGTGTCCTCAAAATCGTGTTTTTTTTTTTTGTTTTGTTTTTTGCTGCAAGGGTGGGACAAACTGTCACTCACATGAGATTGCAGCAACAGTAAACCACAACAATCCAACCAATTGCCCATCGACAAAATCCCAGTCCCACCCATTTTTTTCTTGTTCTAGAAGCCGTTTCACTCAGATATACTACACGATTGCAAAGAAAAGACTATCACAACTTCTGTTTAATGCCGACTTTAAGCACAAGTCTAGCGGAAGTTAGCAAAACAGGTGACATCACCTCAAGTGATTACGCATTGTAGCGTAGTCAAATCCTGTCCTGTAGTGCAAGTGTGTTTACTTCTGTCATTTACCTGTTCAAATAGTCTTCTGCTATGTTTGCATTGTGCTACCCTGAGCTTTTAAGCATGTGTGTATTTTCAGCTGTAGCATGTCCATGATGTTTGTGTGCTTTAAAGATAAATTAACTTGGCGCTTTGCGAAAGCCCAGTGGAAAGTGATAGCTGAGGAAATGACTGGCTGCTCAGAATGAATGGAGGCTAAGCCTTTATCACTGTCTTTGTGTGGGAAGCAGCTTTGTGCTTTTTTTTAATCTTCTCTTTAACACTTTGCCCACTGTGCTAACTTAACCCTACACTCTTTCATCTTCCCTTTTACCTTCCATGGTTTGTCACATTTTGCCCAGTTAGCCAAAGTACATGAAGCCAAACTGAAAGTTAGCAGTTATAATAAAAACTCAAATAGTGTCTGTTTTGCTGTCCTCACAAGTTCCTGTCCAGCTTGATCGAAGAATTCAGTGCATGTGTTAGCTAGCAATGCTGCAGCAAAGTGTTTAATGTAGTGCACTAAATGTGAAATTGCATGTGATGTGCAGCGAGCGAAAGACAGAAACCAAATGCTTATGGATAATCAAATATACGCTGAGTAACTTGGCAGGAAATGGAGATGACAGCTTTGAGCAATGGCATCGGCCACGTTATGTGTGAAGTCAGCAGCTAAAGCCTTTCAAATTTAACGAGTCAGATCATAGTAAACCAATGTCACGTTCTGTTGAGATGCAGTGTTGTGCATTTCGCAAGTCCTGTTTTCCCCTGGGCTTCATAATTGCCAACTGAGATTAAACACTTGGGTGATTATGATTTTACTAATTACATTAGTTGCGGACATAAAAAAAAAAAAAAAGCTTTGTTATCGTTGTTGAATGCAATTTAAAAAATATTGGTAGATAATTTAGTGGAAATTTGTTGGACAAATATAATAGCATTATATTCATGAGCACAGAAAATCGACTCTAGCTCCTTAAAAGGGTTGATCCCATGGTATCATAGTTGCTGTAAAAAGAGAGGGAGGACATGTTTCTTGTTGTGAGAGAAAGTGACATAAGTCAGGACGCTGAAGTGTTTTGTGTGTGCCCCTTTTCAACAGGCCTATTAAACCTGGAGGTGTTACTGCGACAGTTTCTCATCTCCAAGGAAACCCTCTCTGTTCGCATGCTGGATGACAGCCAGGATCCCACCCCTCTTCTCAAGGAGATCCGCGATGACAAGACTGCCACCATCATAGTGGATGCCAACGCCACCATGTCTCACGTTATTTTGGAAAGGGTACGTCTCAGCCTAACAGTCCCTGCTTTGTAAAAAAAAAAAAATAAATGGTCTAAATACCCCTAAAACAAGAGCAATTTAATTAATTTAAAAATTAATTAGTTATACTATTACTTTTACTAATATTTATTTTCGGTAACACTTTAGTTTAAGGAACACATATAAACTATTAACTATGACTTTTCCCTCAATAAACTCCTAATTTACTGCTTATTAATAGTTAGTAAGGTAGTTGTTAAGTTTAGGTATTGGGTAGGATTAAGAATGTAGAATAAGACATTAATATGTGCTTAATAAGTACTAATAAATAGCCAATATGCTATTAATATGCATGCTAATAAGCAACTAGTTAAAAGACCCTAAAATAAAGTGCTACCTTTTTTTTTTTCTTTGCCAGTGAGATGCAAATTGAAGATATATTCTCAAAAAACAAATTTGTGCAATTCTTAAGTAAACTTATCTTTTTTTAAGGTTATTTATATATTATTTTACTGGAAAACAAGACTAAAATACTGATTAAGAAAAAAGATTTTTGCTGTGTATCCCTCTCACTCCTTTGCTGGATCTGCATACATCCAGGGTTTGAAAAGTTTGCAGAAATATAAGGGTAAAAAGGCCATCATTATGTAATTGCTGAAAAGATGAAAATAGTTTTTTAAGACTGTTTGCATGAGATAGATCTAAATGTCGATGACCATGACCTTGAGTCTCAGAATAAAATTAACAATTGCTCATAAAGATGGAAGAATTTAATGATGCCATTAAACTAAGTGTTCCACTAGTTTCACAGTGTAGCAATATTCTCATGACCCTTTGTCCATGTTCTTTGTTCATCTTTTTAGTGAAAGAGTTAAATGTTGCTCTTCGTTTGTTAGATGAGCTATAGTAAAAAAATCTCTTTCTAAAACATTCAATGCGAATGAACATACACATACATGGATACCGCCTCATGACTGAATAATTCGATATAGATGACTGATTGATTGAACATACACACCAACCTCTGCAGCGTAAGTGTGAGCCATAATTAAACATGAATCATTATTTTCAGGAAAGAGAAATTAATGGCTCTGCAGGAGAGGCTGATTGCACGAACTGATGAAAAGAGAGTGAAGGTGATCGATGGAGAGAAATTGGACAGAAAGAGAGACTTAGATTTATTTGTGTAAACATGCACTAGACAAACGTGTCTTTTGCAGTGTTTTGAGCATGACACAATGTTCAAAAAATGCTGCGCTCCAGTTAAAAGGAGTTAAACTTCTATTTTCACTGCACTGCCCAGGGTCTCGCATTTTTACACGCAAAAACACATTCTGTGTGAATGGACCCTTATAGTGCTCTTAAAGTACAGTCACATTTACTGCTCTTCAGCAAATTTTCTCTGGCAAAATGTCGTCATTTCAATAGGGATCCATGCGATTGGGAATTTCGCATTAGGGCGAAAGAATTCCCAATGCAGATTTTGCAATGGGTTTACACGTGAATTCGCCGCTTTGACCAAAAGAAAGCTGCTTGGATTGAAAATGACTTCTGTGTGTGCTGTGCTTCATACATCACTACACTGTTGAAGACAAAGGAATTTCTTTCAGTTTTGCTGATTTTTTGTGACCGCAACTTAATAGATTTCATGGAAAAGTGCTTGTGTTTATAGATAGGGTGAATGTGATTTCAACAAGTATGACATGTTCCTGGAACAACATTTCAATCAACCAATCAGATTTGAGGGACAGGTTTACAGTTTATGTCAAGTTTTGGTTTACAACCAGGGATAGGTGCTTCTCCATCGATGTTATTTAGCTTTCATTTCCCTCTGTTTTTAGGGAAAAGTTATGGGTAGGATTAGGTTTTAGGGTTGGGACAGGATTAGGACTAAATTTTCAGACAGGAATGTTGTTCAACAGGACCTTGTCTGTCTTGGCAAAATCACAGTGACCTTATGGGAGGGGTCAAATGTTATCATAACTTCTCATAATAACCACCAGGCCTTTTTATTCTCTGCTTGTGTGTTTTATCTTTCTGTCTCTTCTCTTCTTTTCCCTACTTGACTCACTTATTCTCATCTTGTCTCATCTCATGTTATCCTGTGCTCATCTCATGACATCTTGTGCCTACTTGCCTTTTAGACATTTTAACCAATGGTTCTCCACCATTTTTCCTCCATATTCACTCCATTGCTCTTTAATCAAAGTGTCTCATGACCATCACAGGCTTTTCCTGTTGCTATGGAGACACAGGGACAAACACCGCCACTGTTACGCCGGTGGGTTGTGCAGTTCACAGTGGTTTCTTTGTCAGTTTGTCACCCTTACTGTGTTTCCCATACCCCCTTCAACCTGTTTCATCCACTCATATTTTCTCTTCGTGTCTCTCTGTTCCTCTCTCTCTCTCTGGATCTATTTGGAGCAAGCATGCTGCAGAGCTGTGAAAAGTTGGCACTCGTTCAGCTTGTGAGTAGCAAGTGTAGGGAAAGCATGCTAGAGTTGTTTGCCAATGTTCACAGCATGGCTCACACACCAGCTTGAGTTACAGGATTCAATTACATGGGCAATTGCAGGGAAAATCTTTCATTATAAAATACTTTACGCAAGGACAAAATTATCATAACCTGGAAAAACTCTCTGCTCCTGTGGTCCATTTTCTCCCTCTCTCTCTATTTTCAACACAACACTGGTCAAATGAAATGCGGATGGGCATTATGGGAAGCTAGGCAGGGAGTCTGGGTGTGTACCAGACAGGGTATAAGTGCCTTAATACAGATGCTGTTTCGAACCATATTGCAATCACAAGAGAACAGGTGCCCAAGAGTGCTGTGTTAGCATGACTTATATGCTCTAAAATGTAGGAACAAAGCCGGGAGTTTGGGAAGTTCAGACCTGGTACTTCCGCCACCGTCAGCAGATCTGAGGTGCCTACAAATTATGCTCTGCCACATAAGTTGTACATGTCGCACAGGTCGGAAAGAACACAACTTTGGGGATGTACCATTAATAATGTTCAAACAAAACGTTTAGAGGGCACATTTTGAAGTAGGGATGAGCAAAACTGCTAGAAAACTGTTCATTGGGTTACCTGAATGACTAGTCAATTTATCAACCTTAAGGATGCCATGTACACTACTTTTCAAAGGTAAGATTTTTAAATGTTTTTGAAAGTCTCTTATGCTCACCAAGGCTGCATTTATGCATAAAACAGTAATATTGTAAAATATTGTTACAATTTAAAATAGCCGTTTTCAGTTTGAATACATTTTAAAATGTAATTTATTCCTGTGATGGTAAAGCTGAATTTTCAGCATCATTACTCCAGTCTTCAGTGTCACATGATTCTTCAGAAATCATTCTAAAATGCTAATTTGGTGCTCAAGAAACATTTCTTGATCAATAGAAAGTTCAAAAGAACAGCTTTCATTTTGAATATACATCTTTTTTTAACATTATAAATATCTTTACTGTCACTTTTGATCAATTTAATTGATCCTTGCCAAAGAAAAGTATTCTTTCTTTCTTTCTTTCTTTCAGAAAAATACAAGATGGGATGCAAGATGTATGTCATCCATCCAGTGTAGTAATAATACTAATAAAATATGTATCTGACTTGCTGACTGTTGTTGAGTGACTATTGGACTAGTCAATCATTGTGACCCAGTAACTAAAAAGAAATCTCTGTATGCTCTGTAAGGGTTGAGGTTATTGATCATGGCTGCAAGGTTAATGAAAAGATCTGCAAGAGCAGTTTTGGAAAAATTATTTGTTACTTTAGTGTTCTATTATTCTATGAAATGTTTTACTGCAGGTTATTTTTGATCAATATGTTTTTAATTCATTATTTAACATTTTACTTTGCCAGAAAGAAGACAAACACCCCCCACCGCTTAAATGCATTTATTGTACTCTAAACTGTCCCTTTTACTCAGTTTTCTCTCCGTTTCCATAGAAATAATTGTTGAAAGTGTTTTCACCCCTGACATTTGATTGACATATTGTATTTGCTGCTTGGTTTCCTTGGAGACAGTGGAGAATTGATAAATAGAATGGCATTGACAGTCAGAGCGGGAATGTTGTCAGTCTTTTGTTAGCTTTCATCCAACTCTGAACAGGTTTTACAAAGCAGTGAACCTTGCCGTTTTCTTCTCAATGGCGGCAATGACGTGCACAGATCCAGTCTATGTAACTGTTTAAATTAGCCTAGCATTGTCAATAATGTTTAATGTACCTCTCTCTTCTCTCTTCTCCAGGCCTCAGAGTTGGGGATGCTGTCAGTGTACTACACCTACATCCTGACTTCCTTGGTGAGAGAATTTATGTTTTATGCTCTGTAAAAGTTCTGTAAGCACATGCCTATAAAGTAAAGAAACTTTTTCATTTGTCCTCCAGCATTAAAATACTTTTATACAATATATATATATATATAAATGGGCCGAGGCCAATGCCTAAACACTAAGCTTTTAATTGTCTTAAAGGATTAGTTCATGAACATTAGCCCAAGGTTTACTCACCCTCAAGCCATCCTAGGTGTATATGTCTTTCCTTTATTAACCCCCTGGAGCCGTGTGGAGTACGTATATGATCGACGGATGTGGATGGAAGCACTTTCTTCAGCTCATACTCGTTGATCCCGTTCACTGCCATTATGAAGCTTGGATGCATCAGGATATTTATTAATATTGCTCTGATTGTGTTGATCAGAAAGAAGAAAGTCATATACACCTAGGATGGCTTGAGGGTAAGTAATACTTGGGCTAATTTTCATTTGAAAGTGAACTAATCCTTTAAGCACAAACTATTGGTCAGGAAATTAGAAAAAAATAACCAATCAAAGACAGAATGAAGTTTTTGGCAGAATATGGGAAGTTGTGTGTGGAGTGATGAATCACAGTGAAACACAAGTTGCATGGTGATGCTCCAGAGGGGTGTCTTTGAAAATCTGCTGAGAAATATAATAATAAATGCATCTCTACCACAGTGAATTATCAATGTTGTAAACAAATGTGCTGCTTAAAATTTGATAAATTTTCTCCCAAGATTCATTGATGAATAGGAAGTTAAAAACAACAGAATTTATTTGGATTAGAAATATATATAGAAATTATTTGTAACATATCTTTACTGTCACTTTTGATCAGTTAAATGCTTCTTAATATAAGTATTCATTTCTTTCAAAAAAAAAATCTTACTGACCGTAGCTATATTATCAAAATGGGTAACACTTTATTTTACAGTGCCGTAGTTACACGGTACTACATGTACTTACTAGAATAAAAACAGTAAATTATGCATAATTACAAGTAACTAACCCTAAACCTAACCCTAACCCTAACTGTAGCTCTATAGTAAGTACATGTAGTTAATTAATAGTACTCAGTACTTATTTGAGTAATTACAATGTAATTATGGCACTGTAAAATAAAGTGTAACCTCAAAATGTGTTATTGTAAATGTATTAACCAATATAGGTCATATACTTTTAATTTCTATTAATATTTAATTTAATTTAATACATTTATAATTGTAAATATCAATATTATTTTAAATCTGGCTTTGATTTCCCAGGTTGAACTTAACACACTATTGTATTTTTGTTAAACACATATTTGTTTTTTATTGCATAAAATTGCACAAAATATAATTAGTGTACTTCAAACTTCAGGATTTTTTAAATCTGAGAGGAAACAGCTAATGACGAAGGCTCCATGTTAAAACCACACTGAAATTGAATGTAAGGTGGTGCGGCACTTCCCCCGAGTTGATTCAAGTATCCTATAAACAGTATCTTTGATGTTTCCGTTTCAATCTTTCTGTTTCACGCTGATGTGTGCTAGAAATAAAAAAAACAGGATGGATTTTTTTTTTTTTAACTTTTTCATCCGATATGGCTTTAAGTTCAGAGCGCTTTAAAAGCAGCCACTCAGCGTGGAACAAACCGACACACTTCAGCACACTCCAACCTAATTTAAAGAAGCCACTTCATTTCCCCACACTGCTTTCCTTCACTTATTTAGTCTCTCCTGCCGGCATCGTTCATGGGTCCAACACACCAACACTGCACCATCTTCCCATCCGTATGCTAGTGTTTCATTACGCCATTATCACAGTGTGAAAAAGGCCTGTCAAAAGCACACTACATCCATCACAAACCCAGTAATCAGTAAATGACTCAGAGAGAGCTTTTCAGCTTCTGCTCTGGCCACGCTCTGGGGAGTAATGAAGCACTTAGTGATGCAGGTACATGGAGAAATTGTTGAAACCCTTTGTATGGTGGTGAGATGTGCTTCTTTGGTTATTTCTGCCATGTTGCAAAGTGTCTTTTACACCAGCAAGGTGCATGTTCAACAGGAACCAAACCAGAGACGTAGCACTCGTAGAAAAATGGGTGAAATCATATCACTCAATATGGCAGCAACAGGAATGGAAGTCTTGCCTTTCAGTTAATATAACCAATATGGTTTGTTAACCAGAACAAGCACATTAACTGAACCAGCCTGAAAAAATTATTTGAGTCGAAGTCGTGATTGTTTTTTCTTCCTTATTGTGATGTATATCCAAGTGAAACGGATTCTTGAACAAGAAAAAATGTAGGGCAATGCTTGATTTTGGGGAATTGATTGGATGGTTGTGGTTTGCAATTGCTGGGATGTCATGTGAGTGACAGGTTGTCCCGCCCTCATGCCAGTAAAAACCTCATCAGAGAAGAGAAGAGATGTCGCTGCAAGAGGGAGGGGAAGTTATTTTAATTAAAGATTTCAAGGACACATTAATTTGGGGGGATAATGATGATGCACATGTATAAATCATTAATAATAAATACTGAAATATTTCATGAAGTGAAATATATGATATTGTTATCAAATTTTACTGCTAATTTTAGCTCCATGGAGCCCTTTCCAAGATGGCCGTCAAATTGCCTTACCTCCAGTTTTAAACATGCCCGGAAAAGAACCAGATGGATGGATGGATAGATGGCCTCTTTAGATGTGGAGGAGTCCTTGGGCACCTCAAGAGATGGAATCGGTTTGCAGATAAGCGAGTCCAATTTATGACTGTGCTGGGGGGCGGGGCATTTTCCAAAGGCAATTTCTGATCGAGCTGCGAGCTGAGACCAAAACATCACACCCACACATGGCTTTACATCTCTGTCATCTCACCTGAATCCATTTGTCATGTATAATTCAAGTCCCCATGGGATCTTTGCTCAGATATATTGTTTCTGTACATTACAGCAACTGCAGTGTTTCTCTCGCAGTGAATGTAAATTATGACTTCACAGTGTCCAAGAAAAGCTGTGAATCATGTTCACCTGCTGCTTGTAAATCAATTTGATGAATCAATCATTAGTTGTGACAGCATACATACAGACATTTTCTAAAGTGCACTTCAGTTATTCATCAAGTGCCATGTGCTTTGCTATCACTTTTTAAGGGATATTCCACCTCAAAAAAATGACTTTTTGTTATTTACTCACTCTCGTTCCAAACTTGTATGACCTAAATTCTTCTGTGGAACATAAAGATATTTTTTGGAAAAGTCTTGTTTTAATACATTGAAAGTTCATTTGTTCAAATGTTGTTAGGTTTCCAGCGTTCTTAAAATAAAAAAAAACTAAAGTCATATGGGACCTTTCAAATGGGGGTGAAGCCAATTGGAGATCTTGGCAACTACAGACAGCTATTTTCTTTAGGTATTGGTCTTACAAGTACAGATCCTAGCTGATGGTAAAAGGACAAAATCTTCAAAACTGTTGGTTAAGAGTATGTTTCAATGATATATTTCAAATCAGCAATAAAATCTGACAACATTTAGATATCATTCAGCATCTGAAGCTGCAGTAATGCTGAAAAAACTGCTAGTGCATTTTAAAAAAATCCAAAAATTGTGATGAGTATGTTTCAGTAATATATTTTGTAAATCAGCAATAAAATCTGACAGCAATGCCATCAATTAACAAGCTACAATCAAGCAAAAAAATTGCTAATGCGTGTTCTAGAAGGTAATTAGGTCTATGCACTTGAATGGAGACTGACTAAAATCTTCAGAACTGTTTGTCAAGAGTATGTTTCAGTAATATATTGCATAAATCAGCAATAAAATCAGACAACACTGTCATTATTTAGCATAAGATACAATCATGCTAAAAAGAAACCTTCATTTGTGCATTCCAACACTTTGAATATTGTCCTGGAAACCAACCACTATTTTAGAGTAAACTAATGTCTATGTACTTGGATGGAGAATGTCAAAAGTCCCAAAACTATTTGTTTTAATAATATATTTGATAAGAATAAGCAATAAAATCTTACAACAATGGTATCATTTAGCATCTTTAGCTACAATTTAATTAAAAAATCTGCTACCATGTGTTCTAGAGATTTCTACAATTTTCTTTTTAAAGTGGTCCGTTACCTCCATCTCCTACTTCCTCTAGTGCGTTTTTTGGTTTGCTCTTTTCAGAAACTTCACTTTTCAGACATCACATGTCTATTTCAATCTCATCCTCATTATCATGCAGGAAGAGCAAGAGCTACTGCTGATATGAAACATCCCTGTAATTTGATACAACATCCTTCCCCTATCCGTTAGAGATCAGGTTCAGTAGGTTAATTGCAATAATGAAAGGAAAGGAGCAAAGCCATTTTGCTCTAATTACTAGATGTATTCTCTCTATTGGTGACTGCTGTACAGGTGAGCAGTAAAGGGATTGTTGCTTTGTGATTTGTGCAGGCAATATCTCCGCTTTGCAGAGTGAAGAACGTTTTCATCTGTGTTTGACAGTCACCCAGGGATTCGGCCTTTGTGCTGCGTTTAAATGAAAGAGGTGTGTCAACGAGACCAGTGTGCCTGAGAGATCTGGTTTTATTGAACAATCTCTGGAGATCAGAAAGTGCACATTGGCATATCTGATGTTCCTGTTTAAGTTCTCAATAAACATTGTTTTTCACGAATGCATTGACGCATTCTTGACACATCTGTTGAAACACATGGCATAGATTATGCGCCCTAACACGTGTTGCAGAACCAGAGTTGAGCATGTGATCAGAAAAATGAAAATTTGATGAGGGTCCCTTAGACTCAGCTCACAGGAGTAATTATAGACTTCCTTATGGAGAAGACGTTAGGAACCTGGGGTTTAGATTAACTGCATATTAATCACAAGAATTACAAAGAAAGAAATTTTTTTTTTTTTTCTGCCTTAACAGGGATTATGAAGAAGATAATTATATAGATAATATAGTATTTATTTCTGCTCTGGATTTACATACTTTAAGTATAAATATTTTACAGAGTGTACTGAAATGAGAAGTCAAAAGTCATTAGCACAGGATACATTTTTGTGTACAGTTGCACTTTTTAATTTTTAATTTTTCTAGGAAAACATGCTCTAAACAGATGTTTTTTGGTAATTGTGATGCATCGAGCTGTTTGTACCATGAGTGCCGTGTTTTTGAGATGGCCTGTCAAGTTTACATTTACATTTACATTTATTCATTTGGCAGACGCTTTTATCCAAAGCGACTTACAAGTGAGAATACAATAAGCGAGTCGTCATGACGAGGCAAATAGGGACAAGAAGTGCTCACAATACAAGTCTTAGGCAGTTCTCAGAGTATCATAAGCTACAATAGAGAGGGATTAAAGGAAGTGAAGGGATAGGTATAGAAATTTTTTTTTTTTTTTTTTTTTAGGATGAGGATAAGTGCTCACAAAAGAGATGAGTTTTCAGCTGTCTTTTGAATATTGCCAGGGATTCTGCATTGTGGATGAAGGCAGGAAGATCATTCCACCAGCAAGGGACAGTGAACGAGAATGTCCTGGAGAGTGATTTTGTGATTTCGTTAAAGAGATTGTTCACTGAAAAATGACAATTCTGTCATCATTTACTAACCCTCATGTTGTTTCAAACCTGCATGATTTTTCTTCACAACTCCTATGCAATGAAAGTCAGTGGGGAACAGTGTTGTTTTGGACCCCATTAACTGTCATTGTACGGACAAAAATAGTTGTAACCATCTTCAAATTATCTTCTTTTGTGTTCTTAACAACATAAAGGTGAGTAAATAATGACAGTATGGGAGAACTATCCCATTAAAAATAGTTGTAAACGCATCTGGAGACTGTTCACGATACGCTTCATCTAGCTTTTATTAAACACTAGAGCGTGTCATGTACGTACAGCCCCTAAAAGTGTTAATTTAACAAAGTATGCTACTACCTGTCATGTTAAACCTGCTGTAAGCGATAATTACTGGTTTCCTAAACATTTCCCTCACCTTTCATTATTCAACCAAATAACCTCACTCATAAGTATACACCATTGGCAAAGATCTGCCTCCAAATCTTCCGATTGGCTGAAACTTTTTTTTTTTTTTTTTTTTTTTTACAGTGTAGTTTACAAAGTGTAGTGGTATCAATATTTGGGATATTTCTCAGGACACCTATTTCAGTGGTATCTGATTGGTAGTAAGGAAATTTATGTGTCATTCCAAAAAAGAGCCCGCGTTACTGCAGGTTTAACTTTGACAGAGATGGACAAAAATGTTGTAGCATTGTGATCAGCAAAATAATAAATAGCCACAATAAAACAACAAAAGAGATTAGTGTTTTTTATTTGCATTTTTCTTTCTTAAGCATACAAAACACAAACACGCTATCTTTTTGGAACAGGTTTTTGAAAACAGCCCATACTGCTGAATCACACATGATACTGTTTATAGCTCTTTCAAACACTGAAGTCTTTGCTGGTTCAACTGTAATTAGCAAGACCAGTTTCTCTTTCAATTATTTGTTCCGGCATTTAAATTTCGGAGCATTAACTAGCAGGAAGGAATTACAGAGAAGACTTTTTTTTTTTTTTGTCAAAGATAACTGCAGAAAGGGAAGGTTTCTTCACGGTTTGTAAACAGCAGGAGCCATTGTTAAAGAGGCTATTGAAGTCGTACGCACGGAAAGCAAACATTGGCTGGTGTTCAGAGGTAAAGCAGAGGACACAAGGTAACAGGCTGTGAGCTGGGCTCAGGTGGGACACGAGACAAGACGGAAGAGAGTGACAGGAAGGGGAAAGGAAGGAAATGAACAAGACCATCTTTGGGTGATTTTGCATAAGTAGACCATATAAACAGTTGGTCAGCATCACCTAGCAGTTGTATTTCTATGGAGCATGGTTTTGTCATTACCGGCCGCTCTCGAAGACTTCTCAGCAGCCCCACGAGGCCCAGCCTCACATGACACTGATGAATGGGCTGCCATGCCACTCGCCTATGTAATTTGTTTTTTAATCATTTCAAGTAGCTGGTAGGGGACAGAAAGAAAAGTCGCATACATCTTGTCACCAAACTGATATGTTGGTTACCACTGACAATAAACCTTGTTTTGTGGTATTTACCGTGGTATTTGTTATCTTAGAGTGAGCTAATACAGGGATGCCTAATACAAATCATATGTATATTATGTACAGTACATGTACAGTATAACATGGGTCAGGTCGCTACAGAATTCCCTATTCAATTTAATTCTGATTGGCATGCTCTCAATTTTGATTCATTTTGGTATATTTTAGGAAAAATTTTCATTTTGCTTGCATATGATAGAAATTCACTCTCTGCTAATTCTGTAAATTATACTGTTGGGGATAAATAGTTTAGGACCCTTGACCAGATATGTCGAATGAAAGACCAGGAATCAGAAGTGCAATCAATTGAAGAAAATTTACTGAAGAATAGTTTGCAGTTTCATCAGCAGCTTCAAGTCTCACACGGAGTTCTAGGCCGCTCTGCGTACATTCACATTTCCTCACCAGTTATACTCTAACAGAGTCCACTAAATATGTCATTACTTCAGGTTGAATGATTTTGATTGGCTAAGAAAAATAGACAAAATTAGTAAAGGCATGAAAAGGCATCTACATGTCTCAAGCAGAGTGCCAGTTGTCATCAGTACCAGTACAGGACCTGTACTGAACTCTTAGTGCACATACACAGATACACATGATTCACAGCTTCTTCAAGGCTGAAGTTGGCCCAGGCTTTAACTATAACAGGAAACATTCCCAGAACATACTGATAAGTTGTACTTTTCTCTCAGTGAGAGGTAAAAATGAAAAGGAAAATAAATGCTTTAACATAAGTTGAAGAAGTCATTAAAATAATTTAATATTTAGAAAGATAAATGTTGATTAATAACTTGATTATAAATCACTCAAAAGATATATGTATTGAAGCGGCAGTGGATTCCAGAATCCACCTTTCAACACAAAGCAGTGTTTTAGACTGAATTAAACTTGTAACTAGTCTTTTTGAACTGCTTACTAATGAGTTAATCATTTTGCAATTTGTACTAGTTTTATGTTTTTGATTCACTGCAGAGAACTACCTCAGAGCCAGTTGTTTGTGATTTAGACTGCACTGTTTGTGCTAAATATTTTTGATTCGCTAAAAAAGAAATGGCTCATAAGAATCATTTGTTTGTGATGAGTTTTTAATTTGCTAAAATGTTCCATTTCAGTTGTTAGTTTCAGGAATCGGGCTACACGTAATGTATTTCATTCATAAAAAATTTGAAAATCTATATATTTTTCCCCCCAGGCTTAGAGTAAAGATATACAGTCACATTAACGAAATTTCACAGGCAGAAAAGTTTAATTGTCAGTACTGTAGGTTAAACCAAGGTCAATGTGGTGAATTCTCCTGATAAGCAATCTGTTGTGAAATCTGCGTAGGGAAATTCCTGATCGCATGGATTAAAATTGAAATGGCTTTTTATTGTAAATGTGACCGCACCTTCAGGTTTTTCTATCTTTACAAGGACCAAATGTCCACACAAGAATAGTAAAACTTTAAATTACTTACCAACAGCCTATAGTATGTATAAATATCATATTAAAATGACAAAATAATGTCTTTACTACAGTCTAAAAAGGAAAATAGGTTTGTGTCAGGGCTTGACACTAACTTATTAGCTCACCTGCCACTGTGGCTAGTGGTTTTAAGTTACTAGCCACTCAGCATTTTCACTGGCCACAATTTAGGAAACTGCCATAGATATTCTTAACATTATCTCATAATTTGTCAGCAGGTATATTAGGCTGCTGTCACTTTAAGACCTGACACACAGATCCATTATACTGTTACACGTGTTTCTTTCTCAACTGTTTATGTTCACTTAAAACATAACTGAATGTGTGTACTTCAATACTCACTAAGACCAGGATTTTGACATTATTTTGTGTATTTGACTGTTTAAGCACAATAAGCAGCGAAAAAGAACTCAATTTAGTACTGAGAGGCGGCTTTATGTGTGCGCACTTTTGGTGTGAGCACAAAATCTGGGGGAATGAGTAAAATTATGCACAATATGCACACTCCCACGCCAAAATTCAAACCCTGTAACACCAACGATATTTATGTGGAGCAAATGAAACAAGTGAGTGAGGGGAGGCGGGTTTGTCTCAACACGCTGTTGGAGAGATGAGAAAGCGAGTACAGCTGGTATTGTGTATCTATTCTGCGGAAAATGAGCATTGGAAGCGTTTCATATATTTCAGTATCGACTACAATTAAAAGACTACAACTGGAAAATGTATATATTAAATATATAAAATATATTGGCTAGTAGGAGTGACTGTTTTACACTCCACTGCTGAAATCCACCTTCATTTGGTGAGTTGGCGGGTGTTAATGTCAAGCCCTGGTTTGTGTAAAGGTTAGGCAATAAAATGCAATTAGCTCAATTTAAAAACAATAGAAGGTAATGGAAAGTACATAGCATAATATTAACCGAATGTTTGTTGGTGTATGTGTGTGTGTGTATGTGTGTAACCATCTGCCATTCTTTATTTATTCATGCGCTGTGATCTCCCTCTGCATAAAACAGCCTCATTTCGGTGTGTCCTTTCCACTGAGAGTGCTGACTGGCCTTTTATGTGCTGTGTACATTATTGTTTGTGCATGTGTGTGAGAGAGAGAATTATGCAGGGTCAGTGGTAAGCCTGCTGGGGTCTCCTCATAGTCAGATCTCCTCACAGTAGATGATAGAGAGGAAATAAAGAAAGACAGACCAGACCAGGGCAGCTGACCAAGGACGTCTACTCCCATCAGCCCGAGCCGTCTACACTGTTTACCCCCTATAATTCAGCTCTGCGCCCAGCCCTGGGCCGAGGGGAGAGATGTACAGCTGACCTGGTAAAGAGGCCTAATCAGCTGTTCTGCAGCATTAGCTCGCTCCACACTTCCCATCGGGAAACAGCCTCTTTCTCTTGCCAGCTTGCTTGCTAGTTCTTTCCTGAATGTGTGCTTGTATGTGCCCTACTCACTTTTGATGCACATGTAAGGTGGTCCGCACAAGGGCCCGCAGAGACTAATGAGCAATTATGCTCGTCATTTGGCCATCATTAAATGGATTGCAGGGTGATGCGCACGGGCCTCAAGGGACAAATGAATTTCTTCCTTACAAATCTATCTTTACCAGATTTGGCAGATAAGGGCTTATGAGATAGACCATGTGCTCCTCGAAACATTAATTCAGCAAACCAGCTGCAGGGAAGGGCCTCGTAGAGGAGAAGGTCATGAATAATCAAGAAACAATCGCTCAATTCGGATAATGGCACCTTCTGAATTAGCCGTGATCGCGCAATCACTGGAAAGACTTTCCATTTACCATGAAGCACCAAGAGCAGCACCTCTGTGTCGAGCACCCTAACAATCTGTCCTATTAGCAAGAGTGGATGTAAATATAGCTATATCAGTTGATATTTATGGAGAAATTGATGTCATAGGGCTGGATAGATTTCTTACAGCGTCTGTGAGTTCATATTTGGAGAACTGCTCTTTAAAAGGATAGTTCAACTAAAAATGTCAGTTTATTAACTTAAGTCATTCTAAACCTGTATGACTTTCTTTATTCTTTACATTCTTAGAAGAAATGTGTTTGTGTGTATATATATATATATATATATATATATATATATATATATATATATATATGTGTGTGTGTGTGTGTGTGTGTGTGTGTATATATATGTACACACACACACACACACACATATATATATAACCTTAAAAGTGTTTCATATGATTAATTTATAGATCTAAATATACTTTATCACTAGAAAATAGAATTGGAAAAAAAAAACATTAAACATGAATGTGTTATGCAATCATTTAAGACATTTCTCCTTATATACAGTAGAACCTTTTTGTCATAAAGGATTCTTTAAAACTGAGTCAAGAAACCTAGGGTTCTATATACTGTAGAATCTTTTCTTATAAGAGTGCAGAACACAAAAGAAGATATTTTGGAGAATGTTTCAACTGTTTTTGTCCATATTATAAAAGTCAATAGGACCCAAAACTCAAATAAAATCAAAACATTGGTATGTACTTCAAACATCAACTAAACATAAAACCTTATTGGTTCACATCCTTGTGGAGCCTAAACGTTCTGGATCCTGTTGTCTTTCATTGTATCGAGCTGGAACTTTATTCAGAATATCTTCTTTTGTGTGTGCAGAAGAAAGCATTTTTTTATTTATTTTTTACTTTAAAGGTGAACTATTCTTTTAAAGGGGACCTATTATGCAAAATTCACTTTTACATGGTGTTTGAACATAAATGTGTGTTGGCAGTGTGTGTACACAACCACCCTATAATGGTTAAAAAAAAAAAAAAAAAACACCACTTCTTTTAAAAAAAAAAAGAAATCCACATAAATTATAAGCAGTGTCTCAGAATAAGCCGTTTGCAGTTTCTATGCAATGTGATGTCACACTGCTTAGGCCCCACCCACAACTGCTGACAGACTCTGCCCTATTAGCACAGACCTGAGTGAGCTGTACACAGTCCGCCATGTTTATCTGCTCGCCAGAGCATTTAACAGCAGCATTCAAGTAAGAAATGTATTCTTATTAAAGCTATTCGAAAAAGAGCAGTGAGTGATTTCTGTTTTTCTTTTGTTGTTTCATATTAACAGCACATATAGCAGTAGTATATTACGCTGCTTTCACTTTAATACACAGATCTAATATACACATGCAATTTCTTTATTTGTTGTTTATGTTAACAGGCATAACCGACTGTGTTTTGTGTGTTTTTGACATAACCTTGTGTGTATTTAAGACGTGAAAGAGAAGTTAGTTTATACTCACAGGATGCGAGTCCAGCTGACATCCAGCTTTCTGTGCGTGTGTTCTGGGTGTGTGCTTTTAGTAAACCATATATCAGAAGTTTAGACTGGTATGGCTTTAAAACACATGCAAATAAACTTTCATGGTGATGAAGAACTGCAGTGTCACGTGAGCATGACTACGATAGAGATGATAATCAAAACCAAACAGATGTTTTAGTTTTTGGCAGAGTATCCATGACACTAGCTTTAAAGGCTCCGCCCTCTCCTGGAAAGTGGGGTGGGGAGCAGCAGCTCAATTGCATTTAAAGATACATGCATGAAAACAGCATATTTTTCCTTCCACTCAATTATGGGTATTAAAAACATTGGAATAATTAATGATCTGTGAGGTATTTTGAGCTGAGACTTCACAGACACATTCTGGGGAAACCCGAGACTTATAATACATCTTGTAAAAAGAGGCATAATAGGTTCCCTTTAAGAAGAGGGTTTATGTTTTGTGGTAGCCATTTCGCTTTGAAACAAGGCATGTATACAGTATGTGTGTCGGGCTTGCTGGCTGTAATAAAGCGCACGACGAAGGAGATATCTTCTGGAGACTTTTTAATAAAGTAATTCAAACAATAAACTGGAGAATAAACCAGGAGAAACATACCACACATGACACTTGACATAAACAAAGCCAGGAACAGACAGAAACAAAGGGCTTATATACACATGGTGAACAGAGGACAAGCCAAGACTAATTTAAAGGGTTAGTTCAAAAATGAAAATAATGTCATTTATTAGTCACCCTTATGTCGTTCTACACCCGTAAGACCTTCGTTCATCTTCGGAACACAAATTAATATATTTTCATTAAATCCGATGGCTTAGCGAGGCCTGCATTCACAGCAATGGTACTTCCTCTCTCAAGATCCATAAAGGTACTAAAAACATATTTAAATCAGTTCATGTGACTTCAGTGGTTCAACTTTAATATTACAAAGCAACGAGAATATTTTTTGTGCACCAAAAAAACAAAATAACGATTTTATTTGATCTATTTCAAAGCACATGAAGCTTCGGAGCTTTATGAATCAAGTCAGTGATTCGGAGCGCCAAAGTCACATGATTTCAGCAGTTTGGTGGTTTGATATGCGATCCGAATATCTGATTCGATTCATTCGGAATCTTGGGACATGTGGTCTTCACCTCACAGCCAGTGGAAAATAATCGGGATAGGCAGGAATCATGTTCATGGATGCGATTATTAACGTTACTGTAGTATGAAGCAGAGCAGGACCGAGTGTTGTGGGAGCTGAACGAGGCCGCTGGAGCGATTGCGCAACACAGCGCCGCTTCCGCTTTTCCAGTCATGAGTATGAGGTAACACAGCTCTGTTTATCATATTAGATACATTTGAGTGTGTTGAAAATGATGTTATAACGTTACTCTGTGCTTTCACTCGGCAGCTGCTGTGAGACACTTGTTGAACACTGCAGTAAACTAGATCGATTTTAGAATATCATATTAAATGCTGGATGGCTTGTGTTGATAAATGGCATGAAATTAATTTAAAAATGTATTAAATGATGGAGAAAATGCTGTATTACTGTTACTAAAAATAAAGCTGCTTCTGATTATGCTGTGTTAGCTACTTCACAAAATAGTGTTTTTCTCTGAGGCATGGTGAAGCATGGTACTCGCAAAAAATCAAGAAAATTAGATAAATAGACGTGTTGAGTAACAGTAATTAGCTTTCTGTCTATATATATATCAAAACAGTTGTTCCCTTGTCTATTAAAACATGTAAATATTAAAACGTCTTTGGTGTTTCCATGATTTCTACTAAATAAAACCAGAAGCCAAGGATAATGCAGATATGACGCAATTGACAGGCGACTCCTTACATGTCCTGGAGCCTAAAGTTAAAATTGCAAATTTCTCATGATTTACAAATAGTTGGAAACATTTGGGATATTGTAAGTACTCAAGTGAACAAAATATATAACACTAGTGGCCTAGTGGTTTTTGGATATTTTACTGCAAAATTCTTACATATTGCATCTTTAACTAGACACACCTGAACTGAGGACACTATTCAAATCGGTAACCTAGGATACAAACAAGTGGAGAATGGAGGAGAACTTAACTAATTAACAGACTAGGGGATGAACAAAGAAACTCAATCATGAACAGGACTGAGAAACAGATCAACAAACAAACTCAAAACGTGACAATGTGTAAGTGGCACAGATTTATTTTGACAGCCATGTTAGCAGGTCACAGCATTCACACTGCCTGCGTAAGCAGTGCCTATTTTTGCCATCTGTAGGAGTGCTGAACTGCAAATACTTATTATAAATTTACTTACAAACACAATATTTTACAATTCAGGCTTTAGTAATATTTACATTTATGTGTTTGGCAGACAGTTTTAATCCAAAGTGACTACTCACCCATTGTTGGAGAAAAAGACATCTTTTGTGCTTACACATGCTGTCATAGGCACACAAAATCTCTTTATTATTCAGTAAATCTGACTCAATTCAGACTATTTAAGCAGCTTATAATTGCACTTTGGGATTTGGGTTCCATTCTGAGTAGATTAATTACGATTTTAATGTAAATATGACCCCCTTCCTCATGTGTTATTAGATTTCATTATGATGAAGTTTGTAATAATTCTCAA
Organism: Hypophthalmichthys molitrix; assembly: GCA_037950675.1. NCBI lineage: Eukaryota > Metazoa > Chordata > Actinopteri > Cypriniformes > Xenocyprididae > Hypophthalmichthys > Hypophthalmichthys molitrix. The sequence goes on from CM075506.1 coordinate 15,395,399, forward strand.
TAGCCAATTCCTGATAACACTTTGTATAATTTATGGCTGTTATCAAACATAGTAAGTCAGAAATAATGTTTTTTTTTTTTTTTTTTAGAGCCACAGTTGCGCAGCAGAAACACAGAATTCAGCAGCTATGTGAAACAGGCCTGACTCTCTCTCTCTCTCTCTCTCTCTCTCTCTCTCTACTTCTACTCCTCCGTCATGAATTCCATCAAAATGATTTGTTCTCCTTAGTTCCAAACTACTCGGCTGGATTAAATAAATCACATCAGCTTAGCTGCTGGGGGGATCTGATGTCATTTGAAGGTTGTGTGAATGGGAGATCGCCGCTGATACTCATCAGGGCTCCGTATGCACTGCCTCACAACATATTGTGGCCATCGTCGGCTGCCACTCTGTCTCTCTATCTCTATCTCTGGCTGTCCTCTGTTTGTTTTGTTCTTCGTGTTTAATTTCCCTGCCACATGGTCCTGATGCACCCTGTCAGACATGTCATCACCACAGCGCTTCAAGCAGGGATCAGAGCAGAGTCATACATACAGGCACAAGCAGGGTGGTCCAGCCGCTGATGGCTGAGGATATCGGGCTGACCGTTCACGTGTTCATTCATGTTTTATTAACATATCTGTTTTTGCTAAGATCACATTGTTCCACATAATCTGGCCCATTAACATGCGTTGCTGTCCTCTATCTACACAGACAGCTTCCTTATAACGCAGCATCATAATTCAACCTCACACTGAATTGATATACTCTATATTGTCAGTAACTTGTTGAAACTTCTTGAGTGTGAATTTGAATTAGTTTATTGAATTCCAATCCAACACCGGCAATGCACCCTGGGAAATTGTGTTCTCCACCCTGGTCTACAGTTACTTTATTTAACGTCTATAGTTTTCTATCTGTCTATCCATCTATCTATCGCTCTACACTGTAAAAAAAAAATAATAATAATTTTCATGATTTGTTATAACATTTTTTTCTTTTGTCAAATCAACTTAGATAATATAGTTCAGATAACATAATATTTTGTAACGTAACTCAAAGAAATTAAGAATTTAAGGCAACCAGGTAACTTACTTTTTAAAGTTAAACCAACAATTCTTTTTTACAGTGTATGGTATCTTTTGTTCTATCTATAGTTCTATTTGTCAGTCTGTCTATCGCTCGACATATCTTTTTATCACTCTATCATTCATTCTGTCTGTCTGTCTGTCCGTTCGTCTTGTATGTTTGTCTGTAAGGCCTAAAACCTTCAAACAAGGTTTTTTACTTTTCAAAACTTTCAAACAAGGTTTTTTTTTTTTTTTTTTTGATGTACGAAATAGTAGATTTTGAATTAGATGGAGGTATTTTTTTTTATCAGTTTTTCCCCCCTTAACCATTCATCCTGTCCTATTTGCTGACCCCATTTACCACCAACTTAGCTCATTAATATCCAGATCATCTATATACAATCTTTTAGTTCCCACCCTCTTGGACTCCTCCCAATGCAATGACATGGTGGAACGATGCTCAAATACATCAAGAGTGATCAGGTTCACAGCACATGGATCCGTGAGATCTGAGCAAAGTCGTTTGCACTGACTTATGGAAGCCAGTGTCTATATCGTGCTTGTCGATACACAGCAATCATTATTCAGGCATGAGGACCTCTCATGGTTTCTGCCTCTCTTAGTTGTAAAGCCTAGCAGTCAATAGAGTGTGTAATGAAAGAAACACTGTAATAGTACGTGATCAGAAAGGCTGTAAATTTGCCTGATATTTGCAGCTTGTACATTTAATGTCTTGCCTTTTAAGCAGTAATGAAAGCTTGTGAGCAATGCCGTATTATTAGACGGCCATTAAGCATTTCTTTACAGCTTGTACAATTGCAATCAACTGCGTTAAGCACAGATTCAATGGTCATATCTTTGCTAAAAATAGTCATTCGCTTTAGTAGCAAACTTCATTGGCTCTGCTTAACTTTACGTTGCATGTCTAAAGCCTTGTTGCATATTGATTAGTTTCTGTCAGCTTGATTGCAGTCTTACTTCCTCTGCGGCCTTGATTACTCCCTGTTGACAAATGTATTGAGCTGATAGCACTCGCTGAAAGTTCCTGCCGTCGCCCCTGATGCACAGATAAGCGTGGTCTACATTCATTCTTCCCAGAAAAACGTTAGTATGCGTCCCTCAGGCAATAAGCAAATGATTTACAACTCCCCTGTTTTATAATTATGTAAAGTGTTTGAGACCTCCTTATCCACGCCTGCACTAATTACACAATTGGGGGATTTATCTCAGTCAAAGTACCAAAAGATCAATCTATTATTTTTCAGCTGTGCAAAACATGAAGCAGTGCCTGATCTTTAGCACCTGCTATATTGAGCTCATTAGATGCAAGCAATGCCAGTGCCCGCTCCCTACCATCAATGATTGAGGGTTTGCTTGATTCACTCTGCATGTCCAGTCTTGCCTCAGACGATCTGTAATAAGGATAAATGGATCTGAAATTATATTCTATTACTCTGAAATTATCAATTAGCTGTGCTCAGGCTGCCGTCTTAGCTAGTTTTCTTTGATTATTACACAGCTCTTTGAAATACTTGATTCTGACTGGTCATGCTCTCCAATATGCAGTCAAATATTTTTGTGCAATGACCGCTTTACTGGATTTTTGCTATTTTAATGTCTTTTGTAACTCTGCCATCTGTAGATTTTCATATGAACAAGAAGGCGTAATCTTGTGACACAAGCAGTTGGAGTTAAACAAAGATGTTACATTATGGCTATGTATGTTAGATTGCAGATATCAGTAATATGTACAAATTAATTTAGTTGCAGTGTTCATGTTGTTGCTAGGCTGAATGTTATGTACAGTACACTGTAAAAATTGCTGTTAAAAAAAGGCCAAATTTCTACAGTAACATGCTGTTTTCCATTAAAACAGTAATATACCGTAGAAAACAATGCATTCTGGGTAATATGTGATGTTTTCGAGAAAGTAGCCTACAGGAATATACTGTGAATTAACAGGCTCAAATTTGACACTCTGAGGCTGTGTTCCAAATCACACTCTATACCCTCATTCACTATTCCCTGCATTAGTTCACTAATATAGTCCACTTGCGAGAGTGAATGAAAACACGTGTGTGAATTCAGACACTGATGAACACCTGCTGTTAATAAGCAGATTCAATGAAGGAAAGAGAAACAACAAGAACAGAAAAAGATTAAATCAACTGAAGATAAAAGAAGACATTAAATCTCTCAAGATCTGATTAAACAATTTCACAAACAGCATTACCAGCTTCACTTATCACTAACTAGACTGACTTTATTTCTGTCAGACGTCTACAGAAGTTCTTATTGAGAATTAACAGGTTTAGATGTTGTTGTTTTTTGTTTTTTTGTTTATTGTTTGATGTTACCGTGATGGAGGTCAGCGTTTGCTTTAGTTGTGCTCTTGACCCTTGATTATTTAACATTAGTTTTTCTTTAGCTGCTGTAAATGTGTTTTCAAAACACATTTGTTATGGCAAAAAAGAAAATGTGATCAGATGATGTTTGTCAATTATTAATGCTTGTAATCATCATTTTATGGCTTGATATCCGAGTCTAATCTATTATTATATAGGTGATGTTTTATACTTTTCTTATGGTACTCCTGTGATTCGACACAAAATCCATCAGTGCTGTTACAACCAGAAAATATGAAGGATTTTTGAATACAGTTTGTACTCAAAACATTTTGAACTACTGAAAGAGTCACACAGACATCAAGAATTGGCGTGTGAATCACAACAATGGTGACAATCAAAAGCTTAATGCCGCAATGCATGCTGGGTACCAGCATAGTACTAAAATTATCCATGACTCCCAGCAAGCATTGCAGCATGAATAAATTATGCAGCTGAATTGCCTGGTTATTTTCTATAATTCTTACTGTTTGCCTTTATTTTTGCTGTTGTTTTTGTGTTGACTTTTAGTAGTGTGTTTTATGATGTTTAGAGTTGATCTGTTTATCTTTTTTGTTGATTGTCACCGTTGTTGAGATTCATATGATGATTCTTGATGTCTGTGTGAATCTAAGTGATACCATAGATTAAAATTTTTTGTAAATGATTGCTCAGCACTGCTTCATCCTATCACAGTGTAATATAAAAGTAAATTTATTAAAAAACAAAACAAAAAAAAAAACATTTCTGATGATGGCTTAGACACTGGATAAGTTCAGTGAATTAAGCGTTACATAATGATCATTTCATAATCAAAACATAATCAACAACACACTATTATAGTTTTTCTTAGCTTCTTCATGCCATAACAAATGTGTCTTAAAAAAAACACACATTTACAGCAGCCAAAGAGAAATTAATGTTACAAGTCAAGTGTCAAGAGCACAACTAAAGCAAGCACTGACTTCCATCATGGTAACGTCAAATGAAACCATAAAACAACATCTGTTAGTTCTCAATAAGAACTTCTGTAGATGTCTGACAGAAATAAAGTCAATCTGGTTAGTAATAAGTGAAGTTGTTGTTTAACCCTCCTACGCTGAGATATTGAGCGATTTAATGTTGATTTCATCTAAGGCTGTGGCTGGAAGTCAGTTGTAGTTCTTGTGTTTCTGATTTTCTTTTTTCTGTTCTTGTTTCTTTTCCTTCAGTGATTCTGCTTGTTAACAGCAGGTGTTTGTCACTAATTCTCAATCATCAATTAATTACTGAATTATCTCAACTTCAACACTACTTTAGTGTTACTCTAACACTCTGTAGTGTGGACACATATAAGTGTTCATTAAACACTAGGGGTTTTGTTGTGGCGTTTAAAGGGTTAAAGGTGTGAAATGAATAAACACGCATAGTGAAACACTTTTCTACAGTAATAAACTGTAAACTAATTTTACAGCAACAAACTGTAGAAAAACAATTCAAAATCATGAAAAAACAGCAATGTACTGTAAAACGTAACAGTCAAATTTATTAAATGAAACAAGTTAATTTCACTGAAGTATTAGTGAAAGTTAATACAACTCAATAATTGATCAGAGTAAATGTTGAATTGAAGTGTTTTTTTTTTTATGTGTTTTTGCACTAGATGTTGCTGTTTAATGTCTTGTTGGGATTTAAAGGGTTTCTGTTGTCTGAATTTTGTGTGTCACCATTGTGCAGAAGAGTAGTGCCTGTGCTTCAGTCAGTGATGATCCAGAAACACTGATGTTATGCTGCATGTTAAAGGCAGTAACTGTGTAGTTGCTGATGCAGTGACGATCTCTTAGCTAATTGTAATTGCACATGTGCTGTTGTTAGCTAGCAGTTATTTGCAAGAGATTTAAGCTGTCTTGATGTTTCTAGTTTTAGTGGATTCAAATAAAATAAGTTCAAGTGAATAATATGTTCATATAGTTATAAATATAAGTTCATGAATTTAAATGCCAGTCAGACAATTTAAGGCAGTCGATTTCTGCAAATGAAATTAGTTTACGAGTTTTAATTGAGTGCATGGTATTTTTACAGCAACATACTGCAATGTAGATTACGGTAAAGAACTGTAAAATTAACAGTAAAGTAAATACTGCTGTATTTATTTATAGCAAGTAGCAGTGTGGTAAGTGGCATAATGTACAGAATTGCTTTACATTATCACCTGCATTTTTTTTATTTATTTTTTTTTATGCCAGGATCCACAAAAACTATTTGGCATTAAAAAAAAGATGCACATTGATAATCAAACGGCCTACTTTGCATACAAAAATTGAATTAATATCTAATATATATTGCACAGTCAACAGAGTGTGTGTCAGTGTGTTGTAAAACAAAAAATGAGCTCTGCAAAGATCTCAAAGTCTGTCTGCACTTCAGGATTGAGAGCTTCATGTCTTTGTCATGGTGATGGTGAGAGAAAGAGCTGTTCTGTCCAGTTGTGATTTAATCTCAGGTGTTGGACAGCATGCAAGACAGACCATTATTTCTGATGAAAGGTGAGGTGAATCTGGTCCAGCTGCATTGAGAAGAGATTTGGAGATAACAGCGTGGGATCAATCACTGATCCCTGGGGGACCCCTGAACAGGTTGACTACTGTTTTCATACAGTAGATATGGCCGGTATAATGATACCTCACTGCTGGAGGTAGACAGAACTAATAATTGACCACTGTTGATTCCACATGAAACCCAATAGTAAAATAATTTGCTTTTTTGTTGTCGTTTCCACCAATTATATTTGCATAATTTCATGTGTTCCATCTCTTTTTGTAACACCTAAATATCACTGTCAGTTTCTCTCCACTGTTCACATGGAACATCTGTCAACAGATTAGTTTTCAGTTAATAAACGCAGGGAACGTGTAAAATATCCAACTTGTGCTACTTGAGCTGTCCATGATACTGAACGACAGCTCTGTTGTTGATTAGAGGCTTGTTTGACAAAGAGACATATGCTAGACCCAGACTTTATTGCTTCAAGACACAATCTATCAGGATGGAATGGCATAAAGCCAGTGGTTTGCCCAAGATATAGGTTTTACAATGCAGTTTGCGCTCGGAAACTTGATTTGTTGTGCACAAAAAAAAAAAACAGCGATAATAATCTGAGAACAAAGAAGTAAATGCATCGGAGGACAGAGTTGGATTTCTGCCACTTTTCTCCTTCTGTGTTTTATAAAACTATCTCAAACATAGTTGCTTTCTTTAAGCAAATTACCTAAGTGGCTACAACTGATTATTTATTCGATTATCGGTCTAATAAGTTTTATAAAAAATGATCTCTTTATATTGAAAATCATCTGTTTAACTTAGATGCACACTCTAGCTCGTTCAATAAAGTCTGCATTAATGGGTTACAGTTGTTCACCCAAAAATGAGAATTCTGTCATCAATTTTTCAGATTTCATAAAAAATACCGTGTTTCAAAGTTTCGAAAGTCTTATGGGTTTGGAACGATATGAGAGTAATTGAGGACAGAATTTTCATTTTTGGGTGAACTAACCCATTAAGTTTATAAGGACAAAAAAGGAAATACTTATTTGAATTTCTAACATTTAAGCAAGTTTTATGCTGGAGAAACCACCATACACTTTCCACAGCATATGGCAAGTCACATTAACACTGCTTATGAGTTTGTTTGAAGTGCTTAATATAAAGCATTGTCATGTTTTGGATCATGTGCTTTTTCATGCAGCAGCTCACTCTCATGTAACTGGCACCAACTCAACTATTCAATAATGAGTTTGTTGACGATTATTTTCATTACCGATTGATTAGTTGTTGCAGACATGATAGAGTTTACACCATCTAATTTTGGAAAGTTCAAAATTGTGGGGTGTGCAGGAGAGTGACAGAGAGTGACTTGGCTTCTGGAGATTGATAAGAAAATGCCAAGGGGCTAACCAAAGTGATAATCCCAGGTTCATTTCTGTCAACTCTGACAGATCACCTTCCCTTACAAACCTGTGGCCTTGCCCTATTTCTTCGTGCACACACACACACACACACATGCACACACACACACATATTATACACATTCATTTGCAAAGGCATACATGCATTTTTCAAAGTGCTGACATATTATAAATGCTTATGCATTCTGTTATCATACCTCAGAGCTTTTCCATGCCATCAGAGGTCATAAATTTGTCATTTGTGAATAATTTAAGGCACAAAAGCAATTTTGTTTCCTGTTCAGGTTGGGATTTAAGGCAAGTGCAGACAGTTTGCTGTATTTATGATGACTTTTGTGGACACTGGATTTATCAAGTGCACTAGATTAGTCTGTCGGCAACATAATATGTTTTGACTGCTGCTATTGTGGCAGGTAGGTCTATAATGTGAGAAGAGTCAGAGCTTATGTGACATGCTCTATAATTTTTAGTTAAGATGTCAATTTTATCACAAAGTTCAAACAATATATGTTGTTTTGACTTTCTTCATTGTGGTGTAACAGATTGCTGTAGCAGCCACAGTTCAAATGGCAGCACAGTGCATGTGAATCGATTATGTCTTCTGCTTTTTGTTAGAACACAAAACAAACATGAATGTACATCTGAGGATACAGTACAACTTACTGAAATTGTATCGCACAGTCAGTGTTTTAACCACGGAAAAATATCAATAGAACAGTATGTAACATTACATTTACCTCAGGAAAATCATTAAGTGCCCATAACTTAACTAAACTAAAAAAAGAAAACCAAAAAAAGAACCGAAGAGAAGAGCATATGGCTAAATATATTCAAACATGTTATTTATGAATGTTTGGATAGGCCTGCTATTTCTGTCCAAAATGTTTGAAAATTGTTTGAATATTTAGAGGCCATATTCTCAAAAACAAGATTTTAAATGACTTTATATCAACAACGGTTTAGAGTAGAAACATAATAGGTATACGCACAGAACTTCAAAATAACAAGAAGCTAACTTAACTTTATGAATACACAAACTTCTGCTGCTGGTTGCATAAACGGCTTAAATTAGTCAAGTTAGTCATCTCATTTTTTTCTTTGAGAATGGTACATTTTTTTCAGCTACATAAAAATGTATATTGGTCTAATTCGAATCTGAAAAGTAAGACTGCTTACCCCTTGGCTAACTGCTAGTTAGTCAGACTAGTTCTTAAAGTCAGCAATGAGGAATGTTTTTTTTTTTCTATCGAATCTATTTTATATAGTTCATGTTGATGATTGATCTTATTGTGAACAATTAATCTGTGCTTTGTTTTGCTCCGATATATGTTACAAGAAAAAAAAAATCTGACTCATTCTGACTTTAAGACACAATCTTAACATACTGCCTGTTAATGGTTAATGTGACACTGCATTGTAATGTCATTTTGGTGTTCTTACTGAATTTTGCTAGATGTAAGTGACGTTGCAGTATTTCATGGCTGTGTGTGTGTGTGTGTGTGTGTTTATGATATTGCATATATTTCTTGTGAATGTCAGTGTGTGAATCCAATCTCAGTCTAAGCAATGAGATGACTGCAAAATACAGGCTTACATATAGTAATCCCATCTCATGTTCAGCCATCTAGTGTGTGAGAGCAAGAGAGATGGCGGAAGAGAGGAAGAACTCTTTCCACAATGTACAAAACACTGTCAACAACTATACTCATTAGCAGTCAGCAGGGATCCCTTTCTCTGATTCATGCCGTGAATTTACATGGCAGTTGAAATTACTTGTATCTGCCAAAAACACTATGAACGATTCAGCTGTTCAGATAATCACTCTCAGAGATTTTATTGCACCGGTTTAAATCGGCATTCATTACCACTTTAATTCATAGAGTAAAAAGTTGCCGCTTAACTGATGTTATCATTGAAAAAATCGATATCCTATTCATTAGTTTGTAGCTCTAGCCTAGAATTCAGTTCTTCATAGAGCCTAAAATGTTGCTCTTTTGCTGTTTATACATTGATAGTTGTTTACATGAGATAGTTCACCCCAAAATGAAAATACACCTTTGATGTCATTTCAAACCCATATGACTTTCTTTCCTCTGTGCAGTACAAAAGTATGTTCAAAAGACTGAGTTGATCGCTCTTTTTCATGCAGTTACAATGAATGTGTACTGGAGCTTTAAAGCTTTAAAAAGAACAAAAAAGCCCCATAAAAGTAGTTAATTCAACTTGTGTGCTATATTCCAAATATTCTGAAGTAATATGATAGCCAAAATTTTGTTTGAAATTGCCTTCTCACAGGAGACTTTTTGTAAGTGTCTTTTCTTAGGTTTTCTTTGATGCATAATTGTTACAAAACCAGTTTGTGCAGTAAATGGAGTGTATTCTTATGTTTGGGCAGAAAAATGATTAGAAATTATAGCTTATATTATGCCTGAATGCTCAGTTCAATTGATTGTGCAGGTGCATTGGTTAGTCAGTAATCTAATTGTAAATCGCTGAATGAATGAGTGATTCAGTGAGTGAAAGATATTGTCTCCTCTTGTCTGTGAGAAAAAAGACAAGTCTGTTTTATTCTCTCTTGGCACTTTTCCACCAACACCATGAAAGATGTTCACAGCAAGCAACTCTGAACATCATAACACCAGCCTCTCCTACATAATCACACCTCTCAGCCCTTGGAATCAATTAACACCCATAAGCGAACACCTAAATCACAGCTTCTAAATGAGAAATTTGAGTACAGCACATCAGTGAGTCACATAATAGTTGAGATGGGACTCGGCTTAAGTTCTTGAAGTTTTACTTCAACTGTTAAAAGAAAATCATGTGAACTACTGAACATTCCAGCGTAATTTTTATTGCCATTCACAAATCTTCATCTGTGCACTCATGGGATGGTAAAATGTCCATGGACCACATTTCCATGATTCTCAGAAGTCATATTTGGGTAAACTTCTAGTGATCTAGGAAACTTCAACAAATCATATTTTTGCATTCCCATTTACTCTAGTAGCAAAAGAAAAAAAAAATCAATTATAGTAATTATATGACTTTATAAAAGAGGGGGAAAAATGATCACTGGATTGATTACATTGGTCAAAAGAGAAAGATGTCATATTTGCAGTCACCAGCAGCGTTTTCTGTGGTTCTGTAGTTTTCTGTGATATAATGCCAAGGTAATGTACATTAAATTAGAATAAATATACATAAATTTACAATGTTAACAACTGTGGAAACTGTTTTATGTGAATTTAATTTGGACATAATACTCATTTCACATACTATTTTTCACGTACTATATCTAAGGAAGTATGGATGTTCGGACAGAGCCATGGAGTTACTTTTAATTCATTAGTTTGCATTTGTTGTGCTGTGTTGACTTTTTAGTCTTTTTTTTGTTGTTGTTATAAAACGTGTGTGAATGCTGTTATTCGTTATTATGAATATTAGATGGTCAGATCCTTGTCCTCATTTGTCCTCTATAGACTTTCCAAAAAAAAAAAAAAAAAACATATATTTTTAGAGGTTAAATTGGTTTAGTTTGGGGGCCAGACCTGTGGTCTAATGTTTTACCACCTATCAGGGTTTAGTATTTCTCCCGGGAGCTAATTATTCCAAACTCTGTTTGGCTGTGCCACAACAAACAATATGCATGCATGCATGCCACTATACAGTATGTGTGTGTGTGTGTGAGAAAGAGAGTCTGCCAGCGGTGAAGCAGCAAGCTGGCCCAGGTTCTGCTTTTCTGATTGATCTTCGGGTGACAGGCTGTGTCATGGGGCTCATCGCCAGCCTGTCAGCACCTCACCTCTCTTCCTTCTCCTCTATCCAGTCTCTTTTCTTCCTGTTCTCTCTCTTTCTCTCTCTCTCTCTCTCTCTCTCTCTCTCTTTCTTTTCCTCTCTTTTCCTCTCTCTTCTGTCATCCTGCCAGAGATCAGGAGCAGCTGCTGTCCCAGGGGGTCCAACTGTCTCCTAGATGCTTCTTCTCTTACGCTGGCCAAACAGTTAAAAACTGTTTGTGTGCATGTATTTATGTGATATGTGGAGTTTTAGCGCATCTTATTCACTAAATTAAGGCGCCCACACACTACAAGATAATCAGGGCGATTTTGGGCCCAATTCTCCCTTTCCGACAATCCTAGGTAAAGTCCCGATTATTATGATTGATGGTTCTACAGATTATCTTAACAGATTTTCCTGTGTTGTGAGGTGTTAACAGTGATTGAATCTGCTTGGAAGAACGTCGGGGCCGCACTGATCTCAAATTGTAAATATTCAACATGTTAAATATTTGCGATCAGAAATCCTGTATGGGAGAACCCCAAGGAAAAGCGAGCTGATGGAAGCCTGTATGTTTTTTCCTGCAAATTTTTGGTAAAAAGCAGTCCAAATAATATCATCATCGCCATTTCTTCTTGCCCGTCGTCCTCCTTGTTTGTTTACTCTAAAGTCACGTTTGACCACAAGAGATTTTGCAAGATTTCCTGTGTTCACTGTCAGGATTCTGGTTATTTGTGAATGGAATCTATTAGTGTGTGGTGTGCTGTCTTGGTCGCACCATGGTACTCCACTCACTATTGGAACAAAACTGTTAAATCTATGATTTATTTATAGTCATGTTTGTCATGTTTCTGATAAGATTTTAAAAGTCTTTTAGTGTGGGCTTGCCTTAACTCTTTCCAATCCAGTTTGTTAAGTGTGCCAGGTGTTAAGTGTGACCATGGGCGACATTTGACTTTCGAGGTAGGGGGGGCAATAATTTTTTTCTTTTTTTTTTTCATCAGCAATTTTTTTTTTCTATCAGCAAATTATTAACAGAAATTTAAAGCAAGCAAGTTTAAGTTTGCTTGTTGTTTATTTACTCATTTATTTAATTCATTTAATTTTATTATCACGAGAAATGACGTGGACGATATATGAATCAGTGTCCATCATTTTGCGAGCAACTGGTAATAAAGAAAAATGCCACGTCACAATATTGAGAATATTTCCATTTTAAACCATGAAGGCGAGCCAGTTGATATCACATAAACAATGTGCAAACTTTGCTGCAATAACGGTGCATATTCTCTTAGAGACAATGAGAGATGAATCTAATTTATTTTCCTAATATTTCTCTTGTGGCCCATAGTGAGAAAAAAAATTGTATTTTTTGTGAATCGAGAAGTATTTCGTGTTAAACAAGTTGTTATTTAAATGAGAAGTAAGCTATCTAACTAATATTTTATTGTCCTTGCAGTGCGTCGGTTATGCAGTGATGCGCTATGATATCGCAGGGCAAATGAATTGCATTATTAATTTAATAATAAAAGTAGCATGATAATAAGAAAAATAATTTAATAGCCCTGCATGCCTGTCCGCTATGCCACTGTGAAGGGATAAACGGTGTTCGGGCATGGCATCAAATCGATTAACTGTTTAACAAATCCACATACATGCATGGACCGTTCAGTGTTCAGTATTGCAATGTCCGAGTCTCTCCTGTCTCATGATGTTTCTCATGTGTTTTCAGTCGGCGCAAGCAAGAAACGTTTACTAGACTGGGGACTAGCTTTGACTCTCTGAACAGTGGCCGCGCAGCCAAATTTTTATGACCATGGACGGTGAGTGTGCGCATGAACCGAACGAGTCTTTCCGCGCTCTGGGGGCAAAGGAGTATCTTTGAAAGGCTCGCACGCTCAGAGGGCAAAGGAGTATCTTTGAAAGGCTCGCGCGCTCTGGGGGCAAAGGAGTATCTTTGAAAGGCTCGCGCGCTCTGGGGGCAAAGGAGTATCTTTGAAAGGCTCACACACTCAGAGGGAAAAGGAGTATCTTTGAAAGGCCCACGCGCTCATGGGCAAAGGAGTATCTTTGAAAGGCCCGCGCGCTCATGGGCAAAGGAGTATCTTTTAAATGCCCACGCACTCTTGGGCAAATGAGTATCTTTGAAAGGCTCGCGCGCTCAGAGGGCAAAGGAGTATCTTTGAAAGGCCCACGCACTCATGGGCAAAGGAGTATCTTTGAAAGGTTCGCATGCTCAGGGGGCAAAGGAGTATCTTTGAAAGGTTCGCATGCTCATGGGCAAAGGAGTATCTTTGAAAGGCCCGCGCGCTCATGGGCAAAGGAGTATCTTTGAAAGGCTTGCACGCTCATGGGCAAAGGAGTATCTTTGAAAGGCCCGCGCACTCATGGGCAAAGGATTATCTTTGAAAGGCTTGTGCGCTCGGGGGCAAAGGAGTATCTTTGAATGGTTTGCGCGCTCAGGGGGCAAAGGAGTATCTTTGAATGGTTTGCGCGCTGAGGGGGCAAAGGAGTATCTTTGAATGGCTTGCCCGCTCATGGGCAAAGGAGTATCTTTGAAAGGTTCGCGCGCTCATGGGCAAAGGATTATCTTTGAAAGGCTTGTGCGCTCAGGGGGCAAAGGAGTATCTTTGAATGGTTTGTGCGCTCAGGGGGCAAAGGAGTATGTTTGCATGGCTCGCCCGCTCATGGGCAAAGGAGTATTTTGAAAGGCTCGTGCGCTCAGGGGGCAAAGGAGTATCTTTGAATGGTTTGCGCGCTCAGGGGGCAAAGGAGTATCTTTGAATGGCTTGCCCGCTCATGGGCAAAGGAGTATCTTTGAAAGGTTCGCGCGCTCATGGGCAAAGAAGTATCTTTGAAAGGCTCGTGTGCTCTGGGGGCAAAGGAGTATCTTTAAATGGCTCGCACGCTCAGGGGCCAAAGGAGTATCTTTGAAAGACTTTTGCGCTCAACTGTGTGCGAGATGGAGGGGAAAGTGGAAAATGGATTATACCTGGGCCTAATTAGTGGACTGGAGCTGACGGATCACATCGGGAAAAATATGGGGGGGCATTTATCTAATATTTATATATTTTTTTAATTTCAGCTTTATTTCAATTTAAAAAAAAGAGTTTTTAATAGTTATAGTTAACACTGCAACAGGCAAACTGTGTTCATAATGTGTTTGCGCTGTTATCTGATTTGCATAATTTCTTTAGTGAATTAGGCGCACGTGCAAATGAACGGTGCTATTAGTGGGCACAGTTAATTTTTAGTAAATGCTGAAGTGTCTGCTCAATCACACATGCACACACTCCACGCATACTGCGGGATATTCGATGACCTTCCGTGTCATGTATGAGTGGCCCAAAGTGCGCCACAGTTAATGACTGGCTCATTTACACTGTCTCTGTTTTAATGAAGTATTAACATGCGCTCGGAGAGTAATTACAGGTCTGTTCCCGTCGGGCTTGTCAGACTGCACCAGGGAGTGCAGATGGAGGAAGGGTCAACTGTTCACACTCTCTTATATGCTAATCAATATGAGTCCATTTACAATAAAGGTTCATTTACAAAGCAGCATTATGATTAGACAGCAGCATAGCTCTGATGTTTTGTTTTTTAGGTTTTATTTTTTTGGTTTACACCAGCAACAGATTGTAGCTTGCGGCATATAATATATTAAATATGTCTTAAAAATTGCTTGCTAATGAAATGTAGCTATTATAATATTCACTTTTTTTTAATTAAGTTTGAAGTTTGCAGTGATTGTGAAAGTTTTAAATAAAAGTTTTAGTGCTGGAGGTGCTATAATTACATATTTTGATTATTGTTTTGATCTTTTTCATTTGAATGGAATCAGCCTTGCTTCACTAAGCATGTTTGGATGTGGTTTTGCAGAATTGTGGTTGCCATCAGTGCAGGAGACGGGCCTTTATTTAAATCAAAAGCAGACATGGTCATCTTTTAGCAAATCAGAGAGGCCGTGCCTCCTGCAAAATAAGAAAAAAGATGTTTCTGTTATCTACAAGAAGATTCAGCGCTCTTTCTCCCCCGAGTTTCCTCTGAAACAAATGTCTCCTGAAGCTCTGCAGTGCATTTTTGTCTCTGCACTCCCATGACACTGCGCTCCCTCCTTTTCTTCCTGTCCTCTCGGCAGAGGCTTTAATCCCATGCAGTGTGCGCTACCCATGGCCCGGGTTGCTGTCCTCATCTGGCTTTGTGTTTGTAATGAGAGGGCAAGATTGTGTTGTCTTTGATCTGAGGTGCTTCAGTCTTGCTGCATGCTCCCTCATGTAAGGCTGGGGATTTGCTATTGTGTGTGTTGGGATCATTCGCTCACCTTCCATGACCCCTCCTGCGCACACAGCTTTCTGCTTTTTTTTTTTTTTAACTATTCATCATTCTTCTCAGCCTCATTTCATGTTTTTTTTTATTCTCATTTAGTATCACCTCATCTCATTCTCGTCTCTGTCTTCTAGTCTCAAGTAATCCTGCGTCTTCTCATCGAGTCTCTTCTCATTGAGTCCTATTGTGTGACTTCTCTTTCACTTCTTTAAATGTTAGCTCATCATGTCTCTTCTCATCAAGTCTCGTTTCATCTCATCTGTCGTATCTTGTTATCTAGTATCTTCTCATCTCGTTTTGTCATCTGTCTTCTCTTCTAGTCTCTGCTTTTATGTCTTCTCATGTGGAGCTGTTTTCTCCTGTTCTCTCTTATCCTCTTCTCAGTCTCACCTCGTCCTGTCTTTTCTCTTCTCATCTAGTCTCCTCTTCTGTTAATTCTGTCTCTTCTCTTCTAGTCTCATCTCATTTCATTTAATCTTTTCTGTCATTTGGTTTCAGTTGATCCGGTCTCGTCTTGTCTAGTCTCATCTCGTTCCATGTAGTCTCACCTCTTTGTCATATAGTCTTTTAATTTATGTAGTTCCATCTCGTTCCATCTCATCATTTCTCATCTAATATTCTTTTCTTTGTTGTCTTGTCTAATGTCATTCTTTCTCTTCTCATCTGATCTCATTTCATCTCATCTTGTCTTATTTAGTCCTCTCTTCTCTGTCATCTAGTCTCAGTCCATTCTGTCTTGTGTCATCTAGTCTTATTTCATCTCATTTAATCTCTTCTTTATTGTCTAGTCTCAGTTTATCCATTCTCTTCTCAATTAGTTTCATCTTATTTATTTAATCTTTTCTCATTAAGTCTTCTCATCTCTGTCATCTAGTGTAGTCCATGCTCGTTTCATCTAATTTCATCTCATCTCTTCTCATGTAGTCGTCTCTTTTTTTTTGTCTAGTCTCAGTTCATCCTTTCACTTCTCATCTAATCTCATTTCAGCTCATCTTCAGCTCTCATTTAGTCCTCTCTTCTAAACATCTAGTCTGTTCATTCTGTCTCATCTGATCTAGTCTTGTTTCATCTCATGTAGTCTTCATGTTGTCCTCCATTCGTTTTTGTTGTCTACTCTCATTTCATCCTTTCTTCTCTCATCTAGTCTCATCTCATTTCATCTGATATTTTCTCATTTATTTTTCTCTTCTGTTATCTAGGCTCACTTCATTATGTCTCATCCATTCATTATGTCTCATCTAGTCTCATCTTTTCTCAAGTTATTTCCTTATCTTCTTTGTCTAGTCTCACTTCTTTTATCTCATATAATATAATCTCATGTTTTCTCATTTAGTCTTCTCTCAGTCATCCAGTCTCAGTTCATCCTGTCTCATCTCATTTCATCTCATCTCATCTCATTTAGTCTCTTTGTTGTCCAGTTTACGTTCATCCTGTCTCTTCTTATGTAGTGCCATCTCATTTTATTTCCTTATTTGTACTAAATTTTTCACTTTTCCGTCATCTAGTCTCAGTTCTCTTCTCATTGTGTATTTTCTTGTCTCATCTCTTCTCTTCTCTCCTCGTCTCTTCTCCTCTCATATTATCTGTTTCATGGGTCCAGCACTATAACTCCTCTGTCTCTTCACATCATCATGTCCCTTGAGCCAATGACAGGGGCAGAGTCATAGACTGTATTACTGTCAGGAGGAACTGCAGGAACATCTCTATTAACCTTCATCTGATGTACTGCATGCGCCAGGACGCAGACTGACAACACTGCGGACCTTTTCTCACACACTTTCGCACAAATCTCCAAACGTGACCCTCATGGGATCTGAAGCACAATAGCTGCTGGGATTTGCTCTCCTAAGCATTAACTTTTGCTGAATTGAATTACTTGTCCTGGGAATTGGCAGAATTACCTCAGTGCTTGTTAATGAGCCTGACGATATTGTTTTACTTCCTATGGGCATCATTAGGTTGTTTAGATTCGACAGGGGACCTGAGCTTGGCAGTTTGATAAGAAGCACTCATGTTGGTGAATTAACTTGAACATTTTCTCTTCCCTTGCAGGAATTCTCTCTGCTACGATTGGACGATTTAGCTGATCAACGAGTCAACATCGTTGGGTTTTCAGTCTTCAACAGGACACATCCCTTCTTTCAGGACTTCGTCCTCAGCCTCAATCGATCCTGGCAGGAGAACTGTGATCATGCGCCTTTTGCAGGAACACCAGTAAGGCAGAGGAACTCTCAGTTAAAGAATATGCATAGTTAAATCAATTTAAAGGGATAGTTCACCTAAAAACTATGTCTTGTGGTTTACTTAATTTCTTTCTTTCATGAAACACAAAGAAAGATTTGTCAGTAATGTTACGAAGAAATGTTACGCAGAATGCCCAAGCAGCCTATTTCCATATGATGAAAGTGGATTGTTTGTCATTATAAACTCCAAAAATGACAAAAACCATAGCCATAAGTTCGCTTTGGACTACATTTATGATACTTTTTTGTTCATTTTGGAGCTTGGCATTATAATTCTACTTTCATTTTATGGAAAAGAGCAGCTTGGACCTCCATCCTAACATCTCATTTGGGGTTTTGTGGAAAAATGAGAGGTGGAATAACATAAAGGTGAGTTTTAAATTTTGGGTGAACTATCCTTTAAAAATAGTCCCTTTCCATGCTTATTTCTAGTCCAGGGGCTACATTTATGATACTTTTTGTTCATTTTGGAGCTTGGCATTATAATTCCACTTTTATTTTATGGAAAAGAGCAGCTTGGACCTCCATGCTAACATCTCATGCTTATTTCCATGCTTATTTCTAGTTCAGGGGTTTTCATACTTTAGGTTGCAGAGTGGGAAAAGATGAAAAGATGCACATGTGAATGACACACACACACAGACACAAACAGTTTAGTCTAGGGCTGCACGATATAACAACATTAAATAGAAATCGTGATATTCCTCAGTGCGATTTTCGAATCGCATAGGCCACGAATTTATTATAAATATCCACTGTGTGTTTTGAGGCATGTGTGCGACTTGTAATAACAGTGAGGGCCTCCGAGCAACTCAGTTCATTATTAAGCGGCGTGGGCTGCGTTATTAATGACAAAAAAACGTGTTCATTCCAATCACTGCGCTGTATTCTGCATGAGATTGCGTTACAAATGTCACAAAAAAGGCCGTTTCAGGTCTGTTCATTCATCTCTGTCATCTGTTCAACTCAGCGCTGTTGTCTTTCAGAGACATATACAAAGTGTGTTGTTTTCATTCCTTCGTGTGCATTTGGCAACCTACCAACACATAAGGAAACTGTCTATAAATGGCATTTCACTTGTACACACACAGAAAGAGCATGAGAGCGTTTTCTGCGCTGAACACCACGATGAGTTTAACAACACTCGCAGAGTGGATTACAGTTCATATCCAGACCGGAGTGAGCAAGTTTTTATGGACATATTTCTTATACTCTTTAACATCTGTAAATGGAGAAATTAAAACGTAAATATTTTACAACTGAAATTGTATAGTTGTACTATAAAATAAAATTATTTTTATTAAATACTTGATTTCTGTCACATCAAACTTTTGAGTAAGTTTAGGCTTACAGTAATGTCAGTTGTTTTCTAATCTCAAATATTTTGGTGGGTCTTGAGATAGATTATACAGTACTTGTCTAGGTGGGTCCTTGAATGGAAAAGTTTGGGAACTGCTGATCTAGTCCATGTTCTGAAAAAAAGTAATTTATTTGTAACTTAAAGATGCTGTGTTAATAATATGGTACAGCCTAATACCCATGTCCTCTTGCTTACCTTGAAACCGAGGCTATGGCTGTATAATTCATCACACACAGTCACACACTCACCCTGAGGAATACACACACCCTGCATGTTCACATCAGCCCAGTTATTTCCGGCACTTTTGAAATGAAAACATCTGTGTAATGTATTATTCCTCATCTCAGTCTCCATCAAACATCCAGGGAAGCTAAAAAAAAAAAAAAATCAAAGATCAATCGGTAACATATTTCTTCGTCTGATAAGTTGTTATAATTAATTTTACATTTTTGTATTCTAATTAAAGATGCAGGGGGGAAGAATTTTGAAAAATGAATGCCTACTGCTTTTAGAAACTAGTTCTGGTTGCATTTCTCATTTAATTAGGTCTAATCTTTAATTTATCAGAATATGGTTTGTAGTCTGGCAGACAGATGAGAGAGAGAACAGGTCTAAACCCCACAGTGAGACTCAGCTCTGTGTTACACACTGACCTAGAAATGCAAAGCCTCAACTAGCTTAGACTAATGTGCTTGATATGGAAGATACTAATCAAACAGATATTAAGCCAGAACTTCATTAGCTAAAGTCTAGACTGGCTAGTCTGTGCAGAGATTAACCAGCGAAGCTGCATATCTGCCTCAGACGGCAGAGCACGCATATTGTCATTCTGCATTCGCCTAATGAGAGCAGCCAGGACATTTCCCTGCATGTGACCAGAATAGTTACACTGTGTTATTTTTTTCTACAGAAAGGAGAGAAACGTAAGCAACAACATTTACACAGACTGCTATTTTAGTCACAAACACATTCAACCTTCCCTCACAAAACACACACATCTCCACCTAAGCTGCTGTGCTGTTCCATAATGCAGCATAACATATCTTCATTTCAGAAAGCTTTAGCATCATAATGATGTCAGAGGAAAAGAAAACTCCACAGTCTTTGCTGCAGTACATTGACACAACATCTGATGTAATTAAAGTGGTCAGTATTTCAGTTCCAGGGGGCTGTGGAGGCAAAGGAAGTGGTGGTTATCGCAATGATCACTGATGAAGCATCTAAATGAATTAATGATATTCTAAATGCCCAAACATATATATATATATATATATATATATATAGGTCATTCTTGAAGAATGGAAAAAGGTAGATGTTGCAAAATGTCGCCAACTTGTTAATTTCTATGCCTAGAAGACTTGATGCAGTCATTAAAAATCATGGAGGCCATACAAAGTACTAGATGTAGTAGTTTTTGTTGTGGGGTGTACTCATTTTTGCATCACCCTAATTTGAGTAAAACTGAAAAATGTGTAATTTATAAAATGTGTAAGTTATATTATTAACCTTACTTTCATGTTATAAGTTAAACAGATGTTATAGAAAACTTAGTCTTGTCAACATTTTGAAAATGTTACTTTTCAAAGGGGGTGTACTCATTTACGCTGAGCACTGTATATATATATATATATATATATATATATATATATATATATATATATATATATATATATATATGGTATAACATAATAGATTTTAATTTTAATGTATTGTGAATACAGTATACTCAAACTGTTTTATATAAACTAAAAACTTGAAAAGTTGATTGTTCCAAGAGAGTGGATATATTTGAGCTATTCAAAGCAGCCAGCATCCAATTTGAACACATTTGGGATAAATTGGAGTGCCTCCATGGCCTCATTGATGCTCTTGTCTGAATGTGAGTAAATTCCTGGAACCATGTTTTAATATCTACTGGAAGCAGTGGAAACAGTGGAAGATGAAGCAAACGAAAAAACAACTTCCTATTAATGCCTATGGTTGTGAAATCAAATGCTTAAAAAACACATATGAATAAGGGGTCTTTGGGTGTCTGCATATATATATATATATATATATATATATATGTTTCTTGAGCAGCAAATCATCTTGTGATATTGAAGACTAGAGTAATGGCTGCTGAAAATTCAGCTTTTCCATCACAGGAATAAAATTACATTTTAAAATGTTAAAATAGAAAACAGCTATTTTAAATTGTTTTTTAAATTGTTTTACTCAATCAAATAAATAAAGCCTTGATAAGCATTAGATTTGAAAACGTTAAAAATCTTGCTGACCCTAAACTTTTGAATGGTAATGTATTATATATTATTTACTTTATTTAATTAAATACTAGTTTATGGTCTGTGGGGTTTGTGGTATATTTTCAACTAGCAATCCCAAGATCATGGGTTTAATTCACATACATCAAACTATATGTTTTTGCCAGTAAGTCACTTTAAATAAAAGCATCTGCCAAATGCATAAATGTAAATGTATGTTCTACCTTTAGTATTTATTTCTATGGCTGAACACGTGTCAAAATACTTTTGGTCATAAAGTGTAGGCTATATCTGTCTAGCATTCTATCTACAGTTGGGTTGTATGGCTTTCTGTTTGTTCTGTCTGTGTGTTTACGCTTATGTGTGTGTGTTCCAGCTTTCGTCAGCGCTGCTGTTTGATGCGGTGCACACAGTGGTGGCAGCCGTGCAGGAGCTGAACCGTAGCCAGAATGTAGGAGCCACTCAGCTCTCTTGCAAGTCCTCTAAGATCTGGGAGCATGGCACAAGTCTGATGAACTACCTGAGGATGGTAAGAACCGCAGGGAGAGCCCACGAGCTGCCAGTCATCTCACCTGCTGCAGTTGCAGGCTCATTTATCATTTAGTTTTTGCTCTCTGTACCACTGCGGCCCACAAACCCTCATCAGAACTGCAGCCTTCAGCAGAATGTGTGAAACTGAGACACTGTGTCTTACTCAGCCATTAAAGATTAACGACCATCAGCTTGTCATTACTACATCATCCTATGCATGACGTACAAAGATCTATATATGTTTCCTGCATTGTGCAAACGCTTCCAGTGAGGAGCTCTGGTGTCCATGTATCTCTATAAATCGATACAGCACTGAAGGCTTGTGTGGCTGTGATCTGTGATCGCATGATACCCCCAGGCGTTAACATGTCTTTCTCTCTCTCTCTCGGGATAGGTAGAGTTGGAAGGTCTAACAGGCCACATCGAATTCAACAGTAAAGGCCAACGCTCGAACTATGCCCTCCGGATCATGCAGAACAGCAGGGATGGCCTAAGGCAGGTAAAGTAACTCTCAGCCACACCAACCCATCAGCAAAAGGTAAAACTCGCCATTATCTGTGTTTACGTTTCTGTCTGCCAGGAACACAATGAGATTTCCTGTCCGTGGTCACAAAGATGTGATGTAAAGGTGAAGAAATCCTCTATAATCACATCATTTTTTCCCCAATCCTCAATCAGAACACTTGAGCGGAAATGTGTAGGAAGGAAACTGGATTTCATTGCGCCCAGCAGGGTTCGGCCAAACCAATTGTGATGAAATTATTGTTAATTAGCACTTTCGTGCTCCTGTGATTTTTATTGGCGGATTTGGATGTAGATTGAATTGTTATTATGGCGTGAAGCGGGGGCTCTCGCAGGTGTGCCATCTGCCATTAGGACACAGAAAATCAGTTTGAAATTTAAAGGGATAGTTCCCAAAAAAATACAGATCTGTCATCAATTACTCACCCTCATGTCATTTCAAACCCATACAACTTTCATTCATCTTCGAAACACAAATGAAGGTATTTTTAATTAAACCTGAGAAATTTCTGACCCTCCATTGAACGTCCATTACATCGAAACATTATAAAAGAAATCCATATGAATCGACCAGTTTAAACTAAGTTTTCTGAAGAGACATAATGGCTCTATAATGAACAGATTTAATTTAGGTTTTTATTCACATATAAATATTTATCAACGCACATAGAGCTCATCAAATATGGTGAATGAAAGAGCAAACGTGCTTGCATGAAACGTGGGAACAAACCTCATGGTTTCTCCCTCATCAAACAAGCAAATTTGAAGCTAACTTTTTAGGTTGCTTAGACAATCAGTGGAGGGACAGAAATGTTGCAAGTTTCAATAAAAATTTCTTCATTTGTGTTTCAAAGATGAACAAAAGTCTTATGGTTTGGAACAACATGAGGCTAAGTAAAAGAATTATACAGGTAGACTACCTTACAAAGACCAAAGGGGTTGAAATGTTGTTTATCCATTATTAAATTGGAGTTTGAGAGTGTAGTGGCATAGCATGCTGTTCTTTTAGTCTTTTTTCAAGGCCTTCTTGGATGTTTTCTGTTTTCTTTTGGTCATGCATCTGCTCTAAAGATTTTTGGGATGTGCATATACCATTTCACTTTGAGTAAAACTGTTTTTGTGTTGCACTCCACCTGATGAGATTTGAATATTAATTTCTTTTTCTTTTTCTGTCAAAGAAGATATCAGCAAGCAAATTATGAAAGAATCATCATAAAAGATTATCTTTTTGAAGATGTGCCCCCTCTTTGCTCATAAAAAGGTGACCTGGCGAAGACAGAAGGTGTCAAAACATTTTTTTCCACTATTAAAATAGAGTTTGAGAGCATTCTGACATGCTGTTCTTTTGTACTTTTTTAAGTAATAGAATTACTCATAGAATATAAATTACTCATAGTGTTGTTATAGAATAAAAATTTCCATTTTTTTTCACACAATACAACCTCTGAAGTTGAGTGAGTTTTCTTGTTTTCCCCTGAGCTACGTCCAACAGCACGGTTAGATCACTTTCCAACTTTAAAAAGCCATTTAGGATAAACCGTGTTGACGGCTGACTGTTGTTAGCGTTGCCTGTTTCTGTATATGACGGAGAGAGAGAGCAGAAGGGTAGCGCTGTCAAACAGCAGTCTGGTTTCTGAGTGACACCACATTTCTTGAGCCTTTGTGACGGTCACCTTGTGTCACTCACACACTTTTTTTGTTGCTCTTTTAACCTTTTGAAACACTGTCAACTTTCTCCATGGACTGCTCTTGTATAGAGTGCTCTGTGATTTGTGATGGACAGATGGACAGTCGAAGCCCACTTTGTTCACTATTCCAGGCATAACAGCAGAGATTGGACTGGCAGCTGGTGCTTGCACCCAACCTTATTAGTTTCACAAAGACGTCACTGTTTTTCTAGAGAGTAATATCCGCTGTCTCAATTTGATGTAATGCATCTGTCGCTTCCCTGGCCCAGCTCATTCAGCGCGGCTGTGCGGTCCAGCTGGACAGCAAAGTTCATGCGAATGTCACTTCACTGTCCTAACATACCTCCCCTCTGCCCATCATTTTCTAAATGTGTTGTGCACTTTTTGTTGTGAAAGACTGAGCATTATGGCAGAGCTCACAATGTCTGTTTCTCTTAATGATAGACATTCACCCACAAATCCAAGCAGAGGCTGTTTTCATTTAATGAGTATCAGTGTGCAAAATACAGCGGCTGTGTTTGGATGGAGTACTTGTGTAATATTAATGCTATTGTATAATGCTGCACACATACTGCACACTACAAGAATAATAAGAGTAGTGTGCTATTCCAAGCCATATTTATTATATTTATTAATATAAAAGTATTATATACGAAATTAATACTTTCATTCAGCAAGGATGCATCAAATTGATGAAAAGAGGTAGTAAAGATGTTTGTAATGCTACAAAAGATTTCTGTTTCAAATAAATGCTGTACTTTTGATCTTTCATTCATCAAAGAATCCTGAAAAAAATCTGTCAGTTTCCTCAAAAATATGAAGCAGCACAACTGATTTGAACATTGATAATAATAAGAATGTTTTTGATCACCAAATCAGCATATTAGAATGATTTATATATATATATATATATATATATATAATACAGAAAAACAATAATATTGTGTAATATATAATATCACATAAATGCAGTCTTGGTGAGCATAAGAGACTTTTTTCCACAAACTTTTGAACGGTACTATATAAAACACACTTCTAACAGCTTCCATTTTAATCATAATGAGAATGCTAAATTATATACAGTATAATATGAATTAAAAGTAACATTTCTGGTTTGATGTCGAAGAAGGAGTTTTTGAGCTATACTGCAGTAACCGTGGAAATACCAAAGATAAAAAAGCTTGGGAAACTCTGCAGTAATGTGCATAAATAAAATGTGAATTCTAACGTCCATGAGACAGTATTATGTTTGTTTTTTGTGAGTGATTTATGCCATGAATATACTGAGATATTTAAAGCAGATTGCTTCCTCAACGCTCTGTCTCAGATTAGCAGCTACTAGAGGTATACGGATGCCTTGGCAACAAGTCTTGAGCGAAGCTGCCAGGATTTATACAAAGACATGTGCACACATGCGCACATCCACAACTGCTTTCTCTTTTCAACATCATATATTGACAGATGCTTGGGGCTCATATCAGTTTTGGAGGCTACATCAACACCCGCCCTACTGGGAAGCCATGAATCTTCACAGAATCGCAGGACAAACAGAAAAATTGTGGCTAAACGGAGAGCGGGACAGAAAGTAGTACAGCATTGAGAGAAGTGTTAGGTCTAGATTTATTCATCATGTCCTGGAGCAGTTGGCAGAACCGGTCCTACCCTGTGGGCATTAGACAGATTGGCCCACATGTGTACATACGCTTCCCTTCTGGAAGCTGGTATGGAGGGAGGAGAGGAAGGTGGACATATAAGGCAGACCATCACACACTATTGGCACATTTAAATTGAATTTCTCTGGCAAGCATCTCACATATTTGAACTGTGCCGCACTCAACCAGCAGTGCAATTTCACGTCAGTATCAGCTCGAAAGATGTATATCAAACCCAGCTGGGATGACAAGATAGCTGCACGGCTTTTCATGCAGGTGTCATTAAACCAAGCGTGGCTATAGCAGCATACCAGTCCAACCTGTGTGCCAGTGCTTAAGGTAGACTGGTTAATGAGAGCTTATGTAACATTTCGACACTTCGCTGATTATTATACACACTGCCAACACTCTCTGAGATGTTTTTGAGAAAGTTTTAGGCACATGGATGGTGATATGCATCTGGGTTCTAAAAAATACTCTAATTATTCAGTGATTTGGGCAATAACACATCACAAAATTAATTTAATCGAGAGAATATGAGTTTCTATTAATTGCTTTAAGACTACATGGGAGATCTGGCAGCCTATAAAAATGCATCAGGAATGTGGCATGTTTAGTATATGTACATCCATCCTCCCATCCATCCATTTATCGTTCATTCGTTCTATGTATTGCTAATTCTGTTGTTCTTTTTTAGTTCGTTCTGTTATCTATATGTCTATCTATCTATCTCTGTCTGTCCATCTGTCCATCCGCCCGTCTATCGTTCTATCTATCCATCAGTGCTTTCTGTCCATCCATCTCTGCATGAAAATGTCTATTGATGTCAGTGGATGCATGGCCCATAAAGTCTTTTTGAAGTCGTGCATCAGAGGGAATCTATGGCTTATATCTGAACACTTGATTTTAATGGAGAAAAGATCAATGTTCAGTGGACAAAAGGCTCTAAACATTATTGGACAGTTGGCTTTCAATCATTGAATTTTTGTCCTACCTGGAAGCTTGGCTTCTCTGTGTAATGATCGGGGAAAACTCAAATGGACGGGACTTTGCAACAAATAGTCAGTAATGAAATGGCAGTATATGTGACTGACAGCATTTCAAATGTAAAACCACTGCTGTTGAAATCAGAGCGTTCATGCAGTCTCAAAGATACAGACAATGCAATCTGTCATAACAGATTTATTTGAGCTTTCATAAAACTGTTTTTGCCTGTTAGCTTTTTCAAACATTGCACTTCAGAACTTGGTCAATTATTTATTTAAGTAATTTCACTGTTTAGTGCTTGGGTGTTACTTAGTTTAAAATGTAGCAAAGGGAGGTTGTGATGCCACAAAATGCTGAAGGTTTAGCTCACGAGTATTTAGTTATGCAAAAATAATTTATTATGTGATAGTCTATTTAATGTATGTGATAATCAATAGTTTATTTCAGTTTTATTTTGTCAAAACTGAAATTTCATCATTACATTGGGTATTAAAAATTATTTCCAAAATCATTTCATCTGCATGTTTCAATAGCACATTGACTGCCTGTTTTTCAACAAAACAAGTTCTAATTAACTTGTTACGCAGTGATTTGATGGACCAATCATACTTGATAACCAATTCAAGTGCTCAAATGAACTTCATCCACCTTTGATTTTGGAGGACAGGGAATGAAACCAAGCATGACTTGTTGGTCCAATACTGATTTTGCTGTGAGTGTGAGAGGATATGTATTCTAATCTGTTTTATTTTATTTCTTTTATTCATTTTTTATTTTATTTCATCAAAATTGCAGCTGTATATTTGTAAAAGTACAACACTGGGAACTCATCTATTTGCATTTTATTTTTAGGCATTACTGGAATGGATAGCAAATTTTCTGACAGATTGGAAAAGGAATAGATTGGAGCATGTGATGGAGAGAACATGGCTTGTCATTTTGTGCAACCAATAGCAACCGCAACAACTGCCGAACAAAAAAAAAAAATCCTCTCATTATATCACACACAAACAAAATAAACTCCTGCTCAAGAGCTAGAAATGTTTTCTTCCATTTAGACAGTAATCGACACATCCCTATTGTGAGCTATTTAATGAAATGGTGGGCATATCTTCCACCTGTCCTCTCCATATATGATGCATATGGTTTATTATTAGCTTTTGGGAGCAGTGGCGTGAACATTTGTCTTACTGCTGTCTAAAGTATTTAGCCCACTCAGCATATCATTGAAAGCCAGAAGATGTGCACTATTAAGAAGGTCACCTCAGCCTCGCCATATTCCTCAGTTTTAGCAGGCCTGACGTTCCCTGTGGCTTTCCCTGTCTGATCTGGCATGTTCTCTCCCACTGCTCTACCATAAGCTCCACCAGTCATCTCCATAAAGAGACCCCATTAAACATGTCCACACCACACAGCGCTCAGCTTAGCAGCTTCCGACTGGCATTCTCACCCACGCGTTTCCTCTCTCTCCGCTAAACGAGCGATGAAAAGACTGTTCAGACTAGTAAATATTTTCAAGAGAATGTGCTTTAATTCAGGACACCCTACGTTTATCTTTTTATGAAAGGGGGTAATGAGCGATATCACCCAAGCTAATAAGGAGTTAGTGCTTTGCAACCATGGGCAGATGGCGTCCTCCATTGGCCTGTGAAGTTTTCACGAAATGAACAATTTAATTCAGCCAGTTCTGGGATGAAGATGTTGTACAGAATGGGACAGACAGGACACCTTTTCAGTCCTGGCTCTGTCCAAGGACACGGTGTGGAGAGGTTTTTTTTTTTCTGTTGTGAGCTCCAGAGATGATGTGGCGTGATCTCTTTGACTTTGCCGTGCTCTGTACGCTAGATAGTGTAGCCGCTGTGTCCCAGGGGGCAAGCCGAGCGGAAATGCCCTTCAGGATCCATGAGAAAGGCGGTTGGTTTGTTTGGGCACCCCGCCAGCCTATGTACCCTTAGAGCAGTGATGCAGCGAAAGCATGTTTGCACTGTTGATGCAGCTTTTTTAAAACCACCCACATATTTTTATGCAAAAACACACACACACT
This sequence comes from Hypophthalmichthys molitrix, assembly GCA_037950675.1. Classification (NCBI taxonomy): domain Eukaryota; kingdom Metazoa; phylum Chordata; class Actinopteri; order Cypriniformes; family Xenocyprididae; genus Hypophthalmichthys; species Hypophthalmichthys molitrix. The sequence continues at coordinate 15,424,167 of CM075506.1, forward strand.
TCCAGCCCATTTGCCCAGCAGGTCTCAGCCCTGCCTCTTTCTCCCTGGGTTTGCAAGAAGCGATTGTCAATTGTCTTTATTTCCCCCATCGATAGGATCGCGGGCTCTTAATTAGCCTGAGCTCTGTGGAGCCTAATAGCAGTCAGAAGCTGGCTGTCAGAGCCGCGCTACTGTTTATTTGTTTGTCTCTCTTGCTGCGGGGGGTTGGTCTGCTCACGCCAGCGCAGGCCACTCTTGACGATTTAGTAATTAAGTTTAGTAATAGAAGTAGTTAATCAAGGCCTGAGATTATACCACCTGCAAAGGAGGCCTGCCAGCAGGGAGGAGTAGCTCCTCTTCCCTGAAGGAGAGGCTTCAACTGTTGGATTTTTCTCCTGCCGTGTGCAGGCCGAGTCTCCCGCCTCGCATTTGTCCCACATTGATTCTCCCCTCTGCGGCAGAGCTCACCTTCTGAGTAGACAGCATCAGGCCCTGGACTTACCTCACACTCCCTTCATGTTGTACACATCAGTTTTTTTAACTTAATTTCACTAAATTAGATAATATTATTTGATGTTGGCACATCTGAACGATTGGTCACTTTTTATAGTGTATTTTTTGTGTACTATACTTTATTATTTATGTATTTTTTTATGATTTATATTGCTGACTCGAAAACATACAAATTAAAAGCAGTGAACCGCTTAAAGGGTTAGTTCGCCCAGAAATGAAAATAATGTCATTTATTACTCATCCTCATGTCGTTCTACAGCCGTAAGACCAAATCCGATGGCTCAGTGAGGCCTCTATTGAGAGCAAAGCCATTCAAACTCTCATGGTCCATAAAGGTACTGAAAACATAAAGGTACTATTTAAATCAGTTCATGTGAGTTCAGTGGTTCTATCTTAATATTATAAAGTGATAAGAATATTTTTTGTGCACCAAAAAAACAAAATAAAGACTTTTCAACAATATCTATATGGGCCGATTTCAAAACACTGCTTCAGAGCTTTACGAATCAAATCAGTGAATCAGAGTGCCAAAGTCACGTGATTTCAGCAGTTTAGCCGTTTGATAGGAGATCCGAATAACTCATTCGAAACAAAAGATTCATAAAGCTCAGAAGCTTCATGAAGCAGTGTTTTGAAATCGACCCATATAGATATTGCTGAAAAGTATAACCTATGCAGTAAACTGAATGTGTTTAAATTTAGTAAATTCTGTAAATTCAGTTTAATGTTGGACAGTTCATTTTAATTAAGTGGTTCAAGGCTTTTAATTTGTATGTTTTCGAGTCAGCAGAGAGACTTTTTGTTTAGTAACAAGTTAGAATGTTATGTTAGAATAATAACACTAACATATAGACTGACAACATCTCATCTGACAGAAGATAGTGAATCAGGCGACTCGTTTTTCTCAGGCACGTTTTACTTCTGACAGGAGACTCAACAACTTTCGGGCACGTCTTGCAAAATAAAAATGTCTCACGTCAGAAAAAACATTTAGAAACGTTTTTTGTTATAGTTGCTGTTGTTTCTTTGACTAGACAATCCGCGAACCACTCAAAACGGTCTTGAAACCCACATTCTTTGACTAGACAATCCGCGAACCACTCAAAACGGTCTTGAAACCCACATTTGGGTCGCATCCCACCAGCTGAGAAAACAAATCGAATTTGTCTGAAAGAACAGATTCACTTTGATTATTACTTCAGTTTGTTTGGCTGTAAAGCTGGGTGTAGAGACATCAGTGCATCCTCAGTTTTGTTGCATATTTAATGAAGTATTTCATTTAAAAAAGATAATGGACAAAACTTAGATGCACAGGCCATCTCAATGAACTGATTGAAAGGTTTGTTGAAAGAGAAGAGCATTGTAAAGCTGTATTTGCCATACATTTACAAACCTCACCATAGCATTTTGTAGCACTTTACTGCTTTTTGCTGAAAAGGTTAGCTTGCTATACAGGATAAGATACATTTTTAAGCAACCAAGCACTGTCGTGCCCCTGATGAATGTGGCTGGTAGCATCGCTAATTTTAGTTTAGTTTCTCCCCAACACTGATACACACTCACAGCAGGTTGTTTTAATACACACTATTTGAATTTGATTATGTTCGCCTGGCTCTGTTCGCTTGCTCTTCCTTTCAATTGAACTTGTTTATTTATCCTCCCAGCACGAGACCTCATTTATTAGGCCCGTGTGTCTTATGTGTGTTTTTATCAGAGTGGCTAAAGACAACAGTAGTCGCCAAGCTCCGTCATGTTTGCACCCCATGTAGAACATTGGAGAGGAGTCAACACTTCCCAACACACAGTGGGAGTTAAACTATGAATTCGCTCCTTGTCTTGAAAGATATCATACCACACCAGCTGGTTTGGCAAGAGCTTTGCAAATCAACTTGAGACCAGTCGATTTAGTCCATACAGCACAAGTTCCTCACATTTTAAAGCGTTTAAAGAGCTTTTCAGAGTGATATTTTTATTTCTGAAGTACCCATTTCTCACATACTATACAGTTTGGTGCCAGTGTAAAAACGTGTTTCTGACAGAATTTGGAGAAATGGAAGTTGAGGAGCATTTTGAGGACTTCAGCATTATCTCTGATAGAAATCATGAATTACCCGTTTATGTCTTCATCTGAGCGGCAATAAAACTGTCACAGCAGCCATAACATTCCTCTGTAATGTACGCAATTTGTGTCAGTGCGTGAGCCCGCCTGGGGAGAGCAATAACATGGATGTGATGAAATATGAAGGAGTAGGCCTGCGAACACTGAATGATCAAAAATCTAGTAGTGTAGGAGGTAAATGATTGAGAGGTATTTGTAAGAGTAGAAGCACACCGTGTGATGTCAGGTCTCTTAAAGGCCCCAATATACTTCAAGCGAAATTGATGAACGAACTGGTGTAATGTCATTTCAAACAAAATAAGGCCAAAACGATGTTTGTTTGGAGTTTGTTTCTGAAGTTTAAAACAGCTTGCAAAAGCAAAATTTCGGGGAAAGTTCGCTCTGGCTGGTAAACACCTTCAAACGATATTTGGTCTGTGACGAATATGTAATGGTGTGCGCTGAGACTCTGCCTTCTTTGACGTGGAAATCTTTTCCAGTTAATTTCTTCTGTTCGGTCTGTCAAGGTCAGATGCAAGCAAAATGAGCACACTGTGAATTTATAGTAGAAATTGAAGTTGTACTTCTAATTAAAACCTACACTGACACTGTTTTTTTTTTTTTTTCATGTTTAAGTGGCTTGCTTTAAAACAGTCTATTGTACAAAGTGGTATATAAATAAACGTACGTGACGTAACTTGACTGGAGTGCCGAATTGCAGTGCTCGTGCAAACAAATTTCTTAACTGCGGTTTTCTTACTGCTGTCATTTTTGTTGTTTTATCTTGTTGTTCAGGGAAAAGCACATATTTACATATTCATCTAAACACCACACCCAGCAGTGTGGGGGGCGTCGGGATGTTCACTAACAGTATATTGCTGCAAAGGTATTTCTAACTTCTTTTTACCCCTGAGCAAAGAACAAAAAAGAACTTCACCATGAGTATATCAGGGCCTTAAGAGTGTTGCTTTCTCCTTGAGCTTTTATCTGGACCATCATCTAGCCTGCGAATCATCCTCTGACCTTGTTTTTATGACTAATTGCTCAACACAAACTCAATTTTTTAACACTGCAGACACTGTGTTCTGCTCCTGAGAAAATGACGAGCGAGAGAAAAACAGACACAGAGAGATGAGAGTCTGAAAAAGTCCCGAGGTCATGAGAGCCAGTAACTACTCTGACTTGAAAAGAAGCGGGAGAGGCACACAAGACTCGTCTCCTTTTAGCAACTGACATTAAAGCCAATATGTTTGTATTCAGTGAGTGTTTTTGGTAATTAAAGTGAGGGGGGTTGTGTGAACGTGGACTTTCAGAGGACAAATAAAGACTGTTTGATTGTAGACCACAGTGGGAGTCTTTCTTTATGTGTCTTTCTCTGTGTGGACTTAGTCTTGGCTGTATAGATATATCAAAAAAAGTATGGAGGAGCTACTTTATACAATTAAGTACAGTTGTCTTATAATGTTAAAGTTTCCAGAAACTAAAACTGCTGGGAAATTTTAGATTTATTTACATTTATTCATTTAGTAGACGCTTTTATCCAAAGCAAAGCAAATACACCCAGCGATTCATCTAAAGAGGCAATAAACGTGAGAAATGCTTTTAATACAAAGTTCAGCCATCGTTCAGAAGCTAGAATAGGGAGGGATAGAATAGGGAAGTAAGAGTGAAATTCAGCAGGCTGCAGTTAAGTGCTCACGGAAGAGATGATTTTCAGCTATTTCTTGAAAATTGTCAGGGATTCAGCGGTCCAGATAAGGTTGGGAAGATTACTCAACCAGCAAGGAACAGTGAACGAGAATGTTCTTGAGAATTATTTTGTGCCTTTCTGTGTTGGTACCATGAGGTGTTGCTCACTTACAGACCGGAGGCTCCTTTAGGGCACGTAGACTTGTAAGAGAGGGGAGGTAGGAGGGTGCAGAGTCCGTGGACTTCCTGTAGACCATTTTCTACTTTCTCTCTAACATTTTTTTTTTGTCCTAACCAGCTGCAAATGCACTGAAGGGGATTCTGTTATCCATGCCATTGTGCATGAGAGAGATTGAAAGATTGTATGCTCTTCTGATTGGCTGTGATTTGTGATTGATTTTGTCACATCTTGTATCCTTGTCATGTCTGGTGTGGACAGACAATTTGCCTGTCACTGGAATCTTATCACATCACGTCTTGTTATGACACGGTGTTAGAATTAAACAGGTTGTTTTTGCTTCTGCACCTTTAATATGTCATGAATAATGATGCATGCTTATGATTGGCTATTCACTTTTTGTATGTAAAATGCTGTTGAAATATGTGATATTGCCGTCCATTATTAAGTGCTAAAGGTTGTGAAATTGATGCCATGACACATATTTGCGTCTGTATAGATGCCGGATTGGTTTTCAGGACATTTAATTTTCACTCTCACTTCCTTACCAACTTCCTCCTTTAACTTCATCTCTTCTCTCAGATCTAGTCTTAAAATGACTGTAAATGTACTTTTCTGTTTTCACTACCCCATATAAATCATCCAAATCACATATAAATCACATTTACTACTTCATATAAATTATCCAAAAGGCATCACATAGTCCTTTCCCTCTTTTCATGGGTAAAAATCTAATATGCATTAAAGAACTCTGTGAAATTCTAGTTTAATAACTCTTACATTACTGTATTATGATCAAGGTCATGACACATGCAGCATCTTTACAATAGAAAAGTGTTCTGAGTGGCCACACAAAAACTCATCAATCCGTTGTCGCTTGTAAAGCTTTTTATTTTATTTTCTGAGCTGTCTTCTCATTGACTAATGTCTGCTTGAGCCACTTGGAGAACCTCATGTACAATTTAAAGGTTAAATAAAATTAAATAGACATAAGCATAAATTCATAGCATTTCAGTTCTCACAGGACTGTTTTGTGGTTATTTTTCCAAAGCATTTAAGGTGAAAGACATTGTAATCTGAAATTCACAGTCTGTAAAAAATCGAGGAAAATTACTGACATGGCCAATTCAGACGGGATTAAAATCACAAAAAGCTCTGGTAATTATTACATCACCCCACCTCAGAGAAGAGCTTACGCTTCCATAAATGGGCTTCATGGTGTGAAGAGGGAGCTTTGCTTTATGAATGTCATACTATCTCTACATAGTGCAATGAAAAGAGCAAGGAAAATCCTGTTTTCCCTATGCCCTTCAAGGATATATTGAGACATAAGTCTAGTGTGTTTTTGTATTTGCTGGATCCTCCTGGTAGAGCAGGTCTGCTAAGTATCACATCTGCTGGATACATTTTTTTTTACATGTGTGTGTATGTGTGTATATATATATATATATATATATATATATATATATATATATATATTCATTTTATTTTTTTCATTTTGTTTGTTTGTTAATTTTCCTTTTTACATTCATTCGATTTTATAAACTGATTTATATATTTTATTTTATTTTATTTATTCATTACTATTACTGGCACCTTTTTTAATTTGTGTTATCATTTAATACTCTTTTGTTTTACTTTCCTTTACTTGTCACTGTTTGTGTTGTTTTTTACTTTAATTTATTTAAATCTTTTTTTTTGTATAATATTATTTTTGTTAAAAATACTTTTTTCTTTTCTTTACTTGTCACTGCTGTTGTTGTGCGTATTGATGCTTTGCCAATACTGTACATATAACAATCATGCTGCTAAAGTACTTTGAAATTGATTTCTCCATTTGCCATTACCCATGCACAGCCAGTCAGGACCTTCATAGAGTTGGAGGAGGAAAGAGCTATAGCAGAGATAGAGAATAAATGAGGAATGATAAAAAGGGGACTAGGCAGTATGCAGGATTTGGTCTCAGCATATCTCCCCTCCTTCCTTTCAGTGTTTTCATCCAGACAGTGGGGGCTTCGGCTGAGCATTGTTAAGTGTGTGTGGGGGGGGCGTCTGTAAAAAGCTTTGATGTGAGCTGTGCTTTGGGTGGAGCTTGACGGGCTCTGATCTCCAGTGTCTCCTCATTATGGCAGTGGCCCTGCAGCAAGCGGATAATGTCAAATAATGAATGTTGAAATTGGCTCAGCTATTTGGGAATAACAAGAAATGTTTTTCTGTTGGCGGTTATGCGCTGCAAATTGAAATTTTGATTGTAGTAAAAGGTCACTTCTTGAAAGGGAGTATACCCACCTGACCTTTCCAACCAGCCTTTAACTCTTTATCCATCGGCGTATGTTTCCCGCTAATGACTGCAGGTGTGACATTCTCCTCGTTCCACATGAGAGGAGGGAATTCTGGCCTCTAAATAAACGGCAATGGGCAGTCATCAAACAAGGCGATGTGGACTTGTTTTTTGAGTTGCGGGTCACAGGATCACTGGGTTTGTGAAGAACACTCACAGATTGGTGCGATGACACTTTGTAGTGTGGCAGCTTGGCAGTGCTCCACACAAAGATAGTGTCATTCAACCACTGTATACACCCACTTCACATTCAAACACACTCCTGAGACCCTGGACTCATACACTGATAGTTTGATAGCGGGTTGACAAGTCACACATAGATACAGTTGCTTTTGTCCTATTAGTTTGAACTCCATTCGAGAACTGACTGAATGCTTGTGGCGGCTCACAATAGGCATTCATGTTATCTCTGCAGCTGCAGTGCTTTCTAAGGTTTATCCGTCGCCCCTTCTTCCTCTCCTCCATCTTTCCCACACTACTGTATTGATCTGTGTTGACTCCTTCATGCCTCCATTCACAGAATATACCAGACTCTGCCTGCCTGTTTCAGCCACCCCACTGGTTTCTATTATTGGGCAGATTTATAGCGAAGCATGGGAAAAGCAAAAAAAAAAAAAGAGAGATGAGAGACAGATAAAGTGTGAAGGAGTGTGTCAGCACAGCTGAGGTGATAATTGCATATGTAGCAGGTATGGGGCTCTATGATTATTGCTGACAACCACTAACCTGACATTATCAGAAAGCTAAAACGCATGCAGGATTGTACATTTGTACCTCTTCTTTACTTTTATCCTCTGCAACCTTCCACAAAACTTTCTTTATAGCATTACAGTGGAAAAAACTCTCCTAAGATATAAACCTACTACAACACCTCTGCAGACTGAAGCAGACTGACTGATGTTGAACTTGAGAAGTCTGTCCCTGAGTACATTACAGGCTTTGATCAGGCATACAGGATGCTGTAAGTACCGTTTGTACAAGCAGTGAAGCTCAAATTTGACTTTGATATTGTGTACTTGTCAGCGGTAATTAATGACAGGCACTCAAAGCTCTTGATTAATCACGACTTGTTTAAATGAACAGGATATGGGTCCTGCTCAGCCAGTTACTCCCATTTACCTTGGCTTGTTGCTCTCATTTTACACACTTAATTACCACAACTGCTCCCTTATAGCCTCTTAGGGGCCCAGTGTAGAAAATGAGTCACTTGCTGGGCCTTTGTTGTGATTATTTATACCATAGGCATGAAACAGACTAAGGACCTTTAAGGGTATTAAACCGTGCAATCCATTCACCTTTAAATCAGAGGGAATCATGGTCAAATGCTCAAATGGTGCCATTGAACTTTAGGCTGTTTTCATTAGATTCTCTAGGGAAAAGCATGTATTTTTCACAAGTACTGTTGCTCATACTAAAGGATAAAGTATACTACCTTAAAGGCCTGTTTACACCAAGAACAATAAATATAATGATAACAATATTAGCGTCTACACTGACGGACGATAACTTTCTGTTTATTATAAGAGTGTGCTGCAGTTATGTCGTCTGCTGCTATAAACGCTTGAGCTTATTAAAGTCAAGTCAGGTGGATTATGATTGGCTGTCAATGTTTTTTTTTTTTTTATTTTTTTATCATTCATCAGCTGGAAAAATTGTTCTGAAAGTGAGTCCAACAATATTGTTTCTCTGTGTCATTATTGTTATAGTTTTGCTATGGGCAACCATGTCAGTTACATTAAAGTATAAAAACCATTACGCCTATGGAATGTCCACACAATTCACAAAAACAAACTTGTGTGTGCGTGCGTGTGCACATGAGTGCGTGTCTACTGTAGTTTGCCACTCTGGGCATGTTTTGTTCTTGATGTTTGTCAGAGCTGTTTGCGCTGAGTAGATGGCTGCTCTCAGAGCAGTTTCTCCCTATTGGACGATAGCCAGACTCTCTTCCTGCCCACAGCTTTACTGCACAGTCCCTCACTGTCCCTGACTGCACTCACTGCCTACACATCCTCCTCCTCTCTTTTCTTAATGTCTCTCCTAATAAATCCTAATTGTTCTTGAAATCGCACCCTCTCTCTGTTGAAATGGTTTGGAGCTGTGCGTTCTGATTCCGCAGAGCCATCAAGGCTGTTTGGCTGCTGCTGGATTTCATTTGTGAGAGTAAGGTGGTATCTCTACCACAGAGATGAGGAGGGAATGAAATAGAAAGCAGGATCTTTTGATCATATTCTCAGAGGAAATCTTTGATTCCTGGTGTTCTTGCATTCTTACTTTCACCTTTCTTCATCTCTTACTATGTTTACTGCAAACCTTTTCTTTCCTTATTCTCTACACAAGATTCACTTACTTGAGAAACAAAAATGTTTATTATTGTTATAATTAAGACATTAAGACTTGTTTTCAAAGAATATATTAATTTTATTTTCATTATCCCATTGGCAAATTTTATTTTATGTTTTTATTTTATTTTCTAATTTATGTTTATTTGTTTTATTTTAACGTTATAGAAATTTGTTAGATTTATTCTTAAAAAAAGAAATGCCTTGTTTTAAGAGAAAATATCTTTTATTAAGAAAATAATTATTAAGTTAATTAAGTTTATTTTTTGTGATCCCATTGTCAGATTGTTTTTTTATTTTGGCATAACCATTATTTATATATATATATATATATATATATATATATATATATATATATATATATATATATATATATATTTTTTTTTTTTTTTTTTTTTTTTTTTTAATGGTTAAAAAAGAAATGCCAATGAGGCAACAAAAACTTGAATATATCAGAGATATATATTCTCTGAAAGCATTATCTTCCATCTGTTTTGCTTTTCAAGTAAATATATCTTGTATTCAGGATAATTGAACTGGAAAACAAGACAAAAGTAATGATTAAGAAAATATTTTTCATAGTGTGTTTTGAGAAACGGGTTTACCATTGAAAGAATGTTAGAATGTTGAGCTATTTACAAAAGGATTATCCTCAGCAGTTTGCGATCTCATGAGGATCAGTGCAATCTTGAGCAGCTGCTCTCTTTTGCAACATAAAAGTCAAGCTAGAGCAGATGTATTTTGCCCTTGATTTTAGGAATATTTCAAGCAAGGTGACCTATGCATGCAGGATCTGGGGAAATGTTCCTGTTTCTCTGACTGTAGCATCCATAAAGTCACACTACTAGATTGTTTTTGCTTCTGTACATTCACTTTGAACAAAAAAAAACTTCATGTGGCTCACTTTCTCCCCTGTTTGTGGCCCTTGACATCTTCGTATCTCAGAGAGCAGGTAATTTTAGATCCAGCGCAGTGCTGCAGCATCCTCCCCTGTGTCGTTTGGGTCTACAGGTAGTGAAGGAAAGATAAATAAAGCGCCACCTCTGCAGAACACTTCGAGCAGGAGGCCCAGTGAACCATGCAGCTTAGTAATTATAATAAAAATAAAAATGATGGGTGATTTAGGACTGCCATGTGTGCTGGGTGGAGACTCAGCCTCCCATTAAAGGTAGTGTGGCCCCCATATAGGCGGTCTAGCAGAGGGGCGCCAGCCAAAACCGGAATGATAATGAGGACATTGGCTCGCTTCAGAGAATTGGGGTATAATTGAGTTAATGAATGCATTCTGTTGCATCTCTGATTGAGCGCATGTCCCTTCGCCACTTCCTTTAAAGTGTTCTTACTGTTCTGTGTGTGTCGACAAGCTCTCTTCCGCAATCTCCTCCACCTGACATTGAGCCTTAAAGGAATAGTTCATGCAAGAATTAAAATGGTCATTATTTACTCTCTTTTGTACTCGTATGACTTTATTTCTTCTGTGGAACATAAATTAACTGAATTTTTTAACCATATCCTGGTCATTCTTTTTAATATGAAAGTGAATACGAACTGGGTATTATGCTTCAAAATGACAAAAACAAACAAAAAAAAAAAAAAAAAAACAACAATATAAAAGTACCATAAACATAGTCTATTTGACTCATTTGCGGGATTGGAAATTAACAGGGGCTTGGAACAAAAATGCCACCAAAATTCCCCCAAATCAAATTTTTCAACTTTGTCATATGTACTGAGTAAGGGTTACATCGTGCAATGAAAAGCTTAAATTGGACGAAATAAGAAGGAAAAAAGATACATCAATTAAAAAAACAAACAGAAAAAACAAATTTAAAGGTGCAATATGTAAGAATTTTGCAGTAAAATATCCAAAACCCACTAGGCCAGTGTTATATATTTTGTTCACTTGAGTACTTACAATATCCCAAATGTTTCCAACTATTTGTAAATCATGAGAAAATTGCAATTTTAACCAAGGCTTCGGAACGTGTGAGGAGTCGCCTGTCAATTGCGTCATACCTGCGTTACCCTGGGTTTCCGGTTTTATTTTGTAGAACCATGGAAACACCAAAGATGCTTTAATATTTACATTTTAATAGATAAGGTAAGAACTGTTTTGATATATTTATAGACAGAAAACTAATTATTATTATATAGCTCAACACATTTAGTCTTATTGTTTAAATCTAATTTTCTTGATTTTTTGCGAGTACCATGCTTTGCCATGCCTCAGAGAAAAACACAATTTTGTGAAGTAGCTAACATAGCATAATCAGATGCAGCTTTATTTTTAGTAATGGTAATAGACTTTTCTCCATCATACAGTACGTTTTAAAATGAATTGCATGCCATTTATCAACACAAGCCACTCAGCATTTAATATGATATTCTAAAATCGATCTAGTTTACTGCAGTGTGCAACAAGTGTCTCACAGCAGCCATCGAGTGAGTAACGTTATAACATTTTCAACACACTCAAATGTATCTAATATGATAAACAGAGCTGTGTTACCTCATACTCATGACCGGAAAAGTGGAAGCGGCGCCGGCGACTGTGACATAACAAAATTTCCGCTGCTCGTGAGGCGTGTGTTGCGCAATTGCTCCAGCGGCCTCGTTCAGCTCCCACAACACTCGGTCCTGCTCTGCTTCATACTACAGTAACGTTAATAATCGCATCCATGAACATGATTTCTGCCCGAGTCCTATCCCAATTCTTTTCCACCGGCCGTTGAGGTGAAGACCACATGTCCCAAGATTCCGTGCTCAAACTTGGCGTCATCAAGCTACGCCTTTGTTTTGAAAGCAAGCAAAGGACGTTCACCATCACTAAAGAGATCCATGACTTCAGTCTTGCGCAAGTTGTGCACTCTCACTAGACTGAAGTCATGGATCGCTTTAATGATGGGGAATGTTCTTTGCTTGCTTTCTGTATATAATTTATTCCCAGTTTGAATAACCATTCTGTTTTTCATGCTACTAAAATAACCAATGTGATGTCTTGAATTCTAATGCGTAAAAAACAATAAACCAATTCATAAATGGTTCTTAGCTTGTTTTGTCTGTGTAGCCTACAAGTGTATGACGTGCCATATCCCCAAACAAAAAACTTTACAGTATGTATTCTTTTAATCAACATTAATAATCATGACTACAATATCAAGAGCAATAATCAAATTTGCCATTGCACTCCAGATGCTACACAAAGGTAAAAAAAAAAAAAAAAAAAAAAACTGCCTCTGGAAATCAATTATTGCCCCTTAATGGAAAAAATCATTTCTGACCCTCCTCATGTGAACTTTTATTTCTGTGAAATATTATTACAAGTCTTCTGTAGCCATATAAAAATTATTTAAAATTAACAAGCGACATTTAACTGGGAAATTTTATTTGCACATCTGCATATTCAAACTGTTGCAGTAATGAGATATGTAAGAACCAGTGCCATTCACACTTTGAAGTGCATGTTTAAATACAGTATGTGCAAACACAACAGAAATTTGAGTTATTGATGGAGGGGTCAGGTTTCAGTGAATAAAAAATTAAAAGTTGGTATGCGCCTCACACAAAACTGTGGTTTCAGAAGACATGAAATATAATGCATGGGTCATATAGACTCATTTTGTGATACTTACATGGTGCTTTTTTGTTATTTTGGGAGCTCTGCAGTCTAACATCTCTTTCTGAAGCAACTTGATGGTGAGTAAATTATGACAGAACTCTCACTTTGGGTGAACTATTCCTTTAAGGATTAATGGTTGCTCTTTTAATGTTATTGGATCTTCTACTACACATAGTTTGCTTGAAGCCTTGGTATAACTCTCAGTGTGTTTCTCCTACAGATCGGTCAGTGGCATTCAGAGCAGGGACTGTCTATGGAGAAGAAGCTTCCATCACTTAACGTGACAGACACACTATTCAACACCACTCTCACCATAACTACCATCCTGGTAAGTCCTGTCTTCTACTCTGGTCCACGTTCCGTAGAGGACACACCCTAATGATTTAGCCAAGAGATTTACACACACCCCCTGGGAATGATATAAAGTAGCTCCTTTTTGAAGGAGTCTCTCTTTAACTTCCAGAAACTGTCTGTCTAGCCTCTAATCACCTCAGGGTTCAGCACTGATCTAAATAAAGACTTTTCCCTCTGAGATGAGTGGAAACTAACAAGTATGTGTGTGATAGCATGTCCTGGAGCAGCAACCACCAATTGAAGATGTAATCCGCTAGGCTGTTATCTGGGGGCAATTTTCTCATCTTCTCGTACACTGTATAGTGATGAGAAAAAAGAGGCTCTCCACAGCCTTAGGCTGGATGTCGCATATCTGGCTGGGTCATCCCTCACTAGAAAAGAGAGAGGAATGAAACGACTGAGAATGAGAGGAGCCATGCAAGGTGAATGAAGCGCTCGAAAACCAATAAATAGCTGGTGTAAAGTGGCCTTGTTGAGGACAGATGGGGAAATCTTCTTAAGTCACAATTTATACCTGATGAATGATGCATAGATGCAAACTCCTCACCCTTCAGTGACAGTTCATCTTTTTGAGATCAAAATAGGTCAACTATGGAATTTGCATAGATCCAATGAGAAAGTGTTTTTATGGGGATAGATAAAGAACTGGTTGTTTCAATAAGTACTGTACGGTGTTTCCTTTACTTTAAAAACTATGTCTATAAAGGGTAATATTTTATGTATTTGAGGTCTGAGATGTGAGAACAGTGAAGAGAGAGAGGGCAAACAGTTTGCAGTTTAGCTCAGTATTGCCGTCTAATCAGTCAATATTGTCTTAAATAGCCTGCATAACATTTCATCTTTTATAAAACAAGATTTTGACCAAATGTTGATTTTGGTAAAACAATATGATCATTTTTTTTCCATGAAAAAATACAGTTTTGGACATATAAGGTTATAAAAAATAAATTAAAAAAAATCCCTTAAAGTAACTACAGATGAGCATGTAAAGCAAATATCTTTTTTTAAAAAATTCAGTGCGGATCATGCCCCAGCCCCACGCAATGTTCTTTACCCGCCTTTAATCCCCTCCAGAAACCTGTCAAAGATCAGTTAGAAAACAACAACGATCCAGCAATTTCAATCAACTCCCGATGGACAAAATCAAGTCCCGTCCTACATTTTATTTTGTTCAAAAAGCCATTTCACTTAGATATACATCACAAAAGGTGATCACAGTTTTCATTTCATGCTGACTTCAAGTTTGATTTAACTCAGAATATTCCTTAGTTGCAGGTTGTTTAAAAGTCTGGTCGGAACATCAGCACACCAGCATCCAACACACCATATGCTGGTGTTTTCAGCAGGTTTTTGGAAACAAACTGCTGTGCAGTAAGTGCAGTAGAGATGATTATGTCAGGGAGGGTGTGCATGTGGAATACAGGTGGAACAATTAGTTTCTCTCAGATCTTTTATTGTTAATATGCTTGATGTTAGAGCTTGGAGGACTGGGGAGAAGTTTGCACCATGTGTTTATTCCTCTTTAAAGATATACAAAGACTTTGGCCACATTAAAGAGCCACCGAAGAGCAATTTCAGCTCTATCACGGCCCATTCATCACCGGCTGATTGCAAAGTCTGCTTTATCTCAGTAAACGCAGCACAGTTGAAAACATGCTGCAGAACTCAGCACCTGTGGACCATTCCACCAGCGTTTTCATTACTGCTCTGAGCTTTTTGTCATTGCTGGAGTTACAGCACACACACAAACACACAGATTGAATTTTACCCTGGTGATATGGGCTAGATCTAACATTTTTGTTAGGATAGACAGTATATTAGAGCTGGTTCGGCTTGCAGTGGTAAAGCTGTCTAAACTGAACAAACTGTTCTGTGGCTTTTTGTAGTTGCTCTTAATGTCTCTGGCATTATATCATGTGCAGAGGGAGCCAGAGCTTTTGTGCTTTGATTGAGAACACAAATAACTCATGTTTGTTTGTAACATTTTTACATTACTTTTTTACATTGCAACTCACAGACTACCTCAAATCTGCCTTTTGATTGAGGAAAACAATTGTATTACTCTACCATTGATAGACTAGATGTGGTAAAGAAGACATAATATCAAATTTAATATAATATGATATGAACTCACTTTACCTCACATATACTAGAGAACTCCTCAGAATAATATTACTCCTTTAATACCTATTAATAATGCTGAATAATTTCTGACCTTTATATGGCAATAATTCTTTTAGCTGTGAGGAATAATGTGTATTTAAATGGGTCATGAATTATTTTGTAATGTTAAAGTCCACTTTTAATGTTAGTGGGATTATTACATTAAAAACTGCCATAATTTAAAAATAAAAGGCCATTTTGTAGGCTGATTTTAGCCATCTGTTTTTATATAAATTATACTTTTTACATTATAAGTGACTATATATATATATATATATATATATATATATATATATATATATATATATATATATATTTGTGCTGTCAAATCAATTAATCATGATTTAATCGCATCTAACATAAAAGTTTATATATATATATATATATATAAAATATATTTATACAACAGTTCTTTCTGGTTCTCCAGTCTGGTTGGCTGAGAGGTGTGCAGTATTCCCCCAGTATCAGCACTGGAACCGTTTCACCATTTGTATCACTCTGCTTGCGGCGGCGACTGTCATGGCAGTCAAGCAAATCCACCATATTTTTTTTACAAATACTACTGTTGTTGTGTCACAGAATCAGCGTGTGTGTATATCTCAGTTGATCACACTGCTTCTTTTCACATACCTCCCACCTTGCATCTCAACCAGGTACTATATGAGCTGGTATAGGGTTTACTCTGTGTACCTGACACAGTTAATGCCTGATTTGCATAATTTAATTAGTGATTCAATTATTAAAACAACACAGACAGTGTGTGAAAATACAGGATGCTGTTATTGTTTTATTTGTGTTTAATACTTTTTCAACCTTTGTTTGCTGTCATTTGATGTGCATTTGATATGCTTTCCCGTGAGAAACTGCTTTCTCAGATTAAGCTGTTGCTTGGACCTTTTTTCTTTTCTGAGCTCAAATACATATTGTTTTGCATCCGAAACTGGGTTCACTTCCCATTCGCTCTATAAAATCATCTTTCTGTGATGCTATCTGCAGTGTTTTTCAAAAGCCACATTATGCTTGAATTGAATCCTCGAGAAAACTCATGTGAGCCTTTACCGACCCATATTGTCTCTGAGAGCCCATCTTAGCAAAAAGGAAGAGCAAAGTATTATTAATCTGTATGGGTACAATATCAGCACAATAATGTGGATATGCATCTTCTTAAAGAAAAGAGAGTCCTCACATTCAGCGGTTGAATTCATGCTCACTGTAATCAATGATGGCGATAAAGTGCTCTTTCAGAAAACATAGAGAAATACGATTGCAGAAACTATTTCATGATGAAACCTCAGGCATGCCATCTTCAGTGGACAGACCTTTTATTGTGTTCAAGAAGAAGCAGATAGCCTTTATTCGCACAGCAATTGGAAATGTTCATAAATATAAAATGTGATGTGCTATCTTCATGTAATGTGCCACCTCTGTGACCAGTTTCTTTTTATGTGATCGCTATCAGGCAAAGCTGGTTCTGTCTGGACTATCTTCAGTCTTATTCACCCCCTGTAAGCAATAAAAAAAATCAAGAGAGATATAAATGATTCAAAGAGGGAGTAGTGGACCAGTCAGTTACCAGACTCGCTCAGGGATTTTTGGGATTGTCTGAGTAATGCTAACACACAATTCCAATTTTTCTGCTCTTTCTAAACAAAAAGCTTTGAGATTTGATTTGAAGAAAGATTGACTTTAATGTGTTTGTTTTCCAAACGCACCAAACCAGACTGCCGCCATGCTATATTTGTAAAATGGATTTCATCAGCTGACAGCCTTCCAAGAAAACAAATAGAATCAAATCTGCTGCAGATCCCAGACTGGTGAGGAATGTTGCATTTGGCAGGCTTGACACCCAAAGTGCCCTTAATCTCACTGTCTGCGCTATTAAACGGAAAGTTTCTTTCTCTGATGTGACCCGCAGATTTTATGGAACCATTCAAGCTCGGAAGAGAGGATTGCTTGGCCTGATAACAGCACTCACTCAGTTGATTGATGCCCGAGCTCCATTCCTGAGATTGATGGCGATATGCCAGGACCTTTCCTGTGTGTTCACAGTTAACCTCGCTCCTCTTCCCCAATCACTTCCTCCCTCCTTCCATAAGTTTTGCTAATAATGAATTACTAAATGTAAATATGTAGTCGAGCCGTTTTCTGTCACTCGATCGTCTGTCAGACTAGAGGCTAGCTGAAAACACAAAGAAAAGGAATTGTTTAAATCAAAGTTTTGTTTATTGCTCATTTTTAGTTTCGGTAACATTATGTGATATGTAATCTACACTGTAAAAAAAAAAAAAAAAAACACCATAAAATTTACAGTAAAAAATGGCAGCTGTGGTTGCCAGAACTTTAAAGTAAAAAAAATATGGTAGCAACATTTCAGGTTTTACGGGACAGCACTGTACAAAACTGTATAATTTAAAGGTTTATATTGTAATAATTACGGTTCTGTTTATTTTACACACTGTAAAAAACATTCTGTTAAATTTGCGGTAAAAACCGTATTTCATTAACTGATATAATGTTAATTTATCAACCTATTGATGTACTTTAGATCTATTACAGTTATTCACCGTATATACACTACCAGTCAAAAGTTTGGAAACATTACTGTTTTTAATGTTTTTGAACGAAGTCTCTTATGCTCATTAAGGCTGCATTTATTTCATAATAAATACAGAAAAAAACAATAATATTGTGAAATATTATTACAATTTAAAATTATGGTTTTCTATTTTAATATACTTTCAAATATAATTTATTTCTGTGATCAAAGCTGAATTTTCAGCATCATTACTGCAGTCTTCAGTGTCACATGATCCTTCAGAAATCATTGTAATATGCTGATTTATTATTAATGTTGGAAACAGTTGTGCTGCTTAATATTATTTTATAACCTGTGATATTTTTTTTTTCAGGATTCTTTGATGAATAAAAAGTTAAAAAATATCAGCATTTATTTAAAATAGAAATCTTTTGCATATACACTACTGTTTAAAAGTTTGGGGTCAGTAATTTTTTTTCTTTCTTTTTTTTTGAAAGAAATTAATACCTTTATTCAGCACGGATGTGTTAAATTGATAAAAAGTGATAGTAAAGATTTATATTGTTAGAAAAGATTTATATTTTGAATAAATGCTGTTCTTTTTAACCTTTTATTCACCAGTGAATCCTGAAAAAAGTATTACAGGTTCCAAAAAAATATTAAGCAGCACAACAGTTTTCAACATTGATAATAACTATCAAAGTATCAAATCAGCATATTAGAATGATTGCTGAAGGATCATGTGACACTGAAGACTGGAATAATGATGCTGAAAATTCAGCTTTGCATCACAGAATTTTTTTTTATTTTAAAGTATATTAAAATAGAAAACCATCATTTTAAATTGTAATAATATTTCACAATATTATTGTTTTTTCTGTATTTATTATGAAATAAATGCAGCCTTAATGAGCATAAGAGACTTCGTTCAAAAACATTAAAAATAGTAATGTTTCCAAACTTTTGACTGGTAGTTTATCTGTAAACCAATTAACTATCTGTAATCCAATTAACTTTTTTTCACTGTAGCATTTTTACAGTCTTTTACCGTTAATATCACAGTAATGTTTTACTGTGTAAAAGGATAAGATGTTTCTGTTAAAGGTTAACTGAAAACATAGAAAGCAGAGATGTTTTATTTGGCCATTTTAGCTTTGGTAATGTACAGTAAGCTGCTGTATGTAATTTAAAAGGTTAAGCTAAAGCTTGCTAACTGAAAACACAAAACAAAAACACAAAAAAGGAAAATGTTTATTTTGACCACGTTTAGCTTTAGTAATATAATGTGACATAATTTAAAAGGCTAAACTGTTTGCTTGCTTACTGAAAACATAAAGAATGGGAAATGTTTAACTTGACCATTTTTAGCTTTGGCATAATATCGTGATTGATATAATTGATTTATGCCAGAGCTCCATTTCTCATATAGATGGCGATATGTTGTGCCCAGTCCTGTGTGAGCACAGTTAACTTCCTTTTCCACAATTCCTTTTTTTTCATCTTTTCATAGATTCTGCTAATAATGGATTATGAAGCATAAATGTATAATCACTCCTTTTTCTTTGACTCAATCATCAATCAGACCAGAGGCTAGTTGGCTATAATGGGCGGCACGTAATGACCCAAAACCATTGATGACTTCTCTCGCCCAGTGCGTAGACCTATTAATTGAATCCAGAAGGTTTGTTTATTAGCTTGCTTCCGTTCTTTGAAACTGTCTGTCTAATATGCAACTGGCCCATGAAATGCTGCTCTTTAATAAGCCTAGTTTGAGAGAAAGTGTCCGGCTGCAATACTTGAGTGCCTCCAGCAGGCTGTAAGCGATGAAAATTTGCATTTATATTGTGCTTTTCTGCATAACCACCGCAGCGGTGTCAGTGCGGGGCATGACAGTAACATGCGTGGATGATTCAACGAGTTAATGAACAAAATGGAAGGATTTGCATTTATAGAGTGTCAGACTCTGGGCCAAAGCGGCTCCTCTTTGTGCCATGGCAATATGGGATTTCACCGATTGCTCCGTCAGGTCCAAGGTGCGAACATCCATCTGCAAATACATCGTATGGCTTTTATGAACATACAAATGAGGTGAAAGGACAGTTATTGTGTTATTTGGATTCATATGAGCGGGTTCAGGTTTATTTGAAGTGTCGGAACATGGCCATTGACGTTCCCCCTCGTCTGACAGGCCGCAAGACCCAGCTGTTGCTATACTCAAGCCAGCTGGAGCGTGGCCACTGGGCACATCAAAAATCAGGGATGCAGGACCAGACAAGCAGGTAAAAAAAAAAGGAGAAAGTGTTGCCATGGCGATGCAAAAGACTGAAAAGTCTCGTCAGCTCTTCAGATTGCCACTCAAAGCATCGGAGTGGAGCGAGTCCGATTTACTGGTGAAAATGAAACACTCTCTCCAGTCGACCGGTCTGCGCTAAACAAATCTTAAGTACACCAGACCCATTTTAGTATGTCTTGCCGCAACACATCAGACAAAGTGATTTTTTTTTTCTTTTTTTTTTTTTTTATAACAAAAAGTGATTTTGAAAAGCTTTTATACGGCTGGTTTCATTCTGTAGTGACTGTTTATGTCTGAGGTGACACTGTTCTGTTAAATTTATGCAAAGTGTTTGAAAATGTCAGTAACATACTCGACCAACATACACACAAGCAAAACATCTGTATCTCAATGTATAATAGTGAGCACAGCGAATGTTTATTGAATGTTGGTGGGATGAAATATTTACGAAGCCTTTATTTTGACCACAGATTGCCTCTTAAATCTGTTCAGTCTTTGGGCAGCATGAGAAAACAAACCGTAAATTTGGAACTTGGTCTTTTGGTGGCCTCACATTTGTCACAGAGCCCCATGTGTCTAAACTGTAGCTATGTTTCATTCCAATTTTGGGATATCGCATTAAAAACCACTGGATAGAAACTGCATGTTGCGTATAAAATCTTAAAATGTGCATAAAAATTATTTTCACTCAAATGAGGAGGATCATTTTTTACCCAATAAAAATATATGCACATAAACTACAATTTTCCAAATAAATTCCTCATTTCACAACAAAAAACATGTGCGACTTAGCCCAGAAAGATCATGTGATTGGATAACTGGACTAACCAGCGGACCAATCTCAAATGTTGTTTTAATCATTCTGAAAGCCCTGAGCCAAAGTCAGTCATCAAATTGATTTGGCATAATTACCTTTCAGAACTGTCTCAAATGATAGCATTCCCAAACATCAAGCATCCGCCTCCAAACGCAAGATAACATGACAGCATTGGTTATTGCATTTCGTCTGCATGCTCTGAGGCGCAAGTAATTTATTGTGTAGGAAAAAAGAGCGACAGTGTGTTCCTGGGTTGTAGGAACTTCCATTTTTATAATTGATACTTTGCAAGTTTCCCAGGAATTGATGATTTTGTTCTCTTTAACACATGGGATGGAAATGGTGCTTTATTCGCCAATGTTTTATGCGACGTTCCAGTTTTTTACAACTTTGGATGGAAACATATCTAGGGTGACTTGCCAACTCAAGCAATCTTTTGTAGCACAAAATTGTGTCGATTGATACAGAAGTGCTCTGAGAGCGTGTTTAGATGTGGGTGCCGATGGTGACACCAATGATGTCTTTACAGGAGAATCCATATGTAATGCTGAGAGCCAATCACCAGGAACTAGAAGGGAACGAGCGCTATGAGGGCTTCTGTGTGGACATGCTGAAGGAGTTGGCAGATATCCTGAAGTTCAAGTATCGTATTCGGCTAGTTGGGGACGGCGTGTATGGCGTGCCGGGCGCCAATGGCACCTGGACGGGCATGGTGGGAGAGCTCATCAGCAGGGTGAGTGACATCACAAGGAAATATGTTATCCTTAAGGGTTAAATTAGGACAGAAAGACATTCCGGTGTCATGCATTATCCCCCTTCTTTGCTGTCTAATCAAAATCATAGTGTGTTATTGTTAAATCTTATTGTAGCTAAACAAGACTTTTCTTACTTGTGCACTATTCTATGATGTTTTGTAGTATAAATAGTGCGAGTTCTGAAAATTCTAAAAAGAAAAAGTGCACTTTACATACATATATATGATGCACTTAATTAACCGGACAAACTAAATGGTGGAGACTTCATGTGCTCAACTGTCATAGCTTTAATTATATAGTGGAGGGGGAGGGGCTTCAGAATTTGAATGACAAAACCTTATAAAGTTCATACACTACATGGTTGAGTACATGGTATATAAGTGCATAGTGTATAGTGCATCATTTGGGACACAACTAAAATAAGTGAAATGTTTAGTTTAACCATTTTTAACTGGTCATATTATTTGTGATGTTATTTAAAGGGATAGTTCACCCAAAAATGAAAATTTGCTGTTTGTCTGCTTACCCCCAGGGCATCCAAGATGTAGGTGACTTTGTTTCTTCAGTAGAACACAAATGATGATTTTTAACTCCAACTGTTGCGGTCTGTCAGTCATATAATGCATGTCAATGGTAATAAAATGTAAGAGAGTAAAAAAAAAAAATGCACAGACAAATCCAAATTAAACCCTGCAGCTCGTGACGACACATTGATGTCCTAAGACACAAAACGATCGGTTTGTGCGAGAAACCGAACAGTATTTATAGCATTTTTTTACCTCTAATACACCACTATGTCCAACTGCCTTGAGCGCGTGCACGGCATCCGGTGCGTGAGGTGTGTACGCGCACTGGCGTAGTTTAAACATGGTGCCTGTAGTACAACAGTTGTTATACAAATGGAAGTAAACCACTAAAAAACATGGTTTTATCACATCAAAACTTTTTTAACATTTTATTTTGTTACTTTTCATAAGGGCAGCTTTACAAATAAAAAGGACAGATACAAAGATCTTGTTCACATACCTCAGTTGGATGTGGAAAAACCATAGGCACAGCTGATGGTTTAAGTCATACGTGATCCTCTCCTGGGTATGTAAAATCATCAGGGGAAAAATGATCGCTGCAGACCCTCAACAACTTTAGTACGTTAATGAGTGTTTTGATATCCAGCCAAAGAGCAATCAACCATAACTTCAGGCGAGCAGCTCAGAAGTTGGAAATACATGGAAAGTCACCACTCCCGAATGAGTTCGCACGAGAGAACGTAATCTTTTAGTTTTAAGTCGGTTTGAACAATCCGGATAAGCGCAAGTAAGTACCATTTTGATTAGCCGTCGTACCTACAATGTTTGTGCTCTGTGTAAACAATGAGTGACGTATACGCGTGAGAGATCACTTCAGGCGCTTGCGTAAACTACGCCAGAGGGCGTACACACCTCACGCACCGGATACAGTGCGCGTGCTCAAGGCAGTTGGACATAGTGGTGTATTAGAGGTAAAAAATGATATGAATACTGTTCGGTTTCTCGCACAAACCGATCGTTTCTTGTCTTAGGACGTCAATGTGTCGTCACGAGCCACAGGGTTTCATTTGGATTTGTCTGTGCATGTTTTTTTTACTCTCATAGATTTTGTTACCATTGACTTGCATTATACGACTGACAGATTGCAACGGCTGGAGTTAAAAAAAAATCATAATTTGTGTTCTACTGAAGAAACAAAGTCACCTACATCTTGGATGCCCTGGGGGTAAGCAGATAAACATAACATTTTCATTTTTGGGTGAACTATCCCTTTAACATACACAGATGAACATTTCATGATCTAAACTTCATGATCTAAAATTCTGTAATACATCATTTAAAAGGATAAGCTAGCCTAAGCTGGTAACCAAAGGCTGAAAATGCAAAGAGAAAATTGGACAATTTTGGAGTAATTTGAAAGCTAAATTAGCTTGCTAATTGTAGGATAATTAAAAAAGAATGTATAACAGTTTAAGGTGACCATTTTTAGCTTTTGGCCATTTTTAGATTTATTATTTAAAATGTAAGGGTCTGTAAGATTTATTTTTTATGTTCTAAAGTCTCACGCACACGAGGCTCCATTTATTTGATCAAAAAACTGTAATATTGTGAAATATTGCAGTTTGAAAGAACTGAAAGTACTTCTTACTGTAATTTATTCCTGTGATGGCACACAGTCTTCAGTGTCACATGATCTTTCAGAAATCATTCTGCTGATTTGCTGCTTAATATTTTTGTGAAACAGTGATACTTTTTTCAGGATTCAAAAGAACAGCATTTATTTGAAATAGAAATCTTTTGTAACTGTATAAATGTCATTTTTGATCAGTCTTTGCTGAATAAAAGTATTAATTTCTCTTAAAAAAACTTTTTTTACTGATCCCAGTAATTTACCCTAAAGGTGCTATATGTAATTTTTTTGACTATGCTAATACCATATTATGTTTGCAGAGATTTAGGAAACATAAGTTCAAATACTCGTTTCTCCGAAAAACAATACTACAGCCAGTTTTTCTTCTTTGAAATGTGCATTCCAGGTCAGAATTTCTGTTTTTGTTTTGGTCTGTGTGATCCCACCCACTGTCAGTTTACCCAACTCACCTTGGGTTGCCAGTTGGCAACATATTTCAGCCATGGAAGCCAGCAAACGAACTGGGTCAGAGATCACAGATTCTACCCACTCTAAAAACCCTCAGCAATAAAAACATTGACAAAGTATATATTAGCTGAACAACTTACAGTTTAAAGTTTGTCACTTTCCACTTTCAGTTGTGTGTCCTTAATCTGGCTACCTTGGACTCCATTGAATTTGACTGCGGTACCCATTTCAACTGCTTACTGTCAATATTACATACTGCATCTTTAACATATTTTCATGATTAAGAATATATACAACTTAAAGCGATTTACTGTTATTTCTCATCTGGCACTGTATACAGTAGACATAAAAAGATGCTTCAGTCAGTGGAATGGCTTTGCTGTGAAACGGGTAAATCATTATTGGTACGTTGTTTGTCATAGTAGCCTGTCATATTTTACCTGTGGAACCAGAATCACCACCAGATTTTAAAAGGTTCCCCTACAAAGCACACCAGTTCTGCTGTTCAAAATACATAGAACGAAAAATCTGCTTCCTCTTGTTTTAGCTTTGAATTATTCATTCTCAAATGCTCATTTCAATAATTCATTAAAGGAAGGAAGCCTTAAAGCCAGACTAAAAGTTGTTTTATTTGCATCCAAACAGGTGATGCAGATTAACCAACAATATTCATGTTTATGCCTCTAACCCAGTTACAGTTCCCTCGTCCTAATGAATTTCAATTAGCCCATCTGATCCCATAACAGACACACAGAGATGTGTTTAAAAAGACTCGGTGAAGCGTGAAGAGTATTAGTCCCATTCTGACAGCCACTAACATCCCGTTGATGAGATGGAAATCTTGCATGCTGCAAATTCTGTTTAGCTATGAACGCTTGCCCTTTTCGGCGGAAATGTTATTTATTTGAAAACAGTTGCAGCTTTACGGCCTGCTGCTGATTTATTTGTCCATTTTTTGGCAGGCACCGCAGGGAGCAAAGTAAATTTTTGGAAATTAACAAAATAGCCAAGGCGATATTCATATATTTCCAGGGGAAAGGGTCATAAACCAGAACATTTCTCTGCAGCCTACATTCTCGCTTACAAAAAATGAAAACTCTTTGAGAAGTTATCTGTCTTAATTCCACAAGCTAATGGAGGGCAAAGCCATTAGTGAAATAAAGAAAGAAGTGCCTAATCTTATTATTGTCTCAATTTGTTCTCCCAAAGTGTGCTCTATACAGCTGACCTTGAGTGTGGCCAATGAGTCTAATTTTATGCTATAGTGTCTGTAGACAGTAGAGGGTGATGGGGGGCAACTGAAGGAGATGAAGAGCACTACCGCGTTCTGACAGCAGGCTCTATGCCTCTTGGTTCTCATGCTTTATCCTGTTATTTATTACATAAAAACATGGGTGCAGACAGTAACAGAGTATTTTTACTTCTTTACTGTACATTTTTCAAGTATCTTTATTTTTTTGTTTTGAGAAACTTTTACTTCACTACATTCCAAAGCATAATATTGTACTTTTTACTCCACTACATTCCATAAAAACATGTTGTTCCTCGAAATCTCCACCCCCTTGTGACACAAGAGCGATGTCCGATTCGTGAATGAGTTGATTCTTTCCAATGAACCTGATAAGTTGGTTCACAAATAACACTGAACAATTCATTCGTAAATCGGACTGATCCGATTGCAGCTGTTCTCGAGTCAACTCACTGATTCAATGATCAGGTCAAAATGAGCCAAAAAATGGGATATCGTCAGAGCATGAATGTGCGCGCGACTGAATCCAATTACTAATGCCGAATTTTAGTATTGATTATTGTAAATAAAAATCATAAGGTCATGACTGTCAGTTATTTGTGAAGTAATTCTGCTGTAAAAAGGCAAGCTGTTTAAGCCCATTGAAATGCTTGAATGTGGACATGTCTGCATTTGACTTTCACTTTTAAAATAATTCATGATAATTTCAAATAATGAATTTTTTTTTAAAGGTATAAAAAAAACAACAAGTGCTATATAAGAACCTGGATTTAAAAATAAATAAATAAAGTAAAATCATCAAATTCCAGTGTATTTTTGGACATTTTAATTTAGTGTACAATATAAATACTCGACTAACATGTCTATATAAATACTGTAATTTCATGGTAAGCAAAACATGGTGGATCTTTAGTTTTATTTTAAAATATTAATGTACATAAATGGTATAAAAACAAAACCTACGTCATAAATACAGTCATCAAAGTACATCAGTGAATAAGTATAATTGACATGTACAGTCATGTTGGATTTAATGTTACCATATACCTGTTTACGACTGAACATCATAATTGGATTAAATTTTTTAATTACATTCTTTATGTCAATTTTTTATGTCCTATGTAAATATGATGATAATATGAATATTATGAAAAATATGATAATAAATCTAACACTCAAAGTCTTATTATATGCAGTAACATATATTTGGTATGCTAGTTTAGCCTACTTATCTGTTTACATGCTAACTGTAAATAAAAAATTTTGACTTGACCATGTGTTATATAAAATTTTACATTTTGCTTGGTTGATGTATTTTGATGGTTATTTATTTCTAAACAGAACAACTAATTGAATAACTCTGCTAATAAATATTTCCACTAATCAGTTGGTGGTCCACTGATTTTAATGGCGGATGGGATTTTGTACAAAAGCAGCTCACTTTCTGCCTGAAATATGGACTCTTAATCCCAAAGGGGCCGTGTTGGTCATGCTTTATAATATTCTGGTAACTCTTGTAAAACTAAAAGCAGTGCAGAAGTACACAAAGGTACTGAAGGAGCCGAGCTGTCAGGGGTTTCTCTCGCGTCAGTTGAAGAATACACCTCAGAGGGAATTTGAAATGCCACACTGGGAACTTAAGTCAATGTATTATTCAGTAGTGATAGAGTTGACATTGCCTTCTTCTCTCATTTTTTGGGGGCATCACTTTTTGATTGAGCCAAAGCTGAAGGGGAAGATGGAGCGGAGGAAGAATATCATACTGCATTATTTATTATTTAGAGTCTCCGTCTCATAATTTTCCTCTCTGTGCAGTCCAGTCATCAATATTAATACGTAACGAGATGTCAAATATTTGAGCCGCAGTTATTGTCCTTGTTTCTGTTACGAACAACATCTGTTTGAGGGATTTCTGTTCAGCGGGGACTGCGTAATTTCCTTGTTTGTGTGTCAGCATGATGTTTTGTTGTGTGAAGTGAAGTGTGCATGAGTTCAAGAAGAGCTGTGGGCCACAGCTGAACTATGGAGAGCACTTGAAGATTAGTGCATCTGCAAGCTGTTATTGTGGAAGGAATCTTCAGGGAACATGCTAGAGTTCGTCCTACCGCGCCACATTCACTTTTGCTAAGGTGAATGAAGTACATGACGAGATAACGACAACTTGCTTTATAATCCGGTGAGAGGAAGAAGACTGTTGCAGGGTTAAGGCCCCGATATACTTCAAACGAAATCGAAGAACGAACCGATGTGACGTCATTTCGAACAAAAATAAGGCCAAAACAAAGTTAGTTTTGTATTCATTTTGGGAGTTCGAAACGGTTTTCCAAAGCGAACTCTCAGTTCTAAGTTTGCTTCAGCTGCAAAACACCTTCGTACTACCACTGGTCAGTGACGATTATGTAATAGAAGGTGTGCGCTCAGGCTCCACCTTCTTTCACGCGAAACTTTTCTTTGGCTCATTTGAGTCCGTAAGATCTCCGCGG
This sequence comes from Hypophthalmichthys molitrix, assembly GCA_037950675.1. Classification (NCBI taxonomy): domain Eukaryota; kingdom Metazoa; phylum Chordata; class Actinopteri; order Cypriniformes; family Xenocyprididae; genus Hypophthalmichthys; species Hypophthalmichthys molitrix. The sequence continues at coordinate 15,452,198 of CM075506.1, forward strand.
GTGAAAACATGAACATACTGGATAGCCGCTTTATAGTAGAAAATGAAGTTGTGCTTCTGATGAAACGAGGCACTGACACTCTTTTTGTTTGATACTGTAAAGCTGCTTGCTTTTAAGCAATCTATTGAATAAAATGCCATATCAATAAATGTGACTTTACTGGAGTGCTCATTTGCAGAGCTCGTGCTAACATACCCATGTTGTTATGATCAGATGCTTTTCTTATATTCATCTAAATGCCACTCTCAGCAGTGTGAGCAGTGTTAGATGTTCGATAAAAGCAATATCACATGACTAGCCATGCGGTATCGCTCTATATCAGCACAGCTGTAATTCTGCCATAGGTTATCACAGCCATTCTAATATAGAGCCATATTGCACGGCTACAAGTGTGATATTGCATTTATACAACAGTTTGATGGCACAAGTGTGTAAATAAATAAGAAACAACAATGGATTGTCTTTAAAAACCCTCTTTTGTGAGGAACTACTTCCTTCCACCTCGGATTCAAATCTCAAGTTGACAGTTTAGACTGTTCAAATCTCAAGATGAGCCCAAGCCTCTAATTCTAAAATGTCACTTTAGAACTAATAACGAAGGATCGCTGAGTCGCTTCATTGAAGCTCATTGTAATAAGTAGAATATTATGAGAGAGAGATTGACTAAGCGAGTGTATTACCTGCATCTAGCTGATATTCTTCAGGTAAATCTTATACTGATAATCACAAAATCCGTTTGAATTTACACTGAGGAAAGTGATATTGTCTTTGTCCTTTTAACATTTAAGAGGAGCTAGTCAATGCATGCATTTATCAGTTGTGTCATGTAAGACATTGTTTAAAGTAAAAACAATGTCCTTGTTTCCTTGTTTCAGTCCATTTCAATATAAAAGTCTTTGCAACTGACTGACTCACTCATAAAGACAGTCTTTGCCGCTATCTAATGGCGTATTAATGTAACTTTCACTGAAGTCGAAATCACTAACGGACTCTCTCTTAATGCCAAAAAATACACCATGTAATTTATATAAAATATTATTTATTGAACAATAATATTGAAATTAACAACAATAGCCATTATAACAATATAAGAAGTAAAATAGGGAAAAAAAACACAAGCAAAAAGTTCAGTTAAATGTACAAAATCAGCGCTCTGTCACAGACACGCCAGGTTCCAACATCACCCAATCACAGCGCACTCAATCCCCGGAGTACTAATCATCTGCACCTGCACCTCATCCACTCACTCATCACCACCAGTATATATCACACTCACACACATTCATTCACTGTCCGGTCTCGTACGCACATAGATCGCTATATGCTTACCTCTTGGACTCCATTGAAGCTACCTACCTGTCTCCTTCGTCTCCAAGTCTCCTCGTGTTGTTCCTGTATGTGTGTGAGTGTCTTCAGTCCTCCTCGTCAGCCATCTCATCTCCATATCATCGATCATCACTCCTGCAAGCCAACAAAGGACAGTATCACCATTTATCACTACTTCCACCATTTACTACATTCAACTTCACTCACCTGCACTACCGTCTTCTCTGCTGTGTGTGAAAATAAAGATCTGTTAACCGTTACCTCTGCCTCTGCCAGTCTGTATTGTAACAGAAGACCGGACCTGAAACATCGTCCTCACACACAGCATGAGTCAACCGGATCCCATTCAAGAGCTCGTCGATGTCCTTCGGCGAGCTCTTTCCACCACTCCAACATCACCCATTCCAGCGATCACTTCCGCAAACACCGCTACCTCTCCTTCACCACCTGTGCACGCCAGTCCCATGGCTAAACCGGCGCCCTACTCTGGTTCGGCGGAGGACTGCAGCGGATTCCTACTGCAGTGCTCGCTGGTCCTGGAGATGCAACCGCACAATTTCCCCACCGAAACATCTAAAGTGGCGTTCATCATCTCCCAACTGCAAGGCAAAGCGCTCCAATGGGCTGACTCAATCTGGTCTCAAAATCATCCCATCACTCAATCATACTCCGGTTTTGTGGCCCACTTCCGCGAAGTATTCGGGAAACCCATCTCAGATTCTTCTGTTGGTGAGAAACTATATAATTTAAAACAAGGAACTTTGTCTGTAAATGAATATGCCTTGCAGTTTCGGACTCTTGCAGCATCCAGCGGCTGGAATGAGCAGGCTTTAATAACAACATATCATCAAGGATTGGATCCTCGCATGCGGTTGCATCTCGCTGCATACGAGGATTCCATCGGCCTGGAACGGTTCATTCAACTCTCCATTCGTTTCGCCACTCGTATGCAGTCGTGTCTTGAAGAACACCAGGGCCAGCCGCTGTTCTCCATCTCAGCCCGCCGACCAGAATCCGTCAGCCCCCCAGAACCAGCCAACGAACCCATGTCTCTGGAAGGCACACGACTCTCCCCGGCTGAGCGACAGAGACGGCTGACCCAGAATCTATGTTTATACTGCGGTTCTCCTGGGCATATCCTCTCCACATGCCCAATTCGTCCTCCTCGACCCATGGTGAGTGCCATCATACCATCTATTAGGAAGATGAAGCCACTCACCACTACTGTAACACTTACTGCTTCTGACATTTCCCTTCCAGTCGTTGCCCTCCTCGATTCTGGGTCAGCCGGCAACTTCATCTCCGGGACCCTCTGTCGCCAGCTCAGCATCAAGACCACGTCCACGCCGACCACCTACAAGATACGATCAGTGACAGGAGAATCCTTAAGCCGTAAACACGTCCGCCATTGCACTGATGCCATCCAGATTCAAGTTGGTCTGTTACACGTCGAACACCTCCATCTGCTGGTTCTGGAGGGATCCACCGCTGACGTGATCCTAGGGCGCCCCTGGTTGGAGCAGCACAACCCTACACTCTCCTGGAAAACCGGCGAGGTCCTGAAGTGGGGCGAAACCTGTTTCCACGACTGCTTCCCTGGGCTTCCTCTTCCACGTTCTCCACGCTCTGAAGCTCTTCCAGTCTGTGCCACGACCATCGAGAGCCCAGTGGACCAACGATCTATCGACATCCCAGAGTGTTACGCCCCCTTCAGCGACGTTTTCTGCCCTCAACGAGCCTCCAAGCTGCCTCCACACCGGCCTTGGGACTGTGCCATCGATCTGCTTCCGGGTGAACCAGTGCCTAGGGGAAGGATATACCCTCTATCCATCCCGGAGGAGAAGGCCATGGAGGAGTACATAAAGGAGGCTCTCGCACAAGGTTACATCCGACCATCCACTTCCCCTGCTGCTTCAAGCTTCTTCTTCGTGGCCAAAAAGGACGGAGGCTTGAGGCCCTGTATTGACTACCGTGCCCTGAACAACATAACCATAAAGTTCCGTTATCCCCTTCCTCTCGTCCCTTCAGCCCTAGAACATCTCCGTGGTGCCACTGTCTTCACCAAACTGGACCTCCGCAGCGCGTACAACCTCATCCGGATACTCGAGGGGGACGAGTGGAAGACCGCCTTTGTGACACCTACCGGCCACTATGAGTACTTGGTTATGCCGTATGGCCTGGTCAACGCCCCCTCCGTATTCCAGGACTTCATACACGAGGTGCTCCGGGAGTATCTCCATCGGTTCGTCCTGGTCTACATAGACGACATCCTAATTTACTCCCGGAGCCTGGCCGAACATCGCCACCACGTTGCGGAGGTCCTCCAACAACTCCGCAAGTTCCATTTATTCCTCAAAGCAGAAAAGTGTTCATTTCATCAGTCTTCCGTACATTTCCTGGGTTACATCATTGACAGCAGTGGCATCCGGATGGACGAGGGGAAGGTGGAAGCCATCAAGAACTGGCCAACTCCCTCATCCATCAAAGAACTGCAAAGATTTCTCGGATTCTCCAACTTCTACCGTCGTTTCATCCACAATTACAGCTCTCTTGCCAGTCCACTCACCAACCTGCTCAGACACAAGCCCAAGTCTCTGTCCTGGACTCCTGAGGCCACGAAGGCATTTGACCAGCTCAAGGAAGCCTTTACCACCGCTCCTCTCCTCATCCATCCCAACCCAGAGCTGCCCTTCGTTGTTGAGGTGGATGCCTCCACCTCCGGAGTAGTAGCGGTGTTATCCCAGCAGCAGGGGAATCCCAGCCGACTCCATCCATGTGCCTTCTTCTCCCGCAAGCTCAACCCGGCGGAGAGAAACTACGACATCGGCAACCGTGAACTCCTAGCTGTGAAGCTCGCCCTGGAGGAGTGGAGGCATTGGCTGGAGGGAGCCAAACACCCCTTTCAAGTCCTCACTGACCATAAGAACCTAGAATATTTACGATCTGCTAAGAGACTTAATCCCAGACAAGCCCGCTGGGCTCTGTTTTTCACTAGATTTAACTTTACCATCTCCTACCGTCCCGGCCCTAAGAATGTCAAAGCAGATGCTCTCTCCCGTCTCCATGCTCCTGAGGAAGTTCAAGAAAATCCTGAACCCATTATTCCCGAAGAACTCATCATAAGCCCAATCTCCTGGTCTGAGGAGTCCGTGCCCTCCTCCAATGCCTCCACCAACGCTCCGCCGGGTTGCCCACCAGGCTTGTGCTACCTCACAAGATCACGACGCACTCCTCTCATCCACTCAGCCCACACGTCACTTGGCACTGGTCACCCGGGGGCCAATGAAACCCTCTCGTTGCTGAGGGAACGCTTCTGGTGGCCCAACATGGCAGCTGATGTCAGAAGGTACGTGCAGGGCTGTAAGGAATGCGCCATCTCGAAGAGCCCACGCCATTTACCATCCGGCAAGCTCCTACCTCTGCCCGTTCCCAACCGACCCTGGTCACACCTAGGAGTCGACTTTATCACCGACCTGCCTGCCTCCAACAATAATACCTGTGTCCTAGTAGTAGTGGACCGGTTCTCGAAGTCCTGCCGCCTAATACCCCTAAGAGGCTTACCCACTGCTATGGAAACGGCGGAGGCACTATTCAACCATGTTTTCCGATACTTCGGTATCCCTGAAGATATCGTCTCCGACAGGGGTCCGCAATTCATCTCAAAGGTATGGAGGGCCTTCTTCTCGCTCCTAGGTGTGACCGTCAGCCTAACATCCGGATACCATCCACAGTCGAACGGGCAGACGGAACGGAAGATCCAGGAGATCGGTCGCTTCCTCCGTACCTTCTGTCATGACCACCAGGACTCTTGGAACCAGTACCTGGGTTGGGCCGAGTACGCCCAGAACTCTCTCCGTCAGCCTTCCACCGGCCTCACACCATTTCAATGCGTACTCGGCTACCAACCCCCACTGTTCCCCTGGTCTGGGGAACCCTCTGACGTACCATCTGTGGATTACTGGTTCCGAGAGAGCGAGAGGGTCTGGGACTCAGCACATCACCAACTGCAACGAGCCCTGCGCAGACGCAGGATGACAGCAGACCTTCGCCGGTCCGAAGCTCCCTCATACCAGCCCGGTCAGAAGGTCTGGCTGTCAACCAGGGACATCCGCCTGCGTCTGCCCTGCCGGAAGCTGAGTCCCAGGTTCATTGGCCCATTCACCATCAGCAAGCAGATCAATCCAGTCACGTACCAACTTCAACTTCCTCCTCACTACAGAATTCACCCCACATTCCATGTTTCACTTCTCAAGCCTCACCACCCTTCTGTTCCTCTCTCCACAGGACCTGGCGTGGCAGCCTCCGAACCCCCCCTTCCACTTATCCTGGATGACGGCGCCGCGTACGAGGTTCATGAGATCTTGGACTCCCGACGCCGTGGTGGTCTTCTTGAATATCTTGTTGACTGGGAAGGCTACGGCCCTGAAGAACGCTCATGGGTCCCCAGGGACGACATCTTGGATCCCAACCTCCTTCAAACCTTCCACACTAACCACCCTGACAGACCAGCCCCCCGTGGAAGAGGCCGACCACCACGACGTCGGGGTCCTCGGCCCTCAGGAGCGGGCCATGGAGGGGGGGGGTACTGTCACAGACACGCCAGGTTCCAACATCACCCAATCACAGCGCACTCAATCCCCGGAGTACTAATCATCTGCACCTGCACCTCATCCACTCACTCATCACCACCAGTATATATCACACTCACACACATTCATTCACTGTCCGGTCTCGTACGCACATAGATCGCTATATGCTTACCTCTTGGACTCCATTGAAGCTACCTACCTGTCTCCTTCGTCTCCAAGTCTCCTCGTGTTGTTCCTGTATGTGTGTGAGTGTCTTCAGTCCTCCTCGTCAGCCATCTCATCTCCATATCATCGATCATCACTCCTGCAAGCCAACAAAGGACAGTATCACCATTTATCACTACTTCCACCATTTACTACATTCAACTTCACTCACCTGCACTACCGTCTTCTCTGCTGTGTGTGAAAATAAAGATCTGTTAACCGTTACCTCTGCCTCTGCCAGTCTGTATTGTAACACGCTCTAGTTAGTACAGGATTTAATTTCAATGTAAATATAAACTTAATATAGCCCTTAAGCCAAATCTATTAGCTCTGGAACAAATAATAGATTAATAAGACCAAAGATTGCCCGTTTGAGTCCTGCAGAGTTTATCTCCAACCCTGAAAAAAACACTCACCTGCCTATAACTTTAGTTATCCTGAAGACCTTGATTAGCTTTAGGTGTGTTTAATTAGGGTTGGAGCTAAACTCTGCAGGACAATGGCCCTCCAGGATCAACGTTCCCCACCCCATGTGTAAATAAATAAGAAACAACAATGGATTGTCTTTAAAAAAAAACCTCTTTTGTGAGGAACTACTTCCTTCCACCCTGGATTCAAATCTCAAGTTGACACTTTTCTAACTTTTTTTTACCCCTAAACGAAGAACGAAAAAAAAACTTCGCCGTGAGTATATCGGGGCCTTTATTGTTGTGAACTAAATCTAAAACCATAAAAAAAAGCTTTTGTTATTTGAAATGAAATAAAAACTTTAACTTAAATAAAATAAAAAACATACTTTATTTCAGCTAGCTGCTCAATGATCTGAATGATACTAAAATAACACTGGACTGTTGTCACAGTTTTTTTTTCTTCGGCCTTCCTCCTCTGCTAATCCACTCATTAGCTGTGTACTGTAAGATCTGCGCAGCAACAGATCTAATTGCCATCGTGCAATGGCTGATAAAGCTCACGCTTCTCAAATCTTGAAACACGTGTCTAACATTCCTAATTCAGCTTTCAGGGTTAACAAGCATCTCCTGTCGCTTTCAAGGTTTCAGGCTTGAGGCTAAAACATCACATTATAACCTGGTATCTGTTGTCCAGAGATTCTCTCTCATTTACGACAGAGCTCCAGTATCCCATCATTCCTCCTGGAGAGGACAAAGAGCAGTGGAGGGTAAAAGTGTGTCCCGCGGGACCGTAAAATTCCTTGCAGATGCACTTTTCAGTGTTGTTTGATTAGTGGGATCCGGCCACAGCATCATGCCCGGCAGCACTGAATGCTGTGTCAAGTGATTTGTCATGACAGTCTACCCGGTTTCCGTGTTCATGTTCCATCGCACACACACAACTCGGCTTTGCCCTTCAGTATTCCCCAAACTACAGGTATTTGGACTGCAAGCAGTTGTTTCCAGCTGTTTAAAGACAGGTCATGGCAGCTTAATGTGGTTAAGCTGGTTTGTTGCTGGTTTGAGGTCTACCTGCTCTAATCAAATTAATTTGAATGGACTACAGGGTTGTCATGCACCTTTGAGGGGCTCCGGGGGGATTCGGTGACAGGAGGCTGGGTAGATGATGATTTTATTTTTTTTGTTTTTGCAACAGCATTTTAAAAATAACATTTGTCTAAAATGTTTTTTTCTAAAATGTACAAAAATATACACTGCCGTTCAAAAGTTTGGGATCAGTAAGAAGTATTTTATGGTCACCAAGGCTGCATTTATTTTGTTAAAAATACACAAAAAACAGTAATATTGTGAAATATTATTACAATTTAAAATAACAGTTTTCTGTTTGAATATATTTTAAAATGTAATTTATTCCTGTGATGCAAAGCTGAATTTTCAGCATCATTACTCCAGTCTTCAGTGTCACATGATCCTTCAGAAATAATTCTAATATGCTGATTTGCTGCTCAAGAAACAGTTATTATTATTATCATTGTTTTATTATTATTAATTTTTTTTCAGGATTCTTTGATGAATAGAAAGTTCAAAAGAACAGCATTTATTTGAAATAGAAAGCTTTTGTAACATTATACACTACCATTCAAAAGTTTGGGGTCAGTATATAATATAAAAAAATATATATATATATTATTTTTTTTAAAGAAATTGAAGAAATTAAATTACTTTTATTCAGCAAGGATGCTTTAAATTAATCAAAAATGACAGTATAGACATTTATATTGTTACAAAAGATTCAAAAGCATTTCAAATAAATGCTGTTCTTTTGAACTTTCTATTCATCAAAGAATCCTGAAAAGTATTAAGTATCTACTTGAACCAGCCATGTAGTATGTACCACCTTAATCTGGTTGTAGCTCAATTTTTTTGCACCTCTTTGTCCTAGAAACTCCCTAATGGCTGCAATTATTTTGCATGTGTTTCAGAAGGCTGACTTGGCTGTGGCCGGCCTGACCATCACGGCTGAGAGGGAGAAGGTCATTGATTTCTCCAAACCCTTCATGACTCTGGGAATCAGCATCATGTACCGAGTACACATAGTAAGTTCCTCCTACAGACTCCCAAACCATCCCCGACCTCGCAGCATTAAAGATCAACAGTCCTCAATCGGCAATCTCTAATGGCCTGAGAGAGAGCACATGGGAAATAAATAGAGAAATACTTTGGGGCAGAGCGCTCTGAGCGTTACCCTTGCTGCAGCAGATGGTGTGCTGTGGTGTGAAAAGCTGATAAATGTAGTGCTTTCCTTCCCAATTTCAGATTCTCCTTATTGTGACTTGTATCTAATTCACACCAATAACACCCCGAGCTCTTGCACACAGCAACACTGAAAATCCAATAGCTCTTTTATTTTTAAAGGTCTGTGCGCCATTAATCAAAGCCCCTCCCCAAACCCAAGGTGACATGCTGATCTCTCTGTTGGCTAAGTGCCGGATGAAGCCGCTTGGTGCAGCGTGTGCAAACATTAATGTGGTGTCCCAGTAGGGCATTTATACACACACACACACACACACACACACACAATCAGCCCCCCCACTCCGCTAGTGCTGCTAATAGTTTCTCCTGTGTATGTCTTCATTGGTTGAGAACAGTTTGGGGAAACAATAACATCAGGTGTGCTGTTAACTGAGAACGAGCACCTCTGTAGAATTATATTGCTTATTTTTATTTTTTTAATTTTCAATATCTGTCTATATTGGTATTTATTTTTACATTTAAATTACCTTTGCCAATATTTAAACTCAGTTAAAGTTAATCTGTAAAAATATGAAGAATTTAATTATACTTTTAAATGTAATCTTTAGCAAATCCCAAAATAATAAATATCCATTTTACTCTCTTACAGTAATAATGTCTAAATTTACCTGTAGCATTTAAAAAAAATTTAGTCTTTTATTTTTAAATTATTTAGACAAAATAGTGTAAAATTTTAAACAAGAAAATAATTATCAGCTTATATCAGCCAGAACTTGAGTATTGTGGCATTCCTACCAATTACTATTAATTAAAGGTTTTTGTGCTAGCAGAAGTTTCTCATGTGCAATTTTTTCAGGGGCTCTGTAACAAGCACTTTTTAGCACTTAATTATATTTTCAGATGTAACAAGGTGGTTTTTAGACACAAGATGAACTGCAGTTCAAACTTGTGTGCCAAGCTTCAGAGGATGTACCACATGATTCAGATGTTATTTCCAATAACCGTTTCAATTCTACTGGGTGTAGGCAGCAAATGCTAGATAGGAAGGTTGTTCCAGAACCAACAAAGGATGTTGATCCAGGAACATCTCCTATTTGGATAAATTAAATTGTGCTCTACATTGAGCTCAGATCTTTAAAGATGAAGTGTGCTTTTCAGTGTTAAATACTTCATCTTCCAGCTATAAATAATTAATTCCTAGGTTGATATTCCCTGAAAACTGTAAACATTGTAGGGCTTTCAAAACATTGCTGAAATGACACACTTCACCTTTAAATTCTAAGCTAAAACTACCCTAGAGAGATGGCTAAGAAAGTAAGAAAAAAAAGGGAAAGTTGATTGAGAAAGGCACAGAGACACACCGAACAACTCCGAGACTGTCAGACAGAGAGAACAGTGACAGAAGACATAAGAGGAGTGTTAAATGAGTTCACACAGGTAAAGAGGATAAAAGGCTGTTGTACAGTGTTGAGCTGTTCTCAGGCTGGAAAGCCTTGAGCTCGCTCTGTCTCTGTCTGTCTGTATTCCCTTTTTGCTCTTGTATGACCCAGAATAAGCCCCCTATGAGTTTTACAGTGGGGGAGTGGCTGAAATTTAGTAGATTGTGATGAGACTACATGGAAGAAAGCTGGGCTCATGATTATTAATTAGCTCATGCTAGTGCTGCTGATGTTTCACATTGATTTGGCAGATACAATATTAAACCAATTTTACGTTTGCTAAAATATTTTTATACATCACCTACTTTAATCAGAACTGAAATGAGAGCTATGGTATCCAGGGTAATGTCTACTTTAATCAGAACATGTCAGTTTAACACCATACACACACACACACACACACACACACGAATATTTAAATCTGTGACTGTGCAAGCCATATGAGATGTTCAACTTCACTTCATGTTCATCAAACCATTCTGTCACAAGTTTTTCTGTGTGTATTGGGGCATTATCATGCTGATGCATGGCCCCACCTTCAGGGTACAATGTTTGAACCATTAAGTGCACATGGTCCTCGAGAACGGTTTGATAGTCCTTGGCAGTGACGCATCAAGGAATTTATTCGGTAAATGTGTTTCCATTGTAGTTTATGTGCAAGATGTGCATTTAAATCTGCAGTGAGTTGGGCAGTTGTGGCTTTCTGTTTTTTGAATACAATCCAGGTTAGTGCCTGGACATCCCTTTCACACAGCTTCCTCTTGCGTCGACAGTAATTCCTGTTGGAGTGGTTCGTCTTAGGTGGTGGTATGCCAACATTACCCTGGATACCATAGCTCTCGATACACCACAAAGACTATCTGTCCTGGTCACAGATGAACCAGAGAAACATGCACCAACAATATTTGTCCTCTTTTGAACTCTGATTTGTCTCCCATTATGTTGTGTGGATTGCAATATTTTATGTACAGCTGTGCTATTGCTCTGCTAATTCAGCCTTCACACTCTGCTCTTACTGATGGAATGTAAAATCAGGGAAGATTGGCCACTGGGCTGTGCATATACAGTCAAACCAAAATTTATTCAGACACCTTGAACATTTCATTCATTAATACAGTTTATTCACTATAGTTAAAAAAAAATGGTAATAAAATATGACAAGATCTCAGAATTAAAATGAAAAAATTCATCTTAATTCTGTCAGATAATCCACTTGCAGCCCAAATTTCAAGTCCGCTCGGACGGTGTGCGTGCAACAGGTGGCAATAGGCACAGTACTGAGCACAGTGTGCAGTTGTCGAAGAAGAGTTTGTAAAGAGTGATTCAAAAACAAGACGAGTAAACATATCCTACTCCATCGTTTTTGATTCTTGTTCTAATGGTGTATCTTCTAAATGTTGCAATGGTTGATGTTCTATTTTTCTTCTCCGATCCTGCCCAGCGAATGTCCCATTGATGACACAATGTCTGGTAGAGTATAGAAAAAAATTGTACTGCGCATGTGTCAAACTCAGTCATCCGCGCGCATCCGCGGTTGAGTATACTTTGAAAGAAGCGCAGACACAATTGCGCGCGAGACACGTCCGGGCACGGAAAGTGAAGTATACCCGGGCCTTTAAGCAAAACATGGTTAGGTAAAAGTGTCTGAATAAATTTTGGTTTGGTTCCAAATTTTTATCAATTTTAGTCCACTGTATGAAGATTTTTTGGGTATAATATGCCACAGTTTAGGCTACTTTATTTTGCTATCCTCATTTACATAAATGAGCTATAGTGTCCTGCACCCACTAGTAAAAAAATATCAAAAATGTCTGAATAATTTTTGGTTTGACTGTATAGGTGTGAAACCTATACACCATATTGGCCAATATAGTGTCCAACACTATATTGGCCAGTGTTTCAGTTTCATTGTCCAACCCCTGAGCCGACTAAAGTTCAGGTGCTCCTGCCCAGAATAATCTCTTCTCGCTCATCCATACCCCACAGCCGTGGCGCTCTCGATATTTGGATGCTTGTGCGTGCACTTGTTTAGGTTTAATCCACTTACTATTGATTCAGCAGGCTTTGATTTCTACAAGGACCCCCATAGCTTATTTCAAACTTTAAATGAAATCCTTCGCTTGATCAATAACAATGGCAAATGGAATAAAATGTGGCCTTCGGCCCTGTTTTAATTACATGTTTGGAAGTACAGTGGGTTCTCCATCGCAGCGTGTAATTGGACGCAGTGGTAGACATTAATGTATGGAATGTGCCATTTTGTTTGTGTATAAAAATGTGAGTGCAGCCTGAAGAGTTTGTATAAACACAAATGCATGAAAAGCTTTCTCTCTTCATCTTGTGTGGTGCACACAGGGAGGGAGAGAGACTAGGTGTGGTTGAAGATGAAATAGCTAATTAGTGCAACAAGTTAATTAGATCATACAGGGAGCACTGGCAAGATCAGGAGCAGCAATGGAGTTTGTGTGCATTATGAGATGAAGGATATCAATGTGTGTATATGGAGAAAGAAAAAGAGCCACTGCCCTCAGAACATAAAGAAGTCAATGCACTTTTTTTTCACTGAAGCATTCCAGCTGTGACAAGACCATGTTCCCACTGGCCACATGTTTTACAAGGTGTGAGCCGCTGTGAAGGACCTCTGTGCCTCTACGGCTTTGAGTCCTCTTGACTTGTGACTGAGCGTTTGTCTCACAGCAGTTCGCTTGGTTTCATGACGTACTTCAGATTTGAAATAATGCATCTTGCTGTTTCCAGCTGTGTGTTTACAATCCGCCATGGTTGAATAGTTCCGCTTAAAATGAGTCTACAGCAGGACGGTTTTTAAATCTGGACATTTTCAGTGACAGATGATGAAATATTGTGAATGTTACCGTGTAGAGCGTCTTTCAGTGGAATTCAATGGAACATTAAGTTTTCAAATCTTTTCAGCCCAAGTCAATCTGACAGTGGCTGGTAAACATGCGCTGACAGTATATCACTGTTTCTCATCATAGGGAGGCTGTAGCAGATGCTTCACTAAAGCAAACAGCAAATCACAGAAGAGACTAGTAAAGAGTTTATGACCAGGACACTGCGCTCAAGCGTGTGGGACAGAATAGAGAGACCTGATGAACCCATACCAACCATATAAATGCATGTTTAATCACCATTTTATGGAAGTCCATTTCTGTCTCAGAGTAAAACTTTTACTGTGTAACTTTTAACTTTATATATTTGACTTTATATCTCAGTTTGCAACTTTATTTCTTATAATTGTAACTTTAAATCTCACGTTTTCTGACTTTATGTCTTGCAATTATATCTTTATATTCCATGATGTGACTGTCTTTTTCAAAATTTCATAATTTGATTTCCGTTGCAACTTTATTTCTTTTATTGTGACATTATATTTCACAGTGTGACTTTTTTAAGCTTTATCTCACAATGACCTGTTTTATTTTTACTTTGAGGCAGAAACAAGCTTCCATACCATGTTGTGTCATTGTTTCTTGGACATATATTTTGTTGAAAGCAAGAACATCTTACAAACTTCTTATTATTATCCATGTTAAACAGTTGTGCTGCATAATATTTTTGTGGATACCATGGTCATTTGTTTCAGGATTTTTTGATTAATAGAAAGCTCAAAGAGAAATGTCATGATTGTAAAGTCTTTACAGTCATGTTTGATTAATCCAATACATCTTTGCTGAAATAAATAAATTAATTAATTTCTTTTAAATAAAAATGTCTGACCCCAAACTTTTGAATGGTAATGTATTTGATCTTGAATGTATTTGATGTGTTCAGAATCTCAAATAGCGCTTCTTTGTTTAATGCCCTTTTAAATTCGTAAAATGGCAAAATTACAAAATCAAACCCGTATGAGGTGTTAAACTAAAGTAAAATCAATTTTCTGTCATTGAATGGTGAAATTTAATTATCATTAAAGTATGAAACATCACAGATGAATGAAAAACGCCGTTAATGAGAAAGCCAGCAGTGGTTTTATTTATTATTCAGGAAGCGAATGCCCTACATTTGGAAAAGGGAAAAAAAAAAATCAGCAAATTCAAACTCAAGATCAATCATGTTAATGCCGAAAGGCACGGTTAATTGTTTTAATAAACTGACAGCTTTAAAAAGTAGAAGTAATCTCTCTTCCCATGAATAACTCTCTGTGCTGAACATACCAGAAACACTGCAGCCGTAATAAGTACAAATGCTGAATTTCTTAGGATCAACACATGTAATGACAGCTCTGCAGTCTCCTCTGTAATTTAATATGTTGTGTAGTGCTAAATGTTAATGAGGACCTGGTTAGCTAGATACAGGGAGCCCTGGTGAGAGAGGCTGGTTTGAGGTGGTATGACTGCAGGCTTCTACAGCTGCTTCTGCTTTGGTTTTATTTTGACAGCCGAAGCAGCAGCACTTCTTAAAGACAAAATTTTAAGTATAGCAGTGAGAGAAACTATTTCTTACCTCAAATTCAACACGCCAGAAGTAAAAAATTACATAACACCACAGAGACATTTCAGAATCTATGGAGACCCAATAGAGTCGAGCAAGAACTGCCCTGTTGCACTGCTGTTCAGTCAAACTGCGGGAGGATCTATCTGTGCTCATTTGTTAAATGATCGAGGGAAGATTCGCTCTTGAGGGTGTTACATCTTCGAAAGGCTGTTAAACTGCGTGTATAACCTGTGTAGCTTACCTCAGAGACAGATGCGCACTAGTAACGTATTTTCTCACTTGTTTTCTAGCAGGTTTCTGCATTGCACAATGTTGATTGTGCTTTTGTTTAAACCTTAAAATTAAGTTTAGAGAGAGACTGTAAACAAAGCAAGATGCTTCAGCTGGAAGCAGATTGCAGAAACCCAACATCACAGTTAACGTACCCCCCGTGAGCTCTATCCGCAAGTCCCTCTCGCTGTAAGTCACGATACAATTATCTCCTCAGATCTCACACAAGCTCAGTCTGGCACATACAGGCTCCAGACACAGCCCAATTTTCCCATCCCTTGATGCCAGCTTCCGTAAGGAAGTTTAAAGCAACCTGACTAAGAATAAAACTACACCTGAACCAGCTTTTTTTCATAGAGAGCCCATCAGTTTTCTTGTATATCTACCAAAGACAGGCTTGCCTCTATTTATTGCTATAATTACAGCTTTTAGTGTCCAGCTCAACAGCAATGCCATTCAATTACACTAATATGGAGGTGATTGCAGGCACATTAATGAATTTTCAGCCTGGTGCGGGATAGATAGTGGAATAATTACTCATTTCAGCACTATAGTAAACCTGGTTTTTGTAGTCTCAGGGAAAAGAAAAAAAACAGCCCAAATGATTTGTTTGCGAGTGTATCCATCGCTGGCACTATTTAGATTCACCATCTGTAAGACACCTGTGCCGTGTATAGATTAGCCTTGGTGCTTTCACACTGATAAGAGACTGTTAAGTTGTTACTGACCACAGATTGTCAAAGTACCTCTAGCAGGGATAATTGGATTTGACTATTGTGTACAGAATCGGCTCCCAAGTTCTGTTCCAGCGATTATTGGATCTTCCGAGTGTGCCAAAATGGTTAGGAGACAGAAAATCAAGCACTTTGTTTGGATCAAGCCAATCAACCGTAAAAGCCTTTGAATGTCTTTAACCTGAAATCTCTTGAATGTTTACTTACTGGAATTGAATGATATAGGCTTATAGGATCTTTGTGATGATAGTTTTAGAGTCTTGACATTGCCTGTGTGTTTTTATAGGGAAGAAGACCGGGGTATTTCTCCTTTTTGGATCCGTTCTCTCCTGGGGTTTGGCTTTTCATGTTGCTGGCGTACCTGGCAGTCAGCTGCGTGCTCTTTTTGGTGGCGAGGTAAATACTCA
This sequence comes from Hypophthalmichthys molitrix, assembly GCA_037950675.1. Classification (NCBI taxonomy): domain Eukaryota; kingdom Metazoa; phylum Chordata; class Actinopteri; order Cypriniformes; family Xenocyprididae; genus Hypophthalmichthys; species Hypophthalmichthys molitrix. Next base: position 15,468,285 of record CM075506.1, read on the forward strand.
GCTCCACACTGACACCTGCAGGATCCTATTAGCACCAACACTGTCCTTAAAGGGGTAGCACAGCTAAAAATAGAAAAGATTTCATCATTATTTACTAATCCTCATGTCGCTGCTAACCTGTATGACAACATTTTGTAGAGCTTCTAGTCTGCTGTCTTGCATACAATGAATGTGGATGGGGACTTGGGCTGTCATGTCCCATAAAAGCAACATGAAAGTGTTCTAAAGTCATACGGTAGCATCATTCACTGAAAGCTTGACTGCTTTGGTCACCATTCTCTTTCAGTGTATGAAAACGAGTAGCTTGGACATTCTGCTAAACTTCTCCTTTTATGGTTCTTGAAACATCATACAGATTTCACACAACATGTAGTGCACCTAAATGCATGAAAAAAATACACTGTCATTATTTACTATTCCTCATGTCATACAAAACCTGTATGATTTTATCTTTTAATGGAAACCTTTTAAAGTTTTTTATTCCTGCTGTTTTCTATACAATGAATGTAGTTGGGGACTGGACCTCGCACCATCCAGAATGGACAAAAAAGCTCCATAAAAACAACATAATTGAGAATCATGCTCTATATTTCAAGTCTTCTGTAGTCAAATGGTAGCTTTATGTCAAGAACAGTCTATTTGGTAAAAGTCTTGTTTGAATACACCATTCACTTTCATTGTATGGAAACAAGTCTATTGGACATGTGCTAAACTTCTCTTTTTGCATCCCATAAAAAAAGAAAATCATATAAATTTAAAATGATGTGTATATTATACTTTTTGAGACTTTTTGTGAACTGTTGCTTTAACACCAAACCAGACATTATCCCTAAACTAAAACCCTAAAATAAAACTCTCCACTAAAACTGGAGGGCAAAGATTAGTTGATAGGAATTCTGGAATGTTCCTACTATAAGAACTACTGTAATCTTTGCACTCTGATTTTAGGAGGAGGTTAGGATTGTTGGTTCATAGAAATGTTGTTCCATGATCAACATTCTTTGTTGGTCCAATGAAACAGTCCTAAACTTAATCCTGACGTCTGATTGTTTGGTTGGAATGCTGTTCTAAGACCAACAAGGGTGTATTTGCAGATATTTAATTTTAAACTCACTTTTTATTCTAGCTTTGCATTGGGTCAAAAAAGAAATGTCATGTTTTATACTTTTTAACAGTAGCCTGCTGGTTTTCCCAGCATTCTGCTGGACAACGGGGGTGTTTTGTATATTTATTCACTGAACATTACCTGTCAAGACATTTTATATAAATTCATCGTTGGAGCTTTTGTGTATGTGTGTTTTTCTTTGTTTGCATCTCTATAATGTGCATATTTTCAGACATTTGTTATTGAAATATGACCTGTGTTCACTTTTCTGCATTGCTTGTGTTCAGTATTTCAACAGAGCCGTAATTTGCGGTTGTCGCATGCCTTGAAGAGTAACTCAGCAGCGTCCTGCAGTGCATTTTTATTAGTGTCCTGTCAGTCACGGCTAAAGCTTGCACAGCCCCTTAAGGGAACAAAAACCAGGTTACGTGGCCAACAGGGAGCACTGGTGACTTCATGCTTTGCCAACTGTTAAAATTGTTCTTGGCTCATTTATGTTTATTACTTTTTATCCTTTCTTTTTTGTTGCTCCTACAGGCTAACACCCTACGAATGGTACAACCCACACCCCTGCCTGAAGGGGCGCTGTAACCTGCTGATTAACCAGTATTCTCTGGGCAACAGTTTCTGGTTTCCTGTGGGGGGTTTCATGCAGCAAGGCTCCACCATCGCCCCCAGAGCCCTGTCCACACGCTGTGTCAGTGGAGTATGGTAAGAGCGCACAATAAACTCTTTCTCTCTTCTGAAAAGACCTGCGTTGATGGTCAACAGCATATGTTGTCTTTGGATCCTGGTCTCCAGAATGTCAGGAAGTTGATATTGATATTAATATTGATATTTGGATTTTCCTCATTAATCCTGTATGTGAGTTTCAAATTTTGTTGGTCAAAATGACCTTTATGTATTTGCTATGGAATTTCTATCATGCGTGGTTTTTCGTCATATTATGTCAGATTTTTATGTTTTATGTCAATAGCTATGTTTCCATCCACCTATTTTTATGCACTTTTTGGGATATTGTATAAAAAGCTGCTGGATGGAAACACCAGTATGACCAAAAATTATAAAAATGTGCATAAAAACGTATGCGCTCAGTTGAAGTGGATACATTGTTATCCAATGTGCATAAACTACGATGGAAACACATTTAGTGAAAAAAACCCATCCATGTGCAACAAAAAACTGATGTGACTTTGCCTCAACAGTGGATATGATTGGATAACTGGACTAACCAGCAGGCCAATTTCATTGCACAGCATGTCAATGTTTGGTCATTCTGAAATGCCTGAGCCAAAGTCTGTCATCAGAATGATGTGGGCTGTGTCTGAAAGCTTAAAAATGCTTCCAAGTTAGGAAGGCATCAAGGCACGTCCGAGTCCAATGTAGCTCCTGTCTCCTGAGATACCTTCATCTGATCGATTTTTGAAGGCAGCATGATGTATCCTTCACTGCCTTTGATATCCCACAATCCTGTGCTTTCCATTCTGTGACAATTAAAAAAATAAAGATTGCATCTGAAAGTTGTAGTTGGTGGTCAGTTTGTGTGTAAATATACACTATCGGTCAAAAGTTTGGAATCGGTAAGATTTTTAATGTTAAAAATGTTAAACATTAAAAATCTTACCGATTCCAAACTTTTGACTGGTAGTGTACGTTTTCCACTTCTGATGTCATTTCTAGAGAGAAAGTACTATTGTAGTAATTAAATATTTGCTTAGTTATCACCAAAGCTCGCTCTATTTTGCTGTAGATCATTAAACCATTACACTGCCTCAGAAGACGGCCCGAAATCAGCTTCTTGAGGTACCTTCGTGCACAAACGCTGCCTACAAAGTCATTGCCTGATAAGGCAGAAAGGCAACAAGTCAGCTGCCTGAGTTTTCGGACACAGCCTTGGTATAAACGCACAATTGTGTTCCCCCCAAACACCAGGCATCCGAATGCAATATAAAATTACAGCGTTTATTGAGTTTCTTCTGTGCAAGTCATTTATGATGGAGGAAAAAATAGCCAGAGTGGCTTCCCTTGCCCTGACTCCTGTTTCCTGTTTTGCTACCACCATTCTTTTCTGTTTGATCCAAAAGAATGCTTATTGAATATTGAATTTAGATTTTTATTGTACTTGGAAAGTAAACAAATGATTAAAACATTTATACATTTGTGTATGATCAAATTCTTTAAAAAAATCCTTTGAAAACAAAAAAATACATTGAACCCACTATAGGTCATTTTGCCCTCCATTATGCATTCACATTGTTTTTTTGTGTCTTTAAGCTATAAGCTAGCTTAACCAGCAAAAACCAGTTTGCTGAATTACCAGCTTGACCAGCACCAAACCAGCGTTAACAAACTCTTCGAGTATGTTCTTTTCAGCAGAGCATTGCATTCTTCTCTATCCTGGTCTCATTGTCAGCTGCTGGATATAGCAGATAAAAGTGCTACTCTCACTTGGCCTCTGTTTTTCTGCTGCGTTATTATACTGTCATTTTTTGACTGCAGCACACTGAGGTCAGTAGAGAATAAAAGCAAGCTATTTTTGAGTATTCAGAACAGGCATACAGTACTCAGAGAAGCCTTTCAACTTCTCATTCGAATGCCAAACTCACAGTAGCACTGAATTCTTTTGATGTTGGGTCAGAGCTGCTTCTGCGTTGTGTTCCTTGTGTTTAAAACTGGTTTGTCGTTCCAGGTGGGCCTTCACCTTGATCATCATCTCTTCCTACACAGCCAACCTGGCGGCCTTTCTCACTGTGCAGAGGATGGAGGTGCCCATCGAGTCGGTGGACGATCTGGCTGACCAGACGGCCATCGAATACGGCACCATGCACGGCGGGTCCACCATGACCTTCTTCCAGGTGAGATCTTCAAGGACAGAATGGAAGAGAACTCCACCCACAAATCAATGGCCTGTCGGCAGGTTTATTGACCATGTCACTAGCGCTCTTCCCTACTTTGGGATTTATCTGTCTGCTGTCTTAATATCAATGCCCTTCGATATCTTTCCCTCTCCAGAGGGCCGCCCAGACTAATTTAAACATTTCGATGCAACGGAGGGGCCGTTTCTCGACCCGCCCCTCAGCAAGCACAGGCTGTTTCACAAATTCAGTTGTCACATCAACATGTCAAACTGTCAGCTTATCAACCACCAAGTCCTTGGTTAACACAGTCAGTCTCGCCTCCTCAAAGCTCTAGTGATTGGCTGTCAGGACTCCAGACGAAGGTTAAGGAGCAAGCAGGAGTGCCCATAATGATCCTATTATCTCCTGTTCTTTGGTTAGAACTCCCGGTACCAGACGTACCAGCGCATGTGGAACTTCATGTACTCCAAGCAGCCCAGTGTGTTCGTGAAGAGCACAGAGGAGGGCATCGCCCGAGTGCTCAACTCCAATTACGCCTACCTGCTGGAGAGCACCATGAACGAGTACTACCGCCAGCGCAACTGCAACCTCACCCAGATCGGAGGCCTGCTGGACACCAAGGGCTATGGCATTGGCATGCCTCTGGGTGAGAAATGAGTTTCTGTTAGAGAGACAACAGTGACTAGAGTTTATGTGGAGTTAGCAAGAATTGTATTGATCTGAAATGCAACTTCAAACAGACTATGCCACTTCATCTGTACAATATACAACTTTGGTCACAATTGACAGCGTTGACTGGTTGATCAATCGTGTCACAATTTGACATACTCATTAACATGGGAAATTCAAATGGTACCACACATAACCAAGCAATCCCTTGCATTAATGTTTAGTTTTACCTGAAAGAATAGAGAAAAAATCTGTTGAGGCTTCATAAAAAAGGGAATTTATCATGTTTGACTGTTGTGCCACGTCTTCACTGCTTTTTCAGCGTCTTGCATGAGTACCACATTTTTAAAGGATTAGTTCACCCAAAAATGAAAATGTCATTTATTACTCACCCTCATGCTGTTCCACACCCGTAAGACCTTCATTAATCTTCGGAACACAAATTAAGATATTTTTGTTAAAATCCGATGGCTCAGTGAGGCCTGCATAGCCAGCAATGACATTTCCTCTCTCAAGATCCATTAATGTACTAAAAACATATTTAAATCAGTTCATGTGAGTACAGTGGTTCAGTATTAATATTATAAAGCGACGAGAATATTTTTGGTGTGCCAAAAAAACAAAATAACGACTTATTTAGTGATGGCCGATTTCAAAACACTGCTTCATGAAGCTTCGGAGCATAATGAATCAGCGTATTGAATCATGATTCGGATCACATGTCAAACCGCCAAACTGCTGAAATCACGTGACTTTGGCGCTCCGAACCACTAATTCGACACGCTGATTCATTAAGTCGTTATTTTGGGGGTTTTTTGGCGCACCAAAAATATTCTCGTCGCTTTATAATATTAATATTGAACCACTGTACTCACATGAACTGATTTAAATATGTTTTTAGTACCTTTATGGATCTTGAGAGAGGAAATGTCATTGCTCCCTATGCAGGCCTCACGGAGCCATCGGATTTCAACAAAAATATCTCAATTTGCGTTCTGAAGATTAACGAAGGTCTTACGGGTGTGGAACGACATGAGGGTGAGTAATAAATGACAGAATTTTCATTTTTGGGTGAACTAACACTTTAAGATTAAAAGAAGTTAAAAACTCAAATTAAAAGAAGTTCAACTTTTATATATATTTCACACATTTCCTCACCCTCATGCCGTTTCAAACCTGTTTGACTTGATGGAACATAGAAGACATTTTGAAAATTGTTGGTAACTGAATAGTTTTGACCGTTTGTCCATTTTGGCCATTGATTTCCATTGTATGGACAAGAAAACAAGACATTTCTTATATTACATTTCTTATTCTTTTGAACGGTAGTGTTATATATATATATATATACTGTAAATGGGCATTGGCTAATTGGTCGCAAGTGAGCATGTGAGCACATTTAGCGAAATCTGTCTCAGACAACAAAGTTGTAGCCAAAATTGCACAGTGCGCACCAGGCTTTAATCGGATAGCTGAAGCTGAAGTTAAATGATTCCATTGACTGAATATAAATTGCACTGAATTGATTTTAACCATTGTTAACCAAGGATTTATGTCCAACAGTTGTTTTAATCAACATGATTAATGAAAGGGTTTAGGATACGATAAACTAAATGAACATGGTTAGAGCGGTGGGAGTCAGCACAGCAGAAATGATACATCCAGCTCTAGCGACTGACTTCTCTAAGATGGATATTTATGACTGTTTGTTTCAGGCTCTGTCTACAGAGATGAGTTTGACCTGGCCATACTCAAACTACAAGAGGATAACCGCCTAGAGATCCTGAAGAGGAAATGGTGGGATGGTGGCAAGTGTCCGAAAGAGGAGGATCATCGAGCGAAAGGTGAACCGCCTGTCACTCAACTGCAGGTCCAAACTGAATATGTTACAAAAAGTTCATCATGTTGTGTATTTCTGTGTAGGTCTGGGCATGGAGAACATCGGTGGGATCTTCGTGGTGCTTGTGTGTGGTCTGCTGGTGGCCATCTTCATGGCAGTGCTGGAGTTTGTTTGGATGCTGCGTCATACGCCAGGAACAGAGGTGAGAGAGGGCTATTTTACCTGCCTCTGCTTTCTGTCCTTCTCCCCGCCCTCGCGCCTTCCTCCCTGAACCCCCTCACACCCCATCCCGCACCTCACAACCAGCACACCAAAGGGTATACCTCAAACTCATCTACATGGGCCTTTACTGTCACAACCAACACGCGCTAAAGGTGCCAGGCGCTTTTAGATTTTACGCTTTTTAACGTTTGAATGGAATGAAGTTCCTTCTGTTTTGTCTTTTATTTTCCTCCCTGAAGCAGATTGATGGCTGTGTGTGTCAGACTGCATTGTTTCAAATGAAACATTGTGATTTTTACTAAATAAACACTTTGGCATGTTTCAGTAGAACCCCAAGACGTGACTTTTTTTGGGGGAGGGTACAAATGCATGAGCAGTGTTTGTCTTCATGACTTACTGTAGTATGGACCCTTTTCACATTTCCGGGGTTCTCAGAAGTGGAAGTCATCATAGGTGGGTAAACAGCAAATATAATTTTTGTATTCCCATTTGCTCCAATAGCAAAAGAAAAAATACATGATAGCGTTTCCATGACTTTCCAAAAAAGGGGGAAATATTGAGAGATTGATTACAGCAGTCAGAATAGACAATGATGTAAAATTTGACGTTGCTGTATTAGAAACGCCCTCGCGACAGTGTTAATTTGTTTTTTGTAATTTACTGCAAAGGTAATATAAGCATTATAAATGTATATTACATTTTTTAAAAATGAAAATATGAAAAACTTTACTAGGTTTACAATGTTGATAACTGTGAACACTGTGAAAAGGATCCATTGATTGCCCATATTCATAGACTGAGCATTGTGGGTAAATATTCACAGAAAAATTATGTTTGTGTTTGTCTATAAGTATGTGGGTGGGTGTAAAGCGAGACTTAACTAAATGCTAATTGAAAACTGGTCGGGAATGTGTGTGTTTGTTTGTGCATTTGTATTTTGTGTCAACATCAAGTGACTAGTTGAGCCAGTGCAGTTAAGCCCATTTTTTTTGATAAGCTAAATACGTGCATTATCCTTAGGGTGGCTTTGTGTATTAGTATTAGGTAATGTGTGTTTGTGTTTGTTTTTTTGTGTGTGGGGTGCATTTATGCATGTAAGTGTATAAATAGGGCCCTGCACTGGCATGCCTCATGTTCCAAAGGGTAACACGTTCTACCTGTCCTGTATATATCTCTTCATCCACAACACATCACATTGGTCCAACACCAAGATGACCCCTCCAGCCAAAGACCTACTAACATTATAGCTCCCAGAATTATGTCATTGTTTGTATGCGGTGCATTTTTAACCTCATGATATGCTGATACAAAATTGATTGGATAAATTTTTTTTTTGCATCAAATATGTGTTGATATTTTTCTGAAAACGGCACTGGTTGAGCTTCAGCAGCTGAGTTCTGGATTTGATCAGCTAAGATGAAATGAATGCTAATGGGATGTGGCATAAGTGGATGGAAGTAACATAAAATTTCTGTATAAATTCATCACAAGCAGCTATTTTATTAGTTGTAGCTTATATTCTTTAGTAAGGGCCAGTTTGCACAGTGTTTGTCAATATTTGACCACTGACCCATGTCTTCACTGCTTTTTCAGCGTCTTGCATGAGTACCACGTTTTTAAGACGCTGTGTCGAATTAAAAGAAGTTCAGCTTTTATGTGTAGTTTACACAAAAATTAAAGTTCGGTCATCATTTCCTCACCCTTATGTCGTTCCAAACCTGTTGAACTTTTTTTGTTTTGTGGAACAGAAGATATTTTTAAAATTGTTGGAAACCAAACAGTTTTGACCATTTGTGCATTTTGCCTATTTATTTACAAGAAAACATTGAGACTAAATCAAATCTATTAATCATATAAACTGATTAAGTCTCTTCAGAAAATGTGGACTACGCTCAATTCATATGGATTAGTTTTACAATCTCTTTATGAACTTTTTGAAGCATCAAAGTGTCAGTTGCTTAGCTGTCTATGGAGGGACAGAAAGCTCTCAGATTTCATCAAAAAGATCTTCATTTGTATTCGGAAGATGAACAAAAGTCTTATGGGTGTGGAACGACATGAGGGTGAGTAATTAATGACAGAATTTTCATTTTTGGGTGAACTAACCCTTTAAACTCTACTGAGGACAAGAGGAAAATACCACTGCAAAACAACTATTAAGATTAATGAAAAAGGAAAAAGATTATTTATTTAACAGTCCTTGATCAAGACATTGTTTTTGTAATATTGTACAATAATATATAAGTCATGACAGAATTTCATTATGACAAATAGCAATGAGGACATAGGAAAACAGGACTCCTCTGTTTGTAAAGTGATAAATTCTTTTAAAATATATGCCTTCAAATATTCAGATTATTTTGTGTAAATAACCATCGAAACATAAAACATAATCCTCTTGGGAGCAATTTCAGCCCAATTTTTATACATTAAAGGCACCGTATACAAATAATGGCCCAAACACAAAGGCTCCACTCACTTATCATGTATCTAACAAAATACATTTAAAAAAGTGAACTTGTTGAGAATGTAATGAGCACATGTAGAGATCACCAAGCACTTCAGGATGTTTTCTCTGGTTTCTCTGCGGTGCATCAGTCCAGATAAACAGCCACCGCCCCCTGTATAGCCCAGTGTTATTTTGATCAATGCTCTGGCTGTGCTGCCTGCCACCCCCTGTGTGCAGCGTGTCAGTGAGACCCCCTGGCCTCTCTCTCTCTTTCTCTCCCTCTGTCTCCGTGTTTGTGCCTCATAGCTGTCCGTGTGCGAGGAGATGCTACGAGAGCTGCAGGGCATCGTGCTGTGTCAGGACAGTCTGCAGTTACGGCGCAGGCGCGGAGCCAGCGTTCTGCGACCACAGCCTCTGCCCCTGGATGAGCGGCGGGCGCGGGCGGCGGCGGCGAGCCTCAGCAACGGCAAGCTGTGCACAGGCACCGGCCTGCCCGAACCCCTCTCCCACAGACTGGCGCAGGAGGCCGCCCTGGTGGCGCGAGGGTGCAGTCACATTCGCATCTGCCCGGAGTGCCGGCGCTTCCAGGGCATTCGAGTGCGCCCCGCCGGCCCCCCAGGAGCTTCGCCCACCCACAGCGAGGAGAGTATAGAGTGGGAGAAGGGCACCAACAACAGTGAACACGAATAACCTCTCTTACCTATGTCGGATAGATGTTAAACGACGGCTTTGCTGGACCCAGGGATTATGGGAGCATTGGCTCCGGAGAAGGAGCTAACGGAGATGCTGTCCGTGCTGCTCGATTCGGCCCAGGAGCTGCGTCTGGTTTCTGTACACTGTCCTTACAGCCCTCTGCTTTTGGGGGACACAGCAGAGGGGCTTTGTACTATGCAGTATATTGTCTTACTGTGCTGTTGATTTATTTTTAAATTATTCCTCTTTTGTTGTGAAACCACTATATTGCTATTATCTCCTTCTCACAACATTCGTTTAGTTTGGTTTTTCACACAGACGCGTACAGCGGACGACTGCAGACTCGATCCACTATCGCTCAACCTTTTTAGAGTGCCAAAATACTTGTATTAATTTTGTGCTGTCGCCTTCTCATGCCGGCCCCTGGCGGAGTAACTATTAAGAGAACTGAACACAAAAACAACTGCGATTTGTTTTTATTAATAGTCATATTCTATTAAAAAGGTTTTTGGGATGTTTCTGAATGTTTGATGTGCATGTATGAGGGTTTTAGATGCTATTGAATGGAGAAAAACGAGTTTCAAGACACTTTTTACACTTTGCTTTTCATTCTTTTGAGTTAGATTCATATTGTTGCACTCTTTGGATATGAAAATTGCACATAGTTGTGGAAAAGTGGAATATTATGCTCCCATTTAAGAAATTTGCATTCGGAAACTAACTAGGATTAATACTGATATCTTTTGACCCTTATTTTTGTCATTCTAGCAGGATTCTTGGAGGTATCAAGTGTGTTCGCTTTCAAAAAACATGTCAGGAAGTGAGATCTTGAGTTAATTTTGTTCCTGACGAGGTCTTACGTTCATCTGTACCACTCAATATATGAGGAAATCAACAGGGTCACTCCATCTAGACATATCTGTGTGATAAGACATTGGAGATTGTGGGCCTATGTACATCAGGTATTTCTTTATATTACATAACAGCTCATAATGTTTGAAGTTATTGGGGGTTTTCTTTCTTATTATTATTTGATACCTGAAACGTCCATTTGTTCATGTGATGTCTTTGGTTCATCCTTCTTTTTTTTTTTCAAAGAGAGACATCTGGTGAACAACCTTTTAAAAATGGATTCAACCAATCAGTTTTATCAACGTACCACAGCTGATGCAGAATTTGGATACCAAAATGAATTTATTTTATTAGGCATGATGATATCCTCAACTTGCAGTGCCAAATTGTAATAAATTGCCTTCACGTTTTGGAGAGCCATTAGAGGTGACTTATTACCCATGTTGATTTTTCTGTGCATTTCTATTGAACTGAATCCATTTCTAAATGATATTTCAATACGGTGTTAGTGCCTGATGAAAATAAATGGCATTGTGTTCAGTTCTGTGAAAGATTGGCTTTGTTCTTGAAGTATTTGTCTCTTGGATCTGTTGGCTCGCTCTGTAAACATTTGTTTTTCTAGGTGCACAAATACAGCTCCACTCATTTCCTATTACAGGCTGGAATGGCATCTGATGAACAATGGCAAAGCTGTATGTGCAGGTGGGTTTTCACTGGATACACAGACTCACAGACAACTCTATGGGGGCAACCTCAAGATGTGACATATTTACTATGTGGGGCATGAGCACATCTGCTTAAGACTCACAGAGACACTTGAGAGCTGGTTTAAAGAGTGTCAACAAACAAGGAAAAACATTTCGAAGACAGTTAATGCTTAAAGTGACACTGACTGCTTTCACAGGAAGGTTGAATCAAGCAGTTTAAGTTTACAGAAGCAAAGAATATAGCCCAAAATGCACATGCAGCAATTATTCGAAACTGTCACAAGGAATTTAACATCATAACATCATTAACAAGACAAACTGAATAGATATCGGCAATTCATGTGACCTCAAAATGGCTGCCCCCATGAGGTGACCCAATCCATGTAAAGCAAAACAGGTTTTGTTAGGTTATTAATGACTGGGGTCTTCATCTCATGAGAGAGTACTTCATTTTAAGTAAGCAATAAGGTACGAGAGCCTGTGCTGTATCGTGAATAAGTCACGGCTGAAGGGTGTTGTTAGGCACGACGTGAATCGGAGTGCCTGCAACCCCTTCAGCCGTGACTTATTCATGATACAGCATTAGCCTCGAGTACCTTATATAAAACGGTTACCACACAATACAAATATTAAAGCCAGAAATATGTATCAATGCAACTTTCATGAAGTAAACTTTTTCTAAAAGCCTTCCTTCCGCCGGAAAAAAATAGTCCCTGACCATGAACAGCAACAGAAGTTACATTATTACACCATTAGATGGCGGCAAAGATTGTCTTTATGAGTGTGTCAGTCAGTAGCGAAGACTTACATTGAAAAGACTGAATTGTTGTGAACACGGAACAAGACACAACTGACAAATGCCTTGACTAGTGCTGCTGGTCACAGGAAAATCCCTTAACTGTTAAAAGGACAAGATAATATATCGGACATTTAAAAAGATTTTTCATTATGAACATAGGACTGACCTGAAGGAAAATGCTAAATCTCAATGCAGGTAATAAACTCGCTCACTCGATCTTTTTCTTCGACATAATACAGTAAGCTTCAATGAACAATATCAATGAGAACAAACATATGTTTATGTTGCTAAGAGTGGTTGCTAAGGGTGTTGTGTAGTGATAGACAGAACCGTTGGGTGAAGTGGTCATAGCCGTGTTTTTATCGTGAATAAAACCCAGCTATTGACCAATCAGAATCAAGGACAGGAACTAACCATTTTATAAACATTTATAAAAAGTGCTGTTTATCTTCTTTTAACTTTTATAAAGAAAGAAAAATATTATTTTATTCTTTATAAGTACACAAGTTTAATTCTCTCCAAATACTTTAAGAACATGGGCCCATGAGAGCTTCCAACCTGATTTCATGAGAAAACATAACTGTTTTATGAGTAGGCAATGTGATTCATACGAAAACATATGATTTTTAGAAAAAAGTAAGCTTGACCCCTAAACATAACTGTCAGTGGAGCGAAAGCAGATTGAACGAAAACCTATGAGTGAGATTGTACTAATTCATATGAATTAGCCACCATTTCAGCAAAACATGAAATAGTTACAAATTGCCATGAGAGTGTGTTGGAGCTTCTGTGTTTGCCTCAATCCTGAGTATTTTCATCTGCAGATGTCTAAATGATAGAAATCCATTTAAATTCCAGGGTTCAAACATTAAGTTGTCCAGTGCTATGATGGTTTGATAGTAATGAGTGTGAATTGTTCAGAGACCAAAATGTCATGGCTGAAGACAGGACTTATTAGTAAGACGTGCAAAGCTCACAGCCCAATCAGTCCAGATGCATTCCCGAGGGCCGGGCCTCTATCTCTCTCAGCATACTGCCCTTCTCCAAGCCATTTATTTCTTAATTGAGCTCTAACCTGTTTCCACAGGATGAAATTGCATCTCTAGCTTTAATTCCTTCTGGTGTCACAACTGGTTTTGGTCAGACAGCAAGAAATTTGACTTTCTGCTGATTTACACTTATTGACATCAGCAAATTTATGTATTGCCACATGGGGCGCTATAGCAAAAAAATAATATCCTTTTTTTTTTCAGGTTAAATACTGTCTTGGCTAAGCAAATGTGAAGAGAATCTTACTGAGTAATATCAGGCCATTCACGCAGAACACGTTTTTGCATTCATCCAGCTAAAAGTAGTTCAACTTTTAAACAAACAAACAAAAATGCTTCTCTAGATGCAGGATATTCCACTGAGTGTGTCTAGCGTTTTAAATACAAAAACGTTCTCTGTATGAATGGGCCCTTCGGGGCCAATATGGTGCTTTTCCATTGTTTGTCCTGTATGCTAGGATGGATGTGTTTGACGCTGATGCTTGAACATCTTTTACAGCATCTCGCACATAACAGGGCATTAAAAAAATATATGGCGTTCGAAGTAAAAAAAAAAAAAAAAAAAAGTTAAACTTTTATAAAAATTGATCTCTAGGCCTGTTTTGTTTTGGTTTTAATTCCACTACCCTGCATCTCACATTTTTAAAAGCGTTGAATGGCTCCTTTGTTAGCTGAAGTCAATATATTTATAGCATAATACCTTAAAGGGTTAGTTCACTCAAAAATGAAAATTATGTCATTTATTACTCACCCTCATGCCGTTCCACAGCCGTAAGACCTTCGTTAATCTTTGGCATGCAAATTGAGATATTTTTGTTGAAATCCGATGGCTCCATGAGGCCTGTATAGGGAGCAATGACATTTCCTCTCTCAAGATCCATAAAGGTACTAAAAACATATTTAAATCAGTTCATGTGAGTACAGTGGTTCAATATTAATATTATAAAGCGACGAGAATATTTTTTGGTGCGCCAAAAAAAAAATAATAATAATGACTTATTTAGTGATGGCCGATTTCAAAACACTGCTTCAGGAAGCTTCGGAGCATAATGAATCAGCGTGTCGAATCAGCGGTTCGGAGCGCCAAAGTCACGTGATTTCAGCAGTTTGGCGGTTTGACACGCGATCCGAATCATGATTCGACACGCTGATTCATTATGCTCCGAAGCTTCCTGAAGCAGTGTTTTGAAATCGGAAAATTAATTTGTGTTCCAAAGATGAACGAAGGTCTTACCACATCTTAGTGTGTTTCACAAACGATTTGTTATCAAAATCAGTATATAATAAAACAGCCCAATCTTTTCTAAATGTTTTAAAATGCAGAGTCATTGCTACAAATCTTTTTCAGGTCACTGGTTTGTCACCTACAGCTGAATTTTAGACTCTATTTAATATTCCGAAACATCAGAGGTAAGTAACAGCATAGGTCAAAATGCTCTTTGTCATCTTCGTTCCACAATGAAAGTGTTGTTAACATCCCTGTGAGTGCAGGTAGATAATGTCATGTTCATTTTGCCGCCTTTTGTTCTCTGGCAGTGCTTGAATAAGCAGGACAACCATCTCACCATTACAGATATAGTGAAATAAAAGTCTTTGTTTGCTTTCGTCTCCTTTCCATTTATTCACCTAGTGATGGATTGATCTCAGATTGGGAGACATTGATCATCTGCCTACCAGATCAGACGTAATGCTGGCACATTTTTCATTGTAGTGCCACGTCTTTCCATGAATGTTAAATTTATGACACAATAAGGTCAGTTATTTAATATGTAACTGCAATAACGCAAGATTTTTATATTGAGATGATGTTTGTAGAGTTTATTCCAGACAGACAGTTCTCCTGGGGAATCTCGCATTTGTAAATCAACAGCTGGCGTCTGTCAGGGGCATTAGAGCATTACTTTTGGAATCATACTAAGAAGAAAACAAACAGGTAAACACATCCTATACATTCTATAGGGAGAAAATTAAATCATTTAACTATTTTATTAAAATCATTTTAGATTTGAGTTAAATTTATACATGTAAACGATTTTAAATTGCCATTAGAAGAGCGACAGAAAATTAGGCCAACAGAGACACCGGCTGGTGACAGAATGAACTGCAGTGTCTGCTGTAAACAGAGCTTCATTCATGAAACACTGGCAGGACAAATGCATACATTTTAAGTAAAATCATTTTCTACATAAATTGACCCATTGAGTTCAGTGGGAAGATATACATGCAAATTCACGGATGAATTGCCTGCATAGAAATTAATTCTGCTTGTTTTATGAATAAGGCCCAAATACAAGTCTAAACACAATGCTTTCTCAAATTACACCAATACCAGGTATGGTAAAATTGGTCATTATATTTCATAATTCAAAATGTGAACAGTATTGACAACTATCTGAACATTTATAATTTTATTGAAAGAAGTCTCTCACCAAGGCTGCGGTTATTTGATCTAAAACACTATGAAAATGTAATTTAGTTCTGTGACAGCAAAGCTGAATTTTCAGCATCATTACTCCAGTCTTAAGTGTCACATGATCCTTCAGAAATCATTCTAATATGCTGATTTACTGCTTGAGAAACATTGAAAACAACTTTTTTTCTGGAAACCATAATACATTTTTGAGGAATATTTTATGAATAGAAAGTTTAAAAAAAAAAAAAGCATTTATTTGAAATAGAAATATTTTATAACATTATACATGTCTTTACTGTCACTTTTGATCAATTTAATGCATCTTTGCTGAATAAAAGTATCAATTTCTTATATTATATATATATATATATATATATATATATATATATATTAACCGCCAGTTCAATTTCTTATATTATATTATATATATATATATATATATATATATATATATATTAACCGCCAGTTCAATTTCTTATATTATATTATATATATATATATATATATATATATATATATATATATATATATAAAATATAAGAAATTGATACTTTTATTCAGCAAAGATGCATTAAATTGATCAAAAGTGACAGTTTAATGCATCTTTGCTGAATAAAAGTATCAATTTCTTATATTTTATATATATATATATATATATATATATATATATATATATATATATATTTATTCCTGGAGCCCAGTTTGAAAGCCCTGCATGGCTTGTGCAATATACATGCAATTTCTTCATGGTCTCAGGTCGGATGTCTTGGTCCTGGTCACAGTGCTCAACTGAAGATGTCTTATATGTGAAGCGGGTTTATCCCAAAGTCACTGAGCATGTCCTTGACTTCCTGATGAACGACTGTGCTCTGTTCTTCCCACTGCAGCCGTGTCTCAGCCAGGTGAGAGAGCAAACTGTCCAGACAGCCCTGTACCAGGCCAATAGACACCAATTAATAAAAACGAACTCAATTTAAGATGAAAAGTAGCTTATTAAATGGGGCATGTCTCGCCATCTGGCACAAGCATTTAGAGGTGCAGATGGTCTCTACTATTCTAAAATACTAAATGCTGAAATGGATAACCTTTTGGATAGCAATCAGATTTGTTAACACTTTAATTAACCGCCAGTTCAATTTGTTTTACTATAGCGTTAATTACACCTCATTTATTCGAGGTAGATTATTCATTCACACTTTGAAATGCCACCAAGCAATTTTAAGCTCTCTGTAGTGCTAATAAAATATGTCATCCATTCATGCATCTAATATATATTTGAACACAGCGCTGATATTTCACTTAATCACTTATAGAGCGGTGACTCTGACTTACGTGCAGTATCTTCTCACACTCACTCTCCATGCGGTCCAGTTTGCTTTGGAGGTCAGAAATGATGGCGTCTTTTTCTGCTTCCGTCTTCTCTCGCCGCTCTCTTTCTGATTTTAATTTAACCTGACACTCAGCTAATCAAACAGAGGTTGCCATCAGCATGTGTCTGGTTAAAGCACACACTACCTATGATAAGTACAAGAATTTGAATATATTAACGACTGAACTCACCGAGCTGCGTCTCAAGCAAATCCACGCTCACTTCAAGCCTGTTTACTTTAGTCTGCAGGTCTGTTTCCATGGACTTATATTGACGGTTGAGATCTGTTTTCAAAGTTAAATACAATACATATTGTGTTAGAAATCAATGATAATATAATTTCTTACAAAACATACTGTATATTCACATAAGTTATTCATACACTACCATTCAAAGGTCAGTAAGTTTTCTTATAGCATTTTTAATGTCACAAAAGATTTCTATTACAAATAAATGCTGTACTTCTGAAGTTTATATTCTATATCTATCACTGTTTCCACAAAAACATGAAGCAGCACAACTGTTTTCTTGAGCACCAAATCATCATATTAGAATGATTTCTGAAGGATCATGTGACACTGAAGACTGGAGTAATGATGCTGAAAATGCAGCTTTGATCTCAGGAATAAATTACATTTTAAAATATATTAAAATTGAAAACAATTTTTTTAAATCGCAATAATATTTCAATATTACTAGTTTCACTGTATTCCTATCAAATAATTGCAGCCTTGATGAGCCATACTTTCAAAAACAAAGCCCAAAAAAACTGAAGTTCATTGGGTTTTCGTCAAGTGTTTCCAAAGCAGTACAACATAAAACATCAATCAGTTTCCCAGACAGAGATTAAGCCTAGTCCTTGACTAAAATGGCATTTTAAACCAGATTAACAGAAATCTGCTTTCTCTGTCATGGTTTTAAACAGCCCTAGACTTAGCCTAGTCCAGAGTTTAATAAGCTGATTGAGGAGGCACGTGGATTACTTGGACTATGTCAGTGAAGATTTATATATATATATATATATATATATATATATATATATATATATATATATATATATATATATATATACACACACACACACACACACACACACACACACACACACACACACTAAATAGTCAAATTATTTTTGGTCAAGATCTTGTATTGACATTGCAAGAGGTGAGCACTCTGTAAAGTCTACTCCAGCACATCCCAAAGACTTTCAATGAATTTAAGGTCTGGACTCAGAGGTGACTATTCATGTGTGAAAATGATTCTTCATGATCTGTCTTCCTACATGGTTGTTTAAGAAATGAAAAGCTATCAATTAGGATTAAAAAGAACAGTTCGCAAACATACAGTATAACATGCTAAAAACATAATAATCACTCCAATAATGATCCAGTTATAGGATCTTAAGTATTCGCATATTTAAATCCAAACAGTGTCTTTCTCTTTGTTGGGCAGTGTATATTGAAACACAACATTTATCTAAAGTTAAATCTGCCTCCTGGTATAGGTTTGATTTAAGCCTCAATTTAGTCCTGAAGTATAGTCTTCCTCCAGGAAGTCATCATCTGGTATGTTCTCTAAAGGTTGAGTAATTCATCCAAGTGGTCAGTATCTTTATTTGCAGGTCCTCTGCCGGTCTTAAAGGATTAGTTCACTTTAAAATGAAAATGATCCCATGATTTACTCACCCTCAAGCCATGCTAGGTGTATATGACTTTCTTCTTAAATATCCTGATGCATTCAAGCTTTATAATGGCAGTGAACGAGGCCAACGAGTATGAAGCTGAAGAAAGTGCATCCATCCATCATAAACATCACACAGCTCTGGGGGGTTAATAACTTTTGTCTTCAGAACACAAATTAAGATATTTTTGATGAAATCCGAGGGTATCTGATCCACACAGGCAGCAACGACATTGAACCTTTTGAGGTCCAGAATGGTACTAAAGACATTGTTAAAACCGTCGACGTGACTACAGTGGTTCAACCTTAATATTATGAAGCGACGAGAGAACTTTTTGTGCGCAAAAAAAAAAAAACGACTTTATTCAACAAATACTGCTACGCAGAGCTTCAGTGTTTATGTCTGAATGCGGGCTCATTATTGTTTGGCTCCTGCGTCAGCATCACACGCATGCGTCATGCTGCTCACGTGACCAGAGCTGGCCAATACTGAGCCGCCGTTCGGACGTAAACACTGAAGCTCTGCAATGCAAATAGTGTAGCAGTATGAAAGGGGACAGATGAATTTATTGAATAAAGTCATTATTTTTGTTTTGTTTTTGTGCACAACAAGTATTCTTGTCGCTTCATAATATTAATGTTGAACCACTGCAGTCATGTCGACGGTTTTAACGATGTCTTTACCTTTCTGGACCTCAAAAGGTGCAATGTTGTTGCTGCCTATGTGTGGATCAGATACCTTCAGGTTTCATCAAAAATATCTTAATTTGTGTTCTGAAGATGAACGAAGGTCTTATGGGTTTGGGATGTCATGAGGGTGAGTAATAAATGACAGAAATTTCATTTTTGGGTGAACTAACGCTTTAAGAAGAAAGTGTAACGCCTCTCGCAGTTCAAAACGCTTACGCTACGTCCTACACCTTCTAATCTAAATTACCACAGTTAGTTTTAAATTAATCTTGTTTGTTTTAGTTCAGAACTTCATAGTCCAAGTGTTAGTAATCTGTGTATCAGAAACCAATTTTTAAGACTCCTGTCTTAATTTAAACCCTGTCCGGGAAACCGCCTCTATATTGAAGTACACATTGTTGATGAAGGTGTACTATAACAATAAACTAGCAATATACTTTATACAGACCTGCAGTGATGTCCTTCATGTCTGATCTCTCCTGACTGAGCACCTGCTCCAGATCTCTGATTTGACTTTTCAAGTCATCTCTCACCGCTGTAGCCTGACGTGCTACGCTGCTCCTCAGGGCTGACAAGGTTTGTAGAGACGTTACTTTCTTAATGTTTTATTTGAATTGAACATCAGCAAACAGAGAACAAATTTGAGAACAGTCCATTTTAAGAATTGTATTTGGCTTACCAAGATGTTCTTTTAAAACAGCCACGTCTAAGACACTTCTCCGGTACTTCTCTGAAAGTCCATCATCTGTGAAAAAAAGAAAGTATAGTATCAAATACAACTTAAGTCTTTATTGTAATTATTATAGGCCTATTATTTTGTGTATATAAAAGCAAAAACACCTTTTTCTGGAGTGCTCTTTTTGGGCTTTTCCTTTTTGCTGTTTCCTGTCCCTTTCTTCTTTGGTGGCATGGTGTAAAGATTTTAGGTCTGCATCTATCGAACAGAAGGAAAAGTTTCATTGTGTCTTTATTGTGTATACAGAGCCGCCTGGCAGCGTGGGCGTGACCAGAGAGAGATGTTAGCCAATCACCTCTCCAGAATGCCAATTACAGTTGTTCTTTGTAACCGCATTGCACCACGCCGCCAGCTGGTTGCCTGGAGGTGTGTATAGTTGCTAAGCGCGTCGTTTTGTTTTATGTATAAAGTAATTTAGGTGTTTATGAATTGCTTAAATTAAAAAAAAAATCTCCTTATTTCATTTGAAATATAGGACGTGGAGCTCTCTTTTACAAGTGTGTTTACTTTTCATGCAATTCCGTTTTTAATGTCGGATATTTGTAAAACGAATGTGAACTGAAATGATGAGAGAAGATCAACGAACCAAGCGTCATACAGCGGTGAATTTACGAAAATAAAGTAGTTCACTTAAAAAAATATATCTGCATAATTAATTTCTAACTCAGAGGGCTGCGAAAGTACAATACAAGCGTTTCCACTGCAAATGCTTAGCTCATGAATATTAACTACGTCACATTTACGTTGCTTGGCAACCTTCCTAGTGCTCCAGTTACGTGACCTAATTAATATTTATAAGTCGTGCTTTTCACCATAGTAGGATTCGTACATTCGCATAAGGAGCAAGAACGGAGGCGGAGAAAATTTGAGACATGAAAGAGGGCGAGGTCTTACAGGCGGAACAGGAAGAGCAATCATATAAGAACGGGAGGGGGAGGTAGAAGGCGGTGTTTATTTCCTTAATATGTTTATTTATTTCTATTTCAATAAGATATTTTTTCGCGGTCCAGCATTGCATTTTCATTTTGAGAAAGACGATCTGTGCTACGTTTATAATAAACGTGAAAGCCTTCCCTTCATAGGTTTTGCTTGCAGGGCTCTTGTCTTGCTTAGCCTGAACTTCCCTTTGCAAAAGTAGTGATAGGAAGTACGATACATTCCAGCGAATCGGTTCTTTCGAACACGTCCATTCAAAGAACCGATTCAGCTATTTTTGCACGTCACTTCTGTGGTCCCTCACACCACGGTGTTGAATATTACATGTTTGGAAAAAAAAATCTGAAAAATTATTTTCCAGTTTGATGTATACAAGTCTTGTACTGTATTTTAACATGTAAGTAATTGTTGTCATGTTATTGATTATAATTTGGCAATAACAAACACTAATAAAATCATGGTTAGCTGTATTTATTGCTTTTACATTCTGACGGTGTTTGTTAGGCCTGTAAATTTATGTTTATGTGTTTTTGTATAAATGATACCGCTCATAAAAACAGTCATTAGAACCTGAATCTTAGACTGTTTCAGTCCGACCTGTTTTGTGAACCGATTTAACTGATTGAAAAGATCCGACTCAAATGAACGATTCGATCACGAATCGGACATCGCACTGCAGAAGCGCACAGATAGAGAAAGAGAGAGAGCTGCAGGAAAAGGGAACATCACGCACGGGGTGTCGTTGTGAAAGCAGTTGTTCCTCCACGTCCAGACCTCCATCAAAACCTATTTTTACGCGTTATTTTCAACGGGATTCGTCGCACTAACCGAGCGTATTAAATACCGCGTGAAACGGTGGTTTCCTGCAAGGGGGATTTAATGGGAGTCTTGCATCGATAAAGCGCTTCTCCCCCCCCTTGACGGACCTTCGCTCGAACCGAACCGGACTCGGGCGCTGTCCTCACCGGGGGGTATCCGATCTCAGTTATATTTTAACTGCGAAAACAACACTCCGGAGTCCGAATATGGCAGGAAATCTGAAGAAAGGTGGGGGGCTTATTGGCATGATGAAGGACGCTTTTCAGCCTCACCATCACCTCCACCACTCCCATCACCAGCCCGGGGCCGTGGACAAAAAGACGGTGGAGAAATGCTGGAAATTCATGGATAAGGTGGGTGGCTATCAAGCATAAACATAAAAGATAGATACCAGAGAGAGACGTTGTAGCTAGCAACCTCGGTCTCTTGTTAGCTTAGCCGGATGGCCTGCACCGAGGAGTCCTAATGCAATATGGCAGGGCAGCTCTGCTAAGGCAATTAGCTGAATGGTTTGCAGGCTAATAAACTATATTCAGCCGGCCAAATACTTTGGGAATATCCAGTTTTAGAGAGTAGGTCATTTGCGGTACCCGTCCACCCCAGCTTGCCAAGCAGGACTTCTGAATATGGTCCAGGGTCCTGTGCTTGTCGTCCTAGCTTAATAGCTTGTGCTATTACTTAATTGGTAAATATTGTTTATATTGTGAGAAAACTAGGAATGGTTTGGACATATCTGACTCCTCCTGGATGCCCACATGAACGGCGTGTAAAACAAAAGTTGGTTAAGCAACCAACATCTATAATAGTCCTGTTGTTGGTCAAGTCAGTTGGTTAAATTACCTTAACTTTGTGTAGACGTGGATAGTAGACAGTTGATGGATAGATCTGTCCTCAACACTACTTGCCTCACTTGTTCCCGTTTCTAACAGGAAGCATTACAAACTTTTTCTTATTTTAAGTATTAAGTGTAATATAGACTATTGTTATATTCTGGAGTATTTTCTACCTTAATTCATAGTCTAAAAAAGTCTTACTTAATGACTTTAAACATCTAAGTATCCAGCAGTATTAAAAGATAGTTGTTTTTGTGTTTAATGGAGATCCATCCAAGCAGGGTTGGTCTTATGATCAGGTATAGATGTAGCTGTTAGGCACACTGTCCTTATTTCATACCTGATTAACCCTATAAAACCTACAGTATCATATTTGATACATGAATTTCTAAAGCTTCTAAGTTATCAACATGATCAAAACTTTGTACACAATCTACTTCATGCCTTCTGCCCTCTGATTGATAGTTCATTTTTTTTTTTTTTTTTTTTTTTTTTTTTTTTTGGAAGTAAGACCTTTTAGTATAATTGTAAAAATGTCTACCTTTAGGTCTTGGTATAAATGCCTTTTTGTAATTTATATAATGTAATAACATATATTGGAGGAAATATTTCTTTACTGGACTGAAACTTAGGTTTACTTGATTGTCCATATATCATTTTTTAGAAAAAATATGTTAAAATATAAGTATCAAATATGATTGCATTGAATGTTTTTCCCCAAAGATCTGTGATTTTGAAAATCACAGATCTTTGGTCATAAAACTAAGCATTTAAATATTATAGCTATAGAGCGATAACTATTATTTACATGCATTTCATGTATGTAGTCTTTTATAAAAATAAAAATAAAAGTCATTGACTTGCATTGCAATGCTTCAGAATTTCATCTGGCCGTGACATCTGCATCAAATTGCATATTTTCCTCAGTTTGGGCCTTTGAATAAATTTTAGGTGTTTTTCCTCCTCAAGTATGAGTGCCATATTCTCACTTTACTATATGAGGCATAAAAACTGATGTATCAAATATGATACAAAACAAAACACATGTTTTTAAAAATTAGATAGAAACTTACCAATTTGTCTAGTAAAATAGTGTTAAAAAAATAAATTAAAACGGTTAGACGAACATCTGGTTTTCTTTTGTTGAATTTGCTGCCTCACAATACAAAAGTTAAAGCTGCAGTTCATGGAAAAAAGTTGTGGTTACTGACCTCACACTTCCTGTGATGTTCACACTGATACATGAGTGAAACGGTGCATCTTTCACAGGGGACTCGTTTTTAACTTATCCTGTTAATATGGGAAACCACTTAGATACTAAAGATGTTTATTTAGCAAGTTTTGAGATGTATGTTTCAAAGGAAAACTATTTAATTATTACTGAGAAGAGAAACAGTTTTTTGACTGAGAACTTTGCAACTTCCTATTTGCTCAGTTTCATACTGGGTAGTTTGGTTAGTGCACATGTGACATATCACATTGTCTTCATAAGCAAATCTCCTCATTTCTTCAATTGTAACATTGTAAATTTCCTCTTTATGTTAACTCGTGGCTAGTCTGATATTATAAAACCTTGTGAAAAATGTTTAGTATATGAATGTCAAGAGTAGTTCCACTTGCAAAACAGGCTTTTCTGAAAGAAATGTTTCTAGTCTATCCTGACTTAGCTATTTATTATCCAAAATAAACTTTTTTCATGTTATACATTGTTGTATTCTCTCAATACCCTGTAAATATTCAACCTCTTGAACCACAAGAACCCACTGGTTGTTCTTCCCAGTTTGACCTTTAAAACGCACAAATGAATTTCTGTATTTTGAGTTGACTATGGGTTTCCCCTACATGTGTTATTAACCTTGTTTACAAACACAAATTATCTACACATTTCCTCATAGGGTTAAGTAATAAATAAATAATCCACAGGCCAATGAAGAGCATGTTATTTGTAGTAGTTGATGGTAGGATTTGCATAGTAGGATGTGATTGGTCATGATACAAAGAATGCAAATTTAATACCATAAAAGGAACTGTTGCATAATGTTATTGGTGCATATTTAATTATTTCTATTTTAATTGACTTCCTGGTGTCGTTTCTCATGCTTGAGACCAAGCGGATGTTTCTCCACACTTTTGGACTATTTTTCTTAATTTAGATTTTCGTTGGATGCTGTAATGAATGCACGTCTGCGCGACGTGAACACGTAGACGTATGCGTGTTTGCTGATAATTCTCGGGACGTCCTGTCGCCACAGTCTTATCTCTTGGCTGTCAGGACTAGGGGTGTATGAGAGCCAGAAGATTTGGAGCACAAGTCAGACTGGATGGTGACCCCCCCCCCCCCCCCCCCCGTGATGTCATCAGCTCTCCCCACCCCCCAATCACAGCTGGTCCTGTGCTGAAGACAAAATAGATGAGCGGCTGCAAGCCCTCGGAGCAGCTGCACGCAACGCCAGCCTCTTGTTGCTGGAACGTGCGCTCGCGGCACGGCGCTTCTCAAAACTGCTGGGGTGGTGACATTTGAGCAGTTTCCCGTTTCCTCAAATTTCCCACCCATGTCTTAATCAATAGTTCAGAAGGTGATGATGCGTGGCTTTAGTCCAGACAGTGGAGAGCCACTATGTCTGAATTAAAGCAAAGGCTATTGGACTATCAGTCTAGCCATTAAGTTGTTTAGCTAATGAAGTGGTTTGAGGCCATGTACTTAATCATGATGATTTATTGTCTAGAATGGATGGTTTTTCTTGGAAGATTTCAGCAGCTTTGTGGCATCCAGTAGGGTTGGGTGGAATGGCTATATGTGGCAAGTAAAGATTTTGCTATACATGATTTTGATTATAACATGTGAAATGTGCTACTGTTCAGAAGTTTGGGGTCAGTAAGGTTTTTTTATTCAGCAGGGATGCCTTAAATCGATCAAAAATGACAGTAAAGACAGTTTTCATGTTACAAAAGATTTTTGTTTCAATTAAATGCTGCTCAGTTGAATTTTCTTTTCATCAAAGAATTCAGGACAGATGTATTACATTTTCCACTAAAATCAGCAGGAATAGGCTTTACAACATAGTTATTTAATATATCCATTTCCCATTTTGAGTTGCCAGCAAAAAAAAAAAAAAAACTAACATTATATATGTTAAAAATGGTAAAAAGCTGTGATGATGATTTTGGTAATTCTGCCCAATCCTAATCTCAAACATTAAATCTCTGTAGCTGCAAAATGTACACTTCATTCCCAGTCACTAGCTGTAAATATTGTGGAAATTGAGATGACAGTGCTGTAGATTGTAGAATCGTGTCTTTTGTGCAAACACAGTTGTCATTGTATGTAGTTCAAAAAAATTCTTCTCTTTGGAATGTTCTTGCTGTGTGACATAACAAGTTTTGTGTATTTATGGTTCGGTGAACAGTTTTAAAGTCCTTGTCAGTGTAGTTTTTTTTTTTTTTTTTTTTTCTTTCACATATCATACTGCAAGAGAAAACTTGCAAAACTTTGGCCCACAGAGGATAGTGTGCAGTTCTGTTTTCTTGATCGATAGTCAACCGCTAGAGAATTGTATGGAATATTTGTATCAAAATATTTTTACAGAGCTTGTCGGCTGCTGTAATAACAGACAAATATACATAAACACATCCGTATACATGTATACGTGTTTTTCTGTAAAGCTGCTTTGAAACAGCGCAAGTGAAAAGTGCTGTACATATAAAAGTGTATTGAATTGAACATGGATCTGCATTTTTGCAGTGTAAATGTTCAGTGTAATGTAATTGTATAAAACCTTTTTTTTGAGTTTGAGCAAATAAGATTCATTTTATTTCAATCTTTTGTGTACCAATACTGTACAAAAGTTTGTAAAGAAATTAGTACTTTTATTCAGCAAGAATGCATTAACATTTGAACGTTAAAAATGATTAATTACTCTTTCTTGAGCACCAAATCAGCATATTAGAATGATTTCTGAAGGACTTGAGTAATGATGGCTTTGCCATCACAGGAATAAATTGCATATTAAAACATATTAAAATGTAGTAATATTTCACAATGTTTTGTTTTTACTGGTTTTTTTTTTTTTTTTTTTTAGATCAAATGAATGCCACCTTGTTGAACATACAACAAAGAGACTTCTTTCAAAAGCATGTAAAAAATATTACCGACCCCAAACATTTAAACAGTATAGTTTCGCTTTTGCCACTTTTCTTGTATTTAGAGTAGCTGTTATGTATTTTAGATTAATTATGTGGACTGATGTAATACAAAACTGCAGCGACTTCAGGGCAATTTTCAATTTATAAGCCATTTACATTACTTGCGTTGTTGTTTATGGCATGGTAGCAACCCGCCATTTTCACTGCATTCTCTTTTGCTGCTCAGCTGCTTTTTGAAAAGATGCCAAATTCAACATTGTCTGATTTTTTTTTTTTTTTCTTCTTTCTTTCTTTCTTCTCTCTGCTCTGCTGCAGGTGGTACGGTTATGCCAGAACCCCAAGCTGGCCTTGAAGAACAGTCCTCCGTACATCCTGGACCTGTTGCCAGACACTTACCAGCATCTCCGCACTATCCTGTCCCGCTATGAAGGCAAGATGGAAACGCTGGGCGACAACGAGTATTTTCGCGTTTTCATGGAGAACTTGACCAAGAAGACCAAACAGACCATAAGCCTGTTCAAAGACGGCAAAGAGCGAATGTTCGAGGAGAACTCTCAGCCCAGGTGAGCGCACATGAGTTTCTGTAGACACCGTCTCTAATTACAGCCTTTCCGGTGGCCAAATTGAAAATGTTCAAAAAGATTTTTGTTTCGGTCTGTAGTGACCAAATAAAGATTCAACATTTTCCATTTGTCAAAGGCGTTGGGTTAGGTGTGAAAGCAGACATCAAAAGCCTCAAGTTACCTCTGTGCAGACATTTCCTGAGCTAGTTCATGTTTTTTGGAATGTTCTGCAGCGGTGTGGGAGGCAAAAGCAGAAGCAGTGAAACATGGTCTGTCAGTCCTTGAATCATGTGAAACCGGTTCCTTGAAAAAAATTTGAGTAGAGGTTACATTGAGTTAAGCTGAAGTTCGAGTCATATATCAAAGATGCAAATGAAGTCGATCATGTAAGGTCTCACGGATCAACCAGTGGACTGAGATCATATCAGGCCTGTGGTTCTTCTGCTTGTCCTGGAAACGCTTGACTTGTGTGTGCGGACAGAGGAGGAATGTGTAATGCAAATAAGACCAGTCACAAGAGGAAGAGCTTAACTGAGGTCCAGACCTTACAAGTAACACATCGGTTTTAGGGTTTACAGATGCAACCTTCATTACACCCACATATCATTTGTAATTCATCTTGATATTCTTGTTTGTAAGTTGCGCAAAAGCACTAAATGCCTTCCAGCCCATATATGCCAACTTGTCATATACAAAAAGAAATGCAGTATATGATTTGCATACATTAAAATGATTTTTAGTTGCTCAGTCATAAGCCATTGAACCCAATGTGATGCGTGTCATATATTTGGCTTAAGTTTGATCTAGAATGACCCCATAGTATGATTTAAAAGTATATGCTTTATTTAGAGAGTTGAAGTCCTATACGTTTTCATAAGTCCCAGACATTTTCCCTCAGGAACTGCAGCTTGTTTAGTTGATTGTAAACATCTTATTTATGTAATACTTAATTTCCATCATTCTTATAATCACGTTTCCTGTAGATCAGCGGCTTCTCATGCCATAGGCCAGCCATTGTGCCAACTGTCATTCCATATTGTTCATACTATTTCACTTCTCTGAAACTAGAAAAGAATTGCCAATCTAAACATTTAGAGGTTTTGGGACCTTAAGGGATTTCATGCAGAATCTTTTTGCATGACGAGGGCCTCTTTTTGAGCCGCTTTGGTGGCAAATTCTCTTAGCTGAAGCTTTTCTGTGTCATTAGACGCTGAAGCTTTACTTAGTGTGGCTGAGGGGGCGAAGTGTCCGTATTAAGTGAGAAGAATTTAATGATTAACTCTGACGCACAAGTCACGCTTTGCACCAAGCATACACTGCTCTTCCTGTTAACACACTCACTTCCTGTTTCTCCTGAGCCCCCAACAGCATGCACTGCTGAGACTAGCTAAAACCTGCCACTTCTTACACTGACTGTCTGTGACAATTCAAGCCGTATAGAATCACTTTTAGCACATATTGGTAGTTAGTAGTACTGAAGACTGTCATAGATCTCTTACATTCAGATTCATGCACTCCATATCCTACACAAAAGAACTGCTCTCTACCTCTAGTGCTTGTTAGCAAAATTTTGACTTCAACCACTGGAACCTTGATATTGGTCCTGAATTGATACCTTGAAGCAAACAATATGTTTGCACATCATAAAACTGAAACATGAAAATTAATAATTGACACATACTTGAAATCTTGTACATGCAGATAAGGCCTTTAATTCATAATTAATCAGGGTTATACAATTACAAATAACTATTATTTGCATATAAATGAAAATGATCTTCACAATGAGTGTCTTGGCTGCCTTAAAGGGTTAGTTAAATAAATTATCCCATAATTTACTCACCCTCAAGCCATTCTCTGTGTATATGGCTTCCTTCTTTCAGCCAAACACTATTAGAGCTATATTAAAAAATATCCTGGCTCTTCCAAGCTTTATAATGGGAGTGAATAATACCTTTGATTTTGAAGCCCAAAAAAGCGCATCTATCATCATATAAGTAATCCATACGGCTCCAGGGGGGTTAATAAAGGCCTTCTAAAGAAAAGCAATGTGTTTTTGTAAGAAAAACATACATATTTAAAACTTTATTTTAAACTGTAATCACTGGCTTCCGGTAACAGCCGAATGCAAGTAGAGTTTTGGTGGAAAAGTGACCTCTGACCCAACGTATTCAATTTTCTGTGCACGCCCACAGTTCGGATGGTCAGACTTGCGAAAATTCCGTAACGGAACAGCAGCATATTTGATGTCGTCACTCACCTCACCTTCACTGTAAAGTAACAATAAAATGAAATGATATATATATATATTCACTGTAAAGTAACAATAAAACAATATATATATATATATATATATATATATATATATATACCTCTTTTCATTTTCATTTAAAAAATATTATATTATTAGCCACAAAAATGTGCTTCAGGAAATGCATGCATACTTGATCTTCACTGTATGTATTATAACAAAACAATATATAAAACACATCACTGCCTCTTTTCATTTTCAATTGTCGTTCAGGCAACATATGCATATACTCTGATTATCTTCCTATTATAAAATGAAAAGACATAAAATACAACCCCTCAGACAGTGTGTGTGCACGCGAAAACAGCTTACGGTTACTGAATTGAGTTCTCTTTCGAGTCGTCTTGTGCTTGAACAGGAAAAAAATACACACAACAAAAGTATGTCAAAATGCCTGCTTTAGCGAGTATTCACGCAAACACTGACGGTTATATCTTAAGTAAACGTAAACAGATGAGAAAGAAAACGCATGTGTAACAGTATATTGGATCCGTGCATTATGTCTTAAATTGACAGCAGCCTAAAATAACTGCTGCCGTCTGTGACATTTAATGTTATTCAAACAACAAAAGATGAAGAGAAAATTACTCACTGCTCTTGGCTGAGCCACTTTTGTAACTTTAATAAGAATACATGTATATTTAATTTACACAAAACTCCTGAACATGCAGATTCCTATTGAAATTGGATTTTGCCCACTAAATTTCGCTGAGCAATAGTAAATGTTAGTGACTTTTATACCTCCTTTTAGGTATAAGAGGTAGTAGGGGTGGGCGATATACCGGTTGACACGGTAAACTGGTAGAGATATTGAAATATCGTCTCAATGCTGCTAGACACTCACAGTGCTGAATGTCTGTTCCAGCATTTGCAGCATTTGGTGCCAGAGTTCCCAGTCTAACTGTTGTACTGATGTTTTATGCAGATGCTAGGGTGTATTGGAGCTGTTAGTGAAATATTTACAGTGAATAATTTCTCACTGTATTTTTACACAGTTGACTGTTTCGGCATGCTATTGAATCTTTTACCACATATTTATCTGCCATTGTAGGGTTTCCTTATAAAGAAACGCATAGTGCTCTGATATCCATCTCTGTGAAATTGCATGTGCTCTCAGTTTAGGTAGCCTGAGGTTAGGTGTGTGCCATACAGCTGTTGTCAATTAAGCAAACTAATTTTGAATAGACTTTCTGACAGATGTTTTATCCTGAATTATCGTAGTTGTATTATCTAATTGTGATTGTGTCCATACTTCATTGTTCATATTGCTAAATTTGGACCATGCATGACTTTCCGTACTCATATTTCCCTCTCTGGTTAGTTTGGTTATCTTTTCATCTTATCTGCATGTTATAGGTCTGCATGAAAGGACCATTTATAGCAACAGGGAAATTCACAGCAGATAGGTGAAGTCAAATGCATGTGAATTAGCTGGGTTTATCATAGTAAGGCATTATACAGTTGTGTGGTTTAACAGAAATTTGTCAGCTTGGTGGAGGTTTACTGCTTCCAATTTCCTTTTTGTTGTAGTTGCAGCTCTGTCATGAGATAAGTCTTAACATCCTCTTACATGATCTTTTTGTGAATTGTTTTGAACTTGGAGAGTAAAAATGAGATGCTTCCTTTGTCTTGGTCCCGTTTTCTGTCACATTTCAAATTACATGCAGTCGGCTGGGAGAGGACCGCCCACCTGTGGGGGAACAATTCATGTTTATTACAGCATCTACAGTTTCCTGTTTTTGTTTTTGTTTTGCCGTGTTTTGTTTGTGAACATTTTTACCTTTAAATAAAGCTAAAAGTAGTCTTCAATAGAAGAAATTCAAACATCAAGATAATAAATGCTCAAAACACATGCATGTCTGCAGCAGACTTTACTTTGAAAATTTTATTACAGTTGAAATAAGTAAATAAACAATTCTTTTCTGTTTTTCATAGTACATGCCACAAATCATTTCACTAAAATTCAGCAAAATCACCGGTGTTGACAGCCATCAATTCAGTCTTATACATAGATGCAAACTCCTCACCTTTCGGTGAGAATTCACCTTTTTGAGATCAAAATAGGTCCCCTACGAGATTCACATAGATCCGATGGGTGGGGGGGCCTTCTCAGTTGTCCAAAAAAAAAAAAATCCAAACTCCTGGCTTCGCACCACATGCAATGCTGCTGGGAAGAATGCACGACTGAAGAGAGCCATCTCTGCACGCCTTTAGGTGAGAATCTCGTAAAGTAGCGTTATGATAACCTTCATTTTAATTGGCATAAGTATTGATATGTAAAGCTTGGGACTGTTAATAAGCCTGACATGGCTGACTTGTTTTGATTTTAACATTGTTAGCGTTATTTCCACCGAATTGAATGTACTTTTTATTATTCCAAATAAAATTTGTATAACGCTACTAGCATTACCATTTTGCCAACAAATACAAATTTAGTTGAGCTCTACTATACTATATTGTCATAGCGTAATTAAACAGTTTGCTTTTACAAACAAGATGTTCTGTGCAATGTCATAATGACATGAAACCTACAGGGTTTGAAATGAACACTCATAAAATGCGGGTAAAAATCAACAGTGGAGGGTAACAATGTCAAATCAGAGTACCTCAGGGATGTTTTTGTTGGCCAACCCGGAAGTTAGCGGCGCACGGGTTCCCTCGATCGAAAGCCTATGCATTTTTCCCATAGACTTTGTTTAACAAAGGGTTATGACACTTACACGTTTTGTCTATCACGATCATCTTTACAAGTTAACACAACATTTATACATTTTGAAGCCTAAATAAAGTCGTCAGATATAAAAAGCTAACAGTAGGCTATAAACGGACTACAGCACACCATGGTCGTGGATCAACGACACCACCACCAAGCTTCCTCAAACTTTATTTAAAAACATGCTCGCTGATTATGATCTGCGCTGTGTATGAATACTTATCCACTTTTTCATGAGAAATGTCATGATGACGTCTAAAGTCCCTGCCAAATGATGTAGTCCATTTTAGCAACTTGTTAGCAACCGCCGTTTTTAAGACACAATAAAGGTTTAAAAAATCACAAGCGGGTTATAACTGGGGTGTTTTATGTCATAGATCAAAACGTGAAAATATTTAGAGGCTTTGTTAACCACAGACCTTATTTCAGGCGATTAAGCAAAAACCCATTCAAAAAACCCATTGACTTTGGGGCGATGGAACCGGAAGTCCTAAAATGCTAACTGGCTTCCGGGTTTTGCCTACAAAAACACGTCATCCCTGAGGTACTCTATTTGGCAGGTTTTTGGCATGTTTCACAAATTATGTTCACTTAATTTGCTGGCAAAGTTTATGTAATCTGCTCAAATTTAAAACACATTCTCAACTCATAAGTCAATATGAATATTAAATATAGCCGAATTGAGCAGCACCTGTGCATTTCTGACTTGAACAACACAACCGTCATTAAGCAACAAATAAAGACACGCTGGTTTGTTTGCTTTGAAGGGAATAGTGCAGACCCAACAAACATAATAATGTGGGGTAAGTAATAGAGGTCGACCAACTGATCGGCTGGCCAATATATCGGGCCGATATTTGGCACTTTTTAATTAATCGGCATTGGCCGATTGTGCTGCAAATTAGGCCGATTAATAGGCAGGCGCGATTGCCATTCCATCGGCATAAAGGACCAGTTATACTTCATTTTCCACGTTCCGCTGCATCTCGCGCACAGTTGAGCATGCGAGCCTTTCAAAGTATACACCTTTGTCCGTGAGCGTGGAAAAACAGATTTAGTGGACTGCTGTTTTGAAGCTCTCAAGTCACTCAAACATGCCCTGTTGTACACGCGGATCGTCCTGCATGCGGACGGGGTGTGCGAGCCTTCAACCAGCTGTAGTTTAGGCTACAGTTTGGTACCAAACCTGGTAACGAGCCCAGCGGCTAAACTATTATACAAGCCTGCGTTGTATAGATAAACTCTGACGTTATCAATTCTGTTTCTGTACAATACTGGAGAATTTCTCTCCCTCTGAGGCTGCGTGTGAGACAAGCAACTCACACTCTGCAGCCGTGCCTTGTTGACACACAGCTTCAACTAACTATGGCAGGGGAAAACAGACCCTTTTGAAAGGGTAATTACGTTGTAGCCTACTAGAATTGATGCCGACCATGTTTGTCATAAATGCAACAAGTCATTTGCATGTGAAAGTAGAAACGTGCAATTCAGACGAAAATTCTGGCTAAAACGTGCATATTAACTTTCCTCATTAAATGTGTCTGCGGGTCCAACATAGCCTCCACAACGTCATCGCTCGTGGCCAGTGCACTCTATGCAGTGGGTGAACTCTTATTTTTGTTATCACTTAGATTATGGCTATTTGACTTACAGTATAGAAGCATGCTTCAGAATAGTTTTGAGAAGGTGCTTAAAAAGTTGAGCCATGTATTATTATTATTACTA
The DNA here is from genome assembly GCA_037950675.1 of Hypophthalmichthys molitrix. Classification (NCBI taxonomy): domain Eukaryota; kingdom Metazoa; phylum Chordata; class Actinopteri; order Cypriniformes; family Xenocyprididae; genus Hypophthalmichthys; species Hypophthalmichthys molitrix. The sequence continues at coordinate 15,502,459 of CM075506.1, forward strand.
TGAATTAGGCTACTACTAAGTTAATTTGACAGTCTAGACTTTTGATTACCTGTTTTGTGTGTTTAATAATTAACGTATAAATTATTTTTAGTGCACTGATTGGAGAGGCTTGTGTTGTTAAATAAATGTTTAATTTAAACAATTTTCTGTATAACTTTTTATTACTTAACTGTTAGATTTTATGAGATGAAGGGGGAAAAAAAGAAAATTGGCCAAACATATCGGCCATCGGCTGCCCTGATTTCTAAATATCGGCATCGGCCAGAGAAAAACCCATATCGGTTGACCTCTAGTAAATAACCCCAGTGTAAAAATGAAAGAACCTCGCAACAATGATGCACATCTGCCAAATTTTAGCAGACCCTGGCCCGATATAAACACTGATTTTGCAGCAGCGATCAAAGTGAGTAAATGACCTTTGAAACTAATGTTACACTTCAAATAAAGATTGTATTACATTATGCCAGTTGGTGGCGATCAGTGACTTTTAAAATGTACTTGATAGAGATTCGTTCAAAAACTCTGGACGAAACAAGTATCATTCATCTCTGCTTATAGAAAGCTGTCTCATGTATACATAAACTGCACATTCAGATGTGTGATTCAACTGGCATCTCTTATCTCCTATTTTGTTGCTTGTATCTACTGCAATCATTTTAGAGGCTTGTTTTTCACAAGCCTAAAAAACAATTCACAACACTAAACTTGTAGCCAATGATCTGTTAACCCGTGTTTTGTGGTTAAGCAGCACTGTTAAATTTAGTACCTCCTACTCTCCTACTCTGCCATCAAACAACACGATTAAATGATCAAACAAGCAGTTTTGTAGAAACAGATGTTTTATAGTAAAAGTCTTTTGACAAAGCCTTGTTCCAAGTCTTTAGATTTCATGTAGAAAGTATAGTGCGAGCATATTAGTTTTTCTCAATTGTTTACTCGCAATTCATGATACAATTCACCATTTTCTCTTGATATCAGACAACCCCAGTTATGTTCCTCTGTGGGCCAGATTAAACCTTGTTCTAGCATATATATTATATCCTATTTAGTAATGCTGCACGATTATGACAAAAATCAGCTTGAGCACACAGTGCTCGCATTCTCTGTCTTCATTAGTTTACGATCTGTTAAACAGTCCTGTCTAATACATTATTAGATAGAACTATTATACAAAGAAAGTAGACAGCAAGTTATATGAAAACTATTAGATTTTGCTGTGTGGTTGATGCCCAGTGTGGTTAGCTGAGCAGAAATACATAATCATGTTTCGCTTGGTCCACTCAGAGTCGCGCTGGATTTGCTCCCGAGTGTAAGGTTGAGGTCCATCTATCACTGTTTTGCATGTTTGTAGAGTTAGTTCGTGGAGTAAATATATAGGCTCTGTGCACGGCTTTTTAAAAATGGCGGGTGCTGATGTTTTGCGTTCGTTCGACCAATCAGTGTACACTTGCTTCACTAGTAAAGTTCCTTTTGTGCTGGGTTAGACCTTTTACACTCTGAAGTAGTCATGATTCGCCTCTCAAAACATTACATGCTCTAAACACACCTCCTTTTTTTTTTTTTTTTTTTTTTTTTTTTTTTTTTATGTAATCACGTCTTTGAACGATTACGAAATTGTGGCATCCGTAATTGTAATCGCGATTAGAAATTCGATTAATTGTGCAGCCCTACTATTTAGTGGTTTCAGCACATTTCCACTCCATTTAAATGCTGTTCTTGTATTCAAATTAAGCGCGGTCCACCAAAAAAACATAAAATACAGTACATGTAAGAAGTACTTGGTCAACAAATCAGTTAGACATTTATGCGTTTAAGGGTGTAGAACGTGCTGTAGTGAAAGTTCTCAAGTTCTGTACTGTGTACTGTAATTATACTATGTGTAAGTAGTATAATAACCTGTCATGGTTATTCCATGCACAAGAACATGATCAACTAGAGTGCTTCATATTTCATCAGGAACAAATGTTCTTAGTGTAAAGTTTTTCAGAAAACATTGAGAAAATTGGAATGTGTGTGAAAACGGGGGAAATGTATCATAGTATTGAGAACTGAATGAATGGTTTGGAAAAATTGGGCTAAATGAATCGGTTACAATTGAGGAAAAACTGTAATCATTCATTGTTTAGTGAGTTATAGTGTTCTCAAGGGATCACAGGATCCAAGTAAACCTGAAATGAATGGAGCTGAGCAGCCAATGATTCAGTGTCCTGTATAAAGTGGTAAATGCTTCTAAACTTCCGTCAAAAGGATGGTTTTGTCAGTTTTTCATGAGTTTGTGCACACAGGGAGCGCTTCTGATGGAAACACTGTTAACACATCCGAGGATTGTATTGCAGCTCGAGTTACTACGTCCTGCATCTCGCTCCACACAGAGCCAAGCCAAGCCCAGCTAAGCACGGTCGAGAGCCGCACTCGAGCAGTGGGACATTGTATTTATTTATGGCCTACCGAACACACTGGCAGACTGAACACTAACTGATAATGCAGCTCTCATGCTATAATATTCTCCACTTCTGAAGATGTAGCATACAACAGACATGCTTTCCCATCTCTTTCACTTTCAGAGTCACCGTTCTCCTGTTTCCTAGTAAAGGGTTATGTTGAGCTGGCATTCAATCTGTTCTTTGGTTCTTCCTCTGAAACACTGCTCTTTAAAGTGATAGTTCACCTGAAAATGACAGTTCTGTCATCATTTCTCACCTTTATATCATTCCAAACTTGTTGGACCCCCAGTGACATTCAATTATAGACCAAACAAAAGAGACATTCTCTTGTGATTTGCAAAAATAAGGAAGTCATACAGGTTTGGAACAATGTGAGCATGAGTAGACACTTCAGGACCCAATTATCGAGTAGTTTACCCATTACCATACTAAAATTGGTTACAAAATTAAAGTGTCCTTAAGATCAAACATTCAATTTTATTAATATCTCCAAGAAGTGCATCACCCCAACCATACACTATAGTTCAGTAGTTTGTGGTCGGTATTTTTTTAACACTTTAATTCGGCAAGCGTGTATTACATTGATCGAAGTGACAGTAAATACATTTTAATTTTACAATAGATTTGTTTTTGTTTTTTTACTAAATGCTGTTCTTTTGAACTTTCTATCAAAGAATCCTAAAAAAAAATGAATCACGGTTTCCACAAAAATATTAAGCAGCACAACTGTTATTAATAAAAAAAATAAAAAAAAATGTTTCTTGAGCAGCAAATCAGCATATTAGAATGCTTTCTGAAGTATCATGTGACACTAAAGACTGGAGTAATGAAGCTGAAAATTCAGCTTTGCCATAACAGTAATACATTGCTTTTTAAAATATATATATTCTAATAGAAAAGTTATTTTTAAATTATAATATTTCACTTTTTTACTGTATTTTTGATCAAATAAATACAGCCTTGATGAACATAAGATACTTTTTTTCAAAAACATTAAAATGTTTTACAGATCCCAAACTTTTGTGTATTTAGAATTAACACATTTACTTTAAATTAACATTATTAACATAAAATAGGCTAAATGGGAAAATCGACAAATTTGGTTTTGAAATGTATTTTTTACATATTTACTCTGATTTTTGGTTTTGATGACATTTCACACAACCTTTCCATGTTGGTTTCCGCTTCATTTCACTAGCTTGTACCAAGTGACAAGTAACTTAAAGGTGCAACATGTAAGATTTCTATCCCCTAGCTTGATAGCTTGATGACGGCAAGTTTGAGTGCGGAATCTTGGGACATGTGGTCTTCACATCACAGCCGGTGGAAACAATCGGGATAGGACTCGGGAAGAAATCATGTTCATGGACGTGATTATTAACATTACTGTAGTATGAAGCAGAGCAGGACCGAGTGTTGTGGGAGCTGAACGAGGCCGCTGGAGCGATTGCGCAACACACACCTCATGAGCAGCGGAACTTTTATTATGACACAGTCGCCGGCGCCTCTTCCGCTTTTCTGGTTATGAGAATGAGGTAACACAGGTCTGTTTATCATATTAGATACATTTGAGAGTGTTGAAAATGATGTTATAACGTTACTCAGTGTTTTTGCTCGGCAGCTGCTGTGAGACACTTGTTGCACACTGCAGTAAGATAGATCAATTTTAGAATATCATATTAAATGCTGGATGGCTTATGTTGATAAATGGCATGAAATTAATTTTAAAACATATTGTATGATGGAGAAAATTCTGTATTACTGTTACTAAAAATAAAGCTGCATCTGATTATGCTATGTTAGCTACTTCACAAAATAGTGTTTTTCTCTGAGGCATGGTAAAGCATGGTACTCGCAAAAAATTAGATTTAAACAATAAGACTAAACGTGATGAGTTGTATAACAATAATTAGTTTTCTGTCTATAAACGTAACCAAACAGTTGTTCCCTTGTCTATTAAAACATGTAAATATTAAAGTTTCTTTGGTGTTTCCATGGTTTCTACAAAATAAAACCGGAAACCGAGGGTATGACGCCATTGACAGGCGGCGACTCCCGAAAATTGCAATTTTCTCACGATTTACAAATAGTTGGAAACGTTTGGGTTATTGTAAGTACTCAAGTGAACAAAATGTATAACACTGGCCTAGTGGTTTTTGGATATTTTACTGCAAAAGTCTTACATATTGCACCTTTAACTTACAAGTAAATTAGATGATGATCTGTTTCTCCTACCTTTTTTTAGCCTATTTATTTTGCTATCTCAAGTATGCATGATTCTATGGTTAGTTGATTTTATTTGCATTGCTGATATTATTTGCATTTTCAGAACAGACCACTCACCAGAGGACAACTTCTCTAGAATCAACTCGGATGACACAATGGATTAGAATAGACATCATCAGATCACTGAACAAAATTTGTTTGTGTGAGTGTGTTGAATCTCGCTGAACACCATGTTCGTGTATTTTATTTGAAGGGGTGTGTGTGTGTGTGTGTGTGTGTGTGTGTGTGTGTGTGTGTGTTTGCTTGGGTGTATGACTGCTGTCACCACTACTTCCTGACAGAGATCCGGTGTGAAGCCAGTTCTGGACAGTTAAATTTGTTGAGGGGTGGCTGTTTTGACAGGAAAACACAGAATCCATGATCTCTTTGAGTATTCTCATGAACTCGGTGGCAGAGAAAGTCCCTTCTTTAGACACCCTTGAGTCTGATATTTAGGGAAATGTTAAATGTTTTAGGGAAGTTGGCTGTTGAAATGTGCATTAGTTGAGCAATTGAAATAGTGTAATCTAGTGCAAACTGGCTCGTGTGTGTGTGTGTGTGTGTGTGTGTGTGTGGACAAATGAAGGCAGGCGCTAAAGGGAGACTGTAGGTGTGACTCTTCTGAACTGTAGACTCTTTGATAATCAGCCGTGGGCATGAGCAGACCGCTCTCGCTTTCTCCAGTTGGCTTGGATGTTTTATCACGGAAAACAGGAAACAGGAAGGGAGCAGCCAGCTGCAGGTCAAAGGTCAGGCCAAAAGAGGAGGGAAGCTGACAAAAGCACAGTATCTAGGCAGGGCTTGGCCTACAGCAATAGCAAGGAGAGGCCGGCCAACCGAGAAATTGGGGAGGAGGAGGGGTCAGATGGGTTGTTTTAATGCAGGCAGTCATGAAACACCAATAATGAAGCACTCTGTCCGGCACTATGGCTGTGCCTGAATTCCCATACTGCATTGATTCCCAAACTGGGGGACGTGAGGTGATAGAGGAGGTACGCGAACAAAATGCTGAGTTTTGGCATTCATTTAATTCTACCCCACCTTAAAATTACATTAAAACAGTGTGTATTTCTAACAGACAAAATTCTGTAAATGGTCGAAAATACATGACATCTATAATTAAATTACCTCATCTTCTGCGGTCAAAACTGACAACATCCTCAAAAGCTGTTTGCATATGATAGGTGTTGTGCAGAGTCTGCTGGCTAGCATATCACGCTACATTACTTCCGTTCTCGACAATATACCTTTGTAAAAGTAGGGGTTTAGCGCCTACGAGCATGAAGAACAAAAATAGAAGACTCTGCATAGACTCAAACTCTCTTCGATACAAAAACGTACCCTGTGTGAGTTCTTGTTTTTGATGTTGATAATATTATATTATACAAGCAAGAGTGCAATTTTTCCAGTTCATCAAACAAAATGGTAATATTAAGTGATGTACATTTCAAACCCAGTATTGTCAGTATTTTTTGCTCTATTTTGAAATAATAGCTCCAACAAAAGCCACAGCAGAACTGCAACACACAGCAGTGTTTTGTGTACGGATCTGCCAAGTGCGTCCGACTGCGTCGAGCAGAACTACAAACCATACTTCATACTTAAGATTCGAAAGCAAAATAAGCTTGTCTTACAAACATTTCATACATAAAACAAAATAATTTACTTCAAAAGTTTGTTTTAGTCAATGATATCCATGCTTGTTTCTTCACGGGCGGCGTAACTTGTTGCAGTATGCATGATTTGAAGGGGCGTGGTTTGAAGTACTGCAGGACGCAGACAGCCCTTTCTCAAATCTGCTACTTTGAATGAATTGTTAGTCAATGATTCAACGACCCATTCATAAATACAGCCGCTTGCTTTGTTACTGAATGAATGAATGACTCGATGACTCACTCATTAAGACAGTGACTTTCTGCCCCCTACTGGTGGTTTTAGTTTAATAAGTATAAGTATCTCTTCGTTTTTACCATCATTGCATATTTCTCTATTGAACTTTTTTTTTTTTTATTATTATTTAAAACATTATTTTATTAAGCTATTTATAAAGGTAAAAATGCACTAGAAAATCAGTTTAGGTGGGTTATGGATTTAGGATGTTAAATGCCACTCTAAAAAGTTTGAGAACCACTGCCATACTGAATTTGATGAACTCACTTCTCGACCATTGATGAATATATTCTTTAGGTTTGCAGGTGTGCACTATAAATACATTTCCGGTCCTGGGCATACCAAATCTAACATGCTGATATTGTCCATTGATGCCTTTTTACTCAGGTCTTGTTTCATACCACAATTTAACCACAGTCATAATTAATGTAGTGCAAATGAAACCGAGGTTGTGAGATACAGAGGAATACACTGTTCAGTGGGTCATGTCACACAATTTTTACTTTTTATATATATATATATATATATATATATATATATATATATATATATATATATATATATATATATATATATATATATATATATATATATATATATATTTGCTTCATTTATTTTTTTTTAAAAACTAGTATCTTTTTGGGGGAAATGTATTTTCAATGTTTTTTTTTTTGTTTGCCAAATAATCAATACTGTACGTCAAACCCTCACAGCCTGATTTTTTTTTTTTTTTTTTTTTTTTTTAAATGCCAAATTAAATATGGTGTCTACCCTGGCCTATTGCACATAGACTTCTGCAGCTCGCAGTTCACATTTTATTTTATAATCTGTATTTTTATTTTTGTCATCCCGATATTTGGGCATCCGACTCATTTGACGCATTTCTTTTAGCACACTGTGTATTAGAAATGCATGCATATTTGTACACAGGATGTGTTGGTTTTCTCTTTCTAATATGAATTAGCCTGTTCAAAGACATCATTAGGCATTAGAAATGTCATTCATTGTGGTTGTTTGTCAGCATGAGGGCTTCATTTATTGTTCTGAAGAGTGACGCCTCTGACTCTGGGATTAACTGAGCTCACAAATACAGTCCTCAGTACGACAGCTTTAGTGAGTGATTGAGTGAGCCCTGCTGCATGAGCTTGGGCTTTCTGTGCATCTGTGCCCTACTTAGTTTGAATCTCCTACCGAAAGCTTCTCCTCTCCCTCATGGTTTCAAACATGCACGTTCGCAAACATTTTGTTTGGAAGTGCTGGTCTGCAGCCTCACCACACAAATGTCATCACTTAACTTCTCTTATGTGTCCTCGTGGAGAGAGTAAGCATGGCACAGCTGGCTTCCCCAGAAGGCACATTGGCACCCTTTTGCCACAAACAACAACTGTTCCCAGAGCAAGGTCAGAGCCTTAGATAAAGAAGTATGTAAACCCAGGCTATGAGGACAGTGGGATTTCAAGAAGTTAAAGTAGCGAAGGATGGCATGCAATCCTTCCATGTGGAAGGGGGTGCCATATTGATAATTGCACAAAAAAAAAAAAAATGAAAAATTGCATATACAATATGCATACAAAATGTTCACTGGTTGTACAAATTTGAGAATCTCAACAATGTGTCATCTGAATTTCAGATGACACTGCTGATATCCGCACATCCTGCTCATTTGACGTACTTTTAGTTTACTGTGTAGCAAAAATGAACACAAATAAATTAGTTGAATACATAATTTATTTGTTTTATTGTTTTAATAATAATTTGTTGTTGTTGTTCATTATAGGATTCAATTTTGGATATTTACCATCAGTAAAACATAATCTTTCATTTTATGATTAAATAAAACATTTAAGTGTGAATATCAATGCACTTTGTTTGGGGAACATCATGACCAGAGGAAGCAGATGAAATGACAAGTCTTCAGTGGTAATCCAAAAAGCCCTTCACAAAGAGAGCCATTGCTTATGCAGACCTTTTTTGCACAAGCTTTTTTTTTTGTTTGTTTGCTTGCTGACATTTCCTGTAGTTTACACTCCATTTTTGCATATTTTTTTTTATAACACAACTTTTCTCACTCTGTCTTGCTGTCTTTTTTTTTTTTTTCTCATAGTCCAAGTAAGGAGTGAGTTTTTGCAGGCAGCTGCGGCACTGCCACACTCAGACTCTCTCTTGTGCATGTCAATTCCCTAGGCTGGAGCGCTTGTACAATCCCCCACTGTGCTGCCCTGTAAATCATGGCTTTCTTTCCACTTCCTCCCCCTACCGTGCAGTGCGACCCTCCCTGCTCTCGCCTGCCTGCCTTGGGCTCATGTGCCCAGAGTCAGTGGAATCAGAAAAATGCAGCAGGCATTCAGAGCGTCCACCTCAGTCCCTGATATGTGCCTAGCACACTCCCGCACTATGCCCGCTGGTCACAGAAGTACCCAATCACCAGGCCAGAATCCAGAGTCTGCTGATTTGGGGGAAATAACCTCTATTATTGCTCTTAATAAGACCCAGATCCTGTTAAGATTTACCAAGTTTGATCAAATATTGTGGCCTCTTAATCATTAAATTACAAAGGCTGTTTTATGGTTTATCAAACCTCTCAGTGTAAGGTAACTGTTCTCTTTCCTCTATTTCAGACGGAACCTGACGAAATTGTCGCTGATATTCAGTCACATGCTCGCAGAGCTCAAAGCCATCTTTCCCAACGGCCTGTTTCAAGGGGATAACTTCAGAATCACCAAAGCGGATGCCGCAGAGTTCTGGAGAAAATCGTTCGGGGACAAGTGAGAAGCTTAATGTGTTCTTTGTTCTTGTAACAGATTAACATGCCATGTTCCATGGAAAAACAAAGGAAGATGGACTTTGACAATTTTTAGGAAAGCAAAACAGTGTAATTCTGGTAACATAACCACAATTTCTCTGAATTTCAGGACCATCGTGCCTTGGAAGGTGTTCCGGCAGGCCCTGCATGAGTTTCACCCCATCAGCTCGGGCCTAGAGGCCATGGCGCTAAAATCCACCATTGACCTCACCTGCAATGACTACATCTCCGTCTTTGAGTTTGACATTTTCACCAGGCTTTTCCAGGTGCGTCGTTCAATCACTTCATCGCTTCCTCTAAGCACAAACTAACTCCATTGTCCCAGAGCCTGGTGTAGAGGAAGGTCTGACAATGACTATTGTTGTGTGGCCGTGTGCTGTGGGTACGGAGGCGCTGTTTGAGTGTCCGTGTCAGTGCTGATGCTTTAGTTCTCATGGCTGAAAGCCAGCCTGAATGGAGGCCTCTTATCGCCTTTTGTAGCTCAGAAAGGCTTGTCTGCACTCCTCCGAGCACACGATTTCCTGAGAGTAGGGTGCGAAAGATTATTTGAAAGTGCCTCAGCTTTAGAAGAGAAAGCAAAATCTGTTTGACCTATTTTAATGACAACTGCTGCTAACCTCTGTGGGATTTTTTGCTCTAATTATATACCCTATGAGAGCAACAATGCAGAGCAGAAATGTTTGAGGCTTTTCTGTTCTTCTACTTGATTTCATACTTTTTATACTGGTACCACATAATTAGTGGTACTTGCTAGGGCAAAATCACGATTACTATTGCTCATACTTGGGGTTGGGGTTTGTTCAAATCCCCAAACCAAAGTATTTAACTATTTGAGTCGACAGATGATACACAAGATTGACATCTATTTAGTCAAACGTCTTCACGACCCTGTCAAAATAAAAGTTCGGTATAACTTGAAATAACAGAAATATACTATTGTGCAATCGAGTGTACTTCAATTAATAGAGATAATAATAATAATAATAATAATAACACCGTTTATTAAAACACAAACTCAAAGGTCTTCATTGAAATTACAGAAATTGCACAGTAAAAATGTAGCCTATTAATATTATGAATTTAATTAAATAAAAAAAAAAAAAAAAAAAAAAAAAAAAAATATATATATATATATATATATATATATATATATACACAGTGATATACCGTGTATACCATGAAAAGCATTTTTTTGAAATCTTTTATAACATTAATTTATATTACTGTCACTTTTGATCAAATTTAATGCATCCTTGCTAAATAAAAGTATTTATTTCTCAATCTTACTGAACCCAAACTTTGAACGGTACAGTACCGAAACAACTGCATTGCAATGCCCTGCCAACCATCCTAGCCTCCTGATGACAAATTTTGCCTTTTGTCTTCACGTTGTCTTCAGAAAATGTAAAAATCTAGTCATTTTGATTTTTTTTCATGGAACAGTTGACTGTTGTGATGATTATAATATGAATCTATATTATAGCAGCTGTTGAATGCATCATCTGACGGCTGCTTGGCAGCACAGTGCTGTCTATGTAATGAGCTCATTATTCAGAGTGCTCCAGCACAGACATCACAGCGGTCCAGAGCTTTCTCATCCTCCCTCTCCTCAAAAGGCCATAATCACAGCTATCCTTTAATTAGCCTCCCTTACTTCACATCAGAGCTAATTTGGGAAAAAAGGGGGGGGTCAAGATCATTTTTATAGCTGATGCAGCCATAATCAGATATGGCCTTTTTGAAACATTCAATAACCGAGCTAACATTGACAGCACGTCGTAATTCAAGTCGGTATGTTGGTCTGTTAGAAAGCTTAAAACGGCCGCGGCATGGCTGGCCCTGTGCCTGTTTCAGTTGCAGCGTGCAGCGCTTGTGCTGCACTGTACCTCTGCTTCATTCATCCAGCCCAGCAGACAGAAATAGACCCGCTGTTTACAGAGAGCCCGCAAAGCGCTTTGACGAAGCTCCACGTAGCAAGGTCACGCTTCTCATCAGCATCTGAATGAACCCACCCTACTGGAGAGTCAGTCACAGGCTTTTTTCTTGCTTCAATTCAACAGCTTTTTGACTCTGAGTGGACCTCTGCGAGACAGATACCTCAGTATGAAAACTGGTTTTGTTTTATGTGTTTGCTCAGTGTACACAAGCATGATTAGGCATCATGGGTTATGGTAGTAAATACTGGAGATCTGAAGATAATAATGATATGTAATCTGATAGGGGGAAATTAAGTCCCTATGTGGATTGGTTCACTCATATTTGTTCTGCAACTATTTGTTTGACGTAAGTGTCGGGGTGTTTCAGGTGATGCACAAAGCATTTTGAAAATGTGTGAATGCAGGCCACTCTGTGATAGTACATAAGCTACTACATAACTTGTTCACAAACATGGTGGATCATGGTCCTTTAGTCTTACTGTTTAAGAATTCAGCATATTTTAAATCCATCGTAGTCATTATGATATTTGTAGATGGTTTTATTCCAAACAATCAGTAAAAATAAAGTGGCTGGAGTAGCCCTGCAGCACAACGGAAACAGAAATGGGGTTTCAATCGACTAAATGCATACTGCATCACACACTTCAAGTGTAGACAGGCAGTCCGCCTGTGTCCCAAACTTTCAATTAGAGCTCTATGATTCTTAGTCGAGCTGATAAAATGGCTTTCAAAAAGAAAATAAAGGCAGGTAACATTTTTATAGACCGGAAAGTGAGCTTTTGCTCTGACATCTTTAGATACAGAAATTTGCATACGTAAGCTGTGGGCAAGCTGTCAATTGGTTTCATCGCACTCACAGTATAACCACTTTTTAAAAAAAGGAACAAGGCAAATTCTCAGAAGTGTTTGACAGTCAGAGGAAGTGCCAGTTTTGCCTAAGAATGGTTCCATGAATACATGAATGTAGTCCTTTTAAAATGTGCTTCTGATGAATAATACGGTCTCACTGAAATAAAATATTGTCACCTGCTCACTTGATGGACTATATATTGACCATTTGTCTCTATTGATAAACTGACTGTGACTGTGATCGCAACAGTCCTGTGGTTCTGGATGAACTTATGCAAAGGAAGGAAGTGTGTTTTAAATTTGTCAGTATATGTCATTTATTACACACTTATCTCAGTTGTGATGTTTATATACAGGGATCTGAGTTAATTTGGTTTGCTGGTGTCACTGGCATACATAGTGATTCACCACTCCATTCCTAAAATGCTCTTTCTCTCTCTGACTCAGACTTCTCTTCATCTCTTAAATGGATATTAGAGGTCATCTCAAAAGAGACTAAAGAGTACATTTGCTGTCAGATGTTATTTGTATACATACCACTAAATTCACAGTGTGAAATGGTTTTTGGGGAAAAAAATGTATTTACCTTATTTTTATTTTTTATGTAGCCATGGTCGTCACTGCTAAGAAACTGGAACAGCCTGGCCGTTACTCATCCAGGGTACATGGCCTTTCTTACCTATGATGAAGTTAAAGCTCGTCTGCAAAAATTCATCCACAAGCCCGGAAGGTAATGCACACACAACGCACCCCTTATCCATGCACGTGTCACTGTTACAGGGGTAGTTCACACAAAATAAAAATCAATCTAGTCATTTAGATAATGACTCCTTTCGTTCCAAACCTGTATTACATTTTTCTTCAAAGCAACAAAAAAGATGTTTATTTTATTTTTTATATTTTTATATATATTTTTTTTCTTTCATCTTTTTTTAATTTAAAATTTCCAAAAAACATTTTTTTTTTTTTAACATTTTATCTTGTTTATTATTTTATTTCAACTTTTTATTTTGCTACATATAAAGGTATTTTAAAGATTTTGAAGTGTCAAAAGGTCATTCGGTTTAACCGTCCAAAGGGCAATACAGCCATTTCATTTGTGATTAAAATATCTTAAAATGTAATAAATTTATATCTTTTTTTTATTATATTTTTTGATATTATTATCATATATCAACATAGTGCAAAATGGTATTAAAATTATGTGTAGAAAGAATGTCCGGAAAATGTTCGTCAATGTCATTCGGAGTAACCAATATAAAGGGACCATTTTGGATCAAGTCATGCGATCAATATCATGTGAAAGTATGTGACATCATTCAGACACCTGCAAAGGACCACATAGTCCTGAAGCAAATGCCCTGTCCAAATACCCACACTTGAGGTCTTGGCCACTTGAGTGTGCATGCATGTGACAGGAAGTAAGTCTGCAAGACTGTCCCATGTCTTAAAAATTCCAAAGTGCAGTGCCCTTAATGCACACTAAACTCACACTATCTTGAATACCGCTTCGGAGCGGTATTCGAGGCTAAGCGTATCCCATCATGCGTTATGTTCGGGAACTCACAATGCCCTGAAATTGTGAGATGTCAAGGAAAACATAGACTGTAAGTTAAATTAATTATATATTACATATAATTTGGTGGTAAAATATAAAGTGTTGCACATTTTATTGATGCAAAGATGAGTGGGCTATGAGTATTTTGTATATCATTTGCAACTGCTTTTTATCAATTAAGCACCACAATTTTAAAATTGTGTCTTCTGTTAATTGGCGACCACTGAACAGACATTTAGAAGTGTATTTTAAAATGCAAAGTACTGAAAATAATAATTAATTAATAATTAGCTCTGTAAACGCTTGCATTTTTTACAACACTATAAGTGTGTCCCATCAGGTAATCAAAAGTTCTACACACACTTGCAGTCTTCACGGCTACTTGAACACTTGGGCCAAATACAGGAAATGCGTCATGTAAGTAAGTGGTCAAGTGCAAATACCACAAGTGTGGGTATTTGGATAGGGCAAATGTAACTAACTCTCTTAACTACTTGAAAAAATAATGTTTTCACACGTCCCGAAACATCAGGTCATTCGGTACTGCTATAAAGCAGCTATCTAGCTAGCTAGATATCAGCCTGTTAGCATTGTTTAAAAAAATATCGTCATTCGGTATAACCAAAAGTGTCATTCGGTTAAACCAAATGACTTTTTTGGTAACAAAATTTGTTTAACTTGTAAAACATGACAAAATCAGTGTTAATTGATTATAAAAACCACATAATATCATAATATATTAAAAACATTTCAAACAAATCTACGGTCGTTAGATCTATAATTCTGAATTGAAATAAAGTAATAGGTAAGATTACATATAGCCTATTTGAATGAATTTGAATATGAATGATAACGAGTAAGTGAGCGAGGGAGAGCGAATGCGCAAGAGAGTAGCCTACCCAGTGAAGCTTTTGGTTTATTAAAAAAAACAAACAAACAAAAAAACACGATGGGCTCTTTTAAATTAACCGGGCAGAGGTTGAAATTCAGCTGCTGTGTGTGTGCCCACAGCATGCACGCAGTTTCTTTCTAGGAAAAGATATAGGCCTAGACATAGCCTATAAAGTTCCCACCTCAATAATAAAGCTGCGAAATTTTTAGTGCGAGTTCATGCAGGCACTGCTTCATAATACAACATAAAAGCTACCTTTTAGTGAGCAAATGCATCGCCCTCGCCGCGTGGTGGCTTGGAATTCGGATGTGCATGTTTAGATGTAGGTCGCATGTCCAGAGATCCGATATCTATCTGATTTAAAACCACATTTGGAAGTGGCTCAGATCGGATGCAAAAAAATCGGATCTTGTGCAGATTTTTATGTTTACACGTGTGCAGCTAATTCCGATCTGTGTCAGATGTGAGCAAAAAATCTGATTTTTTTTGTGCCAGTGTAAACGCAGCCCTGGTGTCTTTGGGCTCCAGCCATTAAGTGTTTTTCATTTAAACATGCTCATGGCATCAGCAGTGTCATAGCAGCATTATCTGCAACTCTTACACAAACAGTGACAGGAGTTACATGGGACAGTACACCGTTAGTCGCTTGATTTCCCCCTCTGAGTGGACCGAAGGACCGCATGGTACCTCCCATCAATAGATGTATTGTAAAAGTACCATGATGTCACAAGTGCTCTCATTGCAAAGAAAAGCAATCATATGACCACCCCTAATGCATTGAGACTGTTTCTCAGCGATGGCTTGATCTGACACTGTTAGATTGTTAGATCTCATGTCGTAAGTGTCACGTTTTGCTCTTGGTTACAGCTATATCTTCAGACTGAGCTGTACGCGGCTCGGCCAGTGGGCTATCGGTTACGTCACGGCTGATGGGAACATCTTGCAGACCATTCCTCATAACAAACCCCTCTTCCAGGCCCTCATCGATGGCTTTAGGGAAGGATTGTAAGTCAAAACAGAGGTTCAAATTCAGCACAGAGAACATCCATTCACACATTTAGATGCGTAATGAAGCATCATATGTCACACTTTACTTCTCTCGGATCTTAAGTGTGTCTTACAGACTGTTTATCCCTGTTTAGCTACCTTTTCCCTGATGGCCGCACTCAGAACCCTGACCTCACAGGGCTGTGTGAGCCCTCGCCTCAAGACCATATCAAAGTCACACAGGTCTGTTTTTGTTTTAATTGTATCAGTCAGCCACCTAAATCTTGAATCATTTGGATAATACCCATCTTTCATCTCCTACAGGAACAATATGAGCTCTACTGTGAGATGGGCTCTACATTCCAGCTGTGTAAGATCTGTGCTGAGAATGACAAGGATGTGAAGATCGAGCCCTGTGGCCACCTCATGTGCACTTCCTGTCTTACAGCCTGGCAGGTAAACCTGAAGAGCCTTCAGCCATCATCTGTTTGGACACACATGCCATTTTTCTTCACTCACGGTTTCTTTTCTCTCCATTTTAGGAATCAGAAGGTCAGGGTTGCCCGTTCTGTCGCTGTGAAATTAAGGGCACTGAGCCCATCGTTGTTGACCCCTTTGATCCCAAGGACCCCAATAGCGGAGGTTCTTACGGAGGCTGCAGGGGCATGTTTGGAGCTGAGGGAGCCCCTTCGCCCAGCTACGACGATGACGATGATGATCGTTTGGAGGACTCTCCTTTCATGATTAGCAAGCTGGTCGGTTCTAAAGTGAGAATAACTTGATCTCCTTATGATGTTATGGACCATTCAGCTTTGCTAAACCTGCAAAAAGATGTCACCTTCTACACCTTAACCTGTTTTTCTGTGAACAGAATTGATTCAGCTGTCACCTGCCTCAGTAAATATTAGTTTTTTAATGTGTGAGGCTTCTGTTTTGAGGTTTAATATAGGAATTCCATCAAATCCAAACCAAATAACTTTTCCTGCAGGCTCTGAAATGTTGGCTGGAGTATTTAGCATCAGTAATCTGTATTGATGTATGCTGAATGGTTTGGCTTGTTTCAGGTGGAGAGGCCGCCCTCACCGCTGTCAATCGCCCCTCAGGCAGTCGTTCCCCCAGTACCTCCTCGGCTGGATCTGCTTCCCCTCAGACCCACCAACCCTCCCGGGGCCTCTAGTCCAGGGGCCACATCCAAGGTAAATGCACGTGGAATGTTTAGGCAAGTTTTTTACACTCAGTACCTCAGTTTGGAATGTATTAAGCACTCTTTTTAAACACTTTAGATGGAAATTTTAGAGTTGGGATTAGCAGAACGCTGCTTGACGTTCAGGTGCTATTGCAGTTTTTGATATCTAGTTTATCTATAATCCAGGCCCCATCCCATCACAAGGACAAGCCATTACCACTGCCCCCGACTCTAAGGGACCTGCCACCGCCTCCTCCCCCAGACCGACCTCCACCTACTGGCTCTGACAACCGGCTCCCGAGACGCCCTCTTCCCAGTACGCCCGGAGAACCTTCTCGGGACAAACTGCCTCCTGCCCCTCCTAACCGCAACATGCCGGACTGGAACTCCCGGCCCGTACCCAAAGCCCCATCACAGCCACCAGCAAGCGGAGACTCCCGTGGATCTCGAGAACTCTCCAACCGACACTCTCTGCCTCTCCAACTTCCTTCCACGCTCGACGCCAGAGCCGAAGGCCCGCGAAACAATGGTCCCCCCAGCCTCGACCACCAGCTGGTGAGGACACGCATGCCATATTTACACCTTGACATAAGCTGAATCTGATATATATATATATATATTTTTTTTAATCTAACCTTCATGTGCTTCATGTGCAGAGTTTTGTATCATCCGTTTCTGGTTCGGAGTACGACAGCCCGAAAGTAAAGCCATCTGCTTCGGCTAATGCCATCTATTCTTTGGCAATCAGGTAGGTGCCACAAAGTCAACATAAAAACTAGGGCTGCATCATATATATTGAAATAAAACCGAAATCATGATATATGGTTAATGCGATTAGTCAATCACTTGGTGCAATTTAGTTAAATGCACTGCTGGTCATTTTATTTTTGTATTAAATATTAGGGGTGTAACAGTACACAGAAGTCACGGTTCACTACGTACCTCGGTTTTGGGGTCACTGTTTGGTATGATTTCAGCACAATAGAAAAAATGGTCATACTTTAGTTTAGGGTCCAGTTCTCAATATTAACTAACTATTAACTATGACCTTTGCTTAAATAAACCCCTAATCACTGCTTAATATTATTAGTTAATAAGGTAGTTGTTAAATTTAGGTATTGAGTAGGATTATGGGATGTAGATGCAGAATAAGGCATTAATATCTGCTTTATGCATACTAATAAACAGCCAATATCCTAGTAATAAGCATCCTAATAACCAACTAGTTCATAGTGAGAATTGGACCCTAAATTAAATGTTACCAGACAAAGGAACAAATCCACAATGCTAGATTTCTTTTCATTTATTTTGAACAGATCAGTTTGTTCCACCTAGTGGCATTTAGTCCCCTAGTTGCTACAGTACAGCCTCCTATGGTGTATTAAGCACTAAGCAGTAAACAGAATGCACTCTTGCATAGGTCATATATTTTTGCAGGGCTGATTTAAAAAAAACAAAAGGTATTTGGTCACAATCAGCTACAAAACTGAAAAGCATCTTGTTATAAAAGTACAAAATAAATAGAATAATGAAAAATAAAACTTGTGCATTAGGAGTGTTACAATTTGCTCCACTAAACTATATTTACACATTCAAAGCTTAAGCCCAACCCTCCTATACTTCATTTTCTGCGTTCCGCTCCGTTTTGCACACATTTGAGTAGCAGAAAGGTGCAGAAAGACGCATTCAACGTGTGCACACTACCTAGTGGACTTTTTTTCAAGCACTTAAATCATTTGCGTATGCGCTGTTTTTCTTCTGCTCTTTTTCCTGTTGTGGCGGTTAGCCGACAGCATTGTATTAACGCTCACACCCCCTTCTGGATTGGAGTGTGGATCACCTGTGACTGACTGTATTCGTCATCTAACTGCATGAACCGAACCGTGACGTTCGTACCGTACAGTTTGGAACGAATACATGTACCGTTAACACCCCTATTAAATACTTAATTTTATTTTACAATTTATAGTTGCTATGTCTTATTTTGTTTAATGTTTTTTAATCACAATACAAAACTTTATTTTATAGTCATAATGAATGGGTCAAAAGCAGTGGGAATGTGTCTTAGGTTTTTTTATTATTATTATTATTATTCTTCTGTTGACTTTATGGTTATTGAGAGGTTTGAATTTGTTCTTGTTAAGAGTGAAGCCAAATGTAAACACCAGAATTGCTTTTTTTTCCCCAAATTGTTCAACATTAAAAGGAACTCAAAGAAAGTCTTCAAAGTAAAAAGTAATTTTTCAGCATTTTAAAAAATTGCACATTTTCTCTGCACTCCCTAACAAAATATTTCTAGAATTACTAATTCTTTCCAAACAAGCTTTTCAAGTCAACTGGTGAAATTTCCTGTATTTTTTCATATTGCATAATATATTGCAGACAATCCCCAAATATTGCAATGTCCATTTGTTCATGTAGCAATGATAAAAACAACCCCTCACTTCCTGCACTACAAACCTGTTAGTTAAGCGAGAGGTCACATGTATGTTGACTCTTTCTCCTGTGCTGACAGGCCTCTCCCAGCAGTTAAGGCTCAGACAGGGGAGGACACCTCTGAGAACGATGAGGAGTCAGAGTATATGACTCCATCTTCTCGACCAGTGCTGCCCTCTGCTGCAGGGGAGGCTGTGTCCAGGCCACCTCTTCCACTTTCTCTCAGTCCCAGGTAAAGTTAATTCACCAGCCATGGAGGTACAGAGTAAGGCTGTGTATTGCCAAGAATCTGGCAATACGATACGCATCACGATACAGGGGTTAAGATACAATATATTGTGATATATTGCGATACTGTAAGAAAGGCGATATATTGCAATTATTTCTGGCGGTTTTTTAGAAAGAGGATCTAATTTTAGAAAAAACTGTCATAAAGAACACAACCATTTGCATAAAACCTGACAAAAAACTGTTATTTAATCAGTGCAGTATCATTTGCGTTTATATCACTTATCACTATCTAAGTAAAGGGAAAACGGTAAAGTGACTGCAGGATTCTTTAGGTGTATATGTTTTAAAGGTTCACATTATATCAATTTTTAATTTCTAAAGTATTTAACAACAGAAAGTCATAGTCCATTCCATGACTGTTTTTTTTTTTTTTTTTTTTTTTCTTTATAAGTGTGCAGTACATATTCTATCGAAACGCCTCTCTCAGCAGCGCGGCTCATGTCAGGATGTTAAGTGAGCTCTCAGATTCAATGCGTTTCCCGAGTATTGGATTTTAACATGGCCTATTCTGCAAACAACATGACTCCTGTCGATCTCCTTAGTGGTTACTTTATAGTCCACACTTCAGCTCTGTATACCGCAGGAGTGAAATAATTCTATCGTCTTGTGAGCTGGGGTTGCTAATGCTAACGCTAGAGATGCACGCATCTCGCGCTTCTCCGGCTCCACGTCAGTTTACGTTCAGAGATAACGCTGACATCTAGCGGTTGGGTTTTATACAGTCTGTGTAACACAAAGCCACAAATCTTGGATGTAAATAAAAAAATATCGATACAGTGTTTTTGAGAATTGATACAGTATTGCCAAACATAATATCACGATATTCACGTGTTTCGATATTTTCTTACACCTCTAGTGCAGAGCACCAAAAGAGACACATTTACAATCTGTCATTGTACTAAACCTCACCATTTACCTCTGTAGAAGTGTACTCAGTGAAATGGAGTCCGAAAGCCCACAGATGTATGAAGCCATGTACAATATCCAAGCCCAGGCCCTCACCACCTCTGGACCACAGCAGGCCAGAGACTCAGGTACTGTGATGTGTGAAGATCTTCATCTTCATACAGACGGTCTGCCAGTATATTCTGCAATGTGAAATACTGTGTGTCCGTCCTTGTTCAGATTACTCTGAATTGCCTCCTTTGACCTGCTCTAATGGCCTGAGGGATCCTATTGGTGCATGTGGTGAGGAGGAGGAGGAGAACAGCTATGATTACCCCAAGCCCCATCTACCTGCCAATCTAGCCCGACGCACGCTTTCAGATGTTAACCCCACATCCTCAGCCTTCAGCCGCCTTTCCATGGACAGTGAGCTTGGCGCAGCAGCAAGTAAGTCATACCCAGTGTTATTTATAGTGTTTGTCTGTATGTTCTTCTATATATGGTTTTTGAGGACACAAATGCGTATAATGACATGGGTATTACACCATAAACATGGTTTATGAGGACACTTCCTGTGTCCTCGTAAATCAAATGGCTTAAAAAACATACTAAACAATGTTTTTATGAAATTCAAAAAATACCAAAAGTTTTCTGTGATGGATAGGTTTAGGGGTAGGGTTAGTGTAGGGGGATAGAATATACAGTTTGTACTGTATAAAAACCATTACGCCTATACTACCAGTCAAAAGTTTGGAATCAGTAAGATTTTTAATGTTTTTAAAAGAAGTTTCGTCTGCTCACCAAGGCTGCATTTATTTAATTAAAAATACAATAAAAACAGTAATATTGTGAAATATTATTACAATTTAAAATAACTGTTTTCTGTAATTTATTCCTGTGATCAAAGCTGAATTTTCAGCATCATTACTCCAGTCTTCAGTGTCACATGATCCTTCAGAAATCATTCTAATATGCTGATTTGCTGCTCAAGAAACATTTATGATTATTATCAATGTTGAAAACAGTTGTGTACTTTTTTTTCAGGATTCCTTGATGAATAGAAAGTTCAAAAGAACAGCATTTATCTGAAATACAAAGCTTTTGTAACATTATACACTACCGTTCAAAAGTTTGGGGTCAGTAAGAATTTTTATTTATTTATTTTTTTTGAAAAGAAATTAATACTTTTATTCATCAAGGATGCATTAAATCAATTAAAAGTGACAGTAAAGACATTTATAATGTTACAAAAGATTATATTTCAAATAAATGCTGTTCTTTTGAACTTTCTATTCATCAAAGAATCCTGAAAAAAAAAAAAAAAAAAAAATTGTACACAAATATTTTGTACAGTTGTACACAATAAATGTTTCTTGAGCAGCAGATCATCATATTAGAATGATTTCTGAAGGATCATGTGACACTGAAGACTGGAGTAATGATGCTGAAAATTCAGCTTTGATCACAGGAATAAATTACAGAAAACAGTTATTTTAAATTGTAATAATATTTCACAATATTACTGTTTTTACTGTATTTTTAATTAAATAAATGCAGCCTTGGTGAGCAGAAGAAACTTCTTTTAAAAACATTAAAAATCTTACCGTGTCCAAACTTTTGACTGGTAGTGTATATAGAGTCCCCGTAAACCATATATACGTGTGTGTGTGTGTGTGTGTGTGTGTGTGTGTGTGTGTGTGTGTTCATTTTAATAATATTTTGAATTACTTTTATTCTTATATTTTCAGTGTTCAATTTAATTTTCTTTAAATTTTAGTTTTTTTTTTTCTCATTTACTCATTTTTGTTTTTTCATATGTAGGCATAATTTGTTTTTGTATACAAAACCGCTTCATGCATTTGAGCATAAAAAGGTTTTTTAGATCACGAGGAAAGTCATTAGTCAAGTGTGTCCAATCTTTTGATTTATATTGTATTAAAAAAAGGTTAAATTATATTTACAGAGTAAATATGGTACTGTGTAATTTCCGTTTTCCACCTATATTTATTTTAGATCATATTTCAACCCCATGAGAGTGTCATGGTTTGCTTACTTTAGAACAACAACTGCAATGTGACCATTATCTCAGACTTCAGTGTGTAAATATAGACCGAATTCTTATTCTAAATTGTCCTCTGCAGTCCTGGACCCCTCTGAAGCCCCCGAGCGGCCTCCTAAGCCTCTTCCTCGTCGCATCAACTCTGATCGCAGGCCCAGCCCGGTTCCCCCCGGAGCAAGTCCAGGGCCCAGCCAGCAGATCAGCAGCGAGATTGAGCACCTTTTGAGCCAGGGCTACTCCCATCAGGACATCCAAAAAGCCCTCATGATTGCACAGAACAATATCGAGATGGCCAAGAACATCCTGAGAGAGTTTGTGTCCATCCCTTCTACCGCACATATCTTAACATAACGAAACTTCTCTGAGCGCCCAGTCTCGGCCCGGCCACACTCATCTCGCATTCATCTCGGACTCCAGAAGAGAGGAGCGCGTACTTGTGCTCTAGCTCTAGTGATGACGAGAGCCCCTTTCTCCGTAACACTTCTCGGAAGACCGAGGGGTTCTTTGCGACCGCTTCTTCAGCCTGAAGGCAACACATGTCCCCTGAGGCTTAACAAGGACAAAAACAAAAAAAGACAACTTGTATGTGTTTATATATGATTTAATATATAAATCAGAATATTGAGTATAGTTAATATATACACGTATGTTGGAGAGGGTCAGGGTTTGCTGCAGAGATCAGGGTGTGTGAAGTATTAGGCCTCGGAGTTCGGATAGCTAAAGGGAGTTCAGTTAAACAGCAGACTGCAGCCGAGCATTTTCTTTTGTGAAAAAATGGCCTTTACTTGTGTTGCTTCGGTACATTTTGTTTTCGAGTGTGTAATTTTCATTTTCCGTCTGTCTAGTAGCATGCCGTACGTGTCGGTCCCCACAGCGCAGCTGCCCGTTTCAGAGATACCGGTCAGCCCAAAGCAACCCATTCTCCACCTGACCTTGACCTCCAGGGTACTGTGTGAACAAATATATATATTTTTTTTATATATAAAGTGCGTGGTGGTGGCTGGCATCGGAAATGGGCTCTCCGTCAGCCTTGATACATCTGTGTAGCATTACTGTAACTGTACTGTACCATGAATTTCACTTCTCAAATGTTTAAGGACAGCCAGTCCTTCAGATTCCCAGTAGGAACATGCTGATGAAGGGTACACGCATCTGATGTCAGGGGACATGTAACCTGTTTGCTCTAATCTGAATGTGTCATTAATATGGTGGTCTCCGACAGACTTTTGTGAAGTAGTGTGTTTACTAAAGATAGTGTTTTCTAACAGATTATGGGGCGACAGGTTGGACACAAAGTGAATCTGCTTAATCATAAAAAAATAAAAAATAAAAAAAAAAGTATTTGCTTATAAAGGTCCAAAGCCTGGCCAAGTTTCTGTATTTGGTGGGGACTAAAATCACTCTTGGGGAGCTTTGGACTTTTGTATGAAGCTGTTCATCTTAGAAACCATTTCATTTGATCACCTTAATATATTGTTATTATTAATGTTATTATTATTATTATTATTATTTGATTTATTGTTATTAATACAGAAGTGCTTTACTGCTGCTATTATTGTTAGTGCTAAACAATTAAGCCTTAAATGTACATTTGTGAATACTGTGTTTAACCCATTTTAAAGTGACAGTATCGGTTCTGTGTAATTTGGTAATGTAGCATACTTGAAATCAGAAGCAACTTGCGCAGGTGTGAGCCCTGCTGGGGTTTTTTCCCCAGTCTGTGTATATGTGTGTTTGTGCGCGCATGGGACGTCTGTTTTCATCCAGGTACGTTGCGGTTTGCTTGAAATACATGCGTTTATCGAAATGGTGAAATGTGTCACGGGGCTCATCGCAGAAGGCCTTATTTATGTTCTTTTCTTGTCCTACGAGGCTTTGGTGTTTACCCTGTCAGCGATCGGATCGATCTTTCAGTGGCAGCCCTTTTCAAGCCATGATCGCAGTGCCCATAGTCCGCCTGCTGTTAGGGAGAAGGTTCTTCCCAATCTCCCCTTTGTACTCAGGAATATAGTACATTTGAACAGAATCTACATTAGTGACTCCGTACTTTAAACCAGTGCAAGTCTGTCTCGTAATCAGGGTCAAAACAATTCTAGACTACTTTAAAGTCACTCTCAATGACATTGGCATCATTTACTCACGTTTTTCCAAACCTGTTTTTTTTTTTTTTTCCTCTGCGAGTTTTTTGTTCATACAATGAAAGTCAATGGGGTCTAAAATGAAATTGGTCCCTATTGACTTCCATTGTATGGACAAAAAGCACCGAGACATTCTTATACAGGTTTGGAATGACATGAGGCTGAGTAAATTATGTAATTTTAATTTTTGGGTGAATCATCCCTTTCATTTCCCAAGTTATTGCACCAGCACATTTGAATGCACTAGTAATCCATTAAAGTGAGTCTGAGTCTCTCATGAGGGACTCGAGGACTCTGATGTCACCGACATCAAAACTGGCTTTATTCCCTACTAGCCCCTAGTGTTTTTGAGAGTGTTGCACTGGGATTGCAGGTACTTCCACGTCTCAATCTTGTAGGTACACACACAACCTTGAGAGGTTACGATCAGGCAAACTGTTTATTTTACGTTGTAGGCTGATAACTCTTTGTTTGTAGTTTCTGTTGCCTTGAAGCATATGATGGTTTAATACTGTTTTTTTTTTTTTTTTTTTTTTTTTTTTTTACTGCACCATATGAAGTCTAGAGATGAGAAGGTGATACTTTTTTTTATCATTTCATTTTACTGTACTACTATATCTTGATATTGGTGTGTGATGGACGTGTGTGAGTTTGTGTGTACAATATTTGGCACAGTGTACCAATTTGTGCTATGATACTGTCACTTTAAAAGCAAAAGCGTGTAAAGTTACTTATACATAGAATACGTGGAAATGGCAATGTTTTATTTCATTTTGCATTCCTGTACATGTCAGAATTTTATTTTTGTTTACTGATGTGAATATTACTGTGAGCAGTGCCATATGTTTAGATATGTCTGTAATTTTGTTCTGCTACCCAGAAAAAGGCCTTGTTAAAGTGTAAAGAGTGAATGATATCCCTCATGAATTTTTTGGAAAACGTTTCCATTGTCGCTTCTTTGGCTTGGTCAGTGACATCATAGTGAATATTGTCCGTTTACTAGAATGTCTCGAATCAGACCACAAGAGGGAGCTCTCTCCTCATTTTGCCATAACTTGCCTGAGTATTTCAGGGTTTCTTTCTTTTGTGCTAATTCTCATATCACTTTGGAAGTATGCACAGCGCTATACTGTTAATTAAAACAAATAGAACAAATCATGTTCTCCTGTTTGTTTTTTTTTCATTAAATCATGGCGCAGGGGGTCAAATAATATCACTTTTTGTTAATAAAAATCTCACCACTTGCTGTTTACCACTTTGTTACTAACTCTTGACATGAATAGCTGGTAGTTTATTAAGAACTATTCTAGGCATTTCATTTTTTTCCCTTTCTCTGCCCAGAAGGTTTACTTGAGAATATTGTTTTAACATTTTTCCCTGTGTCATCAATTTCACTTTCCATATGGTTGGTCTGTATCACTTTTTGGCTTAGAATTTAGAATTTGGCTATTTTTCGTCTGACATCATCCTCCAGGATGGTTTTTTTTTAATTGGGAAAGCAACTGCATAAACATCAGTATTAATAATGGATGGAATCGAAAGTTCAAGTAACGTTATCCAAACTTGACCATTTCCGGATGTCTGGTATATCCTTATACAAACATGCTTTTGTTGTCATGTACAGTTTTTCCATTCCAAAGCGCTACTTTTCCATTGTTTTTCTATGTAAACGCACTAGACAGAAGTGCAAAACCGTTGCGCTCGCGTCTTGTTGAAAAGAGATGGTATTCTGATCTTCTCTCTAGTAATATGGCACATAGTCTTAGAGCTGAAACATGACAAACTGGAGCCCAGGTCAGGAAGCAGACCTACTGGCTAAACCGACCGTCTGCTATCGGTCTCATGTCACAGAAGTCCGATAATTCCCAACACATAGAAACTCTTTCACCTAGATATTATCACATAGAGACTGTGTTTGTACCCCAAATTAGTAAAAACAAAAAAAAACTTCCAAATCCATTTAAGGGTAAAAATTGAATTGATGTTCAACAAATAAAAAACAGAAATAATACTGATAAACAAATTATAAAGCTTGGGTTGCTGAATATTAGATCCCTTTCTTCAAAAGCACTTGTAAATGATACTTGTAAATGAAATGATTGTAAATTATATCACAGACAATAATCTAGATTTGCTGTGTTTGACAGAAACCTAAAACCGGACGATTACATTACTTTAAATGAGTTTAGCCCTCAAGGTTACGATTATCAAGACAACAATTAACAATTGCTGTAATTTGTAGTAATATCTTCAGTATTATTCAAAAGTCTTTCAAATATAATTCCTTCAAAGTGATTGTGCTTTATGTAACATTATGTAAGTTGACATTTGTACTGGCTACTGCATACAGGACACCATGACACCATACAGACTTTATCAATGAATTTGCTGATTTTTTTATTATTTTTTTTTATTAGAGTTAGTACTAGCTGCGGATAAAGTTCTTGTTGTTGGTGATTTTAATATCCATGTAGATAATGATAAAGACGCATTGGGATTGGCATTTATAGACATTCTAAACTCTTGGAGTTAGACAACATGTGTCAGGACCCATTCATTGTCATAATCATAGATCATTAGATCTAATATTGTCACATGGAATCGAGAGCAATGACATCTCAGATCATTATTTAGTCTTGTGTATACTACATTTAGCCAAAGCTGCAAAACCGGCACCCTGCATAAATATGGTAGAACCATCACTTCTACCACTAAAGATTGCTTTATAAATAATCTTCCTGATCAGTTTCATCGCCTTAGCATACCAGACAGCTTAGAAGACCTTGATGCTGCAACAGAAACTATTGACTCTGTCTTTTCCAGCACATTAGACTCAGTTGCTTCTCTGCACTTAAAGAAGATTAAGGAAACTAATCCAACACCGTGGTACAACGAGCACACTTGGTCCCTTAAGAGAGCTGCCAGAAAAATGGAGCACAGCTGGAAGAACTAGAAGTTTTTCGCATTTCGTGGAGAGAGAGAATGATCGAGTACAGAAAGTTCTTAAAAACTGCTAGATCTGCTTATTTCTCAAATCTTTTAGAAGAAAATAAACACAACCCTAGGTATTTATTTGATACAGTGGCTAAATTAATGAGAAATAGAGCTTCAACTTCTGATGTTTCCAAACAGCACAGCAGTAATGACTTTATGAACTTCTTTACTTGCAAGATTAATAATATTAGAGAGAAAATTATAACCATGCAACAGTCTACTACAGTATCAAATCAGTCAGTGCACTCTAGTGTCCCTGAGGAAAAACTCCATTCATTCCTTGCTTTAGGACATGAAGAATTGTCTAAACTTGTTAAATCATCAAAATCAACAACATGTATGTTAGACCCTATACTGACTAAGCTATTGAAAGAGATGCTTCCAGAGGTCATAGATCCTCTTCTTAATATCGTTAATTCATCTTTATCTCTAGGATACGTACCAAAAACTTTTAAGCTGGCTATTATTAAACCTCTTATTAAAAAAACACAACTTGATCCTAGAGAATTAGTCAATTACAGGCCGTTCTCGAATCTACCTTTTCTGTCAAAAATACTAGAAAAGGCAGTATCATCGCAACTATGTTCCTTTTTAGAAAGAAATTGTATCTGTGAGGATTTCCAGTCAGGATTTAGACCGTGCCATAGTACTAAGACTGCTCTCATTAGAGTTACAAATGATTTGCTCTTATCATCAGATCGTGGTTGCATCTGGTTGTAGTGTTACTAGATCTCAGTGTTGCTTTTGACACTATCGACCACAATATTCTTTTGAATAGACTTGAAAATTATGTTGGCATTAGTGGAATTGCATTGTCATGGTTCAAATCATACTTATCTGACCATTATCAGTTTGTAGTAGTAAACGAAGAGATGTCATATTGATCACAAGTTCAATATGGAAACTACAGCTCGGTCCGAAATGCAGCAGCTAGAGTTCTTACTAGAACTAGGAAGAATGACCATATTAGCCCGGTTTTGTCAACACTGCATTGGCTCCCTATTAAATATTGTATAGATTTTAAATCTTGCTACTTACTTACAAAGCACTAAATGGTTTAGCTCCCCAGTACTTGAGTGAGCTCTTAACGCATTATAGTCCTTCACGTCTATTGCGATCTCAGAATTCTGGACAGTTGATAATACCTAGAATATCAAAATCAACTACAGGCGGTAGATCCTTCTCCTATTTAGCACCTAAACTTTGGAACAGTCTTCCTATCGCTGTTCAGAAAGCAGACACACTCTGTCAGTTTAAATTTAGATTAACCTCTCTTTAACCTGGCATACACATAACACATTATCTACTTCTATAATTCAATTCATGTAAATTGTTAGGCTGCATAGATTAGGTCAGCTGGAACCGGGAACACTTCCAATAACACCTGATGTACTCGCTACATCATAAGAAGAATGGCGTCTACGCTAATTTTAGTCTCTCTCTGTTTATCCCGAGGTTTGCCGCAGCGTGCCAGATCCAGGCCGTATCCAGATGAGATGAAGGACCTTTTTCTGCGCACATACACACTCAAACACGCAAACCTATAGACTAAACACGTAAATGAACGGCAAGAATGCATTAAAGGTATTCGGTTTTTCAGCAGGAAAGGTGTCATTTAAGCGGCCCTTAAAGTAATAATTAACAATTTTTACAACGGAAGTGATTCAATCAAAAGCCAACTTTAGCTCGATAATAAATTTCCTATTGTCACTGTGAAGCTGCTTTGAAACAATATGTATTGTGAAAAGCGCTATATAAATGAAGATGACTTGACTTGCGTCTTTTGCAGCGTCTCGCGCATGACATGGCGTTCTAAAAACACGGTGCTCAAGTTAAAATCCGTTTAACTTGCGTCTATAGACCTTGCGTTTTTTCCCCATTCCACTGCCCGCGTCTCGCGTTTTTCAAAGCAAAAACGCGTTCTGTGTGAATGAGAATGCGTCTTTGCGTCTAAAAACGCAAGACGCAGCGCTCAGGAATGTTTTTTTTAAAAAGCGCAGCGTAGAACGCGAGGGTCTTGAGGCGCAAACAATATAGAAATAGGCAAACAGCAGGATTTGATAGATACGAGTTTTGACATGAAAAAAAAAGAAATAAGATAATAATGAGCGTCTCCTCCACCATGTTGCCGTCAAATAAAACAGCTGTCATGCCAACTTGCTACTGTAAACAGAAACTAGCAACGCTTGCCCCGCCTTCGAGTTCTTCTGATTGGTCCACTGTTTTGGAACTGAAATTGATGAACGGCGCTGCGCGTAAAAGTTAAAATTCTTTTAACTTGACATGGCGTCTTAAAAACGCGCTGCAAAAGAGGCGAGACGCGAGCGTAACGGTCATCCGCGTCCGTCAAGCGCATTTACATAGAAAAACAATGGGAAAGTAGCGCATTGGAATAGAAAAACGCATTCTGTGTGAATAGCCCCATTTAAAAAAAAAAAAAAACTGCAGCTACCTACATGCGCAAGAGGCAACTGTTTACACTTGTACGCGCAAGCCCAGTGTGCATGAACAGTCATGTTACATGCGTTTTTGGTCGTGTAGTGTAGACGAAGATCGTTTCTGAAACGCCAGTGTAGACGAGGATCATTTTCATTTTAAAACACCGTTTTAAAACGAAAACGCACTAGTGTAAACGGGGCCTTTTTTTTTTTTTTTTTTAAATCCGCGACTCTAGAACCTTTTCGTTCCAATCCACTCACTTTTTTAAACTCAAAAGCTCGTTCTGTGTAAATGCCTCTACCTGAATATTTAAAATAAAAAGCAATATTTGGTTTTTATCATACTTTTAAAGCGAACATTTTGAACTATTGTAGAACAGCTAAACAGTAGAACAAAATAAATAGGCCAAACGGTGACAAAATTAAGGCTTGAGTAAACCAGCCCTTTTAATAGAAATTTAAGAACAATTTAAAAACAAGCATTAACAAAAATACCTGACAAACAAAAATGGTGTAACACCAGAGGAAATGAAACGCATGAACTTGAAAGTAAGAAGGACTCTTGTACTTAGCCTGTGGGTCTGCTTTGGTTACAGCAGAGGGTACATACTGCATAGATTAAGATACCTGCCTTGGTACAACTTCAAAACCTTCAAAATATGGATCAGGAAAAAAATTCACCAAAAAAAAAAAAGTATAAAAATAATATTTTTCTACTGTTCCCTCAATGAATGAAGGTTTCCACATGCATTTTAATCTTCCCGCTAAAATTTAAATATGGGAAAGTTGGTCATGTAATTCTTTTATTATTTACATTCAGTGCAAGATGAGGACAGCAGGTCACTGCAATGAATAAAAAATACAGCTGAACTCTACAGGGAACTTCCCTTTCTCTCAGGACAGAGGGACATTTTTAGTTCAAACTTTGGCATTACTGTAACTTACTCAGCTCTCACAGTGAACATGAGGAACTTAATTTGATATAGCTAATAAAAATAAAAACACAGAGGCATGACATGAACCCAACATTTTGCTTACATATTTGGAAAAAAAGGTCAAACATGTCAGAGACTCTCCCTGACAAATCTATTTGTCCAGAGATTGCCCTCAAGCTTTATCATTGGGCATTTTCAGCGCTGATGCAGATGAACGTTTACAGTAGTGAAGACGGCTCTTAGTGGTTCAGTGCATGGACTATAATGTGGCAAAGGTGGAAGCAGATTCAAAACACATCAACAGCACACAGCAAAAAAAATGACTCTTCGGCACTTGTCAAATGCCCCTCAACAATGGGACTTGGATTATCAAAAAGATATTCAAGCACAATCTTATGTTGTTTCAGGCATTTTAAATAGCTAAATATATACAGTATTTCATATATATATATGTATATATATGTACACTTTGTAAATACTAGAGTGAGTCGTAGCAGGTCTAATACAAAACATGGGCAGAAAAAAAGTAGAATTAAGTGGGCATTCAAGTAGAGGAGAAAATGTGGAAAAGTTGTAAGGTCTTTGAGCACTCAAGTTGGGATTGACCCTGAAACGGAGTGCTGTAGGAACAAGGCCGCAAGCATCTCCTCGCATGTCTGTGTAGTTTTCAATCTTTGACTCTAATTGAAAGGAAATAACATCAGGTTTTCATGGCATGGTAAGTGTCAGCCTTACAAATCTTGTTTAAGGTTGGACTTGTGTTCAGTGGGCTGTAAAAGAGCTAGTAATGTGAATCTTTCTTCAAGAGTAATGACCTATTCAGTAGGTGACTTTTTGTCTCCGTTGACTCCCTGTAGAAGCACCGCCTCTTCAGATTTACCGCTCTTCATCTCCATCACAATATCATCCTTACTGGCCTTTTCCTTCGTGCTGGAGAAAGAAAAGCAACAGATGAGGCATTAATGTTTTGTGTCATGATGGTATATTAGCAAATATTTAAATGTACATCTCTCCAGACACATTTAATGTGGACTAAACATTGGATGCTAAGGCATTAAGGTGATTACTTTAAGACTATTTTGCTTTATAAGTTCAGAATTTGAGCTTTAAAAAAAATATACATAAATTTCAACAAAGTAACAACACTGATTTTAAAGGTACAGTGTATAATTCCTGCAGCATCGAACGATCAAATTGACCAGCAAATATTCTTCTAAATTACTGTCCCATATTAATATGTATAAAATATTACAAGCAATTTATAAGTAATTTAGTTTTTTTTTTTTTCATAAAGAAAAATACATACAAATCCTGCTTTCCTGACCGTCCACAGGGCAGCTTTCCTTTCTTGTAGAGGAAGTACAGCACACTGCCCAGTATGGCTATGAGGAGCAGGCAGATGATGATGACCGCTATGGCTACTCCACTGCCACCTGATGGGGTAAGAGGGGAATGCAGGCTGAAGTTAGTGCCTTGACAGACGAGAGGAAAAGCTCACACCTTAAGTAAAGCCTGAAAGACATACTTTGGGTTAATATTTCTTACACATCCAACTAAAATATACAAAGCCTTTGCTAAAACACTTCATTTTCAAATGGGTTGTCAGTAAAGTGATCTGATTGTGCTGGGTAAAAATAAAAAAGCAGTGATGATGTGTGAGATGTTGTATGAGCGATAATATGAGCAAAGCATTCTGCAATCATTCGTTCATTCTAGAAGGACAAGATATGTAAGTGCCACCATTTTATCCTACTTAAAACACTTCATTGGTCATTGCTGATTATTTAGACAAGTTTGGTTAAAGTGAAGATTAGCATAATAAATGATTTCGCTAACACTTTAGTTTAGGGTCCAATTCTCACTATTAACTAGTTGCTTATTAGTGTGCATATTACTAGAATATTGGCTGTTTATTAGTACTTATAAAGCACATATTGATGCCTTATTCTGCATGACCATATTCTAATCCTACCCAAAACCTAAACTTAACAACTACCTAACTAACTCTTAATTACTGCTTATTAATAGTTAATTAAGGGAAAAGTTGTAGTTAATAGTTAGTTAATAGTGTGAACTGGACCCTAAACTAAAGTGTGACCATGATTTCTTTTACACAGCCTATGGAAGTGTGAGCGAGGCTGGTGGTGAGCGGTTAGGCTGGTGTTGGCCTCGTGCCTGGACACATGATAAAGCTGCAGTACAAACCTTTCTGTGGCTGTTTTGGTGTAACAGTAAATCCTGTTGCTGTGGTGCAAAGGGATTGAGTTACCACATAGTCACAAAGCAGTATATTAATACATCATTTTTTCCCCCATGGGGACTGCTGTCCTGGACCCTTAGATGAAGTTACTGGTATAACGTATATATATATATATATAGAGAGAGAGAGAGAGTATATAAAATAAAGTATAAATAATATAATTTAATTTTAAAGTTGTATATATAATATAATTTTCCAAATATTTCTTTAAATTTCTTTAGGATTTATTACAATTACAAATGAAAGTCAAATATTCCATAATACTGGGTAGAAAATGTGTAATATTTTGGAAATTATACAGATAATATTTTAATTTCATTTTAAAATGGTTAATATTTTAAAGTCAGTTGTTTAATGTTAGTCCACATACATGAAAATACACAGATACTTCTATATTTTGACAGACACATTATTGCTATTAACTTGTATTGCATCTGGTTCGAACATGATGCTGGAAGAGTCTGCTGAAATAGAGACGAGCTCATTTTGCTCATATAACTGTTTTTTTCCCTGACTACAGGCATAAACAGTAATAGAGATAAGGGCTCTGAGGACTGCCATAATAAGGAACACAAATGTCAGGTGATATCCCAAAGTGAGAGTGGCTGCTTCGCCTCATTTGCCCTGATGCCAAACGCTCTGGTCCCATGAGGTCACAGGCAGTAAGCCTGCCTTTGTCCTAATGAGAGCCCAGAGACCACATGAGAGCATTTTCACCATCAACCGCCGCCTTCTGTTACAGTAAATCTGCTCTGTGTTCAAACACACACGGCTTTTGACTGTACCTCCGGAATAAATACTGTACAATGCTACATTAGCTGCCCTCTCGGATGACTGTTTATAGGGATACGGATATATGGTACGGATACTGCTTTTTCTGTCATCAACTCTCAAGTGTGTACATGTTCTGTTACAGCGGTTAGGCTGGTGTTGGCCTCGTGTCTGGACACATATGGTGATTTGCTGGAAAAACAGTCACTCACTGCATTCATGGAAGTAGGAAAAGCTTCCAAAACATACCTTTAGTGCTGGTGGCTTGGGTTGTCGTTGTCACGCGTGCAGCTATAAAAGAAAGATGGTATGAATAAGGTTGTATTTGTTAGCATAATTTAACTCTTAACCTAAAATGTATGATACTTTCACAGATTTATTAGTGTTGATTTATGTTCATTTACTAATACATTTTATATACCAATACATACTTAACATTAAAAGCAATATGAACTAAGAGTAAACTAAAAATTGTAATATCATATTAAAATTAAAATATAAAAGATATAATAATCAAGAGTGAAAAACTTCATAATTACGGTTGTATATGTTAACATGAGTTAATGCAGTAGCTAACATGAACAATGAACAATGCTAATTGTTAATGTTAATTTCTACATATACTGCTGTTCAAAAGTTTGGGGTCAGTACATTTAAAAAAAAAAGAAATGAATACTTTTATTCAGCAAGGACACATTAAATTATTCAAAAGTTACAGTAACAGTTACATTGATACTTTATTTTATATACTATATATATATATATATATATATAGACGGACACATACAGTGATTTGCTGTAAAAATAGTCACTGCATTTATGGAAGTAGGAAAAGCTTCCAAAACATACCTTTAGTGCTGGTGGCTTGGGTTGTCGTTGTCACGCGTGCAGCTATAAAAGAAAGATGGTATGAATAAGGTTGTATTTGTTAGCATAATTTAACTCTCAAACTAAAATGTATGATACTTTTACAGATTTATTAGTCTTGATTTATGTTCATTTACTAATACATTTTATATACCAATACATTCTTAACATTAAAAGCAATATGAACTGAGTGAACTAAAAATTGTAATATCATATTAAAATTAAAATATAAAAGATATAATAATCAAGAGCAAAAAACTTCATAATTACGGCTGTATATGTTAACATGAGTTAATGCAGTAGCTAACATGAACAATGAACAATGCTAATTGTTAATGTTAATTTCTACATATACTGCTGTTCAAAAGTTTGGGGTCAGTACATTTAAAAACCATACCAACCATTACTGTATAGAAATATATTTTTAACATTTTAATTCTGTAAAAAAACAAAAACAATTATAATTGTTTGTCCATGATAACGAATGCATGAACTAAAGTTAATGTGTGACAAAGATAAATCTAGTTTTTTCAAATGTGGTAACCATATTCATAAACAAAATACACATATAAAGTAGAGAAAATCATATAGTCCGAAAACTAAAACTCACATGCTTCAATGATGAGAAAATCACCGACTGTCCCGAACGCATTGGAGGCACTGCAGTTGGCTATGAGTTCAGACGTGGCCTTCACAGAGATCATGCTGAGAACACTAGTGTCCATTGTCTGGTTCTCCATATTCAGCATAGGGACAGGTTTGCCCGTCTGTATATATATTTTGTCAAGGCAAGTCTATAAAACTGACAGAGTTCCATTAAGCATATTGTAACTCACAAATGCACAACAAAATTGCAATGAAGCTTATAATAAAACTTAAATTCTGATGAGTTACTAGAAAAAGATGTTTGGGACGGTCCCTGATTGGTCAGAATCAGAGTGATATAAGGATACCCATCGTTCAGAGAGGCTCCAGCTGATACTGGGGAGTGGGTATCCTTGTGCAGAGCAGGTCAGGATAACAGAATGGTCAGTTTTATTCGTCGAACCTACTGCTTTCAACTCTGTGATCTCAGGCATTCCTAAAGCAAGTTTAGACATTATTAGTCATGAAAGCACACTTTTTTGTTTTTGTTTGAAAAACACTAATGATGTTTTTATACTGAGCTAAGAAAATGGTTTATCCCCAAACCATGAAAAAAAAATCCTGAATTTATAGACTTTCATTAAGACATTACAAAGTAGGTGGTTTCAGGTTTTACTATCCTTGTATGTACATTTGGTTCTCACAAAGTAGGCAAAAAACTGCTGTACTGGCTCACCTCGCACATTGATTTGCACAGACTTCTGTTTTTGTAGCTCAGGCAGGGAAGGGACCATCACTTCACACGTATACGTCCCAGAGGTGTTACGGGAGGCATTGTGTAACTCCAAAACATGCCCCTTTTTCAGCAGCATATCGTCCTGCATTGAAACACACCATCAAATTTGGTGTATAAACTTTAGCATTTCAAGAGCACTTTTTATCAAGAAAATTTATTGTATTCATGCTGGATGTTACAATATTTATATGTTGTAATTTTGATCTTGTGTCTTGAGATCTTTGGAGAATACATAAAAGTGGTCTTGGTTTATATTTGAGTTTTAAAAGGCTTCATCCACGTCTCGGTGTAATGATCTCAGTATTCTACACTTTTAAAAGTTTGAGGTCAGTACGCTTATTTTTTTTTTTTTCAAAGAAATTAATACTTTTATTCAGAGATGCAATACATTGATCAAAAGTGACAGAATTGTTTTATAACAATGTAAAAGTCTTTACTATTTTAAACTGTTCTTATTTATTCATCAAAGAATCATGAAAAAATTTATTATGGTTTCTTCAAAAATATTAAGGAGCACAACTGTTTTTAACATTGATAAAAGAAATGTTTCTTGAGCAGCAAATCAGCATATCAGAATGATTTCTAAAGGATCACGTGAACATGTGAAGACTGGAGTAACGTCTTTGCCATAAATTAGATTTTAAAACATATTAAAACAGAAAAAAAGTTATTTTGCAATAGTATTTCACAATATTACTATATTTACTGCATTTTTGATCAAATAAATTTAACATTGGAGAGTATTAGAGACTTCTTTAAAAAAAAAAAAAAAAAAAAAGACTCTAAACATTTGAACGGTAGTGTATTTCCAGCATCTTAAAGGTGATAACATAAACTACTACAGGTCAGCGTGGTGTCATCATTGTTTTTGTTTTTTCATATTGTTGTACCTTATACCATATTGTGTTTGTGAGTAAAGAAGACAAAGCGTTGCAGGTTAAGGTGAGATCATCTCCCTGGTCCAGATCTCTCTCCTCTGGTGTCACCACAATATCATCCAGATCTAAGAAAGAAAAAAAAGCGTGTTGGTCACCATGGAGAAAAAAGCTGACATCATCTCAACAGCTGCTGAGGAACGTGCTCTTACAGTGTACTGTGATATTGATGGAGCTCTCAACTTCACTGAATGTTTCAAAGTCAAGTATCTGGCACTCATACGTCCCGCTGTCTGATCGCTTGACGTCTTTCAGAGTCAGTATATCATTTTCTGCACTCAAAGACTCCTAAAATAGATAAGTGAGAATAATTAAAACTGTAATGTACATGTACTCCAGGGGCCTCATTTATAAAATGTTGCATAGAAACCATCCTACATTTGATCTTTTCATCATTTCTTACGATCATCTTACTCAAATGTGCATACTGTACGTGTGATTCAGAGAATGAACATATGCACAAAAAACATGTGTACACCTCTCTTCAAGATATGGAATTTATAAATAGCAAATTGCAGTATCTTGAAATTGTGCATAGCTGAATGGTTTCAGATCTCCGCCTTGTAAACGCCGCCTAGTTAATGTCATTAACATATAAAAGAGCACCAGTCAACGTCCAAATCCTTTAATTAAGAATCGCGAAAGGCAAAAATTGCTTAGTTTTCTAAATATCTGCAGTACTCCGAATACGACTCTCTGCCACAAGGAAAAGTGCATAGGTCTGCTTAGAACCTGATTTGGCACTAAGCACTTTTCCACGTCAAAGACTGTGGCGTGGATTTTAATAGAAGTTCAAATCTGTGCGTACGCACATTTTATAAACGAGGCCCCAGAACTGCAAATGAATATTTTCACATGGTTCAGAGATTTCAGAACAGCTGACATTCAGCTGACACAATCAAGTTAATTTGTATGGCGCTTTTCACAATACATATTGTTTCAAAGCAGTTTCACAGAAAATGTTTATTTCAACATTAAAAGTAGAAAGTATTCTGTTGTCAGCCAGAAATTGTCAAAGTAATGTCCATATCCCAGCTAAAAAAATGTGTTCTAGAAACGTTTTGCTAACTTTCCCATTAAGTTATGTAAACATTATTTCTGAATGTTAACATTTAAAACGTCCTTTTTTTTTAACAAGTAGTAACTTTTTTTAAAAAAAAAAAACATTAGACCAACATCCAACTAAAAAAATTCAGAAACGTCCTATAAATGATGTATAAATAACTTTTTTGTTGTAATGTTTGAGAACATTTTTAAAGACCAGGATACCTTTGAACGGATATTCTATTAACATCATTGGAAGAATGTTTGTTCATAACTCTGAGAGAGCCTTGTTAGAATGTTAGCTTAAGTTCTGAGAATTTTCCCTGTTAGCTGGGATGACAGTAATATACAGCTATAAGACAATATAAGTTATGTGGTTTTTAAACATAACAACAACATGAATTCAGTCAGGCAGACATAATGAACATGAATGATTACAGCTTGATTATATCTTACCCCTTTATGTATGAAAGTAAAAAGGGGCTGAGGATTTCCATTTCCCTCACAATGGATCTCCACAGTGTCGCCTTCTTTTATAAGCCTTTTGGGTGAATTTATGGACAGTGTTAACTTAGTTGAAGGGTCTGAAATGATTAAATGAAATAGTAAGACATTGCACTTGGTTGATCCAATAGATGGCAGCACAAAGCACTGTACACCCAAAAATGAAAATTCTGCTATCAATCCACAGAAGAAAGAAAGACATACAGGTTTGGAATGAAATGAGAATGAGTAACTTATGACTATCTCTTTAAAATAAATATAGGATGAAAGGATGTTGACTTACAGAAAACCGTTATGTTGATTGGCTGGGACTCTACCATTTTTGATGCACCAGGGACAAAGTATTGGACCTCACAGTAAAAAAAGGCATTTTCATCTTCCTTAATGACCTTAATGAAAAGATGACTCTCAAGTGCGTACAGGTTATTGGCTTTGACTGTTTCTGACTCCATGATCTTTACCTCTAAAGGGGATGCAGATGGTTTTTGTCATTGCCAAATAAAATAACATTTTGTTTTTGGAGAATGTTGACTGAATGGCCCAGTATTTACCACCATCTGAGGGTTGGAGAGGGAATCTGTCCTTGTACCATGTGATGTTGGGTCTGGGATACCCATCGTCCACTTTACAACCTGCAATCTGAGTAAAAATACCATAATTATGCAAAGTTCATGAAAATGTACATAAGCAGATGGTTTTGTTGAGCTCTACCTTTGATGGCTCCTCCTCAGTAACAGAAATCCCTGAGTATGTACCTTCAATCACAGGCATAGATGGAGACTCTAAAAGACAGAGTGTTAGGATAAAGGTTAAAATAGGTCAAGCAGCATATGATGGTGAACCCTCAGCCTGGCCAGGCTCTTCTAAATCAGGTGGGACAAGCCCGTTTGTCTTACTGAATACTTCGAGACGAGTGCGTCCTTCACCACTCTCTTTCAACGCATTCTGCACCATGCAGATGAACTCCCTCCGGTCTCTCAGTTCCACCTTGTCGATGGTCAGAACGGTGGTTCCGCGAGCATAATGCGGGTCATGAGAGTGATTGACTTTGATCCTCCCGGCATATTCACTGCCCTCTTCGAAGATCTCAGTCTGATTATCATAGGAGTAGATTCTTATCCTGCTTTGGTCCTTGTCTGGTAATTTCTATACAAAGTCAAAATGGTAATGTTCAGATTTCAACATTTATTGTATGTCTATAGATTTGTTTGTATATTCTATTGAGGTTATTTGAGTGAAAAATTGCTAATATATATATATATATATATATATATATATATATATATATATATATATATATATATATATATATATATAGTAATTTTCACACTAAAATAAAAAGATAAGCATAACTATAATTTGAATTAGGAAAATAAAACTTATTTTAAAAAAAAAATCTCATGCTCAATTAAAAAGATCATTCTCAATTTATTTTTTGTTTCTATTTATTGTAAATAATTCCTATATATATATATATATATATATATATATATATATATATATATATATATATATATATATATATATTTAATTTGTAAACAATAATATAAGTATGCATTGCATGAGTAATTGTACTGAGTTAAAAATAATAAGATGAAGTCAGTACAATTTTTCAAAGAAATTAATACTTCAGAAATTCACATTCAGCTGATAAAAAGTGGCAGCAAAGACAATTATAATGAAAATAGATTTCCAATTCAAATAAATGCCATTCTTTTGAACTTTCTATTCATCAAAGAATCTTGTAATAAAGTATCATGGTTTCCACAAAAATATTTCAACATTGATAATAATATGAAATGTTTCTTGACCAGCAAATCAGCATATTAGAATGATTTCTGAAGGATCATGTGACACTGAAGACTGGAGAAATACTGAAAATTCAGTATTACTATCACAGGAATCAATTACATTTTAAAACTGGTATTTTAAATTTTAATAATATTTAATTATATTTTTTTACTTCTTTAAAAAACATTTTTAGTGTGTGTGTGTATATATATATATATATATATATATATATATATATATATATATATATATATATATATCAGTATTATTATTATTATATCAGTATTATTTTCTGATTTTGGGGTGAAATGTGACCCGGACATTTTTTCATAAAATTGAACCATTTAACTGATAATTGTAAAACAAATTAGAGTAAATGTGAACGTGAATGTGTCTGTTTCTCACCGTAAACCAGACTATCATCAAGGCTGGTTCCTGCAGAGTGTATACACAGGGGATCACGGCCTGGTCTTTTAAAGATACTTCCACCCTGTCTTCCATGCTCACATCCACTGCGGCCCATGCTGAAAAACATCAACACACACACATTTGTCTACAAGCCTAAACTTTGTACTGACAAAGAAAAGTCAAATCTTAAAGAAAAGCAACAATGTTTATTAAAAGGGTCCACAAAATAATAAGGCTCAATGCCTATTTGTTGGACGTTTTTTGTGATCCCTATTCCCTAAGCACCATCAGAGTATCATTTGAATGTACTGACTCCTCAACAGGAAATAGGACATGGGGAAGACCATTTCTGATTGGACCACGCCACTCATGTTCCCATGTCAAATGCCCGATCTAGTGGGAGCAAAGCACTTGAGGGAGAAGATATTATGAGTGGAATTCACTGAGCCCACCCATGTTCAGACTGATGTGTAGCATTCCCTCATGTCACGCCTCAGGAGGAAGAAAGACTCGATTTATCTAGAGAATAAGTGACCTACTGTTTGCCAGAAATGAACTGTTCTCTCCCTTAAAGCATCTTTAAGCTCTCTCTGAATCATGAGGAGGCTGAAACTATTCATCCTTAAAAACATGATCACTACAAGACAAAAACATTCATCTGCTAGTCATTCTGGCATGATATTTGTTTGTTTTGTGCTATCTCACTTCACAGTGAAGGTGTATAATCTAGACTTGCATCTCCAATTGATTTTGCGAATGTTCCTCAGTAACCTTTCAAATATATTGTAAATGGCCTTTCTGGCCTCTGTGGTCCTGTGGGCACTACAAGGGGATAATTGAGTATGAGGGATGCTTTCACATTACAGAAATCTGATTAGTTTCTTCCAACAAAGGCATTTCCTGTGCATTAGTGACATTAGCGCAAGACCGACGTTCTTTGTTGTAGCTATATCAAACATTCACCTTGTTCGAGTACAAAAT
The DNA here is from genome assembly GCA_037950675.1 of Hypophthalmichthys molitrix. NCBI lineage: Eukaryota > Metazoa > Chordata > Actinopteri > Cypriniformes > Xenocyprididae > Hypophthalmichthys > Hypophthalmichthys molitrix. Next base: position 15,544,388 of record CM075506.1, read on the forward strand.
GGAGGACCAAGGTATCTATAATGCCTTGTTTCTGAAGTTTTTGAAGACTCGTGTGGTGATCTAACAAATGCTCTCATTTTTCAAACAAATTAAATCCTTGATATTATGATATTTTTAATGGTGGTAGTTTTGTTAGCATGCTAAGCTGTGCTGTCACACTAACAATCTACACACTAACTGCTGTTTTGAACACTGCAATATTAATGTATGTTTGTACATTACCATAAACGTTTGAGGTCAGTAAGATTTATAAAGTACGACAGTAAAGACATTTATAAAGTTGGAAAAGATATTAATTTCAAATGCTGTTCTTTTAAACATTCTATTCATCAAAGAATCCTGCAAAAAATGTATCACAGATTCAAAAATAAGAAGCAGTTTTCAACATTGTTTTCAGCATTGATAATAATACGAAATGTTTCTTGAGAACCAAATCATCATATTAGAATGATTTCTGAAGGATCATGTGACACTGAAGACTGGAGTAATGATGCTGAAAATTCAGCTTTGCTGTCACAGGCATAAATTACATTTTAAAATATATTACAATAAAAAACAGTGATATTACATAGAAAAAATGTTTCACACTATTACAGTTTTTACTGTGTTTCTCATAAAGTAAATGTAGCCTTGGTGAGCATAGACTTCTTTCAAAAACAAAATCTTTCAGACCCCACACTGTTTAATGGTATTTAAAAATAGTTCAAGATCTGCCTTGAATCATTTAATGCAAATCTGTAATCATCTATAAGCATAAACACCCAGAATTCGGCATCATAATGACTAGCATTTCCCTTGATACAACCTTACTGATTCCCGAGATAAAATGAAACAGATAAGAAAGAATAACAGTGTACTCCAATATCTTGCCCAGCTAAAAAGATCTGCAGACAAGTGAAAGTCTGCCAAGATGCCACGGCAGCAACCATGCAGAACAGATATAACAAGCTTCAATTATAGTTTAAGAGACTCAGACACACTTAGCAGTTTGACTGATTAAGCATGCCACTCTTTTTAGGCATGGAAAAGCTCTCGGACAAAAAAGAATGGCCAAAAAAGGAAGTGAGAACTTATAATGTGCCCGTGAACAGTCTGGTGTCTCCACAGCCAAGAGTGCAGATGGGTTGTTTTGTGTCATCAGTCTAGTATATTGAACAATAGTAATTTAAGTTCTCCTCTCAGAGCACTGGGAAAAATTACAACAAACGAACAATGCCTGGGATTCAGGCATAAGACTTTGAGCAGGAAGACACAACTCAAGGTTTCCCAGCAAAGCTGTGAGACATGTCATATGAGCCCAGATGAGCCCAATATTAAGCAGCTGCTCTGCCTCTTTACCTTCACACAAAGTCGACAACAAAAATAGCACATCCGGTGACTGTTGGAAGAGAAATAGAGGCTGAGTCTCAGAGTAAAGAATGAATTTTTCCTCAGACACTGGAAATCATCCCATGAAATCCTGAATGCAGACTGAGGGAACAGCTACCAACAGGAAGTCACAGATGCAAGAATGTATTAGCATAATTACATACGTGTAGATTTACATAGATACCCTAATACACAACAAGGAAGTCATTATTTTTAATAGGATAGCAGTTATATTAGATATTTTTTAATCTACATCAGTCGATATTGTATATTTAACTGTACATGTTCATTTCCTCATTGTTCCCCCTAGATCTGTTTAACAAAATGCCTTACTGACCATTTGAGAAAAGCCGGGGACCCCAAGATTCGTCACCACCTTTCTCCCCTCTGACGGGATGGTTTTTGTGGGAAATTGCGTACACGTCACTCACCCATGCGTGTCTAGTCATTGGCATAATAGAGAAAAGTTGGTCCGGCTACTTTGACGCATGTATGGTGTGGGAGTGCAACAGGTTGGTTGTCACAATGAGCGAGAAAGGTTGACATAGAGCAGCTAAATCTCGAACCTTCGCAAAAAAATGCCAAACAGAGGAAAGTCTGCTGCCAAAAATAGAAGGTGACAATCACAGAGCTCATAATAAAACAAGAATCAACATTGGCTTGGGTTTTCAGAAATGGCGAGAAGTGAGAGATTTGTAATGAGCCGGCATTCTGACGTAGAATCTGGAAGTGATGGGCATAAACAGCATAGCAGAATGACAGAGGAGAGAAGACATTGTAGAATAAAGCCATTATTTTAGTTTTGTTTTTGTGCACAGAAAGTATTCTCGTCGCTTCATAACATTAAGGTTGAACTACTGTAGTCACATTGACTATTTTAACAATGTTTTTACTACTTTTCTGGACCTTGAATGACAGTAATTATGTTGCTTTCTATATGGGAGACAAAAACCTCTCGGATTTCATCAAAAATATCTTAATTTGTGTTCCGAAGATGAACGAAGGTCTTATGGGTGTGGAATGAATCAGGGTGAGTAATTAAAGGTGCAATATGTAAGACTTTTGCAGTAAAATATCCAAAAACCACTAGGCCAGTGTTATATATTTTGTTCACTTGAGTACTTACAATATCCCAAATGTTTCCAACTATTTGTAAATCGTGAGAAAATTGCAATTTTAACCAAGGCTCCAGGACGTGTGAGGAGTCGCCTGTCAATGGCATCATACTCGCGTTAACCCTCGGTCTGCCTCGGTTTCCGGTTTTATTTTGTAAAAACCAAGGAAACACCAAAGACGCTTCAATATATTACATGTTTTAATAGACAAGGGAACAACTGTTTGGTTACGTTTATAGACAGAAAACTAATTGTTGTTATATAGCTCAACACATTTAATCTTATTGTTTAAATCTAATTTTCTTGATTTTTTGCAAGTACCATGCTTTACCATGCCTCAGAGAAAAACACTATTTTGTCAAGTAACTAACATAGCATAATCAAATGCAGCTTTATTTTTAGTAACAGTAATACTGCATTTTCTCCACCGTACAATACGTTTTAAAATTTATTGCATGTCGTTTATCAACACAAGCCATCCAGCATTTAATACGATATTCTAAAATCGATATATCTTCCTACAGTGTGTCTCAAATAAGTGTCTCACAGCAGCCGCCGAGCGAACGCACAGAGTAACGTTATAACATCATTTTCAACACTCTCAAATATATCTAATATGATAAACAGAGCTGCGTTACCTCATACTCATGACCGGAAAAGGGGAAACGGCGCCGGCGACTGTGAAATAATAAAAGTTCGGCTGCTCATGAGGTGTGTGTTGCGCAATCGCTCCAGCGGCCTCGTTCAGCTCCCACAACACTCGGTCCTGCTCTGCTTCATACTACAGTAACGTTAATAATCGCATCCATGAACATGATTTCTTCCTGAGTCCTATCCTGATTGTTTCCACCGTCCGTTGATGTGAAGACCACATGTCCCAAGATTCCGTGCTCAAACTTGCCGTCATCAAGCTACGCCTTTGTTTTGAATAGGCCTCTAGCGACCTCTAGCGGACAAAATTTTTACATATTGCACCTTTAATGACAGAAATTTCATTTGTTGGATGAACTAACCCTTTAACAGATAAATTGCCATATGCAGCTCTCAAACAGAGTTCATTGAAAAGTATTATCTATTGTGAAGGGTCATTTCGTTATGGTTGTTGTAGCGCTGTGCTGGAATTTATTTTCAAGGAAGTACCATGTCTATTAATGTGTATAGCTACAGTATAACGTCTTCAACTAGTCAGCTTGAGATCCTTTCCATCTAAACTGGTTATATCTCTTAAGCCTAGTAATGAATGTTTTATGAGCAGTAGGATAATTATATTCATCCACAGTCACACAGAGCCGAAGTACAAATAAAACAATGTTCTTCCACTAAGTACATGCAGTTTTGTTTTTTAACCACTTGAGGGCCAAAAGTTACAAAGTGTACCTTTAAGTTTTCTTCAATTCATTAGTGTATCTGGTCATATAACAAGAATATCAGAAAAATGCATACAATATTCTTGATATATGAATGTGATGCATCTTTGTGCATGATACTCCAGTGCTATATGGGATCTTTGAACTCATCTGACCTTTGTGACAATTCAACAGTCCAGCATTTATGAGAAGCACATTTATAAACTGAAAAATGCCATATTCTAGCCTGAGCCACTCATAATGAGCTAATAGAAATCCCTGACACCCTTTGAGGCCAGCCAAGCACAACTGGGCCTAGAAATGGGGGGGAAATATGGGGTGAATTCCTCCCAAAAATGTAATTCTTAACACAGAAAATTCCCCAGAATGGGGTTCTGACTCCATTCTCCACATTCCATGATTCTAGAATGATCAACGCAAACTTCTGCTTCAGTACATCCATATTGGAGCCTATAAATGGTCATTGTTAATGAGTAAAGCACCTGTTTTTTAATTGTCTTTAAACTGTGGATTTCAGATGAATGTTGTGCTCCTTTTATTCATGAGCATACAAAAACTTCCACAGCTGCATAGTGAAGCGAAGTGCTAGACACTATATCAATCATTGCATGCTTTATTTATAGGACGTTCCACAGAGTTACAGCATAAACAAATGCTGACGGCCTACAGCAGCTCTGCAGTATAAGCTGCCACATCCTCTGATGAATTTCGTTTTCTTAGCAAATCACACAGATGTTTGTTTAATATCTAATGCTGCACAAGTTGTTTTATTAGCGTTGTTTATTTGGCCCTGCAGATTATCTTGTTCTAGTTGAGAATCTGCTGCCAAGGGAGATGACTTGTGTTATAGGACAACAGACAGGAGAATGACTGTACCTGCTGACAGCAAGCCTGCTTAATAGAGAATATTTCCTTGTACATCACTTCATGAGGTAAATACAAAGGTTAGTTAGATGTGATAAAGTAGGACATGTTAAGTATAACAGCAGTATATCAGGTGTGTTTGACACTATGAAAAGGTCCCCTATCATGCCAGTGAGGTTGCACGCAATGGACCAAAGACAGACATTCATTACTAAAAATACAGCACTTCAAAGTAGGCTGATGCAATTATAGCAACATATTAGCAACCACAATAAAAAAAATCTGTATTTTAGTTGATGATTTAATAAACATTTTACATTTTTTAAGTAGGGCCAAATTCGTTTAAATTATTAATTGATGTTTAATGATCAAAAAATCTTATCAAATGAGGTCATAAACTAACAAATTGATCATTTATCACAATATCTAAGAAAACAAAATTAAACTGATATTTTTTCATATTTTTTATTCAAATGTTTTTTATAAATTAAAATATGGATGAAAAATCTAGCCAAAAAGCATGCACATAAAGATAATACACCATCCACTTTTAGCATACTATTTTCAATGTTAAATATTTTTAGATTAGGGCTGTATGATATTGGAAAGAACTGACATTGCGATATTTTGTTTTTTTTTGCTACATATACTGCAATATGAAATAAATTCCCCAGATTACTTGAATAGCTCTATTTGGAAATATCTAGAATGACTGAGGTGATTTAAATGAAATAAACAGTACTTTATATTTTTCAGATAAGTATTCAGGTACAGAAAATGAATAATCAAATGTAAAATAACACTGCATAGTTTTCACCGCATAAATGTAATATAATTAATCTGGGTTAAAGCTGCAAAAGTGATTTTCTCTTTGTATTTTGTTGTTTGATAACATTCACGGCACAGAAAGCAGCAAGAATATTAGCCTGCTGTCACTTTAAGACCAAATGCATAGACCCAATATATTGATACACATCCATTTTCTTAGCTTGCGTTACCTTAAAGCCATAAGCAACTGTGTTTACAAGGGTACTCGCAGAGACAGACATTGTAATTTAGCATGTACATGTCCCAAGCACAAACAGACGCGGAAGTGAAAAGAATTCGGTGTTCACTTGCTGTCTGCGCGGCCCAGTGTGCGTGCACAGAAAACAGCGCACACAACTGACACGACCTAAAACACGTGCAAATGATGAACATTCTCTCTATGATCATAGTTAAAGTTTGCAATTAATCCAAGAATCTTGCGCGTTTCAAACCGTGGTGCCTGGTCTGTACTGGTTAACTATCCCTATACTAGACATCACACTTCTTGCGATGTAACTATCGCGGATGCATGCATTGCAATATTAGTAAGATTTCTTTAGGAAAAGCCTTAAAAAGCAACCTTTTATTATGAGCATGAATGTCAGGTTGTTGGTGTATAGAGCTCCGCATGCTGTCAGTCAAACATCAGAGTAAAGAGACAGGTGTGCTATGAGTATGACTTCCTATTAAAGCACAAACGGCAGGCACTTCTATGCTTCCCAGCTAATTATTGCCTTGACCTGAGGTTCAGAGTTTTTTTTTAAAAGGCTTTAATGGGTTTAGAGTGAAGTTCCTTCAGACATAGGCAGCTGAATGACATGGACAGAGTGTTGGAAAGCCTTAAGAAGAGCAGTCTGAGCCAAATGCGATACAAAGCTTTTTATGTTACAGCAGTTTTATGGTGAGGATAAAGTAATGAGACCATAATCACTATTTATAAGCCCCAAAATGTTACAGTGACTAAGCTGGAGCTGATGTGACCTTGGAAAAGCGTACTCTACTGTAACCGTTGCCTGAGTGTTTTATTATTACTCTCAAGTGGAGAGATAATACACACAAAAGCAGCTGTTAAACTTTGTCTCACACTCCCAGAGTGTCACACACACCAGCAACCCACAACATGGCACGTCAGCCTGTCACCCCTCGCAACAACCTCCAAAATTTATAAGGATGAACGGTGCACTTACAAATGCTAGTCTTGATTGGTTTACCAAAAGCATCTGTCTGAGCTCATAAACACACATACAAAAACTTGACTTCATCTCTGGAGTATATTAGCAATGATCTCTGTGGAGGTTTCCCCCCCAGTATCCTCCCATGAACCTCCACTTCCCCTCCATCCCTTTTTCCCACGTCTCGGACGAATCATGCTCACTGCGTGCTAGGGGAAAGCAAAAATAGCTGCTGATTTCTGGGGTATGGGAACAAGCAGCAGGACATTATTTATGCTGTAATGATTGTGATGACTTGCTCTAAGAAGAATGGGATATGCGATGGAGATCTCTCATTGGTTGAGTAGATCTAAGCTCTAAAGATAGCCGGTATCCCGACGTGATGGAGCACTAGAGAGTGGCCCATTCCTTTTTTGGTGTACTAGAAACTGGATGATGTTGGGTTCTGCTTCACAAGCCTCCCAGTGTGCCAAAGCAGCGGCATTTACCTTGTGACACATCAGTATGCGGGATAGAAAATAAAATAGATAAAAACAGAAACTTTTGTTAAGTTTTGTTAAGTTAAAAATGAAATGTTGTGATGACAGAAAAAGTGGAATTCTCATATTCTCATAGGGCCAGAATTATCTAAACAGAAGATTACTGAGAGGATTGGTCTGTCTGGAAGAAAACTTACAGAACCTTTCCTCTGAGTTATAAAACACATCTGAATCAGCCTACTTAAAACACTGAATCCTACTGAGTACCAACAAATGTACTCTTCTACATATGGGTGTTTCTTTCTTCTGTCCCAGGGTTTTATCATGTCTTCAACACTTACTTTTCAAATGCTTTTCTGTATAGATTTTACTCCTGCACCCTCGTAGAACCCAAACTTTCTATCTTAAAGGGTTAGTTCACCAAAAATGAAATTTCTGTCATTAATTACTCATCCTCACGTCTTTCCACACCAGTAAGACCTTCATTTGTCTTCGGAACACAAATTAAGATATTTTTGATGAAATCCGAGAGCTTTCTGACCTTCCTATAGACAGCAATGCCACAACCAATTTCAAGGTCCAGAAAAGTAGTAAAGGCGTCGTTAAAACCTAACCTACCCATAACATATCCCTAAAATCAGAGGGAAATGATAAGTGAATAACACTAATGTTGAAGCACCTAACCCTGGTTGTAAGCCTAAACTTACTAAAAACTGTAAACTTGTCCCTTAAATCTGATTGGCTGATTGGAATGTTGTTTCAGGATAAACATCCTTGATCCTGCAACATGTCGTACTTGATGAAATAACATTCACCCAGTATTTAATATGTGAATCAATTTTTAAAAAAATGACTGGTCCACCAACAATTTTGCCCCTAAAATTCAAAAGGTTATTTCAAAAGTTGGTGCACTTGATACGAAGGAGACAACTATGTCAGCAAGAGTTTGAAATGAAATATGGGATGTGATGTGAAGAAAAAAAATATCACTTGTGAACAGAATATTTTTATGTGTCATTTCCAGCTATAATTTTCTCATTGCAAAAAGTGTGACAATATTGATTGGGAGTATGCAGAATATAGTAGATGCTAGCTATGATGTCATGCATTTGTCAATACATTTTATTCCAAAAAAAAAGTTGTTTCACTCACCATCATTTCCACCACATAATGCTGACATAATTTGAGATGTGGTGGAAATGACACTGTGGCGGGAATTTTCATTACTTTTAGAAAAAAAAAGACATCCTGCTAATGGACAATTTAAATAAACTAGCGAGAGTGTGAAAAGTGTTTTAAGAGAGTTTATTTTCTAAAAGTCTACAGGGCTAAAACTGCCCATAGTTGAAGAATGGCCAAAAGCTTTCAGAAACATTTTTGTATGTCCCTGTGTGATCTATTATACCCACATTTGTTTAAACACAGAAACCTCAGTTTACTACTGGAGACTGGAGAGTCAAGTATTGGTGTCCTTCTGTAAAGCAGCAATGCAATGTTAGATGAATAACTATGAGCTCTTGCCAGGCCATCCTCAGTAGAAAAGCATAACGTCACATTGTTTGTCATTTTACAAGCTCTAAAAATGGAGATGATCAGAGGATTCATGACATCATTATCTGAATTAGACAGCGATTTCAAGTTTTTCCACATTTACATTAAAGTCTTCATGCCAAGGTAAAGCCTAAACGATTCATTGATTCAAACAGTAGATTCCTGTTGGCTCAAGACCGTGAGCTGTTGTGTCTGCCTGAGGAGGAGACGGTCATACAGGCCCTAAAAGGCTTCTTAGATGTTTGTGATCAGCAGAGATTGGTGTTTCAGGAAACACCATAAATTATTAAGCTGCATAAATGAAAGATGAGAAGAATCTGCTTTTCCTTGTCAACATCAGCTCCCTGAGGAACATCTATGCCTGTTCACTAGCTAATAGCTGAAGGGGTTCAAAGCCTGAGTCAGTGGCTGTTTACAACCTGCAAGTCTGTAAAAGGTCCATGGGGGCTACAGGAAGATGGAAGGAAGTCCACAATCAAAAACAGACTTGAATGTAGTGTTTGAATTGAAGATCAAGATGTTTTTGTCTTAAAAAGTGCACATTGTGTTGACACACAGCACGTTTGGATGTATTTAATATTGTGATGACAAGAAAATCTTTCTTAAAGCTACAGTAACAATTAAAATGATTGCCTATAAGCTACATACTCAAGACATTTCACCTGCTTTGATCTAACAAATTGGGTAACATGAGCAGGGGGCGAGACCACATAATGACCAGAGTGGCATTTGCCCACCCAGAAAGATGACTGCCGAAATAATCTAACACTTTAGAGAATAAAAGAAACTGCATTTTGTTGAATAGAAAATGATCATAGCTCATATGCTAGCATAATATCATCTTATGCTCACCAAGGCTGCATTATTTGATCAAAAATCCAGTAAAAACAGTAATATTGTGAAATATTATTACAATTTTAAATAACTCTTTTCTATTTTAATATATTTAAACGTGTTATTTCTTCCTGTGATCATTACTCAAATCTTCAGTATCAGATGATCCTTCAGAAATCATTCTAATATGCTGATTTTTCGATAATTTCTTAGTAATATCGATGTAGAAAACAGTTACGGTGCTTAATATTTTTGTGGAAACCATAATACATTTTTTCAGGATTCTTTGATGAATAGAAAGTTCAAAAGAACAGCATTCATTTGAAATAGAAATCTTTTGTAACATTATAAATGTCTTTACTGTCACTTTTGATCAATTTAATGCATCCTTGCTGAATAAAAACATTTTAACGGTAGTGTATTTAAAACTCACAGTGGTTACAGTGACCAAGTTGCAGGACCATCTAAGCCAGCTGTGAATTTCAGAAAACACGTTAATGGTTTTTGCTTTACAAAAAGGTGAAAAGGTGTCAGTGGATAAGGATTTGATATGTTGTGTCAAGAACCATCTAGAGGGATTTGTGGTAGTATGTATTGCTGGGGAAAACTTACACTTATGGCAAAGATCCAGAACAAAGAACCAGGGACACAAGACTCTATTTGAGGGTGCAGGGAAACAGTGAGGGAAGTCTCTGAAGAATGTCTGGCATCTCTGTCCATATGATGCCAGGGATAAGATGACTATTATGGAGCACCCTCTGTCCCGCAAGCCAGACACTCCACAATTCACGCTCTGTCATCAGCCACTAACCCCACAAGTGTCCGTTTCACTTGCAAGTGGGAAAGGAGGCACCATTCTACAGAAATTAGGCATGCCTGCACCACATCAGGATATGTGCAGGATCCACAATGACAAAACTATTTCTCAGGTCATGAATCCTGAGCTGAGAACACGGAGGGGTCTGTATGACAGAGGTTACAAGGTTGGGAGCCTCATAAATTACTCTACTGTGCCTAAAGAGCCCATGAAATTACTTGATGAATGCCGTTTTCTATCCTGTGTTGATGTATTTACTATGAAACAGAACGTTTCGGGATATATCAAAGGGCTCTTACCTTAAAAAAAAAGATAATAGGCTTTGGTTAACATGATTTGCTATGTGCTAATGTTAGTCAATGGCAGATATTGGGGAAAGGGACATTCTCATTCTAGAGAGCATTTCATCTGTCAAAAATCTTTGTAGTACAGGATTAATATTTTATATTTGTAGTACAGTCATTAATATTTTTGGTCCATTTTCTTGGAAGATAAAAAACTTAAAATTTTAAATGTGTTTATAAGCAAAAAAAAAAAAAAAAAAAAATCAATCAACTTTTAGGAGTATGGTGGCTGTAGATATGCTAATGCATTTTTTTTTTTTTAATCCACTTTTTTGGGCTGTATTTTTAGTCGCGATTTGATATATAGCTGCTGATTCTATATGTTTTGCAATTTGTTTTATTGTTTTTTATACAATTAGCATTTTTTACATTTTGGAAAAAAATTGTATATTATATTAGACAATAACGTCACCCCTTTTTCCTGCCCCTTTTAAGGCTGCAAATGAATCAAGTAAAATGCAATAAATTTAAGATCTTAAGACAGAAATTCTTTTGAATTTTATTATTTGATTACACAGAAGTCTATCAGATAAATATAGGGAGAGATGTGGAGATGGCAATGATTCAAAAACAGACAGCTGAGGAGGATTTCAGGCTCAAACACCTTCATAATGCTGACATGAAAAGCTCACAAAGTTAAAGAGCTTGGCCATGTGATCTAATTTTAGAAAACAGGCCCCTGTCTGTCTCTGAAAGCAGGCAAAATATACGTCAAAAGCGTTGCTTGATATGCTGTGGTTTTCTGTTTTGATGAGAAATTTTGCTGTTTTTCTGCCTTATACAGATATGATCACCCAGAGCTACATCTGTGTTGACTATCGGGACCTTTGTGGCTATCAGTCTATACCGATTAACATATCTGCAGCCAGCATACTCCTAAAAGTTGATGTCAGAGCTGATCTGGCCATTAAAGCTTTTTAAATGTTTAAACATGTTCTCCTACCCTAGTTTAAGGTGAAACACAACTATAAGTAAGGCATTCATCGGCTGATTTCCCAGAAGACACTGTAAACACTGTGGCTCTAAACCACTGCTCTATTTGTTTGAGCGATCTGACAACGATCAACGTAAGGCTCAACCAATGGTGTGCCTTGGTTTTAAATTAAGAAACATGTACTACATATACTTACTATAGTAATAACAGTAAATTATGCATAATTACAAGTCACTAACCCTAAACCAAACGTAACTCTATAGTATACATGTAGTTAATTAATATTACTCAGTACATATTTGAGTAAGTACTATGTCACCTTAAAATAAAGTGTAACCATAAAAAATGCTAAATAAAAAAAACAAAAAATAAAAAAAAAAAACAATAAAACAAATTGAGATACATATTGAACTGGCAGTTAGATATAAAATCGTGACTAAAAATACGGCCCAAAAAAGTGGATTCAAAGAAAAAAAAAATTGCATAACAAGAAAAAAATAAATAAATAAATAAAAGAGAAAGGAATTTTAATAGATGCGTTTCATATACAAAGGCTATTCCACCTAGGTTTTTTAATTATACCACCTCCTCAGAGATCACATTTTAGCATGTTGCATATCCAGATGAGAAGCCAATCCCAAAACACACTGCAACAAGCTCAGTGAATGGATTGCGGACAAAGTGTTATAATTGTGGTTATAAACTTTTTTCAATCTGAAATGTACTGATAAAAAGGTTTATCCATCCATCTATCCAGCCATTCATCTTTCAAACAGCTTGTCCTATGTAGGGTCTGGATTAAAAATGTTTGGTATAATATGCTTGTTAGAGAATCTTACTGTTAGCTTAGTGACATTCTTAAATTAATTGTAAATCCATTGCAATTATAGTTTCTAACGCGGAGCGCTAGTTGTGTGGTGCAGTTTGTTCACTTATTAGTTTCCTTAAGACAGCTCCCTAGATGTTGAAAGAGAGCTTAATTCCAGATTCATTGCCATGTGATTATTAGTAATTAAATATACAGTTGTGTGTATTTCACATTTTAAGGGCTATTGAAAGACACTACCTCCATTCAGAGGACAATCACCCTCTGGCCATCCACAAGTCATAATTTCCATCCCAAACTCCTGCACAAGATGATCCAGAGCTCTATTTTAAGAACACATAATTGCCAGATAGTTTCAGAAGACCGCAAAAATGAGGCCAATCACAATGCCAGGTTACTTAACTGCTGCCATGCAGCCTTCATATTGAGCATTAAACCAATGCTGTTAAAATCTGGCTCTAAACTCGCAGTGATTCTCAGTTGCACGAGACAGCAAATTCAACAGAACATGATTTACAAACATAAAAATAGTTTGAGCTCTGGATTTGTATGCTGACAAACTGATGTTCTCCAAAACTGCACTGCGGTTCTGTTTAAAATCATTCGGCCGTACCCTGAAAATATTTAGATTTCTAAAGTATACATTTTAAAATATTACTTGCCAACAAAATATTCTGAATGAACTCCAAACAAACTCGAGACTGATGTACAACTACAATGACGTATCATGCCCTGCAGCCTACTGCGCCACCCAAAGTGTCAAATTAAGTGGCATGAAATATTTGATTTCATCCCACATCTGCAAATATTATTGATGTAAAGGGATCCATTAATACAACTTAGATTCATTTAAAATGACGAACCGCTGAAGATACATGAACTGTGACCTATTCATTGTGTCAAGTCTACCAAACAGAACAGCTGTGAAGTAATTTTTCCCATATCACATAAGCATTCAGACTTTTTATACTATATATATATATCATGTACATGTTGCTGCACATAAATGTACTTAAGCAGAAAGTTGTAGTCAAACATGATTTGTTCTAATTGAGTTAAAGTAGACAGGAGATGCAGGATGTTAGAAGCAGTTAGATTGTGGCACATGGCCAGAGCTGAGCAGAGTGCAGTTCCTCTGAGGCTTCGACGCAGCCTCCAGACCTCCAGACCTCCAGAACAAGAGCCGCATTCAGGCCTACTGCGTTCCCAGTGGGCATGCAGGCCTGTGGGCCCAACCGACTTTTGTAAATTGAAGAGTTCTGTCTTCAGACCACAATACTGTTTCCTCTAACCATTATGCATCTCATGTCCCCAAAGTAAAGCAAATGTTCTGGAGAACGAATTAAACTGGGCATCATTTTTGGACTAAATCCGGACAGGAAGTGATGTTATTATTTTAGGAATAGTTTTTTCATCATTTGTTGACCCATGTCTTTCTGGAGATTGTCCAATCTGCTCTTTTTCATACAATAAAAGTGAATGGTAACCACGGCTGTCAAGCAGGATTATTTTTAGTGAATAACTACTACTCGCACAAATCTATTTTTAAGGCTTCAGAATACGTTTGATGCTTTTTGTCTTTTTTGGAGATGGATGAGAGCAGCTTGGACATTCTGCTAAAATTCTCATTTTCCACAAATTAAAGTAAATTATACAAGTTCAATTTTAATTGTAATATTTGTTTGAACTTTCCCTTTAAGAAAGGGAAAGTCTTTTAAAATTACTTAAACTTTCCTATGATTTAAAATGTTCTCAGAATTCATTCGCAAAGTGTTTGTTTTTAAGTAGACAGTTGGTATGTTCAGGTTCAGAAACAGAAGTTACAGAACCAAACTGTCTTCCATCTGTCTTCAGTCATGTTATCAATAATGCAAAGTTAAGAGTGTTTTGAACAAAGACTGAGACAATTTATTGTCTATACATACATTATTCATCATGCACTAAAATGTTTCACAGAGGCTCAAATGATGAACAGATATTTATCAAAGAAAAGCATAAAAGAATGCATTTATATAAACTGTACTGTATACACTACCACTTTTATTTGTTTTCAACATTGATAATAATAATAAATGTTTCTTGAGCATCAAATCAGCAAATTAGAATGATTTCTGAAGGATCATGTGACACTAAAGACTGGAGTAATGATGCTGAAAATTCAGCTTTGCCACCTCAGGAATAAATTACACTTTAAAATATATTAAAATAGAAAACAGTTATTTTAAACTGCAATAATATTTCACAACATTACAGTTTTACTGCATTTTGATAAATAAATGTAGCTTTGGGGAGCATAAGAGACTTCTGTCAAATTTAAAAATCTAAAAATTCAAAAAAATCTTACAACCCCAAACTTTCAAACGCTAATGTACATTCATTTTCACAGAATTTTACTGTTAAATGAACCTTGCACAAAAACTGCAAAATTTCACAGACTTGTTGGCAATGAACCGTTTCAAAATGCAGCACCTTCATGTCAAAATCCAGCTTGTTCTTCAGACCTCAAATGCAAACATATAGAGGTTTACCTTTAGACAAACTGCCCAGCAGGGCTCCATTTCCAGCCCACATGTAGCCTGTTCCATCAAGAAATATTTCAGTGCTGCCACAAAGTTACCACTAGCCAGAAATGAATGCTATATATTTCTATATCTAACGCAACAGTTCTAGGTTCACTGTAAAAAAATTAATCGTAAAAAAATGGTCAATGACTGTCAGCTACGGCTGCCAAACAAAAACCTTAAAATTAATGTAAAATATTCTCATTTAAATAAAGTGTAAAAAACTTTAACAGAAATTTTCATTAAATTTTTTCTACAGAAAAACAGTTATTTTACAGGTATTCCCTGAATTATTACAATAAAACACCTTCATTGCAAAAAAAAAAAAAAAAAAAAAAAAAACAGTCAGAAACGGCTGCCAATCGAAGTCTGTAAAATAATTGTAAAATATCCAAATTTAAATAAAGTGCAAAACACTCTTATGGAAAAAAACACTGTTGTTTTACAAGTATACATGAGTGAATTAATGTAACTATATGTTACTGTCTCTGAAATAAAGCAATACGCAGCATAACGCCAATGTTTTCTGGCTCATCCTGGACTGAAGCACAGGCTCTACTCTCCAGCATAATGGTGACCCACAAAACAGACGATACAGAAACACTTTAAATCCCAACAGAACATGAAACACTAACAGATCTCTCAAGATCTCAGCATCTTCACTTATTACAATCCAGACTTTATTTCATATTAAAGTTCTTATTGAGAATTAATAGAGGTTTAGATGTTGATGTTTTATTGAATAAAATGAT
This sequence comes from Hypophthalmichthys molitrix, assembly GCA_037950675.1. Lineage (NCBI taxonomy): Eukaryota > Metazoa > Chordata > Actinopteri > Cypriniformes > Xenocyprididae > Hypophthalmichthys > Hypophthalmichthys molitrix. Next base: position 15,560,179 of record CM075506.1, read on the forward strand.
AAAGTTTGAAGTCACCGTTCTGGTGGTCAGTGCTTGCTTTAGTTGGGCTCTTGACCCTTGACTTTTTAACATTAGCATTTCTCTGGCTGCTTTAACTGTGTGTTTCTGATACACATTTGTTATATTTAAAAAAAAAAAAAAAAAAAAAAAAAAAAAGCATGCATTAGATACACATAGTTAACATGGAAAAAGTCATGGGTTAAGAGCCCAACTAAAGCAAATGCTTACCTCCATAATGGTGACATCAAACTTTTTTTTTCAATAAAACATCAACATCTAAATCTTTGTTAATTCTCAATAAGAACCTTTGTATAAAAGAAATAAAGTCTAGACTGTAATAAGTGAAGATGCTGAGATCTTGAGAGATCTGTTAGTGTTTAATGTTCTGTTGTTGCCAGTCATTTGAATCAAATCAGGAAACACCTGTAAAATCAAAGAATTTTTTAACATTTACAGAAAAACTTACAGAAAAGTTTTTTGCACTTTATTTAAATTTAAATATTTTACTTTATTTTTATGGTTTTTGTTTGGCCGTTTTATCATTTAACTGTTTTGTTACTGTGTAATTACTAATTATTTTTGTAATTTTACATACATTTGTTTGTAATTTAAGAAAACAGAAAAAATACTGTATAAAAAATACAGTAAATTTTCTGTAAAAAAAATGTGAATTACTGTAATTTTTCATTAATGCCATAATACATAAAATAACAGCCGAGTTGTTAATTTACGTACATCGTTTGTAATTTTACAGAGTTTTGAGTATAATTTAAAATAAAAGAAATTGTCCGTAAAAAAAAAAAAAAAAAAAAAAAAAAATCAGTTATTTTCCGTAAAATTAGGATTTTTTTTAGTGTTTCTTTATACTAGTGTTTCTAGTTTTACAGTTACTTTACAGGCTACTTGTTCATATGTTTATAAAGTGAAGCTAAAAAGTGCTTCAGATAATATTACAGTGAGACATTGAGACTGCTCTGAAGATGTGAGAAATAATAGTACACTAATGAGTGATATTTATTTTCTAATAATCCATAATGGAAACTATTGTCTATGAGTCTCATCTAAGCAGACAGTGATTATTATGGGACTAACCTCTGAAGTTATGTGATCCACCAGACCATATAAATACAGCTTTATGCACTGCCTGACAATGTATAATGAGCTTGACCATTTATAGTAATTAACAACTGCATTCCCAAAAGTTGACTGTTTCTCAAGAGCATTGTGAGCTAAGTTTATAGAGACCATTGGTGGCAATGGTTCTACGATCTACTTAGGCTTTCAATACTTTTGGGCAGCCCAGATAAGTTTGCCATGAGTATGTGCTGGTCATAAAAGGAAACCAATCTGAGAGTAATACAGACTCTGTGTTTGAGCAATCAGGGTGAATCATATGGCTGTAACGCAGCAGAAGAGGTGGTGTTGTGGGGGTGGGGTGGACTCGCTGTCTGAAACCTGAACTTGAGCAATTTCTGTGATTGTTTGAATGCCAGGTGTGAGCAGCTGTTTGCTGGGACCCACATACAGAACAGTAAAAGCAGTATGGGAATGTGTCCATAGATCAGTGCGGGTGACATTAAACAGCTTTAGCTACACTGCAAACAAATCTCTTTTTTCTTGTTTTAGATATCTAAACTTCCTTAAAAAGATCAAATTTACAAGATAAAACTGCTTGGATATTAAGTTAGGGAGTACTAGGTTCAAAAGGGTCAAGACGTTGTCCGACTCGAAGCAGCAGTTGTTGACTAGGAGACGCAGTGCTAGAGTATAAATATTATTGGGTGTCGATTAAAAGACGTCCCCGGGTGATCAGGTATATTACTGAGTGTCGCCAGTAGACGCTTGGGTGTCGATTAGGAGACGCCCCAGGTAAACAGGTAAACTTAAGTCAGGTGCATAGTAGGGGAAAATCTACCACATCGCGCATCCCTAGTATTAACTAAAAATGAACAAATAATGTGCAATACATCCTGAATAACTGCTAATAATAATATTTAATTCTGGAAAACCCTCCAGCACAGCTCATATGATGATATCCTACAACACATATGGCACTGACACTTTCCAACATTATCTGATTCCCTTGACCACCACGTCATTAACATTTGCTTTAAAGTTTGAAAGTGCACACTAAAGTTTTTATATAATTTTTCACAAACCATTTTTATACATAGCCCTAATTTACGATAACAAAATACTTTTGCAATTCTTGAAATATTATAAATGGTGCAGTATCTAATAAAGGCATGGAACAAATAAATACACAAGCTCCAAGGAATCAAACATTAATAAATCCAGCTGCAAGTGAATTGTGGAGCCTCTAATCTCACTGTTCACTTGCAGAGTTCAATACTATCTACAATCATTAGGAAAGAGTTTAATGTCACAATTATCTTGATCTGTTCTCTCTCACACTTACTTATACTCAGTTCCTGTGGAAAAGCTGTTTTATGCTCTTTCTGGGAAATGAAACTATTGCATTAAATGGTCAAGACTTTTGCAAGCTGACTTTCGAAACGCAGCACACATTTATAAAGTCTGCTTACTTGCATTCAGATAACCTGCTCTTGACAGTAAGTAGCAGCAAGTGACTCTTGAAATGTATGTTTAGCATTCTTTAAAAACAGCTGATTGCTTTTAAATGAAAGCAAATAAATATAATATTAAAAATGTATGTGTTTAACTTCTATGCCATTAAGGTCACCAAAAAAAAAGACTGTTTTCAAACAGGTTTCCAGAACACTACGCCTGTCTGCCACTGAGTGGCCAAAAAGATATAGTTGTCCCAAACTCACACCATTGGTTAAGCTGTCTATGTTGGGCTGGTCGGGATGGCCAAACAAACAGAATAATGCTTGGGTAAGGCCATAGTGTTTACACTTTTAGGGGTATAAAGTATTTTAAACACTGGAAAATGACAAAAACCCATTTATTTTATTAAATGCATCTCCTCATAAAACTGCAAAAAAAAAAGAAAAAAGAAAAAAAAAGGGGGGGAAACAAGCTTGTCAAATGCAATAATGACTTTTCCTGAAAACAAGCCAAGCCTTCAAACTTCAGTTTATACAGCAATAGTTTAACAAGAGTGCAGGGCTTTTTATGCTAGCAGAGATCTGGATTGTGTCAGTTTAATCTCAACAATACTGCATTACCCAGACACATATTTATACAACACTGATAGTCACAGAATTTCATACGCAGGAGCAGGTTTCTTCTTCTGTTATAAGGACCAATATTTAGAGGATGGATATGGATAGAACGGAAAAGTAATGCATATTCATGCATAATAAGTATACAGATTATTCCTGGAAACAAAGGCCATGCTAGGTCTGAGCAGAAACAGAGAGCAGTATGAAGGGGAAATGACTCTCAGTCCAGCACAGTGATTGAACGCTAATGGATGGTCAGCTGCTATCCATCACTCAAATAAACAAGGGCTTAGACCCACGCCTCTCATCAACAAAAAAAAAAAAAACTGTACCACACACTGAATGCAAGGCATGCAGTAATCGTCACTAATGCTTCAGCCTCTTGAAATGACTCTTTCTGATTGGTTCCTGCACAAGGTTTGACTGCATGCTCATTCTGAAAAGGGAAAGTGACTTTAAGCCAGGAATCTGAACAAAAAAAGCTCAGACAGAGGGTAAGGTCATATCTGACCATTCCTTTAGCACAGTTTATTTTTTCAACCTCACAGACTACGAAATAAATTAAATAAAACTTCCCTGAACAACCTTCTGTTTGGTCTAAACATATTATGCTTTATGACGTAGCTACATATCGGTCCTTGGGAGTAAATCACTTCACGAATACCAGAGATGCAAGATGGCGCATGTTTGTATTATAACAAAAAAGTGTGAGTCTGCAGAGTGATACAAGAGATATAAAAGTAGCGGCAGTTTAACTTATCTGGATGAGTGGAGTGATATACAGCTTTGCCATGGATGACGAAAAAGACCTTAAATATATCTACATAACTGACTCTATGCCATGGCTGTTTTACATAAATGAACATTGGAGCTTACATTTTAAAGACAATTTTAGCACTGCTAGCATGCTTAAGACATGCTTAGCTCCATATATCTTATTTGTACAATTAAATACAAAGACCTTTACTGTTTTACTACATGCCTTTGTATGTAAACGCACATCATCTCTGACATAGAAAATGGCCTTTAACCCTTAATGAGATGGTGTCGAGAAAGGCACTTTGTTTCTTTATGTGCTAAAATGTTGAGATCCAAGTGTTGTAAGTCTTTCAATGACTCAGAGAGGAAAGCATCTCTTCAAAGCGTCATTGAAGTTTTGTTCACTGTGTGCACGTCACACAAGCCATTTTTTCAAACCCCCAGAATCTGACACAGAACAAGACAGCTGCAAAACACCAGCAAACACAACTGGAATTTCAGCACCACATACAAGAGAACGTGTTAACACAAAGTAGTCACTAAATTCTTTTGATATGCGACTGTGGAGAAGGAAAACAATCAGGCTAAAAACAAATGCTGAATTTATTGTTGTCTAATAAACATCTCGGAATATATAGGCTATTTTATCTCATGCATTATCTTTAAAGGCTTAGTTCACCCAAAAATGAAAATTCTGTCATTTATTACTCACCCTTGTGTCGTTCCACATCCATAAGACCTTCATTCATCTTTGGAACACAAATTAAGATCTTTTTGATGAAGTCTAAGAGGTTTCTGTCTTTCCATAGAGATCCAACGCAACTACCATTCCAAGGTCCAGAAAGGTAGGAAAGACATCATTAAAGTACTCCATGTGACTCCAGTGGCTTAAACTCAGTTTTATGAAGCAACGTGAGTGAAATGTACCACTTTATTCACAAAAACTATTATCCAAAGCGTGTTCACACAGCAATGCCAGCTCTCACGTGAACACAACACACATACGTCGTGAAGCTCTCGTGAACACTTGCGCACTTTCGTTGAGTTGACGTGCGAGTCTGAACACAACACGCGTTGTGAAGCTCTCGTGAACACTCACGTACATGCGTTTAGTTGACGTGAGAGTCTGAACACAACACGCATGCATTGTGAAGCTTTTGTAAACTCTCGCACTTGCAGATTTTGATTGAGAGCTTCACAACGCATGCGTGTTGTGTTCAGACTCGCACGTCAACTCAACGCACGTGCACGAGTGTTCACGAGAGCTTCACGATGCGTGATTTTGATCTGCATCGCACGTTCACGAGAGCTTCACGACGCATGCGTGTTGTGTTCAGACTCGCACGTCAACTCAACGCACGTGCACGAGTGTTCACGAGAGCTTCACGACGCATGCGTGTTGTGTTCAGACTCGCACGTCAACTCAACGCACGTGCGCGAGTGTTCACGAGAGCTTCACGACGAGTGTGCTGTGTGTTGAGTTGACGTGCGAGTCTGAACACAACACGCATGCGTGGTAAAGCTCTCGTGAACGCGCGTTTCAGATCAATATCTTTGTGTTTATCTTAATACCTTAATTTGTGTTCTGAAGATAAATTAAGGTCTTACGGGGGTGGAACAACACGAGGGTGAGTAATAAATGACAGAATTTTCATTTTTGGGTGAACTAACCCTTTAATAATGTGCTTGATGCATTCAACCAACTTAGAATAGTAAAACGGTCCTAAATATGGCCTAAATATCCTGAATAGTAATCAATAGCAGGTTTTGATTACCTAATTATACCTAAAACTTAAAAGCAAATGTTAATAACGTGGTGGTCAAGGGAATCAGATAATGTTGGAAAGTGTCAGTGCCATATGTGTTGTCGGACATCATCATATGAGCTGTGCTGGAGGGTTTTCCAGAATTAAATATTATCATTAGATACAACGCTGTAAAAGCCATAAGTGCTTCACATTTAGAATTACTAGGAACTGTTATGGACAATATTACCCAGATAAAAATCAAAAGCAGCAAAACAGACCAAATCCATTTATTTTAGACTGATCTGATTGTATATTGGCCCTCGTTTCTGTTTGAAAAGCAGATCATGTAAAGCAGTTAGCGAAGTCCAGAAAGAGTGTTTTAAAATCGCAGTCTATTTCCTTAAATAAAAATAAAAAATCTGTCAAAAATAAAAATATTTTTGCTGTTATTTTTTAATGTATTTTTTAAACAAATTACAGAAAAAACACCTTTATGGTGGAAATAGTAAAATTTAAGTATTAAAGTAAAATAAATAAATAGGAAATTTAAGCACCTAGTCAGATTTGACCACAGCAGTTTGTGACTCAAATCCTCTATTATCAGTGTCCGTTTATTAATCATCAACACTAGTTAAAAGGCAGAAGGATGTGATGAACTAAACAACAGATTAGGTCAGAACTCCTAAGGTGTGCAGGAAAGGAAGTTGATTTATCTGGAGGAGGAGGAAAGCAGGAGGCTGAAACAGGAGGTCATTACAATAAGGAAAAGCATGAATGGTGGTCAACGGAAGAGGGGAAAAATTAAGAAATAGTGAGGAAGTTCACCACAGATGGGCAGACAAAAGGGTGTGGGAAACAATGTCTGACTACAAACTCAAACGTCAGTTAACAGATGCTTCTGAACAAAGAAAATGCCACTGGTGGGGATGCTGTTCCTTCCTTGTCAATCCTAATTATATAAACCAGTAGGCCACTCCATTATATATTCAACACAATTACAAAACACATCTGTAAGTTATGATCCAATGATTCATTACGAATTAGATCATTTTGTGGTAAACAGATTTAAAAAAAACTAACGTTATCTAACCACAGACCGCGTGAAGGGAATGACATAGACCTGCTACTGTGCCCGCCACAAAACTCCTTTCACTGCTCTGACTGAAGCATCTCCAGTTAAAAACATCTCCTCACAATGGACACGGACACCTTCGCTTATCCATAATGCTACAATAACAAGTTATAACACTGCCTTTGTCTACTAAATTAAAATGCATAAAAATGAGAATTATCAAAGACTTACAATGCAAAAATGAATTAAAATTAAAAACAGTTTAATAAGTAAATAATACATGAAGTAAATGATAATAATACAAGTATAAATAATTGAAGTGAAAGTTGCTTTTGAAGATCATTAAAATTAATTTCACATTTTTGGCCAATTACTGATGAAGAACATTAAGATGAAATACTGAATACTCACTAAAGACTACTAAGAAAAGTTGAAATCAACACAATTATTTCACTTCTGAATCAGTTCAAATCTGCATGTGGGGTGTTGGTATGTTCAAATTTTGTTGAATATAGTTTCTTGCAATGTATTTGCAAACTTTACATTTATATAAGATATTATAATCGCTGAATTATTCTATAACTTTTTTATGATCTGATGCACAAGAGAATTGGCTTTTGAAAACCATTAGATTAAATAACAATCATAAGAAGAATTTGAATAGCTAAGCTTATCACCCCAGATGGAGTATGAAGTGTGTTCAGCCTTTACATTGTAAATGCATTACATACATTGTAGGCTACATACAGACACACACATATACAATGTTCTCATTAATTTCTCATGAACGATGAAAGCATCTCACTATTTCTGTTGTAAACTTTCCCGACGACTATTTAACCTGATACTGTCACACAAATTGAACTTTGACTTACTTTTGCACGTGAGGACGACCAGTCCTACGACCAACGGCGCGAAATAACGGAGGGTCATGTCTTCCAGATCCGCGGTTTGATGTAAGGAGATTGAGCGCGCTGGAGAGCTGACGTCTCCTGTAGACCATCCGGAAGGGCAGATGTTTGCACAGAGCGCGCGTGAAGTGAGGAGAGATGAGTGGGAGGAACCCATAGACTGTGTAGGAACCTAGTGGGCTGCGCCCTACATGCCATACTGCAACACATGAAACACGGACATTAGCGGTAATCACGATTTACAAAAACCGAAAATATGATGGTCATATCAGCGTATAGCCTACAGTTTTTTTGCTGGAAATGTAGCCTACGTATTAAGTTTGAGAACCCTTCCGAATTTTCCGTATTTCTGCATAAATTTCACATCAGCTTGAAGGAATTTGACCCATTCATCTTCAAACACTGCTTCAGTTCAGTGATGTTGTCAGGTTTCCCTGCATAAACTGCTTTGTTCCAGTTCTTCTACAACATTTCTGTTAAGGTTGAGACTTTAATTTTGCATTCGAAAACATTCAATTTCGTCTTCTAGACTTTTGTGGACTCTGTTGTGCTACAGTTCCAGGACTGACAAACTTGACTTTCTGATAGCTTCTCTTTTAGCTCTCATTGTCACTTGTCACCAAATGCCAATATTAGAGATTTTTTGTAAATTTGTCCATATTTTGGCTGATATTGGATATTGCTTATTTTATGTACACACTTATTTCACCTATATTTAGATCTTTAAAAAAAACACCAATAATTTAATAACACTGTTTCAGTATAAATATACTGTAGAGTATAATGTTGTGTGATCTTTAAATTTACTTGTACCATATTTTAGCTTTATTTTTTAATTATGTAGACCAAATATTATTTCTCTAAACCAAATAACTAAATATTATTATAGTATAATACACTCTTCCAAAACTCTCCTGGTTCATTCAGATGGTCTTTGGACAAACTTTGGACTGAGAGTCATGTTCTTCTTGGATAGCATTTGCTTTCTCCATGCTGTTCAGCCATGCACATTGTTCTTTATGATAGTCTCATGAACAATAATCCAATAATGGCTAAGCCAAAGCAGATATACTTAAATGTTTCCCTGTGTGGTCTCCTGGAATATTCTTGCATTTTTTTGCAGTTTTATATTTGTTCAGACATGCATGACGTCTAAACTCACACATGATTTTTATCCCAACAAAGATATTTCCTCCTGGATCATTTTGTTCAATAAATTACTGATTTTTTAAAAAATGTTTAATTGGACTTTCTTTATCTAGTTATGACTTAAAGATCTGATCACAATGCAGGTCAAATTAATGCAAAAATAGGGGTTCACAAACTTTCGATGTACAATATACTGTATGGAGGCTTCACTTGGGCTGTTTTCTTTGAATAATAATGCATTGCTATTTGGCTGAGAGATGTGGGTCTGTGTATATCTCCTGAAGTTTATAGCCAATATTTTCTGACATGCAATCTAAAAACGTAAGCGATAGCTTGCCCTGATATTTATTCAGTCGACGGAGCCTGAAGTCTTAATCAGCGCTTTCTATATTTATCAACAGTCATTGTAAATGCTATTGTTCTTGATAATGAGCCTTTTAGTTGGCTTTTTAAATAGTTTCTAAATTGACTTTATTTGAACTGTCTACCATTAGTGGATGAAAAACAGATTCAGAGAGCCTGTAATCTAATCATCCATCCGAACATCTACTGCTGAGAACTAATTACAAGAGAAACCAAGGAATATGTATTTGAAAATAGGCTGAAGATTTCCTGTGGGACTACAGTCAAGAATCATTTTGACATGGTTTATCCCCTCACATGACCAACCAAGTCAAATCCCTTTGAGATGCTTATTTTTCGGTTGAGAGCTCAGTTCATATGAAGCCATCATTCGTCAAAGTAGTAGGTAGGTTGTTGGCTGTAGTTTGTGAGTATCATGTTGACAGCTGTGCTCTGGAAACCTCAGGTAATGTTTACACACCTGGAGGAGAGTGTGGCGGTGCTCTGCTGACTAAAAACAAGACATGCAAATTCATTTGGTCACATTTTATATCACTTCATATATCAAAGTAAAATTTTGTACAAGATCTGTGTCAAGTTGCCAAAAAAATTCCAATTACTTTGGTTTACATTATATTCCTGAAATAAATTCTTCATTCCTAACTTAATTCTTTAAGTCTAACCTCATATAATAGAATAGAATAGCATCACTTAAAATGTATGAATGAAACTGCAATAGATAACACAATATCAAACCAATGGCATTATTTCAAGATAGAACAAATGCATTTTTCAAACAAAACATTTCACACACAAAAATAAGATAAAATTATAGTTCAATTAGGGATAAAGCTATAGATATACTATTCAACAGATAACACTTGACACTAAATAAAAAGTTGTACACTTCCTGGTTGTCAAACAATAGTGGAAGATGTTCATAGTCAATGGCTGCATCCGAAAGCTGAAAAATGCTGCCTTCGGAGGATGCATTCCAAGGTAGGAAGGCATCGAGGCACGTCCGAATCCAATGTTAGCTTCACTTCCTGTCTCCTGAAATACCTTCATCTTCATCATGTGCTTCACAATCTGTGACAATTAAGCTAAAAAAAATAAAGATGGCATCTGAAAGTTGCGGCTGGTGGCCAGTTAGTGTAAATGTACGTTTTTGGCCAATGTTTTCCACTTCTGTTGTCACTTCTAGCGGGATGTGTAGATCATTAAGCTGTTACTCTGCCTCAGAAGTCTGTCTGAAATCAGTTTTGTGAGGTTCCATCACGTGGAAACACTGTCTATAAAGTGCCTGATAAGGCAGCGAGGCAACAAGTCAGCTGTCTAAGTTTTCAGATGCAGCTAATGTAATGATCTAAACTGATAGGACTCTTGAACTTGAAGAGTAACTACTGACTTCATACATCTACTCAAAACACTGATGACAATTTGTCTTGAAAAGTTAGTTCTGAAAAAAAAGTTTGCATTATCCATGCAATGAACTTCATGCATTTTGAGTGTGGCTACCGTTCTGGGTTTGGAGTGTATATATAAAATGACACGATTTTACAATTGTAATATCAGTTGTGTTTATCATGTAGAGAAAGAAAAATCTGTGGTATTCAATAAAAAAAAGAATTGCCTCTGTATGAACATGTTTTAAGACAAGATAAATTCAAAGTTTAGACAAGCTTATGGGGTACATGTCTCTCTTCAGCCCATTAAAGGTGGATCATGTTAGACGCGCTCTACTTAACACGTGTTGTTATGCAATTAGAACCACATGACTGATGAAAGGTTCAAATCCTGTTGTAACTTATAATAGAAAATGGGTTGTGATTTGACTGATGATAACACACCAGAATAATTATCATCTGTTAAGCCCTCATATCATTGTCTTGCTTTCTTGAAGTGGTGGAAAGAACCCTGCTTTTCCTTCAACAACAGGAAGGAAGTAGGAAAGAAGTCATTCTTTCTATTCTGGATGCTGGGGAATGTTTTTCTGAAATTGTCTGCCTTTATGAGAGGGGCTATTGTCTGTTAAACACAAGGGTGGTGGCTGTGAACGTCTGAAGAGTGAAGGGGCTCAAGGGCAGGGAGCAGAAGACATTTAGGGTCCTATCTGTGCAATAGAGTCTTCACAAAAACAGGGTTTGTTTAAAAAACTGACATCAGTGGTCTTCATCATGGCAAAAATGCTGTGGTGATAGGAAGATAAAAAAGTTGAGTGTAAGAATGAATGAACTGGTCTTTTGATAATGCATATATTTATATAACAATTGTATTCATATATTATTGTTATATATTGTTATATTAATAATATAACAATACTTTTTGTTTTAGGTTAAAAGTGGCCAAATTGTGATGGCTAGACGACTGGGTCAGAGCATCTCCAAAACTGCAGTTCTTGTGGGGTGTTCCCGGTCTGCAGTGGTCAGGATCTTCCAAATGTGGTCCAAGGAAGGAACAGTGGTCAACCAGTGACAGGGCCATGGGCAGCCAAGGCTCATTTATGCATGTGGGGAGCAAAGGCTGGCTAAGGCTAAGCAGCATTTCCTTTGTTTGGGATATGAATCTGGTGTGGAAGGATCACGCCCTGGTAAAAATTACATCGCTGGGAAGGCAAATTTTCACAAACTTTCACAGACTAAGAATATAAACCCAAGGGATTGTACAAATGAACATTTAAATATTTTCTCTACCCCTTTCATGCACCCTTCCTATGCTTCTTTTCAAGTGTTGAACTTGGCTGGAACCCGTGGGTTGCTGTGGTATGTGAGGTCGTAGCCTAGGTTGTGACCAGACTGCGCATCAGTGGTTTCTTCTGTTGAGAGTTTGTGTTTTCCCATAGAAGCTTCTGGATTACTGCACCATCAGTCTGTCTCTAATTGAATGACTATTAATAGTTCTCCTCATATTGCTCCTCATAACTTCCTGAGTCAACACAGCACCAGCTGCAAGTTATCCCTCTTATTAGGTTTGAAATTTGGGTACAATCATTAAAATTTGACCCTAATTGGATTCAGTACAATTCACCAAAAATCACAAACATGAAAATCCACAAAAGTAAAAGGTAAAAACAACAATCCTATAACAATCCTATAAACTGTGATTATTAATATTATTGTATAAACAGTCAAAACAATATAAACAGTATTGTATTTATTAAAAATAAATGTAAAATGTTTAAAAAGTATATTAAAAAATGTGTATATATATATATATATATATATATATATATATATATATATATATATATATATATATGCACACACATACATCAGTTTCCTCTGATTAAAGTATAAGTTTCTTTTGATAAAGGATCTGACCAATGCATAAATGTAAATGTACATCTACTCTCAGAGGGTAGCTGAAAAACCTACATAAAACAAATATAACTAAATATGTATTTTTCAGACAACTCAAAAGTCTAAGTGGGTCGAAAAATCTAAATGGGCCGAAAAAACTAAATGGGCCTTTATTAAGCATGTGAACGGCTTAACATGTAAGCATGTAAAGGCTTTCATGATCAATAACTAGTTTGATATGCACTCAAAAAACAGTTTTCCACACAACTTTTCCACACAAAACTTGTTTACGTCCATTCAAACACAGTCTTTGTTAAACAAACATAATTAATCAAAGTTTTTGTATATCAGAAAGCTAATTGAATTCAGTAAACCTTTCTAAAATAACCAAAGTTAAAAATAAACTCTGTTGAAGCTCTTCCAGCTAAATGGCACATGGTAGCAAGCCAACAGGTATCACTCATTGGATAAAGCTCCTTTTAGTCAATATTGATTAGCCCATGCTAGCTCCACTCTTCTCCATAATGATAACCACAAAAACTACAACATAACAAATGTTCCTAAATTTTAAACATAAGTGAACATAAAACTATTAAAAATATTTCCCTTCTCTAAAAAATACATAAAATAATACATTTACTCTTCCAATTCAGTCCCATGCAAAGCATGCTGGAAACTAAATCCACTGTTAAATTTCACTTGTCAACAAACGTGATTCATGTAGTCTCAAATTAAGTTCCATTTTCCAAATCGACTGAATGTAAGGTAATTAAGTTGTAATTTTTTTTATGAATTGTGTTTTTTTTTTTTGAGTGTTGCTATCCATCAACCCATCAAAGTTTCAAGAATATTTTGTAGGCAAGGACAGCTTCATTTCAACAAAATGTGTGCCCACATCAATACTTTTTCATGTTGTTGTCTGAACAGAATCCAACAGCTTTCGTCACATGTGAGAGGACATACATATTTTCTTAAGACATGGGTCAGTAAAACAATAGAGCAGCCATCAACAACATGACCTATTGTCCCAGTCAGTTCACCTGTATTTTGTTTCCCTTGCGAGAGAAGGTTTCTTTTAATGCTCAAGGTAGCAAGGATCAGGCAGGAGCACTTGAGGACTGTCATTGAGTTTAATGGTGTGGAAGTGACCCGTAGGAATGAAAAATACAGCAGTTATGTTTTGCTTTATGCTCTAGAAGAAGGAAATCTGTCAAAGGAAAGGGCTTTGTTACTTCCAAATGGGGGCCTCAGATCAGTGTAGTTTGTTTATTTTCCCAAGAGGCCCTCAGCTGAGAATGTCTGCTTGCCCTCAAACAAAGGCTAAACAGTGTTCGACCTGCTGGCCCTGATAAATGTTGAGCAGAACAGCAGTTGTGGGGTCCAACATGTCAATTTTTTTGTGTATTTGCATGTGTGTGTGTCTTTCCCCTTTAAATATTAACAGAGGCATTCATAAATTGTGTAACGGTGGCTAATTTGGCTATTCTTTCACTATTGGCAAGCAAAACCGTACCTTTTGTTCAATATAAGCCATTAATCAGTTGTATATTTTATTCAGGTTTGAATCTTGATTGACATAAACGGAAATCATATTGTTTTATTTGTCCAATTCAAATGAGCAGACAAGATTATCTCAATGGACATTTCATATAAATATTTTCTCATCAAGTCCACTCCATGACAGAACAGACATTCCGATGTTAACAACCAAATATGTAACAATAAAACAGACTTTAAAATAACTAGACCGGGACTAGCTGTCACACATTTTACTACAGTAAAGGTTTGCTTTTTAAAGTCAGTTTCTGTACATATATCTTAAAGTCTTGGCTTCAAAAAATGTTGAATATTTTTTGCTCAGAAATAGAGATACAGTTTATTGAACACTCATTTAGCTGAAAATCCTAGTCTGTTTGCTTATCCCAGTGTGACAATATGCCTCACTATTGAGACATGTTGTGACACTAGGATAAGCAAACAGACTAGGATTTCCAGCTAAATCTAAACAGGAAAACAGTTATGATACTGTTGTGGGAATTTTTTTATTCTTTAGTGGTGAGAATGTAATGAAACAAGCACTCAAGAAATGTCTTTGTTGATTTTATTTTTGCAAGAACATTGTTTAATGCAGATACAGAGTTCTACAAAGAAGAACAACCACAGTTCTGCCTTATTGTTCCTTGTTACCCCAAACCAATCATAAAACATGTTACCATATAAAGGTCAGAACTCAGAAGAATGTAGAAGATAGGCTTGAAGTCTAAAAGATGAACTCCAAGCTGTCTAGACAAACACATTCATAAAGGAAGTGAGGCAAATTCCTCTTTTTGAAATCTTTTTTTTTTTCACAAGTGATTTTTGAAAAAGAGAACAGCATAAGCAGTTATTTCCCACTGAGCAGGCTGTTTTAAATGTCACAAGAACAGAGAGAGAGAAATATCAATGCATCATATTACAAATAAAAACAAAAGTTAAACAATAAAATTTCCACCATGGTACACAAAACAATTCATGAATCAGCAAAAATAAATAAATAAATAAATAAAAAGGAAAAATAAAAATATCAAACATTTATTTATTATATTTAGCCTATATAGGTCCATTTTATCAGTATTTGGGTCATTGACGAATAAGGTTTTTAAAAGTGTAAAAAAACATAATGGAGATATAATTAATTTTTTAGTTTTATTAAGTGTTAACAATGAAATTATGTGGTTTTTATAATTAATTAACACTGCATTTGTTATTTTTTACAAGATGGACACAATTTGTCACCAAAAAAGTCATTCAGTTTATAACTAAAATTTTGTTTTGACCGAATGACAGTTTTGGTTATACCGAATGACGATATTTTCAAACAATGCTAACAGGCTGATATCTAGCTAGCTAGCTAGTTAGCTTGCTAGCTATCTAACAAAAGGACAATAAAACATTTTATATTTAGTACAAGTCTTTTAAATATTACAACATTTTCCATGTTTTATAGCAGTTGAACCGAATGATCTGATGTTTCGTGACATATGAGCAAGTGAAAACATGAGTTTTTCAAATAGTTAAGAGAGAGTTAGTTACTTTGCTTCATGACCATGTGGCCCTTTGCAGGTGTCTGAATGATGTCACATCCTGTCACATGATATTGACTGCATGACTTGATCCAAAATGGTCCCTTTATATTGGTTACTCCGAATGACATCAATGAAATTCATTTTTCCGGGCATTCTTTCTCATAACAAAGCAACGACTTCTAAACATAATTTTAATATAATTTTGCAATGTTAATATATGATGTTATAAAATCATGCCAGAATAAAAAATACATACATTTATTACATTTTAAGATATTTTAATCACAAATGAAATGGCTGAATTGGCCTTTGGATGATTAAACCAAATGATCTTTAGACACTTAAATACCTTTATATGTAGCAAAATTTAATTAAAACCTTTTGGAGTCAATAAAAGAGATCTAGTTTTACTACCTTACAAAAACCGTGAAAACGTTTAAAATGGCAATAAAGTGCAAAGTGCACATGTCCAACTTGGGGACAAAAGTCAAATGCCTGAAATAAAAGGCAGTGATTCAATCAAGCACCCAATACAACACAACTGTTCATACTTGAAAAGAGCAAAGATACGGATTTATTTGTTTTAACTATCAATCACAAATGATGTAATTTTCTAAACTCCATAATTTCGCCAAAACTATTGTATCTGTAAAATAACCAGACCATGCTACCTGAAATAACCTGAAAAGTGAAGAAAATAAAGGTGGTGATAATAATTACAGCCGCGTTTCTGCGCAGCCCGAGCGCCGAGTTGATCCCTTCAAATACGTGTTGTGAAGCGGAAACTGACAGAAACAGAGCGAGACGAGATGTTTTCAATTTTAGCACATTATTAGTCCAAAGAAAGAAGCGTCTGAGTTTGTCGTCGTTTTGGAGCTTCATAACATAGCACGGACGCTTGGATTACACCATTTTCTAAGAATGAACATTAGCTCGGGATACAGATCGGCACAACCAGCCAACGTGAGCAGTTTCGATTTTCAAACGTAAACATCCGCCGAGCAGTTCCCGTCCATGTGTGAGCGGCTACTTCTCGATGCTAACCATGTTTATGATGAGTGTATCTGACCAAACCAGAGGACATGTCATTCCCAGCTAATGCTCAGCTATAATACGACTGGAATTCTTAAGTGGCTTGCCGAGACGACACGTTAAGACGCGAATGGGTTAGCACGCGAGCTAACTTGGCTACCAAAGCTGTTTGTGTAACTACAGAATGAACTATGTCGTTTGACAGCACAAACAATACGACAGATGATATATAGTCCATCACGGCGAACTAAGGTGACATTTCACAAGCGGACATCCTTATTATGGGTCTACTGAACTTTATTTTTAGTTCAATTGGAAAATGCATAGATGTCATTTGCCTCCTTCTGGATTTAAATTTTGTGATTGTCAGCTCATTAATTCAGCTGTTGGTGGCAGTGATCTCCTTTGTCAATAGTCTGCCCATGCTACTCACAAATTCAGTGTCAGAGTGCTGGAATCTCACTCTGCTTTGCATCATCACCATGAGGGACGGAGTGACCATTGTGACTCATAACATTTTCGGAGGCTGGATGCAGCTGCTTGGAGGCATGCTGGAAAGCTTCAAGATGATTGGATACCTTTCTTCACATCTGCTACTGCGCACCAAAGAGCTTCTTCACCGCGGCCTGCTGTCGGGACATGGTTTTCTGCGGCAGGCGTGGGAAGGCTGTGGCATCGTGTTCAGCCTTTTGCTGTATTTCATCAACACGATCATCAACTTACTTCTCATAGGCACGCAAAATTTATACTCTGTGTTGGTCAGCACTGTGGAGGCGGTGTCCTGCCCTTTGCAGAAAGCTCTTGAGCTGACCCTGACTGTGCTGACCTTCCTGTACAGCAGTCTCGTTGGCACCTCTATTCTGCTGTGGACACCATGCAGACTAGCCATGGAGTTTCTGGTATCCGTCTGCCAGATATTCATGAGCGTGTTCCTGCTCAACTCTTATGGGCTGCTGCTCACGTTGGTCATCATCACGAGTGCCACCATATACCTGAACCCTGCACTCCCAAGACAGGTATCTTTGCGCTTAATCAACTACATCAACACCGTGCCCGTCCTGCGGCGTCTCCGAAGGACTCTACACCGCCTCTACGTGCTCGAGAGGAACGTGTGGCAGAGATTGGCCTGGCATCGCAGCAGGATAGGCCTCCTGGTGGTTCCTGCACGGAGAGAAGCTGCAGAAAGGGACGTTGGACAGCCCGAGCCCAACCATGAGCCTCAAGTTGACCAAAACGCAGCAGATCAGGTGGTGGAAAACGCACCTGAGGACACCAACCAAGCGGATGATCCTCTAAATCTGCCGCTTCCAAGCTCCAGCACTCACAGGCCGCTCCGGAAGTTTCCGTCTGAGGACAGTTGCAAAGGCCCTCCGGACAACCTGCTGAATCTTCTGCAGGAGCAAGAGGAGAGGAAGAAGTGCGTGATCTGTCAGGACAGCACCAAGACTGTCGTGCTTTTGCCGTGCCGTCACTTGTGCTTGTGTAGAAACTGCACTAACATCCTGCTGAGCCAGCCCATCTATCAACACAACTGCCCCCTGTGCCGCCACATGATCCTTCAGACCATGGACGTATATCTCTGAGGGAAACGTTTACGGATGTGTTTCTGTCATCCTCAGGTTATTTGAGCAGCACTGTTCTTAAAATGTGGGAAACCTCATGTTCCCTTTTCGTCTATGTCCATTCCACTACTATTGCTTGTATATAGATTTGAATCACAACCTTTTATAAATTGTGATGGTGAGGCTGATGACTGTGACTGTGATTTCTTATGGTTTTGTATACATTGTCACTTTTTTCATCAGCTTTTAGAAGCAACACTATTTTTCTCATACAGCAATATCACATGAATGTAAGCTTTGTATGAAAAAACATTAAAATTGGAATGTAATATTTGCTTAATTGAGTGTTTAAGGGGAATATTTGTATGCTACAATACTAACATTGGGCCTTATAGTGTGAATCGTCTACTTAATTTTTTTTTTTTTTCTGACCGTATCATCTGCAACATCATATTGATTGTTTTTTTTTTTCTGTGTTGGAGAAATCTGTTTTGCTTTGCATACCTTGTAATCATTTCACCAAAGCCATTTTGCACTATTGGAGTAAACAAGTGTCACTACAATGTTTTCACAACCCATTCTACAATCTGGTGATGTATTCATGCTTTTTTTGTCATTTATTATTGAACAGCATTAAGGCTCTCTCACTGCTAAAATGGTATTGATCAATGCATTTTCAAATCGAAATTTTGTGCTTTTTTTTTTGTTTGGAGAGAGAGTAATTTAATTCGGTTACCGGTAAAAACCAAGTGGCAGAAAGGCTTTTAGCCTGGCTTTGTTCAGTGGATGTTGTTAGAAATCATATTTTGGATACCATCTTGTACATTAGAGACACAAGGTACAGACCTTACAGGTTTATCTCATTGCTTGCAAAAAATATCTTGCATGATATTTCAAAACCTGAATTCCACAGTTGCATTCAGAAAGGCACAGTGCGCAAGACAATCAAGTGCATTTAAGAGAAAAAAGAATTTGCAAGACCCATTCAATCAGATTCATATCTGTCCTTTTGAAAAATATAATTGCTCCATATAGTCCCTAATTATTTGTCACTCTCAATTCTGCTCAATGCAGGTGATAAGCACTAACCCATGGTCATTTTAAGGTTTTTAAAGATTCCATTCATTCCATATTTAAGCCCCAACACTTTTGTATTCTTGTTCCACAGACGTTTGTTTTCTATGAAGGTCTCCAGTAATGATGTTTGTGGGTAAAGCAGATGTTTGTCTCTCCAGAAGCCTGGATAATATCAAAACCACATTCATAGTCTATCCAGATGAACAATAAATATTATTTGACTCTGTGGTTGTATTGTCTTTGTCTTCAGCACAAATTGTAGTAGTTTCGTCATTGGACTAAAATGCAATTCACAACAATGTCTTTGTGATAAATGACGTATCCCACTTGAGATCTAGTGGAAGTACAGCACAAGAATAGATTTTAAGCTGCTTATCTACTTCCCAAACAATCAAATGGAAATAGTGTCTCATCTTAGCTCTGGAATATAACAGTTGTTTTTTTAACATTGGACCACTTTTTTCAGCTTTAAGTGGTTCATTTGATGTAAGGTGTGTGAAATGCAAGCATTATCTAGAAGTATGAAAGGAGACACATTCAGCACTGGACAGCTCCACATTCCAGCTTTTTTTAGCAAGAGGAAATGTGATTCTCACATTGTTGTACACTTATAAGCAGTATTCAAGCAATCCCCTGAGTACTTACATTCGGATATGCCTTTCACGTCCGTTATCTAAACAATGCTTTAAAAATAACCAAAAGCTTAGGAAGTGAGGCACCATAAAGAATTTAACACAACGTAAAGCTTCCTATTTTTTAAACAGAGATGAAAGAGGATTTACTTGTTTATTTTGTGCCATGAAGTAAAATCAAGAACCACTTCACTGATTGTGCACAGGTGGGAAACTTTCTAGTTTGTTGATTGATTTATCAATTTGAGTCCCAGCTACAAGTTAACCTTTGCTCGCTGTTATGTGTAATGGTCTACCCTTTGACTAACCTTCAAATAAATTACCATGTTGAAGGAACATTAGCCCTTCAATTATTCACTAAAATATATCAACATTAAGAACATTTCAAAAGCATGATATTGTACCCTAAACGTTTCTATAAACTTCCTTAATGAAGAAAAAAATTAGAGCACTTGGGATACTTGTGCAGGAATGTGCTCTAGTGTACCAAGTATAGCACAGCTAGAATAGACTCAGTTCACAGGGTCATCCAATTCACAGTGTATATCAGTCTGGCCTGGGTCCACTGAACCAATATGCTTAAGTTTCTTACAAATAGGAAGTCCTGCCTCTGGGTCAATAGGAATGTTGCTGTCTCTGAGGATGAGAACAGGGAAAAACACCAGTTCCTCACACCCACACAGAGACTTCAACTGCATGGGGGACTTCCATTATGCCTATCATTCATTATACATTATGAAATTACACAAGGATTTGTATTAAACTGGCAATTACTGAATAAATGCAGAGTAACTTGCGAGAACAAAAATATATATATTTTTAATATCAAATATCAATTTAGCTAATTCTTGTTTTTGTATACAATTAGGCTAATTCATGAGTGTGTGGCTAATATGATGATGATTTGCCGATATTAGAGCAAAGTACACAACTAAGCATTTTAATCAATGAAAATTTAACCTGTAATCCAGGCGCGAGTCCTCAAAAAGCCAAAGTAGACATCTAAAGTAAAATACAAAACAAATATTACGAAAAATAAGATACTGTCCAACAGCGACACCAGCAAAAAAGTTTAGAGAGAGGCAGGACGCCCAGGATAATGAAATGACGCCCCCTGCTGATATTAACAAAAATGGAAAAGTTAATACGTGTGTAAACAGATGTGATAAAAGCATTAGACCTACACATTATTTTAAAATTGAGATGTTATTTAAAAATCAAAGAACTACAGTGAGATAACTTTAACTTGAATATAATTTAGTTATTTTTATGTGTTTTGGACATGTACCATGGTAGTTTGTGTAAATAACATGACCAATATATATTTGGACATTCCAGTTTGGTTAATTTTATGGTCACATAAAAACGTTACGAAGAGGATATTTGGGACATTAACTGAACGTTCCCACATGGTCCTCTGTTGGTCATTTAATAACGTTCCCGAAATGAGTTTAGGGGGACGTTCTATTTGGGTTATTTTATGGTCGCGCGAGAAGGTTACAAAGAGGACATTTGGGAAGTTAACACACCGTCCTATAGTAATAGTCCCTTAAACATTCCCAGAACGTCCTGAATGTTCCCTGAAGGTCCACCAAATAACGTCCCCCAACCCTTAAAAGAACTCCACATCGTTACCGTCTCTGAACCTACTGGGAACGTTACTAGACAACGTCCTTAACACCAGTGGGGACATTCTGAGAATGTTCTAGGAATGTAAAATTTCTAGCGGGGTCCTAGGTGTATATGATTTTATTCTTTCTGATGAACACAATCGGAGATATTTTAATAAATATCCTGACGCATCCAAGCTTTGTAATGGCAGTGAACGGGATAGGAGCTGAAAAAAGTGCTTCCATCCACATTCATACAGGAGGGGGATTTGTGTAAAAAAAAAAATCCATATTTAACAAGTTATGAAGTAAAATATGTAGCTTCCGCCAGACTGCCTTCCATATTCTACTTACAGAAAAAGTGGTGTCACGTCAGTTATACTTTTTCCGTAAGTTGAATAGGGAAGGTGTAGGATGTAGTAAGCTTTTAGAACTGCGAGAGTTTTACACTTTATTCGTAAGTAGAATACAGAAGGCTGTCTGGCAGAAGCTAGATATTTTACTTCAAAAAATATACCCCCGGAGCAGTGTGGAGTACGTTTATGATGTATGGATGTGGATGGAGGCACTTTCTTCAGCTCATACTTGTTGGTATCGCTCAGTCCCATTATAAAGCTCGGATGCATCAGGATATTTATTAATATAACTCTGACTGTGTTCATCATAAACAAGAAAGTCATATACATCTAGGATGGCTTGAGGGTGAGTAAAGCTTGGGGTCATTTTCATTTGAAAGTGAACTAATCCTTTAAATAATTTTTGTGGATTAATCTGGTCTGTGCTTTAGGAATTAATGATGTAGTATATTTCAATTGGCTGACATTCAGAATTTGGACCTTTAGATGGTACGTTTTGAAGTACTAAGTCAGACCTCCTTCCTTTATATGTTATATAAGCCTGATAAACCAGCTAACTCAAAGATCTGCCATTAAGAGTCATAAATAATAGTGTTGTGAATGGTAATGATAAAAGTATTTGGGAGTTGGATTCAGCTTGTTTCTGTCTGGTTGAAGTGCTTTGCTAACATCTGTGAAGGAGCAGGCAATGACCTCATGGAAATGAACTGCACAAAGGGAGGATACAAATGTACCTCTCATTCTTCTTAATGTTACTGCAAAAACATTCTGTATAAGTCTCTGCCAGCAGCCTGGGGAAAATTGGAACTACTTGTCTTAGAACAAAAACATTAAAAAAAAAAAAAAAAAGCAAGAGAAAGGGGTACAGAGAATCAGAGAAAGAAAGAAGCATTGGCAAAGGAGAGAAAGATACATTTAGACAAGGGTCTTGTCAGTGTTGTGTAAAGTTAAAATACACAGTTAAAGCTTTGTTTGTAAAATGAGGCTTGATTACACAATGCCTGTGATTCAGCACAAAGAGCCACTCAAACACAAATCATAGATTTTGGCCTTTTACAAATATACAGCTGTTGCAGTTTGTTGTTTAAAGTCACCATGAAATCAAAATTTACAATACCCTTTTTTAATTTACAGAATGTTGCAGTGTTTAATAAAATGATTTATCCATGCACAACATGTCATTATTGTTTTAAAATCCATGTGCACTCTTAATCTTTAATCAAAAATGTTAACCTCCCCTCTCCCTTGAAACAGCATCTGTTCTCTATGACGTATGTCCCAGCGGAGGGTGGGGCTAAATATCCTCCACAACTGACTGCAACGTCCAACTTCCTACGGTCCAATCAATTCCAAAAGGACAGAATCAAGTCCCACCCACATTTTAGTCTCAATCTAGAAGAACTTGTATATACGTCACAATAGGGAAAAAATTATATCGCAACTTCCATTTCATGCTGACTTTAAGGCGAGGTCACATTAGCTAAAATTTTTCAGGCAAAGAACGTCCATTGTTCATTATCAATAGTGCAGTGATGCATAAAACAAAGCTTACTCAACACAAACTAAGCAGCTTACTCGACGTAGCAAATTCATGTGTTCAAAGTTGACAACAAAAGCTCACAAAACGATGTGAAATCCCTACTGGGAAATGTTTCCAGATTGCATGAATTCTTATTGAAAATACTGCATTTCACAACGATAAATGTGACTTAATCAGGCAATATTTGGGTGGGCAAAGAATGTCAATTATCAATAGTGTAGTGATGAATGAAACACTGCTTAAGGTAAAATTTCACAAGCAAAATGTATGTAAGTAAACCTCACACAGAAGTCACTTTCAAACCAAGCAGCTTTCTGTTGGTCAACACAGCAAATCCACATGATCAACTTGAACCCATTGCATGGGCAATTCTTTTGTGAAAAATTCCCAATCGTGTGTGTGGATTCCTACTTAAATGATTCATTCGCCTGTGAAAATTTTGCCAAACAACAGTAAATGTGATCGCACCTTTACTCAGAGGTCACTTCCAACCTAAGCAGCTTTATATTGATCAACACAGTCTAAAGTTTAACAAACTTAAATCCAGGGGCCAGTTGTTCAAAAAGTTTAATCTGGATCAGAATGATCTGAATTTGGAAATCCCATGTTTTGCTATCCAGGATCAGGTAATCCATCTTACTTTTGTGCTGGTTTTTCAAAGTAAAATTGGATTGGATCACCCTGATCCAGATACACACTTTTTCAGATGAATCTGGATTACTAGTGCTTTACGGAGCACATTTCAATTTCAATGCTTTTGTGTTCTCTCAGAAAAGTTCTGCATAGCGTTCACCCGAGAAACTTTGCGTTCGCTCTCAAAGAACTTTTGACTGGTTCATCTCTTATAATTGTGCCAATTTAGTTTACAAACAGTGATAAAAAAAAAAACCCACTTTAAATTAAATATAGTCTTTTTGTTTGGTATTTATAGTACATTGTTTTATGACACCAAAATCTCTTTTTTTACTTTACAGTAGGTTACCGAATGGCTAATATGTAACCTAATGTCTGCTTCTAATTTATTTAACAGTTGAACTAATCAAGAGCAAAATAAAAAATAAAAAAAATGTGTGTATTTATTTTACATGATAAAATGTTGTATTTTTTGACCAGTTTTAAAGTTTTGTTACATTTTTGTTCGTGAAATCCACCCTTCTGATGGGATCAGTATAATCCAGATTTTTTGGATCAAAGATATCCCAATCTTACTAAACATTTGTGAACATCACAAACTGTTGATTTGATCCAGATCAAAACCATGATTGGATTTTGTGATCTAATCTGATTTCAGATTTCCTTTTTCCTTTTGAACAACCCATTTTCATGATTTGATCCAATCCGATAGCCGAAATCCAAACAGATTACTTTTGAACAACTGGCCCCTGAGGCCCCTCATAAAAAAAAAGTCTCCCCATATTTTGATAACTGCGCAGATTCCTGTTGAGATGACTGCATTTCAAAGAATGTTGCAGTACAAAGGTAAATGTGTCTACACCTACAGTATTATACCCTCAAACACTAGAGATACAGTATAAAATTTTATGACTCCATAAAAGATAAAGGGATATTCCACGAGAATGGAGACTGGAGCTTTAACAAATCATTCTTCGGGCCAGATAATTTCCAAAAATCATTTGTTATTGTTAAAAAAACAAAGTCTTAATGATTTGTTCTTGAATGAAAAGCCCTTTAATACCAATTCATTATAATTATAATGAAGAGTGACCTGTACATTCTTTAAAAATTGTCCATTTGTGTTTTACAAAAGGAACAAAGTCATATAGGTTTATCACAACATGAGTGAATAATTAATTACAGCATTTCCTGTTAAAGGTGCACTATTGCTTTAAATGCACACTGAAACATGAAACCACAGCTCTCCATTTCCCAGCAGTAGAAATTGCTTTTCCTTGTAACATTTAAGTGACAAATTAGGTAATTATGGGTTTCATATTTTATTGAAGTCATATTCCAGAGACGTGTTGGAAAGTATTTATTGTTCTTTTCACAGAATATAGACTGCCACCAGAATAAACATTTTCAGAGAAAACAGCTGAAGGTTTTCTTCTTCAGTATTTAATTTTTTTTATTCCGTATTTCCAAAGTTTCATTAATGACTTTCAAACTTTCATTCTTTGCATGGCAACACTCCAGTCTTTTTATTCTGTATGACTAAATGTGCTTATAACTAAATCATCTGTGCAGTGCTGATCATATCTGATTCTATTGAAATGATTATAAATGAAGGCCAATCAAAGGCCTTTGTCTTATCCATGACAGTGCTTTTACAATTCATGAAACCTGCATGTAGTAAACAGAAAATTAGGTGCAGTGTGCTTTAAATCTATGCAAAAACAGCAGAGTTTTTCCAGTCTGAGTACACTAGGAAACCAGTGAAAGTGCTGTCTGTCTTCGGGCTGGAGTAAAAGCCAGTGTACTCGCCCAGGGCCATCTGCACCCACACCTGATCTCCTGGAATCAAGTGCACTAGTGTTCCTCCAGACAGCGAGGCTGGTTTGGACCAGTTCCCGAAGATCTGAAAGTAGGAGGCCACGGTGTTTCCGTTCTTTATGAGGTCAAACTGCAAGCTGGAGCGGTAGACTGTGGCGTGAACGGCGAAGTAGTAAACGCCCGGCACTCTGCAGGTGAATCTTCCCGTCTCAGGATTGTAATCGCCCTGCTCGTTCAGAATCACTTTGTCGAAGCGAACCGCATCCCCTACCGCCAATGGAGTCGTGCGGGCCTCAGACAGTTTGGCACTAAAAGCTGATTTGGGGGCTACCGCACACTCGCCCGGGGTTCCTCTCTCTCCTTTTTCCCCTGGATCCCCTCTGTCTCCCGTGAGGCCCCTCACGCCCGACTGACCTGCCATAAGCATCATAAGATTTTCATGATTTACTATTGACATTCAGTAGAGTGCTGCAGGTATTTTTGTAGGCCAAAACCAGGAAACGAGTTAGCATTTTAGCACTTCCAGTTCCATCAGTTAGTGGGTTTTTTGAATGTTTTTTTTTGTTAAATGCCTGAAATATGGTCTGTTTAAACCCAGCTCAAGATATTTTCATGTTTTATTCTACAACATAAAATACATCAGTAATACCCCCTTGTGATTTTTTTAAAAAGCTTTTACTTGACTTGAAAAAGGTTGTTAACAAGTGGCTAAATGGTACTACAGAGGTTGTGTTTATAATCATGCTCTCGCAAACAATTCTAAATAAAAATTTCAGGGAAAATGTTTTTTTAAATAAAGCTGAATTCATGCGACCATGGTGTAGTAGTTAGTTTATATCCTACGTTTAGCTTTTTACTTCTGGCAATTGTATGTAGAATTCAAAATTCATAACAATTTTGTATATTTGTGAAGATTATCATGATGAATGAAATGTGTAAGAATCATAAACTTTTGTTGGTCAAGGAGCTAATTTTCTTAAAAAATTCAAAAGCCAGTGAAAAAATCCTGTTGTGTTTTTTTTGAGGGACCCAGGGCGATGCTAACCTTCTGTAAAATATGTCTAAGATATGTCATATCTTCATAAAAATATGTCATAATTACAGCACTCTATGGAAGGAGAAGGTGAGAAAAACACCATTGAGGTTGGTATTTTTGTACCTGGCTCTCCTCTCTCCCCTCTTTCCCCTTTCTCTCCTGGTTGAGCATCACGGCCGTCTCGTCCATCCCTGCCGGGCTGACCGGGGCTGCCGTGCAACCCAGGAGATCCTGGGATACCTGGGCTTCCTGTGCACAAACTGGGGATCTTGTTGTCTTCAAGAGAATTAGAACAATGTACTGCAATAACAAGCAGCAATGAAAGAGGCCATGTCTGCAGAGATGTCATCGCTCAGTCTGTGGGAAAAAAAAACAAAATTGAAGAAAAAACTTGTCTCATAATCTTGTAACTTGTTTCAAGATGATTTCAGCATCACTAAGACTGAAAATAGACCTGTGGTATGAAGTCTGCAGATAATGTAAAAAGCACAACATTCCACTCTTGAGAGTTGCATTATCTCTAATAAGGTTGTTGAAAATAGGGTGAGCACGCCAAGGGAAATTTTATAGTACATCATAATTACTAAAACACAAGCTCCACTGTGTAAGTGTAAAAGCAGATAAAGAAATATAGCTTAGGAATTCATTTCTTAAAGGTGCAGTGTGTAAATTTTAGCGACATCTAGCGGTGAGGTTGCGAACTGCAACCAAAGGTAGCTCACCCCTCCATTTCGAAGCAAAATAGAGTAGCTATGGTGGCCATCTGGCCGACACAAGTCAAAGGAGTCGTCGTCTGAGACAGCAGAGTGTTAGCCAGTCAAGCAATGAGGTTTCTTCTTACTTCTAACAAAGAACGATCTCTGCTTCTAATAAACCAGACGACTATTACTACTACTACTACTTCTTCATGCGTATTCAATGTAGTGATGATGCAAGCTGCCTCTAAAAACACGAATGATTTAGAATGACGACTTGAAATGGAGGGGGGACCCACAGTGTATGTTGATATAAATGGCTCATTCAAAGGTAATAAAAACATAACGGTCCATTATGTAAGGTCTTTATACACCACTGAAAACAGTAATGTATATTATATTGCATTTCTGTCAATAGATCCTCCCAAATTTTACACATTGCACCTTTAAAAAATTATCCACGTAGTCTGTGTATTATATTCTGACTTGCACAAGTCATTTGGATCACTAGTATGATACTTCTATAGTGATTTATTATTATTATTATTATTTCTTCATCACTTTGTAACCTGATAGCCCCAGTCCTCTTTCACTTTCATTCATATTGAAAAGAGTGGCCAGGAAATTCTTACAGAAGAAAGGAAGACATAAGAGTTTGGATCATTTTTGTGTGAACTATCCCTTTAATACTGTCTCCGGTTATGCTATTTTATCAGCTGTTTTTTCTAAAAAAAAAAAAAAAAAAAAGTTCAGTGTCATCTACAGTACTGAGGGGTTAAATGTATGTTTGTAGTTAGTTGGTGAATAACAAAAATGCAGAATGTGCTAATCACATAATAAATTTTACTGTCTACCATCTCTCATTGATGAGGTGCTGAAGCCAGTCAATATAATCAGGCTGCAAACACACTGTCTCTACAGGAGTAGGTATTCATGGGCTTGTCAGCTCTCGTAATCCTGTCTGGAACGAAGCATTTCCTAGATTTTATGTCTTGCCGTAAATCAGCAGGTTTCTATTCAAGTCTGCTGACTGTCAAACAGCTGTTTCTTATGAAAGTTCAGAAACTGCTGATGATTCACACTGAGAAATACAACCAGACCACCAAAGCATTCTTCGAAAATTCTGCAGAATCAGTTAAAGTGCTGGTATCTTTAAGAGAAACATCTGTCCTAGGACATCTGGACAGTTATCTCTCAGGACTGTGTTGAAGGTATTTTGGTTCTAAATGCTTTGAGCAGCTCAATCCGTGAGCCATGTTAGGACATAAGAGGAATGACTGCCAAAGAGTGCAGAACAAATACCGTCATTCCAATGTCAAATGGATGGTCTGATTTCCAAAATAAAGCATCACTCATTCTCATATGCGTCACATTCTTTATTATTGCAGCTTTGTATCGGCACAAACCTTTAATGTTGGGGTACATTCCCACAATATCAGTGCAACCTTTAAACTATATTACAGATTAAACTTTGGGATGAAATATGGGATGAATTAGTTTTTTCCTTAGGTGCTTATCCTGAAACTTCAGTGCATTATAAATGGGTCTCTCATAACAACTGGTATTAATCATAAATTTGTAGGAAGAAAAGGTCATCTCTCAGTTTTTAAATATTTGGCTTCAGAAATGTGAATTGTAGTAAACTGAATCTTAGCTTGGTCTTCTTTTTTTTCCTGTTAGTGAGACTGGCAGAGTTCAGGATCGAGCAGTAATGATAAACAATCTTGACAAAAACAAAAGTTACATAAGAGACTGGATATTTCCATTTCAGTACTCAGCAGTGTCATTTCATAATAAACAACATTATTGGTAGTTGAAGTGAAATAATAATAGTTATATCTGCGTCAGAGTGTCTAAAGTGCAGACTGTCAAGGCAAAATTTAAAATTTGCCTATAAAAACAAAACAAAAAAGTTACCTTAACACATTATTACTGGTAGCAGTCAGATCCCTCATGACTAAATATATTTCACAATTATGTAAAAAAAAAAAAAAAAATCAAACTTACCATTTATGTTTTTTGAAGCTCCACTGGATTGACAGTCTTGAGCAGGCAAAAGAGAAACGAGCAGTGAAACTCTTTTCTTTGCTGTCCAAGGCGTCTGGGAAAAAATGAGCCCTCCTAGCCTTTAGAGGAAATGGGAAGCTATTGGAAGCCAATTAGAAATAGAGAGAGGCTGGGAGATGGGGAGGGAGAAAGAGGGATCATCCAAAGTATGAAGACTAAATGTTTGTAGCTTGTCCAACTTTATAAGCATAAACATTATCTGATACAGCACAGCCTTAAAGAAGGGGTTTTGGGCGCCAGTGAACAGTCTGACGAGACCCTTGTGTATTTAATTAGTGTGGGGTTTACAAAGGAAGGTTGCCAGTTTATTGTGGCAAATTTGCGAGAAATAAACCGTTCGAGGATTACAGCCTTGTGGTCAAGTGGGAGATTTAACTATTTTTGCTTTAAAAACACAAAGCATACTTTCTAAACAATGTCAATGATCATGTGACATGACCATTTTATGTAAACAAATCCTCTGGATTCATAGTTGCCACATCAACAGAGAGAGAGAAAAGTATATACTTGTTGCATTTGGAGGAAAAAAGTGGTTTATTTCTCAGTTTAAACGAGCAGGGAAAATCTGCAGACGTGAATGAAAGCTGGGAGATATGCTGATGTGGGTTACAGTCAAGACACATGGCTCTAGTTACTTTGGTAACTTTATTTAAAGGGCAAAGCTTCCCCATTAGAAGTATCTAGGCCTGTCTAGAACACTTATCCAGCCTTGTAATTCTCATTATAGGTCTAATGGCTCATAAACTACTTCAGGGAGACTGCTAGTGGCTCCTTGTTGTCTGTAAGGTTTCATGTGGCCAGGTACTTCACATTATGAACAGCTGGATGGACTTTTTCTTGATCTCTTGGTGTGAATGGTTTCAATAAAGTGCTTAATTCATAAAAATCCTTATTCTCTCTAACCCTTAAAACTGAAGATTTTTCTAATGCATATTTTTATTTTTTTAATACTCTTCCCATGTAAAACCAAGGCTAAAAGTATTTAACTGCTTCTTTCTTCACTACAACCCTTTTTGCAAGGCCTGTATTATGACAGGTAGACAAAATTGGCTAAACAATCTGTTTAGAGCATATCGAAACGATCAGGAATCAAGTGTTGAAAATAAACTTCAGCAGCTCTTTCCTAACAATGGGATCCTTCAAATGGAAACGCAGAGCTGCAGGTGCTACACAAAAGCCAGAAACAGCACACTACTTCTGGCATTGGGATTTATTTCCTTTAAGAAAGGAAAAAGGTGTTTAAGAAAAATAGTATCTGGGTAAAAATTTACCCCTCAGAAAGTCCCTGCTCGCGAGGTAGTACTTTTTCAAAGTTCAAGAACATTCGTTGGTGGGACTTGGGCGCTGAACATGCTGATTGGTTGAGTTCACGCAGCATTTTGATTGGTTGACTCCACGCAGCATTTTATTTCAACCACCATTTTTTAAAAGTCTGTTGCAGTGCACGCAGTAAGAGTTGTTTGCTATTCGAATCAACAATGGAGTTTAAAATATTACGACCAATGGACCGACGACCGAGATGGAAACAGTAACAGGTCTGGGGGAAAAAGTTCCTGGGACGAATTGTTTCGGGAAATTTCCATAGAAACACGGCTTTTAATTCCATGCAGAAACTTTAACATGCATGGAAAAACCTTCCACTGCACAAAAGGTTCTTTAGGTTACTAAATTGTTCTGCACTAAGAAAGAAAAATGGTTCTTCTGTGACACTGTTGTGAAAACCCCTTTCTGAACTTTTATTTCAAGAGTGTTCCATGTTGTCGCCACTTGATGTCCAATATAAAATATGGATCTTGATGCAAGACCAGAGAACTAGTAACAATTATGGAAAGGATAAACAACAAGACATCCAGTTTGAGTAAACAAGACATGTTTATTATTTAAACTATCACTTAAATAAAAAAAGTGCATAGAAAATAAACATGATTAGAAACTTTCCTTTTTACAGTTGTTATGTACAATTTTTTCCTCATTATACATTCATCCTTAAGTAGTTTGTGGTTGAACATTTTAGATTAACAAATTTTCCTTCATTTTTCTGTAAAACGGTAAAACACTGATGGGGCAACTTGGAGAAAATAATAAGAAATAAAAACCTTAAAACTGCCAGTCTCAACATCAACATGATCTCTCAAAGCTACAAGTGTTGGTAAGACAATGAAAAACTTGCATTTTCCAAGAGGAACAAATTAAAATCTCTCCTTCTCAAGACCTCTCTGACTCTCTAAAGTACCTCAGATGGTCCGCAACTTATTTCTGTACAAAGTGAACCAAGTTAAAATTCCAAAAACAGGGAGCGCTGTCACCTGCTCTCAGAAGGAGCTTTACCTCAATGTACATCTAGAGATGCTTGCAGAAATAAATAAATAGAATGGTTACCATTACTCATTACAGAACATCACATAAGAAAAAGTACAACTTAAGATCCAATAAGAGAGAGAGAGAGGTATAGGTGACATGGCTGGGTTTAGGAAAGGACAATTTTTTTTTTCCTGATGTCCACAAACTGTTAAAAATGTACAGAGTAAAATAAAGCCAACTACACCATCAAAAGCAAACAAAATATCAATGCTTAAAAAGTTTACAACCACATTTTACATTAACTTGTTTCATAATATAAATACCGCTCCTTTCCAAATAAAGAAGTTAAAAACAAATTAAAAGAAAAAGAAAAAAGAAAGAAAAAAACTGCAATGCTCCATTGAGGGAACATTCACAGGCACAGGAAAACTGGTACTTGATCTTGATATTAAAATGATGCACATTAGTTACTCTAAAGTTTATCTGTAACACAAAACCATTACAGATTATACACTGAACATTGCAATTAACCATTATGAAGCTGCGGTTTGCTACTGTAACTAAGTTTGTCTGTCCATTCCGTATATTGTGTAGATATTGAAATACAAGTTACTATTCATACACGTTTAGTTTATATATATATCCATGTATATTGTGTATACATATATACTGTTGATTATAATTACAGGAGAAGGTGTGGTACCACTTGCGTGGTGTGGAAGAGTAAAGTCCAGGAAAACAGCAGAGCGTGTCTGCTTCTGAAACATTGACCGAACACTGTTACACCAGTTTATGGAGCATCTGAAGTTGTATTGATGTCTGTGCAGGAGTCTATTACAAAGCCCTTAGGATTAGTAACTGCATTACAAAAAAAAAGAAAAAAAAAAAGAAAGATTAATAAAATAAAAATCTTATTTCATTAGACTGAGCAATAGTTTCTGTAGAACCCTGCAAAGATTGCCATTGCTGTATAATCCACCCATTTTATGAAATAAAAAGCTGTCCTGTATCTTCCCAGCCTTTCATGTTGGAAAATAAAATAATAATAAAAAAAAGAATTCTAGAATACATTCAACAACGGCCTAGCTGCAGAGTTCAGCACGTCCCTGCTCCACAGGGGTGCCAGGGCGAGAGGAAAGTTGGGCAAGACCCCCAAGAATCCCTGAAAAAGATGGCTAAACCACAAATTCTGATCAATACAAACACGTATACAAATATGAGGCAGCAGCCAACAAATGCTCAATGTGAGGAAACGTACAGAACTCTGATCTTCAGTGCCATAGTCAAAAATTAAATTCTGGGAAAGGTCAAAATTATTGCAGCCTAGGTACAGAGAGGGCTGGAGGGGGGTCTGCAGTGGCCGAGGAAAGAAAAAAAAAAAAAAATACAATTTTATTAGAGTTAAACTTACGAGGCAATGACACAAAAGAACTGGCCTTAAAAATGGCTCACTAAGGAAGCCACGGTTGCACAAAGCAGCTTCGTCTAGAGGTATGTACAGATCCCAAGCCGTTCTGCAATACCCACATACTCGTGCTACAGCATCCCTTTGAAAAACATCATAACTTCACATGAAAAATAAAACAAGAGTCAAACGTCAAGTGGAATCTGTTTGTGCCCTAGTTAAAACGGCTTTGAACGTTTCTCCATAGTCTGGAGATCCTCAGCTGACTGTCCAACACAAATACATGCAAAAACTAAAATAACAACCATAGAAATTTACAGAGAAGGCACCAAACTCTTGATCTGAAAGACGGAAGAACCATGGAAGAACAATCCACAGAACATCCACAACAATAATGAAGCCACATCCGTCTCAGCCTTATTCAAATAGGGGTTAAAACAAAAGTTGAGCCCTGAAAAGGGCACAGATGGGGACAGGTGTTGGAGGTGACTACATTTAAAAGAGAAAGAGATGATACGAGCAAATAATGTGCATTGACTGAATGGCTGGCTGGAGCGTCCATGCAGTGCCAAGGCAACATGTGTTGAAGAAGACTGGGTAGAAGACTGATCTTCAGTGCACAAGATCGTGAGGAAACAAGAGCCCTCCGCCATCTCCTCCTCCATATATATAGTGCTTTAGAAGTAGTTTTAAATGGGATAGCCTCTGTGGCAATTCCTTGCATTACACCAATCTCTAAGAAAATATTTTGATATAACAAAATATATGGAATAAACTTTGGGACTTGTAAGTTGCTAGAATGCTAGAGAAAGATTTCATGCATCTTTTAGAGATTTTCTCCAAGTTTAGAAAATGCAAAGAGGGCCTTTTAGGGGAAGATGGGCTATTCTTGCATGTAATTTTAAGGCTGGCACTAAGAAAGGAGAGTTATATCAAACCGATCTGCACTTTGAAAAGCTCACTAAACCTAAACACCTGTTTGAAATGATATTTGAAATGCCCATGCTTGACTTGGGTTCACAACGAGAGCCTCTGGTGGACCGCACTCTGTGGGAACAGTAACTGCTTCAGTCTTTGGAACAGAAAGAAACATTCGGGCTACAAAAAATAAAATCCAACTAAAAAAAATCTTTTAGAAGACAGCACTATAAAAATGTCTGGACAAAGCATTAGTGTTGTAAATCTATTATTTTCTACAAAAATGTTGATAAAATAAATACAATGTTTTATTAAAAATATAAATACCATTGTTAAGTGCTATTTACCAATGAGTGCTTTTTTAGTCATTTGTATAGAAAAATATACATATTCACATATTCAACGAATGATATTTCTGTCAGTGACAAGACAGAACAAAAATAGTCAAGTTTTAAATTGCCTCAAAAAAACATGATCTTATAATTTCGTGCACAACTACGGGCCTAGGGAGAGAAAAAAAACTCCCTATTGGTGAGAGACAAATAAACTGGTAATAGCATTTGGACTCTGAGCTAAAATCAATTAAATCCTACAAGGTTTCATAAGAAGCCTTGGAACATACAAATTATACTTTTTTTTTGCAATACATTGCAATTAAGCTACTTTCTCTCTGAATTACTATAAAAATGTATAGTAAATAAAAGCATGTTATTCCCCCCCAGACCTCAGAAATTGCTCTGGTCCATTGGCTGTCAGTCCACCAGGATCTCAACCCAGCCAGCCCTACAGCTCCCAAGCTCTTTGCTGGCCTATTTTTCATATCTCAAACAAGTTTCTTTCAACCATTGACAAAAAGACCATTTACCATCTCGTCTTTCTAATGACCATTATTCCAGGGACCACTGCTCCCCCTAGTGTTTCCCCTCATCATCTCTCCTCTGAGATATTTACAGTGTCTTTCATACAGAGAATCAGGCCCAGCTTGGCAAGGATGACCATGTATGCTCTGAAGGCTTCAATGTACATTCAAAAAGGGAGAGATGTCTAAACAGGTCAGGCTAAAAAAAGGATTATGTATCGTCAATCTAAAAACATTAAATCTTTCCCTTCCAAAATTGCACTTTGGTGTAGAATGGAACGAAGTGGCATTTTTTCAGTAATTTGTCACACTCAGAAAGTAAGGGCAGGCCAGACTTGACTTACAAATTTAAAACCGTTCACAATATCCTTCTTTGAAAAAACAAAACAGTAAAATAAAAGATCATATACAAAAGTTAAGAATAAGAGGGCACTAATCTCTTAAATTGGGCATTAATAAAGGGGACATAAGGGCAATCTTCGCCATTGCGACTCCTGTCAATTCTCTTTTCTAAAAATCAAACAACTTAAGAGGCACAATACCATTAACCTTCTGATAACCTGAGCCTGCTTCAGTAAAAAAAACAAAACAGAAAACAAACATTTAAAAATGTCTCTTCCCTGGCAAGTATACACTATTGATAGCATTTCACAGACAGTATTAGCTTGTGAGTTCGCTTTCAATTGAGGAACTTGCGACACTTCTTTGCCCCGCAGTTGCAAGGCAGCTTATTGCCTGGTTCTTCGATGGGGAACTTGTAATCGTACGTGAGCTCCTCGCCTCTATAGATTTTGCGCATGGCGAAAATGACAATGTGCTTCTGACCGTCAACGTTGACCACGCGGGAGTAGCAGTTGGGCTCGCAGGAGTGGTTAATGAAACGGGCTGCATTGCCGTGGATGGTGGCATCAACCACCTCGTAGTCATCGATACGAAACATGTAGCAGCCAATGCCCTGAGTACAAGTAAAAAAAAAAAAAAAAAAAAAGAGAAGACAAATCCATGAAGAACATTGGTGCAGTTTTGTTTTAAATGCATTGCACTAATAGACCACCAAGTATTAGATTTCTACCTTGCCATCATAGTACTTCTCCCGCTTGTCAGTGAGGACAGAGCGAATGACATTGCCAGAATACTCAATGACCATCTCTCCAGCGTCAATGTTCTTCCTGCAAAACAGACCTCTGCCGTGTATGGCTGATCTGTGAACAATACACAGGATGAATAAGATGGTATGCAACAAAGATGCATGTTTGTTTTTAATTCAACCATTTTTGGTTTAAATAGAAAGTGTATATACCTGTAGACACCCACAGCTTCCCTGGATGCTTTCTTCAAGTGCCTGAACCGCATAGGCAGTGGCAAGTCCATGCTGGTGGCCCGTCTGTGAAAACACCAGGTGTTATGATTATTTTTTTGCACAGTTTGAATCTCTCCTTTGTCTGACACACCCATTTCATGTCTTGGGAGTCTCTACTAATGAGCTGATGATCTGAATCACGTGTGTTTGATCAAGGAGACATGCAAAATGTGCAGTGTTGGGGGGTCTCCAGGAATGTGGTTGGGGACCACTGATTCATAACTGACAAGAGGTTACAACAAGGTCAGTAAGGTGGCTCACCGTGCCGACTTCTGCTGCATCTCCTCCTCATCTTCCTCCTGGGGGTTGTATACAGGAGGCTGACGGTGTTTGGAAGCCAGGAAATTAAACATGTCCAGAACTGATCGCCTGAAAAATTATGAATTCAAGCAGAAGAAAGTCAGTTATAGATTTCACATTCACAACAGTCCTTTACAGAATTACTTATTACCATTTTCTATTGTGGAAAGATTTAAGATTTTCAGGGATCGAAAAAATAAACCGACCACCCTAGCCATGACAAATACCTGTGGTACACCTCAGCACGGGCAGATCCATGAGGGTTGACAGGAGGATCTTCTGGCTTCTCAGGTTTATGGAAGCGGAACCTGTAATTTCGGCAATGTCTAGCTCCATACAACTGCTCCAGTAAAAACACTACAGCATCATGAACAACACCCAGCATCTTCAACCCATTCACTCCTGAAAAAGAAAAGTGATGTGAAATACAAGATGTGTTTGCCAAATTAAAAATAAGTAAAACAAAATATGTATGTTGTTTACAATAAATGCTCTAATATGTTTTTACCATCAAATGAAAGTGCCTTAAGTCTAGCATTGGACCGGGCTTCTTGCACTTTATCTGTCAGGGACTTCCAGGCCTCTGAAACGAAATAGGAATGTGAAACAAGAAATTAATTTCACAGAAGATTGACTGTAATTATCAAACAAATGAACGTTATAATTCATATCGGGTCAAAACTTTGCATTACACTTCATTATCTAGATCTCACTAACCCTCAATACTTTCACAGCGGATTTGAAATCCGTCATCACTGCAGATTTCAAATATGAGCCCTTTTTTGGGCTTGTAGTCCAGAGAGGAGTCTCTCCCACTGTCCCTCTGATCGGGTGTTTCCACTGAGAATGCGTTAGATCCTTTCCCATCACCTTTACTAGGTAAACCTGCAAGAAATGTGGAAAAAAAAAAAAAATTATCTGTAACCACTGCAACATTTAACAGAGAAATGGACAGAAAGACCTGCCATTTTACCCACCTGCATTCTTTGGTTTCTCATTATGTGTATCCATGGTTTTTTGTTTAAGAGCAGAGGAATCAGCTGTCATAGTGGAAGAGTCACTGTGAAGGGAAAAAAGAAAAATAGTTTAATTACATAGGATACATCTAAGTAAATTGAAAATTTAAGATTGATCTTTGTAATTGTTTACCTCTTTTTTGAACCCGTTTCATTTGACTGCCCTGTATCCATTGGTTCAGGTGATGAAAGTTCCCGGTCGCTACAAAACAAACAAACAAACACATTTTAGCATGTTTCAACTTTTGTTCTTTTTTAAACCAACAATAAGCAAGATGCATTACAAAATTCAGACTCTTACCCTGGAAAATATGATAATTGGATTGCAGATGTGTCAACAGTTGGTGTATCTGACTGAAGTCCTTTGTGTTTCTTTCCACTGCTCTTATCTGGGCTTGGTCGAGGTCTTTTGGCCTTTTGCTTTCCTTTCCCAACAGCTGTGGAGGCTGCTCCAGCAGATAACTTTGAGGATTGTTGCTGATGTGGTGGTCGAGAGATTGGAGAGGTTCGTGAGCTCTGAGTGAGAACGCCAACAACATGACCTTTGTTCAGGTCTTGAGCGATGGGATTAGGCGCAAGAGCCACTTGACCAGCTGAACTGACATTTGGGTCAAGGGATTTATCTGCCAGGACTCGACTGACTTGGTGCTGGAGATGAACACTGCCCTCTTTCTCCACTTGCTGGTTGACAGACATGCTTATGCTTTGGTTTGGGGGAAAAACACAGATGCTACTTGCAATGGATGTCTGGGCAGGATTAGTAAGATGAGACATCATAGGGGTTCCTGAATGAAGAACCATCTGTTGCTCTGGAAGGCTCAGGTTGTGAGGGTTGATAATGAGGCTATTTATAGGTCGTGTGATCTCAGTTGAGCTAATGAGGCCTGGAGCGCTCAGCGCTACGGAGCTCGCTCCCAAAAAGTTTCCAGGTGCACTGGGAGGCACCGACACCACATTCAAAACTGACTGACTTGGGTTGAGCCCCGACACAGTACATGGGAGCAGGTGAGTTGAGGAATCATGTCCCAATATGCCAGGCTGAGTTGTGGTTGAAATAGGCATGGACTGTGGAAGGAAAGTGGCCTCCATGTACATTACCCCTTGCTTTGGACGTTTTATGATGTTAGGAATTTTTCTCTGAGGTGTGGTGGCAGTTATAGTTCCCAGTTCCATCAGGCCTGTCTGAGCAGGGATTCCTGCAGCAATTTGTGAAGGTGTCAAGTTTATCATAATATTGGGCCCAACATCGGAAGGAGCAAGTGTGGGATGTGTTTTTGGACGAGCCTGTTTCTTGCTCTTATGGCTCTGAAGACGAGAAATTAAGCGTTTCTTGCCATGTCCAGAGGGGAGCATAGTCGGAGCTGGGGTGATGGATGAAGCACTAGATACCATAGCAACACTAGGGGCATGATCATGCCTATGTCCTGCTTCTGTCACACCAATCTGGGGATCATGGGACGAGACTCCTATGATGAGGCTTGATGTAGTGCTAGGAATGACTGGCTGGAAACCTGTCTGAGTGGTGCCTGTGAACGCATGGATTTGTGAGTGATGAGGTACAGGCACTAAACCTTTGCTGCCAGCAGGAAAAATGGACTGAGAGGTGGAGATGCCACCACTGAGGCCTGTCAATACAGGGGCACTAGTGTTCATGACACCTGTTGCACTAACAGATGGTGCAATCTGGATCTTTTGGGTTACACCATTGGGAAGGGTTTGAAGTACATAGACTGGCTGCAGAGGTTGGTTTAGCACTATCAGTTTCTCTGGACCAGGCTTCAATTGAGAGGCGGTAGCCTGAACAGCAGAGCTTGCAATTGGAGTGGGACCTGAGCTAACGGTGGCAGCAGGGATGAACTTCGGACTCTGGAGAGGCAAGGTGGGCGAGCTGGGAAGACCTGGTGTGTTAGTAGTTCTCGTCAGATCTCGGTTCCCCGTCTCTCCCACAGGTTCTGCTCCAGGACTTGTTATATGGTCGCCATCAATGCGTGCAGGAATGAAGTGTTCTGGAGTCATGTGAGCTTCCGGAACCTGGGAATCAGTACATCTGTCCTGTGGGCTCTTGCTGGATACAGTGGACCCTGTTCTCTGTTTCTTCCCACTTTTCTCGACTCCCGATTCCTCTGTGGCCAAAGCCAACATGGTACGGTCGGAGCTCTCCGAGATCAATGAGCTGTGATTTTGATTATTTACAGTGGGACTTCGAGTTGTTAACACAGAGAGGTCTGAGGGCAGCTCAAGAGGAAGACCATATGACTCCTCTACAGCAATGGAGGTGCTCACCCCACTCTCGCCAGGTTCAGCACTGGCCAGTGGCTGAGTGAAATCTTCAAAAAGCATGTCCTTTCTTTGGTTAACATCCACCCCATAACTCTCATCTAAAGAGAATGGTTCAGCAGAAGGAGCTTCTGTCTGCATTGAAGGAGTATTGAGCACAAACTCCATAATATCAGAAGGCAGGATGTTACCACAGTCATCACTGTTGTTGTTATCAGAGTCAGACTTGAGGAGATCCGTGTTGAGTGACAACTGAGTTTCAAGGGGGTCTTGTCCTTGTGTTTTCACACTCCCTAATGGATGACAGTTATCCTTCTGATTTTTACGACCTTCGCGACTGTTACCACTTGTGTTATTTTCTGCCTCCTTCCCTGAGTCAATGCTTGATTTCTCTGCTGTCCTGCTTTCTCTACCCTTCCTTTTTGATGAACTTTTGTGTGTGGACGAAGTAGTAGCTGTGGTTGTGCTGCTAGTGCTTATACTAACGTCACTTTCAGAACCATCGTCCACACCATCCAGCTGGCCAATTTGTTGCAGCTCCAAATTCTTGGTAGCTGTTGATACCTCATCACTGTCATCTTCATGCTCCTTCGCCTGGTCCCTCAAGAACCTGTGAATCTGTGACCCTCTTCCCAAACACTGATCAATACCTGCAATAGATGGAAGACCAGAGTTGGGGTTTATTATGGTGCGTGTGAAGTTGTAATAATACGTGTCCTTATTTGAACCAATTCCTCCTTCTTCATCTTCTCCACTGTCTGCAGAAGATGATGTGCTCATATCATCTGCCCCATCGACTTGTCCTTCAGCTGAACGCTTGCTGTTCCCAGTCCGCTTCTTCATGGAGATTTCACCACTTCTGTAGAAGGGTATGTCTTCCTCACCATATGATCGGACACCGTAGAAAGGGGTTAGCCCAAAGAACATGTTCGATCGAGCACGAGCACTCCGCCTTGGGTATCTACGCTTTGCTGACCCTGCCGAACCATCACTATCCTCCTCGTGGTGCTTATCGATGCTGCCTTCGTCCTCTAAATTATTGTCCTCCCCATCATCAGCACACTGGTGGTCCATTAGGTGCTCCTCAGGATCATCTGGGTGGATGTGGCTGTCTGATTCTGAACTTTCAGAACTTGCAGATGGGGAGAAAACCATTGTTCGGGAGGACCTTCTTTGGGGGCCCTGGTTGCTAGGGGTAACAGAAGTGTACGTGTTTGTGTTAGGAGATATGCTGACAGCTTTGGTACCATTAGGATCCATTTTCTGAGACAATAGAGGCAGCCTTTCAGTTTGTTTCTTAACCACTGGAGTAACTTCCTTGCTTGATTTAGGGTGTACCTGTGGTGGTCTATTACCTCTCTCGCCCCCTGCTTTCGGCTGAATAGCATCCATGGCTGAACTATGCTTTTTCTCAAGGCTAAATCTCTCTTTGGACTTTAATGGCTTCTCCACTTCCTTCTGATCAAATTTATTAACTTCCACTGTGCCAGATCCCGTGTTGCTGCTCAGGGCTGTGTCTTTATTGCTACTGTTATGAGGAGGTGGACCCTGACCTTGTGTTTTAACATTACTGCTTTTAGAGTTGCTGTTGAGAACTGGGTTTCGGTTCTGAGGTGTCTCTTTTCTTTCTTTTGAAACATCCCTGCTCACATTCATTTTGACTTTGGAGTGTTTTTCTTTGGTGCTAGAGGTTCCATGACTAGCAGTGATGGCAGCACTTGCCTGGAAGCTACGCTTTATTTCTTCCTCTCCCACCTTGGCACCAGATGACCAGAGAGGCTTCATTGCCGCTGCTGCAGCTGGGCCAGAAGCATAGTCATGAGACTTCCTATTCCCACTTTTGCTGTAAACCGGTTGCAGAGACCCAGTCTTTCCTGAGTCTTTTGATGCAGCCATTGATGTCACATTTCCTTCCTTGATTGGATTAGCTTTGTCTTTTGGAAGAGTGGCGAGTGGATGACTGGACATAAAAGTGGCTCCGGCTGGAAGGTCAGTATCTTTTGTGGCTTGTTTCCCTTTCTCGGTTTTTAAACTGCCACTTCCTCTCTGATGTCCTGTCAAAACTGCAGTTCCAAGAGGTGGTGACACTTGACTTACGCTAGCTGGTTGCGATGACTTCAAGCTCTCACCATCGGACTGCTTTTTGGATGCTTCTCTACTACCATCTATTCTTTCAGTGAAACCAAAACCGGGTCGACGCTGTGCTCCACTGTTTACGGAATTTGCCTCTCGATAGTGAGATCTTTCTCCAGATGGTGCTCTTTCTTTCCCCATGTCCCTGGTTAAAAGTTCCTTAGAGGTTGAGGACAGGGAAAGGGCAGATGAATTGCCTGTCTGACTGGATACTGTGCCTCCCTGTGGAGGCAAGGAAAGCTTTTGCCTAGGTTGTTGAGTGGAGATGGAGGAAGTGCTGTGTCGACGAGATCCAATGCTTCGTAGACTGGAGTTCAGCAGAGGGTCTCCCACAGTCACGATCTCATGGGCTGAACTACTAAAACCATCTAAAGGGGGGAAAATACATTGAACAACATTATAAAAAAATAAAATAAAAAAAACTTATCTCAAAGGAAATAAAGCAATATAAATACTGTATATAACTC
This sequence comes from Hypophthalmichthys molitrix, assembly GCA_037950675.1. Classification (NCBI taxonomy): domain Eukaryota; kingdom Metazoa; phylum Chordata; class Actinopteri; order Cypriniformes; family Xenocyprididae; genus Hypophthalmichthys; species Hypophthalmichthys molitrix. Next base: position 15,602,767 of record CM075506.1, read on the forward strand.
CTACCTGGGGAGGGAAGTGGTCTGGTCGAGGGAGAACGATGACATGGTGGGTAGCTGGGGTGTCTGTTCCTAAAATAAACCCTTTGTTTCGGTGTGGAAGGCACATTCAATGGTTTTATGGAATCTGTGGATCCAGGCAAAGCAGAGTCCACTTCAGCTGAAATATTTAATAATGAATGATCAGTTTTTAAAATGCCAGCAAAATGTCTCAATGAGTACCATAATACATCTAATTCTACTTACCTGAAACAGGTGGAGGACTATGAGCAACTGTGTGGTTCTCCTCTTGAGCTACTGTGTTGTTATTGATAGTTTCGGTCATAGTGGGGCGGCACACTAAAATTCTACATTTATAAACACATCGCTTACGGGCATCTAGAGTGCTCCAGTAGACCCTTGAGCATCTGTGTAAATAAAACAAGTGGTCATTTCATTTTATATCTAGTTATGTTTACTGAAAGACAAAACTGTAATTTCAAAGACTTACTGGTATCCCACAGGAAACAGCTTCCTCTCACAATCTGACAGTTCAGTTAACATACCAAGACAGTCAATGGTCATAGACCCTGAACCAAAAAAAATAAAAAAAATATTGACATTTAATTTGGATATAGAGTGTGTTGTTTATTACTTGTCAATGGCAAGCACACTGCAATTACATACATACCTATCATCATGTGGATATTTTCTGGTTCAAGTCCATTAACAAACTTTCTCCTCAGATTGATTCCCTCAAAGTCCACAAGGACCCTACGAGTCACTTCAAAGCCTGACTCTGGCACCACCTTTAAAAAAGGTTTATTATATATAATAAATTCAACAATTCACAACAAATATACAAAAACATAACTTGCTTACCGATGCATGCGTGTATCATTCCTTACCTCGCCCTTTATAAGATCTCTGTGATGCTGACAATAAACCTTCTTGTCCTCTAAAAAGGCACACTGCTGCTGACGTGCACACATGAAATGGTAGTTGTTGGTACAGGAGGTCAGACAACAACTCACCGTGGCTCCGGGTTTGTGACAATTCTCACATTGCTGAAAAAGCAAAGCATAATGCAATTTATTTTGGGCGGGGAATGATTTGTTTCCTATAGTCTTATTAGTAGGCTTATTCGGCAACAAAAATAACATAAATGTATGTCATGGCACTGTAACTCAATCTAAGCCATATGTTATGTTTGTTCATTGTGTACCAGCTGTTTGCCTCGGCCGACTGCCATATGGACATTTTTGAGAGCACCGTCAACATCCTCGAACACCTCTGCTGACCACAGTGCACAGTTCACATGGGCCCACTCATTCTGGCCAATATAAAGCAGTCTACCACAGTCCTAGAAAACAGATTACCCAACAATGTCTTACAAATCAAACACGACTAAAATAGAGTATAATTATAAATCCATATCTGTACATGCTAATGCATTCTTTTTGGTTGGTGATTACTCACATTTGTGTTCTCATCTCCATAATTCAGACAAAGCGCACACTGTCTGTTGTCACCAACACCAGGAGGAGGAGGAATCACAGGGCTGTCTTCAGGGCTATGGTCTAAAGACAAAAGAAATATTCCTGTGTAACTTATCAACATACACTTTAACTCTGTTTGAAATGAAAAATTATCAGAATGCAAAAGAATATAGTTATTTAACTCCTAACACAATGTACCATACCAAAAGTTCCTTTACATGTTAGTTTTTATAGGGTTTTAAAGCGACTTTCTCACCATGGATAAGCAAGGGTGGTGGAGGAGGTGGTGTGGGGGCCATTGGGGAGTTGGGTTCTCCAGGGGCTTTAGGATGGGGAGCTGGGATGATCTTTTTCATGAGCACAGGCTGCTCAGCCCTGGCTATCTCCTCCCTCTCCTGCCACTGGGCATAGTTGTGATCCAAAGAAGGGGGTAGCACAGCATTGGGAAGCAGTCCACTACTGCAAAGATACAACACTTTCTTGTTAGTCATGTCTTTGTTACACAACATTGTTTAATTACCCAACATATGGACAAATGTATGCTTATACAGTACCATTTTAAAGTTTTCAATGTCACATAACTATTCAGATATTTTAATACGCTGAATTGGTGCTCAACGGTAGTGAGAGAAGGAAAAAATGCATTAGAAAAAAAAGTGCCAATGGCCAAATCACAGTAGAAAAAGGAATGACTAAAAGCTGATAGCATAATAGTAAATGGAAATGATATAAACATTGTTCTCTCTTTAAAGACCCTGTATTCAAGATCAGGCATGCATACACAGAGACACACACACGCACAAAAAACTTTGCACTGCTCTTAATAATTCATGGTAACAAATGAAGTATACAAACAAGCAAACCAAATGCCAACCACAAGACTTGTCAAAGCACCCATGTGAAATGTGACACTGCCTGTCGACCTCAAACAATGGAACTAGACTATACAGGCTGCATTCCCTATGGAAAGGTGATATTTCTGCTCTAGAGGAGAGCAAAGAATAGACAGACACTCAACGGTGAGTTTGTTCTCGATGCTCATACACTAGCTTAACTGGTCCCACTATTCACCATCAAACTAAACATAGCTTATTCCTGAATTTAGTTCTGAAAATTGTTTCTGACCAAAGAATGTAAATCGAATGATTCAAAGTCCAAATTAAAACAAACAAATAAATTGAAACAAATCATGTGATTCACGGGAAGGACTCACTTAGAAGAGACTTTGCACGTCTCCCAGAATTTGGACTCCTTCACCTTGTACCATGGAAAAATCCGCTCCATTTGCTGTAACAAATAACAGTGACGGTGCCATTAGAAACAATAATGTAGGACTGCAAGATGTTCAATTGTCAGAATTGCGTGTCCACCAGCTTTTCCTCACCCGGATAAAAAAGGACTTAAGCATGCTGTTGGCTTTTCTGCTCTCTAGTTGACCTCCGTCTGAATTGAAGGCTGTCTGGATGATTTTTACAATGTCATCACTGAACTCCAACTGAAAGAGAGGAGCAGAAAATGACACCTGGCCCTCATGTATTTGACCGGCATATGAACCCTGCTGCATTAGCAGCTCAAAAAGCAGCAGGTAATCTTTCAAAGAAGAATAGAAACATAAAAGCTACCATTTTTGCTTTAAACGGTTTCAGAAGAGGACATATTTAAAAACTCTTACCACTGTTTTATAGCGTCCAGAATCCATTTTCTTCTCCACAGACTCCAAATCGAGCGGTGAATCAATTGGTGGAGAGACCTCCGTCAGCACAGGGGGGTCAGGGCCCTCTGGGGAACGGCGTGAGGGAAGGCTCTCTTCTGTCTCTGGGTTCAACTCAGGTGGCTTCATAACCGCCTGAGACAAAGAAGATAGTGCCATTACTCTGGTGGTGAAAATGTAGCTGGTGAAAACTTCCAGGACTTGAGATGGCAATTCACCTGTCTGTAGCGAAGCAAGTGTGTGGATGTGCGGGAGTTGAGCAGGGAGGTGAGAACTTGCCGCATGGACTTCTGAATTTCTTTCTCTAAGACAGCCCGCCACTCAGCGGGATGGGGTTCAGTGCATTTTGTGCAGGTGTAGACCACACTCTCAGGCAGGTTAGACAAGAGCTCATACATATCATCTAAATATGTAAAGGGAAAGATTACTTAAATAGTGTTGTATTACAGAAGCATCCAAAATCTAGAATGCTACCTTATCTTTAATAACCATAGCCATGTCAGAACTGACCAGATCTTAACTAAATGTGCACACTACCATTCAAAAGTTTGTGGTCGGTAAGACTGTTGAATTTTTTTGAAAGAAGTCTCCCTCGAAAACACCCATGAAATTTTAATATGCTGATTTGGTGCTCAAGAAGCATTTCTTATTATCAATGTTGAAAACAGTTGCTTAATATTTTTTGTGAAAACAGTGATACTTTATTTCAGGGTTCTTTGATGAATAGACAGTTTAAAAGAACAGCATTTATTTGATATTAATATCTTTTGTAACATTATAAATGTCTTTATTCTAACTTTTGATCAATTTAATGCTTCTTTGCTGAAAAACATTGATTTCTTTCAAAAAACAAACAAACAAACAAACAAACAAATCTTACTGACCAAACATCTGTACAGTAGTAACTTTTTGTAGATTTGTAATTTAAATCAACCAACTTTTATTAGTTAAAAGGTCATGGTGCCCTGTAATGCCACAAGACATAAGAGATGTGAAGAAAAACAGATAACTCACCAGTTAAACTTTCACATTTGGCATGGACCCAGCAATCACACTTCCTGCACTTCATCATTTTGCTATCACAGTCATCGTCATCATAGCACTTATTACAGAGTGGGCAGAAGTTGCCTGGGAGAAGAAAAACATGGATTACATAGTTTAGTGATAGTTTAGAAACATACAATAAACATCCAGGATGTCCAGCACTGACCTTTAGCTAAGAGTTTGGCACAGTCATGACACAAAGAGAAATCATGTGACCACTGGGCATCCCAGGCCTTCCCTGGTTTGGTGGCTCCACAACTCTTACAGCACACACACTTGGTGCAAATCTGTGGCAGAAGGAAAAATAATTATGGGAGAATGTAGCAAAAATACAGCAGATGTTACAGACATCTAGGATTGAGAGTGTCTAAGTACCCAGACTCTTTTCTTCTTGGTGGGTCTGGTAGGGTGGTTGGGTCCCAGGCACTCAGGGTGATAGCTGTTTCGGCACTTGTCACACTCCAGTAGCTGCTAGATGATGGAAAGGATAACATTTTTAATTCTAATTCTGGTATTGAGCCTTTGTCATTTTTTAAGGTTTTGGGAGTGGCTAGGGGCTTTTAGAGAGGGAAAAAAAGCTTGGAACTTGGAAGTTGCTTAGTCGGTTATTAAATGTACCAAAAGGAAATGATAATTCCAGAGAGCTGACAAGTATTTGCCTTTCATAAGGAGGAATTTTTCATTAGAACATACCATTGTTGATCCAAGCGGACTCATGCTTTGAATATTAAACTTTTCCATTTATCTTTAACCATTACATCAGAATGTGCTATAGAATGTGCCTCCCTCTGTTCCAATGATGTCTTCCTTTAAAAATCACTTCTGTTGGAAACACTTTACTATTTAATCAAAAATACAAATAAGGTGTGCACATCCCACCTTAATTAGGCTCAGGTGCAGGACAACAAAACAATAATAGAAAAAAGAAGCATGGTGTCCGCACATAGAAAATAACAGCATTGTGCCTGATGAAGACTTGGCAGTCAAAATGTTGCACTATCAATAATGAGTTTGGAGTGGTTAGTTCATAAAGAGATCGTAAAACTAATCCATATAAATTGAGTGGTTTAGTCCAAATTTTCAGAAGAGAATCGATCGCTTTACATGATGAACATATTTAATTTGGGCTTGATTGATCAGTGAACATAAACAGAAGCTCAACCACACCCGCTTGACATACGAGAACAAACCTCTTGCGGAAGCTCAAACGTGCTGCGTAACACATAATGAACCTTTACTTCAACTGATGTGTGAGTTGATGAACGTTTATATGTGAATATAAGCCTAAATTAAATCTGTTTATCATATAAAGTGATCGTGTCTCTTCAGAAAATTTGGACTAAACCACTTAATTCTTATGGATCAGTTTTACAACCTCTTTATGAACTTTTTGAGCCATCAAAGTGGTAGATGTGTAGCTGTCTATGGAGGGACAGAAAGCTCTCAGATTTCATCAAAAAGATCTTCATATGCGTTACGAAGATGAACAAAAGTTAGAACGACATGAGGATAAGTAATTAATGACAGAATTTTCCTTTCTGGGTGAACTATCCCTTTAAAACATAAACACCTGCAATTGAGTTACTTGCATAGTAATTCTTCTATTGGTTTCCCTTGTTTACATCCCCCCCCCATTTTTTTGTAAGCATTTCTGCAGAGATTTCTGGAATCTATATCGTGACAAATGTAACAGAATAAAAAGTCTTACTTTTGTTTTCTGATAATTCCGGCCACAGACATGGCAAAAGCGGCATCGACGACAACACCAGTTCTCCCACTGTTCCTCATGGGGGCGTTCTGTCTCCCCCAAGCAGAAGAGGTGGAAGGGTTCACAGCACACCTGGCAGAAAACAAACTGAAGACGACAAACCATAAGAACACATCTCATCATTTTTGTTCCTTTAATTCATAAGACAAGAATTACAAACAAAAGACAGCCCACCTCTACATTACCACTGCTGGCACAAAGAAAGCACACCACCGGCGGGGTGATTGGCACAGAGGTGAGAATGCTGAGCCCACCCATTTCCCACACATTCTCAATGTCATAGTCCTCCTTGAAATCTACTCTGATTCGATGCACTCCATCGCAGGGCGCTTTCTGCTTGGCGGTGCCCCCAGTCGAAGGAGTGCTCTGGGAGTTTAAAGTACTGTTGTCAGGTTTGTGTATCTGTTTCTCCTGTAAACAATCACATTTACATTACATTGGTGCATATGCCAGATGCTTTTACTCAAAGTGACTATTCAAGGTACATTTTGTCAGTATGTGCATCCCCTGGGAATTGAGCTTGAGACCTTGGCATCATTTTTGCTATGAGCCTCAGAAATGTCAACATTACAAAGAATATCAACCAATATTCATAGGGGAAGAGGCAAGAGACACATCTGTTTTTGTAGAAACCGTTTATGGCATAATAAAATAATACAAAGCTGCTTGCAAGATCTGCTTACCTTTTCTTTTGGTTTAGGCTTGAGTGGTTGAACACATCGTGAGGTCTGCTTCTTTAGCTTTGCTTCGGATGCTAAAAGATGACATGGCCATAAAACAAAAACATTAAGGCTATGTTAAGTCAGGGATGTCCAATCCTGCTCATGGAGGGACATCTTCCTGCAAAATTTAGCTACAACAGACCTGTCTGGAAATTTCTGGTGATCCTAAAGACCACAGGTGTTTAATTATTGCTGGAGCTAAACTCGGCTAGAAGATGGCCCTCCAGGAACAGAACTGGACACACCTGTATTAAGTTAGCAACAGTAACTCTCCTCATCTATTTACCTGTGTCTGCTGCAGCGCTGGGTTGACTTTGTTGCTGAGATTTCTTCTTGGGCTCAGAGGGCTGGGACTTTGCAAGACCTTCCTTTTTCGCTGGCATTTGGCTTTGCTGCTGCAAGGGCTGCTGGGACTGTGCTGGTGGGGAAGATGGGTCAGCGTGCAGGGAGGTGGGTGAAGAACTGGGCTGCTGCTTCCGTTCCTTTCTAAAGGCTGAGCTCAAAGGGGTCTGAGAATGCTTGGGGTCATCAGAAGCACTAGAGAGCAAAAGGTCCTTTGGGGAGGAAGCTGGTGAAGATGGTGTTGAAGATTGTGTCTGCTTTTGTTTGTCCTCTCCCTGTGCAGGTGGTGGAGTTTCACTTTTCTTACGGGGAGGGTCATCCTTTGGAGGAACGGCTGGCTTGGGGCTTGATTCAGAACACTGGGATTTGTGATGGGAATCCTTTTTTTCAGTCAATTTACTCCTCCTCTTGTCCTTTTTACCTGAAGTTAATGCAAACAGACAATTAATTGAAATATAAGAGCATCTCTGGCTTATAATAAGGTATTCTCAGAAAACTGACCTTTCGCCTGCTTCTGAAGAAACTTTGACGGCATCCATTGCAAGTTCTGACACTTCCGTACTCTGTGATGACACAAGCACAAAGGTTCAAGGGCAATTTTAATGAGCAAAGGTTCTGAAACCCCCAATTTATTATGTTAATAACAAAATGTCACACTCACTTGCAACACTGCTTTTTAATATTGCGCCCCCCAAATTTGGGCTTATCCAAGCAGTTGGTGCAGACCCCACAGTCATTTGGGACTTGGCAGCCTGGACACTGCCCGCAGCGTCGAGAGCGCCGGCCCTTCCTGGGTGGGGCCTCATGGACCGTTTTCTGCCTTGTTACTGGCTTAATAGGAGGTGTGGGTGGCTCCGCCTCCTCTGATCCCGCCACTGATGATTTGTCTATTCAAGTACACAATTTAAGATTTAAAAACAATGTCACTTTTTTTTTTTTTTTTTAACAAAATCAAACTAGTTCTAAGATTTTTTTCTTACCATCATTTCCCATGGAAGACAAGATCTTTTCTCTCTCCTCCCATGGCAAGGCACTAAGGGTAGGCATATCATCTGGGAACACAGCACGATTGCGACCCAGAGCTACAGCTGCACGACGACACACATGCTTAATGCGTGGACCACGGACTGACGTCTCAGAGGAGTCACTTTCTTGGCCCTGCACAGGACAAACAAATGGAAATGAATGGCCTTCAACAACCTAGGAACATTTTCCAAAGAAAAGGGGACAACAAAAGACAGGACATACCGGTAATTTAGGTTGATCACCAGGTTGTACCCCTCTCTTTTCTAACTTATTGAGCTGAGCTTTAGCTTTTTTCAGCAGTCCTGCAACGCGCCTGTCTGTGACTGGCTGTTTCTCGGCACGAGCTAACACAGAGCCCAGTGATGTGGTTGTAGGGGGTTTTCCCATCTGCCCCGCTTGGGTAAGAGCACTCAATTTCTCCTTGATCTTCTCCCTCTCTACCCCTTCGGCTTCAGTACTCTTCTCTGAAGGTCTGCCTTTTTTGGCCAGACGACCCTTAGATGACAAGGCCCCAACAGGTTGAACTGCTGCCAAGTCGCTTGGGGAGGCCTCTGCACCAGAGTCAACTGTGACTGACTTCTTTCGACCAGGTGTCCTTTTTTGTGTAAGAGATTCTTCAATGTCCCTGGCCTCCACCGCAAAGAGGCTGGATGTAGAATTGGGGGAAGCCTCTGATGGAAAGCTTTTCCCTCTTTTATCCCAGTCTTTCCTTCCATCTCTTTTGTTTTCCTTTTCACGCTCTCTACTTTTCTCCAGCTCCCTGTCCTTCTCCTTTGTACCTGTGTCTCTAGTAGCAGAAACACTCCGTTCCCTTCCTGCTTTTCCAGTACCCCCACCTGATCCTTGAGGACTGGGGGTAAAAAGAGGGAAGAGCTGTGAAGATGAAGCAGAACTCCCACTCACACCAAGACCTCCTGCTGCGCGCCGCCCATCTGAAACTCCATGGCTTGTAAGACCAATGGAGCCTGAGGGGAAGCCGCTGAAAGAAGCTTGATTTAAGGCACTGGGAGCAAGCGCACTGACTGCAACTCCAGGCAATGGGCTGGAATTTCCAGTCACACTTATGGGAACAGAACTGCTAATCATGGATTGTTCAGAGGCCTTCCCTGTTTGAACTCCTGACTGACTGCTCCTGGTAGTCATAGAGTGTGATGGTGACCTGGGTTGTCCACGTGAGAACCTAGACCCCTTTCTCTTTTTGTTTGATGTTGGTGAGACCTGAAGGGGAGACAGAGAACCAGGGCTGCTCCCTGAGGAGGATGGGAGGGTGACAGACTCAAAGATACGGGAATGAGCCGGACTGGGAGTGAAGAAAGGGGGACGTAGTAGGGGGCTGCGCTTTTGGAGTGGCGTTTCAATCCGTGATGAGGGATGCTGGTGGTGATTGTGGTGAGGATGATGATGCAGGGGGGAGAAAAGTCTGGCACCTGTCCCAGATGCGCCACCAGGTGCTGGGAATCCTCCTGGTGCAACGCCACCTCCACCAGGCCCTGGTGGCATGAGACCCACATCTTCAGCAGTCAGTGGAGGAGGACGAAAGTTGTCGAAAGTGGGTTTGCGGATAAGGCCCTCTTTTGCATACTTAGCAGAGGAGAAGTACTTATTTTCTGCACACGACAAAGACGTCCAGCGGAAAGTGGGCTCTCGTAGTATGGAGCGACGTTTGTCATGAGAGCTGGAAAGTATTGGAGAAGTGGGCAGAAAAGGGGCAATGGAATGTGACATCATCCATGGAGAGTGAGAGTGATGCTCAGATGCATTGGATGAAGCTGCCTGGGGAGGCTGAGAAGGGCTGAGAAGAGGAGGCGGTGGTGGGGAAGAGGACAACGATGCAGTGGAAGAGGCTTGCTGAGATCCAGCTTGTGAAACCCCTGTGGCTGGGCTGATGATGACCTGTTTCCTTCCACCAATCAGGCTGCCCCGACCACGTGCCACTAAAGCACCCCTCCTATGACTCTGAGCTTTGCGACCCCGTCTGTTGTGCTCCATCAATACTACATGTTCTGGCTCCGGCTCTGATGGTGGTGAGGGTGGGTGTGAGGTGTGGTGCATGCTGGCCTCCGTCTCTCCCTGTGAAGCAGGGGAATGATCGCCCTCTTCCGAAAGGGCCTGGGTGCCCTCAGAGGCTTGGGAATCACAGGAGGAGTCATCAATACTAGGGCTGCTGGATCGAGATGACTCGCCAGAAGAGAGCTGAGAGGAATGCTGCGAAACAGCGCTGGAGCCACAGGATGCAGCACTGCTACTGAAGCGCCCATTGCTAGTGCTATTGTTGCAGCTGCTGTTAAGGAGACTAGCTGCAATGGCAGTGGCACTGCCAGTTGGGACAGGAGGTGGGGGAGGAGGGAGAGAGTCAACAGCAGGCCCTGCCCCGGGTGTGGCAGTGGTTCCACTTGTGACGGGAGCTGTGGAAACAAGAGCTGGGGAGGATGATGCTATGGGTTGAGGTGCTGGGGCAGAAGCTGCCGTGTCCAATCTAGCAATTTTCATGTGTGTTGGAGTACTGAAACTGCCCTCATCCTCGATAAACCGCTTTGGAGTCTTGATGATGCGCAAAGACACAGTGCTCACAACAGGCATGATAAACTGCCTGATGTTTGTTAGCTGAGTTCGCCTCCTGTGCTTCCCACCCTCAGGATTGGCAGTTCCCTGGGTGCCAATAGCTTCTTTTGCCAATAGTTTCTTCTTCTGGGCCCCCTTCTTTGCCCGCTGCAGCAGCTGCTTTGCAATAGTGGCATCAGTGCGTTTGGAGGGAGGAACGACCCGCACAGGTTTGATATGGCGAGGGCTCTGACGTAACCCTAACGGCCTCCCGGGTTTAGTTGGGGTCACGGGGTTGACTGTTGTAGAAGAGTCTTGGGGATCTGGGCTAGTGCATTCATCAGCAGGATGAGAAGCCCTGAGCTTAAGATCATGTGGAGTGCAGGCACCCAAATCTTGTTCTCGACGAACCCTGAAGGCCTTATGTTTGGCAGTCCCAGATGCTGTGGTGGACATCTCCTGGACCGAGGAGGCGTTAGCAGCCTGAGCAGCAGCGGCAGCAGCCTCAGCTTTAAGGCGCTCGGCAGAAGGCGGCCTGCCCCGTTTCCGTCTTTGCACACCAGGAACTGGGACACTCTTCTTCACAATGGCCTTCAGCTTAGACTTCAGAGGGCTCAGTTTGACATCCCGCAGTCTTTTCAGTTTGGTCACCTTGGACTCTCGGCTGGTTTTGTGAAGCTTAGCCTCAGATCCCTGATGATGCCCAGACCCAAGCGGAGTTTGCCTTTTTTCCTTGTCTTCGTCCTCCACACCGTCCTTGCAATGTGGAGGACTGGAGCTGCATTCCAGCGCTGTGTCATTACCATCTTCAGGCAGTGCATGGCCGCTCTGTTGCCAGCTTCTCTGGCTGGCAGAAGCAGGAGGGCGACCTCTTTTTTTTTCTCCAGTGCCAGGGGGCCTCCCTGGTGGTCGTTTTACCTTCTCTGTAGGAGCTGTGGTGACCGGCAAAGGAGCTGTCTCAATACCAGTGCCAAACCTCTGTGCAGCCAGAGCCCTAGGAGGACGTCCTCTGGGCTTCTTTTCCGGTGTGACAGGACCTGACAGAAAGAGAAACACTCTATTAACAAGCACTACATTTATTCATGCTTAAATGCATCTCAATAACAATTGAGCAAAATAGCAAGTTAGACCATACAAGGTCCCAATTAGGGATGTGACAGTAAGAACATTTTCACACCGGCTAATCAAAGTGTGACAACAACTTGACTTTTTCCCTCTTTTCGATTTCATATTTAAATCGCTTATGAATTAGGGCTGCGTGCTTTAGAAACAGCCTTACTCTGCTCTCTTCCAATTCCTTACACACACCACTTCTATGAAATAATCATTCATAAAGTTCGAAAAGGTTGAAGTGAATTACAAGGGTGTTTGCAGTGGCCTGTTTACATTAATCTGGTGTCATAAAAGCATTCTGAGGTGCAAGTACATAGCCGAATGCATGAGCGCTCTTCATCAGCATTTGAACATGCGGTTAAAAACTAGCCTAGAGAGCAATCTGCTGTTAAAAACTAAGCTCAGAATCGATTCAAGAGAGAATTGCGATGCATTTCGGAAAATCTCTGAATCAATCCATGAATCGAGATTAATCGATTTATTCTCCCAGCCCTATTATGAATGGCCGTACGCAATTTACTTTTGCTTTCGAATTAGCAGCAATTAATTTGCTTGAATGGTGAGTTCATTATTAATCCTAATGAAAAACACAACAACAAAACAGTACAATAACAAACTTGCTTATATTAAACATAGAACTTAATAAGACGGCTTTATTAACAAAAATAAGCACTGCATATACCATGCTATAGACCTAGACTTGTGCCGATATTCGGTAATGCGATATATCGCGATAATGAATATGCACAATATTGTTATCGTGGGCACTTCAAAACACCGTAAATAATAATTTATTACCAATTGTTAAAATTTTTATAATGCATTTAAGAATACTTTCCCCATCAACCATATAAAATGTACAACACCGCTGTATTCCACGTCAAAGGGACACACTCAGATGTAAACAAGCCCAACGTGCATGAGAAGCACATGGCGGAACGAGTGAAGGAGACGCACTGAATGAAAGTGCACGTTCACTCTGACAGCAGAGGGCGCTGATGGAACAGCAGAATGCAGTGGTTACCCCGGAAACCCCGCAAACAAAGCAACTGCGCTAGTGAAGTTTTTAAAATGCTTCAAACAGCCATTAATTTTTTTTTGTAATCTCAGTGTTGTTCATCACAGCACCAAATACTTAATACTTAAAGACTTAATAGGCTATTTATTTTCAAACTTAAACATTTTTTATATTTTAATCTGGACTACAACATGCCCTAGTGATTAGAAATGTTCTTATTATTTGTTATTGTTCAGTAAAACTTTGCGACATACGGCTTCATTAGTTAACATGTTAATTCATTATTACCAAACTGACAATGAAAATACTTATAAAGCATTAATTATTCTTAGTTAATGTTAATTTCTTAGTTACTGTTTAATAACATTACTAAAATCAAAAGAACTTATTTAATGGACCTGAGATAAAACTAACAATGAGCAGTTGTATTTCTTAACTAACATTAACAAAAATAATACTTTTTGTAACAAATGTAGCTATTGCTCAATCTTAGTTAATGCATTAAATAATGAGACTTTATTGTAAATTGGTACCTGTTGTTCTTTATAGCCTAATTCTTTTGCACTTTAATCTGTTTGAAAATTTTACTTTATATATTTTTTGTATATTGTATTATTGAATTTAAACATTCAGAGTTCTTTTTGTTATTACTTGTTATTGTTGTTATACTATGACAACTTTTTTTTGCAACTTATTTCAATATCGTGATAATACCATATACCGTGATAAAAACTTCAGCAATTAATCGCAACATGAAAATTTGTTACCGTCACATGCCTATATAGAATATAATATAAAATAACAAATAACTTACATAAAGTTTAAACAAAAAACACTGTGGAACCAAATAAATTACAAATGAATATGAACTCTTATATTAATCGTAGAACATTTATTAACAAAACAAACAACAGTTTGGAGAAACCGCATACACTATGCTGATCTGTGCTGCAACTCTTGTTAGGCTCACGGTGAATTGAGCAGATGTGTTCAGTTTTTAACTTTAGGGTGTACTCACACTAGGCACAGTTGTCTTGAACCGAGCCTGAGCGCGATTGTCCCCCCTCCCCTGCTGCCTGCACTCACATTGCCGGAGCACGCTTACGTCATATACGATGCAACTTTTTGAATGGAAGAAAACATGAGGAATATGGAGGAATTTGCAGCTTTACTCGCAAATTACAATTCCTGTTCATCAATAAGGTGAGAATCAGACCCGTTATAAACCCAAATACACTCAAATTAATTACATGAATTGATAAGTGTACTATCAAAGCAGTGAAGATGTTTGCCGTCATAATGATGACAGTAGCACACACAAAAGTAGTAACTGTTCTGTGCTCTGGCATGGTTAGCGCTCACATGCGAACCGCGCTCGAGCCCAACTGAACCGTGCTCTGGCCCACCTCTTCCAAGCGGGCCAGGGACGGCTAAACGAACCGCGCCCGGGCACGGAACAGAGTGATCACACTTGTCAAACGAACTGGGCTTTGGGGGTCAAACGTGCTCGGGCACAGTTCAGAGCATCTAGTGTGAGTACACCCTTAGTGTCTGTTCTCCAACTGAACTAAATGATCTTTATTACTAAAACGACAGTGGGGGGTAGTGCCGTGGTGGGCAAGTGATGTAATCGGTGTGTGGCTGAACACCATGTAACACAGACTATTGCAGCAAGCCTAGTCCCAATTAAAGTTTTTCAATCAAAATTATTTTACAACACACTTGGAGAAAGAATACACAATTAAGAGATGTAAGTGATACTTTACCTATTAACGTCCTTCCTGGGCTGTGTATTCTTCTGTTGTCACTGACTGTGGTAAAGCCTCCAAATTCCTCCTAAAGAAAAGAAAAACAGGTGAGACTCAGGTCGGTTCAGGGGTGTCAGTTTATGTGATTTAACCCAAAGAGATTTTGTTTTTTCTAAATTTGTGTTCACAAAACCAATGTGGCTATTGTCTAAAGAGTCATTCAGTTTTGCCACATTCCCATCACATGACTGAGAAAATGCTGAGGCCAAGAGACCATTCATTAAAGGGTTAGTTCACCCCAAAATGAAAATTCTGTCATTAATTACTCACCCTCATGATGTTCAAAACCCGCAAGTCTTTCGTTCATCTTCGGAATACAACTGAAGATCTTTTTGATGAAATCTGACAGCATTCTGTCCTTCCATAGACTGCCTTTGCAACTTGATCTTTGACACTTCAAAAAAAGTTTATAAAGAGATCGGAAAACTAATCCTTATGAATCGAGCGGTTTAGTGCAAATTTTCTGAAGAGACTCGATCGCTTTTTATGATGAACAGTTTTATTTTAGGCTTTTACTCACATATAAACCTTGATCAGTGAACATAAACAGATGCTCAAACGAACATGAATGACGCACAAGTACAAAACTCTTCCAGAAGCTCAAACATGCTGTGTAACCAATGTGGTTGAACCACTGTAGCCACGTAGACTATTTAAACGATGTCTTTGCTACCTTTCTGGGCCTTGAAAGGAGAAATGAAATTGCCCCCTATGTGTGGTTCAGATGCCTCTCGGATTTCATCAAAAATAGCTTTGTTTTCCGAAGATGAACGGGTTTGGAATGACATGTGGGTGAGTACTTAATGACAGAAATTTCATTTTTGGGTGAACCAACCCTTTAACATGACCCTTAAAATAAAACTGCAATAATGCATTAAATGACCCCGTCATCACTGAAAGATCAAGTTCAGTAACCCTAATGAATTAAGAGACCATTCATCTGAATCCAGTGCAAACAGTTTTCATGAGATTTGGTTGTAACCTAAATGAAAATCAATTTTCAGCCTGGCATCTATTTGACAGATTGTCCAAAAGAACAGACTTTTAATAGCTCAAAAGTAGGCAAACCAACGTCTGTGTTCTTCTGACAACTTGAGAAAGTAACAATCCGTGATAGGGCTAGGACAATAAATCGACGCATCACTTGATTCTGAGATTTTCCGAATGCATCGCGATTCTCTCTTAAATCGATTCTGAGATTAGTTTTTACCAGCAGATGGCGCTCTAGGCTTGTGCATTCGTCTGAGCCTGAGAATGTACTTGCACCTCAGAATGCTTTAATGACACAATATTAATGTAAACACCCTTGTAAATCGCTTTAACTATTTAGAACTTTATGAATGATTATTTTATAGAAGGTTCAAGTGGTGCGTGTAAGAAATTGGAAGCAAGCAGAATATGGCTGTTTCTAAAGCACGCAGTGCCATCTGCTGTTAAAGTTCAGAATCAGTCTGAGAGAGAATCATGATGCATTCGGAAAATCGCTTCGGAATCGATCCAGAATCATTTCTCGATTTGTGATGCATCAAATTATTATCCCAGCCCTAATCTGTGATGGCACCTCCTACTGAGATTACCAGTTCTGTCAATTCCACTCAGGTATCCTTAGGAGATGCTGTCGCTAGGCTGCATGACATCAATGCTGATCTCACTGTTAGGACATCTGTTGCAATGGCCGTATCGCCTGACAACTGCTCCACCTCTGTCAATCAAACAGGCTAAGCTTTGCAGACGTCCTATGATAGGATTTTATAAAGCTCCAGGCTTTTATGATAGCCCTGTGCTTATCTCACACCTGACATGAGGGATACAGGGAGGAATGCTGATTACATGGCCCATTTGGGCTCTTGCCTTCCTGATCTAATTCTGTCACAACATTTTAGGTAAGCCATAATTCCAATTCCATTTTCGAGTCAACTTAAACGCTCCATATCCCTTTAAGTCAGCCACATTTCCCACATTTATCAGATTTTTCAACAGGCTTACAGTGCAGATGATTACTGTAATTACTGTCTGCTCTGCAGCTGGGCACACTGTGTTTTATGTTGTGATAAAAATGTCTCAGTCATTGAAGTGTCCTTGGTGTGAAGTAAGTTGTACTCACAAGGACACACACTGAGAGAAAACGTACTCAATTGTCTGTATGTGTAGAGGCGAGTTCCACGGAGCATTTAAAAGGATTTTATGGGCCTAACTGAAACTGGGAGCACATCAAAAGGAATTCCCTGTAACTGTGACTTATGAAATAGAGACAAAAAGTGACGTTTTTAAAATCAAATAATCAAGTAGTCAACCAGACAGTCCTGTATTTGACAAAGGAATTTGAATCAGGTCCGCTTTTGCATTCAAAAACAGCTATAAAGAGAGGAAAACTACAGAAAATTAAATTAATATGGAAATTTATAAATTTATTTCAACCAAGCATCAGAAAAGAGTAAGCAAGTGATTTTAATACCCCAATGCTGACAAGCCAACAGCAACTGTGATTGTACATAAAGCTATGCCCTTACATTTCATGCATGTGTATTGAACGCTAAATAAGTTAATAATGATAACAAGAGTGAAGAATGTAATTTTTTCCACCAACTTGGAGAAAAAAAAAAAAAAAAAAAAAGGCGCTGGACAATCCATTTAATCAATGCCACTGATCTCTATGGAGTGAAGCATCAGCTTCGTGTTACCCAAGCGATGCATTGCTCGTCGGATGCATCTTGTAAAGTGCCGCCCCAAGTTAAAATAATTTCCACAACTTGTTTCAATAATGAATGAATCAGCGTTTTTGAACATATTAGGTGAATGAAAGGTTTAATGACTCAGTTAAAGAGAGTCCCTTGCCGCCACCTACTGGCGTAAATGTAACCTGCATCGACTGACAGCTAGTCTAGAACATGCAAGAACAAGTCCCAGTGCTGATACTGGTGAAATAGCAGGCAGTCACATGTCGTGCCTAAAAACACGTGGAAAACGCCAGCCACACCACTTTCTCATCTTTTTAAAAGTGCCCGGGAGCTTGTTCTCCTGTGGTGTCTGCCGTTGGCAAACAATCATGAGCCGCATTCTCCATGAAGAAATTTCAGCAAAGGATAAATGGATTTCTAGCCCTTGCATTGGCTCTACTACTAGATACATTTATGGAGATGAGGAAAAAAACCCGCTCTGTACAGTTATGATCAGCTGTTCGTCCATCTCGGCTGAGGTTTCGATGTTGTTTTGGAAAGGCCAAAGCTGATTGGTTGGTTCGTCACTTGACCTGCAGTGCGCTTGCGGCATTCTGAAAAGTTGAGATATTTTCATCTCGCTGCGCCTGGAAAAAGGAGCGTCACTTGCCGCGCATCTACATTTGAAATAACGAACTTGAGCGGGCAAAAGACACAACATGTGAACGGCCCCTTATACATATATCAATAGCCCAACAAGCTTAGTGTCAGGTTTATGTTCTGTTATGTAGACCCTTATTTTGAAATCCTGTTCTTTTTCCTTTAGCTTGTTTCCCCACTCTGTTTAGTTATGGTTTCATTAGTTACTGATCATGTCCTCATTTGTTTCTATAGTTACGTATTAGTTTCACCTGTGTCTAGTTTAGTTTCCTTTGTTCTACCCCTGTATTTATAGCCCTGTGTTTCAGTTTTCTTGGTCAGGTCTCATTTATGCATGGTGTGTTTTGCGTTATTCTCCTGCATGTTCATTCAGAGTGTTTGAATTATTAATAAAGCGGTTTTGTTTTTGAATCTCATTTGTCTTCATGCTTGCTGGCCACATTGTAACACTTATTTATACAGGAAAAAAAAGAAAGAAAAAAAAAATGGTGATAATATTGCATATCGTGATATTGAGCCACTCAAAATCACTGCAAGGGAAATTCCTTCACCACGAAAGCCCAATGTGTCCAACCATTTGCTTATAGTTTGCTACATGTTGCTACAGCTACTACTATTACAGAGAGTAAATGGGTCGTCATTACATTGAACAAGTACTGACATCATTTCACTATGCACTAGGCCCTACCTCTCAAAAGATGATTAATGTGTGCAAGTTCCTTAAACAGCCTATTGTGTTGATTTTCAAGCCTTAGGGGGCGTTTCATTTCATATACTTTATTTATAGCAGCATGTGGGGCTGCAGCTAAATTCCCTTCGGTCCAGTTTATAGAACAGATGCCGCCGGAGACTGCACACATACATGTCCAGTCTCACTAACAAATCCCCATTCAGCTTTAATTTCAACATATGGTGACAAATTTCTTATGGGAAGCATTAAATGAGAGTGTGTTATAAGATGATCAGTGTTAACAGATCATCTTAATTGAGTTTTTTCTTCATATCCACTGGATAAAAGACAAGTAAAAATGAAAATAAAAATGAAGACCTGATCCAGATATGGTTGAAATAATACACATAACTCTCCAGAGATAATGTTTACAGTGAACATTTATTGATAGTGAATTTGTTAGTCTAATATTTTTCCTCCAGCTCTTTTGGATGCAGGCTCTCAGAGCTACTTGGACTTCATTGCAGCTTTACTGTTGAGCCGAAGGTGATAGAGTACTAGAGAGCTGCGAGCAGTGGAGCTCAAAGTCAGTGTGACACCATGAGTAGCTCTCAATGACAGCACGACTCTGCCTCAGGCACTCAAAAGCATGCTCGGGCACACACACATACACACTGGCGCACGCACACACACCCTCCTCCACCTTGTGCGCAAGGCACACTGCAAGATGTAAACAATATCCTTAGACATGAGGAAAGGGAGGAGGGACGGAGGGATGCAGGGTGGGAGAAACAGGGCAGAGAGCATCATTCTAACCATAAATGCATGGAGCGAAGATGCAACAAGATGAAAAGGCTCAGTGGCCGACAAGGACACATGAAAAGCTCATCTAAACAACCCACCCACACACTACAAGTTTTTCTGACTATCCGCTTCGACGGAGCTACTCAATCAACACCCACGGCCGAGACGGAGGGGGGAACGGCGATACTGGGCTCGAGAAAGTGACACTCGGCTCGGCCAAGGCGCCCGAGCACCTGCTGCCAGTGCAGGATGGGGGAGGAGAGAAAGTGGTGACAGAGAGGGTGACACAAAAACACTTGTTTGTTATTCTCTTCTTTTTTTTTCTTTTTTTTCCATTAGTATTCCCTCTTCTTTATTCCCCAAACATTAACCAAGAAAAAAAAAAAAAAAAAAAAAAAAATTAAATATATTATGAATGTATTTGCATTACATAAATTCACACAAAGCTCCATACAGCACTTCAAGCAAAACATAATATTAAATGACAATAATAATAGTAAAGTGCTACATTTCTAAAATAAACTGACTTTAAAGAAAATAGAATAATAAAGAACTTGGTCTTTATTTTGAACAGCAAATTTGAAAGAAATACCACTAAGCAAGAATACAAATAATAGTAACAGAAAAGTGCTATATTAGGCTTTAAAGAATAAAGAAAATATTATATTTATTTTAAAGAAAATGCACTTTAAGTAAAAAATAAATACAACATCATAAATATAATAATTATCAATAATAATAATATTAATAATAATAATATAGAACTGCTATATTTATGTTAAATACCTAATAATATATTTTTTTTTCCAAAATAAAAGTGACAATCACTTTGAAACCAGCTGGTTAAAAGTAATTGTAAAAATGTCTCAGAAAACTTCCTACAACCATTTGTTTGCAGATGCTGCTTGGTTTGATATTTTAAAAACTTTTTAGGGCCACTGAGATTTAAGAATGGTTGGTTGTGAAAAGGGTGATCATCAAAACACCAAACATGTGAATATGTACAGTAGAGGGACAGGATCAAATCAACATCCTCCCTTCTAAAAAGATGAGATAAAAGCACTTGTTTGTGCCACTTCAGAGTTCCCGTAAATAAAAGGTAAGCAAACAAGACTATTTGTTTACATAAACTCATTACATCCTGTTCTGAGCAGATGGTCACAAACCCAGGAAAGTTGCTCAACATGGCATCTACAGTTCGCTTAAGAACTGGGCATAAACTGGCAAGCACACTGCAACCTGGCAACTCTCCCTCCCCAGAGCGGGACATAATTGCACTACTGTGTGTGTGGCCAACGATACCAAACACACACACACCCCTATAATCACAGTAAGCCAACACATCCACATCAAGACATGTAACTGATTATCATCTCTAAGCCTGGGGATATGTGATAGTAAGGCCTTTCATAAATTCACAGAATCACCATTTTCTAAACAATGTGAAGTTTTGACAACTGCTGAGGCATCAGATTCCCTCAAAAATGCCTGTATAAAAAATAAAAGCATTGCATAAAACATTAAATTGGGGTCAGACTGATAGCATTCTCAGCTTACGGCCAAAATGGACAAACACAGGACAACTCATAGCAAAAGAAACCAGTCTGGACATATGACTAAAAAAAAAAAAAAGAGCACTTTACGTGGTCACATATGAGAAATCATTTAGGCTGTTTCAGAACCCCCAGTAAAAACAACACGAAACTGCTGGGGAACCCCGGTAGTTCGCAGCGATGATTATTTAAGCCTCTAGAAATACTTTCAAAACACAAAAGGCATCAGGAGAAATTTCCCTTCGTGAGATGCAGATCTAATGCTCTGATGTTGCTCATGCACCCACATTCAAAGCACCCAAAACTGAGAGTTTCTGAAACAACATGTTCCAACACCTCACACCCACGCTAATGAGGAGCCATGGCTTTAAGATAAAAACAAAGATGTGCCTCCTGCGAGGTGTAATGAGGGACATAAATTTGGAGAGAATTGCTCCATGCGCTCAATGGCTGCTGCTGCCCCCCCCCCAGAGCAAAAAGCGTGAGGCGAAACCCCCTCTGCCCGCCTACAAAAGCGGAATAAAGCCATGGATGGGACGGCCTGTGTCTAATTCCCTCCCAGCGCTGTCCCAGGGGGAGGAGGGCTTGCTCTTCACCCTTTGATATCCACGTCTGCGCTCTTTCAGCTGCCTGCACTTCTTAAAGGCTGGAATAATAGCAGACACAAAGCTTCCTGCTATGATCCACACGCTGTCTAGGGGACAGGGCCCTCTCCAGATAAATAGGCCAAACACCTGCTGGACTTCTTCCCTCCGTATAGGCCACGCCATTCATTAGAAAGCAGCGGAGCAAAGCATTCATTTGCTGTATCCATTCAACTGCACTTTTGTATGAGGCCTTGATATTGATCCTCATTCTGCTTCTGTAAGCGGGGCTTTACTCTGGACATTAAAAGGCAAGCCAAATGGCGTCCCTCACAAAGAAACCGATGAATGGAGACTTAAACAGGACACCTCCTGAAAGTAACAGTTGTCTAGCAAACAGCCACGGACTTGTATTTGCACTTTAGATTTAGGAGAAAATATGGTTTGGAAGATCAAAGCGAAAGCAAGCTGCGATTTCTGGAGCTGCAAGAAAATCACACAGACGTATTACCTCTATGTAAACATTTTAAGCCGTCCAAATGGGTTAATGAAGTAGTCTAAAAGGCAGCCATCAGAAGTGAAATCCTATTGGGGGCCCTGTGGGCCCGTGCTGTTGGATTTGGGTCTGACAGGAAGGAGGGGCGGCGTGCTTCTGTTTACTGAGCATGCTACTGGCCTTAGGCTGCTCTGTGAGCTCAGCGGGCTGCGATGAACCAGAACAATCCTACCCAGGCACAACATCCCCTCTGAATGAAACTACAATGCTGTGTCCGCAACTCGCATGAGCTGCAAGCTCCGCTGGGATTTTAGCCGTCTGTCTGGCTTGTATACTAATACGTTTCACAAATGGATTCGTGGTTTAATTGAGCACTCTTCAAAAAGACTCCAAGTGTGTATTAATGCATACTGAACTGCTACAAATGCACACAATAAAAGCACTGGAAATATATGGCTTGGTTGCTATTTTTACAATCATTTCTTAAAGTCAACATAATTTGACATTAACATACTTGATTACATCCATACTGAGGTATATTTATGAATGAATCAGGATATTCAATAAGAAAAAAATCAAAACAATGTTGCCTAAATTGCTATTTGGCAACATTATTCAATAGCCTGCATGGCCTAAGTGACATCACAAAACAAAGAAAGTTGTTTTAGAGGCGGAGCATTTTTATTAAAATCTATAAAAACAACTGTTTTCTATAACACACATTTTAACAATAAGACCTCGAAGAACTAGGCCTATAAAAAACAAATAGGTCTATTTTGATTTAATGATGACAATTATAAACCGTTATAAACATTAGTTGACATGGTTCTGAGTGATTTACCATGGCAAACACACCACAACATATGTACACAAAAAGACCAAAGCAATAATTTTAAGTTGATTACGTATGGTGAGTAGACTGTATATGTGTGTGTGTGTGTGTGTGTGTGTGTGTACACACATACACGCCTGAAGATCTGAAGACATCATGTCTAATAACTACATATCCACCACGCACTTAAATCTGCGCCACGTTTTCAAACGCAAAATTTCCCGTAGGCGAAACTTAAAATCAAGCACGCTATTTGAGTGTTTCTGGTTCGCGCCCGCTCTCGTTTCGATCTCCCCGCGTTTCCGATGCGCAGCGATCTACTACTGAGAAAGGAAGATGGTAGTTTGTCACAGTACACACCCCCACACATAACAACCTCCGTCAAAAGCTGCCTTTTATTGCAACCGCCGTTTGCACCGCTCAAAACGCTGCATTTGGTGTGTCTTTGACTAAACATATGGTCCTTGTAGCCTTGGCGAGGTTTTGCACAGGAATCGCTTGATTCCTCTTAGAAATGACATTTTTTCCGAATGCGTACTGCTACTACGCAATATCTGAGAGGGAAAAAAAAACATGTCCACCTCCCATTTTCCCGTGCATCAGCGGATGCTAACAGGCTAACACGTTAGCCAGCCTCCTCTCGAGGGTGAAGGAGATCAAACAGAAAAGGTTTAAAATCACACATTGCAAAGTTTTGTAACAAAATGAACGATTTGAGAATATATGACCCACTCTCCGCTAAATAAACACACAATGCTGCATATTTTATAGCAACACAGTTTACTGCTACTAGCATCATCCATTTCTTAACCCAAGCTAGAGGGCAATGTATAACTGGACAAAATAATATCAGAAGTGCACGGACACAGTAGTTTTAGGTACAGAACATTACATCTTCTGAGCTCAATCTACCCTTTCATGTAGGTCAATACTTTAAAATAAAGTTTAAAGATGGGATAGATGCACTCTGCGTGCTATCGCTAAATGCTCAGACAACAACAACAAACTGGCACCAGGTGTTCAGTCCTGCTAAAATCGGCTCATTTATGCTTATTGAAACACCCTAACCAGCTTAATTTCTCTAAAAGAGGAAAATCCGTTATACACCACCAGTTTTGATCTAAGCTGTCTTTTGGTGAAAGATACACGGTGGGCCAACTTGGAAGTCCAATATAGAGTCATCAAAGGTATAATTTGATCTCTTTTTGGGGTAAAAGAGTTACTGAGTATTTTGAGTAACTGAAAGGTGCTAAATATCTTTAAACTTCATCCTTTATAGGTTGTTAAGCGCTTTTGGACTTCATTTTTGGCAGAAGCTGCGTGTTATTCTGGGTATTTTCTGTTCTTTTTAGCTTAAAAAGTGCTTTCATAATGTTTTAAATCAAAAAGCGGTGTCACATGAAACGCACGAGACTCCGAGTTAAATTCAAGTTCAGCCCAGAGCAGCCTACAGTTATCTAGCTTCACATCCCATCCTGTCAAAAATGGCAGTAAACTCTTCTGGGTCGCAAAATATGATGCTCGAACGCCTCAACATAAGACTTATAGACTACAGAAGCACAGCAACATCAGTCATTAGTTATGAATAGGTGCGTGTTTTGATGTGGGCTAGCTAGCAGTTTAGCCTGTCAGTGGTCCCATAGTGAGAAAAACAGCACATGGATGGAAACATGTGTCTGCTGCGCAGCAAAATAACTAGCACACACACTCACTCACTCACTCTCCTCACTGAGCAACTTAGGGCTGCTACACAGCCGAGGAGTTATTTGTAATTCCTGCATTGATCATGAATGAGGCTAACGCTTTAGCCAGGGTCCCGCTTACCTCCCCGCTGCTGGAGCCGCTCGACTCCCCCAAAACATCCCGAAATTTCTGCAGGTTGCTGCTGATGGCAGCGGACACTTGCAACGCAGCGTCGAAACCGGGCCCGAGCCCGTTCGCGTTCGGATTAGTCCCCGCGCTGTTTAGGAGGGAAGCATTGACTCGAATTCGGCCCGCTTTTCTCCCGGTGCCCGAGCTGCTGCTCCCTCCGGGCCGAGCAGGGAACCGCCACCGACAGCTGTGCGCCATTTTACACTCTGCCTGCCTGCCCTAGGATCAGGAGCTCAGTGTGGGTGTAGCCCCGAACGAGCGATCTCAGAACACGGCCGCTGTAGTCTAGCGGTCAGAATAGATTATCCATGTTTCGGGGTGGTGGTACCGAGGACCCCGACTAGATCCCAGCGCAGACTACGCTCAGTGATGTTTTTACGCAGCTTCGCCGGCGATACTCATGGGAGGAAAAAAAACTGTACATCAGGCACAGCAACAATTCTTAGTAAAATTCCGTACACTTTTTTTTTTTATATAGGCCTTTAAGTTTGAAATATAGTCCTTAAGAACGTAATTATATTAAAGAAAAATAAGTTTTAAGCATTTGCTGCTTTTACTGTATATTATTAGATTTCAGAAATTACACTTAATTGCGTGAAACTCACACTTTTGTGCACCCTACCGTCACCAAACGGAATTGCAAAAATAGTGAGTTTGAGGTCTCTGCAGAACAAAAGTGGGCATTTCTGAATTTGTGGGTGTTTTCAAACTGGTGGGTGTTTATACATCATGCAATGAAAATGATCCCCTTCACCCGACCCCACCCCGAAACCCTACCCACACTCTGACGTGGGCAAATCTTCTCAAAAACGCCCCTCTGTTTATGGCCTCGCCCACTGATCTGGTAACTCCTATTACTGTCCTGCAGAGACCTGTACTTGAAAATAGTTACTGTTTTCACACAGGTTTCTCTGAACACTACCTCCTTCTGCTATTGGTCAGGGAAACAAATAGCCCCGCCCTGAACTCACACTATTTGTCTGCTCAAAGAGCAATGTTTTGATAGCACCCCTAAGACAGAGGTTACACTTTTTGGATAAAACGGACTTGTAAAATTTGTGAATTTCAAAGAACCAGAAGCACAAAAAATTACAAAAAAATCTCTGAAAGTCTTTGACTTTTAAAAAAAAACTTTTAAAAAGATTAAAAATAATATACACATCACTGCTTTTTATTTTGTAAATTTTAATTACAATACATTGATTTATTTTTTTCATTTTATTGCAATAAACAAGCCATAAGCACAATTAATATGATTTAAAAAGTTGCCAAAAAAATAAAATTAACATCAGTAAAGCAGGCTGTTATTTGGGGCAGTTCAATTTGTTCAGTTGACAGAATCATTCATCTTATACCACTGTAGAAAGCCTGGTTGTTCTATATTCAAGAGGGACATGTTAGCATGTACATTATATGACTACCGCCTATAATGCTATTAACTCAAATTCTTTAATTGTGAGTAAAAGAGACAACAGAAATATCACAACAGGCCTTAAAGGATTCTGTTTGCTTTGAGAATTCATGGGGTCAGATTTATTGATTGGATGAGGTCTTGAGCGTATGAGGGAACAAAGAATTTAGAAAGACTTAAAACCAACTAACTCACTGAAGTAAACAATACAGTGAAAATCAAAATGCAGATATGCCTTACATAACAGTTCAGTCTAATGCAACTCTCTCACAACTGAAGCCACTGAGTGGACAGTGTCCTATCAATGTCATCTTTTAAGACAAATGTCAGTAGCAAGGTCCATCCACCCAATGCATGCAGTTTTGCAACTGTTAACAAAAGGACATGATGTCACTCTGCATGAGAGGAGGTCACAGGGCTGACTCAGCAGTCAAATAAGTCATTACTTAGGACATACTGCACTGTTAAAAGACACAATGGATTCTTGAAAATTTCCAAACATTTCAACAAGAACTCAATATTCTTAATGAGTCTCATAAAAGTGCACATTATAGCATATGCTTCTTGAGTTTCAAGCATAAAATGTTTGTAATGAACAAAAGCATTTTGACAAATGGTAGAGATCCTGACCAGACCAAAATAATTTGACATGTGACTGCTGCATTATGGAACACAAATGCCTTTAAAACCAATAAGTACAACTATGAAACTGAAACTCTGGAATATAATGCTGATGATCTTAGCTAAATATTCTATGATAGTTTTATCTCTTTTGCAGCCAACAGTGGCCACGTTGCCTTCTTCCTTAATATCAAATGAGGTACACTGCTTATATTCTAACTTAAAAAGTTAACAAATAAGCAATGCATATAAAATATTGCATAAATGTGAATTAAGTCAGAGGTAGGGCGAATGCATTGAACAAGTAAGCAAACCTTAAATGTCATCATCTGTCTATAAACACAAGTTTCATTTCCCACAGTGAACAGCTCAGAAAGGCAAAATGCAAAAGTTTGAGTTCTGTCTACAGAGACCTCAAGCGTCAGAGAAGTGTGAGAGAACAGCTAGCCAAATATGCTACAGTGATATGGCATTTGGAGATTTGCATTTTACCTTTGAGGAGCATACTAACACCATAAATGCAGACGTGCTCCTCCAAATGTGGTTAAGTGTTCTTGTTTCAAAGCGGTATGAGAGAGGCCAGAAACATCTGATTGGCTTAGTCATACAGAGCATGCCTTGGTGCTAGGGGAAAGGTTAATGTGGTTTAGCCACTGGGTCCCATTTGCTGGTTGCTTTGCTTATGATCAGCAAGCCACTTCATGATCTTTTGCCTGAGCTCTTCGTTAGGCCTAATCTGGTCCATGGTGAGTGGACTACGGTTGAAAGGGTCTGTCTGGTCACTAGAGCAAAAAAGACAAGACCAACACTGGTATTAGACTTTTACCTAATCAAATAGCAGTGTTGTTATTGTTAACTTCAACTAAAACTATTAAAACCGTTTTCTGTAAAGTTGAAATAAAATAAAAATATTAGATGAAAAACTAACTAAAATAAGTTTAAAGGGTTAGTTCACCAAAAATTGTCATTAATTACTCACCCTCATGTCCTTCCAAACCCTTAAGACCTTCGTTCATTTTCAGAACACAAATTAAGATATTTTTGATGAAATCCGAGAGCTCTCTGACTCCTCCATAGACAGCAATTTAATTATCACTTTCAAGGCCCAGAAAGGTAGTAAAAACATCATTAAAATAGTCCATGTGACTACAGTGGTTCAACCTTAGTTTTATAAAGTGACAAAATACTTTTTGTGAGCAAAAACAAAACCAAAATAACGACTTTGTTTAACAATTTTTCGCACAAAAATTCTCATCGCTTCATAAAATTAAGGTTGAACTAATGTAGTCACATGGACTATTTTAATGATGTTTTTACTACCTTTCTGGGCCTTGAAAGTGATAATTAAATTGCTGTCTATGGAGGAGTCAGAGAGCTCTCGGATTTCATCAAAAATATCTTAATTTGTGTTCTGAAAATAAACGAAGGTCTCACGGGTTTGGAACAACATGTGGGTGAGTAATTAATGACAGAAATATCATTTTTGGGTGAACTAACCCTTTAAATTAAAGTACTAAAATGACTAAAACTAAAATAAAAAAATATAAGCTATATATCAGGGGTGGTGAACTCCAGTCCTGGAGAGCCTCAGTCCTGCAGAGTTCAGATCCAACCCTGATAAAGACTCACCTGCCTGTAGCTTTCTAGTAACCCTTCAGACCTTGATTAGCTTGTTCAGGTGTGTTTGATTAGGGTTAAAGCTAAACTCTTCAGGACTGTGGCTCTCCAGGACCGACGTTCGCCACCCCTGCTATATATAAACTGTCAATCAGCAGTCAGTAATGTTGGATACATGGCTCACCTTAGTAAGTGTCGTGCTATTGTTGAACGGTCCACTGTGACGTTTGAAGAAGGTAGCAGCACCGGATCAAGCATCAAGGTAGACATGATGGGATCCAGGAATTCATCCGGAGCATCAGAGTAGGTCTCCTCCTCTTGCTGATGCCTGTCTGCAAGGGACTGAACGAGACACACACACACAAAAAAAAAAAAATCAGCAAGATTACCATAAACACACCCATGACTTACTAAGAAAGGTGTGTACCTAGTATAAATATGAATAGCAATTAAATTAACCTTAATTTTATCTGCTAGGAGACTAAAAGATACAATCATGTCGCCAGGCTTGTTGATTTTCTTGAGAACGCGGACAGTTTGGCAGAACAGAGTGGGTGAATATGACCTTCCATCTTTTGGGACGGTAGCGCAGAAATTTTCTTCATCTCTGTGGCCAAAAAAAGCATCCATGATAGTTTACTTAGTTAATATTATTCTCAAATAAATAAATGAATTCAGAGTAAATGTTAAATATATAAACAAAGAGCCTACCCCAGGTTTAGGTAAATAGTACAGATGTCCGACACTAGCTGCTGGGGCTTGAAGTCGAATTCACTGAAGTCTTTTACCTTCAGGGCGCCCATCTTGGGGCCTACCAGGTGCTGCAAAAAGTAGTTGAGCATGGAGATGATCCTCTCAGCAAGAAAGGGGTGAACAAAAAGACCTTTTATCTCTGGAGGGAAAAATAAATATATTAAAAGTCTGAGTTTCAGTGTCATTTTATATTCTCTAGTACACTAAAAGCCAAGTTTTTCCTCTCAATAAATATTTAAAACCCTTCTGTTCAGTTCTAAATTGGTCAGGTAGTTTATAACCCCCAAAAAATGAATAATAATTCTGTGAGTGTGTTAATATTTTAGTGCATTTGGTTTCTTTCACGTCTCTTACCAGATGTGAGAAAAGCCAAGGTGCCAATGGTCTCATTTGACATGATGTTGTGGAAGCGACCCAGCTGTCCAAACATCTGCAGGCTAGATTCTTTCTCTCTGCGGGCATCAGGGGCCAGACTGTCCCACTCTCCCCGATCCCTCTCCAGCTGGAGGATTTTGATCTTACTTAAGTACTGGAAGGAACAGATGCATGTGTGAGTGACACATTTTTAATCAGTCAATTAAATATTTCCAGAAATCAACCATATAGAGGTTAATATATGTTAATGTAATTAAACAACCAAGCTAAACTGAACAAACAAAAATGTGTTACCTGTGTGAATAGTTGGGATTTGCACAAAATATAAAAGTACCTGTATAGCCTCGTCAAGTAAGAAGATGGCATCATTCATGAGGAGATTGAGAAACCTTAGGAAGAGTGGCGGATTCATGGCTTCAAGGTTTTCAGAGGCATAATCAGCAAGATGCTGTGAGGAAACAATTTTTTTATTGTTTTATTGGTAACACTTTACAATAAGGTCTCATTTGTTAACACAATTAAATGCATTAGTTAACATGAACTAACTATGAGCAATACAATTTTTACAGCAATTATTAACCATTGATAATGTTAGTTAATAAAAATACAGTTGTTCATTGTTTGTTCATGTTAGTTCACAGTGCATTAAGTCATGTTAACAGAAACTTGGTTAAAATCAAAAATTGTAAAATGCTGTAGAAGTATTGTTTATTGTAAGTTCATGGTAACTAATGGTAACAAATGAAACCTTATTGTAAGTATTATCATTTTATTATTTTATTAGTTTTCATTTTATTTCATATTATTTAATTTTAATATTTCATATTATATTTTATTTTAATTTTATTTTTATGCATGGTTCTCACCTTAATGCTCTCCCTGTAACTTTCTTCTCCCCACATGTACTTTAGAATGGCATACATTGGCCTCCTGTAATTAAACTTCTGCTCAAACTGATGAGGATCACCTGAGGAATAGGCCATAGACAAAATCTTATACAGGCTGTAACAAACAAAAACAAATGAAAAACACTTCATAAACTGACCGGTGAACTCTATATCCACAAACACTGTAATGAGTGCTTCAGCGAGTTGGGGTGCATGCCGATATGAACTGAACACCCTTTGGCGCTGAAACATGATGGGCTGGGTAGTGCCAGGTGACAGAGTCTCCATATGGGGCATCACAGCCTCAAGAACCTCTGCCAGCTTTGCCCGCAAATGAGGATTCTTCATTCTGTGAGTAAATAACCTAGAGTAAACAACAAGCCACATGGCAAGCACAAAAAGCGTGAGAAACTCAGCATCACACTGGCTCGCACCTATCAACGTTGCCCATGAACACAGTGATGAAGGTCAGGACATGTTCTAAGCTTTCCGCTGAGGACTCCAACACCTCGTCAGCAAAGCGGCGGAGGAATATGAAGAAATCGCCCATGTTTTCAGCAAAGAACTCTGTGAAAGAGGCAGGAGATTTTGTTTTCAAAAAAACTGCTAAGACTGCTAAGGTGTTTACTCAAAAGGAAAACAAAAACGAGGATACCTGGCACAAAGCATAGCAGGCTATTCTCCAGTTCAGGTAAGGGAAAGGTGAGAGGGATGTGTTCAGGGCCCTGGTTGCCCAGGCTGAGCTGAACCAGCAGGGCGGCGCAGGAGGCTTGGAGGTTGAGGCAGTTTTGTAGCATGGCGGGCTGTGTGGTAGCAGCCTTGGTTGAAAGATAGACTGTCATAAGGCGTTCAAACTGTTCCCGTAGCTCTGTTGCTGGGCCTCCACTGAGCTGCGTGTCCCGCCACGTCCCCTGGAGCCGGTGCAGAGACTGATTCATCTTCACCATCTGATCATGAAGTCTGACAAACAAATACCATTAAAGCATATGTTTATTTTCTGCAAATCAGTGTGTTTCCCACAGAATGCTGTTTTTAGCCCTTCCATCCTCAGAACTGGTCCTAACTACATATATTTTATATACATACATAGATTTAAATTAATACTTTTATTCAGCAAGAATGTATTAAATTGATTAAAAGAGATAGTAGAGACATTTATAGTGTTACAAAAGATTTCTATTTCAAATAAATGCTGTTCTTTTGAACTTTCTGTTCATCAAAGATTTATGAAAGAAAAAAAAAGTATAATGGTTTGTACAAAAATATTAAGCAGCACAAATGTTTTTAACATTGATAAAAATAAGAAATGTTTTTTAAGCTCCAGATCAGCATACTGTATTAGAATGATTTCTGAAGAATCATGCAAATCACGCTGAAGTTCGTGCTGAGCGGTATATATGTATAAATGTAATATAAACTGTAAAATTTTCATGACTCTTTTGTAATGAACTATTACCTATGGAAGCCCAGGTGCATGGTAAGTTGTGTAATAATGAGGTTTTCTGTGAGAAGGCTGTATGACTGGGCAAATTCAACTGTTTTTTGAGGGGGCACAGGTATCAGACATGTCTCTTTGTCCAGACCTGTAGAAAGAAGTATAATTAGTTTAGAATATGCCATGTCTGAGAAGAAGAAGTTTGTTAAAGTGGAGCACAGGTAGATCACCTCTTGCATGCACATTTCTGTTACGCCGCTCTTCCTCACTCAGCTCCTTCAGCAAGCAGTACGTGGGGTTAAAGGTCAGGAGCTTGGTGGAGTAGGGTCGAGAAAATGGCTGGCAGAGCTTGAGAAGAGCAGCTCCCAGATTCAAGAAGAATGCATCTGAAGCAAACATTTGGAAGAATATCTCGGGCATCTGGTTTGCCCAGATTTTAGCCCGCCCCATGTTGGCCTGCAGGCAGCCACCCAGCCATGAGAGCAGCAGGTGGCGAGTTTCACTGGACTGCTGAAGCAAGTTTTTCAGAATCTGATACAGCTTATCATGAAACTGCCCCATAAACTAGCACATGGGAAGACAAGACATGAAAGGGGTTAGGTGGCTGGCTTCATGTCACCAAGCCTGAAAACCTTTTGTAAATTTTCTGCTCACCTGGTGTATATTTGACTCTTGAACCTTCATTTCCTGTGGGCTGGAGCGAGAAGGATTGAGGAAAAAGCCATGGTTCTCAACCACACCAGGAGTTTTCAGCAGACATGAAATATTCAGGATCGTACCCAGAAGCGTTTTCTGATACTGAATCCCACTGTTAGGATCTTTGGGCTGACTGTGCTCCATTAAAACCTATGATCAGAAAATTATTATCCAAAAATGTTGTAGATCTGTATGAAAGGAAACTGCAGGTGATGACATTAGCATTACTGAGTATTGCATACAAACCTTAGATATATCCTTTTGCCGACTGAAGTACAGGAGAATTTCCAGGTAGGAATACAGCAGCAGCTGACAGAGGTCTAAGTCTTTGACCCGGCCTTGGAAAATATCAAACACTGGCACCATAACCTCCCCGAATGTCCGCACCTCTTGGTCAGCCAGAAGACTAGCGATGACCTCCTCCAAAAACTCCACCACTTCCTCAAACTCTGCAAAGACCACAACACAAACAAATGGAATCAGTTCAGGACCGTTAGCACCAGACATATCATATGTCCTCAAATGTGACACTTACGGCCTCCTCTCTCAGCCTCCAGCAACAGGTCCAGAAGCTGCTCATAAACGTTCTGACTGATGTAGATCTCTGGGGTCAGCAGCACCGTGCGGGCATTGGACACAGTCAGGTTTTTGCAGCGAAGAGCAAACGACAACAGCTTCTCTGGGACTTTAGTGATCTGTGTTGTTTTGAAGCACATTGGCACATTGAATAGGTCACAAACAGTGTGTGCGAATAAACAGTACAATGAGCAGACATATTTCATTCTTTTGGCACAACCATATAGGTCGACAAAGTATAGAGTCTGCAGAAGATACCTCCTCCTTTGCTCTCTGATAGCAGGCATAAAGGTATGGTATGGCACGTTTCTCCCCAGCATCACGATCTGCTGAGAGATTCACTACACTGCAGGAGGTCATGTAAATGAGATGGTTACCTGGCTCTTGCAAAAGCAGCCTGTTGAACAAAGCCTGGAGGGGGCAAATGAAGGAATATTATTCTTATTCAAAGTTCATAATATATGTGTACATGTGTCTGTGTCTAACTTTTCTGATATTACACAAATATGGAAAAGAAAGACAGCCTTAACATATTGTACCTGCTCTATGGTGTCCATGTTAAGCCAGTCCTGGCCATCAAGATCAGCGGCCATTTCCTCAAGGTATACACAGCGTGGTGGGATGCCATTACCACCTCTTAGACTGGGGTCACCTGGAAAGATATCAACCAACATGGATCATTACAAGTACAATATCTTAATACAACAGTAAATAAATTCTTGGTGCATATTATGAACTCACATATTCACAACCATTTAAAAGTTTGGGGTCTTTATTTATTATTATTTGGGGTCAGTATTTATTAATATTTGTAAATGTTAGTTAATAACAATCCAGCTGCTCATTGTTTATTCATGCTAGTTCACAGAGCATTAACTAATGTTAACAAATACTTTAGTTTTACAAATACAATATTTGATTTTAATAATGTATTAGTAAATGTTGAAATTAACATTAACTAAGATTAATAAATGCTGTAGAAGTATTGATAATTCTTAGTTCATGTTCACTATAGTAGTTAACTAATGAAACCTTATTGTAAAGGGTTACAATAGTGATTTTGAAAGTTTTTGTAAGAAGTCTTTTATGCTTTCCAAGGCTGTATTTATTTGATTAAAGAAACAGTAATAATGTGAAAATATTGTAACTGTTTTCCATTTGAATATATTTTAAAATGTCATTTCTTCCTGTAATGGCAAAGCTGAATTTTCAGTATCATTACTCCAGTCTTCAATGTCACATGATCCTTCAGAAATCATTATTTGGTGCACAAGAAACATGTATTACTATTATCATTGTTGAAAACAGGTATGCTGCTTAATATTTTTGTGGAAACAAAAAATTGTGCCATTTTTTCATGAATCTTTGATGAAAGTTTTTCAACAGAACAGCAATTATTTGAAATAGAAATCTTTTGTATATTACATTATATATGTTGTTACTGTCACTTTTGATCATATTAGTGGCTCAGACATCATGTTTGCAAAATGTTCCTTTCAGGATGACTGACACAAACGGTGTTAAAGATTTGAATAACAAACAGACCAGAGCGATGGACAGTAGATAGATGTAGAAGATATAGATAAAGACACAAATCAAAGCAACATAAATGACGTAATGGGCCAAACTGCAGTGGATGAGGTCATCTGCAGCACTGCCTGGAAACTGCATGTCATCGTGATACGATCACCTAAACTGAGATCATCGAGAAATCAGTCATTTACTATAAACAATCTAATGCTCCTTTCTTCCCAAACTATCTAGAAGTACTCTTCAGCATACGTATGAAATGGATCAATTACGGAAAGTATATCAGAAGTAGTGGCTCGCAACTGGTAACCCAAAAATGGGTTATGATGACCCAAAAACACACACTACCATTCAAAAGGTTCTGATAGCATCATGTACAGCAGAGGGGAAACAATGCTAAATGCACATAATAGCACAACTTTAAAAAAAAAATGACAGAATTTTTTTTTTAAACTGAAAAAAAGTGTCTTAAATTTTTTTTTTTTTTAACTTTTAAATTATATATATATATATATATATATATATATATATATATATACACACACACACAAAATAAAATATACACACAAACATATATACACAAAATATTATATGGTCATGGACAGCAGGGGAAAATGCTAATAATAGCACAAATTTAAATAAATAAAACTTTAAAAAAATAAAAAGGAGAAAATGAATATGAACCAATAAAAAAAGCTAGCTAAATTAGGCAGATACCAAAACTAAGCAGGATATAAGAAACAGTCATGTTATATTTTTAGCTGCACTGATTCTTATAATTTTTATTAACAGAGTATTTGTTGCATGTGTTAGTGACAGCAGAGTGACAAAAGTGACAGTAAAACAATTATGTTACAAGAAATGTCTATTTCAAGTAAATGCTGTTCTTTTGAATTTTCATCAAAAAAAAAAAAAAAAAAAAATAGATCACAGCTTCCACAAAAATTTGAAGCAGCACAACTGTTTTCAACATTGATAATAATAAGAAATGTTTTTAAGCACCAAATCAGCATATTAGAATGATTTCTGAAGGATCATGTGACACTAAAGACTGGAGTAATGATGCTAAAAAATTCAGCTTTGCATCACAGGAATA
Source organism: Hypophthalmichthys molitrix (assembly GCA_037950675.1). Classification (NCBI taxonomy): domain Eukaryota; kingdom Metazoa; phylum Chordata; class Actinopteri; order Cypriniformes; family Xenocyprididae; genus Hypophthalmichthys; species Hypophthalmichthys molitrix. The sequence goes on from CM075506.1 coordinate 15,638,460, forward strand.
AATGACATTTTAAAATATATTAAATAGAAAACAGTTATTTAAAATTGTAATAATAAATTATGTTTTTACTGTATTTTTAATCAAATAAATGCAGCCTTGGTGAGCATAGGAGACTTACTTTTAAATTTTACGACCCCAAACTTTTGAACGGTAGTGTATATTTATGATCACATAGAAAAAACTATTCACAACCAGTAAATAATTATAGATAATGTTTGGAAAATGGGACAGGTAGTTCTCATAGCGGGTAGATGTTTAAAACTCACTGTTGTCCAGAGTGATGAGGAAGATCCTCTGGATCATGTGGTTGACGTTGAGCTGCTCGCAAAGCTCCTGTCGTGAGCGGAAAGATCGGCTGATCTCTGCCACTGAGTCATCATTTTCATCGATGCTGTCAGACACAGAATTGTCTGACTCAGACTGGCTCTCTCCTGAATCTACAGCTGTAGGGATGAACAATTGCTACCATCAAATTAATGTTCTCCTGCAAGTTTAATGGCAGAGCAGTGCTTATTACCAAGACCTTACATTGTTGCTCAGCTTGGCGCCGTTGCTTTTGCCCGGATGCAAACTGTTTTGCGTCAGCGAGAGAACTGAAGAGTGCTGCGAAGGGGTTTTGTGAGATGTTCTGATTGTTATTGCCCTGGTCTGTCATTTCCCTGGAGCACGTCCTCCATCAACTGGTGTTTTTACAGCCTGCAGGGAAAAAATGTGTGAATTACACCCAGCATCTAATATCCCAAGACCAGCTGAGATCCATCTAGGTAAATCACAAAGTCTATGCTTATTGCAAAAGGGTTTTTCCCTATATGAAAGGGACACTCTATATTTAACAGCAAAATTATTCCCTTTTTTACTCTTCTGATGAATCACTAATCAAAACGAACTAATTAATTAATCTGTGAGTCATATTCAAGCAACAGAAGTGCAGAAAACAGATCAAGTGACCTCACAATAACCAACTTGACTGTATATTATGGTCAGCAGCAGGTATGCTAACTTGCTACACATACGTGTCATATTAATCGCAGTCAGGAAATAAGACTACAAAAACCAAACACTAAGTGGTCTGAAAAGACGTGTAATGAATGTAAACCTTGATAAACATGAGCTTAATAGCTGTCAAAGACACTCACTGACAGATTTCCTTCCTGGCTGTCAGGTGTCTTAATCTAACTGAATAACTAACGTTAGCAACGTGCTTAGCAACTGACAGCGCGCTGGTAACGTTAATGCTGCTGAAATACAGCAACTCAAGGCAAAGTGAAGTAAATAATACATTAAATAGGAGAAGTACGTTGAGATATATCAGTGTGGATGCATGCCATACCTGGTTTTGGGTTGAAATATGGTAAATCTGATGTGGTCCAGTACAGAAGATCCAGATCATACTCGGCGTGTGACGTCATCAGAAATGGACAATACACTGTCGGCTGTTTCTTTCAATGTTTTTTTTTTTTTTCCCTGCAGTTCAAAGTCTTCTTAGATGTCAAGGGGGTAAACAGTCAGTTGTAGCAGAAGACCAAACCGTATCGTTGGAATGGCTCTGGAAGTTTTTCACAAAGATGAGACTTTGCAAATGCGCAGGAAGCTGATTGGGTAAGTTGGATCAAATATTACACGTCGCGCTGTTATGTAAGGCCTGGTGTTGTTTTTATTATAATAAATGCATATTTTTAAACAGTTCTGATTGAATACTCTTTCCAATGTCTTTTCAGACAGTCCTGCAGACTCTTTTTCTCCCATGATCCTGTGAAAATAGTGAGAGCACGGGGCCAATATTTATATGATGAGAATGGCATGCAGTACTTAGATTGCATTAGTAATGTTCAACATGGTAAGGAAATTATGTCATGCATGCTTATGGGTATCTTAAGTGTCATTAAAATTCACGATAAACTTCCATGATTCCTTGTTAATTTATAAAAGCTGTAAAAACTACTATTTTTAAATAAAATCACACACACATATGTCTCTTACACTCACCAAGGCATTTATTTGATCAAAAATACTGTAAAACAGTGCTACCGTGAAATATTATAAAAATTTCAAATGACTGGTTTCCATTTTAGCACATTTTAAAATGTAATTTATCCTTCAGAAATAATTCTAATTTGCTGATTTGGTAGGCTACTCATAAACATTTTTTATTATAATCAGTGTTGAAAACAGTTCTGCACGGTTTAATATTTCTGTGAAAACCATTTTTCTTTCATGAATAGAAAGTAAAAAAAAAAAAAAAACACCATTTGCTTGAAATAGAAATGTTTTAACATTATAGATGTATTTACTGTCACTTTTGATCAATTTAATGCATCCTTGCTGAACAAAAGTATTCTTTCTTTCTTGTATTCGGGTCAGTGACATGACGGGTCAATTTTTTTGTCCAAAGGCCTTAATAATAATAAAAAACAAAGATATGACATCTAAAGCATGTAAGGTAGTACAACTAGATCTTTTTTATTGAATCCAAAAGATTTAAATTATATTTTGCTACATATAAAGGTATTTTAAAGATTTTGAAGCGTCAAAAGGTCATTCGTTTAACTGTACAAAGGCCTATACAGCCATTTCATTTGTAATTAAAATATCTTAAAATGTAATAAATTTATATATTTTTTATTCTGGCGTGATTTTATAACATCATATATCAACATAGTGCAAAATGGTATTAAAATTATGTTTAGAAGTCTTTGCTTTGTTATGAGAAAAAATGTCTGGAAAAATAAATTTCATTGATGTCATTCGGAGTAACCAATATAAAGGGACCATTTTGGATCAGGTCATGTGGTCAGTATCACGTGACAGGATGTGACATCATTCAGACACCTGCAAAGGACCACATGGTCATGAAGCAATGTAACTAACTCTCTTAACTATTTGAAAAATTCACTTGTTCATACGCATGTCCCGAAACATCAGGTCATCCGGTACAACCTCTATAAAACATGGAAAATGTTGCAATATTTTAAAAACCTATTCTAATTATAACATTTTTGATTGTCCTTTTGTTAGCTAGCTAGCTATTTAGCTAGATATCAGCATGTTAGCATTGTTTGAAAATATTGTCATTCGGTATAACCAAAACCAAAATTTTGGTTAAACCGAATGACTTTTTTGGTGACAAATTTTGTCCATCTTGAAAAAAATGACAAAAGCAGTGTTAATTGATTATAAAAACCACATAACCACATTGTTAAAACTTAATAAAACTTCAAAATTAATTATATCTCCATTATGGTTTTTTTTTACACTTTTAAAAACCTTATTTGTCAATGACCCGTTCTTTCTTTCTTTCTTTGATTCAAAAAAGTCAGAACACATTTATAATCGTAGTCAAACACATCTAGAAATTATAACTGAAAAAATAATCTGGTTTATTTGCAATGCAAATGAAGTATATCCTTGGCTGTCCTACAACATTTCTGTTTGCATACCATAGTTAATGTTACTGTGGTAAAACCATTAAAATAGTACATGTCATAAAACAATTTCATAAAACCATTGTTTTAAAATCAGTGCTTATAGAAACATAATCAGCTCTTGTCATCATCCCACAGAATTTTAAATAGGCTTTCTAGAGCACTTACAGGAAGTGTCAAGTATCAAATCACAGACCCATACTTGATGCATCTTGTCTTTGCAGTGGGACACTGTCACCCCAGCATCACTCAGGCCGCTGCTGCTCAGATGGATCTTCTAAATACAAACACTAGATTCCTTCATGATAATATAGTGCAGTATGCAGATCGGCTGGCAGCCACACTGCCAAAGAAGATTTGTGTCTTTTATTTTGTCAACTCAGGGTTAGTAACTCTTTTTATACAGTTTAAAAGAAATATTCAATGAAATCTTATGTAGATACTGTCTTCTTCCAAAGTTCAGAGGCTAATGATCTTGCTTTGAGACTGGCTCGTCAGTATACCCAACACCAGGATGTCGTCGTGCTAGATCAGTAAGAGTTTATAAATGTAAAATTTCAAACAATTAAGATTATATCAGCAGGTAATAGCTACATCAGACTTATTTTTGTGTCATCTTTACCTGCCTCTCCAGTGCATATCATGGACATCTCACCCCACTCATCGACATCAGCCCGTACAAGTTCCGGAAACTAGAGGGCCAAAAGGAATGGGTTCATGTGGTACGTACAGAACATAGAAACATCTTTTTAAACCAGTAATTAAAGCTTTTATCTACATATCATTCTTAATTGCATATCTACAGGCACCTCTCCCTGATACTTACCACGGAATTTACAGAGAAGATCATCCTGACCCAGGACAGGCTTATGCAGACACAGTGAAAAGTCTTATTAAAGAGGCTCATAAGAAAGGACGCAAGGTATGGTGGGGAAAATCAGTCAAGTTAGTCAGAAAGTTAAATATTTTTAACTAAAATATACTGCTTCTTAAAGTGATAGTTCACGCAAAATACTCACTCTCACATCATTCCAAACCTCCTACTTGTGTGAGGCACAAAAGAAGATATTTTTAAAAGTTTAAATTTTTGTCCATACAATGAAAGTCAATGGCGTCCAATGTTATTTTAGTTTGGAATGACGTTAGGGTTTAGTAAATGATGGAAGAATGTACATTTTTGGGTGAATTGTTCCTTTAATTTATCTACAGATTTCGTCTTTTTTTGCTGAATCTTTACCCAGTGTTGGTGGCCAGATCATTTTTCCAGCTGGTTATTGTAAAAGAGTAGCAGAGTAAGTCTTTTTGTAACTTTTGTTGAGCGTCTTTACTCTTTATTCAGAACCCACTGAATGAAGCTGCACGCAACATTGTTTTTTCCCCCTCAGATACGTGCATGAAGCAGGAGGAGTTTATGTGGCAGATGAGATTCAGACGGGCTTCGGTCGTATTGGGAGTCATTTCTGGGCTTTTCAGCTTGAAGGTGAAGACTTCTGCCCTGACATTGTGACCATGGGCAAACCAATGGGCAATGGTCATCCGATTGCATGTGTAGCCACTACAAAGGAGATAGCTGATGCTTTTACAAACAATGGTGTGGAGTACTTCAACACAGTGAGAACCGTTATGCTCAGAAATACTTTTTGCTAATGTATTTAGCTTTTACATCCTTTGTAGAGTGAGTTTAAGTAATATTTAACCTTTTTGGCTGATGCAGTTTGGTGGTAACCCAGTATCCTGTGCCATTGGTCTGGCGGTGTTAGACGTGATTGAGAAGGAAGACCTCAGAGGCAATGCTGTGCGTGTCGGTGGTCATCTTAAACAGCTGCTCCTTCAGCTTCAGACTAAACATCAACTCATCGGAGATGTGCGGTAAGCATGAAATGCAAAAATCAATTTTTATTGAGACCTCATCGAATACCAATACTGTAACAACATGCAACGTTCTCAAAGAAGGAAATGAACAGATGTGTCTTTTGTTCTTTTTTGCAGTGGTGTTGGACTGTTTATAGGTATGGAGCTAGTTAAAGACAGGGTGTCCCGAAAACCAGCAACAGAAGAAGCAGCACATCTTGTTCGAAGGTACTGACAATTTTTCTTCTTTCTCAGCTTGTTGAATTTATCTGATAACCAACTGCGCTTTCTGATTCGTTCAGGCTGAAAGAGGAGCGTATAGTTATCAGCACTGATGGACCGTGGGACAGTGTCATCAAATTCAAACCTCCAATGTGCTTCAGTAAGGAGGATGCTGAAAGAGTCGCTACTTGCTTTGACCAAATTCTCGGAGGTTGGTAGTAATTTAACAGTTAATTCAGCATGTGGTAACTTATTAGTCTGACTCTGCAACTACACTAACTTTGTTTAAAATAATAATAATTAAATTAACTATTTGTCTTTGGACTTACAGAATTGGAGGCTACCCACCAAAAAGAGAACTGTGGAAAAAGTTGAGGTTTAAAAAAACATTCTGAGAAGAATTTATTAATGTGGTGCATAGAGCAAACATTTTACATTTGAAAATTGATTTAAGTAAATAATCTTTATGTGATTTGAATTCCTAAATATAAATCTTTTTATATTCAGAAGCCATTTAAAAATACTGAAAGGTGAAAAATTCACTCATGCTACAAATCTGACATGGAATACTTTTGAAATAAAACTTTTTATATTAACATGAAATCACACCTCTACATGCAAGTTTCTACATGCAAATGATTAGGAGTTTAAGATTTCATTGTGTTTTTATACTATACAGTCATACAACAATATAAATCACTTTTTGTAAATCTGATGGTACACAAGTACTCCAGTATTTATATTATAATTTATATTACATTTGTACTCAAATATGTGTTGTGGTTGCATTAAATAATGACACTAATAATAAATGTGGTTATTGACAAGCAGATTTGCTTTTATCTGAAAAACATTTTCCCCTTTTTCAATATTTTTGCAAGACATAAGACAATCTTCGTAAGTGTGTACAAATCAGTTGAAATTACTTTTTTTAGCCATATAGACAGTATTTGTGTTCTCCAGCAGATAGACGGGAAGGGGAATTTACTGGTGTTTAGTTTTATTATATATTAAAAAAAAAAAAATCAATTAATTACAGGAATTGTTAAATTAATAAGTTACAGTTTTTACCTAGTTATAGTAATGCAAAATCGTCTTGTGAGTTGTCTTTTATTATATATTTAAAAAAATGCAGTTTTTACAGGAATTGTTAAATTAATAAGTGAATAAAATTAATGTTTTTACCTCGTTATATTAATTCATACAAAATCGTCTTGTGAAGTGTCTGGAACCTGTAAAACAAGATCTAAATTTTAAAAATAATCCTGAAATTACAAAATGCATGCATGTGTGTTAGCGGGTCTCACCGTGTTACTGTGAAGATTGAGTCCTGAACTTGAAGTCTGACTGGTTTTGAGACCTGAAGTCTGCATGGTGTTTCTCAGTTTCTGATATCCTTCTCCCTCCACGACTAGCAGCCTGAGAGGAGTTCCTCCCTCTTTTATCAGCCTCACCACTTCATCAAAATACTCTTCCTCCACATTCTGTCCATTCACCTCTACCACCACATCCCAATCACACAGCCCAGCTCTCTCTCCTGCACTCCCCGTCATCACCTATTGACAAGAAGGCGAATTACACATATCAGACTTTGAAAATCATATTTATTTAAAGTTTTAGTCTGTAATTTTTTCAACGTTTAAGCTAAAATTTTCATTTTTGGGTGAACTATTTGCGTTATTTTCGCTGAAAATGTAAACAGTGTGGTGATATCAATACATCACTGTCTTAGCCAATAGCATGAGTCTGGGGGCAGGACTATCATTTGCCCAACCAACGGCATATGAGGGGCATGTTCAAGGAGACTTGTGTAGAGTACTTCAGGGATGACATATTTTTGTTGGCTATAACCCAGAAAAGAGTTAGCATTTTAGCACTTCCGGTTCCATGGTACTGAAGTTAGTGGGTTTTTGGTTAAATGCCTGAAATAAGATCTGTGGTTGAAACAAGCACAAGATATTTTCACATTTTATGCTACAACATAAAATACATTAGTAATACGCATTATGACTTTTTAAAATCCTTTACTTGTCTTGAAAAAGGTGTTTGCTAACAAGTGGCTAAATGGGAGTACGGAGGTTGTCGAGGATATTAAACATCCTCTTGGTCTGTTTTAACAGCCTCATTGTGTTCGCACTCTTGCAAACTATACTTACTCAAACTTTCAGAATGTTTTTCAATAAAGACTAAAAGAGTTGATGCGAGCTTAATAGTGGTGACATTCTTTGTAGCTTACGTTTGGCTTTTTATTATATCTAGCGATTTGTATTTAGGCTTCAAAATTCATAAAAGTTGTGTTCTATTGCGAAAATCATCATGATGAATTAAATGTATAAGAATCATAAACTTGTGCTGGTCTCAGAGCTTATTTTCTCCAATAATCCAAAAGCCAAAAGAAAAATCCTATTGGGTTTTTGTCATGGGGGAAACAGAGATGCTAACTTCCTGGTTGGCCTACACAATTACATCATCACTGCAGCACTCTATTCCATTTGCTGAAATTGAAATGAACATTCAAGACATTTAGCAGATATACCAATAAAATAACAACTAGAACTAGTACCTGGCCGATATAAGTCCCAGGCTTATTCTGAACACAGCCTAGGTTGAAGCCAAATCCCGAGCCCTCTTTGTGAAGCACACAAAGTCGAGGGTGCGGTGGAATTTGGTGTCCCTCATGATGTAGTGGAGGAGGTTTAGGGAACTGTTCCCTTTTTGGAATGTGGTCTTCATAGAACAGCAATGGAGAAATACCCAGCTGTAGTGGATCAAATAACAAACACCTTCTCAGTGATAATTCCAAGCACATACTACAAGAATAATGTTTCCCTATGCTATGTAGGTCACAGCAACCCCACCCATTCCCTGGGGTCCATGTCTATTCCACACAGTAGATTAATTTAATTTAAAAAAACTGTTTCGGTGTACTGTAAGCATTAGGAGCATGAACTTAGGCTCTTGGTTAGCCCTCAGGGTCAGCTGTCTTCAATCAAAGATAAAATATGTTGATTTAGCAGCTGTATGCAAGCTGAATGTTATTGCTCCTCTTGTCTGTATGAGCATGTGCGTTTGCGTGCATGTAAGCACCTGTGTGTAATAGTCTCTGCCTGGGATGGAGATGGTGGTTAGGGTGACCTGCTGGCCGCTTTGCCGTATTTTGCTGACGATGCCCTCATGCTCTGCATCTTCCACCTGCTCCCCGTTAACCGCTAACACAAGCTCTCCATCCTCCATTCCTACAGTCTCAGCTGGGCTGCAGGGGTCAATCTCTCGTAATACATGAGCTATAGAATAAATATATCACAAAGTGATGGAAACATACAGTATGCTGAAATGTGTACAGCATTTCTGGCAAGTAGCACATTTGACTTCTAAAGCAGGGGTTTTTAAAAAATATTTGATGCCATAGACCCCCAAATATGATATTCCTTTTACGAGGGACTCCCTTCCAAAAATATACTATTTTATTTAAATATTAATTACATATTTATGTAAATATTTATTAATTTATAATATAATTATTTAATATTAATATTATTATTTAATATGAATTATTTATTTTAAATTTTTTATAATTTATTATATTTATACATGTAATATTTATATTTAATAATACATGTTAAATGCTTATTATATTTATATTAATTATTTATTTTATATAAAAAATATATTTTTAATATTATATTATATTTTTATTTTATATTAAAGCTGCAGTCCGTCATTTTTTGCGCTCTAGTGGTTAAAAAATAGAACTACATGCGTCTTGCGGAAGAACATTGTAGCCGGAGCTACTTCTCTCCATTTATGTCTATGACGGTTCACGCAGTTACTGTGATACTTTGCAGCGGTTCCTACCAGATCTGTCTAAAATAGTCAGAATATAAACACTTATTATAAGTGTACCATAAGGATTCAGGGTAAGACAAAAACACGGTTTGGAAAATGCATTCATGTTGTACGTTCTCATTATATAATTTTTGTAAATTTTGAACACAAAAATATTTACGGACAGCAGCTTAAAGTGAGGGTGGGATGTTATGCTTTCTAAAGCTAGGCTTGCTATTGCTACACTGTAAAAAAAAAAATCCCCGTAAAATTTACGGTAAAAAAAAGGCAGCTGTGGTTGCCAGAACTTTTTTGTAAAAAAAATATGGTAGCAATGTTTTAGGTTTTATGGGACAACACGTAGTTTACTGGAGTTCAAAACCGTATAATTTAAAAGTTTATATTGTACTATTTACACTTCATAACTGTTTATTTTACACACTGTAAAAAAATTCTGCTAAATTTACGGTAAAACGTATTTCATTAACTGATCTAATGTTAATTTACCAACCTATTGTGGTGATGAGAGTCACATGATGAATCAAAGCTCATCACAAACAGCTTTTCCACAAGCTGAGAAGGACAATACTAATATATGGAAGGTGCACACAGTGTCATTCACACAAACACTAAACACCATCATGGTAACACATGAAATTTTAAAAATGCAAAAAACATTAATTTAACAACATTAGATGTAACATAAAACCATAATGTACATAACTGATTAGAAACTAAGACTAAGAAAAACTAAGAAGAAACAGAGTTATTTCAAAGAAAATACATCAAAGTGTCACGGAGGGAATTGTGGGGATGTCAGTTTACGTTTTTTCACTTGTTATTTTTCACTTCCAAAAACTGTAAATTTAATGGTATTTTACTGTAAAAGTACATTAAATCTACTGTTAGATCTATTACAGTTATTCACCATATATAGTACAGAAACTTTCTATAAACCAATTAACTGTTTTTCATCGTAGCATATTTACAGTCTTTTAAAATCATTTTTTACAGTGTAGCCACTCCGAAATTGCTTACCCTACCTTTAATTTGAGTACTTAAACTTGTTTCAGTTAGCTGCCAAGACAACATTTTTAATTTTGGTTTAGTTTAAGTTTTTCATCAAATATTTATATTTTATTTTATATTAAATTTATTTCAGTTAACAAAAATGTTTCATAGTTTTAGTTAATAATAACTCATTGATTATTAAAGAATCAGTGATTTCTTACCAATACGTCCAGATCGTAACTTCTCTTGCCTTAAGAGGAACCCATATCCCTGTGGTCCTTGAGTCAGGTGTAGTGTTTTTGGTCTGTAAGGTAGATTATGAGTTTTGGCGAAAGCAGGAATTATGGGTAATTTCATGCGATTATAACTTTCTTCACTCCTGCTGTCAATAACCAAGACAGTCACATGGTCCTCACATTTCTTCACCTGGTGAAACAAAGTGGAATCTAGAAGTTCTGTGGTCCCTAAAACTGAAAGCATTGGAGATTACATTCTAAGGAAGGTATCACATAGATACTATATGATTACACTTACCATTTTTGACAGTGCTGCAAATGTGAGTGCTGAAATCATGACTCCATTGATCCAGATAAGTCTGTCTCCATTCTGGACTCCTGCCTTCTCAGCTGGACCATCACTTACTGGGCTGAGACGATAACTGCCTCGCACACCTACTCACATGTTTAAAGAAATGAAACAAAACAGTCCACAATGATCGATGTATACCATGCTGAAATATTCAATGAAGATGTGCATCAACTACTTTTTTATGATCTCTTCTAGGGGAAAAAGTTCCTCATTTAGTGTACATGGACATCATAAAACCTATGGATGCATAAATAAACATTAGGCCTATATCCAAGAGTATGTTTACTTGCTATCTACAGTATCTAGCTATCTATCTAGCTATCTACACTTCTAAATAGTTAAAATGTGTCTGTGTATGGATTGGCAATAGCAAGTCTCTATTTGCTCTGCAGCAGCAGCGTAGCAGATATATTCCACCAAGACCAAATACATTAACATTGTCTTATCCATTACCATGCTAAACTCTTGTCATGATAAAAATGTTTTAGTGCTTATTATGTGTTTTCTTAAACTAGTAATCTTTAATAAATGTTAAAATGTCATCATTAGCTTCAATCATATGTTTAGTGCAGTGGCAAAAGGAGCAGTACCTTCAGTAGGAATGATTCTGAGGCCCAAACCGCTGCCAGGCTCTTTAGTGATGTAACATAACCGTGGGCGAGAACAGCCTTCCACGGGATGGTATGCTCTAGCGAGCGACATAAGGTCTCTTCCCTCTGAAACCGCAAACTCATAATCCTGAGCACTCAGCACTAACAGATATAGCTTCAGCCCAGACGCCTGCACCTTCAGCACCACCTGAAAACAAGACACAAGTTCACAAGGCTGGATATGCACAGTATGGTATGCTGGAAATACTTAACAAAGGTTAATAAATGCTAACTAATGTTAACAAATGAGACCTTATTGTCTAAAATGTTATCATATTAAAATATACAGCTTTTAATTTGAATAATAAATTAGTAAATGTTAAAATTAGTAAGAAATGCTTTAGAAGTATTTTTCATTGTTAGTTTATAAAGGATTATTTCACTTTGAAATGAAAATGTGTATGACTTTCTTCTTTCTGATGAACATAATCACAGAAATATTAATAAATATCCTGACGCATCCGAGTTTTATAATGGCAGTGATAGGGATCAATGAGTATGAGCTGAAGAAAGTGTCTCCATCCACATCCATCCATCATATGTGAGCATATGTGCTCCACACGGCTCTAGGGGGTTAATAAAGGCCTTCTGAAGCGAAGCAATGCGTTTGTGTAAAAAAATATCCATATTTAACAGGTTATGAAGTACGATATCAGTAACGCTTTAGTATAGGGAACATGTATTCACTATTAACTACGACTTTTCCCTCAATAAACTACTAATTTACTGCTTATTAATAGTTAGTAAGGTAGTTGTTAAGTTTAGGTATTGGGTAGGATTAAGAATGTAGAATAAGGTCATGCAGAATAAGGCATTAATATGTGCTCAATAATTACTAATAAACAGTATTCTATGCATACTAATAAGCAACTAGTTAAAAGACCCTAAAATAAAGTGTTACCAAAATATCTATCTTCCGCATGAACCGCCTTCCGTATTCAACATACGCAGAAAGTGTAAAACTCTTGCAGTTCACCAAGCTTACGCTACGTCCTACGCCTTCCCTATTCAACTTATGGAAAAAGTGTAACTGACGTGACGCCAGTTTACACTTTCTTCGTAACTTCAATACTGATTGATTCCTATCACTGCCATTATAAAGCTTGGATGCGTCAGGATACTTATTAATATTTCTGTGATTATGTTTATCAGAAAGAAGAAAGTCATTATTTGCTCATGACGGTGAGCAAATAATGACAGAATTTTAGAGTGAACAGTCCCTTTAATGCTGTGCATCTACTTGCCAATATCCAGTGTATTCCAGTGTCTGCGTGTTTAATTCACAGAATACAAAAGTCTCATGTTTGCATAAGGAAGTGCTCTCACAGTCGAGTGCTCCTTGTCATCCACAAAGTCCTCATTGACCTCCAAAACACGGTCCCCTTTCTTCAGCCCACCCCGCTCTGCGCTGCTCCAAGGCTCCACCTGCCGCACCACATGTCCCCTGCACCCAGTGTCCTTGCTCAGGTAGAAGCCAAAGCCCTGACCCTCCTCCCGCTTCAGAACACACAGCCGCGGATGCACATCAGGCTCTGGGGACATTTAATTCATCATGTCAAATCTCTTCTTCTTTAAGCCAGTTAATGATCTATCAGTTGTTGATTGGATAAAAATGATTGAGAAAGTAACCTTTGTCGTCTGAGATCACTAAAGCAGGGTTGTCAATTCCTTCTTTCGGGTTGAAAGTGAACTTCCTGTGGGAAAACATTTACTCTGTATTTATGTTTTATGTAAACAAACCAACAATAAGATCATTTAATGACTACAAGTTAAACCAGATTTATTAAGAATGTCTCAATGCTTATGTTGTCAGTTTGCAGTTTGTAGGATCATCAGAGGGCAAAAGGTCACATTTAAAGAGCATTCTGAAGACTTACTTTGGTAACTCTGGGGCATCCACTGGATCTGTAATAGTAAACAATTAAAATATGTTAAAAAGATAATCCATGCCTACACTCTTAGACAAAAAGGTACAAAAGCTGTCACTGCGTTGGTACCCTTTCAAAAGGTATTAATACGTACCTTTAAGATACTAATATGCACCCTTTAGGAGTAAATAAGGTACAAAGGTGTACCTTTTGAAAAGGTTCCGCCCCAGTGACAGATTTTATACCTTTTTTTTTCTGAGAGTGTAGTCAAAATATCATGATGTGTTAACTTTCAAAGACAAGTGAAAGTCTTCAATACAGTTTAATATTAACCGTTGTCCAATGGCGTGTGACTGGCAACCAACAACTTGCTTATTTGAAGAGGACAAACTATTTTCATGAAATGGCAGACATTAAGCCTTTCTAAGATGTTCTGCTTAAACATGTATAAGCAGGTCACAATATTTCAGTTTACTCATTTCCATTGATTCAAATCCACAAAACACACAGTTCTTGGCAGGGCTTTATTTCCAATATTTGCCTGTGAGATGCACAGCAAGGACCAAGCTGCTTTACATTAAAATAAAACTCAGGACTTTGCCTTCACGGAAATATGATTTGAAATCATCACGCAGTCAATCTGTACAAAATGCTGACAAGACTTGAGGTTAGAGTTCAAGAAGAAAATCTAATGCTTATTTTTGTCTATACTTTTAGTTTAAAAACTTAAAGGTACATAAAGGCAATTAAGAAATCACCTTATTTGTATAATTGCAACTGTTTTGACTGTTTAAAAAGTATTAAGCTTTTTTTACAAAATCTTTAGAAAATGTTCCAAATTCTCAGTAATTTTAATAGTGTGCATCAAAAGAAATAATGTGGTATCTATATATAATAACTAAGCTAATATCACACCTATCCATCTATCACTATTCGCTTATTTCCTCCAAGACGTTTTTTATACAGTAAACGCTGTTGATCTCCACTGGTTTGTAAAAATAAACCCTATTAAAAGGTATTTTCTAGCATTTACATTACAGGTTGTGCAATCACTGCAATGGAAAACATTGTATGAATATATATATATATATATATATATATACAGTGGTAAACTACCTGTGGTGAATCTCATGATCCTGCTGAGCCCTGGGCTTCGTGAGGGTGCAAGGTACACATTTAAATGAAGCATTAAAAGGCTTTTGTCAGTATGGCTCCTCCTTGTTCCACCAGGAGATTAATATTTAATCTCAGGTTTATGAGACAACACCTCTGCCATCATCAGATATGAAGGAAGTATTACATAAACAACTGTAATTAAGACGACTCCCCTAATAAGCCTGATTGTTTGAGATGGTTAGAAACCAGTATCTTTTTTTAGTGAAAGTCAAACCAATACAGTATGACAAACAACCCAAGTCTTTAATCAGTGATTTAATCTTTTATTGCACAACAAATTCTGGTCACAATATGTTAGTACAAACATTTTTTCAATCATGGATTAAGGCAAAAGATATATGTTAATATTGCATAAGCATCTAAAGCCTTGTCTTGGTTAACCTTACTTGTTTAACCTTGTCTAGAGCACCATTTGACACTCAAACATTGTGTTCTTTACTATACACAAAAAGGTTTCAGAACTGTGAACACACATAATTCATATGATAACAAGAGACCCTAAATTATCCCTGAACAGATATGCATAGGAAATGGCTTTAAATGGCAACATTTGTCATCGTGCAACAAGGAGTTTTCAAGTAGTAAGTTATCTGACAAATTCTGAAGTAGCAAATATTGACCTTTCCCTCAAACAATCAAATAAAATCCATTTGTCACAGTGTTTTCTCAACATGACCTAATACTAATGTAGATGGATATGCTGTAAACACAATGATTAGTAAAAACAACCCTTTAATATTGCTCAGTGAGTTTGTAAAGGGACAGTTCACCCAAAAATGAGAATTCTTTCATAATTTATTCACCCTCATACCATCCCCAATGTATATGACTTTCTTTCTTCAGATAAACACAACCTTCCTTTTGTTAGGAAAATTATTTACGGTTGACGCTTGAAAAACCATACATAGCTATTGTGATGTAATCCACACGAGCTCATTGTATGAAGCAATGTCTTTCGAAACGATAGGTGTGTGTAATAAAAATACTAATATTTTTATTCTCTTAACATTGCTTCCGGTCTACTTTGATACAAGCATTCTTGAGAAGGAGGTTTTGACACGGTGTGTGTTGTGAAGCTTGCGCGAGAAGTGGCCCAAACTTCACAAGATTCTTACAATTATGTCAAGCTGAACTTGTGAACGCGCCTAAGACAGATGGCCGGAAATAATTGTTTATAGCTAAAAGGCAGTGCTCGAAGTGGGCCGGTACACACCGGTATGCAGTACTGCCACTTCTATACTTTAATTTTTAGCGTACCTTCACTTTTCTTGTGTACTTTACCACTCAAAGTCAAAGCAAGAGTACCAGCACTTTTTTTCCACTTCAAGTACTGGTTAAAAGAGTTTAAAATATTTGTATTTTTCTTACACACACCTATCGTCTTCCTTGAGAAGACACTGATTCATCCAGTGGGTTTGTATGGATCACCGTCACAATCGCTGTGTGGTGTCAACCAAGTGGCACTCATTCACTTGCATTATATAGACCCACAGAGATACATTATTTACCTAATAATCTTAATTTTTGTTTATCTGAAGAAAGAAAGTCATAAACAATGGGGATGGCTTGAGGGTGAGTAAACGATGAGAGAATTTTCATTATTGTATGAACTATCCCTTTAAGGTTTACTAAACTGAAACATGGCAACAAATATCTCTTTGTGAAATTAGATACCCATTCCTTTAGCTTCAATGATAATTGCATCATTTTGTACCAGTTCCTGTTCCTGTATCACTGCTCTTTTCCAATAAGCGCAGAGTTTGCCTCACAACGCTCTCTACTCGTCGGAAGTGCATCTTTTTCCAGAAACTCGGGTGCTGTTTCCGACCCCATTCCAGGTCTTTCAGGAAGACCAGCAGTTGTTCACGTACACGGTCTCTCTCCCAGGAAAGAGAATTTTTTCCAATAACACTCAGAATGGGATGCCAGTCCTCTGAGATGTCCGACCCCTCCGTTACAGAGGCCAGGACTTTCACCCGCCGGCCCTCCTTCACCCGAGGACTACCACGCACGTACAGCGACTGCTTGCCCACATCGGTAAGCTGGTTCAGGTACAGGCTGGGAGAATGAAATCAGGTGAATTTATAAGAGAGATATTTATGATTGGACTATGAAAATGACAACACACGTATTTTTCTACTCACTGTACTGTGTGGATGTTGGGATGTTCACGACAGGCATCGACCAGCGTGAGAGCTGCACTGTCTCCGATATTGTTGTAGGCCACGTTCAGTTCCTTTAACATGTCATGATGGCCCAGTCTCTCAGCCAGCATTTGTGCCGATTGGTCGCCAAGGCCTGTGTGCATTAGACTCAGCTGTTGCAGAGAGTGGTTACCAGACAGAGCTTCCAGTAAATAGCTGATGCCGGTGTCAGACAAGTAGTTGTCACACAACCTGTGATCAGAGCAACACAAAATGCACAGGAAACACTTTTGTCATATGTATAAAAGCACTGATTCTTGAGTACTAGGACAGCACTGAAAAACTAGTTTATGTATCATTTAATTTTTCTGGATTAATCTGTTAAACATTGTCGCAGTTATATATTTACATTTGGCCGCAACCTTCCATTTTCTCACAAATTCACACAAGTTTTTTCCTAGCTCATTACTGTATGGGTCAAAAATATGTCACAAAGTGATATATTTAAATGTTTTTTCCTTGAAAAAAAAAAGTCTTCATTTCTTTAACATTCTCAAACAACATTAAAAGCTTGATTTTCACCTCAGGGGGACTTTAATTTTAACTAAAATGAAAATGAAAAGTGAACATATTAAATTAAACGCTACTTTAAAATATTACACCTATAATAATATAAATACTAAAATAACACTATACATATTTTAAATATAAATATATATATTTAATCTACATGTAGTAGTATATTATGGTCCGACAACAGTGAGTAGTGTTGAGTAAATAAAATGAAATGGTATGTTTGAGTAAAAACACTCTAGTGATCCTCTCTGAATAATTCGGAAGTGGAAAAAGTGTTGCAATTTGTCCCATGTCTCAAGAATCAGTGAACAGATGCTATATTCCACTAATAAATACATTACATGAAGTTTTCCAGCAAAACAGAAGTGTAATTTTTTGTTCAACCATGAATATATCACAGTAACAATGTGTTATTGAAAGCAGGCTTACTGTAATGACTTAACAGTACAGTTGGGCTCAAGTAGGAGATCTCGCAGTAGAATGCAGGACTCGGGACCCAGGCTGTTAAACTGGAGACTGTAAACACACAGTGAGCAAAAACACACACGCATGCCATTAGTTTACCGATTTCCCAGACAGAAAATCAATAACTAATGAGGTAATTGTGCTTAGGTGTCATTATTACTGACTGCATTCTGCTAGCAAAGCAACATGAAGGCAACGATTGAATCCATAGTACAAAGTTGAATGTTAAATGTCCAATACTTTCACTTAATAAGATCAAATTAAAATTTTTTTGGGTTATTCATAAAACTTGAGGTTAGTGTATTACAGGCAATTCACAGGGCACTTCAGCTAGTTTCTATTAAGAATCAGATTATTTCAATAAACTTTTAAATATGATTACATCTAATTATCAAACTCTAGCACTTTTATTGGCAGTTTAACATGCTGTCATGAAAAACACATGTAATACTGTGTTTTTATTAACATTAGTATAAATCAAAGGTACAAAAGCATTGAACATTTTGAGGTTGGTAAGATTTTTTTAATGCTTTTGAAAGAACTCCCTTATGCTCACCAAGGCTGCATTTATTTGTTCAAAAATACAGTAAAAATAGTAATACTGTGAAATTTTATTACAATTAAAATGAAATGTTTTCTATTTTAATATATTTTTAAATATGTAATTTATTCCTGCGATGATTTTTCTTCAGTGTCACGTGATCCTTCAGAAATCATTCTAATGTGCTGATTTGCTGCTCAAGAATCATTTCTTCTTCTTATCAATGTTGAGAACAATTGTGTTGCTTATTATTTTTGTGGAAACAGTGACACATTTTTTTTTTTTTTTTTTTTTTTAGAATTCTTTGAAGAATATAAAGTTCAAAAGAATAGCGTGTAATTGTGAAAGTCCACCCATACATTACTTGCTTTCAAAACCAAAACCAAAACTCTACTAATGCTGGCTTGCTGGTTTTAGTTGGTATCCTAGACTGGTCAGGGTGGTCTAATGGCTGGTTTTAGGCACTTTTCAGCTGGTCATATTGAGAGAACCAGCTTAAACACACTAGCTTGACCAGACTGGGAGACCATTTTAAACCAGCTAAGACCAGCAAAACTTCTTAGGCTGGTTTGCTAGTTTTTGTTTTCAGCTGGAAACATTTGGAAGGAGTGCAGACTACTTGTTGATGAGTACACTAACTAACTGAATGTCAAACATGCATTAATATCAGATTTAGCAATATCTAAAGAGGTCAATAAAAAGCTTATGTCAGATGTTCAGTATGATTAGATGATTCATGCATGCAAAACACTGACTAGATTTCTCTATAGTACGTGCATGTCTCACTTGAGGTTGCTAGTGTGATGGAAGGCTGGCCAGAGCATCTGCAGTAACTCTGGAGTGATGTGGCAGGAGGAGAGGTTGAGCTCATTCAGGTGGAAGCTCGAGCGTGTGCAGCCCAGAACGGTGCTCAGCACGAAGCACTTGTGTGGCGTCATGCGTACGGTCGACAAGTTGATGGTCTTGATAGACTGTAGGACTTCAGCTGTGAGCCGAGGGTTCTGAAACTCATACAGCAGGACCAGAAGGTCCATGAGTTCCTCAGGAGGCTGCTTCTTCTGACTCTCCTTGATCAGGTGTCTTCTCAGTGCACGAGTTATCTGAGCAACCGTCTGACTCTTGATGTTGCATCCGAGCTGGTCTAACAGCCTCCGGTTCCCGTAATGAAGTAGTCCACCCATGAAGATAGGGTAGAGTTCAAACGCCCTGGTGTAGGTTTCCTGTTGTGGTTGTGGACCATGCACTCCCAGTAGACTTTGCTCCACCTGGTCCAAGACATCTTCATTGAAGCTGTCCTCCGAACGAAACATTTCTGCCGCCATGGTGTTCGCGATGCGCCCTTTGCTGAGGCTGCTGACTCGCTCGAAGAGTTTTGGGAACAACTTAAGCAAGTTGAAAACGGCGAAGATTCGGAAAGGTATGAGTTTGGAGAGGATGCTCAGTAGGCTTGTGATGTCCTCACTGGCTTGTCCCAAAGCCTCTGAAACCTCCTTAGTCAACTTCTCCAGGACGCTTTTGTTCTCGCCAAGAACGACATAAAGAGCAGCTAGATATTCCTGCATGGCAGGAACAGCAAACACGTAGCGTCTACCACTAGATTCTGAATCTGCACCATGATCATCACGAGGCACCAGAAAGAAGTCAAGCACATCTGTGCGAAAAACCGCCAGTTGCTGGAGCTCTTCATCCGTTTTAGTCTTGCCGCCGACCCACTGCTCCAGTTCTTCATCGGAGAACGAAGTCCGTTTGTTGGTGATGCCATCAAAAGCTAGTTTACCCACAGTACGGACCACATAGAGCATTAATGAGTTCTGTTGTTCTTGTGAAGAGACGCTTCCGTCCAGAGTTATCACTTCTCCTCCGAAGTTGAGCCTCATGAAGCTGGTATAAGTGCCAGTGAGGGTTCGAATTGGTGCCTTCGTATCAGTAAAATGCAACAAATGAAGAGTGGCACATGTGAGCCAGCAATAAGATGGTAAGAAGCAGGCGGTTGCTAACTGAGTCTCCCGCTGTAGATTTAGGTAAAGCATCTCTATGAGCATCTCAGCCGCCTTGTCTGGCTTGTCTCCAGTCTGTTGCAAGAGCCTACTGGTGAAGTAGGCTCTCTGGCGATCAGGATCATTGAAGCCACAGATCTGTACATAACGTTTTATGTATTTTTTAGGAACTCTGTCCACGGCAGATAGTCTGGTTGTAACCAAAATGCTGGCCTGTAAAAAAATTAACACATTTTAGCAGCTATGAATTACAATAAACATTAAAGGGTTAGTTCACCCAAAAAGGAAATTTCTGTCGTTAATTACTCACCCTCATGTTGTCCCAAACCTGTAAGACCATCATTTGTCCTCAGAACAAATGATTTCAAAACACTGCTTCATGAAGCTTTGAAGCTTTATGAATCTTTTATTTCGAATCAGTGGTTCGGAGTGCCAGTCATTTGATTTCAGTAAACGAGGCATCGTTATGTCATAAGTCTATTGAAATTTCAGTGGTTCACGTGACTGGCAGTTTAATACACGCTCCGAACCACTGATTAGAAACAAATGATTCATAAAGCTCCGAAGCTTCATGAAGCAGTGCTTTGAAATCGCCCATCACGAGATACTGTTGAAAAAGTCGCTATTTTGTTTTGTTTTTGCGCACAAATAGTATTCTTGTAGCTTTATAATATTAAGGTTGAACCACTGTAGTCACATTGACAGTTTTATCAATGTCTTAATACCATTCTGGACCTCAAAAGATGCAGTGTCATTGCTGCTTATGTGTGGATCAGATTCATCAAAAAATAATCTTAATTTGTGTTCTGGGGACAAATGAAGGTCTTACGGGTTTGGGACAACATGAGGGTGAGTAAATTAATGACAGAAATTTCATTTTTGGGTGAACTAACCCTTTATTCTAAAGGTATGGAGGTCAGTGATAAATAAGATGTCCTTATAAATGTATTCTCCAAATTAATTTTGGTCTAATACGGTTTTAAAAAAACTTTTATATGATTTTCAAGAAAAGTGCAGATTACACTAAAATATAAAATATAACCAAGTAAAAAGTAATTATTTTAATATTTTTTTACAAATATCAATCATTTTAACAAAATAAATAACAAAATTAGTTCACTTACTTTTAAAAAAAAATACTTTTCATGAATTTCATTCTATTTTCTTCATTATGAGAAACAAAATATCAATTAATTTAAATTCAGAAATAAAAAAATGCTCATCATAGAGTAGGTGTATTAAAGTCACTGTATTTATGAATTAAATTTTTTATGTATTTGTAAATACATTAATAGATCAGACAAAAAAAAAAAAAAAAGAGAGAAAAAAATGAATGTTGTGTCATTAACCTATGGTAAATTACATCACAAAACCATGACCAATTTAATCTAGGACATGACATGATTCCACATGCCAGGTCACAGAAGAAAAAGTTTCAAAAAGTAAAGAGTTGAGCTTCATGCAGTACCTCAGGTAGCAGGTACTTCCTAAGAAGATTAACAACAACAGCTCCTGATGGGATAGCCTCATTGGGATCGCTGCATAACTCTGTTGAGCCGATACGAAAATCCAGCTTCATTTTCTCCATTCCGTTGAAGATGAAGAGGACATCCTTAGCCTTGTCATTATCTCCACTAAGATAAGGTGTCTTGCGAAGGTGCATGTATTTCCTGCCAACAAGGTCTCGAAGGGATGTTGATTTGGATAAATGGGAGAGATCCTCACAGGAGAAGGGCAACACAAGTTTGAACTGGGACAAAATAGATCCAGCACACCAATCCAGCACCAGTTTACGGACGACAGTACTTTTCCCTGTGCCGACAGCCCCATATAGCAAAACATTTAGTCCTCGTGCCTTGTTTGCATTAATGCTAGCATCAAAGAGCTGCTCAACTGTGAGAGAGGGATGTATAGATACGCCTTCCTTTGCCTTGAAGGGACTAAGGCCTCTATCCTCATCAGGATGACGCTCTAGGATCAGTGGCTCCACATGCATAGTTTCGGGAGAAAAATAGCCACCGAATTGCCTCTCCTCTTGAGGAAGGTGACTGAACCATAATGCCAACTTCTGTTTGTGGATCTCAATGGGATCTGCAGGTTAATACAGGCATGAAATACATTGCTATTTTATGAGCTGAATGATCATTGATTAAGAGGCACTAAATCACTAAGATGTTTTAATATGGCATCCAAATGTAAATAATTAACACATAAACTCACCTGTGACGGGCTCACTGGTACAAAAGAACCTGGAGTTGAATCCAGAGATGGAATAGCACATATACGTTCTCGGTTCTCTCCATGTATTTCTATAAGAGCTTGTTGTCTTGCTGATGAGACAACACACAGACAATATCAAAACATATTCTCTGAAAACACTAAACAGATGCTGATTCATTCAAGAAATGCTGGATTTCTCAGAATTAAACTTACTTTGGGAATGACAAGTGACATCGTTTTACGGTACCGCAGATGCCATCTGATCGGAGGCTCAAGTTAAAGGCTGAAATGAACAGTTATTATTTCTTTAATTATACAAAACTAGATAAACAAACAAAACACATTTATGTGTATGTGTGTATGTATGTGCATGTATAATTAATATAATACTAATAAAACTGATATACCTTATGTTTAAAATCAGCATAATTTTTACATCAATACAACAGATTTCAATTTCAAATAAATAATTTCTATTCATCAAATAATCCTGAAAAAATGATAATATATTAAAAACAGTTATTATATTAAAGTTTTATTATCGTTTTGTATAAGTTTTATAGCCTAAGCTTTTTTAAGTTTTGTACTTTTGATCAAATAAATGTAGCCTTGGTGAGCATAAGAGATTTCTGTTAAAATAAATTTTGTGTGTTTGTGTGAACATGTATATATTTTTAAATAAACAAAATAAAACTCACATTTGATTAATTGATAGTTTAAATGTTTTAAGGTTATCAAACACCTACTTGTTTCAAGAGCCCTGGTGTGAAGTTTGCAGCAGACATCTCTTGATGACCCTTGGCATCTCCGTCTTAACACTTCCGTTCTCAATGGCCTTCCAAATCTCCACATTCTGATTTTAAAATAACCCCTAAAATATGATCAAAATATGTCATAGTGACTTAAAAAGGTTAAACAGCTCTGGAAATTGAGTAGTTCAGGGAAACAAATGCTACAATCAACACAGTAACAAAAGCGTACCTGAGAAAAACAAGCCAAACCTTGTAAGGTCACTCCTTTGGCTTTGTGTTTCAATGACACATGATGCTTACACAGTTACGTGATACACATTTTTTTTTTTAACAACACACCCAAAGTGTTAATTTTGGATAATGTCCATTATCTAAAGAAACTGCATGGTGCATCACTAAGTGTGACCAATGTGGCATTTAAATACTTCCCAAATTAATTCCAGACATGATTTATGTACATATATATATAAAACAATTCTTCACAAGAAGAGTTGAAATTCATCAAGTTGATATTGATGAATGATCAAGAAGGTCAAGTGATTGGTCTGTGTATTTAATACACAACAGAAAATGTTTGACGATTGTGATGATGACTATGACCAAGACATTTGAAGGTGTGACCTGTCACCACACCTGTACTTAAACTAGTACTGAAAACTCATTGTCATTAAGTCATTTACAACATAATGACAATACTCTGCATCTAATCCATCCATCGGCCAGCTTAGACGTGTGGTTGTCAACCTTTTTGACTCCAAGCCCTCTCCCCCTTTGTCCAAGATAATATTCAAAGGCCCTCCTATTTAAGATGATATGTAAACCCAGTACTTCTGTTCTAATAAAACTAAACTCAAAAATAAATAAGATTATGTTAACATAACTAAATCTAAATCATTTTAAAAGGTTAGTTCACCCAAAAATGAAATTTCTGTCATTAATTACTCACCCTCATGTCGTTCTAAACCCGTAAGACCTTCATTCATCTTCAGAACACAAATTAAGATATTTTGATTAAATCCAAGAGGTTTTTTATCCTCAACAGAAAGCAACGAAATTACCACATTCAAGGTCCTGAAAAGTAGCAAAAACATTGTTAAAATAGTCAATGTGACTACAGTAATTCAACCTTAATGTTATGAAGCAATGAGAATACTTTTTGTGCGCAAAAACAAAACAAAAATAACGCCTTTATTCAACAAATTTGTCTCTCCCCTGTCATTCTCCTACGCTATTTTCGTTGCAGCACTTCAGGGTTCTATGTCAGAACGCCGACTCAGTATTGAGCCAGTGTTCGGACGTAAACACGGAACCACTGTAGTCACGTTGACTATTTTAACAATGTCTTTAATACCTTTCTGGACCTTGAATGGCGGTAATTTTGTTGCTTTTTATGGGGAATAAAAAACAAACAAACATTGGATTTCATCAAAAATATCTTAATTTGTGATGAATGAAGGGTATACGGGTGCAGAACGACATGAGGGTGAGTAATTAATGACAGAAATTTCATTTTTGAGTAAACTAACCCTTTAAGATTTATTTTTTTTACTGTCTATGATTAGGGCCCCCCTTGGTCGAGGACCACTGATTTAGACCATCTAGAAACCAGCTACCACATTCCCAAACACAGTTAACAACACAAACACAAATAGAAACAAATATTTCAGACCGTTATAGTCCAAAATAACCTAAAACTATATGGGTATTGGTGATATTTAACAATGTTTTTTTTTTAAAGTCTTAAAGCTTAAAGAAAATTTATACCAAGTATTACATACAATGACAATGTCAACCTTAAGATAGTATGGCTTAAGATACTAGTATGGCTGCCACCGTCTAAAAATAGTACAATCAGGTCAGAACTCATTTTTGTGTTTATTATATATAATTTTTTATTATTATTTGACTTGTACAGCTCTTCCTAGCTGCTTCCTTATCTACAAACCATCTGCATATCCAACTGCACTTTAAAACATTTCATACAGGTCAAACAGTTTTGTCTGTAAATGTAAACAGACTGTGTATTCGTCGCTACACGTGCCTGTCATGCATGTTCGAATTGAGAGATTTCGATTTTGGAATTCGACGCAAAATCAGTTCTGAACTTGGTTTCAGGCGTGTCGTAACGTACTTTATTTCAATATTTATAAACCACTGTTAGGTGACATAATGAGCACAATGACTGCTACCGTTAACATGAGAAATCAGACGTAACGGTAAAGGCGCTTGTAATTCATGTAAGTCTTTACCTAATCTAGAGGCTGGAAATGCGGAGAATTCTTCATTGATTTTCCTCGGATTCTGCCAGCGTTCTGACGCTCAAATCAAAGCCGAGGATAGTGTCCATTATACGGCAGGATGATGAGAGCTCTCCGCTCCGTCTTCCTGCAAAGCTGCTAGTCAGTCATAGTACCGCCCACACACACAATTCAACTTTCAACTTTGCTCTTAATTTTACAACGCCGTAACGAAAGTCAGATGACTTCAAAAAAAGCCATAAAGTAGACACAGTGAAACCACATATGCAGGACTACAATGTGAAAGCATAGTGTTTTTTTTAAGTTATATTTTACCAGCAGCTCTAAATCTACAATAGACCAGATTTCTTCAGGGTTCTGTCGTGTTTTCAGTCTGACACATTTAATAAGGTATATTCAGACAGCAAAATCATATAGCATTTCACAATTTTATAGGCCCACCCATTTATTACTTAATAAAAACTAAAAACCCAACTAACTAATTAGCAACGTCTTGTACAAGCTGTTTTACTTTGGACAGCCCTGATCAAACTGACACACCTAAACTTTTCAATATCAAGTCCAACAAGTTCTATATATTGACCTTTAAAGGGGTTCCTTATAATAAGCTCATTGTAGCTCCAAGGGATTCTGGGTAGTTCAAAACAATTCTTAGAAAGGTTCTTTGATGAAACATGAAACAAACAGGTTTCTTTTTCACATGCTATTCTTCAGTTTAAGTTCAATGAGTCAGAGTTAGTAAATGTTCAAAACAGTTTTTTTTTCTCCAAAATGCACTGTCAAATGGCTTAGTTATTAATTACTTTAAAAAGTAAAATAAATTATAACAATTAAAGCATTTATCATTAAATTATTCTACGTCCTTATATGAATAATACATTAAAGCAGTGTTTTGCAATTGTGTCAGAAACTGCACTTCTGATGGGTCTCATAATTTTATTTCTAAACACACTACGCACATTTGGCAGTATGACATGTTGATATACATAGAAAGTTTATTGGTCTAAAAAATTATAACTTTGCTTTAATACATAATTTGTAGCACCAGGTAGTTACATTAAATCTCAAGACAAAAAATACTAAATAATCAAAAAAGAAAGAAACCTATAATAAAATCTACTATACAAACATTTGATAATGGTTTCAAAGAAACACAGGCACTGTGTGAACCTTTACAGTCTTCTGGTTTGAATTAAAACCCTTTTCAGACTTGTGCATGATATGTAAACATCCTCACCTCAGGCTAAATAATGTTCATGATGTGCTTTCTGAAACTGAAAATGCAAAAAACAAAACCAAAAAAAAAAAAAAAAAAACTATTCTATTTAGTGTTTGAGTAAAAAAAAAAAAAAAAAAATGACATCAATGTTAGTGTGAGCTTAAAGGATTAGTTCACTTTGAAATTAAAATTACCCTAAACTTTACTCACCCTCCTAAGTGTATATGACATTCTTCTTTCTGATGAACACAATTGTAGTAATATTAATAAATATCCTGACGCATCCTAGCTTTATAATGGCAGTATGCGTTACCAAATGAGTATGAGCTGAAGAAAGTGTCTCTATCCACATCCATCCATCATAAACATATTCCACATGGCTCCGGAAGCGAAGCGAAGCGTTTGTGTAAGAAAAATATCCATATTTAACAAGTTATAAAGTAAAATATCTAGCTTCCGCCAGACCTGACGAACACAATTCTATGATTGTGTTCGTCAGAAAGAAGAAAGTCATATACACCTAGGATGGCTCGAGGGTGAGCAAAGCTTGATGTAATTTTTATTTTTTAAAGTGAACTAATCCTTTAAAGCCAGAGTTAAATTAATTCCAGAACTGCCACAACTAACAGTAAGTTCAGTAAATTATTATTTGCATGCATATTTAAATTTGGTATCACTAGTTAAATTTGGATATAGCAGCTCAAATGACACCAAAAGTTTTCAACACCTGGTACTGCATCAATGTAACACTTAAAAACATGAAATTATTTACTCCAATTTTTAAAGCCATTTCTGTAGACAATGAAATGTGATTTATTTAATCCAAATGAAAAAACTAAAACTAGAACACCAAAATGATCAACAAGTAAATCTGACCTTCCTGAGCATATTATGACACCTTTGGAAATGATTTATAGAGTAGCCTGAAAACAGGCCACAGGAGCTGGAGACCATGCAAGGCCAGGACTTTAATATTATCGCTCTGATTTTATTTTGTACCGAAGAACCAAGTAGGTGGCGAGTCGCAGGATGAGGAAGAAAATACCCAGTACGATGAAATCCATGTAGAGCTTGGCATCCTCTACATCCAATAACTGCAGAACTTCTTCAGGTCTTTGGAACTTGCAAACCCTTCCTGGACATTCAAGCTCGGTTCGGTTCATCCCATAAATGGACAAAATCACCCCCTCAAATCCATACCTATCATAAGCACAATCAAACAAACATGAAACTGTGCATAGTTTACATACGTAGTGAAACTAAACATCTATTTAAGATAAATAGCATACCGCACATAGGACACATAAGAACTCCATTGTAAGTATTCTGGAATGGTGTCAAAGTTCACAAAGAAGCCTGAGAAGAGTAGGACTGGAATGGCTGTAACTGGACCAACAAAAGTGGCCACCTGTTAAGAAGACGCACAGTATGTATTAAAAAAATTCTATGCCAAGACAAGCTGAAAAATTATCATAACCAAAAGCATGCCTCCAGATGACTAGCCATTGGATCCTAAAGTGAAACATTTAATTCAGTTTAAGTTTATCTGTATAGCGCTTTTCACAATAAATATTGTTTGTTTCAAAGCAGCTTTACAGAAAATGCTTGTTTCAACATTAAAATTTAGGAAGTACCTATTCTATTATCAGTCAGAGATGATTGTATCAAAGTAATGTTCATATGGCCAATACATATAGCTGCATATTATGTGCTTAGTTAAGGTAATATATTCAGTTAAGAAGACACAACGAACATGTTATGCAGCAGTTACAACTTGTGCTTGTAATGATTACAATATAATGATAATATACAATATAAGGATAATATCTGATAGTTTTGTATGTCAATCCAAAGTTGCCGTCATCTGAAGTCATCTGAAATTTGAAGTTCAATTGTCGGCGTTGACTAAAATCATCACAAGGGCTGGATCCAAACTGGAGCTGGCGCAATCATTTAAAATTCAAATTAAATTTTTTGTTGCAATAAATTGTTCAGAAGTGCATCAGTTCATTAGTGCAAAGCTTCTTATTTCAGCTTCTAACAACAGTAAGAGTTAAGTAACTTAAGTGTACCTGAGTATTTGACATACACCCAAACTTATAGTCTTACTTTCAAACAAATTTTCCTTACACCTTGTCTACACCGGACATGACACCTGTTGCATTGCATTGCAACAGCTTGAAGCTGTCTACACTGAACTCAACAAAGCGACAGTTGCAAATCCATTTGCTCTTCGTGTCAGAAGTATGCTTAAAGTATGTCAGAAATAGAACGTGGCATCAGTTCACTGTTGGGAATTTGTTGTGTCTGGTTGTGCCGCATCCAGTGTAGACAGTATCACTGATTATAATGGGCTCTATTGTTTTTGTTGCGTCATATCGCGCTGCTTGCGTCTCGTGTAGACACAGTGTTAAAGCCAATTCAAACAAGTCTAACTAATGACCAATAATATTTTTATGTAAAATAAGAAAAAGGTTATTTTAGCATATATTACTGATATGTATTAGCTTAATATGTTTCATTAACTACAAGATGTTCTCATAGGAACAAAAAGCCAGTAAATGGTTAAAGGTTCCAAGTAAAGGTTCCAGGTTCATTTCAAAGCGCACCAAAAAATGACCCGGGATTCATCTGTGAACTTGGTAACGGCTCCGAATGTTCAAACCACTAGTTAACAAACGAGTTCAAGGCTATTTCCCAAATTGTTTTAACTAAAATAATAAAAACTGTTCATAATAATCAACTGTTCGCTGTGTTTGTTTGTTTTTAAGTGAACGCTTATACAGCTGAATGCGCAAAGTATATTTCATTTGATAACGTGTGCGAACACAGGCGGTCATCACATGCGCACCAAAAAACTTTAATCTTTGACCAGTATCTCCACTATGTTTTCCATAAGTTATGACTGATGTCTTTGTAAACTTGTAAACTAGAGTTGCAGGCATCTCTTAAACTTTTATTCTCTTAATATGGAAGCAAAGCAAATTATTGTCGTAAATATTTTATCGCAGTCTGAAGCCCTGAGAGGCAAAAACATTTAGTTAACAGAGATAGTAGCTGCAACATGTACCTGAAGGGATGTGGAGGCAGCACCAACCAGAAGCCCAAGAGACTGGGCTACTAAAGCTGTACAGATTGACAAAGCCAAAAACAGCAAGTAGCGGCTTGCCTCTGGAGGCTGTTCAGTCATCCAATACACAATACTGCAGTACATGATGGGACAAAGGACCTGAGAAAGTGTGGACAACCCATGGCAATATCAAATGTTGGTGTTATAAGGGTCCATGATTTCTTTGACTTCCATTATATTAAACTTTCAACACTGTCCAAATATGCTCAGCTTATATCAGGCATAAAATGGAGTCAGTAAGGCTTAGGCAGGCAAGCACCCACCTGGAATGGAATGTCAGCCATTGTCTTAGCCAGATAGTAAGCCTTCAGGCTGTACCAGTAGTTTAGATGTTCCCTCAGAAACACAGCCATCTCTAAGGGAACTGAATGCAGGAAAGAGAATCTATCAGATCAAAACAACTTTCACTTCCCCCACTGAATGTAGGACATGACTTTAGACCAAAAATTGTGGTAAATGTGTTGATATTGAAACTGTGACATGGCTGCTACGTTCTTGCATTTCTCTTTACTGACTTACAGGTGAGAACTGTAGGCATCAACGCTCCAAACATGAGAAAGAGCATTGAGAAGAAGAGGAAACCGGTGTTGTTGAAGACTTTGCTGGCATCATTGCCAATATTGAGATACAGCAGGCCTATCAACACTCCAATCGCGATGTGTGACATTAGTCGCAAGTGTGTCAAAACCTAGAACAGGAACCAAATGCAATAAAAAAAAATATATTTTTTGTCTCTTTCAGTGTTGGTATATTTACTTTGAAAGGCATTTTTGCGACATCTTGGACACAAAACTTACTTTTTAAAAGTTTAGGACTGACACACCAACTATCAACTAAATGAAACAACATTGTACCTGGTCTCTGCATATTGTAATAAATGTTCTTTTAAAGAGAATGCAGAACTGAGTCAGAGAGCTTGTCGCAAAAGTATGGCTCTCAATGTGTCCTGAGTCCTGTAAAAGCAAGTGTAATAAAACATTAAGGTGACAGTTATATCATATCAGACACATACAGCATTTTTTGATGTGAAAGAGGCTTTTGAACACAGTTGATCAGTTTGTCTTGCATACATCCTGACCACACTTTATGCAAGTAAGCATTACAGATGCTATCCACTGGCAGAAATGGTTAATTATGAAACTAGCATCACTCACTTTGACACATTTTGCAGTGCATGGGGTTACGGTGGTTTTGTCGATACAGTTGCACTTTTCCTCCAAAGCACACATGCCACCCTGAACAGCCTCAAACAGCACTGGGTTCAAGTCACCATACTCTCCTGATGCTACCTCAATGACTAAACACAAAACAGAGGAGAAATGCATGATGCATTTTATATATGCATATCTAAAAATTTTTTGGAAACCATGATACATTTTTTTCAGGATTCTTTGATGAATAGAAAGTTCAAATGAACAGCATTATTTTGAAATAGAAATCTTTTGAAATTATTAGTCTTTGGTGTCACTTTTGATCAATTAACCAGTTATGCATCCTTGCTAAACATATAGTGCTGTCAAACGATTAATCGCGATTAATCGCATCCAAAATAAAAGTTTGTGTTTACATAATGTGTGTGTGTACTGTGTATATTTATTATGTATATATAAATACACACACATGCATGTATATATTTAACAAAAATATTTTATTTATAACAAATATAATATTTATAGACAATATAAATTATATATAGATATATATACATGTATACACGTACATATTTCTTAAATATATACATGTATGTGTGTGTATTTATATACATAATAAATATACACAGTACATGTGAAGGCCAAGTATGGTCGGAATTTGTCCTCTGCATTTAACCCATCCCAGTTAGTCCACACACATTACTAGTAGTGAGTAGTGAACACACACACACACACACTGCAAAACGTATGAGTATTTGTAAAACACATGGTCAACTCACTGAAATCTGCAGGATTGTGGTATGTTGGGCAGTGAAGACCCAGTCCTCTCAAATAAGGGATGAGGTATGGGACACTTCCCTTATATATGCACTGGCCTTGGCTTAAAATATACAGCTGTGAAAGAGACAGAAGAAATCAAATGATGACTGAAGTGATCTGAAGACGTTTCAGATTCCCAAAAAGATCTGCACATGTACCTTATCAAACATCTCGAAGAGTTTGGCACTGGGCTGATGAATAGTACAAATGATGGTTCGCCCTCCTTGTGCCAGAGACTTCATCAAAGACACTACCTGGAAACAGGATGCACTATCCAAACCACTGCAATCAGAAAGCAAAATTTAAAAAACATTCAGTATAGTTATATAAAAATTGTTCGATGTCAGAAGCATATAAATTATTCTGCTTTTTTTGTGTCTAAACATGATAACATCAATACCTGGTGGGCTCATCAAAGAACATAACGGGGGGGTTGTTTACTAGCTCAAGGGCAATAGCCAACCTCTTACACTGGCCCCCAGAGAGAGAGACAGTACGAGTGTGGACACACTCATGTAGTCCCAGGGCTGTCAGAATTTCTTTTATCTACATGCCAACATAAACACACAGAAAGTTAAGTGAAATTTTAGAGTGAAAGATATTGGGACAAGTTTGAATGAGGTGATGAGCTTTACCTACCAGCTCTTTTTTCATCTCTGTGTTTTCATTGAGCTTCAGGTTGGCTGATACCTAAAAAACAGAGGAAAAATCATTCAGTTGAGTTCAGTCATGGGTTTCTCTTTAGAAACTACCTTTTTCTGCAAGTGATTGTAATTAGCAATCCAGCAGTAGGGGGCATCCTTTACCACATCATTCTCCCTACAGACTCACCATCATTGCTTCTTGAACATTCAAGTGGGGCAGCAATCTGTCCTCCTGCATAATGTAACAGGACATTTTACGAAAGGTTCGGAGGTCTCTGAGCTTTCCATTTACCAGGATCTGTCCAGTCATCCCTGTTTCCCTTTAACGCACATAACAACCAGCTATGAGTATGTAAGCTTTCAAGATTTAATTTAATTAAAAAAAAAAAGATTTATATGTAAATTATATTTTATTTATTTTAAATGCAATAATTTTTTAAATGTAAGGAATGTATAAGTTGTTTTTTAAATTCATAATAAAATTTATACGATCCAACAATTCCAATAATACGATCAATTGGAATGAAAAGTACAGCATGCTTTCTCGCTATTTTATTATTTTTTTCACATCACTTTTGCACTCAATTTACCCTCACCTGTACCCTGCCAGGATGTTCATCAAGGTAGACTTTCCAGCCCCAGAGGGGCCCATAATGCCAATGAGTTCCCGACTGCAGAACTTGCCCGACAGACACTTGAGCAAGGCCTTATATCCTGCAGGGGGAAAAAAGATATATGCTTGGAGTCATATGGTTGGTTCTCCTTTGGAACAAACGGTCCTCTTGCAGCTAATCCCTTCAAATAAGAAGTATGGTTTAATCCATGAACCTCATGACTGTACTACATATTTTCTCCAAAGCTAAGAAATGTGAGAAAGCGAGTGATAAAGGTGATGAGAGAATCAGACTCCAAAACCTTTAAGTTCAGTGGCTAATTAAAGCACTCTGGACAAGTCTGCTCATTGACCTTTCTATAAGTCCACCAAGAAGGCTTTTACCCACCCACAGACTGAAAGGTCTCATTAAAAAAAGACATTTTGTAGAGTCACTGATATAGCAAAACGTAAAGAGAGAGAGAGAGAAAGAGAGGGAGAGGATATACTCCCAGGATTGTCAAAGACAGACTTACTGTATTTCAAAGCAAGGCACCCTAATTAGCAGCCTATTAGCCCAAGAGCTCTGTTCTCACAGTTGAAGCCCTTTTCTTTACCCTTTGAATTTATCCCTTATACATGTCTGTTCACTGAACATTTAAAAGTTGTTTGATGGCTACCATATTTTCATCATTGGTGGAGCTCTTGCTTTAGGCCACAATAGAAGCATAGTGAGTGCAAATTACATTTAACACTCTTACATTCACATGTATCACCTTTACAAATACATTTCATTCTGTATTTCTTTATCACAGTGCAGACATATCAAATGCTACACTCAGCATGCATAAGAATAGCCAGGATAATTACCAAGGCACAAGCATTAGGATGATATCATAAGCCAATTCCACATTAAAAATTCAGTTCTCCCTAGTGATGTCAGATGTGATCTCATCTACTTTAAATTACTTGTGGTGATGGCACTGCAAAAATAAGTCTTGTTGGTCTATTAAGGCTGCAAAATAGTAGCATCTTCCACACTGGTATCTTTTCAATAATAAATCATGAGAGTAAAGAACCAACTGCTATCTTTGGGCCAGATTAGACAGTGCATGAGTCAGCTTCATCAGATAAAAATAGAAGTGATCTGTATGAGATACCAGCATTCATGACGTTACCTGCAAATCGATAGATCTAAATATCCAATAGCAAGGCAAGGTCTCCATCAGATTCAGTCTTGTTAATTGTTCTAATGTTATTTTAATCTCCTCTGTATGCTAAGCTGGTAAAATACGATTGCTTACCGGATCCGCTTTGTAAATTAACAAAAGCTGCTACTATAAGAATGCATCTAGCCAAAACCTGAATGTTTTAATTTCCTATTTGACTTGTACAACCAAGATATAAAAAGTCTATCATTGCACACAGTAATGTCATTTAGGCTCCATTTTTTAAAAGATTGGATTTCTCTCCTAATCTGATCTAGTTTATATTTCTATATAGTTGTGCTGTGTTCATTTGTGCACAATTATTCAGGGACGACCAGAGTTGGGGGTAATGCATTACAAGTAAAGCAAGTCAAATAATCAGATTACTTTTTCAAGTAACTAGTAAAGTAATGCATTACTTTTAAGTTTACAACAAAATATCTGAGTTAACCATTCTGTTTACACAGTGCACACAGTCAATAAATGGGAAATCAAAGTAACTGTCGTTACTTATTTGAAAAAGTAACTCAGATATTTTGTTGTAAACTTAAAAGTAATGCATTACTTTTTGTAGTCCTAGACCAAATGTGAACAGGCATTTACTCATCTCACTTGCACAAAAACAGATTCAGTATTCCTAGAATATTCTTTAGAATGTCTTTGCTGCTGACCTTTGATGATCCAATTCAACCATACTAATAAGTTTGACTAATGACTTTAGATAAACATCACATTTGTGTTTCATTTTTATGTTTTTATTTACTTAAGTAAGAGTGTTGCACTTTCTTCTTCTCCATCCTATTCTTCTGCAATCCAGAATGGCAGCACAGCTGAAAGGTTTGTTTGAGCTGCGCCCTCTACTGTACAGACGTGAACTTGCATTTCCTTTATATGAATGGTTACATTAATCAAAGTGTGTACGGGCTCCTGACCTTGTTTCTTCCACCATGGTCCTTCTCTGATGGTGTAGGAGAGGTCGCTGAACTCCAGGTCCACAGCAGTGCGTTTGGGCAGGTGAGAGAAGCGCTGTGCCTCTGTAATGTGGTTCTCCACCTTCTTCAGATGGGTTAGCAGTGGAGCTTCCTGGGGCTGTGGTCCCCCATTGCAGAAGCTGTCCTCCATAGTAATACTAACTGACCCAGGATCAGATGTCTTCTCTGCCATTCCAAAGGTCTAAAAGGGTGCAAAAATGCTTCAGTGCTGTGTCTATGTCTAATAAAAAAACTACATGATTACATTTTTACATTTAATTCCACTGTGACTTCTAGTCAACAACGTACATGAGTCATCATACAGTACATAACAATGCATTCAAAGTGAGAAATCTCCACAGGGAGAGTTTTCTTATACTTTCCCCTTGAAACGCAAAGCTTTTTACACTGTCTGCTCATTCAGGAGAGGCCCCTACTCTGTCAAATTGATCTGGTTTAGAATTTGGTGCTCTTGTAAAAGGCTGGGATTTGGTTTCCTCCAGGAGACCGCATTGTGCTGACACACTGAATTGACCAGCTAGATGTAAGTCCCTGGAGTTTGGAGCCAAAAGGAAGAGTGAAATTAGAGAATGTGAATAGCCAGGTCAGAGACAGACATCATTGGCTCAGTCCCACAGAGAACACTAGGTAGGAGGGGATCGCTCGAGCGTTCACATGAGACTTAGTAGATTGTGCCGTGCGGAGACAGCCTGTACAATGGAAATCTTGTTGGAATGTATTGTATCCAATGAAACATAATCAGAATTTTTCATAGACGTACGGGTAGAACAAATTATTGCCACTGTGATTTTTGCCCACTATTTGGTGAGATACTGTGCATGTTCATTTACAAGTAAGATAACATACATATCTAAAACACTTAATGTGTATTCAAATATTTTGTAAACATTTCTTATTATCAACCCTTAAAATGATATAAAGAGATATTTGAGAAAAGGAAGCCAGGGGGGGTCCCTGAAAATAGAAAAAATGGTTCTCTGCAAATACAAACTGGAAATACAAACTGTAAATAAAAATTGAACATAAAAAGGGGTATTTTAAAAAGAAAATTGAAATTGTATTATCTGAGCCCTAAAGTGTTAGAGAAAAAGTAATATGTTCCTGCCCTTGTTTAAATGTTTAAATTACCAAATGTTAAAATTTAGAGAGGGAAATCACTTACCTAGGCTCACACTTGAGAGGAAATATGTTCGTTTAAGTGCTGAAATGCACGTCACTTTTATCCTAAATAGGTCCTGCCACTGGTAATCCCGTACAGGTCTGAATGAAAAATCGAGTCCTGAGGGAGTTTCGTGGTGAGGTGTGACGCAAAACCTGGGATGGATGGAAGAGCCGCAGAGCCTGCAGAACCGCGGGTGGAGCGTGAAGTCCAGCTCCCCCTCTCTCGATGTAATTTGGGCATAATGGGTGGAGCTGGAAGGTCCAACCACATTATAACCCAACCTTACTCTATCCCTCCACCCGTTAGATCCACAGAGGTGGAGCTGGACTAGGTCAAACCCAAACTCAATCCAGACGTCCAGAGAGGGGGAGATGGACGTCATTTGGCTGTGCAGTGAGCAACAGTTGACCGCAGCTCATTTTCAGTGATGCTCCAAACTAGACCTGCACGCTTAGCGCGCTCTCACGTCACATGCACTCTCTTCCATGGAAACCGACAAAACAATTTTTACCTGTTTATTTATATTATTTGTTTATTTTTGATATGTGGAGTGAAATAGTTTAAATTTATATTATATTCAAAGTTTAAAGTAGGCATTTTATTTTTTTTATATTTTATATCTTGTGTAAAACTCTCACTCAAATATGTGCTTGTTTTTAAAATGTATGTTTGTTTATTAAAGCAGGTATGCGATTATAGACTTCTGTATACAGTGTGGTATGTAATTTCCAGTGAAAATGAGTGGACGCGATGGCGACATGCCACAACTGGTTGCCAGAAGAAGCCACGCGCTAATAAAGTGAGTTCACCCTCAGAACAAGATCTGGACGAGTCTAAGCTTGACATCTGACAGGCAGTCCTTCACTGTTTAAATGCCACCTGGTACCTGGAATAGATATATATGAAACATCAATCTTGAAAAGTATGCACCTATAATAAATAAAACTGATAATGAATCTATTTTTGAATTCTAAGAGTTCAGAGCAGAGACAGTTCTGATAACATAATGCTTTACTCCTTATGTATACCCTCAACCATCACATGTCAGGTCTTGAATAAAACTTTTTTTTATATTAATGGAAAAAAGAAAAAGAAAAGTGAATTCTGGTGATATCTTACAGTTTAGTGCAGTTTGTAAAAAAATAGCAAAGAAAGTCCAAAACAGATGATTGAATTTATATTGATTGATTTATTTAGGACTGGCAAATACAGTAAGTAAAACCAACTCTGATCTTAAAAGCACCAAACATTTAAAATGTGCTGTTTCATGTAAATGTAGATGCCCACTTTCAAAGTAATGACAAACAATACTATGAAGTTATTTAGAGTTCAGTTTACCAGTATACCACTGACTCAGAAAATGCCATAAAACTATGCTAAAATGAAAAACTCAGTACATTCTAAAAATCTTGCATATGCTCACATTAAATCAAGCTGATACCAGTTAAGCTGGCTCTTAACCATAAAAATATGAATCAGTGTTTTAGAATATCATAGCGAATGAATACTGGCTTAGTTTCGTCATACATCATCATTCAAATCCAAGAACACGAGAATGTCCAGCAAAGACATTTAGCCAAATAAATAAAGTAACAACTTCATATTTGAGAGGAATAAATGAAAAGGATGAGGCAGTGCATACAAACTCCTTACAGTTATCAGACCATGCGCTAATACACAAAGAAATTTGCAAAGGCGATATTTTGAATCTCCAGGCACTGATGTTAGATCTGACAAACAATTTAAAGGTTTCAATAAAAACATTTAAGGCATAAAATATATGGAAATGAATGAAAAACATTTTTAATAACATTTTCACACTAAATACTATCAAAAATCAGCTGGCCCAACCATACAAAAGCATTTTGTAGTGGTATACAGGTTATTACGTTGTGTAGCTTCACAGTCAGTGAAGATAAAATGTAGATGATACCTTAAGCAGCTTTCAAAAATGTACATCCTAGAAATAATTCAAGTTTCAAGTAAGCATGTGTCTATACAACACACACCATCTTAAAAGGCATGATTGTGTATTCATGGCTTAATATGGGAGCAGATATCATTTCTGCCCATTAGCTCTCTGTAATGCAGATGTTTTTCATGTATGTCTTAAGTTAATAGCAGAGTCATTACTTTTGGCATTATTTTTATGCATCATCCAAGTCTGTTTTAAGTAGTAACTGCAAATTGACCCTTGCTAAAAATCCTGTAAATACAATACAAAGTTGCTTTATTTTTTTCTGTGAAAAAACCCCTAATATCTTAATTACACACAAAATAAAAAGGTCATCTATATAGGATGACACAAACACTGAAATTTTAATAAAATACTTCTGGAAAAGGGGGTGGTTGCTCTTCAGTTATAGATTTGGAGTGTTATATAGCTATCGTGCGTCATTAAGCTGTCTGGCTACAGTCAGTATCTCTTTGGCCCCTTTGCTGAGCAGCAGATTTCCAAGGTCCACTCCTAACTTCACTGCGGCATCCTGGGCTGCTTCTGACACCTTTAAAGCAGTAATACCCACACGCTGGACCTTCTCATCAACCTTCTCCTGCTCCTCAGTCTGGGAATAATGAGGTTACACATGCTCAGATCAGTTTCAAATTCAAAGAAGCAACCAGAATATAGGAAATTATACCTAGAGTGGATTAACAACCTGATTGTCTGAGCTGATGCTTGTCTGCATCGTCTCCTTCAGACTGTCTGAGCCATCGAGACTGTACACCGCTCCAGTCAGGTAGACCTGTAAAACAAACACAGATCTGTCATTCAGCTGAGAGACATTTTCTAGTTGAGTATAAATTAAAACCAGCATGTAGCTCCTCCTCACTACCTGTGAATTCTTAACTTCAGTGTAAACAGCAACTGGAACACTGCACCCCCCTTCCTATAAAAAGAAAAAAATAGTTTAAGGCACATGTGCAAAGTTCTTTGTATTTGTGCTGGCTTTATATGGTTTTGAATTTTTTTTTACAAAATTTTCCAGAAAAAGTTTCCATTTAATGACTTCAAAAATGTCATATGGTGTAACCACCAAGTAAAGAGTAATATATTTTCATTACACATAGTTTTTAAATATATTTTTCATGTAATGAATTATTAAATATTTACATTGCCATTCAAATATTTTGGGGTCAGTAAGAAATTAATTTTTTGTTTAGCAAGGTCACATTAGCGTCTCAATCAGCGTTTTTGGGCACTGGTACAGACAGTAAAGACCCTGACTCACTACACATTGGGACAGTGATGGTGACATCACTACTGATATTTAAGAACAGCAGAAGAACATTTATTATTTTTTTTAAATGTTTTTTATATTTTTTTTATAGACATGCATTTCAGCTGTAAATTAATTTTAAATGTTTACGTTTAGTACCTATCTAACAATGTATGTTTATACTGAAATACAGTTTAATAACAGTTTGTTTTTTCAAAACATCTATCACACGTCATTATGTGTATTGAGTTGGCTCACGAAATGTATGTTTTTTGTTAAGGGAACATAGTGAGCATCAATGCTCCATGGTTCACACAGTGCATTCTGGGACTTTTTAGGGAGCAAAGGTTTATAGTGGACTGGAAGGATTTTGCGATTGAAACAGCCCTTAAAATGGTCGACATCAGTGACCTGATAAGTGCACTGACTACTGAACTAGAGAGCTGATTGAAACACATTCCTAGTGTTGCAAAAGATTTCTATTTCAAGTTAATCATTTAAAAAATTTCTATCAATGAATCCTGAAAATATGTACCAACTGTATCAAATATTAAACAGTACAACTGATCAACATTGATAAGAATGTTTTTGTGAGCACCAAATCAGCATATCAGAATGATTTCTGAAGGATCATGTGACACTGAAGACTGGAGTAATGATGCTGAAAATTCAGCTTTGACAGCACAGGAATAAATTACATTTTAAAATATATTAAACTAGAACACAGTAATTTTAAATTGTAATAATATTTCACAATATACTGTTTCACAAATACTGTTTTTACTGTATTTTTGATCAAATAAATACAGCCTTGGTGAGCCTAAGAGACTTCTTTCAAAAACGTTTAAAAAAAAATGTACCAACTCCAAACTTCTGAATTACAGTGTATTTATTTATTAATTCAAGCAGGTATGTGGGGTTTTATAGTGCAGCAGGATGCCTACCAGGTGTTTGAGGAACGCTCTCTCCGCGATGCAGCTCAACACAGTGTCCGAGTCATTTAATACTGACACCATTTCCAGTATGTCCCGGTCTCGAGCTCTCACCTCGACTGCCAGAGCACCCTTTAACAGGACAGTAAGAGCAGTCTGTAAGGCTCAGTTTGATGGACATACACTCACCGCTGAGCAGGACATTTGCTCAATAGGGATACTGAATGTTGCCCACCTGTCCAACTGCATACATGCAGTCCTCAGGCCCAAGGATCTGAAACAAGATGATACAAAATATATCAATATGCATTATAGGGTAATAAATGCAATAATCAGTAGCGTTGACCTAAGGGAAGACATTGCAGTGCACTGTAGGTTAAAGGAGGATAGAGGCACCTGGCTAATGCGGTTCTCCCAGCCCATTCTCCGAAGACCAGCTGCTGCTAAGATGATGGCAGAAAAGTCATCCTTTTCATCCAGCTTCTTCAGACGGGTGTTGAGATTACCTCTCTGAAACACAACTGTTAAGGCATAACCTCACACAAAACATCAAGTGCTTGTTAACACACTGAAATCATAATTTACTTGTTATCTGCATCTACATACAATTATTACAGTAAGAAAAAGTGAGGGTGAAAAAAAACATTGCTGGACACAGCATTGAAAGATACAATGTCTTTAAACTCCAGGTGGGGAAATCTTTTCTTCAGCTGTGCAGCCCGGCGAAGAGAACTG
The DNA here is from genome assembly GCA_037950675.1 of Hypophthalmichthys molitrix. Taxonomy (NCBI): domain Eukaryota; kingdom Metazoa; phylum Chordata; class Actinopteri; order Cypriniformes; family Xenocyprididae; genus Hypophthalmichthys; species Hypophthalmichthys molitrix. The sequence continues at coordinate 15,679,828 of CM075506.1, forward strand.
GTACCTATAACACTTTAAATATAAAATGTAAATGTATGTATTATTCAAGAAAACATGTATCCTGTAAATATACAATTTAAAAATAATATAAATATACATACACTACCATTAAACAGTTTGGGGTCTGTAAAGTCTCTTATGCTGCATTTATTTGATCAAAAATATAGTAAAAACAGTAATATTGTGAAATATTACAATAAAAAACCTTTTCTATTTTAGTAAATTTAAAAATGTAATTTATTCCTGTGATGGCAAAGCTGAATTTTCAGCATCGTTACCTCAGTCTTTAGTCTCACATTGTAACGGATTGACCTGATTAACTGGGGTGCCAAGCAGGTGATTAAACCTACTACATTTCTTCAGTCTATGAGTCAGTCAACCATACAAAGTATTCACACATTTAAAGAAGTAGGAACCCTTTATATGTGGATGAAGTATTAACACACAAACAGCAAGGCTCAATTAATAGAAACTGTTATTCATTTTTGACCAAAATACCATTCAGTTAGGGCAAAGCATTAATGATTCACAAATGCACAGTTAAAAAAAAAAATTATAAGAAAAATATCCCAGATATTTAAATACTTAATTCCCAATTCAGGGGCTCATCAAAAACTTTCAACAAAAAGTCAGAGATCTAAAACTAATCCAAATGAATTGAGCAGTTCAGTCCACATTTTCTGAAGAGACTTGATTGCTTTTTATGATGAACAGATTGAATTTAGGCTTTTACTCACATATAAACATTGATCAGTGAACATAAACAGAAGCTCATCCGAACCTGAATGACATGCAAGAATAAACCTCTTTTGCAGAAGCTCAAACATGCTGTGTAACACACAAGAACAAACCTCATTGGTTCTCGCATGTCAAGCAAACTTGCTTGAGCTTCCATTTACCCCAACTGATGTGTGAGTTGATTAATGTTTACATTTGAAGAAAAGTTAAATCGGTAACACTTTATTTTAGGGTCTTTTAACTAGTTGCTTATTAGCATGGATATTACTTGAATATTGGCTGTTTATTAGTACTTATTCAGCACATATTAATGCCTTATTCTGCATGACCTTATTCTACATTCTTAATCCTACCCAATACCGAAACTTAACAACTACCTTACTAACTATTAATAAGCAGTAAATTAGGAGTTTATTAAGGGAAAAGTTGTAGTTAATAGTTTATATGTGTTCCCTATACTAAAGTATTACCGTTAAATCCTAAAACCAAAATTAAATCAGCTGATCATATAAAGCGATCGAGTCTCTTCAGAAAATGTGGAGTTAACCGCTCACTTCATATGTATTAGTTTTAAGATCTCTTTATGAACTTTTTGAAGCGTCAAAGTGTCAGTTGCGTAGCTGTCTATGGAGGGACAGAAAGCTCTCAGATTTCATCAAAAAGATCTTCATTTGTGTTCCAAAGATGAACTAACGTCTTACGGGTGTAAGTAATGACAGAATTGTCATTTCTGGGTGAACTAACCCTTTAACAATTCTTGACTGAGTTCACAATTCAACATAATACATTAGCATATTGTACATAACACATTATACATCATATTCCATATGCACTTAGGCCTTTAAGAATCCTTAAGTCCAGTCAAACCAGCCTTAATCAAACCAGTTCCCTGTGCAGTTCATAAAGAGTTCTTTCAGCACTTCAAATAACAATTTACACAGTTTCATGGACACTCAACTGGCAAACCTATTATAAGAATACAAAAAAAAAAAACACTACTTGTTTGATCTTGTTCAGTCAGTCAGTCAGACAAATGATCTGCTCTCCATTGTTTGGACCATCAGTAGTTTTCTCCGTAAACCTCCAGCAAACTTCCAAAAAGGAAGTTAGCTCTCTTAAGCCATGTGCACCAGAACATCATGTGACTCAAGACATCATGTGACTCAGCACATCATGTGCATCACAACACAATTATTCAGAAATTATTCTAATATGCTGATTTGGTGCTCAAGAATTTAGGTGTGTTCGACTTGTGTTGAAAACCATGATATATTTTTTCAGGATTTTTTTTTTTTTTCATAGAAAGTTCAAAATAACATAATTGATTTGAAATCTAAATCTTTTGTAACATTATAAATGTCTTTACTGTCACTTTTAATCAATTTAATGCGTCCTTGCTGGATAAAAGTATTTATTTCTTAAAACTTTAATGTATCAATATATATTTAAAAATATGATTCTGTGTACAGGGCACCTCTTACCTTTTGTTGGCTAGAGAGTCGAGACGTTTGCCTTTATTTTTGGGGTGCAAGACAACAGCATCATGGGGGTTTTCTCGTCTTTGAAGAGAGGGAAATGTCAAATCTCAATGTTGGCTTCATAATTAAAAGTATTTGCAATAAGCAATACACTGTACATCAGTATTTCCATACACTTTAATAATCATTTATGAACGTTAAGTTGATGTCTGTGCGTAACATGACATGTCAGCTACTTTTAAGATAAAAGACTCTTCAGATGTAGAGAAAAATATAAGCATTTCAAACCATAGAGACACTATTGTGATTTCCTTACTTCAGAACAGCTCCTATAGTGAAGCCCACAGGAAGAACAGTAGGCAAGTCTTTCAAAGAGTGCACGACCAGGTCCACCCTATAAAGACACAAATATTACAACAGCCTTATTCATACTGAAACATATACAACAATGCAGCAATACAAACTTCTGAAACATCAAATGCACCAAAAGACCAAAGAACAAATCTTTATGTACTGCAAAGTATACATGAGTGATTTAAAGAAGCAAAGACTCACTCATTTTTTTCCAAAGCATTCTCCAATTCCTTTGTGAAGAGACTCTTTTCACCGATCTTTAACACAAAATGTTGAACAATACTTCATTTTCTTCAAAAACTTTATACACATTAACATTTACAAAACTAATTAAATTCTTTTTTTATTTGGAATTTAGATTAGGACATACTTTGGATAAAGCTGTGTCAAGTATTTTATCTCCCGTTGTTGACATAGCCACTGAAACAAAATAAAAGATTATATGAAGTGGAAATCTGTTAAAGCAGATTGAATATTAATTTACGTCATACTTGGTAAACTCAATTACAAATAAACAAGAACTGTTTTGCATATTAGACAATAATCTCTTACCTATTTCAAAATTAACATCAGGGTGCAACTCCTTGAGTTTCTCTACAACACTGTCTGTCTGAATCCGAGCCAGCTGAAAAAAATACAAGTAGCAAAAAGGTTCAACAATATTAGATTTGACCTAAAATATGAGTGTCCTTTAAGGCTCATCTTCTGGTTGAGGGTTGTAACCAGTTTCTTTATAAAACTAAGCAATCTTACACCCACCCTGACAAAGACAGAAAGCTTATCAATCCCATCAACACCACTGACACACCCAATCAAACCTACAAACCTATTTTTTTTTTTTTTATGTAACACTTATACTACTGAAGAATAGGCAAATACAATAGGCACTTATACTAGTGAAGAATAGGCAAAATATGTACAGTTATAATATGGAAAGTAAAAGTAAAAGTTTTACTTTTAATTTCCATATTATAACTACATATTTTGCCTTGGTACTTAAAATAAAATAAATGGATGATTCCAGTGACAAGCAGTCGTAAAAATGGTGAAACGTACATCTAAATTTATTAAATGGGGTTAGATATTCTAATAATATTTTAGATTATCTAATTATCATTCAAAAGTTTGGGATATATATGTACAATAAGCATACATATATTAAATTACCTGGCTTTTTCTGGTGCCAACACGGATCACCCTACTGACTCTGCCATCACCGTCCTGTAAAATAATATTCCATGCAAAGGTTAGTACCAACACAAACAGCACAGAGTAATATTCATTTAAATTATGTTCTGACCCTAATGTATTTATAAGGTCCATCTGCCATAGTTTGTAGTGAGATGAACTGAAGTCTTCAGACACTTTTGAGTACGAGAAAGCAATGTATAGTGAACAAGAAGCAGGATAGTCTGATGCAGGAGGAGGCACTACGCCCCAGTGTCCTGGCTTCAACAGATAAGACAATAATGCCTATTCATTGTGTCCGTTATACACAAGGGAGGAGTAAACTACTGAGATGTTATATTTGACAATATTATTCAACAACTTTTTTGGGTTAAGATGGTTCAGATGTAATTTCCTAGAAACCACTAACCCTAAACCTAAATAACCTTAGCCGTTATGTCATAACCACATACTAATGTGAAGGAGAAATTAATTAAGTACGGTTAAATTAGAGTTAAATTTGGGTTTTGAGTAGTGAATGAATGAAAACATACCTGAAGATTGGTCTTTTCCGACATTTTCTAAGATGAGCCACGTGATTTAGTGCTGATTTCGTCGTAACTGTAGTAATTTCTCATTCATGATTGTGAAATAGAAAATATTTAAGTGGGAATGTCACTCACAACTGTCACAGGTTGAATGTGACTTCCGTAAAGTGAGGCATTATTGAATTTCAAAATAAAAGTCACAACGACAATCGCAGCGTACAAAATAAACGCTGTTTAAAACTTTTATTTTGAAGATGTAGAAACGGAAGTAACACAGCAAACGCTGTACCGTTTGTGTTATTTAATTAAATTGCAATTATCGAATGAGCACAATGGTGGAGTATGAATTATTTCATAAACAAACTGTGTCTATAATGACACTGTTGTCAGAAACAGCTCGAGACGAAATTCAGAAAGTTTTTGACAGTGAATGTCGCCCATCCCACAGTGAAACTGGTAGTGACAGAGAAAGCAGACTGGTACGTTTATTTTTATTCTGCAGATAAAAATACATTTTTTTTTTCCAGTTGTGATCTATCAGACAGTCGTTTCCTGAAGTTTTTCCTCTGTGTAGTCTTTTATTTCAAGATTAAGATGCATTTTATATAATTATTCGAGTCTTTTTCTATGTTTAACACTATAATAAGTAACTATAATTAAATGAAATGTTCAACTCCATCTTGCTAGTTTCAAAACTGAACATTAATGCAGATGAAGAAATCCAGAAAAATAACCAGTAATTAATATTTGTTGCAGGCAAAGCTCACAGCTGTGATGGAGACCTTTACCAACATGGCTGTTCAAAAAATATGCAAAGTCTTCAGTTATTGCTTTGCTCTTAAGCCAACACAGCTGAAGGGTTATAAAAGTTACCACGATGATGTAGTAAACATGAAAGAGGTGGTGAAGGAGCACCTGAAGAAACCAGAAAGAAAAAACAATCAAACTGTCAGAAATGTGCCTGGTAAGACATCCTGCATTTTAATTTAATTTCATATGTTAAGAATATTTAATCCACTACAATTTTAACTAGTAATTTCTCAACCTCCTCTCAGATTCTGAAGCTGTAGCTCCATCAGTGTCTCCAGAGAGTCCGAATCTGCTCACTGCATTATCTGAAGAAAATGTACAACCTCAAGATTCTGTCCAGCAGGTCAGTTGAAAAGATGTAACTCTGTATTGTTTGCCTAGATGCATGCAACAACTTTTTTTCTTTTTTTTTCTGTTTTATCAGTGTGCAGACGAGGATAACGTTTCTGCATTTTATCCTGAGTCGTCAAGCGGTGGAAAAGAGAAGCCAGTGCAAGCATTTTTTATAGAAGGTATGTGCTGCACAGCTTTGATATTTATGTGAACTAACAAACTAAGGAAGTTTAGAAATTGATTATTCATTTATTTATTTATACACTTCAGTATGTTTGGCCTTACTAAATAATAAAATACTAGACTCTAGACCTGTGGCTTTCAAACTTCTTCAGGCAGTGGACACGTCAACATTAATACAAAAATTCTGGACCATCTAACACCCAAAGTGCCTCAATTTTATTTATTTGATTTTTTGTAAACTTTATACTTACACTACCAGTCAAAAGTTTGGAATCGGTAAGATTTTTAATGTTTTTAAAAGAAGTTTCGTCTGCTCACCAAGGCTGCATTTATTTAATTAAAAATACAGTAAAAACAGTAATATTGTGAAATATTATTACAATTTAAAATAACTGTTTTCTGTTTGAATATATTTTATAAAGTAATTTATTCCTGTGATCAAAGCTGAATTTTCAGCATCATTACTCCAGTCTTCAGTGTCACATGATCCTTCAGAAATCATTCTACTATGCTGATCTGCTGCTATTTATACTACTACTTTTTTCTCATTTCACTGAAATTTATTACACAATTACTTTTATCTAATGAATCTAAATACGACAACTGTTCAGCTAGTTATTTATTAAATTTGGTGTCAATTATAATACATGTATTTATTTAGATTTTTTTTTTTTTAAAGACTTTTATTTTGAAATTTGAAAATATTACAGTGTTTAATTACTATTTTCTATTTATTCCTGTGATCAAAGCTGAATTTTCAGCATCATTACTCCAGTCTTCAGTGTCACATGATCCTTCAGAAATCATTCTAATATGCTGATGTGATAGTCAAGAAACATTTCTTCTTCTTGTTATTATTATTATCAATGTTGATAGACAACTGTTCATTAGCTAGTTATTTATTAAATTTAGTGTCAATTACAAAACATTTTATTTATTTAGATTTTGTTTTTATTTAGGCTTTTATTTTGATAGAAAAAAATATTATTACAGTGTATAATAACTCTTTTCTTTTTTTAATATATTTTAAAATATAATTTATTCCTGTGATGCAAAGCTGAATTTTCAGCATCATTACTCCAGTCTTCAGTATCACATGATCCTTCAGAAATCATTCTAATATGCTGATTTGGTGCTCAAGAAACATTTCTAATTATTATCAATGTTGATATACACAAATACATATACATACTTGTAGTAGTAACTTGTAGTAACAGAAACCCTGTTAATTTTTTGCAGTTGAATACAGTACCATTGCCTCTGTTGAAGACCAGCAACCTGAAGTAAACCCACAGGCAGAGCAAATCAGTACAAAGTCCGAGAAAACCAAGAAGACAATATCATTTGACTGTAATGAGTGTGGAAAGAATTTTCTCTGGAGACACTCGCTAAATCAGCACAAATGTGGACATTTAAAAGGGCCTCACAGTTGTGAGCAGTGCGGGAAGAAGTTTAAATTCTTAAAAGGATTGGAGAAACACCTACTGCGTCACAGTTCAACCGAGAAGAAAGGACTCTGTAAAACATGCGGGAAAACTTTTGCCAATGTTAAGATGCACGAACGTGTCCACCTGGACGTGAAGCCGTTTCTTTGTTCCGTATGTGGACACGGCTTCACCGTAAAGGGAAGTTTACTGGCACACCAGAGGATCCATACAGGTGAAAAACCATACAGCTGTGAGACATGCGGGAAGCACTTTTCACACTCGGGCAACCTCACCAACCATCTGACTGTTCATTTAAATGAGAAACCGTGGAAATGCAGCCTCTGTGACAAGACTTTCAAAACAGAAAAACAAATGAATTTTCACCAGGTTGTGCATACAGGAGAGAAACCCCATATATGTCATGTATGCGGGCAGAAGTTTAGCCACATTACAAACCTCAGAAGGCATCTCCTTGTGCACAGTGGTGTGAAACGGCATGTGTGTGAAATCTGTTCCAAGCAGTTTTATCAGAGCAAATCTCTGAAGAGGCACATGGCAACACACGGAGCTCTGAAGTCATTCATGTGCGAAATATGTGGGAAGAGCTTTGTTTTTAACTATGCTTTACAGAAACACTTACTCACACATAGTGAGAAATCTGGAGCAAATCTGGATGGCAAATCTGGAGATGGGAAGAACTCTTTCCCATGTGATGCATGCGGAAAATGCTACAGTTCTACCGCTTTGCTCAGAATGCATGAGAGACTCCACTCGGAAAAGGATCCGTACATGTGTAAAGTCTGTGGCAAAAGCTACAGCAGCATGTATTCGCTGAAGGAACATGAGAAACTTCATTCAGGGGTGACGCCGTTCAAGTGTAACGTGTGTGATAAGACTTTTACTCAGAGAGTTGGTTTGAAAACGCACGAGGTTGTTCATACCAAAGCTAAACCCTACAAATGTTCTGTTTGTGGGAGCAAATTTGGACTTCCTAACAGTCTTAGACTGCATATGCGCATTCACTCCGGTGAAAAGCCACACAAGTGCGAAACATGCGGAATGTGCTTTCGCTTATCTGGAAACTTAAGCCGACACAAGCGGGTGCACACTGGCGAGAGACCGTTCAGCTGTGAGGTCTGTGGGAAAAGGTTTGTACAACTTAGCCATGTGAAGGCACACATGCAAATCCACACTGGTGTGAAACCCTACACGTGCCAGAAATGCGGGAAGAAATATGCGTACCGTAGAAATTACAATGATCACAAATGTATACCTGTGTGAAAAAGATGTTGCTTTAATGGAATTCTGTTTTGAGCTGAATTGTAGTGACATTTTCTTTGTTATATTACAATTTCTTTCAGTCTAATGTTTGGAAATTTCATTAAGGTTCACTGTCTGTTAAAGACAAAAATATGTACAATATCACAGTGTATTTGTTTTACATTTATTTTCCTTCATAGACGAAATTCTGGATAAGTATTAGTCAAATTTTCATTCATTCCATAGAGAAACATTAATGATTGGTTCTCATTTTTAAGCCAATTAATAATATGCCAAATCAATAGTTCTACAGTGTGAATTCCTCATTACAATGAACTCTATGGCCAAGAATAAACAGTTTGTTGAGAATGCTATTTTTTATTTATTTTATTTTATTTTTGGTAGGAAAAGCTAACATAACTCTTCCTGTGGTTAAAAGCCAAAGAGACACTGCTATTAGGAATAGTGTATAATGACAGAATCTTTACTATAAATAAAGCAGATAAATTGTTGTACATAGTTGAGTGCTCTAATGGTTGAATTGTCATTACGTTTGACTTTTTCCTATGCAAACTGATAAGTTAAACGGAGTGGATACTAAATCCTCCAGCTTTTTGTATTTCACGTTAAATGACTTTTATTTTGAAAAGTTTGCCTCGGGAGGACAGAGACTGACCATTTGATGGACGGTCAAGTCCATTTCCCTGGAAACAGGTTTTGAACATTTGCATTTCAAAGCAAAAATAAATAAATAAAAGCATTTCAAAGCTAATTTTGTATTACAACAAAACAATAAACGTATTTAATAAATTAACCAGAAAGGGCTCTGACTGTTATAAAATAATACAGTAAAGTATTATGTATTGTAGGTATTTAATTTGTTGACCTGTTAATCTTTTATTAAAATGTAATTAAAAGGATTTATAAAGGACCATAAGGATTTATGGTCAATGGCGCATATTCACGTACTTTTACTTTGAAATGGTCATGAACAAAAGAGGAAGTGTTTAGCGCAGAGTGCAACTTTTCCAGGTAGTTTGCATTACAGACGTACAATTACAAATATCATGGTTTGGCTTTACATTGAGATCGCTTGTTATTCACGATCTATTAAGACTATGGCAATAATTTGATTGCATGTATTCAAAGTGGCTCTACAGTTCAGACTGCCAAACCAGAACGTTTTTTCCTCTAATTCTTGCAGCAATATAATTTTGACATAGCTTTCAAACACAATTCCTCATTTTTACACATCTAGTAATTGTGGTCACTATGTCCAGATATGAGTATTTTCAGAGTCAAACTACTCTATTCATCTTATTAATGCCGGACACGCCAAAGCAGGGCACACCAAAGGCTTGCAGCTCTGTTGAACCTCATCTTAACATGATACAAAACGACACTCGGACTCACATGGTAAGAATTTCTGTTATTAAAAATTGTTTGAATAGTAGTAGAAGACTAGCATGTATCCTTGTCCATCAGTCATTTAGATTGTTTTTTTTTTTTTGTTTGTTTGTTTTTTAATGTACTCAATAACAAACAATTTCTTTCTTCACCATTTCCATGTGACATGAATTAAAGCCTGCACAGGAGAATAATGCAAGCAGATGTCTTTTGGTGGAGGACAGAGCAGAAGAAAACATTCAGACTGTGGTCATTGGTGATGGTAAGTGACAGTTCTCATACTCATTATTATTTATGTCATTTACATAAACACCTTAATAAGTACAGCTCCTGTTGGTAGTACATTGTAAGGCTATTTCTTTGTGATGACTGCATTAAGTTTTTATGAAATTGCCTTTTGACAGATGACAGAGCCCATGAAATGAAAATTTTGTTGTTGTGTTGTTGCTTTTAGCCCAGTTTTGATAAGTTTTTTTTTTTTTTAAACCTCATTATTTAACCCATATTTTAGCTTTTAGGTCATCTATATACTAGTGTTTTCCTAAAAGTTAACACACTTCACACATTAAAAATGTACAGTCTTCAAATTTTAAATTTGACTTAAAAATATTGATGACTCATCCTGCACTCATTTTTTTTTTATAGATTCTCTCTATTAATACACTATTTTTTTAGAAAAATCATGTTAAAATGTGAGTATCAAATATGATACAGGCTTTTGAGGAATGTTTATTTGTGCATCTCTCAATCACTGTTGCACTGAATTATATGTTCTGCCCCCCACAATAAAAACTACAGAGCTTTAATCACAAAACTAAGCATTTAAATATAATCTTACTAAGACATATTATTGTGAGATATAGAGTGACAACTGATATTTATGTACATTTTATGAAAGTAGTCTGCTATACTGTTATTTAGAGTACAAGCTGTCAAAATTTAATCTCAATTTTTGCCCACATAAATATCAACAACTACACCAAATTGCATGTTTTTGCTCAGTTTGGGTCTCTGAATAAAACTGAGGTGTTTTTTCCTCTCACTATATCATACTATATAAGCTATAAAAGCTTGATGTATCAGATATGATACAAAACATAAAACAAATGCATTTCTTTTTTTTTTTTTTTAAGGTTCAAACTGTTTTTATGACTATAATTTCATATGTCAGGCGTTACAGGGTTAATATATCAATACTCCCACCTTTCTGTTCATAAAAACTTTTGAAAACAAGGAGCTTTGTCATAATTATCATAATTTGAAATAGACCTACAGGTGCTGGTCATATAATTAGAATATCATCAAAAAGTTGATTTATTTCACTAATTCCATTCAAAAAGTGAAACTTGTATATTATATTCATTCATTACACACAGACTGATATATTTCAAATGTTTATTTCTTTTAATTTTGATGATTATAACTGACAACTGAGGAAAATCCCAAATTCAGTATCTCAGAAAATTAGAATATTACTTAAGACCAATACAAAGAAAGGATTTTTAGAAATCTTGGCCAACTGAAAAGTATGAACATGAAAAGTATGAGCATGTACAGCACTCAATAGTTAGTTGGGGCTCCTTTTGCCTGAATTACTGCAGCAATGCGGCGTGGCAGTCGATCAGTCTGTGGCACTGCTCAGGTGTTATAAGAGCCCAGGTTGCTCTGATAGTGGCCTTCAGCTCTTCTGCATTGTTGGGTCTGGCAATATCGCATCTTCCTCTTCACAATCCCCCATAGATTTTCTATGGGGTTAAGGTCAGGCGAGTTTGCTGACCAATTAAGAACAGGGATACCATGGTCCTTAAACCAGGTACTGGTAGCTTTGGCACTGTGTGCAGGTGCCAAGTCCTGTTGGAAAATGAAATCTGCATCTCCATAAAGTTGGTCAGCAGCAGAAAGCATGAAGTGCTCTAAAACTTCCTGGTATACGGCTGCGTTGACCTTGGACCTCAGAAAACACAGTGGACCAACACCAGCAGATGACATGACACCCCAAACCATCACTGACTGTGGAAACTTTACACTGGACCTCAAGCAATGTGGATTGTGTGCCTCTCCTCTCTTCCTCCAGACTCTGGGACCCTGATTTCCAAAGGAAATGCAAAATTTACTTTCATCAGAGAACATAACTTTGGACCACTCAGCAGCAATCCAGTCCTTTTTGTCTTTAGCCCAGGCGAGACGCTTCTGACGCTGTCTGTTGTTCAAGAGTGGCTTGACACAAGGAATGCGACAGCTGAAACCCATGTCTTGCATACGTCTGTGCGTAGTGGTTCTTGAAGCACTGACTCCAGCTGCAGTCCACTCTTTGTGAATCTCCCCCACATTTTTGAATGGGTTTTGTTTCACAATCCTCTCCAGGGTGCGGTTATTCCTATTGCTTGTACACTTTTTTCTACCACATCTTTTCCTTCCCTTCGCCTCTATATTAATGTGCTTGGACACAGAGCTCTGTGAACAGCCAGCCTCTTTTGCAACGACCTTTTGTGTCTTGCCCTCCTTGTGCAAGGTGTCAATGGTCGTCTTTTGGACAACTGTCAAGTCAGCAGTCTTCCCCATGATTGTGTAGCCTACAGAACTAGACTGAGAGACCATTTAAAGGCCTTTGCAGGTGTTTTGAGTTAATTAGCTGATTAGAGTGTGGCACCAGGTGTCTTCAATATTGAACCTTTTCACAATATTCTAATTTTCTGAGATACTGAATTTGGGATTTTCCTTAGTTGTCAGTTATAATCATCAAAATTAAAAGAAATAAACATTTGAAATATATCAGTCTGTGTGTAATGAATGAATATAATATACAAGTTTCACTTTTTGAATGGAATTAGTGAAATAAATCAACTTTTTGATGATATTCTAATTATATGACCAGCACCTGTATATCTTGTAGATTCTGATTATTGTGCTGGACAACAGGGGGAGCCAAAAGTCAAAAAGTTTGAGAACCACTGATACAGATGTCCCCAACTTCCCTTTTTCAATAGGAAACATTTCAAGCATTTCATCTTTAAAGCACTTCTGTCATGAGAAATCATAATGGCATAAATGTTCAACACTAATTTTGTATTATTGTGTTCTTTTTTCATCAGCTGATGACAGGGGCTGTTCTGAAGATCAGGAAGGCGTGTTGCAGACATCAATCGAGCAAACTGAAAAGCCAAAAGACGAAGAGTCTTTTGCATGTGAGCAATGTGGAAAGGCCTTTCCAAAGATGTTTTCTCTTCTGCGACACAAACGTGTGCATTTGGTCATAAAGAAGCACTGTTGTGAAAAGTGCGGGAAGAAGTTCTCACAATTAAGAGCACTAGAAACTCATCTCCGCAAACATACACAGAAGTTTGAGAAGAAGAAATTTCCCTGCAGTACATGTGGGAAGAGCTTCAAGGATCTCGCAGCGCATGAACGGGTTCATGCAGAAGTCAGACCATTTACCTGTGATATATGTGGACAGGGATTCACAGTCAAAGGAAGTTTATACATGCATCAGAGGGTGCACACGGGCGAAAAACCATACACGTGTGATACCTGTGGGAAGTGTTTCTCCCTGATAGGCACCCTAAACTGCCACAAGAAGTTTCATTCAAATGACAGGCCGATAAAGTGCAGCCACTGCAATAAGAGCTTCAAGTGCAAGAGTCATTTGAGACGCCACCTTCCTGTGCACACCGGTGAGAGACGATATACGTGTAAAATCTGTGCTAAAACTTTTGCGCATCATGAAGCTATGACACGCCATGTCCTCATTCACACCGGTGAAAAGCCGTACATCTGTGAGGTGTGTGGTAAAAGATTTCGCCAGAGAAGCAATTTGAAAGTCCATATGCGGTTACACGAAGAGATGCAATTTAAGTGTAAAATGTGTGGGAAAACATTCCAGCATGAGTTTTTGCTACAGAACCATATGTTAACACATAATCAGACTGAAAATTCAGGAGATAAGAGCAATGGCCAGTTTCTGAACTCCAACTCTGCATTTAAAACGCAGCCACATTCAGACAACAGCAAGCTGTTTACATGCAAATTGTGTGAGAAGAGCTACAGCAACGTTTATAATCTTCGCATTCATGAGAAGCTTCATTCGGGAGAGACCCCATTCAAGTGTGAGATTTGCGGTAAGGCCTACGCACTCAGGAAATCCTTTAAAACGCATATGTTGTGCCATTCAGGAGAAAGACCTTACAAATGCATAGCATGCGGGAAAACGTTCAAGTGGTCTGGCTCTCTGAAAATGCATATGAAGACTCATACTGATGAAAAAACTCTGAAATGTGAGACTTGTGGAAAGACCTTTCGCTTATATGGAAATTTTAAGCGTCACAAGCGTGTTCATACTGTGGAGAAGACGTTCAGTTGTAAGGTCTGTGGGGATGGGTTTCAGGATCCCGACCATGTTAAAGCACATATGCAAATTCATACTGGAGTGAAACCTTACACATGCCAGAAGTGTGGGAAGAATTATGTATATCTTAGACATTACATTGATCACAAATGCAAACCTGTGTAAAAAAGATGTGGTAGAAACTCTTTTCATATTGTAATATTTACTAGGCAAATGTTTCCATTGTGAAAACATTAAAAATAAAACACTATACTGAACAAGCTGTTGTAAAATTTAATGTTGCATTTTCAATTATATGGACCTATATCAAGTGATTTGATGCATAATATCAGGGTACTTTCACAGAGTAATAATTGTATATGTTGGCATGATTATGGGAAGTTTGTATTGAGGAAATTGTGTTCCAGGCCTGAGTTTCTAGTAATGCTCCTCTGATATAAATAATTTAATCACTGGTCTTATGAAGATGCTTGCGAATAAATGTTATCGATTTATGCTTTTCAATGAATATTCAAAAAGATCTTAATGATTCCTCAATTAATTTATCTGTTGAAAGTCATCATAAATTACAGAAATATAAAAGCTTTCATGACTCTTTCTTACAAAAATGACATCTGAGGGAATACAATCACCATGGCATTTGTTATTAAACCACTGACCTTAAACATGAAAATTAAAATTTAAATGTAATTAGGAATTTTACTATTAATTTGTGTAATTGAGCATGCTTCCTTTGACAGCGTTGAAAGACTTTTATTTTGAAAGTGTTATCTCTTTCTGAAGTATATTTGTTCCTGAGGTCTTATTTTTAGGATCAAACTGATCCAAAAACAAGCCTCTTATCAAACCAATAGCAAGTTAAACGGCCTCAACAGTTTAGTGCATACAAATATATATGCCTTATGTTTTGTTTGTTAATCATAACCAAATATTATGGTGAATGGCAAGCGTTCAAGGACTTTTATTTTACAATAGAATATTCAAGAGGAAGTACTTGTTGTAGGGAGTTCAACATTTTGTGTATTTTCCTCTAATTCTGGCTTTTCCAGCTGTCAATCACAAACTGAGTTGGTTTAGCTGCACGTCTCTCAACTGTGGTCACTATGGCCCGGTATGAGCTTTTTCAGAGTCAAACCACTCTGGTCATGTCGTTACTGACGGACACTGCTAAGCAAGAGATACGGAAAGTTTTTACATGCAGCTACGATGAATCTCATCTCACCATCAAACCAAACGATTCTCAGATTCACATGGTATGAAAGTCTGTTATTAGAACTTTAACGCGTATGGTTATGTGGTTAGGGTTAGAAAACTGAGCTTTTTCCTTCGTTATATTTACATTTTTAAAACATATAATTTCACGGTTTTTGTTTTGTTCATAATTGTAACATGTTTCTCGTATTAATGCAGCTTAATTCCATAATGGAGAGGTTTGCCAAAGAAGCAGTGCAGAAGATTTGCAGTCTCTTCAGATACTGTTCATCTGTTGCACCAGTTCCAGCACAAATGAGTTTGAATGGCAGAAATGACATAAGGAAGACTTCATCTCAGATGGGGCGTGATCTCAGTGGAACATCATGTATCCAAAACCAAGAGTTTCAGGGTACTTGACAGATTTCAATATCAGGCCACTCTAGAGACTTAGAAGCCTGAAGATTTAGCACTCTCTTGGTATTTGTGGTCATTTTTGTTTTGTGTTCCTCTCTCACAGGAGATGCTATCTCTGTCTCTGTAAGTTCTCTGAATGAGCTTTCATCACCGTCTCACCAGCAACCTTCAAGCACTGAGGTGAGTAGTAATAATACAGTGCAATTTTAAAGAGGAATTTCTTTTAAGGATAAAACTTACAGGGTGCTAAATGTTGATTGAAACATTTACATGTAATGTGAATTATAGTATGAACAAGACGGTAATGCAAGCCAGTGTCTTATGGTGGAGGACAGAGCAGCCATTCAGACAATATTCATCAGTGACGGTAAGAGTCCCAACTTTCAGTTGGTAATTACAAAGTCTCTACCATTTGCAATCATTCATTGTCTTGAGAGCATCTAAATCATTATTGCTGCTGTTTTACATGACCAACACTTACATGCATTATTAATATATTAATATGACAGTGTTGTTATTAACTAAAACTGTTAAAAATAGTTTTTGTTAATTAAAATAAAGCTGAAATGAAGATGAAGAAATAACAACAATTAATGGCAAGTAACTGAAATAAAATAGGTCGAAGTACTAAAACTGAAATATTATACATTAAAGCTAAATAGAAATAAAAAAAACCCAAAAGTTATTAATAATATATAAAAGTACCATTAATAATAAACAAAACCACATAACAGCATTACTAAAACTTAAACTAAAATGAAAATAAATAAAAAAATAAAGGCTAATTCACTATTTATTCACTATCACAATAAAATGCTGTAATAATACATGAATAATACTAAAATGACACTGATATATTACATTTTTAAATATAGTTCTAATCATTTTATTTTATAAATACATTATTATATCATTTGTATATTGTTGTATAATATATGTTTATTATATATTAGAAAGAAATGTTTATTTCTGAAAGTCAGCCTGAAATGAAAAGTGACCTTATTGACTGACTTTTTGGCGCATTCTTAGTCTTATAGTTTACTAGTTTAATTAAAACCTTTCAGGACAACAATTTACCCAGCATGAGTTTTGCTAAACTGTGAATATATGAATAGATTATGACTGATGTTATATTGTTTTTCATTTTGCCAGCTGCTGATGACATGGGCTGGTCTGAAGATCAGGACGCCGTGTTGCAGACGTCAACCGAGCAACCTGAAAAGCCACAAGACAAAGAGTCTTTTGAATGTGAGCAGTGCGGAAAGGCCTTTCCAAAGATGTTTTCTCTTGTGCAGCACAAACGTGTGCATTCGATCGTGAGGCCGCACAGCTGTGAAAAGTGCGGGAAGAAATTCACACTGCTGAGAGCGCTAGAGACTCACCTTCGCAAACACTCACAGAAGTTTGAGAAGAAGAAATTTCCCTGCGCTACGTGTGGAAAGAGCTTCAGGGATCTCGCAGCGCATGAACTGGTCCATGCGGAAGTCAAACCATTTACCTGTGAAATATGCGGACAGGGATTCACAATCAAAAGAAGTTTATACATGCACCAGAGGGTGCACACGGGCGAAAAACCATACAGATGCGACACCTGTGGGAAGTGTTTCTCCCTGATTGGCACGTTAAACTACCACAAGAGAATTCATTCAAATGACAGGCCGATAAAGTGCAGCCACTGCAATAAGAGCTTCAAGTATCATAAACTTTTGAAACACCACCTCCGTGTGCACACAGGCGAGAGACCGCACACGTGCGACATCTGTGGGAAAAGTTTTGCGCTTTCCGGGACTCTGAAACGCCACATCCTCATTCACACCGGTGACAAGCCATACGTCTGCGAGGTGTGCGGCAGAAGATTCAATCAGAGAAGCACTCTCAAAGGTCACATGCGAGTGCACGGAGAGAAGCGGTTTATGTGTGAAATGTGCGGGAAAACGTTCCAGTATAATTATGTCCTAAGGAACCACATTCTAACACACAATCAAATTGGAAATCCAGGAGATAAGAGCAACGCTCATCGCTGCGAAGTGTGCGGGAAGTTCCTAAGCTCCGCCTACGCATTAAAAACTCACCTGCAGCTGCATTCGGACAACAGTAAACCCTTTACGTGCACGTTATGTGACAGGAAGTACAGCAGCATACATTCACTACGGATGCACGAGCAGCTTCACACGGGAGAGAAACCTTTCAAGTGCGAGATCTGCGGTAAGGACTTTTCTCTGAGGGCTTCTTATAAAACCCATATGTTTCTGCATTCAGGAGAAAGACCTCACAAATGCGTTTTGTGTGGGAAAAGATTCAAGTTGTCAAGCTCTCTGAAGATGCATATACGCACTCATACCGGTGAAAAACCTCACAAGTGTGAAACGTGTGGGAAAGCGTTTCATTTATCAGCCAATCTGAAAAGACACAGGCTTGTGCACACCGGGGAAAAGCCATTTACCTGTGACATTTGTTTGAAGAGTTTCACACAGCCCAACAATTTGAAGGCACACATGCACATTCACACTGGCAATAAGCCGTACACATGCACTAAGTGTTGGAAAAGTTTTGCCTATCAGAGAAATTACAAAGATCACAAATGCACTCCACTTTAAAAGGTTTCGAACAAATAACTACATTTAGTAATGTCTACCTACAGTTTTTTTTTATTTATTTTTTTTATGTAGGATTGTAAATAATTTTGTGAATATTACGATAAATGCTTGACTGTATTTATTTATCAAAAAATAAACAAGTTTTTCCTTGTTATTTTTGTCTTTTTATCATCTATAAAGTCTGACAGTTAAATGGTTTTTGTGTATGTGTGTTTTAAGTTAAGAATATAAAACTAAAAGCCAATGTCTTAAAGGGACAGTTCACTCAAAAATGAAAATTTTATCATCATTTACTAACGATGTTGTTCCAAACCTGTATGAGTTTTTTTCTTCTGTTGAACATAAAAGAAGATATTTTGAAGAATGTTGGTAACAAGACAGTTTACAGTAGCCACTGACTTCCATAGAAGGGGAAAAAAAAAAAAAAAAAATACTATGGAAGTCAATGGCTACTGTAAACTGTCTGGTTACCAACATTCTTCAAAATATCTTCTTTTGTGTTCAACAGAAGAAAGAAACTCATATATGTTTGGAACAACATGAGGGTGGGTAAGTGATGACAGAATTTTCATTTTTGGGTAAACTATCCCTTTAATCTGTTAAAAATCAAATTTATTATAATAAACATAATATCATCAGCTCCAATTAAGCATATGTGAAAATACTTCATATTTTTGTTCAGGTCCCAATATAATGGTCTAACCAAAAACATAGATTTTTTTGAATATTGAGGGAGCAATAAAAATCTTTAGCCCCAACAACATGGGGACTTTTACTGCTTGTCATTTAAAATATTCAGAAAATATATTCAATATTTTGTGAAAACATCTTGATTTTGTCACCCTCAATAAAATCACAAACGTCTTTTGTCACCACCAAAAAATATGTAGTGTATTTATATAAAATGTCATTTTTGTGTGTTCACTATATTAGTGAGGACATTACATAGACTCCCGTTGATTTTATATCAGATATTGATATTTTCTATTGCCTAACCCAACCCCTACCCCCTAAACATCACAGAAACGTGCAAAACACTAGATTTAAAAAAAATAAATAATAATAAATAAACAAAAGGTTTGGCCGCTTTATAAACCTTTTAAACAGTAACAAGGACTAGTCAAATATCCTCACTGGTCGGTTGTCATAATATTTCATTATATAAGTGAGGACATTTGGCCTTCGCAAGTATAGCCAAATCTGTACACAAGCACACACAGTTTTTATTTAGCAGTTTGAAATATATTTTTTTTTTCTCTCAAACTGCATATACACAGTGCCGCAAATAAACTCCAGTCCAGTGAGGGGCAGCAAATGAACACAACCCCAATGCTGTTCAATACAAGAGAAGAGAACAGGTTAGGAAGATAGTAATGGCTTTATTGAAAATATAATCTCTGTCATCAAAAACAGCAGCAGGAGAATAATGTCGTTGCTGGAGTCTGAGGTTGTCTCTGTTTTAGAGACGCTTGTAAAGGCAACGGTAAAAGAAATGACTAATTTCGTGGACATATCAGGCATACCTCCACTGACAGAAACTACAGCAAACGAGTCTGCCACCACAGACTTTGCAGTAAGTAAACAAAAAGTTTACGAAATGACTGAATTTTTGCTTGTGGCGTTTGTTTTTAAGCCATACATCATAACCTGCATGATTTAACTAGATATATGGCAATAAATCAAATGTGTTCAGTGACTTTTATGAAAGCATCAGGTCCGCACAACCAAATACAAGTGTCACAGATAAAATGTTAATTTCTTGATATTGTGGCATCAAGAAATTATCATCCCAATTACATCGTTTAGAATAAATAATCTCTTTCCAGATTCTCAGTTTGTTCACTAATTGTATTGTTGACTGCATCAAGCTTAACCATTCAAATCTGTTATCCAAGTTAATGTAAGAAAAAAATATCCAACAAATATTTTGGTCACAAGCTAGCTAGCCCCTACTGAATGACAGCTTAATTTAAGCTAGTTTATAATTGATTTCTTTCTATATTTTAGACCCATCTGAACTCTGTGTTAGAACGTAACGCAAAGGAAGCTGTGGAGAAAATATGCCAGCTTTTCTCTGCACTTCAGCATCTTGAAATGAGTCAGAGTGCACAGGATGGCTTGAAAACAAGACTAAAGCAAGTTGAGAAACGGCAGAAGACTCTACAGGGAGAGACTCATCTGACCGACGATGCTCTCCTCACAAGTCAGTCCAGTGACCAGCTTACTCTAGGTGAGATTCATTACTTATGCTTCATTCACACCACTATGCTTTTCAGAGCAAATCATTAAGATTTATGATCCGTGCCGTTGTGCCATTGCAGTCTCTGGGGAGAACGTCGTTGTGAGCTGGGCACAGGAGGAGATTATAGAGACTGAGCATGTGAAAACAGTAAGTTATTCACACATAATAGAGCACAGCAGTTAGTTTCTTTAGGTAAAAAACTCTTGATTGTAGACAAATTGAACAATACAATATAAACCTTTCCATACAGACCTACCATAAGCTCGGAGGTTAAGCTATGGCATATGCTTCTGTGAAAGCCACATATTAGTGCGATTTTAACTCTCTTTTTAAAAAAAAAAAAAAAAAAATGTTTAAAGGGCTAGTTCACCCAAAAATGAAATTTCTGTCATTAAGTACTCACCATCATGTCGTTCCAAACCCGTAAGACCTTCGTTCATCTTCGGAACACAAATTAAAGGGGTGATGAACTGAGAAATCAAATTTTCCTTGTGCTTTTGACATATAAGAGGTCATCATACTATAAGAATATCCTGTAAGTTTCAGAACTGAAAACTTCCTTGTTAGTCTAAAAAAGCTTTTATTGACCCCAGAACCAGCAAACTTTTTCGAAGTGAAGTAAAGACATTTATAATGTTACAAAAGATTATATTTCAAATAAATGCTGTTCTTTTGAACTTTCTATTCATCAAAGAATCCTGAAAAAAAACAAATATTTTGTACAATTGTACACAATAAATGTTTCTTGAGCAGCAGATCAGCATATTAGAATGATTTCTGAAGGATCATGTGACACTGAAGACTGGAGTAATGATGCTGAAAATTCAGCTTTGATCACAGGAATAAATTACTTTATAAAATATATTCAAACAGAAAACAGTTATTTTAAATTGTAATAATATTTCACAATATTACTGTTTTTACTGTATTTTTAATTAAATAAATGCAGCCTTGGTGAGTAGACGAAACTTCTTTTAAAAACATTAAAAATCTTACCGATTCCAAACTCTTGACTGGTAGTGTATATAAAGAAAGCTCCCTTTGTAATCGTTGGAGCACATGTCTGTGATCGACTACAGTGTTCATCACTGCAACCTTTCATGCCACAATCTAAATATAATGATAGATTTAAATGTAATGCAGCACTTTTCACGATTAGTTAACCTTAGCTGTAATAGTAAAAACTCGCTAAAAGAGAGAGTACTTGGCTATTTCACATGCAAAGATGTTAGCCAATTACAGCAGACACGTCACTTAAAACAGAGCGTTCAAATCAGAGAGCTAAAATCATGGTAGGAAAAATGCCTATTATTTCTAAATTATGACAGTTTTGGATGTAAAAAGCATACTAACATTATAAGTGCACCCTAGGAAACATTGTAAAAAAAAAAATAAACCCCTTTAACATATTTTTTATGAAATCCAACAGTTTTTTTTTATCCTCAATAGAAAGGATAAAAAACAACATTCAAGGTCCAGAAAAGTAGTAAAAACATCGTTAAAATAGTCCACGTGACTACAGTGGTTCAACCTGAATGTTATGAAGCAACAAGAATCCTTTTTGTGCGCAAAAACAAAACAAAAATAATGACTTTATTCAACAAATTCATCTCTCCTCTGCCATTCTCTTACGTTGTTTACATTGCAGCGCTTCCAGGTTCTATGTCAGAATGCCGGTTCATTATTGGCCGAAGCTGCACACGTGAGCAGCATGACGTATGCATGTGATGCTGACGCAGGAGCCAGCCAATAATGAGTCGCTTTCTGACGTAGAACCTGGAAGTGCTGACACGTAAATAACGTAGAAGAATGACAATGAAGAGACGAATTTGTTGAATAAAGTCATGATTTTTGTTTTGTTTTTGTGCACAAAAAGTATTCTCATTGCTTCATAACATTAAGGTTGAACCACTGTAGTCACGTGGACTTTTTTTAACGATGTCTTTACTACTTTCTGGACCTTGAATGTGGTAAATACGTTGCTTTTTATGGGGGATAAAAAAAACTCTTGGATTTTATCAAAAATATCTTAATTTGTGTTCCGAAGATGAATGAAGGTCTTACGGGTGTGAAACGACATGAGGGTGAGTAATAAATGACAGAAATTAAATTTTTGGGTGAACTAACCCTTTAATTTTTGAATTCCAGGTGAAGAACTAAACTACTCATAATTCTAAAGAGTGATCGGACAAGTTGTGTGAAAGAGTTGAAAGAGCAAATATTTTAATATTTTGCAATTATCTTCATAAAAACATAGTTTTTATGCTTATAATCTGACTATAAGACAGTAGTTTTATATTATAACATAATTTATCATTTTTTGATAACATCATTTACAATGCTATATCAATTACAATCAAAGTTTATAATGTCTAATTAATCTCAGAGCTGGTTCGTTTGGTTCAAGGCTAAGAACTCTTTATCAAATTATTTTTTTAAATATTTGGAAAAGATGAATAAGAAAAATAATTATGGATTCAGGGCCGCTGAAAAAGTGGTTCCTATTGTACTTTACACGAGAGGTGGGTTTAATTTAGCAGTTTGCATAACCTAATAAACACTCAGCTGTAATTGTACACTACCGTTCAAAAGTTTGGGGTCAGTACAATTTTTTTTTTAAAGAAATTAATACTTTTATTCAACAAGGACACATTAAATTGATCAAAAGTGATACTATAGAGATTTCTATTTCAACCCTGTTCTTTTGAACTTTCTATTCATCAAAGACTCCTGAAAAAAAGTATCATGGTTTCCACAAAAATATTAAGCAGCACAACTGTTTTTCACATTGATAATAATAAGAAATGTTTTTGAGCAGCAAATCAGCATATTAGAATGATTTCTGAAGGATCATGTGACACTGAAGACTGGAGTGATGA
The DNA here is from genome assembly GCA_037950675.1 of Hypophthalmichthys molitrix. NCBI lineage: Eukaryota > Metazoa > Chordata > Actinopteri > Cypriniformes > Xenocyprididae > Hypophthalmichthys > Hypophthalmichthys molitrix. The sequence goes on from CM075506.1 coordinate 15,703,201, forward strand.
CTGCTAAAAATTCAGCTTTGACATTACAGGAATAAATTACATTTTAAAATTTAGTAAAATAAAAAATCTTTTATTACAAAATCTTACAAAACATTAAAAAATCTTACAGACCCCAAACTTTTTAATGGGAGTGTATATCGCAATAATACATTTCTTTCATGTTGACTTAAATTGTTTTCTTTTCCTGTTTTGAAAAGCCCACTCAAACACAGAAGACAGCGATCATTAAGGACGACAAGTCAGTGGATTTTTCAGAAAACGGCAACCATCCTCGGTTTGTGGCTTTGCAGGAAGATATGATACTGTGGGATGATACTGTGGAAGATGATGAGGAAGAATCTAGAATTTTGAGCGTTTTAAAAAGCAGAAGTGTTCAGTTGAGATGTCGGAAGAAAGGCAAAGCGTTCAGCTGTAAACACTGTAGAAGGAAATTTGACTCGCTTGTTCTGCTGAGAGCTCATCGGGTCGTTCATGTAGCGGGAGAGAAAACCTTCAGCTGCTCGCAGTGTGGTCGGCGGTTTGGCAGTAAAGGCAATTTGGATGTGCACCACCAGCTTCATACTGACAAGAGCCCTTATGTTTGCAATCATTGTGGCAAGACCTTCACCGAACACAAACAGCTGATGTATCACCAGAGGATTCATAACCAAGACAAGACTTTTATGTGTAAAGTTTGTGGGAAGTCTTTTCATCAAGCTTACAGTCTCAGGAAGCATCTGGTCGTGCATTCAGGAGAGAAGCTGCATAAATGTGACGTATGTGGGAAGAATTTCCACTTTCGAAACAATCTACTCCGGCACCAGAGAATCCATACAGGGGAGAAGCCGTTCACCTGCCAGACGTGTGGGCGAAGTTTCAACCAGCTCGATTCGCTGAAGGCGCACAAACTAACTCACACTGGCGAGAAACCGCACAAATGCAAATTGTGTGGTCAGGGCTTTGTCCAGAAGTGGATGCTTCGGCTGCATGAGGGACAGCAAACAGAACAAACCGGACATGGATGCGTTGTATGCGGGGAGGTTTTGGGATGCGTAAACGCCCTGAAAACACATCTCCCTATTCATGAGGGACAGCTTCCGGTCACCTGTACGGTGTGTGGAGAGACCCTCGGCTCCATTAACACCTTGAAATCTCACCATCATAAACAAACTGTCACTACCTCCAAATACAGCTGTTGTGTGTGCGGAAAATCCTTTCAGAGTGTTGCTGGTGTGAGAACTCATGAGAGGATTCATACAGGAGAGAAGCCCTATTGCTGCTCAGTGTGTGGGAAAACATTTCGGCAGCAGAATTGCCTTAAGGCTCACCAGACCTTGCATACCGGCGAAAAACCTTTTAATTGCGACGTGTGTGGAAAACGTTTTCGCACATTGGGAAATCTCCGTCGACATCAGCGCATACACACCGGAGAAAAGCCGTTCAGATGTGCCATATGCGGGCGGGAATTTAACCAGTCAAATTCACTCAAAGCTCACATGCACGTTCACACTGGGGAGAAGCAATATGTGTGTGACAAGTGTGGGAAGTGTTTTGCTTATCTAAGAAATCTGAGGTCCCATAAATGTGTATAGATTTAAAGGGATTGTTCACCCGAAAATTGTCATGGTTTACTCTTGATACAGCTTTCTTTTTTTTCTTTTTTTTTTTAAAAACAACCCTCTTTGGACCCCATTGACAAAAAAAAAAGAATTCTTCTGTGTTCTGGAGAAATAAAGAAAATCATACAGGTTTGGAGAGGCAGGTGGGTGAGTAATCGATGACAGAATTTACATTTTTGGGTATACTATACCTTTTAAGTTACACAGTTAAAGGGTTAGTTCACCCAAAAATGAAAATAATGTCATTTATTACTCACCCTCATGCCGTTCTACACCCGTAAGACCTTCGTTAATCTTCGGAACACAAATTAAGATATTTTTGTTGAAATCCGATGACTCAGTGAGGCCTCCATAGCCAGCAATGACATTTCCTCTCTCAAGATCCATTAATGTACTAAAAACATATTTAAATCAATTCATGTGAGTACAGTGGTTCAATATTAATATTATAAAGCGACAAGAATATTTTTGGTGCGCCAAAAAACAAAATAACGACTTATTTAGTGATGGCCGATTTCAAAACGCTGCTTCAGGAAGTTTCGGAGCATAATGAATCAGTGTGTCGAATCAGCGGTTTCCTCTTGAGAGAGGAAATGTCATTGCTCCCTATACAGGCCTCACGGAGCCATCGGATTTCAACAAAAATATCTCAATTTGCGTTCTGAAGATTAACGAAGGTCTTACGGGTGTGGAACGGCATGAGGGTGAGTAATAAATGACAGAATTTTTGGGTAAACTAACCCTTTAAACTGTTCCAGACAGAAATATGTGTGTATTAACAGGGATCTGTGAGCTTTGTTAATATGCAGATGATTCTTTCAGTTCTTCAGTTTGATATAAATATTTCAGTATATTAGTTTCCTTCAAAAATCTGTTTAATGTAGAAAATGATCTTCAAATTTATGTGAAATAAACTGTAAAGCTCTTTGTTATGACAAATAAATCAAAGTCAGATTATCTAGTGTTCTAGTCTTTTGGTAATGTCTTAATTCTTTTTTAAATGCATTCTTTAATCATTTGTTAACTTTTAGGGCTGTATTTTTAATTTGGGAAATGAAACGGAATATGGAAATAGTTTGGCTTTCCTGCTCCATAACTTCCTTAATAGTTTTAAAAACCAACATAAAACATAATTGTGATAAGATCTAATCAAATCTTTACATTCAATTACAGAAACAGTGTTTCTTCTTTAAATTTTTTTAATTCAATTTAAGAACAAGCTTAAGGATGTGAGCAACATGCATATAATGCTATATTTTGATTAAAGGGTTCATGGTTATTTATTTACATAATAAAATGTGGCCTACATCATTTGTCTTGGTTAGTTAGTTACATGGCTTGTAACAACAGTGCTGTATTCATTTGACCCATATTCATTTTGAAATTAGATGCTTGATATTAGTCAAGGAAATACTGGTAACACTTTACAATACGGTTCATTAGTTAACATGAACTAATAATGAACTGCACTTCTACAGCATTTATTAATCTTTGTTAATGTTAATTTCACCATTAACTAATACATTTTTAAAATCAAGAGTTGTATTTTTTAACATTAGTTAATGCACTGTGAACTAACATGACAAACTAACATGTTTGTTAACTAACATTAACAAAGATTAGTAAATACAGTAACAAATGTATTGCTCATGGTTAGTTCATGTTAGTTGATACATTAACTAATGTTTAACTAATGAACCTTATTGTAAAGTGTTACTGAAATACTGTATTAATAAAACTGACTTGATCACACAAAAGTCAAAACATTATTTGTTGTGGATATTCTGACTTTCTGTATATTAATTTCCTAGATGTTTAATTATTCCACTCCATTTAAAAAAAAGTGTTACTTGTTTCCAATTTGAAAATAGGAAAATCTTCCATACTGATAACCCTTAAAAACAAAAATAACTAGTAAAATATAATTTAGATATAGATGTTTCAAGGCATTTCCTTATCTTCCACACTTCCTGAATATACTATTCATCATCCATTATAGCCAGTCTCTACCCAAGTTGCATTATTACTTTTCAACCTTTTTTTTTTTTTTTTTTTTTTTTTACAAATTACAGTAATTTCATTATGAAAAAGAGGTAGACTAAAAAAAATCCACAAATACATTATGTCCAAAACATTTGTCAGATGTACAGAAGTTACAATTTAACCCAGGCATTTATGAATATGAATTAATACCCCAGTTGTCAGTTTCTTGTCATCCTTTTTTATTTTATCATACATTTTTTATTGACAGGCTTGGGCCTGTGTGAAGAATACACAGAAAATGTTTTTTTATCTGTGAAGACAAATCTGATTCAACTGAGTTTTACAGAAAAGCAACCACAATTTACAGCCGGTTGTGCATCTTTGCCTTGAGATGTAGTTCTTAGAAACACCCAGATGAGTGAATGCATAAGAATTTGATTCTCTGGGTTCTGAAATGAGTAAATGGAAATACCCTCTAGCAGCATCAGAATGTGGCCTCTTTAAAATGCTTTGTCTTGTCACACGCTCTCTGAGAATAGGCTGCAAGTATTCAGCATAGCAGTTTATTTTATAGAAAAATAATGTAAAACAAATCTCAGATACATCATTTTTTCAGTGTATTATGGAATATAATCATATATATTGCTTCTCTGATGAACATTTGCATTTCAGATATATTAAAAGCATAAATCCCTTGCACATAAGCAGTGGTTTCTTTTCTCAACACTTTAACCACACATATGGTGGTTTAGCATAGCACAGCAATCTCATAAGAATAAAACCAGAAAGAAAATAATGAGAACTGTTTGTTTCTCCATATTTAAAGAGAAACAGGCTGAACTTATGCAATTATGTGATAATGTTGATGGGAAAAGAGCTGGGTAGGAGAGATTTTGCCCAGAGGAGCACATGGTTGTAGGTTTGACCAACTGAGGATTATCGTTAAACCACTGACTTAGATACAGAATGAACACACAAGAGCAATCCCATGGATTCCCATCAAGATGGATAAATGCTCGGTTTCCTAAAGGCATCAGAGTCCCATTTTCCATTGAGCGCAGTTGATTAAATTTAATATCGAGTTCACGTAATTTCACTAAGCCTTGAAACTGTGCTGGATGAATATGCTGGAGATGGTTTTTGTCCAAATGGAGCTCTTCCAAATTGGCTAGAGCAGAGAACACTTTGGCGGGCAAGTGTGTCAGCTGATTGTTTTGCAGGTGGAGGATTGTGAGACTTCTCAAAGATGTAAAGATGTCATCTGGAAGCTTATTGAGAGTATTAAAGCTCAGATCCAGCTCTTTCAATTTGGACAGATCTTTAAAGATATTGGAAGAGATGGAATGCAATTTATTGTTGGACAAATCTAGAACCCTCAGGTCTGTAAGACCTGTGAAAAATCCAGTAGGGATGGTTTCTATCCAGTTGTTGTTCAGCCATAACTCCCGTAATCTAATAAGGCTAGTCAGTAGCTCTGTAGATAGTCTTGCCAGGTTGTTGTTGCTGAGTTTCAGAGTCCGTAGTCTGACTAAACCTCTAAAGGACAACTTTGGAATGGAGTGGATATAATTTTTCTCCAGATTGAGATCCCTCAGGTGATGTGTCCTTCTGAAGAGGTGTTTAGGAATCTTTATGAGGTCGTTGTTGCTAAGATCGAGATGCTTAAGCTTCCTTAGCTTCATAAATGTGTGTGAGTGGAGCTCTGAAATGTGATTGTTGTCCAGTTGTAGATCGTGCAATGCTGAAAGTGGGTGAAAGAGGTCCAGTGGAATAGCAAAAATATTATTGCTGTCCAGCTGGAGCTCAGATAAGTTGCTTAAGTTGTTAAACACGATGTTCGGAAGCGACATCAGATGGTTGTGATACAAATTAAGGCTCTCAAGCTTCCCCATGTCTTGAAACACATATGGCGTAAGTGTCCCCAACTGATTGTAACTCAAATCCAATGCGCCCAACTGGGAAAGACCTCTGAGAGAACCGTCAGACATGGAAACAAGAGCATTGTAACTCAAATCCAAATGCTTCAGTTCAGGAATCTTAGAGAAAATGTCCTCGGGAATTGAAGTTATGGAATTTTTTTGAAGATAGAGGCTATAGAGGTTTGGAGTATCCTGAAGGACACTGGTAGGTATGGCATCTAGTCCATTTCGACTAAGATCGAGGTGATCTAGCCATATGGCACCCTTAAAACTCCCATTGCCTACATGTTTTAGTTTGTTTATTGACAGATAGAGTTTAGCTAGATGTGTGCAATTCTCAAATACAGCCACCTCAATCATCTCGATCATGTTACTTCTCAGTTGGAGGTCCATAAGGGCAGGAGCTCCCTCCAGGACCCCATATGATAAACTAAATATTTGGTTCATATTCAGATTGAGGATTTGAAGTTTGGTCAGACCATATAGAAACATCTGAGGAAGAGTTTTAATGAAATTGTCACTGAGATCCAGCACTGTGAGGTTCAGCAGCCCGTGAAATTGTCTTGGTCCTAATGTACTCAGTCCATTTCCACTCAGAAATAGCTTTGAAAGACTGCTCATGTTCTGCCAGTTGGTATTCAGTGACATATTGAAGACATTTTTGGTGAGGTCGAGAACCAACAATTTTTCCAAACCTTCATTTGGGAGAGCTTGAATCATGTTATGTGTAGCATATAAATGCTTGATACCCTGTGGCAGATGAGGGAGTTCCAAAAGTTTCTGGCCTGAACATACTATGATGTCAGTATCTTCACATTTACATGGTATCGGACAGGCGTCAACCACTGCGATGAGAGCCAGAACCACTGACAATGGCCAAAACATTTTTAATGAAGTGATCTGCAAGACCTAAAGAAACCCACAAGTTACATTGTGACACAATGTGAAACCGGGCATGTATTCAAATGTTCTCACTTTCATTTTAAACAACTGACAGTGAGTTATGAGACAGAATGAAAATATTTTAATGCTTTTTTTTTTTTTTTTTTTTTTTTTGCTGAGATGCAACATTTTAATAAAATCAAAGCAGAAAATCCAATCTCAGCTATCAATTAGCTCATTTTTTATTAGTTTTAGAAATTATCAATCATATATCATATTAAAAAATCGAATTATAAAAATGTTGAATGGTAACACATTTTTAAATGTCACAAATCTATTAACTAGATGTACCTCTACATTTAAATACACACAATTGATATATCATCATCGACTTTGATGTTTCTTTTAAGTTGCTCTTAATGCATATAGACAGACTTACCTGCAAAAAGAGCCGGCCAGCAAAACAGAATGGTTGTGAAATGCCCCGTATCACAATAGCTTAAGGTAAAAAAAAAATGACCTGTCAGCAGAACAACATCCTATCTTTGATGTCACATGCGATACATCCTTGAAAAAAAAACATTTCATCTTAACCACATGGACGCAACTAAAATCTCACCACAGCTCGGGGAAACTCAACAAAAACAACAGACAACAGGTAGCTACAATTCAAAACCATACAAACAGGTGAATGAAAAAAAAAAGTACCATAAACATTTTTATATATTGGTTTAAAGAGTAGTAAAATAGGCATTATTCTTTAAATTATTTATATCATTGTAGTATTGGAGGGACCACCAGACTCTCTCTCTCTCTCTCTCTCTCTCACACACACACACAAACACACACACACACAATCCATCCCTTTCTACAGGATACCTAAAATGGTGCCTTTGGAGGGCACTGAAGTGTTTAATCATTATCAATATAAACATATATTTTTAATAAAAATAACTTTATAAATGAGTTGCAAATGACACACGAGAGGCGGGTCACATGTGGCATGGAATGATGGCACTTGGGCGGGCCGCTCCTGTTTACCAGTCCAGGGCCCGTATGTATAAAGCTGCTCAGAGTAAAATTTTAGTCTTAAGTGTGTCAAAATTCTAAGAATGACTTCATTTTACTCTTATTCCTAAGTGTCAAGACTAGGTCTTAGCTCCTAAATTATTTAGGAGAGCTGGAAAGGTCTCCTAACCTAGTTAGGAGTAACAAAATGGCAGCAAAGAAGAGGAAACGTATGATGTATTGGAGTTATATGATGACATGGAGTTGTTAAAATGATATAAACTTTATTGTCAATTCTTTTTGTAACTGACCTAATAAGAAATGTAATAACTTTAAATAAATGTAATAAATTTAATAAATATTAACTTAAACAATAATTCATATGTTTAATGCATTTTAATACATTTAAAGGTGCTGTATGCAATTTCTCAAATTCGTTGTTGAACACTGTTGATATTTGAAATCAGCCCAAACAAACCCACCCCTCTCTTCATTGCTCCACCTCCAAAACTCACACTCCAATACTAACCACCCTGCTCCAAGTCGGTCTTGAATCCCAGCCCAATTGCTGCTGGCATGCGAGGTAAACGCACTACCAATGATGCTAAACACCTCATTCTCTAGCAGTCGTCAGTGTGCAGTGGTTTACCTGCAAAACTCTCACTATCTGGCCACTGTTACACACGCAATGCGAATGGGTGTCTGTTTATCACAGCTGACATGCAACAAAATGCTTCACGAAAAATAAAGCGCAGATGACGAACGAACGACAAGGAAGCACAAAAAATGAACGTACAGTACACAAGAGTAAAAACAAACAAGAGTTTGTTGTTAAATGCCAACAGAACAGCAGCTCCAGACAATCAAACCCAGTGTTACTCACATGATAAGGAATTAAAGCAGCCTCCGCGTGTTCATAATTTCTTTGCATGACAGCCTGGCCAAAAATCATTTGAAATTATCTGAAATAATTTGAAATTTAATTTCATTATCACACATGAAACAACTGGCTCCAAGCACAGCTACACGATATGCTCTTTTAACACATTTTTAAAAATATTTGAATTAAGGTTGAAGATGTCAATTTTCATATGGCTGGACATCACATTTGGCGACTAATCTATGGTAGTTTATTGACTTTCCAACTTACCATTAAACCATCCGGCAAAAGCAAGCCACTTTTATGTTGACTGTGGGCTTCCCTGGAGTTGTTGGAGCTGTTGATGGAACTCATGACACATCATTGCTCCAACTGTAAATGAGGAGACATATATCAATAGAAAAAGATTCCGCACCATCAAAACTAATTTGTGATAATTTTGCACAATGCAATGCTATTTTTAAAAATAAATTAAAATATTAAAACTTTTTAGTGTATTTTTAAATGTTTTTTTTATATAATAACATTAAATTACTGCTGTGACTTCACGCTTGCAGGCTCGCTATTGGCTGATTCAGAGGTTGAGGGCAGCCATTTTGAGTTGACATCATTGTAGTCCTTAGTTCATAGCACTTAAGTCAGAACTTAAGAATCAGTCTTATACTTTACTAAAAGTTGCTTTTAGCTTCTTTATAATAGTCTTCTACTCTTAGAAAAGTCCTACTCTTTACTAAGAATTTTTTGACACTTAAGTCAAAACTTAAGACTATTCTTAAGAGCATTTCTGAGAAGTTTTATACATACAGGCCCAGGGCACGTATTTATCAAGCCTCTGAAAATTACTCACAAGAACACTGCTAAGAATTGACTTAAGAGTAAAAAAATTCTTGGCTCAAAGTTGTGCTTAAAAGTTAGTTATCAAGCATCTCAGTCGTAATTTAAGTGAAGTGTAAGACTAAATCTTAAGTGTCAGTCTTAGAGATGATTCACAACACTTTGCTGTGCCACAAACGGGATTTTGGATGACAAAACAGGCATGGACCAATCACTGAATAGATTTCCTTTTTAAGAATATTCTCAGATAAATTTACATTGAATGGTGAAATTCCTAAGAGGAGTTTACATTCAACACTCATTTGACAATAAAGAATTTTCAAGAGAATACATGATGATATACACATTGGAAATGAAAGATAGACACTTTTTCCACCATGTCTTAATTGCACATTTTAAACCGTTGTGCTGTTAACTGACCTGCCTACATATAGCCTAGATTTTATGATATAATCAGCCTTCATGGATTCCAAAATAAAACCAAACTGGTGGGAGGAAGAAGCGCTACTGCTTGCTGAATTAGTCGTTTGATTAACTGCTTGTCGTCAAACATTTCAAAACCATTCTTGCTCCCCTGAAAGATTTGCGCACGTCTCTGTCTCCTCAGTGCTATCACAAGCCCCTACTGGCAACTCCTAACCACTTGAGAGACCTCTCGATCTGTCTTAAATAACTGGGAGAGTAAGAGTGATTCTTAGCTTTAAGAAATTTGATAACTTGCTTTTATACTTAAGTTTGAAAGTTCTCAGCACTTAAGACTAAAATGGCACTTTAAGAAACTTGATAAATACTGGCCCTGAGCCACAAGCAGGCCATACATTGTAAAAACACTTTACAATGAGGTTCATTAGTTAAACATTAGTTAATGTATTAACTACTAAAGATGAGCAGTACATTTGTTACTGTATTTACTAATCTTTGTTAACGTTAGTTAATGAAAATACAGTTGTTCATTGTTTGTTCATGTTAGTTCACAGTGCATTAACTAATGTTCACAAGAATTTAATAATGTATTAGTAAATGTTGAAATTAACATTAACAAAGATTAATAAATGCTGTATGAGTGCAGTTCATTATTAGTTCATGTTAACTATTGTAGTTAACTAATGTTAACTAATGAACCTTATTGTAAAGTGTTACCCTTAACTTTTTGAGTTATCTTTTTACATTGACTCATTGAGTTAAGTTGTATTTACATGTTTTCAACTTGACAAATTTAGTTATTTGAACTTATAAAGTTTAGTTGGAATAACTTTACGAACGTAAAGTGAACTTACTTTTTTAAAGTTTTCAATACCACAGCTCATATTCATTTAACCTAATTTGACCTATTTCTTAGTTAAATTGAATTAAATTGTTCTTACATCAATTGTAAATAATTCTTTTATTTCAAATGTTTCAGCCATGTTCAGTCAGATGCTTAATGATAAAACAGTGGTTTGTTTCATTGATTATATCTGAAACCTCATCACTGGTTGTTAGTTTCTACTGATCTTGTGCTATTGCAGTATTGTCCTCCAGCAGTATCATAGAAATCTGATCATTTGGAAAAAAAAAAAAAAAAAAAAAAAATACATTGAAATTTGAAATACACACACTGACATCAAGAATCAGCATATGAATCTCAACAATGGTTAGAATCAACAAAAAGCTTCATTCTGCAGTGCATTCTGGGTGCACAATCAAAACTTATCCATGGCTCCCAGCATGCACTGCAGCATGAATTTTAATAACATTGTCATCTGTACAAAGAAAAAAAACCTTTTCCGTTTTTAGTACATCGTTGTCATGTAAACATACCTTTAGTGTTAGTTTTTCTCTTGCTGCTGAAATTGTGTTAGCTGTAGCAAAAATAGCAAGGGAAAATGTGGTCAGGCGATGATGACAACTTGATGATGAAGATGTTTAGATCTAGTGATCTAATCTTACACAGTTATTTATTTATTTATTTATTTATTTATTTTTTGATCATGTAGATGTAATGCAGTTAATTTCAACTTAATAATAATCTGTTATAGAATGCACTGCAGCATGAAGCATGTCACCATTGTCAAGATTTATATTTCTCCTTAAGAGGGTTTATGATTTGAAAGATGTTTGAGAAGTCCAACAGCAGTCAACCTAAGGCTTTCACCGGCTCATCTACTGAAGCTAAGCAGGTTTGAGCTTGGTTTACATCTGGATGGAAGCCTGAGTATCTGCGGGAAGAGGTGTTAGAAAAGCCAGTGAATCCTAATCCCCCAGTACAATAACAATAAGCTGTTTAGTATAAAGAATGTAACCATGGAGTAAAATGGTCCATACAGCACAGCACATACTGCTCAGTGCCCCAGTACAGTTGCCATAAACTGTACTGAATAAAGGGTTAAAAATAAATTCCAGAAAGTAAGGGGTGTAACTCTGGGGCAAAAATAATCTTTACATTACATCACATACCATGCAGGTAGTTAGTTAGTTTCTTTGCTGCAAAGCTGAATTTTAATCAGCCATTACTCCAGTCTTCAGTGTCACATGATCCTTCAGAAATCATTCTAATATGCTTATTTATTATCAGTGTTGGAAACAGTTGAATTGCTTAATATTTTTTGGAACCTATGATACATTTTTCAGGATTCATTGATGAATAAAAGGTTAAAAAGAACAGAATTTTTATATAAGCCTTTACTATCACTTGTAATCAGTTGAACATATCCTTACTGAATAAAATGATTAATTTTGCTTTCAAAAAAGGAAGGAAAAAATGACTGACCCCAAACCTTTGAACAGTGTATATTGTTACAAAATATTTCTAACCACAGAAAGGTTTCAATACACACCATGTTTAAATGTATGTCTGTAACCTGTGCAGTCTGAACTGCTCCAAGTGGGACTTATAAAATATAAATAGATAAATAATAATAATAATAATAATAATAATAAAACACTAATCCATGCACTACCAGAAGTGTATATGTGTATTTATTTGTCAAAATATTTGGTATCTGAACAAAATTTCATGGAGATATATATTCACATTTCATTGTCACAACACGCTTTACAAAAATATGTTTAGAGATTAACATTTGCTCAGTTGTAAGTATAAACCCTCTGGGTTCTACTCGCATCCCCTCTGAGTGGGACTTGAACCCAGGTTGAAATTTTGTAATGAAACAAAACCAACTGTTTTTAAAATCTCGTAAAGGAACAAAGGAACAAAACTGACAATCATTGAATTCTTATAACGGAACAAAACCGACTGTCTTTGGAATCTCGTAAAAGGACAAAGGAACAAAACTGACAATCATTGAGATCTCGTAAAGAAACAACACCGACCATCTTTGAAATCTCGTAACAGAACAAAACCGACTGTCTTTGAAATCTCATAACCGAATAAAACCAATCGTCATTGAAATCTTGTGACGGAACAAAACCGACTGTCTTTGAAATCTTGTAAAGGAAAAAACTCACTGTCGTTGAGATCTCATAACCGAACAAAACCGGCCGTCACTGAAATCTCATTACCGAACGAAACAGACTGAATTTAAATCTCGTGACGGAACAAAACTGACTGTCTTTGAAATCTTGTAACCAAATAAAACCGACCATCATTGAAATCTCGAAACAAAATAAAACCGACTGTCTTTGAAATCTCGTAACAGATAAAACCGACCATCTTTGAAATCTCGTAACGAAACAAAACCGACTGTCTTTGAAATCTCGTAAAAGAACAAAGGAACAAAACCGACCATCTTTGAAATCTTATAATAGAACAAAACTGACTGACGCTGAAAACTGACCGTCATTGAGATCTCGTAACCCAGCAAAACCGACCATCATTGAAATCTCATAAAGAAACAAAACTGACTGTTTTTAAAATCTCACAGCTGACCATCAGACTGACAATGAAAACCGATTGTCATTAAAATCTCGCTAGGGAACAAAACTGACCATCATTGAATTCACGTAACGAAACAAAATCAACTGTCTTTGAAATCTCATAACAGAACAAAACCGACTGTCTTTGAAATCTCGTAAAGGAAAAAACTGACCGTTGTTGAGATCTCGTAACCGAACAAAACCGGCCGTCACTGAAATCTCATTACGGAATTACACAGTTGTCATTGAAATCTCGTGACGGAACAAAACCGACTGTCTGTAAAATCTCGTATCCAAATAAAACCGATCGTCATTGAAATCTCATGACGGAACAAAGCCCACCACCACTGAGGTCGCGTAACCTAACAATACCAGCCATCAGTGAAATCTCGTAACGCAACAAAACCAACCACTTTTGTCTTTGAAATTTCGTAAGAGAGCAAAGGAACAAAACTTCTGAAAGCTCATGACCAAACAAAACCGACAGCCTTTGTCTTTGAAACCTCATAAGAGACTGATGGATCAAACAAATCTCTTAAGAGAAATCAACGGCCTTTATAAAAGAGTGAAGGAACAGAAGCGGCTGGCTTTTGAAAGCTCTTGACTGAACAAAGCCAACCATCACTGAGATCGTGTAACCGAAAAACACTGGCAGCCTTTGTCATCAAAGTCTTGTAAGAGAGCGAAGGACCAAAAGCGGCTGTCTTTTGAAAACACAAACAAAGCCCACCACCACTGAGATTGCGTAACCTAACAAAGCCGACACCACTGATATCTCGTGACCGAACAAAACCGACTGCCTTCGCCTTCGTAATCTAGTAAGAGAACGAAGGAAGAAAACCAGCCGTCTTTTGAAAGCTCATGACAGAACAAAGTCGACTGCCACTGAGATTGCGTAACCTAACAAAACCGATGGCCTTTGTCTTCAAAATCTCGTAAGAGAGCGAAGGAACAAAAGCGGTTGTCTTTTGAAAGCTTATGACTGAACAAAGCCCACCACAACTGAGATAGTGTAACCTAACAAAACCAACCACCAGTGAAATCTCGTGAGAGAACAAAACCGCCTTTGTCTTCAAAATCTCATAAGAAAGCGAAGGAACAAAACCGGAAGTCTTTAGAAAGCTCATGACTAAACAAAGCCGGCCACCACTGATATCTCGTAACTGAACAAAACCAACTGCCTTTGTCTTTGAAATCTCGTAAGAGAGGGGAGGAACAAAAGCGGCCATCTTTTGAAAGCTCATGACTGAACAAAGCCCACCACCACTGAGATTGCGTAACCTATCAAAACCGGCCATTGCTGAAATCTCGTAACCGAACAAAACGGACCGCTTTTGTCTTCGAAATCTTGTAAGAGAGCAAAGGAACAAAAGCGGCTGTCTTTTGAAAGCTCCTGACTGAACAAAGCCGACCGCCACTGAGATCTAACAGAAGAAAACTGATGGCCTTTGTCCTCGAAATCTCGTAAGAGAGCAAAGGAACAAAACTGGCAGTCTTTAGAAAGCTTACGACAGAACAAAGCCAACTGCCACTGAGATCGCGTAACCGAACGACAAACCGGCCTAACAAAACCGGCCATCAGTGAAATCTTGTGACAGAACAAAACCAACCACCTTTGTCTTCGAAATCTCGTAAGAGAGTGAAGGAACAAAAGCGGCTGTCTTTTGAAAGCTTATGATTGAAAAAAGCCTCAACCGCCATTGAGATCGCGTAGCCTATCAAAACCGCCTATCACTGATATCTCGTAACAGAAATAAACCGACCGCCTTTGTCTGCGAAATCTTGTAAGAGAGTGAAGGAACAAAATCGGCCGTCTTTTGGAAGTTCATGACAGAATAAAGCTGACCGCCACTGAAATTGCATAACCGAACAAAACCGACGACCTTTGTCTTCTAAATTTCGTAAGAGAGTGAAAAATCAAACAAATCTCTTACGAGATTTCGAAGACAAAGGCAGTTGGTTTCGTTCTGTCACGAGATTCCCTGATGGCCGGTTTTGTTAGGTTACGTGATTTCAGTAGCGGTGGGCTTTGTTAAGTCATGACCTTTCAAAACACGTCCGGTTTTGTTCATTCGCTCTCTTATGAAATTTCGAAGACAAGGGCCATCGGTTTTGTTCGGTTACGCGATGTCAGTGGCGATCGGCTTTGTTCAGTCATGAGCTTTCAAAAGACGGCCGCTTTTGCTCCTTCGCTGTCTTACTAGATTTCGAAGACAAAGGCCTTCAAAATCTCGTAAGAGATTTGATTGATACTTCGCTCTCTTACGAGATTTTGAAGACAAAAGCGGTCGGTTTTGTTCTGTCACGAGATTTCACTGATGGCCGGTTTTGTTAGGTTACGGGATCTCAGTGGTGGTGGGCTTTGTACTGAAATGAGATTTCAAAAGACGGTCGGTTTTGTTCCTTCGTTCCCTTATGAGATTTCGACAACAAAGGCCTTCGAAATCTCATAAGAAAGTGAAAGAAAAAAAGCGTGTGTCTTTTGAAAGCTTATAACTGAACAAAGCCCACCGCCACTGAGATTGCATAATCTAACAAAACCGATGGACCTTGTCTTTGAAATCTCGTAAGACAGTGAAAGATCAAACAAATCTCTTATGAGATTTCGATGGCCTTTGTCTTCGAAATCTCGTAAGAGAGCGAAGGATCAAAAGTGGCTGTCTCTTGAAAGCTTATGATTTAACAAAGCCAACCGCCACTGAGATCACGTAACCGAACAAAACCGATGGCCCTTGTGTTTGAAATCTCATAAGAGAGTGAAGGATCAAACAAATCTCTTACGAGATTTCGACAGCTTTTGTCTTCGAAATCTTGTAAGTGAGAGAAGGAACAAAAGCGGCTGTCTTTTGAAAACTGAACAACGCCCACCACCACTGAGATTGCATAGCCTAACAAAACCGGCCATCAGTGAAATCTCACGACAGAACAAAACCGACCACCTTTGTCTTCGAAATCTCATAAGAAAGTGAAATATCAAGCAAATCTCTTACGAGATTTCAAAAGCCTTTGTTTTTGAAATCTTGTAAGAGAGTGTAGGAACAAAAGCAGAGGTCTTTTGAAAGCTTTATGTTTGAACGAAACCCACCACCACTGATATTGCGTAACTTAACAAAACTGGCCATCAGAGAAATCTCGTGACAGAACAAAACCGATGGCCTTTGCCTTTGAAATCCCGTAAAAGAATGAATGATCTAACAAATCTCTTACAAGATTTCGACGTCCTTTGTCTTCGAAATCTTGTAAGAGAGTGAAAGAACAAAAGCGGCTGTCTTTTGAAAGATCATGACTGAGCAAAGCCCACCACCACTGAGATCCCGTAACCTAACAAAACTGGCCATCAGTGAAATCTCATGACAAAACAAAACCGACCACCTTTGTCTTCAAAATCTCATAAGAGAGCGAAGTATCAATCAAATCTCTGATGAGTTTTCGAAGGCCTTTGTCTTCGAAATCTCGTAACAGAGCGAAGGAACAAAAACTGCCGTCTTTTGAAAGGTCATTTCAGAACACAACCGACTGCCACGGAAATCACGTAACCGAACAAAATCGATGATCTTTGTCTTTGAAATCTCGTAAGAGAGCGAAGGAACAAAAGCGGCTGTCTTTCAAAACTCATGACTGAACAAAGCCCACCACCACTGAGATCCCGTAACCTAACAAAACTGGCCATCAGTGAAATCTCGTGACAAAACAAAACCGACCACCTTTGTCTTCAAAATCTCATAAGAGAGCGAAGTATCAATCAAATCTCTGATGAGGTTTCGAAGGCCTTTGTCTTCGAAATCTCGTAACAGAGCGAAGGAACAAAAACTGCCGTCTTTTGAAAGGTCATTTCAGAACAAAGCCAACCGCCACAGAGATCACGTAACCGAACAAAATCGACAGCCTTTGTCTTCGAAATCTTGTAAGAGAGCGAAAGAAAAAAATCACCAGTCTTTTGAAAGTTTATGACTGAATAAAGCTTACCACCACTGATATCGCGGAACCCAACAAAACCGGCCATCAATGAAGCAAGAGAGAGTGAAGGAAAAAAAGCGGCTGTCTTTTGAAAGCTCGTGACTGAACAAAGCCGTCCACCAATGAGATCGCGAAACCGACCAAAACCATCAGCCTTTGACTTTGAAATCAAATAAGAGATCGAAAGAAAAAAAGCACCTTTCTTTTGAAAGCTTAAGACTGAACATAGCCCACCACCACTGAGATCGCGTAACGTAACAAAACCGGCCATCAGTGAAATCTCGTGACAGAAGAAAACCGACTGCCACGGAGATAGCGTAATTGAACAAAATTGAAAATCTTTGTCTTCGAAATCTCGTAAAAGAGCAAATGAACAAAAGCAACTGCCTTTTGAAAATTCATGACTGAACAATGCCCACCGCCACTGAGATCACGTAACCTAAGAAAACCAGTCATCCTTGAAATCTCGTGACAGAACAAAACCGACTGCCTTTGTCTACAAAATCTCATAAAAAAAAGAAAGAACAAATCCGGACTTCATTTGAACGCTCGCGACTGAACAAAGCCGACCACCAGTGAGATTGTGTAACCGAACAACGTCAACCTTTGTCTTCCAAATCAAAAAAGAGAGCGAAAGAAAAAAAGCACCTTTCTTTTGAAAGCTTAAGACTGAACAAAGCCCACCACCACTGAGATTGCATAACTTAACAAAATCAGCCGTCAGTAAAATCTCTGACAGAACAAAACCGACCGCCATGGAAATCGCGTAACTGAACAAAACCGGCCATCAGTGAAATCTCGTGACAGAACAAAACCGATCGCCTTTGTCTTTGAAATCTCTGAAGAGAGCGAAGGAACAAAAGCAGCTGTCTTTTGACAACTCAATACTGAACAAAGCCCACCACCACTGAGATCCCGTAACCTAACAAAACCGACCATCAGTGAAATCTTGTAACAGAACAAAACCGACCGCCTTTGTCTTCGAAATCTCTGAAGAGAGCGAAGGAACAAAAGCAGCTGTCTTTTGAAAACTCAATACTGAACAAAGCCCACCACCACTGAGATCCCGTAACCTAACAAAACCGACCATCAGTGAAATCTTGTAACAGAACAAAACCGACCGCCTTTGTCTTCGAAATCTTGTAAGAGAACGAAGGAAAAAAAGCGTCCGTCTTTTGAAAGCTCATGACTGAACAAAGCCCACCACCACTGAGATTGTGTAACCTAACAAAACCGACCGCCTTTGTCTTCGAAATCTCGTAAGAGAGCGAAGGAAAAAAAGCGTCCGTCTTTTAAAAGCTCATGACTGAACAAAGCCCACCACCACTGAGATTGTGTGACCTAACAAAACCGACCGCCTTTGTCTTTGAAATCTTGTAAGAGAGTGAAGGAACAAAAGCGGCTGTCTTTTAAAAGCTTATGACTGAACAAAGCCCACCCCCGCTGAGATTGCGTGACTTAACAAAACCGACTGCCTTTGTCTACAAAATCTCATAAGAGAGCGAAAAAACAAATCCAGACTTCATTAGAAAGCTTGTGACTGAACAAAGCCGACCACCAATGAGATCGTGTAACCGAACAACGTCAGCCTTTGTCTTCGAAATCAAAAAAGAGAGCGAAAGAAAAAAGCACCTTTCTTTTGAAAGCTTAAGACTGAACAAAGCCCACCACCACTGAGATTGCGTGACTTAACAACACCAGACATCAGTAAAATCTCTAACAGAACAAAACCAACCACCACAGAGATCACATAACTGAACAAAACTGACAATCTTTGTTTTCGAAATCTCATAAAAGAAAGAAACTGTGTTTTGAAAACTCAATACTGAATAAAGCCCGCCGCCACTGAGATTGCGGAACCTAACAAAACCGCAAACCAATGAAATCTCGTGACAGAACAAAACCAATCACCTTCGTTTTCGAAATCTCGTAAGACAGCGAAAATACAAAACTGGGTGTCTTTTGAAAGCTTATGACTGAACAAAGCCCACCACCACTGAGATTGCGGAACCTAACAAAACCGGCCATCAATTAAATCTCATGACAGAACAAAACCGACCGCCTTTGTTTTCGAAATCTCGTAAGAGAGCAAAGGAACAAAACTGGACGTCTTTTGAAAGCTTATGACTGAACAAAGCCCACCACCACTGAAATTGCGTAACCAATCAAAACCAGCCATCTGTAAAAACACGTGACAGAACAAAACCGACCGCCACGGAGATCACGTAACCGAACAAAACCTACGATCTTTGTCTTCGAAAACTTGTAAGAGAGCGAAGGAATAAAAGCGGCTGTCTTTTGAAAGCTCATGAGTGAACAATGTCTACCGCCACTGAGATCACATAACCTAACAAAACCAGCCATCCGTGAAATCTCGTGACAGAACAAAACTGACCGCCTTTGTCTTCAAAATCTCGTAAGAGAGTGAAGTATCAAACAAATACCTTATGAGATTTCGAAGGCCTTTGTTTTCAAAATCTCGTAAGAGAGGGAAGGAATATAACCGACCGTCTTTTGAAAGCTCATTTCAGAACAAAGCTGACCGCCACTGAGGTTGTGTAACCAAACAAAACCGACGGCCTTTGTCTTTGAAATTTCGTAAGAGAATGAATGATCAAACAAACCTCTTACGAGATTTCGACGTCCTTTGTCTTCGAAATCTCGTAAGAGAGCGAATGAACAAAAGCGCCTGTCTTTTGAAAGCTCATGACTGAACAATGCCCACCGCCACTGAGATCACTTAACCTATCAAAACCAGCCATCCGTGAAATCTCGTGACAGAACAAAACTGACTGCCTTTGTCTTCAAAATCTCATAAGAGAGCAAAAGAACAGAAGCGGCTGTATTTTGAAAACTTATGACTGAACAAAACCCAACAGCAATGAGATCTCATCAAAAGCGGCCATCAGTGAAATCTTGTGACAGAACAAAACCGACCGCCTTTGTTTTTCGAAATATCGTAAGAGAGCGAAGCAACAAACAAATCTTTTAGGAGATTATGAAGGTCTTTATCTTCGAAATCTTGTATGTAAGCGAAGGAACAAAACCAGCAGTCTTTTGAAAGATCATGACAGAACAAAGCCGACCGCCACTTAGATCTCGTAACCGAACAAAACCTATGGCCTTTGTCATCAAAATCTTGTAAGAGAGTAAAAGAACAAAAGCGGCTGTCTTTTGAAAGATTATGACTAAACAAAGCCCACGACCACTGGGATTGCGTAAATAATCAACGGACTTTGTTTTCAAAATCTCGTAAGAGAGTGAATAATCAAACAAATCTCTTATGAGATTTCAAAGATCTTTCTCTTCAAAATCTCGTAAAAGAGTGAAGGAAAAAAAGCGGCCGTCTTTTGAAAGCTCATAACTAAACAAAGCCTGCCACCACTGAGATTGCGTAACTTAACAAAACCGGCCATCATTGAAATCTCGTGACAGAACAAAACCGGTCGCTTTGTCTTCGAGACCTCGCAAGAGAGTGAAGTATCAAACAAATCTCTTACGAGCTTTCAAAGGCCTTTATCTTTGCAATCTCGTAAGAGACGAAGGAACAAAACCAGCCGTCTCTTGAAAGCTCATTTCAGAACAAAGCTGACCGCCACTGAGATCGCATAACCAAACAAAACCGACGGGCTTTGTCTTCAAAATCTCATAAGACAGCGAAGGAACAAAAGCAGATGTCTTTTGAAAGCTTATGACTGAACTAAGCCCACCACCACTGAGATTGCGTAACCTAACAAAACCGGCCATCAGAGAAATCTTGTGACAGAATAAAACAGACAGCCTTTGTCTTCGAAATCTCGTAAGAGAGTGAATAATCAAACAAATCTCTTACGAGATTTCAATGTCCTTTTTCTTCGAAATCTTGCTAGAGAGCGAAAGAACAAAACCGGACGTCTTTTGATAGCTCATGACTGAACAAAGTCAACCGCCACTAAGATCACATAGCTGAACAAAACCAATCAAAACAAAACTAAACAAATCAAAACCGATGGCCCTTGTCTTTAAAATCTCGTAAGAGAGTGAAGGATTAAACAAATCTCTTACGAGATTTCAACGGCCTTTGTCTTCGAAATCTTGTAAGAGAGCGAAGGAACAAAAGCGGCTGTCTTTTGAAAACTCATGACTGAACAAAGCCCACCACCACTGAGATCACGTAACCTAACAAAACCAGCCATCCGTGAAATCTCCTGATAGAACAAAACCAACTGCCTTTGTCTTCGAAATATCGTAAGAGAGCAAAAGAACAAAAGCGGCTGTCTTTCGAAAGCTTATGAATGAACAAAACTCAACACCAATAAGATCCCGTAACCTATCAAAAGCGGCAAACAGTGAAATCTTGTGATAGAACAAAACCGACTACCTTTGTCTTCGAATTCTTGTAAGAGAGCGAAGGAACAAAAGCAGCTATATTTTGAAAACTCAATACTGAATAAAGCCCACCACCACTGAAATCCCGTAACCTAACAAAACCGACCATCAGTGAAATCTCGTGACAGAACAAAACCTACCGCCTTTGTATTCGAAATCTCGTAAAAGAGCGAATTAACAAACGCGGCTGTCTTTTGAAACCTCATCACTGAACAAAGCCCACTGCCACTGAGATCACATAACAAAACAAAACCAGCCATCCATGAAATCTCCTGACAGAACAAAACTGACCACCTTTGTCTTTGAAATCTCGTAAGAGAGTGAAGGAACAAAACCAGACCTCTTTTGAAAGCTTGTGACTGAACAAAGCCGACCACCAATGAGATTGCGTAACCGAACAAAACCGTCAGCCTTTGTCTTCGAAATCAAAAAAGAGAGCGAAAGAAAAAAAGTGTCTTTCTTTTGAAAGCTTAAGACTGAACAAAGCCCACCACCACTGAGGTCACGTAACCTAACAAAACCGGCCATCAGTGAAATCTCATGACAGAACAAAACCGACTGTCTTTGTTTTTAAAATCTCATTAAAGAGCAAAGGAACAAAACCAACCGTCTTTTGAAAGCTCATTTCAGAACAAAGCTGACCGCCACTGAGATCGCGTAACCGAACAAAACCGACGGCCTTTGTCTTCAAAATCTCATAAGAAAATAAATGATCAAACAAATCACTTACAAGATTCCGACGTTCTTTGTCTTCGAAATCTCATAAGAGAGAAAAGGAATAAAAGCGGCTGTCTTTTGAAATCTTATGACTGAACGAAGCCCACCACCACTGAGATTGTGTAACCTAACAAAACCGGCCATCAGAGAAATCTTGTAACAGAACAAAACCGACAGCCTTTGTCTTTGAAATCTTTTAGAGAGCAAAGGAACAAAACAGGACGTCTTTTGACAGCTCATGACTGAACAAAGCCGACCGCCACTGAGATCACATAACCGAACAAATCCGATGGCCCTTGTCTTTGAAATCTCGTAAGAGAGTGAAGGATCAAACAAATCTCTTATGAGATTTCGACGGCCTTTGTTTTCGAAATCTTGTAAGAGAGTGAAAGAACAAAAGCGGCTGTCTTTTGAAAACTTTTGAAAGAACAAAACCGGCTGCCTTTGTCTTCGAAATTGAAGGAACAAGCGAAGAAACAAAAACGGATGTTTTTTGAAAGCTCAAGACTGAACAAAACCGACCGCTACTGAAATTGTGTAACCAAAGATCCTTCACTCTCAAAGACAAGGGCCATTGGTTTTGTTCGGTTACGTGATCTCAGTGGCGGTCGACTAGTTCAATCATAAGCTTTCAAAAGACAGCCGCTTTTGTTCCTTCGTTTTCTTACGAGATTTCGAAGACAAAGGCAGTCGGTTTTCTTTTGGTTACACAATTTCAGTAATTGCCGATTCTGTTCCTTCGGTCCTTATGAGATTTCGAAGACAAATGCGGTCGGCTTTGTTCTGTCACAAGACTTCTCAGATGGCTGGTTTTGATCTCAGTGGTGGTAGGATTTGTTTAGTCATAAGATGTCAAAAGACATCCAGTTTTGTAACTTTGCTCTCTTATGAGATTTCTAAGACAAAGGCCGTCGAAATCTCGTAAGAGATTTGTTTGATCCTTCACTCTCTTATGAGATTTCAAGTACAAGGGCCATTGGTTTTGTTCGGTTACTTGATATCAGTGGCGGTCAGCTTTGTTCAGTCATTAGACGTCCGGCTTTGTTCCCTCGCTCTTTAAAGAGATTTCAAAGAAAAAGATGGTTGGTTTTGATCTGTCAAGAGATTTCACTGATGGCCGGTTTGGTTAGGTTACGCGAAATCTCGTAAGGGATTTGTTTGATACTTCACTCTCTTACGAGATTTCGAAGACAAAGATCGTCGGTTTTGTTCAGTTAAATCTCCGTGGCGGTCAGTTTTGTTATGTTACGAGATTTCACTGATGGCTGGTTTTGTTAGTTCACGCGATCTCAGTGGTGTTGGGCTCTGTTCAGTCTTAAGCTTTCAAAAGAAAGGCGCTTTTTTCTTTCGGTCCCTTATTTGATTTCGAAGACAAAGGCCGTCGGTTTTGTTCGGTCACGCGATTTCAGTGGTGGTCTTCTTTATTCAGTCATGAGCTTTCAAAATATGGCTGTTTTTTTTTTCTTCGCTCTCTTACGAGATTTCGAAAACAAAGGCGGTTGGATTTGTTCTGTCACGAGATTTCATCGATGGCCGGTTTTGTTAGGTTCCGCTATATCAGCTGTGGTAGGCTTTGTTCAGTCATAAGCTTTCAAAAGAATTTTTTTCTTTCTCTCTCTAATGAGATTTCGAAGACAAAGGCCATCGGTTTTATTCGGTTGCGCGATCTCCATGGTGGTCGGCTTTATTCTGTCATGAGCTTTCAGAAGACGGCCGATTTTGTTCCTTCGTTCTTTTACAAGATTTCGAAGACAAAGGCGGTCGGTTTTGTTCTGTCACAAGATTTCACTGATGGCTGGTTTTGTTAGTTTACGCGATGTCGGTATTGGGCTCTGTTCAGTCTTAAGCTTTCAAAAGAAAGGTGCTTTTTTCTTTTGCTCTCTTTTTTGATTTCGAAGACAAAGGCTGACGGTTTTGTTCGGTTACCTGATCTAATTGGTGGTCGACTTTGTTCAGTCACAAGCTTACAAAAGAGGTCCGGTTTTGTTCCTTTGCTCTCTTACGAGATTTGGAAGACAAAGGCGGTCAGTTTTGTTCAGTCACAAGATTTCTCTGTTGGCCGGTTTTGTTAGGTTACGGGATTGCAGTGGTGGTGGGCTTTGTTCAATCATAAGCTTTCAAAAGACAACCGCTTTTGTTCCTTCGCTCTCTTACGAGTTTTCAAAGACAAAGGCCATCCGTTTTGTTTGGTTACGCGATTTCAGTGGCAGGCGGCTTTGTTCAGTTTTGAGCTTTTAAAGGACATCCGTTTTTGTTCCTTTGCTCTCATACGACATTACGAAGACAAAGGCGGTCGGTTTTGTCTGTCACGAGATTTCACTGATGGCCAGTTTTGATAGGTTACGCGATCTCAGCGGTGGTGGATTTTGTTCAGTCTTAAGTTTTCAAAAGACAGCCACTTTTGTTCCTCTGCTCTCTTACGAGATTTTGAAGACAAAGGACGTCGAAATCTCGTAAGAAATTTGTTTGATCATTCATTCTCTTATAGGATTACGAAGGCAAAGGCCGTCGGTTTTTGTTCTTTCACAAGATTTCTCTGATGGTCATTTTGTTAGGTTACGCAATATCAGAAGCGGTGGGTTTCATTCAATCATAAGCTTTCAAAAGACATCCACTTTTGTTCCTTCGTTCTCTTATGATATTTCAAAGACAAAAGCCTTTGAAATCTCATAAGAGATTTGTTTGATACTTAACACTCTCATGAGACTTTGAAGACAAAGGCCGTCGGTTTTGTTCAGTCACGAGATTTCACTGATAGGCGGCTTTGTTAGGTTACGGGATCTCAGTAGTGGTGGGCTTTGTTCAGTATTGAGTTTTCAAAAGATAGCTGCTTTTGTTCCTTCGCTTTCTTATGAGATTTCGTAAACAAAGGCGGTCTGTTTTGTTTTGTCACGAAAAAAACAATTGTTAGTTTAGTTTTGTTAGTTTTTGTTAGTTTTGTTAAGTTACACAGTCTCAGTGATGGTGGGCTTTGTTCAGTCATGAGCTTTCAAAAGACAGCCACTTTTGTTCTTTAGCTCTCTTATGAGATTTCGAAGACAAAGAACGTTGATATCTCGTAAAAGTTTTGTTTGATCATTCATCCAATTACAGGATTTTGAAGGCAAAGGCCGTCGGTTTTGTTCTGTCACAAGATTTCTCTGATGGCCGTTTTTTTTAGGTTACGCAATATCAGTAGTGGTGGGCTTTGTTCAGACATGAGTTTTCAAAAGACAGCCGCTTTTGTTCCTTCTCTCACTTACAAGATTTCGAAGACAAAGGCCGTCGTAAATCTCGTAAGAGATTTGTTTGATCCCTCACTCTCTTATGAGATTTCAAACACAAGGGCCATCGGTTTTGTTCGGTTACGTGATATCGGTGGCGGTCAGCTCTGTTCAGTCATTAGCTTTCAAAGACAGCCGCTTCGAAATCTCATGACTAAACAAAGCTGATCTCACCACCACTGAGATTGCGTGGCCTAACAAAGATGACCGCCTTTGTCGTCAAAAACTCATAAGAAAGCGAAGGAACAAAACCAGATCTCTTTTAAAAGCTTATGACTGAACAAAACCAACCACCAATGAGATCGTGTAACCTTACAAAACTTGCCATCAGTGAAATCTCGTGACAGAACAAAACCGACCGTCTTTGTCTTCAAATTCTTGTGAAAGAACAAAGGACAGAAACTGAATGTCTTTTGAAAGCTCAAGATTGAACAAAGCCGACTGCCACTAAAATCACGTAACTGAGCAAAAAGGATGGCCCTTGTCCTTGAAATCTCGTAAGAGAGTGAAAGAACAAAAGCGGCTGTCTTTTGAAAGATAATTTCAGTACAAAGCCAACCGCCACGGAGATCGTGTAACCGAACAAAACCGATGGCCTTTGTCTTCGAAATCTCGTAAAAGAGTGAAAGAAAAAAAATCGCCTGCCTTTTGAAAGCTCATGACTGAACAAAGCCGACCGCCATTGAAATCGGGTAACCGAACAAAACCGACAGCCTTTGTCTTCGAAATCTTGGAAGAGAGCGAAGGAACAAAAGCGGCTGTCTTTTAAAAGCTTGTGACTGAACAAAGCCCACCACCACTGAGATAGTGTAACCTAACAAAACCAACCACCAGTGAAATCTCGTGAGAGAACAAAACCGCCTTTGTCTTCAAAATCTCATAAGAAAGCGAAGAAACAAAACCGGAAGTCTTTAGAAAACTCATGACTAAACAAAACCGGCCACCACTGATATCTCGTAACTGAACAAAACCAACTGCCTTTGTCTTTGAAATCTCGTAAGAGAGGGGAGGAACAAAAGCGGACATCTTTTGAAAGCTCATGACTGAACAAAGCCCACCACCACTGAGATTGCGTAACCTATCAAAACCGGCCATTGCTAAAATCTCGTAACCGAACAAAACCGACCGCTTTTGTCTTCGAAATCTTGTAAGAGAGCAAAGGAACAAAAGCGGCTGTCTTTTGAAAGCTCCTGACTGAACAAAGCCGACCGCCACTGAGATCTAACAGAAGAAAACTGATGGCCTTTGTCCTCGAAATCTCATAAGAGAGCAAAGGAACAAAACTGGCCGTCTTTAGAAAGCTTACGAAAGAACAAAGCCAACTGCCACTGAGATCGCGTAACCGAACAACAAACCGGCCTAACAAAACCGGCCATCAGTGAAATCTCGTGACAGAACAAAACCAACCACCTTTGTCTTCGAAATCTCGTAAGAGAGTGAAGGAACAAAAGCGGCTGTCTTTTGAAAGCTTATGATTGAAAAAAGCCTCAACCGCCATTGAGATCGCGTAGCCTATCAAAACCGCCCATCACTGATATCTCGTAACAGAAATAAACCGACCGCCTTTGTCTGCGAAATCTTGTAAGAGAGTGAAGGAACAAAATCGGCCGTTTTTTTAAAGTTCATGACAGAATAAAGCTGACCGCCACTGAAATTGCATAACCGAACAAAACCGACGACCTTTGTCTTCTAAATTTCGTAAGAGAGTGAAAAATCAAACAAATCTCTTACGAGATTTCGAAGACAAAGGCAGTTGGTTTCGTTCTGTCACGAGATTCCCTGATGGCCGGTTTTGTTAGGTTACGTGATTTCAGTAGCGGAGGGCTTTGTTAAGTCATGACCTTTCAAAACACGTCCGGTTTTGTTCATTCGCTCTCTTATGAAATTTCGAAGACAAGGGCCATCGGTTTTGTTCGGTTACGCGATGTCAGTGGCGATCGGCTTTGTTCAGTCATGAGCTTTCAAAAGACGGCCGCTTTTGCTCCTTCGCTGTCTTACTAGATTTCGAAGACAAAGGCCTTCAAAATCTCATAAGAGATTTGATTGATACTTCGCTCTCTTACGAGATTTCGAAGACAAAAGCGGTCGGTTTTGAGCTGTCACGAGATTTCACTGATGGCCGGTTTTGTTAGGTTACGGGATCTCAGTGGTGGTGGGCTTTGTACTGAAATGAGGTTTCAAAAGACGGTCGGTTTTGTTCCTTCGTTCCCTTATGAGATTTCGACAACAAAAGCCTTCGAAATCTCATAAGAGAGTGAAAGAAAAAAAGCGTGTGTCTTTTGAAAGCTTATAACTGAACAAAGCCCACCGCCACTGAGATTGCATAATCTAACAAAACCGATGGACCTTGTCTTTGAAATCTCGTAAGACAGTGAAAGATCAAACAAATCTCTTATGAGATTTCGATGGCCTTTGTCTTCGAAATCTCATAAGAGAGCGAAGGATCAAAAGTGGCTGTCTCTTGAAAGCTTATGATTTAACAAAGCCGACTGCCACTGAGCTCACGTAACCGAACAAAACCGATGGCCCTTGTGTTTGAAATCTCATAAGAGAGTGAAGGATCAAACAAATCTCTTACGAGATTTCGACAGCCTTTGTCTTCGAAATCTTGTAAGTGAGAGAAGGAACAAAAGTGGCTGTCTTTTGAAAACTGAACAACGCCCACCACCACTGAGATTGCATAGCCTAACAAAACCGGCCATCAGTGAAATCTCACGACAGAACAAAACCGACCGCCTTTGTCTTCGAAATCTCATAAGAAAGTGAAATATCAAGCAAATCTCTTATGAGATTTCAAAAGCCTTTGTTTTTGAAATCTTGTAAGAGAGTGTAGGAGCAAAAGCAGAAGTCTTTTGAAAGCTTTATGATTGAACGAAACCCACCACCACTGATATTGCGTAACTTAACAAAACTGGCCATCAGAGAAATCTCGTGACAGAACAAAACCGATGGCCTTTGCCTTTGAAATCCCGTAAGAGAATGAATGATCTAACAAATCTCTTACAAGATTTCGACGTCCTTTGTCTTCGAAATCTTGTAAGAGAGTGAAGGAACAAAAGCGGCTGTCTTTTGAAAGATCATGACTGAGCAAAGCCCACCACCACTGAGATTGCGTAACCTAACAAAACCGGCCATCAGTAAAATCTCGAGACAGAACACAACCGACCGCCACGGAAATCACGTAACCGAACAAAATCGATGATCTTTTTCTTTGAAATCTCGTAAGAGAGCGAAGGAACAAAAGCGGCTGTCTTTTGAAAACTCATGACTGAACAAAGCCCACCACCACTGAGATCCCGTAACCTAACAAAACTGGCCATCAGTGAAATCTCGTGACAAAACAAAACCGACCACCTTTGTCTTCAAAATCTCGTAAGAGAGCGAAGTATCAATCAAATCTCTTATGAGATTTCGAAGGCCTTTGTCTTCGAAATCTCGTAACAGAGCGAAGGAACAAAAACTGCCGTCTTTTCAAAGGTCCTTTCAGAACAAAGCCGACCGCCACGGAGATCACGTAACCAAACAAAATCGACAGCCTTTGTCTTCAAAATCTTGTAAGAGAGCGAAAGAAAAAAATCACCAGTCTTTTGAAAGCTTATGACTGAATAAAGCTTACCACCACTGATATCGCGGAACCCAACAAAACCGGCCATCAATGAAGCAAGAGAGAGCGAAGGAAAAAAAGCGGCTGTCTTTTGAAAGCTCGTGACTGAACAAAGCCGTCCACCAATGAGATCGCGAAACCGACCAAAACCATCAGCCTTTGACTTTGAAATCAAATAAGAGATCGAAAGAAAAAAAGCACCTTTCTTTTGAAAGCTTAAGACTGAACAAAGCCCACCACCACTGAGATCGCGTAACGTAACAAAACCAGCCATCAGTGAAATCTCGTGACAGAAGAAAACCGACTGCCACGGAGATAGCGTAATTGAACAAAATTGAAAATCTTTGTCTTCGAAATCTCGTAAAAGAGCAAATGAACAAAAGTGACTGTCTTTTGAAAACTCATGACTGAACAATGCCCACCGCCACTGAGATCACGTAACCTAAAAAAACCAGTCATCCTTGAAATCTCGTGACAGAACAAAACCGACTGCCTTTGTCTACAAAATCTCATAAGAGAAAGAAAGAACAAATCCGGACTTCATTTGAACGCTCGCGACTGAACAAAGCCGACCACCAGTGAGATCGTGTAACCGAACAACGTCAACCTTTGTCTTCGAAATCAAAAAAGAGAGCGAAAGAAAAAAAGCACCTTTCTTTTGAAAGCTTAAGACTGAACAAAGCCCACCACCACTGAGATTGCATAACTTAACAAAATCAGCCATCAGTAAAATCTCTGACAGAACAAAACCGACCGCCATGGAAATCGCGTAACTGAACAAAACCGGCCATCAGTGAAATCTCGTGACAGAACAAAACCGATCGCCTTTGTTTTCGAAATCTCTGAAGAGAGCGAAGGAACAAAAGCAACTGTCTTTTGAAAACTCAATACTGAACAAAGCCCACCACCACTGAGATCCCGTAACCTAACAAAACCGACCATCAGTGAAATCTTGTAACAGAACAAAACCGACCGCCTTTGTCTTCGAAATCTCTGAAGAGAACGAAGGAACAAAAGCAGCTGTCTTTTGAAAACTCAATACTGAACAAAGCCCACCACCACTGAGATCCCGTAACCTAACAAAACCGACCATCAGTGAAATCTTGTAACAGAACAAAACCGACCGCCTTTGTCTTCGAAATCTCTGAAGAGAACGAAGGAACAAAAGCAGCTGTCTTTTGAAAACTCAATACTGAACAAAGCCCACCACCACTGAGATCCCGTAACCTAACAAAACCGACCATCAGTGAAATCTTGTAACAGAACAAAACCGTCCGCCTTTGTCTTCGAAATCTTGTAAAAGAGTGAAGGAAAAAAAGTGTCCGTCTTTTGAAAGCTCATGACTGAACAAAGCCCACCACCACTGAGATTGTGTGACCAAACAAAACCGACCGCCTTTGTCTTCAAAATCCTGTAAGAGAGCGAAGGAAAAAAAGCGTCCGTCTTTTGAAAGCTCATGACTGAACAAAGCCCACCACCACTGAGATTGTGTGACCTAACAAAACCGATCACCTTTGTCTTTGAAATCTTGTAAGAGAGTGAAGGAACAAAAGCAGCTGTCTTTTAAAAGCTTATGACTGAACAAAGCCCACCCCCGCTGAGATTGCGTGACCTAACAAAACCGACTGCCTTTGTCTACAAAATCTCATAAGAGAGCGAAAAAACAAATCCAGACTTCATTTGAAAGCTCGTGACTGAACAAAGCTGACCACCAATGAGATCGTGTAACCGAACAACGTCAGCCTTTGTCTTCGAAATCAAAAAAGAGAGCGAAAGAAAAAAGCACCTTTCTTTTGAAAGCTTAAGACTGAACAAAGCCCACCACTACTGAGATTGCGTGACTTAACAACACCAGACAGCAGTAAAAT
The DNA here is from genome assembly GCA_037950675.1 of Hypophthalmichthys molitrix. NCBI lineage: Eukaryota > Metazoa > Chordata > Actinopteri > Cypriniformes > Xenocyprididae > Hypophthalmichthys > Hypophthalmichthys molitrix. Next base: position 15,733,937 of record CM075506.1, read on the forward strand.
CTCTAACAGAACAAAACCGACCACCACAGAAATCACGTAACTGAACAAACCAACAATCTTTGTTTTCGAAATCTCATAAGAGAGCGAAAACTGGATGTCTTTTGAAAGCTTGTGACTGAACAAAACCCACCACCACTGAGACTGCATAACTTAAACCGGCCATCAGTGAAATCTTGTGACAGAACAAAACCGACCGCCTTTGTTTTCGAAATCTCGTAAGAGGGCGAAGGAATAAAAACGGCTGTCTTACGAAAGCTTATGACTGAACAAAGCCCACCACCACTGAGAATGCGTAACTTAAACCGGCCATCAGTAAAATCTCGTGACAGAACAAAATCGATCGCCACGGAGGACGTATAACTGAACAAAACCGATGATGTTTGTCTTTGAATTCTTGTAAGAGAGCGAAGGAACAAAAGCAGCTGTCTTTTGAAAACTTATGACTGAACAAAACCCACCACCGCTGAGATCACGTAACCTATCAAAACCACCATCAATGAAATATTGTGTCAGCCAAAACTGACTGCCTTAGTCTTCGAAATCTCGTAAGAGAGCAAAGGAACAAAAACTGCCGTCTTTTGAAAGCTCAAGATTTAACAAAGCCGCCCGCCACTGAGATCCCGTAACCTAACAAAACCGGCCATCAAAGAAATCCTGTGACTGAACATACCGACTGCCCTTGTCTTCAAAATCTCATAACAGAGCGAAGGAACAAAACCAGATATATTTTCAAAGCTCGTGACTGAACAAAGCCGACCACCAATGAGATTGTGTAACCGAACAAGCCGTCAGCCTTTGTCTTCGAAATAAAAAAAGAGAGCAAAAGAAAAAAGAAAAAACCGAACAAAACCGACAGTCTTTTGAAAGATCATTTCAGAACAAAGCCGACCGCCACTGAGATCGCGTAACCGAACAAAACCGACGGCCTTTGTCTTCGAAATCTCATAAGAGAATGAATGATCAAACAAATAACTTACAAGATTTCGACGTCCTTTGTCTTCAAAATCTCGTAAGAGAGAGAAGCAACAAAAGCGGCTGTCTTTTGAAATCTTATGAATGAACAAAGCCCACCACCACTGAGTTGCGTAATCTAACAAAACCAGCCATCAGTAAAATTTCGGGACAGAACAAAACCAATCTCCACAGAAATCACATGATCTAACAGAACTGGCCATCCGTAAAATCTCGTAACAGAAAAAAACCAACTACAGTCTTTGAAATCTCATAAGAAAGTGAAAGAACAAATCTGGTCGTCTTTTGAAAACTTGTGACTGAACAAAGCCGATGGCCTTTGTCTTCGAAATCTCTTTAGAGAGCAAAGGAACAAAACCGGACGTCTTTTGACAGCTCGTGACTGAACAAAGCCGACCGCCACTGAGATCACGTAACCGAACAAATCCGATGGTCCTTGTCTTTGAAATCTCGTAAGAGAGTGAAAGATCAAACAAATCTCACAAGATTTCGACGGCCTTTGTTTTCGAAATCTTGTAAGAGAGTGAAATAACAAAAGCGGCTGTCTTTTGAAAACTTATGACAAAACCCACCACCACTGAGATCGCGTAACCTATCAAAACCGGCCATGAGTGAAATCTCGTTACAGAACAAAACCAACCGCCTTTGTTTTCAAAATGTCGTAATAGAGCGACAGAAAAAAGCGCCTGTCTTTTGAAAGCTTATGACTGAACAAAGCCCACCACCACTGAGATTGCTGAACCTAACAAAACCGGCCATCAATTAAATCTCATGACAGAACAAAACCGACCACCTTTGTTTTCGAAATCTCGTAAGAGAGCGAAGGAATAAAAGCGGCTGTCTTTTGAAAGCTCATGACTGAACAATGTCTACCGCCACTGAGATCACATAACTTAACAAAACCAGCCATCCGTGAAATCTCGTGACAGAACAAAACTGACCGCCTTTGTCTTCAAAATCTCGTAAGAGAGTGAAGTATCAAACAAATACCTTATGAGATTTCGAAGGCCTTTGTTTTCAAAATCTCGTAAGAGAGGGAAGGAACATAACCGACCATCTTTTGAAAGCTCATTTCAGAACAAAGCTGACCGCCAATGAGGTTGTGTTAACAAACAAAACCAACGGCCTTTGTCTTTGAAATTTCATAAGAGAATGAATGATCAAACAAACCTCTTACGAGATTTCGACGTCCTTTGTCTTCAAAATCTCGTAAGAGAGCGAATGAACAAAAGCGCCTGTCTTTTGAAAGCTCATGACTGAACAATGCCCACCGCCACTGAGATCACTTAACCTATCAAAACCAGCCATCCGTGAAATCTCGTGACAGAACAAAACTGACTGCCTTTGTCTTCAAAATCTCATAAGAGAGCAAAAGAACAGAAGCGGCTGTATTTTGAAAACTTATGACTGAACAAAACCCAACAGCAATGAGATCTCATCAAAAGCGGCCATCAGTGAAATCTTGTGACAGAACAAAACCGACCGCCTTTTTTTTTCGAAATATCGTAAGAGGGCGAAGCAACAAACAAATCTTTTAGGAGATTATGAAGGTCTTTGTCTTCGAAATCTTGTATGTGAGCGAAGGAACAAAACCAGCAGTCTTTTGAAAGATCTAATTGGTGGTCGACTTTGTTCAGTCACGAGCTTACAAAAGAGGTCCGGTTTTGTTCCTTTGCTCTCTTACGAGATTTGGAAGACAAAGGCGGCCAGTTTTGTTCAGTCACAAGATTTCTCTGTTGGCCGGTTTTGTTAGGTTACGGGATTTCAGTGGTGGTGGGCTTTGTTCAAACATAAGCTTTCAAAAGACAACCGCTTTTGTTCCTTAGCTCTCTTACGAGTTTTCAAAGGCCATCCGCTTTGTTTGGTTACGCGATTTCAGTGGCGGGCGGCTTTGTTCAGTTTTGAGCTTTTAAAGGACATCCGTTTTTGTTCCTTCGCTCTCATACGATATTACGAAGACAAAGGCGGTCGGTTTTGTCTGTCACGAGATTTCACTGATGGCCAGTTTTGATAGGTTACGCGATCTCAGCGGTGGTGGACTTTGTTTAGTCTTAAGTTTTCAAAAGACAGCCACTTTTGTTCCTCCGCTCTCTTACGAGATTTTGAAGACAAAGGCCGTCGGTTTTGTTTTTTCACAAGATTTCTCTGATGGTCATTTTGTTAGGTTACGCAATATCAGAAGTGGTGGGTTTCATTCAATCATAAGCTTTCAAAAGACATCCACTTTTGTTCCTTCGTTCTCTTATGATATTTCAAAGACAAAAGCCTTTGAAATCTCGTAAGAGATTTGTTTGATACTTAACACTTTCATGAGACTTTGAAGACAAAGGCCGTCGGTTTTGTTCAGTCACGAGATTTCACTGATGGGCGGCTTTGTTAGGTTACGGGATCTCAGTAGTGGTGGGCTTTGTTCAGTATTGAGTTTTCAAAAGATAGCTGCTTTTGTTCCTTCGCTCTCTTACGAGATTTCGAAAACAAAGGCAGTCAGTTTTGTTTTGTCACGAAAAAAACAATTGTTAGGTTAGTTTTTGTTAGTTTTGTTAAGTTATACAGTCTCAGTGATGGTGGGTTTTGTTCAGTCATGAGTTTTCAAAAGACAGCCACTTTTGTTCCTCCGCTCTCTTACGAGATTTTGAAGACAAAGGCCGTCGGTTTTGTTTTTTCACAAGATTTCTCTGATGGTCATTTTGTTAGGTTACGCAATATCAGAAGTGGTGGGTTTCATTCAATCATAAGCTTTCAAAAGACATCCACTTTTGTTCCTTCGTTCTCTTATGATATTTCAAAGACAAAAGCCTTTGAAATCTCGTAAGAGATTTGTTTGATACTTAACACTTTCATGAGACTTTGAAGACAAAGGCCGTCGGTTTTGTTCAGTCACGAGATTTCACTGATGGGCGGCTTTGTTAGGTTACGGGATCTCAGTAGTGGTGGGCTTTGTTCAGTATTGAGTTTTCAAAAGATAGCTGCTTTTGTTCCTTCGCTCTCTTACGAGATTTCGAAAACAAAGGCAGTCAGTTTTGTTTTGTCACGAAAAAAACAATTGTTAGGTTAGTTTTTGTTAGTTTTGTTAAGTTATACAGTCTCAGTGATGGTGGGTTTTGTTCAGTCATGAGCTTTCAAAAGACAGCCACTTTTGTTCTTTAGCTCTCTTATGAGATTTCGAAGACAAAGAACGTTGATATCTCGTAAAAGATTTGTTTGATCATTCATCCAATTACAGGATTTTGAAGGCAAAGGCCGTCGGTTTTGTTCTGTCACAAGATTTCTCTGATGGCCGGTTTTTTTAGGTTACGCAATATCAGTAGTGGTGGGCTTTGTTCAGACATGAGTTTTCAAAAGACAGCCGCTTTTGTTCCTTCTCTCACTTACAAGATTTCGAAGACAAAGGCCGTCGTAAATCTCGTAAGAGATTTGTTTGATCCCTCACTCTCTTATTTCAAACACAAGGGCCATCGGTTTTGTTCGGTTACGTGATATCGGTGGCGGTCAGCTCTGTTCAGTCATTAGCTTTCAAAGACAGCCGCTTCGAAATCTCATGACCAAACTAAGCTGATCTCACCACCACTGAGATTGCGTGGCCTAACAAAGATGACCGCCTTTGTCGTCAAAAACTCATAAAAAAGCAAAGGAACAAAACTGGATCTCTTTTAAAAGCTTATGACTGAACAAAGCCAATCACCAATGAGATCGTGTGACCTTACAAAACTTGCCATCAGTGAAATCTCGTGACAGAACAAAACCGACTGTCTTTGTCTTCAAATTCTTGTGAAAGAGCAAAGGATAAAAACTGAATGTCTTTTGAAAGCTCATGATTGAACAAAGCCGACCGCCATTAAAGTCACGTAACTGAGCAAAAAGAATGGCCCTTGTCCTTGAAATCTCGTAAGAGAGTGAAAGAACAAAAACGGCTGTCTTTTGAAAGATAATTTCAGTACAAAGCCGACCGCCACGGAGATCGTGTAACCGAACAAAACCGATGGTCTTTGTCTTCGAAATCTCGTAAAAGAGTGAAAGAAAAAAAATCGCCTGCCTTTTGAAAGCTCATGACTGAACAAAGCCGACCGCCATTGAAATCGGGTAACCGAACAAAACCGATGGCCTTTGTCTTCGAAATCTTGGAAGAGAGCGAAGGAACAAAAGCGGCTGTCTTTTAAAAGCTTGTGACTGAACAAAGCCCACCACCACTGAAATCGCGTAACCTAAGAAAATCGGCCATCAGTGAAATCTTGTGACAGAAGAAAACAGACCTTCACGGTGATCGCGTAACTGAACAAAACCGACGATGTTTGTCTTCGAAATCTCGTAAGAGAGCGAAGGAACAAAAGCGACTGTTTTATGAAAGCTTATGACTGAACAAAACCCACCACCACTGAGATTGCGTAACCTAACAAAATCGGCCATCAGTGAAATCTCGTGACAGAAGAAAACAGACCTCCACGGAGATTGCGTAACTGAACAAAACCGACGATGTTTGTCTTCGAAATCTCGTAAGAGAGCGAATCAACAAATGCGGCTGTCTTTTGAAAGCTCATGACTGATCACATAATCTAACAAAACCGATGGCCCTTTTCTTTGAAATCGTGTAACAGATTGAAGGATCAAACAAATCTCTTACGAGATTTGAACGGCCTTGTCTTCGAAATCTTATAAGAGAGCGAAGTGTGTTTTGAAAGGTCATTTCAGAACAAAGCCGACCGCCACGGAGATTGTGTAACCGAACAAAAGCGATGGCCTTTGTCTTTGAAATTAGGTAAGAGTCTCTTGAAAGCATATGACTGACCAAAGCTTACGACCACTGATTTCGCTGAACCTAACAAAACCGGCTATCAATGAAATCTCGTTACAAAACAAAACCGAATGCCTTTGTTTTCAAAATCTCGTAAGAGAGCAAAGGAAAAAAAACGGCCATCTTTTGAAAGCTCATGACTGAACAAAGCCGACGATCTTTGTCTTTGAAATCTCGTAAGAGAGCGAATGAACAAAAGTGGCTGTCTTTTGAAAGCTCATGACTGAAGAACGCCCACCGCCACTGAGATCACGAAACCTAACAAAACCAATCATCCGTGAAATCTCGTGACAGAACAAAACTGACCGCCTTTCTATTCTAAATCTCGTAAGAGATCGAAAGAACAAAAGCGGCTGTATTTTGAAAGCTTATGACTGAACAAAGCCTAACACCAATGAGATTGCAAAACCTCTTTTTTGATTTCGAAGACAAAGGCTGACGGTTTTGTTCGGTTACCTGATCTAATTGGTGGTCGGCTTTGTTCAGTCACGAGCTTACAAAAGAGGTCCGGTTTTGTTCCTTTGCTCTCTTACGAGATTTGGAAGACAAAGGCAGTCAGTTTTGTTCAATCACAAGATTTCTCTGTTGGCCGGTTTTGTTAGGTTACGGGATTTCAGTGGTGGTGGGCTTTGTTCAATCATAAGCTTTCAAAAGACAACCGCTTTTGTTCCTTCGCTTTCTTACGAGTTTTCGAAGACAAAGGCCATCCGTTTTGTTTGGTTATGCGATTTCAGTGGCGGGCGGCTTTGTTCAGTTTTGAGCTTTTAAAGGACATCCGTTTTTGTTCCTTCGCTCTCATACGATATTACGAAGACAAAGGCGGTCGGTTTTGTCTGTCACGAGATTTCACTGATGGCCAGTTTTGATAAGTTACGCGATCTCAGCGGTGGTGGATTTTGTTCAGTCTTAAGTTTTCAAAAGACAGCCACTTTTGTTCCTCCGCTCTCTTACGAGATTTTGAAGACAAAGGACATCGAAATCTCGTAAGAAATTTGTTTGATCATTCATTCTCTTATGGGATTATGAAAGCAAAGGCCGTCGGTTTTGTTCTTTCACAAGATTTCTCTGATGGTCATTTTGTTAGGTTACGCAATATCACGTGGTTATGTGATATCGGTGGCGGTCAGCTCTGTTCAGTCATTAGCTTTCAAAGACAGCCGCTTTGAAATCTCATGACAAAACAAAGCTGATCTCACCACCACTGAGATTGCGTGGCCTAACAAAGATGACTATCAAAAGCGGCCATCAGTGAAATCTCGTGACAGAACAAAACTGTTTGCCTTTGTCTTCAAAATCTTGTAAGACAGTGAAAGAAACAAAAACAGCTGACTTTTGGAAGCTTATGACTGAAGAAAGCCCACCACCACTGAAATTGCTTAACCTATCAAAACCAGCCATCAGTGAAATCTCATGAAAAAACAAAACCAACCGCCTTTGTCTTCAAAATCTTGTAAGACAGTGAAAAAACAAAACCAGCCGTCTTTTGAAAGCTTGTGCCTGAACAAAGCCCACCACCACTAAGATTGCGTGGCCTAACAAAACAGACCGCCTTAGTCTTCGAAATCTCGTAAGAGAGCGAAAGAGCAAAACTGGACCTCTTTTGAAAGCTCGTGATTGAACAAAGCTGACCACCATTGAGATTGCGTAACCGAACAAAAACTCCAGCCTTTGTCTTTCGAAATCAAAAAAGAGAGCGAAAGCAAAAAAGTGTCTTTCTCTTGAAAGCTTAAGACTTTACAAAGCCCACCCCCACTGATATCGCGGAACCTAACAAAACCGGCCATCAATGAAATCTCGTGACAGAACAAAACCGACCGCCTTCGTTTTCGAAATCTCCTAAGAGAGCGAAGGAAAAAAAGCAGCCGTCTTTTGAAAGCTCATAACTGAACAAAGCCGACCGCCACGGAAATCACGTAACCGAAACAAACCGACGGTTTTTGTCTTCGAAATCTTGTGAGAGAGCGAAGGAACAAAAGCGGCTGTCTTTTAAAAGCCTATGACTGAACAAATCCCACCACCACTGAGATTGCGTGACCTAACAAAACCGACCGCCTTTGTCTTCAAAATCTCGTAAGAGAGCAAAGAAGAAAATCCAGATTTCACTTGAAAGCTTGTGAATGAACAAAGCCAACCACCAATGAGATCGCGTAACTGAACAATGTCAGCCTTTGTCTTCGAAATCAAAAAAGAGAGCGAAAAAAAAAGCACCTTTCTTTTGAAAGCTTAAGACTGAACAAAGCCCACCACCACTGAGATCGCGTAACCTAACAAAACCAGCTATTAGTGAAATCTCGTGACAGAAGAAAACCGACCACCACGGAGATCGCGTAACTGAGTGAAGTATCACCACGACCGTGTAACTGAGTGAAGTATCAAACAAATCTCTTATGAGATTTCGAAGGCCTTTGTCTTCGAAATCTTGTAAGAGAGTGAAGGAAAAAAAGCAGCTGTCTTTTGAAATCTCATGATTAAACAAAGCCCACCACCACTGAGATCCCATAACCTAACAAAACCGGCCATCAGTGAAATCTCGCGACAGAACAAAACCGACTGCCTTTGTTTTCGAAATCTCGTAAGAGATCGAAGAAACAAAAACGGCCATCTTTTGAAAGGTCATTTCAGAACAAAGTCGACCGCCACGGAGATCACGTAACCGAACAAAATCGATGGTCTTTGTCTTCAGAATCTGTTAAGAGAACAAAAGAAAAAAATCGCCAGTCTTTTGAAAGCTTATAACTGAACAAAGCTTACCACCACTGATGTCGCAAAACCTAACAAAACCAGCCATCAATGAAAGCTTGTGACAAAACAAAACCGACCGCCTTTGTTTTCGAAATCTCGTAAAAGAATGAATGATCAAAGAAATCTCTTACGAGACTTTGACGTTCCTTGTCTTCAAAATCAAAAAGAGAACGAAAGAAAGAAAGCGTCTTTCTATTGAGAGCTTAAAACTGAACAAAGCCCACCACCGCTGAGATCGCGTAACCTATCAAAACCAGCCATCAGTGAAATCTCGTGACAAAACAAAACCGACCGCCTTTGTCTTCGAAATCTCGTAAGAGAGTGAAGTATCAAACAAATCTTTTATGAGATTACGAAGGCCTTTGTCGTCGAAATCTCGTAAGAAATCTCGTGAGAGTGAAGTATCAAAGAAATCTCTTACGAGATTTTGAAGACAAAGTCCTTTGTTTTAAAAACAGCTATCATTTGACAACTCAATACTGAAAAAAGCCCACCACTACTGAGATCTCGTAACCTAACAAAACCGGCCATCAGTGAAATCTCGTGACAGAACAAAACCGACGGCCTTTGTCTTCGAAATCTCACGAGAGTGTTAAGTATCAAACAAATCTTTTACGAGATTTCAAAGGCCGTTGTCTTCGAAATATCGTAAGAGAGCGAAGGAACAAAAGCGGATGTCTTTTGAAAGCTTATGACTGAACGAAGCCCAACACTACTGATATTGCGTAACCTATCAAAACTGGCCATCAGTGAAATCTCGTGACAGACAAAACCGACCGCCTTTGTCTTCGAAATCTCGTAAGGTAGCGTAGGAACAAAAATGGCCGTCTTTTGAAAGGTCATTTCAGAACAAAGCCGACCATCACAGAGATCGCGTAACCGAACAAAACCGATGGCCGTTGTTTTCGAAATCTCGTAAGAGAGCGAAAGAAAAAAATCGCCTGTCTTGTGAAAGCTTATGACTGAATAAAGCCCACTACCACTGATATCGCGGAACCTAACAAATACGGCCATCAATAAAATCTTGTGACAAAACAAAACCAACCGCCTTTGTTTTCGAAATCTCATAAGAGAGCGAATGAACAAAAGCGGCTGTCTTTTGAAAGCTCATGACTGAACAATGCCCACCGCCACTGAGATCTTGTAACCTAACAAAACCAGCCATCCGTGAAATCTCGTGACAGAACAAAACTGACCGCCTTTGTCTACTAAATCTCGTAAGAGAGCGAAGGAACAAAAGCGGATGTCTTTTGAAAGCTTATGACTGAACGAAGCCCAACACTACTGATATTGCGTAACCTATCAAAACTGGCCATCAGTGAAATCTCGTGACAGACAAAACCGACCGCCTTTGTCTTCGAAATCTCGTAAGGTAGCGTAGGAACAAAAATGGCCGTCTTTTGAAAGGTCATTTCAGAACAAAGTCGACCATCACAGAGATCGCGTAACCGAACAAAACCGATGGCCGTTGTTTTCGAAATCTCGTAAGAGAGCGAAAGAAAAAAATCGCCTGTCTTGTGAAAGCTTATGACTGAATAAAGCCCACTACCACTGATATCGCGGAACCTAACAAATACGGCCATCAATAAAATCTTGTGACAAAACAAAACCAACCGCCTTTGTTTTCGAAATCTCGTAAGAGAGCGAATGAACAAAAGCGGCTGTCTTTTGAAAGCTCATGACTGAACAATGCCCACCGCCACTGAGATCTTGTAACCTAACAAAACCAGCCATCCGTGAAATCTCGTGACAGAACAAAACTGACCGCCTTTGTCTACTAAATCTCGTAAGAGAGCGAAGGAACAAAAGCGGATGTCTTTTGAAAGCTTATGACTGAACGAAGCCCAACACTACTGATATTGCGTAACCTATCAAAACTGGCCATCAGTGAAATCTCGTGACAGACAAAACCGACCGCCTTTGTCTTCGAAATCTCGTAAGGTAGCGTAGGAACAAAAATGGCCGTCTTTTGAAAGGTCATTTCAGAACAAAGTCGACCATCACAGAGATCGCGTAACCGAACAAAACCGATGGCCGTTGTTTTCGAAATCTCGTAAGAGAGCGAAAGAAAAAAATCGCCTGTCTTGTGAAAGCTTATGACTGAATAAAGCCCACTACCACTGATATCGCGGAACCTAACAAATACGGCCATCAATAAAATCTTGTGACAAAACAAAACCAACCGCCTTTGTTTTCGAAATCTCGTAAGAGAGCGAATGAACAAAAGCGGCTGTCTTTTGAAAGCTCATGACTGAACAATGCCCACCGCCACTGAGATCTTGTAACCTAACAAAACCAGCCATCAATGAAAGCTTGTGACAAAACAAAACCGACCGCCTTTGTTTTCGAAATCTCGTAAAAGAATGAATGATCAAAGAAATCTCTTACGAGACTTTGACGTTCCTTGTCTTCAAAATCAAAAAGAGAACGAAAGAAAGAAAGCGTCTTTCTATTGAGAGCTTAAAACTGAACAAAGCCCACCACCGCTGAGATCGCGTAACCTATCAAAACCAGCCATCAGTGAAATCTCGTGACAAAACAAAACCGACCGCCTTTGTCTTCGAAATCTCGTAAGAGAGTGAAGTATCAAACAAATCTTTTATGAGATTACGAAGGCCTTTGTCGTCGAAATCTCGTAAGAAATCTCGTGAGAGTGAAGTATCAAAGAAATCTCTTACGAGATTTTGAAGACAAAGTCCTTTGTTTTAAAAACAGCTATCATTTGAAAACTCAATACTGAACAAAGCCCACCGCCACTGAGATCCCGTATCCTAACAAAACCGGCCATCAGTGAAATCTCGTGACAGAACAAAACCGACGGCCTTTGTCTTTGAAATCTCATGAGAGTGTTAAGTATCAAACAAATCTCTTACAAGATTTCAAAGGCTTTTGTCTTCGAAATATCGTAAGAGAGCGAAGGAACAAAAGCGGATGTCTTTTGAAAGTTTATGACTGAACGAAACCCACCACTACTGATACTGCGTAACCTAACAAAATGGCCATCAGAGAAATCTCGTGACAGAACAAAACTGATGGCCTTTTCCTTCGTAATCCCGTAAGAGAATGAATGATCAAACAAATCTCTTACGAGATTTCGACGTCCTTTGTCTTGGAAATCTCGTAAGAGAGCGGAGGAACAAAAGTGGCTGTCTTTTGAGAACTTAAGACTGAACAAAGTCCACCACCGCTGAGATCTCGTGACAGACAAAACCGACCGCCTTTGTCTTCGTAATCTCGTATGAGAGCGAAGGAACAAAAACAGATGTCCTTTAAAAGCTCAAGACTGAACAAAGCCGCCCGCCACTGAAATTGCGTAACCAAACAAAACGGATGGCCTTTGTCTTCGAAAACTCGTAAGAGAGCGAAGGAACAAAAGCGGTTGTCTTTTGAAAGCTTATGACTGAACAAAGCCCACCACCACTGAAATCCCGTAACTTAACAAAACCGGCCAACAGAGAAATCTTGTGACTGAACAAAACCGACCGCCTTTGTCTTCCGAATCTCGTAAGAGAGCGAAAGAACAAAACCGGACCTCTTTTGTAAGCTCGTGACTGAACAATGCCCACCGCCACTGAGATCTTGTAACCTAACAAAACCAGCCATCCGTGAAATCTCGTGACAGAACAAAACTGACCGCCTTTGTCTACTAAATCTCGTAAGAGAGCGAAGGAACAAAAGCGGATGTCTTTTGAAAGCTTATGACTGAACGAAGCCCAACACTACTGATATTGCGTAACCTATCAAAACTGGCCATCAGTGAAATCTCGTGACAGACAAAACCGACCGCCTTTGTCTTCGAAATCTCGTAAGGTAGCGTAGGAACAAAAATGGCCGTCTTTTGAAAGGTCATTTCAGAACAAAGTCGACCATCACAGAGATCGCGTAACCGAACAAAACCGATGGCCGTTGTTTTCGAAATCTCGTAAGAGAGCGAAAGAAAAAAATCGCCTGTCTTGTGAAAGCTTATGACTGAATAAAGCCCACTACCACTGATATCGCGGAACCTAACAAATACGGCCATCAATAAAATCTTGTGACAAAACAAAACCAACCGCCTTTGTTTTCGAAATCTCGTAAGAGAGCGAATGAACAAAAGCGGCTGTCTTTTGAAAGCTCATGACTGAACAATGCCCACCGCCACTGAGATCTTGTAACCTAACAAAACCAGCCATCAATGAAAGCTTGTGACAAAACAAAACCGACCGCCTTTGTTTTCGAAATCTCGTAAAAGAATGAATGATCAAAGAAATCTCTTACGAGACTTTGACGTTCCTTGTCTTCAAAATCAAAAAGAGAACGAAAGAAAGAAAGCGTCTTTCTATTGAGAGCTTAAAACTGAACAAAGCCCACCACCGCTGAGATCGCGTAACCTATCAAAACCAGCCATCAGTGAAATCTCGTGACAAAACAAAACCGACCGCCTTTGTCTTCGAAATCTCGTAAGAGAGTGAAGTATCAAACAAATCTTTTATGAGATTACGAAGGCCTTTGTCGTCGAAATCTCGTAAGAAATCTCGTGAGAGTGAAGTATCAAAGAAATCTCTTACGAGATTTTGAAGACAAAGTCCTTTGTTTTAAAAACAGCTATCATTTGAAAACTCAATACTGAACAAAGCCCACCGCCACTGAGATCCCGTATCCTAACAAAACCGGCCATCAGTGAAATCTCGTGACAGAACAAAACCGACGGCCTTTGTCTTTGAAATCTCATGAGAGTGTTAAGTATCAAACAAATCTCTTACAAGATTTCAAAGGCTTTTGTCTTCGAAATATCGTAAGAGAGCGAAGGAACAAAAGCGGATGTCTTTTGAAAGTTTATGACTGAACGAAACCCACCACTACTGATACTGCGTAACCTAACAAAATGGCCATCAGAGAAATCTCGTGACAGAACAAAACTGATGGCCTTTTCCTTCGTAATCCCGTAAGAGAATGAATGATCAAACAAATCTCTTACGAGATTTCGACGTCCTTTGTCTTGGAAATCTCGTAAGAGAGCGGAGGAACAAAAGTGGCTGTCTTTTGAGAACTTAAGACTGAACAAAGTCCACCACCGCTGAGATCTCGTGACAGACAAAACCGACCGCCTTTGTCTTCGTAATCTCGTATGAGAGCGAAGGAACAAAAACAGATGTCCTTTAAAAGCTCAAGACTGAACAAAGCCGCCCGCCACTGAAATTGCGTAACCAAACAAAACGGATGGCCTTTGTCTTCGAAAACTCGTAAGAGAGCGAAGGAACAAAAGCGGTTGTCTTTTGAAAGCTTATGACTGAACAAAGCCCACCACCACTGAAATCCCGTAACTTAACAAAACCGGCCAACAGAGAAATCTTGTGACTGAACAAAACCGACCGCCTTTGTCTTCCGAATCTCGTAAGAGAGCGAAAGAACAAAACCGGACCTCTTTTGTAAGCTCGTGACTGAACAAAGCCGACCACCAATTAGATCAGGTAACCTAACAAAACTGTCAGCCTTTGTCTTCGAAATCAAAAAAGAGAGCAAAAGAAAAAAGCACCTTTCTTTTGAAAGCTTAAGACTGAACAGAGCCCAACGCCGACATCGCGTAAACTAACAAAACCAAAACTGTCAGCCTTTGTCTTTGAAATCAAATAAAGCAGCAAAAGAAAAAATGCACCTTTCTTTTGAAAGCTTAAGACTGAACAAAGCCCACCACCACTGAGATTGCGTAACCTAACAAAACCAGCCATCAATAAAATCTCGAGACGGAACAAAACCGACCGCCATGGAGATCGAATAACCGAACAAAACCGACAATCTTTGTCTTTAAAATCTTGTTAAAGAGCGACAAAACAAACCGATGGCCCTTGTCTTTGAAATCTCGTCAGAGAGTGAAGGATCAAACAAATCCCTTACGAGATTACAACGGCCTTTGTCTTCGAAATCTTGTAAGAGAGCGAAGGAACAAAAACGGCTGTCTTTTGAACACTCATGACTGAACAAAGACCACCACCACTGAGATCCTGTAACCTAACAAAACCAGCCATCAGTGAAATCTCATGACAGAACAAAACCGATTGTCTTTGTCTTTAAAATCTCGTTAAAGAGTGAAAGAACAAAACCTGACGTCTTTTGAAAGCTCATGATTGAACAAAGCCGACCACCACTGATATCACATAACTGAGCAAAACCGATGGCCCTTGTCTTTGAAATCTCGTAAGAGAGTGAAGGATCAAACAAATCTGTTACGAGATTTCAACAGCCTTTGTCTTCGAAGTCTGGTAAGAGAGCGAAGGAACAAAAGCGGCTGTCTTTTGAACACTCATGACTGAACAAAGACCACCACCACTGAGATCCCGTAACCTAACAAAACCAGCCATCAGTGAAATCTCATGACAAAACAAAACCGATTGTCTTTGTCTTTAAAATCTCGTTAAAAAGTGAAAGAACAAAACCTGACGTCTTTTGAAAGCTCATGACTGAACAAAGCCGACCACCACTGATATCACATAACTGAGCAAAACCGATGGCCCTTGTCTTTGAAATCTCGTAAGAGAGTGAAGGACCAAACAAATCTGTTACGAGATTTCAACAGCCTTTGTCTTTGAAATCTGGTAAGAGAACGCAGGAACAAAAGCGGCTGTCTTTTGAAAACTCATGACTGACCAAAGCCCACCACCACTGGGATCCCATACACTAACAAAACCGGCCATCAGTGTAATCTCGTGATAGAACAAAACCGACCGCCTTTGTCTTCTAAATCTTGTAAGAGAGCGAAAGAACAAAAGCGGCTGTATTTTGAAAGCTTATGCTTGAACAAAGCCCACCACCAATGAGATTGCGTAACTTAACAAAACCGGCCATCAGTGAAATCTTGTGACAGAACAAAACCAACCGCTTTTGACTTCGAAATCTCGTAAGAGAGTGAAGGAACAAAAGCGGCTGTCTTTCGAAAGCTTATGACTGAATAAAACCCACTACTACTGATATCGTGGAACCTAACAAATATGGCCATCCATAAAGTCTTGTGACAAAACAAAACCAACCGCCTTTGTTTTCGAAATCTCGTAAGAGAGCGAAGGAAAAAAAGCGGCCGTCTTTTGAAGGCTCATGACTGAACAAAGCCGCCCGCCACTGAAATCGTGTAACTGAACAAAACCGACGGCCTTTGTATTTGAAATCTTGTAAGAGAGCGAATGAACAAAAGTAGCTATCTTTTGAAAACTCAATACTGAACAAAGCCCACCACCACTGAGATCACGTAACGTAACAAAACCAGCCGTCCATGAAATCTTCTGACAAAACAAAACCGACCGCCTTTGTCTTTGAAATCTCGTAAGAGAGCGAAAGAAAAAAAGCTTCCGTCTTTTGAAAGCTCATGACTGAACAGAGCCGACCGCCACTGAGATCCCGTAACCTAACAAAACCAGCCATCAGTGAAATCTCATGACAGAACAAAACCGACTGTCTTTGTCTTTAAAATCTCGTTAAAGAGTGAAGGAACAAAACCTGACGTCTTTTGAAAGCTCATGACTGAACAAAGCCAACCACCACCGATATCAAATAACCAAGCAAAACCGACGGCCCTTGTCTTTGAAATCTCGTAAGGGAGTGAAGGATCAAACAAATGTAACGAGATTTCAACAGCCTTTGTCTTCGAAATCTGGTAAGAGAGCGAAGGAACAAAAGCAGCTGTCTTTTGAAAACTCATCACTGAACAAAGCCCACCACCAGTAAGATTGCGTAACCTAACAAAACCAGCCATCAGTAAAATCTCGAGACAGAACAAAACCGACCGCCACGGAGATCGCGTAACCGAACAAAACCGATGATCTTTGTCTTCGAAATCTCGTAAGAGAGCGAGGAAACAAAACCGGACTTTATTTGTAAGCTTGTGACTAAACAAACCCAACCGCCACTGAGGTCACGTAACCGAACAAAACCGATGGCTCTTGTCTTTGAAATCTCGTAAGAGAGTGAAGGATCAAACAAATCTCTTACGAGATTTCGACGACCTTTGTCTACAAAATCTTGTAAAAGAGCGAAGGAACAAAAGCGGTTGTCTTTTAAAAACTCATGACTGCACAAAGCCAACCACCACTGAGATCACGTAACCTAACAAAACCAGCCATCCGTGAAATCTTGTAACGGAACAATATTGACCGCCTTTGTCTTTGAAATCTCATAAAAGAATGAAAGAACAAAAGCGGCTGTATTTTGAAAGCTTATGACTGAACAAAGCCCAACACCAATACGATTGCGTAATCTATCAAAAGCGGCCATCAGTGAAATCTTCTGACAGAACAAAACTGACCGCCTTTGTCTTCGAAATCTCGTAAGAGAGTGAAGTATCAAACAAATCTCTTACGAAATTTCAAAGGCCTTTGTCTTCGAAATCTTGTAAGAGAACGAAAGAAAAAATGCACCTTTCTTTTGAAAGCTTGAGACTGAACAAAGCCCACCACGACTGAGATCACGTAACCTAACAAAATCGGCCGTCAGTAAAATCTCTGACAGAATAAAACCGACCGCCACGGAGATTGCGTAAATGAACAAAACCGACAATCGTTGTTTTCGAAATCTCATAAGAGAGCGAATGAACAAAAGCGGCTGCTTTTTGAAAGCTCATGACTGAACGAAGCCCAACGCCACTGAGATCACGTAACCTAACAAAACAAGCCATCCAAGAAATCTCCTGATAGAACAAAACCGACCACCTTTGTCTTTGAAATCAGGTAACAGAGCGAAGGAACAAAAGCGGCTGTCTTTCGAAAGCTTATAACTGAACAAAGCCCAACACCAATGAGATCGCGTAACCTATGAAAAGCGGCCATTAGTGAAATCTCGTGACAGAAAAAAACCGACCGCCTTTGTCTTCGAAATCTCGTAAGAGAGTGAAGGAACAAAAGCAGCTATCTTTTGAAAACTCAATACTGAACAAAGCCCACCACCACTGAGATCACGTAACGTAACAAAACCAGCCGTCCGTAAAATCGTCTGACAGAACAAAACCGACCGCCTTTGTCTTTGAAATCTCGTAAGAGAGCAAAGGAAAAAAAGCTACTGTCTTTTGAAAGCTCATGACTGAACAGAGCCGGCCGCCACTGAAATTGCGTAACCGAACCAAACCGACAGTCTTTGTCTTCGAACTGTTGTATGAAAGTGAAGGAACATAAGCGGCTGTCTTTTAAAAGCTTATGACTGAACAAAGCCAACCACCACTGAGATTGCGTAACCTAATAAAACCGGCCATCCATGAAATCTCGTGATAGAACAATAGCGACCGCCTTTGTCTTCGAAATCTCGTAAGAGAGTGAAGGAACAAAACCAGCCATCCGTGAAAACTCATGACAGGACAAAACCGACAGCCTTTGTCTTAGAAATCTTTTTAAAGCTTATGACTAAACAAAATTATTTTGAAAGGTCATTTCAGAACAAAGCCCACCATCACTGAGATTGCGGAATGTAACAAAACCGACCATCAATGAAATCTCGTGACAGAACAACACCGACCGCCTTTGTCTTCGAAATCTCGTAAGAGAACGAAGGATCAAAAGCGGCTGTCTTATAAAAGCTTATGACTGAAAAAAGCCCAACACCACTGAGATTGCATAACTTAACAAAACCATCCATCAGTAAAATCTTTTTAAAATCTCTTGCCTTTGTCTTTGAAATCTCATAATAGAATGAAGGAACAAAAGTGGACGTCTTTTCAAAGCTTAGGACTGAAGGAAACCCACCGCCACTGATATTGCGTAACCTAGCAAAACGGGCCATCAGAGAAATCTTGTGATAGAACAAAACCGACGGCGTTTGCCTTCAAAATTCTGTAAGAGAATGAATAATCAAACAAATCTCTTATGAGATTTCGAAGGCCTTTGTCTTCAAAATCTTGTAAGAGAGCGAAGGAACAAAAGCGGTTGTCTTTTGAAAACTCAATACTGAACAGTATTGAGTTCACTTATGACTGAACAAAGCCCACCACCACTGAAATCCCGTAACCTAACAAAACTGTCAGCCTTTGTCTTCGAAATCAAAAAAGAGAGCAAAAGAAAAAAGCACCTTTCTTTTGAAAGCTTAAGACTGAACAGAGCCCAACGCCGACATCGCGTAAACTAACAAAACCAAAACTGTCAGCCTTTGTCTTTGAAATCACATAAAGGAGCAAAAGAAAAAATGCACCTTTCTCTTGAAAGCTTAAGACTGAATAAAGCCCACCACCACTGAGATTGCGTAACCTAACAAAACCAGCCATCAATAAAATCTCGAGACAGAACAAAACCGACCGCCACGGAGATTGAATAACCGAACAAAACCGACAATCTTTGTCTTTAAAATCTTGTTAAAGAATGAAGAAACAAAACCTGACGTCTTTTGAAAGCTCATGACTGAACAAAGCCGACCACCACTGATATCACATAACCGAGCAAAACCGATGGCCCTTGTCTTTGAAATCTCGTAAGAGAGTGAAGGATCAAACAAATCTGTTACGAGATTTCAACAGCCTTTGTCTTCGAAATCTGGTTAGAGAGCGAAGGAACTAAAAGCAGCTGTCTTTTGAAAACTCATGACTGAACAAAGCCCACCACCACTGAGATCTCGTAACCTAACGAAACTGACCATCAGTGAAATCTTGTGACAGAACAAACCCGACCGCCTTTGTCTTCGAAATCTCAAAAGAGAATAAATGATCAAACAAATCTCTTACGATATTTCGATGTCCTTTGTCTTCTAAATCTTGTAAGAGAGCGAAAGAACAAAAGTGGCTGTATTTTGAAAGCTTATGATTGTACAAAACCCACCACCAATGAGATTGCGTAACTTAACAAAACCGGCCATCAGTGAAATCTTGTGACAGAACAAAACCAACCGCTTTTGACTTCGAAATCTCGTAAGAGAGCGAAAGCACAAAAACGAATGTCTTCTGAAAGCTTAAGACTGAATAAAGCTGAATGCCACTGAAATCTCAAAACCAAACAAAACGGATGGCCTTTGTCTTTGAAAATTCGTAAGAAAGCGAAGGAACAAAAGCGGCTGTATTTTGAAAATTAATGACTGAACAAAGGCCACCACCGCTGAGATCGCGTAACCATCAAAACCGGCCATCAGTGAAATCTCGTGACAGAACAAAACTGACCGTCTTTGTTTGCAAAATCTTGTAAGAATGCGAATGAACAAAAGCAGCTGTCTTTTGAAAGCTTGTGTCTGAACAAAGTCCACCACCACTGAGATCACATAACCTAACAAAACCGGCCATCAGTGAAATCTCGCGACAGAACAAAACTGACCGCTTTTGTCTTTGAAGTCTTGTAAGAGATCAAGAGCGGCTGTCTAATGAAAGCTTATGATTGAACAAAGCCGACCACCAATGAGATCACGTAACCGAACAAAACCTTCAGCCTTTGTCTTCGAAATCAAAAAAGAAAGCGAAAGAAAAAAAAACGGCTTTCTTTTGAAAGTTTAAGACTGATCAAAATCCACCACCACTGAGATCGCGTAACCAAACAAAACATATCGCTGTTGTCTTTGAAATCTCGTAAGAGAGCGAAAGAAAAAAACTGCATGTCTTTTGAAAGGTTATGACTGAACAAAACCCACCACCACTGAGATCACGTAATCTAACAAAACCAACAGTCTTTGTCTTTGAAACTCTTGTAAAAGAGTGAAGGAACAAAAGTGGCTGTCTTTTAAAAGCTTTTGATTGAAAAAAACCCACCACCACTGAAATTGCGTAACCTATCAAAACCAACCATCTGTGAAAAGTTGTGACAGAACAAAACCGACTGCCTTTGTCTTCGAAATCTCGTAAGACAGTGAAGGAACAAAACCGGCTGTCTTTTGAAAGCTTATACCTGAACAAAGCCCACCACTACTGAGATTGCGTGACCTAACAAAACCGACCGCCTTTGTCTTCGAAAACACGTAAGAGAGCGAAGGAACAAAACTGGACGTCTTTTGAAAGCTTATGACTGAATAAAACCCACCACCACTGAAATTGCGTAACCTATCAAAACCAGCCATCTGTGAAAACTTGTGACAGAACAAAACCGACCGCCTTTGTCTTCGAAATCTCGTAAGACAGTGAAGGAACAAAACCGTATGTCTTTTGAAAGCTTATGCCTGAACAAAGCCCACCACTACTGAGATTGCGTGACCTAACAAAATCGTCCATCAGTAAAATCTCTGACAGAACAAAACCGACCGCCACGGAGATCGTGTAAATAAACAAAACCGACAATCGTTGTCTTTGAAATCTCATAAGAGAGCGAATGAAAAAAAGCAGCTGTTTTTTGAAAGCTCATGACTGAACAAAGCCCACCGCCACTGAGATCACGTAACCTAACAAAACAAGCCATCCAAGAAATCTCCTGATAGAACAAAACCGACCACCTTTGTCTTTGAAATCTCGTAAGAGAGCGAAGGAACAAAAGCGGCTGTCTTTCGAAAGCTTATAACTGAACAAAGCCCAACACCAATGAGATCGCGTAACCTATGAAAAGCGGCCATTAGTGAAATCTTGTGACAGAACAAAACCAACCACCTTTCTCTTCGAAATCTCGTAAGAGAGCGAAGGAACAAAAGTAGCTATCTTTTGAAAACTCAATACTGAACAAAGCCCACCACCACTGAGATCACGTAACGTAACAAAACCAGCCGTCCATGAAATCTTCTGACAAAACAAAACCGACCGCCTTTGTCTTTGAAATCTCGTAAGAGAGCGAAAGAAAAAAAGCTTCCGTCTTTTGAAAGCTCATGACTGAACAGAGCCGACCGCCACTGAGATCCCGTAACCTAACAAAACCAGCCATCAGTGAAATCTCATGACAGAACAAAACCGACTGTCTTTGTCTTTAAAATCTCGTTAAAGAGTGAAGGAACAAAACCTGACGTCTTTTGAAAGCTCATGACTGAACAAAGCCAACCACCACCGATATCACATAACCAAGCAAAACCGACGGCCCTTGTCTTTGAAATCTCGTAAGGGAGTGAAGGATCAAACAAATGTAACGAGATTTCAACAGCCTTTGTCTTCGAAATCTGGTAAGAGAGCGAAGGAACAAAAGCAGCTGTCTTTTGAAAACTCATCACTGAACAAAGCCCACCACCAGTAAGATTGCGTAACCTAACAAAACCAGCCATCAGTAAAATCTCGAGACAGAACAAAACCGACCGCCACGGAGATCGCGTAACCGAACAAAACCGATGATCTTTGTCTTCGAAATCTCGTAAGAGAGCGAGGAAACAAAACCGGACTTTATTTGTAAGTTTGTGACTAAACAAACCCAACCGCCACTGAGGTCACGTAACCGAACAAAACCGATGGCCCTTGTCTTT
Organism: Hypophthalmichthys molitrix; assembly: GCA_037950675.1. Lineage (NCBI taxonomy): Eukaryota > Metazoa > Chordata > Actinopteri > Cypriniformes > Xenocyprididae > Hypophthalmichthys > Hypophthalmichthys molitrix. The sequence continues at coordinate 15,755,733 of CM075506.1, forward strand.
GAAATCTCGTAAGAGAGTGAAGGATCAAACAAATCTCTTACGAGATTTCGACGACCTTTGTCTACAAAATCTTGTAAAAGAGCGAAGGAACAAAAGCGGTTGTCTTTTAAAAACTCATGACTGCACAAAGCCAACCACCACTGAGATCACGTAACCTAACAAAACCAGCCATCCGTGAAATCTTGTAACGGAACAATATTGACCGCCTTTGTCTTTGAAATCTCATAAAAGAATGAAAGAACAAAAGCGGCTGTATTTTGAAAGCTTATGACTGAACAAAGCCCAACACCAATACGATTGCGTAATCTGTCAAAAGCGGCCATCAGTGAAATCTTCTGACAGAACAAAACTGACCGCCTTTGTCTTCGAAATCTCGTAAGAGAGTGAAGTATCAAACAAATCTCTTACGAAATTTCAAAGGCCTTTGTCTTCGAAATCTTGTAAGAGAACGAAAGAAAAAATGCACCTTTCTTTTGAAAGCTTGAGACTGAACAAAGCCCACCACGACTGAGATCACGTAACCTAACAAAATCGGCCGTCAGTAAAATCTCTGACAGAATAAAACCGACCGCCACGGAGATTGCGTAAATGAACAAAACCGACAATCGTTGTTTTCGAAATCTCATAAGAGAGCGAATGAACAAAAGCGGCTGCTTTTTGAAAGCTCATGACTGAACGAAGCCCACCGCCACTGAGATCACGTAACCTAACAAAACAAGCCATCCAAGAAATCTCCTGATAGAACAAAACCGACCACCTTTGTCTTTGAAATCTTGTAACAGAGCGAAGGAACAAAAGCGGCTGTCTTTCGAAAGCTTATAACTGAACAAAGCCCAACACCAATGAGATCGCGTAACCTATGAAAAGCGGCCATTAGTGAAATCTCGTGACAGAAAAAAACCGACCGCCTTTATCTTCGAAATCTCGTAAGAGAGCCAAGGAACAAAAGCAGCTATCTTTTGAAAACTCAATACTGAACAAAGCCCACCACCACTGAGATCACGTAACGTAACAAAACCAGCCGTCCGTGAAATCGTCTGACAGAACAAAACCGACCGCCTTTGTCTTTGACATTTCGTAAGAGAGCAAAGGAAAAAAAGCTACCGTCTTTTAAAAGCTCATGACTGAACAGAGCCGGCCGCCACTGAAATTGCGTAACCGAACCAAACCGACAGTCTTTGTCTTCGAACTGTTGTATGAGAGTGAAGGAACATAAGCGGCTGTCTTTTAAAAGCTTATGACTGAACAAAGCCAACCACCACTGAGATTGCGTAACCTAATAAAACCGGCCATCCATGAAATCTCGTGATAGAACAATAGCGACCGCCTTTGTCTTCGAAATCTCGTAAGAGAGTGAAGGAACAAAACCAGCCATCCGTGAAAACTCATGACAGGACAAAACCGACAGCCTTTGTCTTAGAAATCTTTTTAAAGCTTATGACTAAACAAAATTATTTTGAAAGGTCATTTCAGAACAAAGCCCACCATCACTGAGATTGCGGAATGTAACAAAACCGACCATCAATGAAATCTCGTGACAGAATAACACCGACCGCCTTTGTCTTCGAAATCTCGTAAGAGAACGAAGGATCAAGAGCGGCTGTCTTATAAAAGCTTATGACTGAAAAAAGCCCACCACCACTGAGATTGCATAACTTAACAAAACCATCCATCAGTAAAATCTTTTTAAAATCTCTTGCCTTTGTCTTTGAAATCTCATAATAGAATGAAGGAACAAAAGTGGACGTCTTTTCAAAGCTTAGGACTGAAGGAAACCCACCGCCACTGATATTGCGTAACCTAGCAAAACGGGCCATCAGAGAAATCTTGTGATAGAACAAAACCGACGGCGTTTGCCTTCAAAATTCTGTAAGAGAATGAATAATCAAACAAATCTCTTATGAGATTTCAACCTTCCTTGTCATCGAAATCTCGTAAGAGAGCGAAGGGACAAAAGTGGCTGTTTTTTGAAATCTTATGACTGAACAAAGCCCACCACCACTGAGACTGCGTAACCTAACCAAACCGGCCATCAGTAAAATCTCGAGACAAAACAAAACCGACCACCTTTGTCTTTGAAATCTCGTTAGAGAGCGAAGGAACAAAAGAGGCTGTCTTTTGAAAATTAATGACTGAACAAAGCCCACCACCGCTGAGATCGCGTAACCTATCAAAACCGGCCATCAGTGAAATCTCGTGACAAAACAAAACCGACCACCTTTGTCTTTGAAATCTCGTTAGAGAGCGATGGAACAAAAACAGATGTCTTTTGAAAACTCAAGACTGAACCAAGCTGACCGCCACTGAAATCGTGTACCCAAACAAAATGGATGGCCTTTGTTTTAGAAAACTCGTAAGAGAGCGAAGGAACAAAATCGGTTGTCTTTTGAAAGCTTAAGACTGAACAAAGCCTACCACCACTGAGATCGCGTAAACTAACAAAACTGGCCACCAGTGAAATTTCGTGATAGAACAAAATCGACCGCCTTTGTCTTCGAAATCTTGAAATAGAGTGAACTATCAAACAAATCTCTTACGAGATTTCGAAGGCCTTTGTCTTCAAAATCTTGTAAGAGAGCGAAGGAACAAAAGCGGTTGTCTTTTGAAAACTCAATACTGAACAAAGCCCACCACCACTGAGATCCCGTATCCTAACAAAACCGGCCATCAGTGAAATCTCGTGACAGAACAAAACCGACGGCCTTTGTCTTCGAAATCTCATGAGAGTGTTAAGTATCAAACAAATCTCTTACAAGATTTCAAAGGCTTTTGTCTTCGAAATATCGTAAGAGAGCGAAGGAACAAAAGCGGATGTCTTTTGAAAGTTTATGACTGAACGAAACCCACCACTACTGATATTGCGTAACCTAACAAAATGGCCATCAGAGAAATCTCGTGACAGAACAAAACCGATGGCCTTTTCCTTCGTAATCCCGTAAGAGAATGAATGATCAAACAAATCTCTTACGAGATTTCGACGTCCTTTGTCTTGGAAATCTCGTAAGAGAGCGGAGGAACAAAAGTGGCTGTCTTTTGAGAACTTAAGACTGAACAAAGCCCACCACCGCTGAGATCTCGTGACAGACAAAACCGACCGCCTTTGTCTTCGTAATCTCATATGAGAGCGAAGGAACAAAAACGGATGTCCTTTAAAAGCTCAAGACTGAACAAAGCCGCCCGCCACTGAAATTGCGTAACCAAACAAAACGGATGGCCTTTGTCTTCGAAAACTCGTAAGAGAGCGAAGGAACAAAAGCGGTTGTCTTTTGAAAGCTTATGACTGAACAAAGCCCACCACCACTGAAATCCCATAACCTAACAAAACTGTCAGCCTTTGTCTTCGAAATCAAAAAAGAGAGCAAAAGAAAAAAGCACCTTTCTTTTGAAAGCTTAAGACTGAACAGAGCCCAACGCCGACATCGCGTAAACTAACAAAACCAAAACTGTCAGCCTTTGTCTTTGAAATCACATAAAGGAGCAAAAGAAAAAATGCACCTTTCTCTTGAAAGCTTAAGACTGAATAAAGCCCACCACCACTGAGATTGCGTAACCTAACAAAACCAGCCATCAATAAAATCTCGAGACAGAACAAAACCGACCGCCACGGAGATTGAATAACCAAACAAAACCGACAATCTTTGTCTTTAAAATCTTGTTAAAGAATGAAGAAACAAAACCTGACGTCTTTTGAAAGCTCATGACTGAACAAAGCCGACCACCACTGATATCACATAACCGAGCAAAACCAATGGCCCTTGTCTTTGAAATCTCGTAAGAGAGTGAAGGATCAAACAAATCTGTTACGAGATTTCAACAGCCTTTGTCTTCGAAATCTGGTTAGAGAGCGAAGGAACTAAAAGCAGCTGTCTTTTGAAAACTCATGACTGAACAAAGCCCACCACCACTGAGATCTCGTAACCTAACGAAACTGACCATCAGTGAAATCTTGTGACAGAACAAACCCGACCGCCTTTGTCTTCGAAATCTCAAAAGAGAATAAATGATCAAACAAATCTCTTACGATATTTCGATGTCCTTTGTCTTCTAAATCTTGTAAGAGAGCGAAAGAACAAAAGTGGCTGTATTTTGAAAGCTTATGATTGTACAAAACCCACCACCAATGAGATTGCGTAACTTAACAAAACCGGCCATCAGTGAAATCTTGTGACAGAACAAAACCAACCGCTTTTGACTTCGAAATCTCGTAAGAGAGCGAAAGCACAAAAACGAATGTCTTCTGAAAGCTTAAGACTGAATAAAGCTGAATGCCACTGAAATCTCAAAACCAAACAAAACGGATGGCCTTTGTCTTTGAAAATTCGTAAGAAAGCGAAGGAACAAAAGCGGCTGTATTTTGAAAATTAATGACTGAACAAAGGCCACCACCGCTGAGATCGCGTAACCATCAAAACCGGCCATCAGTGAAATCTCGTGACAGAACAAAACTGACCGTCTTTGTTTGCAAAATCTTGTAAGAATGCGAATGAACAAAAGCAGCTGTCTTTTGAAAGCTTGTGTCTGAACAAAGTCCACCACCACTGAGATCACATAACCTAACAAAACCGGCCATCGGTGAAATCTCGCGACAGAACAAAACTGACCGCTTTTGTCTTTGAAGTCTTGTAAGAGATCAAGAGCGGCTGTCTAATGAAAGCTTATGATTGAACAAAGCCGACCACCAATGAGATCACGTAACCGAACAAAACCTTCAGCCTTTGTCTTCGAAATCAAAAAAGAGAGCGAAAGAAAAAAAAAACGGCTTTCTTTTGAAAGTTTAAGACTGATCAAAATCCACCACCACTGAGATCGCGTAACCAAACAAAACATATCGCTGTTGTCTTTGAAATCTCGTAAGAGAGCGAAAGAAAAAAACTGCATGTCTTTTGAAAGGTTATGACTGAACAAAACCCACCACCACTGAGATCACGTAATCTAACAAAACCAACAGTCTTTGTCTTTGAAACTCTTGTAAAAGAGTGAAGGAACAAAAGTGGCTGTCTTTTAAAAGCTTTTGATTGAAAAAAAACCACCGCCACTGAAATTGCGTAACCTATCAAAACCAGCCATCTGTGAAAAGTTGTGACAGAACAAAACCGACTGCCTTTGTCTTCGAAATCTCGTAAGACAGTGAAGGAACAAAACCGGCTGTCTTTTGAAAGCTTATACCTGAACAAAGCCCACCACTACTGAGATTGCGTGACCTAACAAAACCGACCGCCTTTGTCTTCGAAAACACGTAAGAGAGCGAAGGAACAAAACTGGACGTCTTTTGAAAGCTTATGACTGAATAAAACCCACCACCACTGAAATTGCGTAACCTATCAAAACCAGCCATCTGTGAAAACTTGTGACAGAACAAAACCGACCGCCTTTGTCTTCGAAATCTCATAAGACAGTGAAGGAACAAAACCGTATGTCTTTTGAAAGCTTATGCCTGAACAAAGCCCACCACTAATGAGATTGCATAACCGAACAAAACCGTCAACCTTTGTCTTCGAAATAAAAAAAGAGAGTGAAGGAAAAAAAACGCCTTTCTTTTGAAAGCTTAAGACTGAACAGAGCCCAACACCACTGAGATCGCGTAAGCTAACAAAACCAGCCATCAGTGAAATCTCGTGACAGAACAAAACCGACCGCCTTTGTCTTCGAAATCTCGTAAGAGAATGAAGTATCAAACAAACTCTTTCGAGATTTCGAAGTACTTTGTCTTCGAAATCTCGTAAGAGAACGAAGGAACAAAACTGACCGTCTTTTGAAAGCTCATTTTAGAACAAAGCCGACCGCCACTGAGATCATGTAACCGAATAAAACCGATGGCCTTTTTCTTCGAAATCTCGTAAGAGAGCAAAGGAAGAAAAGCGGCTGTCTTTTGAAAGCTTATGTCTGAACAAAGCTGACCTCCACTGAGATCATGTAACCAAACAAAACCGATGGCCCTTGTCTTTGAAATCTCGTTAGAGAGTGAAAGATCAAACAAATCTCTCATGAGATTTCGACGGCCTTCGTCTACGAAATCTTGTAAAAGAGCGAAGGAACAAAAGCGGCTGTCTTTTAAAAACTCATGATTGAACAAAGCCCACTACCACTGAGATCCAGTAACCTAACAAAACCTTCCATCACTGAAATCTCACAACAGAACAAAACTGACCGCCTTTGTCTTCGAAATCTCGTAAGAGAGCGAATGAACAAAAGCGGCTGTCTTTTGAAAGCTCATGACTGAACAAAGCCGACTGCCACTGAAATTGCGTAACCGAACAAAACCGGCCCTCCATGAAATCGAACAAAACCGAACAAAACCGGCCCTCCGACTGTCTTTTGAAAGCTCATTTCAGAACAAAGCCGACCGCCACTGAGATTGCGTAACCGAATAAAACCAACGGCCTTTGTCTTCGAAATCTCGAAAGAGAATGAATGATCAAACAAATCTCTTACAAGATTTCGACGTCCTTTGTCTTTGAAATCTCATAAGAGAGCGAAGGAACAAAAGCGGCTGTATTTTGAAAGCCACTGAGTTTGCGTAACCTATCAAAACCGGCCACCAGTTAAAACTCGTGACAGAACAAAACCGACCGCCACGGCGATCACGTAACCGAACAAAACCGATGATCTTTGTCTACGAAATCTCGTAAGAAGGCAAAAGAACAGAAGCGGCTGTCTTTTGAAAGCTTATGAATGAACAAAGCCCACCGCCACTAAGATTGCGTAATCTAACAAAACTGATGGACCTTGTCTTTGAAATCTCGTAAGAGAGTGAAGGATCAAACAAATCTCTTACGAGATTTCGAAAACGAAGGCCATCGAAATCTCGTAAGAGATTTGTTGAATCTCGTAAGAGAGCGAATGAACAAAAGCGGTTGTCTTTTGAAAGCTTAAGACTGAACAAAGCCCACCACCACTGAGATCCCGTAACAAAACCGGCCATCAGAGAAATCTTGTTATTGAACAAAACCGACCACCTTTGTCTTCAAAATCTCGTAAGACAGCGAAGGAACAAAACCGGACCTCTTTTGTAAGCTTGTGACTGAACAAAACCGACCACTAATGAGATTGCATAACTGAACAAAACCGTCAACCTTTGTCTTCGAAATCAAAAAAGAGAGTGAAAGAAAAAAAACGCCTTTCTTTTGAAAGCTTAAGACTGAACAGAGCCCAACACCACTGAGATCGCGTAAGCTAACAAAACCAGCCATCAGTGAAATCTCGTGACAGAACAAAACCGACCGCCTTTGTCTTCGAAATCTTGTAAGAGAATGAAGTATCAAACAAATCTCTTTCGAGATTTCGAAGTACTTTGTTTTCGAAATCTCGTAAGAGAACGAAGGAACAAAACTGACCGTCTTTTGAAAGCTCATTTTAGAACAAAGCCGACCGCCACTGAGATCGTGTAACCGAATAAAACCGATGGCCTTTTTCTTCGAAATCTCGTAAGAGAGCAAAGGAAGAAAAGCGGCTGTCTTTTGAAAGCTTATGTCTGAACAAAGCTGACCTCCACTGAGATCATGTAACCAAACAAAACCGATGGCCCTTGTCTTTGAAATCTCGTTAGAGAGTGAAAGATCAAACAAATCTCTCATGAGATTTCGACGGCCTTCGTCTACGAAATCTTGTAAAAGAGCGAAGGAACAAAAGCGGCTGTCTTTTAAAAACTCATAATTGAACAAAGCCCACTACCACTGAGATCCAGTAACCTAACAAAACCTTCCATCACTGAAATCTCACAACAGAACAAAACTGACCGCCTTTGTCTTCGAAATCTCGTAAGAGAGCGAATGAACAAAAGCGGCTGTCTTTTGAAAGCTCATGACTGAACAATGCCTACCGCCACTGAGATCACGTAACCTAACAAAACCAGCCATCCGTGAAATCTCGTGACAGAACAAAACTGACTGCCTTTGTCTTCAAAATTTTGTAAGAGAGCAAAGGAAAAAAATCAGCCATCTTTTGAAAGCTCTTAACTGAACAAAGCCGACCGCCACTGAAATTGCGTAACCGAACAAAACCGGCCCTCCATGAAATCTCGTGACAGAACAATAGCGACCGCCTTTGTTTTTAAAATCTCATAAGAGAGAAAAGGAACAAAACCGGCCGTCTTTTGAAAGCTTATTTCAGAATAAAGCCAACCGCAACTGAGATCGCATAACTGAACAAAATCTTCCGTCTTTGTCTTTGAAATCTCGTAAGAGAACAAAGGTACAAAATCGGCCGTCTTCTGAAAGCTCATGACAGAACAAAGCGACCGCCATGGAGATTGCGTAACCGAATAAAACCAATGTCCTTTGTCTTCGAAATCTCATAAGAGAGAGAAAGAAAAAAATTGCCTGTCTTTTGAAAGCTTATGACTGAACAAAGCCTACAACAACTGATATAGCGGAACCTAACAAAACCGGCCATCAATGAAATCTCGTGACAGAACAAATCCGACCGCCTTTGTTTTCAAAATCTCGTAAGAGAGCGAAGGAAAAAAAATGGCCATATTTTGAAAGCTCATGACTGAATAAAGCAGACCGCGTAACCGAACAAAACCGACGGCCTTTGTCTTCGAAATCAAATAAGGGACCGAAAGAAAAAAGCACCTTTCTTTTGAAAGCTTAAGACTGAACAGAGCCCAACACCACTGAGATCGCGTGAACTAACAAAACCAGCCACCAGTGAAATCTCGTGACATAACAAAACTGACCGCCACGGAGATTTAACTGAACAAAACCGACAATCTTTGTCTTCGAAATCTCGTAAGAGAGTGAAGTATCAAACAAATCCCTTACGAGATTTCGAAGGCCTTTGTCTTCGAAATCTTGTAAAAGAGCGAAGGAACAAAAGCGGCTGTCTTTTGAAAACTTATTACTAAACAAAGCCCAGCATCACTGAGATCGCGTAACCTAACAAAACCAGCCATCAGTGAAATCTCATGACAGAAGAAAACCAACCTCCATGGAGATCGCGTAACTGAACAAAACCGACAATCTTTGTCTGAGAAATCTTGTAAGAGAGCGAAGGAACAAAAGCGGCTGTCTTTTGAAAACTTATGACTGAACAAAGCCCAGCACCACTGAGATCGCGTAACCTAACAAAACCGGCCATCAGTGAAATCTCTTGACAGATCAAAACCGACCATCTTTTTCTTCGAAATCTCTTTAAAGAGCGAGGGAACAAAGCCGGACATCTTTTGAAAGCTCATGACTGAATAAAGCCGACCGCCACTGATATAAAGTAACCGAACAAAACCGATGGCCCTTGTATTTGAAATCTCATAAGAGAGTGAAGGATCAAACAAATCTCTAACGAGATTTCAACGGCCTTTGTCAAAGGTACAAAACTGGATGTCTTTTGAAATCTTATGACTAAACAAATCCCACCACCACTGAGATCAAAACCAGCCATCTGATAAATCTTGTGACAGAACAAAGCCGACTGCGTTTGTCTTCGAAATCTCGTAAGGACTGAAGGAATAGACCCAGCCGTTACTGAAATCGTGTAACCGAAAAAAAAACAGACGGCTTTCGTCTTTGAAATCTCGTAAGAGAACAAAGGAACAAAAGCCTTTTGAAAGCTTATGATTGAACAAAGCCGACCGCCACTGAGATCACGTAACCGAACAAAACCGATGGCCCTTGTCTTTGAAATCTCGTAAGAGAGTGAAGGATCGTTGGTTACACGATTTCAGTGGCGGTCGGTTTTGTTCAGTCTTGAGCTTTCAAAAGACGTCCATTTTTGTTCCTTCGCTTATTCCTTCGATTTTGAAGACAAAGGTGGACGGTTTTGTTCTGTCACAAGATTTTACTGATGGCCGGTTTTGATAGGTTACGCAATCTCAGTGGTGGTGTGCTTTGTTCAGTCATAAGTTTTCAAAAGACAGCTGCTTTTGTTCCTCCTCTCTCTTATGAAATTTCGAAGTCAAAGGACGTCAAAATCTTGTAAGAGATTTGTTTGATCATTCATTCTTTTATGAGATTTTGAAGACAAAGGCCATCAGTTTTGTTCAGTTACGCGATTTCAGTGGCGGTCAGTTTTGTTCTGAAATGAGTTTTCAAAAGACGGTCGGTTTTGTTCTTTCGCTCTTTAACGAGATTTTAAAGACAAAGACAATCGGTTTTGTTCTGTCATGAGATTTCACTGATGGCCAGTTTTGTTAGGTTACGCGACCTCAGTAGTGGTGGGCTTCGTTCAGTCACGAGCTTTCAAAAGAGATCTGGTTGTGTTCCTTCACTCTCTTACGAGATTTCAAAGACAAAGGCGGTCGGTTTTGTTCTATCAGGAGATTTCACGGATGGCTGGTTTTGTTAGGTTACGTGATCTCAGTGGTGGTGGGCTTTGTTCAGTCATGAGTTTTCAAAAGACAGCCGCTTTTGTTCCTTTGCTCTCTTACAAGATTTTGAAGACAAAGGCCGTTGAAATCTCATAAGAGATTTGTTTGATCCTTCACTCTCTTACGAGATTTCAAAGACAAGGGCCATCGGTTTTGTTCGGTTACGTGATATTAGTGGCGGTGGGCTTTGTTCAGTCATGACCTTTCAAAAGACATGTGCTTTTTTTCTTTCGCTCTCTTACAAGATTTCGAAGACAACAGCGATAGGTTTTATTTGGTTACGCGATCTCAGTGGTAGTTGGCTTTGTTCTGTTATGAGCTTTCAGAAGACGGCCGATTTTGTTCCTTCATTCTTTTACGAGATTTCGAAGACAAAGATGGAAGGTTTTGTTCGGATATGCGATTTCAGTTGCGGTTGGCTTTGTTCTGAAATAAACAAAGGCGGTCGGTGTTGTTTTGTCACAAGATTTCATTGATGGCCGATTTAGTTAGGTTCCGCGATCTCATTGGTGGTGGGCTTTGTTCAGTCATAATCTTTCAAAAGACAGGCGCTTTTTTCTTTCGCTCTTTTACGACATTTCGAAGACAAAGGCCATTGGTTTTGTTCAGTTACGCGATCTCCGTGGCGGTCGGCTTTGTTCTAAAATGACCTTTCAAAATAACCTTTGTTCAGTCATAAGCTTTAAAAAGACGGCCAGTTTGGTTCCTTCATTCTCTTACGAGATTTCTAAGACAACGGCTGTCGGTTTTGTTCTGTCACGAGTTTTCAGGGATGGTTGGTTTTGACAGGTTACGCGGTCTCATTGGTGTTGGGCTTTGTTCAGTCATAAGCTTTCGAAAGACAGTCGCTTTTGTTCCTTCGCTCTCTTACGAGATTTCAAAGACAAAGGTTGTCGGTTTTGTTCAGTTATGTGATCTTTGTGGCGATAGGTTTTGTTCTGACAGAGATTTTACTGATGGCCGGTTTTGTTAAGTTATGCAATCTCAGTGGTGGTGGGCTTTGTTCAGTCATAAGCTTTTAAAAGACAGCCGCTTTTGTTCTTTCGCTCTCTTACAAGAGTTCCAAGACAAAGACTGTCGGTTTTGTTCGGTTACGCGATTTCAGTGGCGGTCGGCTTTGTTCAGTCATGAGCTTTTAAAAGATGGCCACTTTTTTTCCTTCGCTCTCTTACAAGATTTCGAAGACAAAGGCCGTCGAAATCTCATGAGAAATTTGTTTGATCCTTCACTATCTTACGAGATTTCAAAGACAAGGTCCATCGGTTTTGTTCGGTTACGTGATCTCAGTGGCGATCGGCTTTGTTCAGTCATAATCTTTCAAAAGATAGCTGCTTTTGTTCCTTTGCTCTCTTACGAGATTTTGAAGACAAAGGCGGTCGGTTTTGTTGTCACAAGATTTCACTGATGGCCGCTTTTGATAGGTTACGAGATCTCATTGGTGTTGGGCTTTGTTCAGTTATAAGCTTTCAAAATACAGCCGCTTTTGTTCTTTCGCTCTCTTACAAGATTTCAAAGACAAAGGCGGTCAGTTTTGTTCTGTCACGAGATTTTTCTGATGACCGGTTTTGTTAGGTTACGCAATATCAGTGGTGGTGGGCTTCATTCAGTCATAAGCTTTTTAAAGACATCCGCTTTTGTTCCTTCACTCTCTTATGAGATTTCGAAGACAAAGGCGGTGGGTTTTGTTCTGTCATGAGATTTCACTGATGGCTGGTTTTGTTAGTTTACGCGATGTCGGTGTTGGGCTCTGTTCAGTCTTAAGCTTTCAAAAGAAAGGTGCTTTTTTCTTTCACTCTTTTTTGATATCGAAGACAAAGTTTTGTTCGGTTACATGATCTAATTGGTGGTCGGCTTTGTTCAATCATGAGCTTACAAAAGAGGTCCAGTTTTGTTCCTTTGCTGTCTTACGAGATTTGGAAGACAAAGGCAGTCGGTTTTGTTCAGTCACAAGATTTCTCTGTTGGCCGGTTTTGTTAGGTTACGGGATTTCAGTGGTGGTGGGCTTTGTTCAGTCATAAGCTTTCAAAAGACAACCGCTTTTGTTTCTTCGCTCTCTTACGAGTTTTCGAAGACAAAGGCCATCCGTTTTGTTTGGTGACGCGATTTCAGTGGCGGTCGGCTTTGTTCAGTCAGGAGCTTTCAAAAGACGTCTGGTTCTGTTCTTTCCCTCTTTAACGAGATTTTGAAGACAAAGACGGTCGGTTTTGTTCTGTCACAAGATTTCACTGATGGCCAGTTTTGTTAGGTTACGTGATCTCAGTGGCGGTGGGCGATGTTCAATCATGAGCTTTCAAAAGACGGACGCTTTTTTTCCTTCGCTCTCTTATGAGATTTCAAAAACAAAGGCAGACGGTTTTGTTTTGTCACGAGATTTCATTGATAGCCAGTTTTGTTAGGTTCAGCAATATCAGTGGTGGTAAGCTTTGTTCAGTCATAAGCTTTCAAAAGACAAGCAATTTTTTTCTTCGTTCTCTTATAAGATTTCGAAGACAAAGGCCGTTGAAATCTCGTAAGAGATTTGTGTGATCCTTCAATTTGTTACAAGATTTCAAAGACAAGGGCCATTGGTTTTGTTAGGTTACGTGATCTCAGTGGCGGTGGGCATTGTTCAGTCATGAGCTTTCAAAAGACAGCCGCTTTTGTTCCTTCGCTCTCTTGCGAGATTTTGAAGACAAAGATCGTCGGTTATGTTCAGTTATGCGATCTCCGTGGCGGTCGGTTTTGTTCTGTCAGAGATTTTATTGATGGCCGGTTTTGTTAAGTTACGCAGTTGGGCTTTGTTCAGTCATTAGCTTTCAAAAGACGGTTGGTTTTGTTCTTTCACTGTCTTACGAGATTTTGAAGACAAAGGCAGTTGGTGTTGTTCGGTTATACAATCTCATTGGTAGTTGGCTTTGTCCAGTCACGTCCTTTAAAAAGGTTGCCGGCTTTGTTCTTTTGCTTTCTTGTGAGAATTCAAAGACAATGGAGGCCGGTTTGGTTCATTTCTATGGGTGTAGAACGACATGAGGGTGAGTAATAAATTATTTTCATTTTTGGGTAAACTAACCCTTTAAGATTAAAATTTTATTCTGAGTGCTTTATACAGGTGCTGGTCATATAATTAGAATATCATCAAAAAGTTGATTTATTTCACTAATTCCATTCAAAAAGTGAAACTTGTATATTATATTCATTCATTACACACAGACTGATATATTTCAAATGTTTATTTCTTTTAATTTTGATGATTATAACTGACAACTAAGGAAAATCCTAAATTCAGTATCTCAGAAAATTAGAATATTGTGAAAAGGTTCAATATTGAAGACATCTGGTGCCACACTCTAATCAGCTAATTAACTCAAAACACCTGCAAAGGCCTTTAAATGGTCTCTCAGTCTAGTTCTGTAGGCTACACAATCATGGGGAAGACTGCTGACTTGACAGTTGTCCAAAAGACGACCACTGACACCTTGCACAAGGAGGGCAAGACACAAAAGGTCATTGCAAAAGAGGCTGGCTGTTCACAGAGCTCTGTATCCAAGCACATTAATAGAGAGGTGAAGGGAAGGAAAAGATGTGGTAGAAAAAAGTGTACAAGCAATAGGGATAACCGCACCCTGGAGAGGATTGTGAAACAAAACCCATTCAAACCCATACAAAGAGTGGACTGCAGCTGGAGTCAGTGCTTCAAGAACCACTATGCACAGACGTATGCAAGACATGGGTTTCAGCTGTCGCATTCCTTGTGTCAAGCCACTCTTGAACAACAGACAGCGTCAGAAGCGCCTTGCCTGGGCTAAAGACAAAAAGGACTGGACTGCTGCTGAGTGGTCCAAAGTTATGTTCTCTGATGAAAGTAAATTTTGCATTTCCAGGAAGAGAGGAGAGGCACACAATCCACGTTGCTTGAGGTCCAGTGTAAAGTTTCCACAGTCAGTGATGGTTTGGGGTGCCATGTCATCTGCTGGTGTTGATCCACTGTGTTTTCTGAGGTCCAAGGTCAACGCAGCCGTATACCAGGAAGTTTTAGAACACTTCATGCTTCCTGCTGCTGACCAACTTTATGGAGATGCAGATTTCATTTTCTAACAGGACTTGGCACCTGCACACAGTGCCAAAGCTACCAATACCTGGTTTAAGGACCATGGTATCCCTGTTCTGAATTGGCCAGCAAACTCGCCTGACCTTAACCCCATAGAAAATCTATGGGGTATTGTGAAGAGGAAGATGAGAGACACCAGACCCAACAATGCAGAAGAGCTGAAGGCCACTATCAGAGCAACCTGGGCTCTTATAACACCTGAGCAGTGCCACAGACTGATCGACTCCATGCCACGCCGCATTGCTGCAGTAATTCAGGCAAAAGGAGCCCCAACTAAGTATTGAGTGCTGTACATGCTCATACTTTTCATGTTCATACTTTTCAGTTGGCCAAGATTTCTAAAAAAATCCTTTCTTTGTATTGGTCTTAAGTAATATTCTAATTTTCTGAGATACTGAATTTGGGATTTTCCTTAGTTGTCAGTTATAATCATCAAAATTAAAAGAAATAAACATTTGAAATATATCAGTCTGTGTGTAATGAATGAATACAATATACAAGTTTCACTTTTTGAATGGAATTAGTGAAATAAATCAACTTTTTGATGATATTCTAATTATATGACCAGCACCTGTACATAAGCCTACAGCCCCTGGTCAGGGATAGCCAGCTGGTCGGATGGCGGAAAGATGCCGCTGGGACCTTTGATCCATTTCTCTTCATCATGTTCCAGTACATAAGGTTACGCAATCTCAGTGGTGTTGGGCTTTGTTCAATCATAAGCTTTCAAAAGACGGCTGGTTTTCTTCCTTCACTGTCTTACGAGATTTCGAAGACAAAGGCGGTCGGTGTTGTTCGGTTACACGATCTCATTGGTGGTCGGCTTTGTTCAGTCACAAGCTTTAAAAAGAGGTCCGGTTTTGTTCTTTCGCTCTCTTACGAGATTTTGAAGACAAAGGCGGTTGGTTTTGTTCGGTTACGCAATCTTAGTGGTGGTGGGCTGTGTTCAGACCTAAGCTTTCAAAAGACGGCTGGTTTTGTTCCTTCACTGTCTTACAAGATTTTGAAGACAAAGGTGGTTGGTTTTGTTCTGTCACGAGTTTTCATAGATGGCTGGTTTGGATAGGTTACGCAGTCTCAGTAGTGGTGGGCTTTATTCAGTCATAAGATTTCAAAACACGTCCAGTTTTATTCCTTCGCTCTCTTACGAGATTTCGAAAACAAACGCGGGCGGGTTTTATTCTGTCACGAGATTTCATTGATGGCCGGTTTTGTTAGTTTCCGCGATCTCAGTGGTGGTGGGATTTGTTCAGTCATAAGCTTTCAAAAGACAGGCGCTTTTTTCTTTCGCTCTCTTACGATATTTCGAAAACAAAGTCCATCAGTTTTGTTCGGTTACACAATCTCCGTGGCGGTCGGCTTTGTTCTGAAATGACTTTTGTTCAGTCATAAGTTTTCAAAAGACAGCTGCTTTTGTTCATTTGCTCTCTTACGAGATTTCAAACACAAAGGCGGTCGGTTTTGTTCTATTACAAGATTTCACTGATGGCCGGTTTTGTTAGGTTACGGGATCTCAGTGGTGGTGGGCTTTGTTCAGTATTGAATTTTCAAAAGACAGCTTCTTTTGTTCCTTCGCTCTCTTGCGAGATTTCGAAGACAAAGATCGTCGGTTTTGTTCAGTTATGCGATCTCCGTGGCGGTCGGTTTTGTTCTGTCAGAGATTTTACTGATGGCCGGTTTTGTTAAGTTACGCAGTTGGGCTTTGTTCAGTCATTAGCTTTCAAAAGATGGCTGGTTTTGTTCTTTCATTGCTTTACGAGATTTCGAAGACAAAGACAGTTGGTGTTGTTTGGTTACACAATCTCATTGGTGGTTGGCTTTGTTCAGTCACGACCTTTAAAAAGTTTGCCAGTTTTGTTATTTTGCTCTCTTGCGAGATTTCGAAGACACTGGAGGCTGGTTTGGTTAATTTCTATGGGTGTAGAACGACATGAGGGTGAGTAATAAATTATTTTAATTTTTGGGTAAACTAACCCTTTAAGATTAAAATTTTATTCTGAGTGCTTTATACATAGGCCTACAGCCCCTGGTCAGGGATAGCCAGCTGGTCGGATGGCGGAAAGATGCCGCTGGGACCTTTGATCCGTTTCTCTTCATCATGTTCCAGTACATAAGGTTACGCAATCTCAGTGGTGTTGGGCTTTGTTCAGTCATAAGCTTTCAAAAGACGGCTGGTTTTCTTCCTTCACTGTCTTACGAGATTTCGAAGACAAAGGCGGTCGGTGTTGTTCGGTTACACGATCTCATTGGTGGTCAGCTTTGTTTAGTCACAAGCTTTAAAAAGAGGTCCGGTTTTGTTCTTTCGCTCTCTTACGAGATTTTGAAGACAAAGGCGGTTGGTTTTGTTCGGTTACGCAATCTTAGTGGTGGTGGGCTTTGTTCAGACATAAGCTTTCAAAAGACGGCTGGTTTTGTTCCTTCACTGTCTTACGAGATTTTGAAGACAAAGGTGGTTGGTTTTGTTCTGTCACGAGTTTTCACAGATGGCTGGTTTGGATAGGTTACGCAATCTCAGTGGTGGTGGGCTTTATTCAGTCATAAGCTTTCAAAAGACATCCGGTTTTGTTCCTTCGCTCTCTTACGAGATTTTGAAAACAAACGCGATCGGTTTTATTCTGTCACGAGATTTCATTGATGGCCGGTTTTGTTAGCTTCCGCGATCTCAGTGGTGGTGGGATTTGTTCAGTCATAAGCTTTCAAAAGACAGGCGCTTTTTTCTTTCGCTCTCTTACGATATTTTGAAAACAAAGTCCATCAGTTTTGTTCGGTTACACAATCTCCGTGGCAATCGGCTTTGTTCTGAAATGATTTTTGTTCAGTCATAAATTTTCAAAAGACAGCTGCTTTTGTTCATTTGCTCTCTTACGAGATTTCAAACACAAAGGCGGTCGATTTTGTTCTATCACAAGATTTCACTGATGGCCAGTTTTGTAAAGTTATGGGATCTCAGTGGTGGTGGGCTTTGTTCAGTATTGAATTTTCAAAAGACAGCTTTTTTTGTTTTTTCGCTTTCTTACGAGATTTTGAAGACAAAGGCCATCGGTTTTGTTCTGTCACGAAATTTCACTGATGGCTGGTTTTGTTAGGTTACGCAATCTCAGTAGTGGTGGGATTTGTTCAGTCATAAGCTTTCAAAAGACAGCCGCTTTTGTTCCTTCTCTCTTTTACGAGATTTCGAAGACAAAGGCCTTTGAAATCTCGTAAGAGATTTGTTTGATATTTTGTTCTTTTACAAGTTTTTGAAGATAAAGTCGGTCAGTTTTGTCCTGTCACGAGATTTCACTGATGGCCCGTTTTGTTAGGTTACGCAGTCTCAGTGGCGGTCGGCTTTGTTCTGTTATAAGCTTTCAAAAGATGGCCGTATTTGTTGTTGCCCTCTCTTACAAGATTTCGAAGACAAAGGGCATCAGTATTGTTCGGTTACGAGATCTCAGTGGTGGGCATTATTCTATAATGAGCTTTCAAAAGACGGCTTATTTTGTTCCTTCGCTCACTTACAAAATTTCGATGACCAGGGTGGTCAGTTTTGTCCAGTTACGAGATTTCACTGATGGCCAGCGTTGTTCAGTTAAGAGATCTTGGCTTTGTTTTGCAATAAGCTTTCAAAAGATTGCCGGTTTTGTTCTTTCGCTCTCTTGCGAGGTTTTTTAATTGCATAATTGAGTGGGCATCTGCCCTCATTGTCAGGGGTGTCTGTTTGAGCACCGTTTAGTACTAGAAGTCATACAGCATCCAGGTATCCATGCTGACTCGCCAGGCTCAGGGCTGTCCGTCCCATCTTGTCCCGTTGCGTCGCTCTACATCCGCCCCGTACCCCAGGGGCAGCTGCATGAAACAAGTGCACGCTAGAGTGTGTCAGTTCAGCGGCACACATTAACAGAGTGTCTCCCAACGCCACAAGGATGAAATGGGCAAGTTGGTCCTTCTCTTCCCTCATAGCCTGCAGAAATATCCCAGGTCTATACCATAGCTCAGGGTGGTCTCCTGAATGCATATTAGTAATATAATCAAACATATTCATATCTGTGTGCCACCCTCATGCAATATGTGCTGTGTCTTTCTGGGCTTTTGAATAGGTTGTTTGCACATGACGTCATTGCAGCAGCGCAAATGAGTCTGGAGGGCAAGGAGTGATTTTTCTATATAGAGAATGAGGAGTTGCGTCACGATGTTTTCACTCTGCGTTGCATTTTGGGAAGGCGCCGCCATATTAGCAGGATACGCTATCCGTTGCTATGGTAACTTCGACAGCTAGCCCGAGATAAAGAGCAACAGAGAGAGAGAGCAGATTAATTTAATAAATAAATTTTGCGATACAGCGCAGTTTTTTTGGGAAGAAATGGAGAAGGAGAAAGTGAAAGGAAAGGGGCTCTATTGGGGGAGACTAAATAACACCGCCAAGCAGCGTCATTTAGAGAAAATGCTTGACATTAACAGCATCGACCCGTACGACCTGCCAGCTACAGAACTGACAAAAGACCCTGAAGCATCACCTGTGTTATTAACGAACCAAACTTAGTAAACACCATAAGTATAATACAGCATAGCCTACTACGGACAGAAAACCAGATGAGCCCAGAATATGAACGCAACACATTTAATTACATGTGTTTTCCTCCCATAAAGAAAAAAGACAGTGCCATTAAAAGACCAAACTTAGTAAACACTATACTAATAAAGCATAATATACAGAAAAATTGATTTGTGCCAAATTTGATCTTTTAATATCACTTATAGGCTACATTAAGCGACGTTAAACGTTTTCTTTATAACAGTTTTTTGAGGAAAACTCTCGTGAATTTAAACACGTTGCGTTCACATTATGGGCTCAACTGCTTTACTGTACACAGTATTACATAGTATACTTTATTAGTAGGCCCTATGATGTTTACTGAGTTTGGTCTGTTAATATCACAGTCTTTCTAAGTACATTAAGCCATAAGCGTTTTCTTATAACGGTTTTCTATGGGAGGAAAAGGCTTAAGGTGTTATTAAACGCGTTGAGATCATTCAGGACGCATCTGATTATTTTGTTGGCCTACATAGTATACTTTATTAGTATGATGTTTAGTGAGTTTGGTCTGTTAATATCACTGTACATTAAGCCACGTTAAGCGTTTTAGAATGTCCCTTGGCGACGCTTGGCAGTGTTATTTAGTCTCTCCCGATAGAGCCCCTTTCCTTTCGCTTCCTCATTATCCATTTCTTTCCAAGAAACTGCGGCGTATCGCAAAAATGCAAACAAATATCACGCTATTTCTCTCGGTCTCACTGTCAAAGTAACCATGGCAACGGATAGCGTATCCTGCTAATATGGCGACGCCTTGGCGAAATGCAACGCGAGTGAAAACGCTGTGACGCAACATTCTCATTCTCTATTGGAATCCTATCAAAAACTCAAAATTCGTATGTTTTGCGTCGTTTATGGTTACTCAAATCGATAAAATCGAGAACCCAGAAGGTGTTTATATCGTTTACATATACCGTTTTTTTTTAACTTACATCGTTTTTTAACTTTAAAAGTTGTCTCCTTTAATAGCGCGACAGAGAACAGTGAGCTGCTGCTTCAGCCATCATATGGTAGAAAATGTCCAAATAAATAAATGTTTAACAAGCTGTCAGAAG
Source organism: Hypophthalmichthys molitrix (assembly GCA_037950675.1). Classification (NCBI taxonomy): domain Eukaryota; kingdom Metazoa; phylum Chordata; class Actinopteri; order Cypriniformes; family Xenocyprididae; genus Hypophthalmichthys; species Hypophthalmichthys molitrix. The sequence continues at coordinate 15,775,748 of CM075506.1, forward strand.
TCGATTCATTTATTTGTTGGAAGGGTGTAACGTTATATTTAAGTGTCGTTTTAATGTTGTCTTTGTAAAGACATGGAGGCCACGGAGGAGAATCGGAGGGTCACATTCAGCGGACAGACACCCTTTTTTACAGTCTATGATAGACACTGACACACTGCATTTTTTTTGTATTTCAACAAATGATAACCAAAATCAAACCCATATTAGCTCGTTAACAGTTTTGAAGTGGCTGTGTGCAATACTCATTCACAAGCCGGGTGAGAGTAGCCTAATACTCGCAAATGTAATGTTATTACACCAAAACAAAATACAACACTTTCAAAAACACTCAGCTATGTGATTATTTTATTGAGTGAAAGGCAGTGGGTTTAATCAGTGACATTACATTTGCTATACGTCGTCTTCCCGTCACCTCCTCAACCTGCTTCCCTTAGTGTGTTTTTACACGTATAAAAGGCAACAATTGTATTACACCGTCCAGTTTTTTCTTTGAACGATGATGTGGGCTCCTGTTGCAATTCTCAATTCAGCATAAATGACCTACAATAGCGACATTTCTCACAACCACGACAGAAAATCAAAAATACTTCCCTAACTTCACTAGCAGAAAGGCAGCGCGATATAAACAAACAGAACTGAACACGGCGTGACGACAGCTTCACATTCTCTATATCTATCGCCTCGATGGCAGTCAAGTCTTTCAATTCAGTGGAAAAGTCCCTCCTCTTCATAACATAAGGATCACGTCCAACATATGTTGTGAGTTTCTGTTTATACCTTTCTAAACCAGCACAGAAAGGACTTTTCTCCATCTCTTCCATTCTAATTTTCAATGCATGCCCTCCACCGGTATTTCGCGCGTCACCAGAACTACGTGATTGCAAACAACCTATTGTCTGCGCGCTTAATAACGTATTGATTTGTGAGACAGGCCTTCAGGCGAGTCTTTCTCTCTCTCTCTCGGCCCCTCCCAGCCCTGATTTCCTCTTTCCATAAACAGCTCGATATTGCGTTGCACCATTGTTTGTTCTGTTCATATGTCCCATATTTCATGTGCTCTGATTCTCATCTCTTCAGGTACGCTGTCTTCTTTCTGCGGCAGAAACTCGCTGCTTGAGTGAGGTTGGCCATGTTTCCATGGTGACAGGGCTTACTGAAGAGTAAACAAGGGCAGAGAGCAGCTGTGTAGCCTAGCGTAGCGATAAATGCCATACCTGTAATAATAGCCTATATATTATACATCTTCTTAAGATTTTATAAATTTACATAACTTTTCCAGCCTAATTTGAAACACATACAAATATTTTTTATGGAATATTATAATTTCCAGTCCAGTGGAGAATATTATAATTTCCAGTCCAGTATTTGATTCATAGCTTTAGTTTTATTTACTAAATAAACTGTTGTATTTTAAAGCTATGATTTGTCTTCATCTGTAGGCCTATGTTTGTTTAAGTTTTTTTTTTATAATACAACATGATAAAATGAACAATAGCCTACATTTCAGTAGGCTTATTTAAAAATCAAAATTTTACATTTAAAGATTAACTATTATTAAGTGTAAAATTAAAGATTGTTAATCTTTAATTAAAAGATTGTAAATTTATTTATTTCAACTTTTTGGGTCACACCAGACCGCAGTGCGAGCAGTATGTCAGATCGGCAGGGGGCGACAACATGCCCGAACTCAATTATTACAGCTGACAGACAAATCACGAAGAAGTGTTTTGTTGTCATGGCGGTGTTTTAAACTGCCTGACACTTCCTATAAACAAATTTTGAGTTTGGCGGCTTTTTACCATCTGACTGTCATATGAAAACGTAATACCACGGATTTACTCGTCCATTTATTGTGTTTTCGTGTGATAAACCAATCCCTTTTTTTGTAATTTATCGGAACAGTCAGTGGAGACTTACTTGCTCTGAGAAGGATTACTCAAGCCGGATTGGTTTAATTTATTATTTCAACCAAGACAGCTCATAAATAAGATTTTATCAGAATGATTTCTGATTTCCAAAGGGGATTGACCATTGGTGAACTGGGCCCTGTGAACCGTGAATGGATTAAAAAAGGCACTTCTGTGTCTCACATTGCTGGTCTGCAAACACAGGTACTGCTGTAACAACAACAACAACAACAACAACACACACACACACACACACACACACACACATATATATATATTAGACAATGTTGTATAATAATATTGTAATGCTGCATGCTGTATTCTTGTGCAAAGGTTCTCATTGGTTCTGATTCTTCTGATTACAGCTTCAGTTCAATGACATAGCGGCACCCAGTGTTCTTAACCGAGCCACCCGTGTGGTGGGACCCCCTTCTCCCATCGTGATAGAGAAACTTATATCCCGTACAGAGAGGCAGGATGATATGGAGAGCAGCAGCAGCTCCTTACGCCTCTCAGTCCTCTCAGAAGAGCGGCTGCAGGCTGCCCTAAGACTCGCCAAGAGAGATCTGCGTAGGAAACGACAAGAATCCATCAGCCATAACTCACTTGAACCGGTGGAAAGATCCCAGATTATCAGCCCTGAAAGAAGCAACACAGATTGCAGTCCTCATGTGGTCTATCCAAAGATGTCCGGTCCAAAGAAGCAAATAAAAAACGGACATCAGGTGCTTATTTTTACTCCTCAGGAACCCAACAGCCAACTTAAACAGGGCCAGACACCCACCAAAGACCTTGACCCGAGAGTCAACAGCAATGAACCTCAGCTCAGCCAGGAGATCCGTAAATTACAGAAGGAACTGAGCACATATGTTCAAAGGATAGAGCAGTTGGCTAATAAAGGTATTCTTATTATTCCTAGTCAACCAAATGATATATTTTTCACTTTTTAAGAGGCTTGTATGTGGGGTTTTCTCCAGGATGTGTGGTGGAGGTTTTGGAGCCTGATGAGAAGCACAGGATGGAGATCCGGCGGCAGGAGCAGGCAGCCCGTTCCGCACGTATCATCTATGTGTTACAACAGCAGGTCTGTAAGCACTGCAATTCATGTACACAATGGCAGCACAGTAATATGAAATATTTAAGAGCACTAAAGAGGAGTTTAAGCTGTCTTTTCACTATCTCTGATATTGCATATGATTGTCACATTTCACGCCCAAATGAAATAGAACTTTCAAATTAATTGTGCAGCAGCTGTTACTCTCTGTTTATTCACCAAGGTAAAATAAATAAATAATGAATGTATGAATAAATATATTAACACAAAACAAAAGACTGTCAGTACGTTGATATAGAAGCATAGTAGTTTTTAGAGCTAATTAATGTAAATAACTGAGGATTTTGGACATAATTATTTACAGTTATGCTTATTCAGTATTTTTAAATGAATATATAATGAATGTATAAAAATAAACCCACAAAAATATGACCGTCAATGCATTTGAAAGAAAAGTATGGTAGGTTTTCTACTTCTAATTAACGTAAATATTTGTGTAATAATTGTAAAATAAGTATTTTAAACATAATTTTTCGTAACCGAAATGTTTTAGTGCAAATATCTTGGTAATTTTAACCTCACACGTTTATATTCACACAAAATCCTCACACGTTTACAGTTTTGATTAGAATACATCACATTGTGTGTGCATTTGAACGATAAACCATGCAGCTCCTGTGCTACTCTCCTTTGGAAATGAATGACTTCTGGTCTGTCATTTGTCAGAGATGAAAAAGTGACTCTTTTTTCGCTTTTTTTTTTTTCTTCAAGATTAAAGAGATACAGGAGGATCTAGACAAGCTGCGTTCCCAGAATGTCAAACACACCAAAAAGGTACCAAAGTTTATTTTGCCCAACATATCAATATCAAAAAGTATAATTTTGATTTTGAAGTGTAAGAATGAGACATGCAGTGGCTCTAAATGTTTCTGTGATTGTCTCTCAGTCCAGGGCAATGGACAGGCTGGCTGCTGCTCACCGGGGAGCTGTAAGAGCCATGCAGGTTTTTATCAACCAGCTGTCAGACCCCACAGAGAGCAGAGTGCCCACCCACTGCAAAGAGCTGGGTCAGCTGATTCGCCAGCTCTCTCTCTGCTCAGCCAAAGTACAGGTGGGACAAGGATCTGCCGTACCAGAGACAGCCCTCGACATCCTGCAGAAATTAGAGGTGATTTACACTATGTACACACTATGCTTAAATGGAAAAAAATTTATAAAAACATTATTTAATGCTGTTTTGTTTTTGATTCCTCAGACACTTGACTCAGCACTGAGTAAGCAGGAGGCACCCAGGAAAAGAGACGTAGATTTGCAGAGTGTCAACCCAGTGGAAAAGACTTCGACCCGGGTCAGGGCCCACAGCATGTCCCCTCCCCGTCCTGCCAGAGGCCCCAGCTGAGAGGACCTCACGAAGACCCCGAAAGCCAGCTGCTGCAAAAAAGCCTGGTGGTGAGTCATGGCGACCAAGGTGACGGTCATTTTTCTGAAAGCTTTTTAGTGTTGTTTCTGTATATAAGTGCAGTGAACCTCAAAAAAGTATTTAAGCCACACTTAAAAGTGTATGAAAGTTTTTGCTTTATATAACAAAAAATAAAAACAAGTGCCATTTATTTAATTTAAAACACAAACACACTTCTTCTTAGAAAAGCTCTAGCAACTTTTTGTGGGTTTTTCGTATTATTATTTTTTTTCCTTTTTAATTTTTAAAAAAATATCTTATTTTTTATGTGACTCAACTGTCCAAACATTTACAAATACTTTTCTGCTCCGCTGTGTTTGGAAAGAAAATCAATATTGAATTATTTATTTTATGTGAAAGTGATTTTAGAGCGAGCTTGGCTGTTCCCTGTGCAGGTATTTGATTTCAGGGTATTGCAAAAGAAAATCTGAGATTTTTGTTTATGAATGCAGGCTGCAGACTGGCAGGGAAATCCCACAGAACCTCACAGGCATTGGCGAAGGAGCGCAATGAAGTTCTGAAGGCAGGGCTAGAGAGCCTCATACATAATCAAAAACTCAGAGAGGCTGAAGCACAGAAACCCAACAAAACTACCAGTGCCATCAACCCAGACCATGTTAAGGTTTTTCTTTTATTATTAATTTATTTTTGTTAGTTTTAGTTATAGTTAGTTAAAGTAGTACTTTTTAATGTGATACACTACTGTTCAAAAGTTTAGGGTTAGTATGTGTGTGTGTGTGTTTTTTTTTTTTTTTTTTTTAAGAAATTAATACTTTTATAAGGAGGCAATAAATTGGTCAAAAGTAGCAATTTATAGCAAATAAATTGTTATAAAAGGTTTATCTCAAATAAATGCTGTACCTTTGAATGTCCAATAATCCTGAAGAAATGTATCATTGTTTCCACAAAAATATTAAGCATAACAACGTTTTCAACATTGATTATTAGAAATGTTTCTTGAGCAGCAGATCATCATATTAGAATGATTTCTGAAGGATCAAGTGACACTTAAGACTGGAGTAATGATGCTGACAATTCAGCTTTGCCATCACAGGAATAAATTACATGTTAAAATATATTAAAATAGAAAAGTAATTTTGTAATATTTCACTATAGCACGGCTTGATGAGTGTAAGACACTTTCATAAACATTAAAAAAATCATACCAAACTTTTTAATGATAGTGTATGTTTGTAGATATTTTTTTTTGTTGTTAATTTTAGATGACAATTTTCAAAAAAATGTAAGATATAAAAAGACACACTATGCCTCAAATTCAGCAGGCAGGTCATCTTCGTGATGCCAGCTTCCAGCAGCCCACCGTCTCCTCCCGACTGAGGGAAAACCAGGTACCCCAGAAAGAGGCCACTGTGCCTTGGATGCCAACATCTCCTCACTCTCCTCCTCGCCCACGGTCAGTACATCCAGCCCTCTTATCCATTATTTATTCATATTTGTCTTGCACACAAGACTTGACATGCTTGCACCTTTGTGTTCTACTAATATGTATTTACTGTGTATATATACACGTGTAGTGCTGTGTCTAGCCGGCCAGAGCCGAGATGTCTGTTCTCACCTCAAAAGAGCCCTGTAAAGCAGAAGCCACAGACCAATTCCAGTACACAGCTCAGCCCTTCAACACATGATAGGAAACAAGCCCAAAATGAAGCCCTCAGGTATGTCAGGAACCTAGATATTTAAGAAATGTCTCTGGAGTTTCCAAAAAAATAAAAAAAATAATTCATAAATAATGGTCACTGGGCTCAGTTTATATAAACAATCATCACTCTAATCCTCAACTGTGAGATGCTCATGTTCACTGTTGAGTATGTGACCGCAGTAGATGTCCATTGGTGTACAATATGTTTATTTGAAATAGGCAAGCGTGGTTGGACCGGGTGACTGCAGACAGACTGAGAGAACTGAATCGTCTGAGTAAAGAAGAGGCTGACCGCATTAACAAACTCCGGTATGACACCAGCTGCTTCATTATTATAGTTAACCAGTGGTTCAATGAACCGTGCATGCAAAAAATGAATTATTGTGCTTGTTTAATTTAAGTTCAATAAAATGAGCTCATGTAATGCATTTCTTGAACATTTTGCTGCTGAATTTTAATTGAGTGCAATCAAAATTGACTATCCATTTACATTGGGGCTACTTGAATAATGATGCATGGAAATCCAGATCTAGACAAACTAGCTGTAATTTAATTTTTTAATCTGTCTGTGTAATTAACTTAATAAATATACCACTTTTTTCCCCATGTAGTATGCTAGAAAAAAACATTAAGTATGTATTAAAAATTCTGCTCAATACTTTGCTTGTAGTAGGCATAACTAAATGTTAGTCAGACAATTTTGTTAAATTAATTGCTTTGTAAAGTTTTCCTCAATTTAATTGCTCATTGACCTTTTAATTTTTTGAGTGCATGTTATCATTAATGTGTATTAATATGTGGGCATGGTAGGACCACAGTGGGCTCTCCGACACAATGGGCAGAACAAGCTGAGCGGGCTGCTAAAGAGAGAATTCAACCTTTGTTTGATCGAGCACAGGTAAATGCATACATCTGATGACATTTTTCTCCCTAAATAATGTCTGACATAGTGAGTCTGTCAGCTGGAGATATAATCTCTTGCAAGACTGAGTGTACCATTGGACCATTTTTCCCCAATATTTGTATATTTTTCCCCTCGGGCACGCTGTGAACAGCTGTTGTGCATGTATGTTGGCACTGATGTGAATAGACAGTCATTACTTTTTTCATTTCTTTTTTCTGTCTCATACTTGTACGGCAGGTGGTTGAAGCAGGAAGTCACACTCTCAGAGAGCGGCTGAAGGTTGCAGATAAGGTAAGAAACTCTTTCACTCTCATATTCCTGGATGAGCACTGAGACTTTTCAATCCATATTCAATTTACAAAAGTTCACATAAAATAGAAAATGTGAGAAGGATTTATTTGAACATTTTCACCTCTTAAGCAACAAATAAAAATCATAGCTCTGTACTACAATGTGCTGTGTTGTAAATGCTGGCAGCCTGGGGCCAGGGCAGATGTCCTAAGCGATGCTCTTCTGGAGGATCTTCTGGAGGATGCAGCTCAGGCTCTCTGGGTGACTGAGAGGCAGCAGGTGGCCGAGACTGATGCTGAGAGGCAGCTGCAGGGCCCCACATTAGAGAGCATGTTGCTGAGGATGGAGGAGATGGAGGTCAGTGTGTGGGAGCTAAAGGCATAGATTATGAGACATTTGTGAGTTTGGAGTGATGCCACACTTTTTGTAATGTAATGGACTGAACTTGATATGTTTCTTTTATTATTTATTATAATTATTATATATTATTTCTTAGTTTTTTGTTGTTATAATTATTATATATATGGTTAAAAATAGAAACAAAATTATTATTATTATTATTTTTAAAAAGTTATTAAAATTTGTTATAACAGTTATAATATGAAATTATTATTATAATTATTATATAAAAAAGAAATGATTAAAAACATTTAAAAAAATGATTTATGTTAGGTCATTGTTTTTTAATTATTATTGTATTATTATATTTAATAATATTGTATTATTAAATTATTTTGTTTTTATAAAAAAAAAAATATATATATATTTTTGCATCATTTTGATTGGAAGTATTAAATCACCTGACACACAAAGCTCTATTTTGATACTCAGAGAGACCAGGAAGATGTGCGTCGACGCTTTGCTATGATCTCATACTCAGACCCTCTCATTTGGGAAAAAGGCACAGGTGAGGCACAGGACCCACACAGTCCATTCACATTCATTCCTGATTCATAGTAGACAGGAAGACTGACAAAAGTAGATATCAGTTGTCCTTTTGGGAGCATTAGAAGGTCAGTCTCTCCATCTCCCCACTTTGTCCCCGGAGAGACAGACAAGTATGTGCTCTGCATTTTGTTTAGCTGACATGACAGTGATATCCACCAGATGGCAGCAGTGTAACACGTCCTGTGTTTTGCAGACGCTCCGAGGAATATTTCTAGCTCCAGGCCAACCTCTCCTCAGCCAATCCGACTAACGAAACCAGTCCTGAATGCACCCGGCACGGCCGACATCCTCCTGCAAAAGCCAGTGGAGACTGGGTGAGTGACTGTTGTCAGATTTTAGAGTGTTTTGACTGTATATATGCCAAGCACATTTGGATCAGTTACAATTTAATCAGTCTTCACTTGATTTTGCAGAAAACACAACACATTGACCAGAGTGTTTTTTCCACTGTAATATCTGTCTGTTTATGGATAACATTCAATAACAGCCACAAGGAAATCCAATTCCAAAATATCTGCTGGTAAAAACTCTCTCTCCCTCCACCTCCTCCTTCTGTAGTTCTGCCAAGAGAGAGCGGGAGCCTTGCTTATTTCTGCCCAAAGCTTTGGCAGCAGCTGTGGCTCAGTAAATGAATAAGGAAAATAAAAGAATAAATAGGGACAGTCTTGAAGGCGTGAGAGTTGTCTAAAGCGAGAGAGATGGGAAATTTAGTGGAACAGGTTCAATAGATACATTAGAAGATTAAAATGCTTTCTCCTCTTCGGCTTCAGCTCACAGTGAGGCCCTTCAGCTCTGTGAACACAGTGTAAACATTCAGCCTCCACTTTCTTTTTCTCTCTCAACATAGGAGCACAATGTCTAAACCAACTTCAAAGAACCATCTCATGTCTAATCTCGGGAATTACAGCAATGTCTACAAGCCTTTCAAGTGTGCATTCTGTCTGCTACATACTGACTGAAATGATCAGCACATCTTTCAATAATTTATATTTGCATTTATTCATGTAGCAAATACTTTTATCAAAGCGAAGAGTGCTACAGTGATACAAATCTTTCTGAGTGCTGCAATACAAAGTTTCAAAGGTACAAACAGGTATAGAGATGCAAGTGTGACAGTGAGAAGTAGAGAGCGTACAGTATGTGTTATAGTATATACTGTATTTCCTGTACTGCTTTTCTTGTCATTGAGTGGTTCAAAATGACTCACAAACTCTTGAGTTTCTGAATCAGTCACATTTCTGTCACCGAATGACCTCGCTTATTTGAATATTTATTGCTAGGTAGTAATATAATATACCCTGGACCACAAATCCAGTCATAAGTAGCACAGGTATATTTATTGCAATAGCCAACAATACATTGTACAGGTCAAAATTACTGATTTTTTTAATGCCAAAAATCATTAGGATGTTAAGTAAAGATCATGTTCCATGATAAATTTATCAAAAATGTATTTTTGTGAGTGGGTATGCATTACTAAGGACTTCATTTGGACAACTTTAAAGGCGATTTTCTCAATATTTTGATTTTTTGCACCCTCAGATTCCAGATTTTCAAATAGTTGTATCTCAACCAAATATTGTCCTAACAAACCATACATCAATGGAAAGCTTATTAATTCAGCTTTCAGCTGATGTATAAATCTCGATTTTAAAAAATTGACCCTTATGACTGGTTTTGTGGTCCAGGGTCACATATATTTTCTTTTATCTATCGATTTTGGTGAAATGGCAATCCAGTAACCTTAAAAAACAAAAACAAAAAATTTCATTGGGATTTTTTTACCTCAGCAAATTATTACAAAATCCAGCACAAGAGCTTGTACATGCAGATATTATATATAAAATATATTTTATAATTCATATACAATATATATTACATGTTAGTGTATAAGTAGAAATAATACACATTACAATAATAAATAAAATAATACATATATATATATATATATATATATATATATATATATATATATATATATATATATATATATATTATAGAGAGAGAGAGAGAGAGAAAGAGATGGATGGAAATAGGCTGCCTCCTGTTTTTGCCTCTCTGTTATCATACAGTCCTGCAGTGTTGGGCATTTGTTCACTGGTCTCAGGTCAGTGAGCATCATGCTTTACTGACTCTCTTTGTCAAAAAAAAAAAAAAAAGAATAATAATAATATTGGCACCAACTTCAATTTGGGACCTTTACAGATAGGACAAGGAACTGTAGTCCTTTTATAGTAATATTTGTGTTACCATACCTCTGCATGTAAACAGTGAATTAATATCCCAAAGGACTGATTAGGCCCACTTGGATATTTGTTTATTCTTCCCATATTCCAGTGCACTCACTGTGGGTATTTTGCGCAAGCATGTATGTCACAGGCTGCTGTGAATTGAGGCTGTGTGGGCCATTTCCACTGCCCTGATCTGAACCTTTGTTTGTATTTTTTTTATCCTCATCTGCTCACTTAATGCTGACAGAAAACACTGGCTCTAAAATGTCACTGCACTAGGAGGATATTCTTCAGTCTCTCTTATGTTGTCTGTGTTGAAACATGAGTGTGACCAGGATTAAGATTCCTCTTGAGAAATCCAGTGAGCAGCAGTGACTGAAAGGGATGCAAGGATCAAGGGTCTATCAGTTATACTGGCAGTTGTCAAGGAGAGAAATCACATAAGAAGATTATTTTTAGGGTTGGTAGCATTATTGAATGTTTTTGAAATAAGGCTGCATATATTTAATAAAAAAACAGTCATTTTGTGAAATATATTTTTCAATTTAAAATAATTATATATTATATTATATGTAATATATTACTATAGTAATATATTTTTAAATTTAATTTATTCCTGTGAAGCTGAATTTTTAGCAGCCATTACTCCAGTCTTCAGTGTCACACAATCCTTCAGGAATTAGTCTAATATGCTGATTTTTTTGCTCGAGAAACATTTCAATGTTGAAATCAGCTGTGCTGCTTAAAATGTTTGTGGAACTTTTTTTAGTTCTTTGATGAACAGAAAGTACAAAAGAAAAGTAATATGATTATTATCAATGTTGAAAACAGTTGTGTACTTTTTTTTTCAGGATTCTTTGATGAATAGAAAGTTCAAAAGAACAGCATTTATTTCAAATATAATCTTTTGTAACATTATAAATGTCTTTACTGTCACTTTTGATCGATTTGCATCCTTGCTGAATAAAAGTATTAATTTCTTTAATTTCTTTTAAAAAAAGTAAAAATAAAAGTTCTTACTGACCCCAAATTTTTGAATGGTAGTGTATAATGTTACAAAAGCTTTGTATTTTAGATAAATGCTGTTCTTTAGAACTTTCTATTCATCAAAGAATCCTGAAAAAAAAGTACACAACTGTTTTCAACATTGATAGTAATCATAAATGTTTCTTGAGCAGCAAATCAGCATATTAGAATGATTTCTGAAGGATCATGTGACACTGAAGACTGGAGTAATGATTAAATTAATGATAAATTACTTTATAAAATATATTCAAACAGAAAACAGTTATTTTAAATTGTAATAATATTTCACAATATTACTGTTTTTACTGTAATTTTAATTAAATAAATGCAGCCTTGGTGAGCAGACAAAACTTCTTTTAAAAACATTAAAAATCTTACCGATTCCAAACTTTTGACTGGTAGTTGTGTGTGTGTGTGTGTGTGTGTGTGTGTGTGTGTGTGTGTATATATATATATATATATATATATATATATATTATATATATATATATTATATATATATATATATATATATATATATATATATATATATATAATATATATATATATTGCAGGCTTTTTTTATAGGTTATATAGTTTAAATATAAAATGTAATATTTATTTTTATAATATGTACAGTACATGTTCAAGCTCTTGAGTTCTGCTATAAATCTGCTATAAATTTTGAGCTGGCCAACTAATGCAATATGCTATTTCTTTGACTTCACTGTCACCAAAAACTTTTTGCAACTTATTCTTGACTAATCCATCCAAAAGAAGTGTTTGGACCATATCTGCATTCATCCTGCTTACACAGTGTAATGACAACTTGGCAACTGCTGCTCGTTTAAAAGCCACATAAATGGACATTACACTCTTGATCAGAAAGTTACAGTCAATCTACTCATCAGCTGTCTCTTAATGTCATTTATTATTCTGGCCTCGTCATTAATTCTCTTCTGATGTTACAGTTTTATATGTTAGAATCAGCCTAATGGTTCAATCAAACTCTCAGTGAGCATTTTACATTCTTTTTTCAGCTTATTTACATCAGAATGGATGGTTATTGAGCCGATGTGGCCGAGAAAGATAAAACTTGTGGAAAATGAATTATGCAAAGCATTATGGTAATTACTCGGCTTTTAGTACAGCAACTAAAGGCCAAGGCCGAACCGAGGATTTATGATGGGAAACCAGTAAAATGTTATTTGCGTATGAAATGTGCCACTAGAGTGGGAAACAACTGGGGGTTTTGTGGCAGTGTAGCACATGCTCATGGGAGGTAATTTAAGGGGCGGATATTGGGCCTTGATGTTGATTAGCACGAAGAGTTTATTATTTGTTGTCTAATCTCTGATTACCTGTAAAGGCAACACACTGTTCGAAACGGAAACACTGTGGAGTTTGTAAATGGCACACACAAACTGACTAGGGATTTTTACCCGGATTCACAAAGTTGCACACTGTTCATTTGTTACTTGGAGACTGGTTGCAAAGAAGCAATGTGTGTCCTTACTTCAGCACAATAGAGGGATGTCATTGTGGCTTTGCTTTTTAGCTTTAGTTTTTATTATTATTCCGAGAACCACTTTGGCTTGAGAAAAGTGATGCTAGGGGACCGGGGGGAGAAGCTAAAAAGCTCTGCTGGAGCATAATCAATCATCGTGCCCGATTTATAATGAAACTCAATACATGTGTTTGCTTCTCGCTTTTTCTCCCTCTGTGATTTGTTTTGATTTTTCTATCAGTGGATTGTAGAGTCAAGTGTCATTTGATGCAGCCATAAAAGCATCAAACAGACCAATCTGTGCACTGAAATCACCAGCCACTCCTCTTCCATTCTAGTCCATTTTAGTGCACTCTTTCAACATCAATATTTCACACGATACACAGACAGAGAGGAAGTCTCCAATGTGGATTCTCATTTAAAAAGACAGATTCTGCACCTTTTTTTTGTATGGCTAGATTGATATTTCAGTTGGACATAAAATGGTATTTTAAACATTTGGCACTGGATTTGATTTCATATACTGTATCTTATCCATCTTACATGAGTAAAAGTGGGTGTTACGCATACAAGTGTTACAGTAATTTCAGAGATGTAGTAAGTTACTACATTTTGGAAAATTACACGGTAAAAATGGTTTTGTTTTGTTTTTGAAAAGTACTTTTATTCAGCAAGGATGCATTAAATTGTTCAAAAGTGACAGTAAAGACATTTGTAATGAAACAAAAGATTTCTATTTCAAACAAATTCTGTTTTGGACATTCTTTTCATTGAAGAACCATGAAAAAAATGCATCATGGTTGCATTCCACAAAAATATTAAGCAGCACAACTGTTTTCAATACTGATAATAATAAGAAAATGTTCTGAAAGATCACATGACAGTGAAGACATGGAATAATTATGCTAAAAATTCAGCTTTGCCATCACAGGAAGAAATTACATTTTAAAATATATTCAAATAGAAAATAGTTATTTTAAATTGTAATAATATTTTACAATATTACTGTTTTTAATGTGTTTTTTATCAAATAGTCAGCCTTGTTGAGCATAAGAGCTTTCTTTTAAAAGCATTAACATTTTGAACACTAGTGTAGTCCATAGGGTAAATCTTTTTATATTTTCTTTTTCTTTTTTTTTTCTTTTTCTTTTTTTTTATTCTTACCCCATCTAGTTTGTTTTGCAGTAGAGTGCTTTTAAATCTTAAACTGTGCAACACAAACTCTCACTGAATGTGGTGGTGATCTCTTATAATGTCCTATGTCCGCATCCACACAAAGAGGTTATGGATGTTGGAAGTCTCCATAGAGTGACCAACACATCTGAGAGTGTGTCTGATCCCCTACTTCTCATTCAAAGCTCAAAGAGATCAATGCAGAGCTCATGGTGAGGCTGCCATTTTCAATTTGATCTTCATTCTCTGTTCTCTAACCTTTTAATTCATACTGCCATCTCGCCTTCTTTTTCTCCATCTAACCTTGTCTGGCTAATCTCCCTTTCTCTGTCCGGCTTCTCGACTGTAACCTTGCTGCTGGTGATGGCCCTCTCACTGGAGCCCTTTAGCTATTGGTTTTGATCTCTGGCTTCTGAATATTGATAGAGCATTGGTCATCCAGAATCTCATCCACTGACTTTTACATGTCTCATTTCTGTTTGCACAACCTTATTATCCGTTTGTTCAGGTCAAACGGTGTTTGTCTATCCTGTGGTCTTCTGCTTTTCTGGTCTATTCTGAATTCCTTGCAAAATCTTGAATATTTATTAAAGCAATGTTTCAATCATTTAAAGGCACACTATGTAAATTTAAGTTAGAGGTTGCTTATTTAGAACAAAGGCGTAGCTTGATGACTCCTTGATTTCGCAGAATCACGGGAGGTGTTGTCTTCATGTCTACAGACTGTGGAAAAGAATCAGAATGGGATTCAGGCAGAAATCATGCTCATGGATGAGATTATAAACATTACCGTAGTATAAAGCAGAGCAGGGCCGCGTGCTGTGGGAGCTGAAGAGGCCGGCTACTATGAGACACTTAATGCACACTGCAGTAAGTTAGATCAATAGGCATGGTAAAACATGGTACTTGCTGTAAATCAAGAAAACGAAATTTAAACAAAAAGACTTACTGTGTTGAGCTTGATAACATGATTTGTTTTCTATCGATGAATGTATCCAAAAAATTGCTCACCTGTCTAATAAAACACATAATATATTAAAGCGTCTTTGGTGTTTCCATGGTTTCTACAAAATAAAACAGAGGGTAACGTGGGTATGACATATTAATAGGTGACGCAATGACACGGCCTGTGTCCTGGTTAAAATTGCTTATTTCTCTGGATTTAAACATTCTTGGAAACATTTGGAATAATGAAAGGACACAAGTCAACAAAATATATAACATTGTTCTAGTGGTTTTTGGATATTTTAATTCAAAAATCTTACATTGTTGTGCCTTTAAAAGCACAGAATGACACCTGCGATGTTTGTATGAAAAATGTATTTATAATATAAAACTATTAAAATGTATTTATGAAGATATTTATTTATTTATTTAAAAAAAAAAAATCTTGTTTCAAAGTTTCAAATGTGTATCTTCAAAGGGATAGTTCACCCAAAAATGAAAATTCTGTCATCATTTACTCACCCTCAAGTTGTTCCAAACCTGTATACATTTCTTTGTTCTGCTGTACAAAAAGGAAGATATTTGGCAGAATGCAGATAACCAAGCAGATCTCACACCACATTGGCTACCACAGTATTTTTTTTTCCTACTATGGTAGTCAATGGGGGGCAAGATCTGTTTGGTTACTGACATTCTTCCAAATATCTTCCTTTGTGTACAGCAGAACAAAGAAATCTATACAGGTTTGGAACAACTTAAGGGTGAGTAAACGAGTGTGAGAATTTTCATTTTTGGATGAACTATCCCTTTAACTGAAAAAGCAGTCTGTATTTATTTAGATTCAGTGATTTTATTCAGTGAATGATTTATGAGACTGATTTAAACCAGTGTGATGAATTTTCAATTGAATAAAGAAAAGAAAGTTAAAAAAAAAAGAAACTGGTGAGACATTTGCTTGTGAATCAGACTACACTGGTTTTAACCTTTTTCAGCCACTTAAAGGCACAGCATGACACACATTATGTAGAAGATAATATCAACAAATATAATTTATTATTAAAATGTATGTATGAGGTATTTATTTAATATAATTTATTACAAAATAAAATGTGTATCTTCAACTACACATTTGCATATGAGCTACCAGTCTGGAGAAGTGAAAAATTCCCTTTAGTTATTGTTTTATAGGTGTTCATTTCCGTCTTGTTGTTATTGGCTACCTCATTGTTGATGAAGCTTCCCTAAGAAAAAAAGTTCTCCTAACATCTCCCTTGCCTCATGCTATCTGCCACACACTGGAGCGTGTTCACAGTCAGCCCAGCATTGTGTCTGCTCATATAAATTACATGTGGAGCACTGACAGTGGTTTTTTTTTTTTTTTCTGATTGTGACTGCTGGAGCTTGTGTTGACAGGAGGAAAGGAAGATATTTTGGTCATTATTCTTGGCTCTCCACTGTGCCTTGCCAGGCTTGTTTTGACAGAAGAAGCCTGCAAAGCCTCTGCCCGTTTCACTGTGCATGTGCATGCTTGTTTTTACATCATACAGAACTGCATGTGCATTCATTTCCTTCAGAACATTGATTGACCTTTCGTGCTTAAATGACTTCACAGCCAAATGAACAGAAGGGACGTCTCCTAATTTGAATCCCTAAATTAAGTGCTTACCTTGACCGTCCTTTCACCCGTTTTTGTTCGCACTATGTAACTGCTTAAAGTTTGACATTATTCTCTCAGCTGCGGTGAATTCCTCAGTTCTCTAGAGTGCCACAGCACGCTTGAAACGCTTGAGGTAGCTGTTAGCCAGAGAGGTATTCTATTAGCCGCACAAAGAAGCGCCTTGCGGGAACGGTAAAGGGGAAGTGATTGCACAATAGCAGCGCCGGCCCCTATAATGTTCCATTAGAAAATAAATGGCCCTTGTGCGCTTTTGCCGGCCTTGCGCTTTAAGTGTCTAGACTGAGCTTGTGCTTAATTGAGCTTAATATTTCTATTAAAGGCAACTTGGAATAGGAATTGTCAGGTGTTTTTTACTTGTGCTGCTGATTATGAACCTGGAGAGTGTGCTTCAGAGGGTCTGATTAACACCAAGTGTACCCAGTGTGGTCCAAATGAGACAGCTGGTGGAAGTAATCTGAGGGAGAGGCTGAGATGTTTACAGAAGTGCTTTTGATTCCAGATTTAGCAACACAAATTTGAATATTAATTTAGAGTATTAATTTGTTGTGATTGTGTTTGGATCAGTCTTTAATTCCCTTAACAGTATGGTGGACTGAAGCTTGAAGAGATGTTTGATGTTTCTACTTTAGACATGATGAGCTAATTGAAAATGTAATGTTTCTATTTGACCACGTTTGGAATAATTAAAGGGTTAGTTCACCCAAAAAGAGTTCTTCTGTCATTAATTCTGTCATTAATTACTCACCCTCATGTCGTTTCACACGTGTAAGACCTTCATTCATCTTCAGAACACAAATTAAGATATTTTTGATAAAATACGATGGCTCAATGATAAATTAACACTTTAAAGATAATTAACACTTTCATATGCCCAGAAAGGTACTAAAGACATATTTAAAACAGTTCATTGTGAGTACAGTGGTTCAACCCTAATGTGAAGTGAAATTATGAAATGACGAGAATATTTTTTGTGCGCCAAAAACACTAAATAAAGAATTTATTCAACAATATCTAGTGATGGGCAATTTCAAGACACTGCTTCATGAAGCTTCGAAGCTTTACAAGTCACATTGACTACCATAGTATTTTTTTGTTTTGTTTTGAATCAGTGGTTCAGAGTGTGTATCAAACTGTCACTTGATATTGTTGAATAAAGTCGTTTTGGGTTTTTTTGGCGCACAAAAAGTATTCTCTTCATTTCATAACATTAAGGTTGTCACATAACATTAACTGTAGTCACATGAACTGTTTTAAATATATCTTTATCTGGCATCTGAAAGTGTTAATTATCTTGCTGTCAATGGAGGCCTCACTGAGCCATTGGATTTTATCAAAAATATCGAAATATGTGTTCTGAAGATGAACGAAGGTCTTACGGGTTTGCTACGACATGAGGGTGAGTATGACAGAATTTTAATTTTTGGGTGAACTAACCCTTTAAGATATTTATTGTTTTTGAATGAAGTCTCTTCAGCATATCAGCATATTAATTTCTGAAGGATCATGTGACAGTGAAATGCCATCATAGTAATGAATTATATTTTAAAATATATTAAAATAGAAAACCGATATTTTAACTGGTAATAATATTTGACAATATTACAGTTTTTACTGTATTTTTGATAAAAATGCAGCCTTAGTGAGCATAAGATAATATATATAGTTATATATTCTGTATACAACTATAATATAATAATAATAATAATAATAATAAATAAAATTATATTACCCTTATGAAAGAAAAAAAAAATGTCTTCTGTTTACAGGGCTGCATCAGACACGTCGATGATAGATGAGGAGTGTTTAACTCTAAATGACCCCAGTCATCCAGTCTCAGCCGCAGGGGAAAGCACACTAAGGGCTTACCTGACTGTGCCGCCCAGCATGCAGAGGAGTATCCAGAAATACAGGGAGAACCATGATGCCTTCCTGCGCCTGGTCTCACATGAGGCTCTGGGGAGCTTCAATCCCTGGGCAATAGCAGACAGGTTTGAATCTAATGATTTCTTTATTAATAAAACATATCAATCAATACTAAAGTGTGCAAAGAACTCGCATGAAAAAAGCATGATTCGTTGAAAGGCATGCTATTAATAACATTAGTGACTGATAGTTTACTGTGGCTGTAAAACACCAACAACTCCTTTTCACAAAAATTATGATTACAGGGGCAGATTATTAATTTAGTAATTCATTTTCATGTGGTTCCTAGCACAGTACTGTATTATGACCTTAAAACACTTTAACCATAGTGCATGGTTTCTAAAAGAATACATTTTGACATATTTATGGCTTTCCCATCATAGTAAACTTGCTCGGTAGCTCACCTTTGTAGCTCATTGTTGTACTTGTAATGCAATAAAAACTAAATTTTGCAAGCTAAAATTGCATGTTTCAGAAAATGAATTTTCATCTCACGTTTGCTTTTGTTAACACTGTTGAATACTGGTTACTGGACATTTGAGTTTTTAGTGTTGCGAAATCTCCAAGAAATAATGTAATATTTTGCAGAAATTACACCACGGGCATATTTTTCCAATGAGCCTGGGTTGGAAAAGGATCTTGCATGACTTTTTGTCAAGAAACATACCCTAATGTACATTTATTTGCCATTACCTGAATTTTTAAGCAGCGACTTCAGTAAACAAATGAACTATGTGTATGGAAGCTGCATTGTGTATGTGGTCTATAGACATCTAACCTAAATTAGCTCTTACTCATTCTGCACTGATATCTGCAATTTCCTGACATATTTTCATTATGATTTTGTTTGTGCTTAAGACACGTTCCTAGATGTATAAACACTAAAAGCTCAGCTCTTCTGTTTGCACCCAGAGCAAGAGCAGATTAGTCATAAGCCCCAGCGTGTTTCCCACAGTGACACAGCTAGTAGGAGTAGATTGTTTACAGCCTCGCAGCTATAATGATCCTCGCACACAATGCTATTTTAAATGTAAATATTAGCTCTGTTTTTCGATGGGTGCTAATGTAGAGCATGCTCCTGTGCAAATGAGCGTCTTTGTTGTTCCACTAGTGCTCCTGCACACCCACCCCGCCATTAGCATACTTAACAGAATTTTTAAATTGGTGCAGTGCGGTGGATATTTATCAAGTCCTTCTAGTCCACAGAGAGCACACTTTTAACAAAGGTGGGAAACCAGAATCTGATCTCAGTGCTGAGGTCTCATTTGTCAGACTTGATCCTCGTGCCATGGGCTGTGTGGGTGGTGGGAAGAATTGTTGCAGAAATAATTTACGGAAGCAAGAAAGTGAGGAATTGAAAAGTGAAAATATTTACCTGACTGCTGCAGCTTAAAAAAAGTTATTGCATGGTTATAAAAAGAAATTGAGGGTCTGTTTTTTGCAGAGGTCAGTGTAGCACCGTAGAGACTCTGAATGGTTATTATTCCAGAGAAATAGAGAAGATGGGAAATGTCACGGCAATTAGTGCTGCTGCTAGGACGGGGTGCGGGCACTTGTCAGTCTGCTGGGCATTGTGGGTAATAAGAGCCTTGAAGGCAGTCAAGGCCTTGAGTGAGCACAGACTGACTGGACTGTCTGGGTAGCTCTGCTCTTTTACACGGAGGAATTTTAATACTTGCCTGAAAGAAAGGATTTGGATGTTATCACTGTTCTAAAGACATAGAAAGAAGTAATTTTTTTGTACCTGACACACTCCAAGGAAGGCTGAAGGCTGAAATGCATCAGTATGCAGTTTTTTTTTTAAAAACTATTTTTAATGTTCTACTGTGATTAGCCATAATGTGAATAGAGGCTTTTTAACGGAAAAGTGCATTAACCTCTTTTAAAAGTATAGAAAGAAGTAATGTTTATTTTTTAACATTGGGGGATCAGAAAACAATGTTATTTTATTATTTATATACTATTACTGTGTTTATTAATATGTAGAATTTTTAATACCTCTTATTTTTAGATTTCCAGTTTTCATTTTAATTTTTGTTTAAGTTTTTGTAATTTTGTTACGTGGTTTTTTTTGTCATTTTTATTAGTTTTATAAACCGAAGTAGTGATAGATCTTTTCCTATGTATTGTGAGTGAAACTTCTGGGTGAAACAGATTTTCAAAAAATAAAAATGTAGGGCAGAGACTTGGTTTTATGCATCGTTTGATGGTTGGATTTTGAGATGTGGTGGATTAAATGATTGGAGAAGTCTGGATACCTCACCAGAGACGTCCTATACTGTTTATCATTTTATATCGGAATGTCCAGTTAAGACATTTTGATTAAACATCATGAGGTCAAAAACATTAAAAAAAGAAGGAAAGAAAGAAGGAAACATATGCACAAAATAAGTTTAACGAATTGAGTTCAGATGCAAAAGCCGCTAAACACCGCCACCCTTAAAAATTAGATAATGATATTGAGCGAATGCACTCCGCACATAGTGTACGTTCATCAAATACTTCCACTTCAGATCCGCTAAATCCCAGCCTCAGCCCATTCAGAAATACCAGTGTAGTGACAAATTGGGTCCCCCCGCAAATCAGGTCTCTTTTAGGACCCCAAGTGATCCCATTGGTTCATATTGCTTTTAATAAGTACTCAGTGCCTGATTACAATTCTTACAAAATCATGTTATGATAAATACTGTTTCAACTACGTTATAATGACCATTTATGTCTGTATTAGCAAGCTTGTACTAGCATAGCATACAGATTTGCATAGCATACAGATTTGTTTATACACACATTTGCACTTACCCTAAATATATTCTCAATTATCTCTAATATAATTATGTGTTAAATTAAGTTAAATGTCCAAATATTTAAATTATAAAAAAACAAATTAATGATGTTCAATTATTCACTTAATAGGCTACTATTATTATTAGGCTATTTATTAATTAACAGTTAATTAAAATGTAAGAAACTACATTCAGTTGGTTTTATTATGCACTAATGTGTTTTCGTATGCATTAAATAGTAAGATATGCGTATTTTAAATTAATATCATTGGTATATACTTAGGATAATCATTAACTGACAGTTTGGAGAGACATGATTTCTAGGGAGGACCCGATTTGTCATGACAACGGTTTGTTGGCAGAAACCACTAAACGCCCCTTCCCTTTTTTTAGCAATAGTCCACAGAAGAACCAATCGGAAGGCGCGAATCGAATCACATGATTTCAAGATGAATGAAGGTCTGCGTATGATCGCACTTTCAATTGACGCTTTCAATTGCAGAGCTGCGTTTTTTGTCCATCGTTACAGTGACAGGATTTTGTGAGAAGCAAGTAAACACAACAGTGTTCCTTTTGTTGCTGTAAAACTGACAAAAATGGATGTTTTACTATGTCTTGCTGTCCAAAGAGTTGGACTTAGAGGTTTTTTTGCAAAAAAAAAAAAAAAATGGACACATGGACTTAGCTGGTTTTGCAGCAAAAGACAGTCAAATTTGTTAAATACCAATGAATTGACTAAAGTGACATTTTTGAAAATAAGGCATTTCAATAGCCTAACTTACTAATAACCTTTTCATTGCCATTAAAGTGAAATTACTGAACCTAAACATAGGAGCCAAAATACTCATTTAAAAGAAAACATGTCAGATGGACTTACGCTGTGTCTACACTGTGTCTGTTTACACTTTTTTCGCGTCACATCGCGCCACAACAGCTAAAAGCTGTCTACACTGAACGCGACAAACCAACTGTTGCAAAGCACTTGGACTACGTCAGAAATAGAACGGGAATCCGTTGACAATATCACTGATTATAATGGGTTCTATTGTCTTTTGATGTGTCGCATCGTGCCGCTCGCGTCCGGTGTAGACAAGGTGTTAGAGTTTTTTTTTTTTTTTTGCATCTGAACTCATCGATTGTTCACAAAAAGATCTATAACATACATTTATACTATAGTAGATCAATAACAACACTGACGCAAAAATATACCAAGCATTTTCATTCTGAATGAGGCATTTATAATAACTAAGATTAAAGGTGAAGTATGTAAGATTTTTTTTTTTTTTTTATCTTAAAATACATTCTCTTAACCCAGTTTATTGTTCATTGACTACTATTAGTATCACATTAATGGGTTTATGTACATCAAAAATGTAAACATTGAGCCATCAAGCCATTGAGAGCAGTCCGCTCAGATCTGTCAATCACTTTTCAGCTCAACTCAAAGCGAGAGTTTGGGGCGTGGCTATTGTAGAAGGTAGAGCCAGAGGGTGTTTAGCCAGTGTGGGAACATGACTGATGCATTACATGGGAAAAGACAATCAGCTTCGGTTACAGAAGTACAAGCCAAAATTCACTGCATTTACATCTTCAAAGATTAAAAGAGTCTCGAACACGCCAAAGCGATATTGCGCTGTAACGTGCTACAATGGACTCTTCAATACAACATCATCATGCACCCATTCAGAAAGACAAAACATTCCAGTTTATAATGTTTACTTTGATGTATCTAGTGTAAACCACTGTGTCTTGTCAAAAAATGTGCCTAATGCAAATACATTGGATGGGTTTATAATAAGTAAGACACTCGTGGTCACTCTAAACAGTGTTAGCCTACTCAGTTGCTTACTTATGACACATAGGAACACAGCTAAAAGTATTCTTAATATGTTGGACCTTTTATTTAAAGTAGCCTAGTTTTACCCTTTGAGACATACCTTCACGTAGTACCTGTAAATGCAGTGCTTGTGATGTTTGGATTGGGGAGGTGTGATGCCGGAAAGGGGAATTTGCCAAATTTTCTGTATTTTTGTAATTTTGCTAGGTCCCACTAGTGTTGCAGAAACTACATACTTCACCTTTAAGGGATAAAATTGTAATTTTTTTTTTGGGTGAACTATCCCTTTAATATAAACTGAGCAGTAAGTGCTGTGAGATTGTAACTCTCTTTTCCCTTGTTTCCCTCAGTCTGGCTGATGAGCTAATGGCCGAGGCACTAGCTGATGTGGCGGCAGAGTTCCAGGATGTTTGTGAAGAGTATGCAGAAGCTGTTTTCACTTCAGAGTTCCTCCAGCCTGTCCAGTCTCCCACTACATCAGTGTCATAGAAACTCCTCAAAAAAAACAACAATTACAAGCAATGACATTTTGATATGTTTTTGAAATTGAAAATTGTAATATCCAGGTTTATATTTTTGTATGGTTTTTTTTTTCAATGAAATACGTTTTCATGCATTAAATATAGAACCTACTGGTTAGAGCTCAGTTTGTACTCAGACCGGCATTTTTGCTGTAATGCGAAACCTTAGTGGGCGGTCTAACTTCTAAATGCAAGCAGATGCTTTTAAGCACACGGCTAACAAATGTCACATCAATGTGTCATAAACCCTGCATCCTTCATTGTGCATTAGTCAACGCAGTAGTTAGTTGCTACTCAGCATAGACAAAAGCCTTAAAACAGCCTCTACATTATTAATGCATAGCAAATGATAAGATTTACACTGTTATCCATAAATAGTAAAAACCTCACACTAGAGGATCACTCACTTTCATCTTAAATAAGCATTATTGAAGGCATTAATGCTATCTGCATCAGAACTCAAACTTGTTGCTTTGTGGACTGATTTTACATACTCTAAGCATATGTTTTGTTTCTCTATGCTAATTGTCTTTAAGTTCACTAAGCTCTCCATATGCATGTGATCCCCAGTGTGACTGGAGGTATTTAGAGAATATGCATAGTTTGTGTGTCAGGGCCTGAGGGGAGAATGGCCTTCAGTTGAGTCCAGATGTTGGGCAGGTACAGTATGCTGGGAATGCGCTCTGACAGGACACACAGGCACTGAGTGCACTAGTCTTTACAAATATTCTTTCCATAGGGACTTTGTGTAGAAATGTACACGCCTACAGCTCTTATATAACCACGTAAGGGTATAATAATCACAAAGTGTGTAGTTTAGGCATCTAAAATGAGGGTCTGTGTCTTTTAAGGGCTTTGTGTGGTTTTAAAAGTATCAGTTGTCCCATTACTGTTTAATTCTAATGTAGTGAGCAGATTTTAGGGAACATTTCTTATCCTGTCAAGCTGCAGTTTGAACCCCCAGATGTGAGTCACAAGTTTTTTCTATTTCTGTTCAGCAACCTACTTATTTGTGAAGAGTGCCAAAAGCAAACTAATAGCACAAATAACTGCATTTGCTGGTAAATTTCAGGCTTTGTGCCAGGAAGCATTATGAATGCTGTGACTCTACAGGAAAATAGTCACCAGTTTGGCATGGACTTGTTCTTGATTGTGTTTTTATTGCTGGTGAAAGACACCTGCTGAATTTGAATTGTATTTATAATCTTGTTTTAATTTATAAATGAAAATAAATCTTTTGTTCAAGCATATCTAGCCTTAGCCTTTTACCATGGATGAAATTGCTTTTGAAAGAAAATGTTTAAATTAATTGAATTATATTTTTTTTTTTTCCTGTGTCCAACTGACGTAATAAATTGTATCTATCTACCTTTCTGCTTGTCTGGCCTGCAGGCTGTTTCTCTACTGCTGCTTTTACCAGAAACTTAATGCAATGTTTGGAGTCAAAAGTGTTGTCATTGGGTTTCCTGACTGCTACAAATAGGCCAAGTCCCTAAAGGAGTGGGCTAATGCAATATGGACAGTTTTGCCTGGAATTAAAAAAAATATATATATATACTTCACCTCTATCAATAGTCTTTTAGAGCTACTCCAGAACAGTTATTTAGGATCCCTGATGTAGAGCAATGCCTTACGTTAGACTAGGATACCTGGGGTTATTTTTATACGCCGATCAGGCATGACCACCTTCCTAATATTGTGTTGGTGCCCCTCTTTTGCTGCCACAACAGCCCTGACCCATCGAGGCATGGACTCCATTAGACCCCTGAAGGTGTGCTGTGGTATCTGACACCAAGATGTTAGCAGCAGATCATTTAAGTCCTGTAAGTTGCGAGGTGGGGCCTACATGGATCTGACTTTTTTGTTCAGCACATCCCACAGATGCTTGATTGGATTGAGATCTGGGCAATTTGGAGGCCAAGTCAACACCTCAAACTTGAAAGAGACCACAGCCATCAGGGAATACCGTTTCCATGATGCTTAGGTAGGTAGTATGTGTCAAAGTAACATCCACATGGATGGCAGGACCCAAGGTTTCCCAGCAGAACATTGGCCAAAGAATCACATCAACTTTGAGGACAAAATGTTCACTTGCTGCCTAATATATCCCACCCACTAACAGGTGCTGTGATAAAGAGATAATCAGTGTTATTCACTTCACCTGTTAGTGGTTATAATGTTATGCTTGTTCGGTGTATACTGTACATGGCAACACAAAACACTTTTCATTCAGACAATGAGCTGTTAAACATGTATATGGAAATGCACCACACTTGGCCTTTTGCTACTTTTTCTTTCAATTACTGTTTGACAGCTAGCACAAGACTCATATTTTATAGTCATTACACCCCAGCATTAATCAGCTGAACTGATGTTGGATGTACTGTGACGGAGTTGGTTATTTAAAGGCCCGAAGAGGAATCGCAACATCATGATTTATGATTGAGCTAACATTTTGCACAGTCACCTTACTACAGGACTACAGAGATATAGTGCCATCGGCAGGGTGAAGATATTTATATTTCTGTTTTATATTTATATTTCAATCCCTTTTGCACTTCTGCTTTCACAGTGCAGTTACTCAGTTTGCCGGCAGGCATGGACAGCACCTGGTCCCTCAGCTATGCAACTGTTGTTTGTGAAATGAAAGTTATGCTGCTGGCCAAATTTTGAAGCACTTGAGGGATTTTTAAGGTAAATGTTTGTCAATGTTGTAAGTTTTCCAGTTGTTTTCTTTTTGCAACAGTTTTAACTATGATCTCAGAGGAGTTTTGAGACATTCTTCAATTGTGGCGACAGATTCTGTCATGTCACTCACTTTCAGATGGTAAAAACAACTGAACCTTCAACTAGACATCTCCTAGGCTAAGAAACCATATTTTAACACATTCGTATTATATTCGCAGCGAAAATAAACGTCATCCCACTTAGTTTCAGCTCCTTCTTCTATGAACATAACAAGATTCAACAACGGAGATATAAAGTGAACAAATTTCTCAGCCATTTGACGAACAGAAATGGAATAATGTATCCCTGAACCTCAGCCTCGTTTTCATTACAAAATGGCGCATTGCGTGTAATAAACAAATCATTTAATGTATTTTGTGGTATTAGTTGGCTTGTCTGACTTTAATAACTACACTTTTGGATAAAATTACAGAAAATATTATGTTTAAAGTATGGCTAAAAATATTCAAATTAACTTTTGACGCCCCATTTACGCAGTCAACAACTTTTCATTAGGTCTACTAGGTGTCATTTTAATTTTTTATTATACCTTTTTATAGGGATATATTTCAGCATAGACATTTATTTTAAGTTACAAAGCTCAAAATGTAGGCCATTGCAGGAAATTAATTTATTATTAATCAGTGTTTATTTCATGGAATATATGAACTGTGTAACATCCTTAAGGAGGCGCTAGAGTAATATTATCATTTAAAATACGTACATGAATAAATAACTAGCTATCTAATATATGACATGACGGCGGGTGGTCTGAAGCCTGCATTAATGCGCTTGGCGGTTTCCAAGTTGACTGCAGCTCGCGCAGAGCCACTGGAGGCAGTAGAACATCACACCTCGAGCTCAACAGGAGGAGAGGAGGACAACAGCAAAGTCTCCACACATACAAACAGCCCCAAGTCCGCTCTTACTTCAACACAAGGATTTCTTATAGCGTTAATGGATACCACCTTCGCATGTCATTTCCACTGCATCTTAAAACATGAAACGCGAGTAGACTTTAAATCGCTTCTTCCGCGCGCAGACAAGGACAGAGAGAAGAGACGTGCGTACTGTCCAAACTAACTGCAAAGACGCAGGATGGCTAAAGAGACCAGAGGGAAAGGTGAGACATGTTTCTCTGTTGTGCTGTATGTATGTGATATGACATCTCCGGGATTTACGTGCAGCTGCGGTATCACTGTAGAAAGAGTGGACAGTCAGTTTGCTCTCTTCACTTTCCGCGTCAATCTGTTGGAATGCGTGTGATGAACCAAGGCTGTATCTCAAAACCTAGTGAGCTGCCTACCTAGACAGCGTTTTTGGGCGTCATGGGCTTATTCCAATGCTTATGGTTTTGAGAAACAGTCCAAACGTTGGCTTTTTCTTATCTTCATCTTAACATGTTCTCTAAACAAAGTGACCTTTTTCTGGCATGTAGAATGTTTTTAGGATCTACGGCAGGAGCTGTCATCTATATCTGAGCCAGGGACCCCCTATACCAGACTATCAGGCAATCCAGGGAGCCCTAATACGATATAGATTGTAGGTTTTATTGGTAACACTGAATAATGACTTTTAGAAACGGATTTGCATTTTCATATATTAGCCTACTGATTTGACTGTTCTAATTAGGTTTTTTTGTGTGTGTGTGTGCTTTTTTACATAATAAAACCATAAATCATTAAAAAAATAAATTATATTAATATTCATTTACCTTTCATTTTTATAAAGAATATATTGATAAAGAATAAAGTGTTTAAGCTTAAAGTGCTGTTTTTTTCTGACTTGAAAATGAATAGTTTTATAAAAAACTTTTTATTTTAGCAAAAGTTACTTTATCTGTGAACACCATTGTTTCATGTTAAATGCACAAATGTGTATGTTCAGTGCTACAGAGACACTGATTTATAAGTAGACCTGATATTAAAGAACCAATTAATTAGAAAAATCTGTCTATCGGTTAAAATAAATAAATCAGTCAAATGCTCTTTTGGTCTATCTATAATAATTTTCATTAATGACATTACCAAACATCAAGTTTAAAATTTATTTTTGTATTTCAGTTTACAGACCCCTGCAGTAACTTTATGGTCCCCCAGTAGAAGTAGCAAATAATATATTAGGGTTTTTATGAATAGTGTCATAAAATAGTGTAAGGAACAAAAATAAGCTTATAAGGAAATGTGTCTCCGGACATGAGTTAAGTTTATGTTTGATTTATCATATAATGTTTTTCTTCAGGTTTCTTGACAATACATAGCCTATGGTAATAATTCTAGCTATAAATCTTATCTGAATGTTTGTTTCTTCCAGACGGTGGTAGAATATGACTGTACATTTGGTTCATCTTTGACATAATAAGAGCCCAGCTGGAGAGTGATGATCCATTGGTCAGCCTTTTTCCTCCTCCAATATGCTTTAATCAGGGTCATTTAATAAGAACAGTATAGTGTGAAATTCAAACACTTAAAATGAAGCAAAATGTGGTCTTAAAAACCCCATAAGCCATTCATTCCACATGGAAAGTCGTTGAGAGAGGTCTGTCTTGTCCCTGTTTGCATCCTGTGTAGTATGCACTACATATTCAGTTTCTACCTAAAGGTGGATTGGTCAGTGACATGAATTGTTTTCAAGACTCCTTGAATGTTGAAAGAGGTTGATGAGAGAGATGGAGAGCTTTTGTTCTCTCAAAGATATAGATTCTGTAGGACACTCTGATATGTTTGCTTCTAGAGTCTAGAGCTGAGCGTTGCACTGAAAATCTTGGCATACATATATCCAATTTAATCTGTTTATGGCAGAACATCCAGTCCAGCATGTCAGAGCAATTATTGATCTGGAGGAAAGTTTACCCCTTGCATTTTATGGTTCTAAATTATTCTAAATGTCAGGTAATGTGGTGCTTTGCAGTATTTCTATAAGTTTATTGATTATGTCATTCATATTGGCTGCTGAGGTATATGCAAGCAGAGATTTGTTTTGAGGACTCTAATGATTGTGTTCTTTTTATATTCTTAATTTTTCCCAAAGCAACTTAGCTTAATGGGATTGATAACCCAAAAATGAAAATTGTTGACTTCAGACTACACTTCCAAAACTGTATGACTTCTATGATGACTTCTGTGAAACATAAAAGATCATTTTGAAAAATACCAACATTCTTCAAAATATCTTCTTTTGTGTTCATCAGAAGAAAGTAAGGCATACAGGTTTGGAATTACTTGAAGCTGAGTAAATCATGGCACAATATTTATTTTTGGGTGAACTATAGCTTTAATATGCAGAGACAAGTATCATATCTGTTTTATGACCAATGGCAGTTGAGGGTAGAGTTCAAGAAAGCCTGTTTAAAAACAATCACCTTTTTTCCTTTTCTTTTCTTTTTTTTTCTTTTTTTTTGTGAAGCTGGTGGTCCAAAAATGACACTTCTGCTTTTAATCAACATATATATTTAGCAAAAATGCTGATTTTTCAAACATTATTATATTTTTATGTTTATATGTTTAAACATTGTTATGTGATTATGTAGATCATTGATCAGCCTCTTGGGGTCAGGAAACCGGTGAAGAGAATGTCAGATCTTAGCCTCGAGTTATCCTGTCAGCATGTTTTGTAGCTTATGATCAAAAGTGGTTTGTTAGGATATGAAGCTCACAGCATGTGTCATCTGTGTTTTGAATGTGAAGCTCTATGAAGCTCTCCGGGAGATTGGTGTGACAGCCTGTCATCCATGTTGTATTTCATTTAAGTAGAACAGTTTCCATAAGTTGGATAGTGGTAACGACTATAGACTGCTAATAAGCTGCCATAAGAATTACACCTCAGGCATGTTTCTAAATCAGCCAAGGAGTTCTCCTCTCTCTGTCATATAGGAAGTCAAGGCGGTATTTGGTTTTGTAAATGGGAATGTCATCAATCACAGGGAAGACAGCATCACTGGAACAAAATTAGTTCCTTAACATTGTCAGAACTGACAGCCAATCAGCAAAAACTTGGCACTATTTGGCCGGCTTCATTTATATGTTAAATAGCAAGGATTCTTCATGGGTGACTGTTTCGTCTCAGCTTATTTTAGGATTTTGATTTATTTCTCAAATTTCTTAATTTTATATTCATATTTGTCCAAAGTCAAAGCTCATTAACAAATCAATCAGTAAATCTGTTTGTTACTATACTGTAGATCAAAAGTCACAAATTAGTCACCAGTTAGCATCCAAATCTTTAAAATAAAAAATCCAAACAGAGACAAATTATGGAAAAGTGCAAGTCACAATACACTGGAATTTTATTATAAGAAACAGTAAATCGGTTCTTTCGATTGCTTATTCTCATTCACAGGGGATAGAAAGCGTGCTGAATGTCAGGACAATGGCACGGCATAGAGACCTTAGAGTATTCTACTTTAGTTTCTCCAATTGATCAGACTCACTTATAAATGCAACAGCTAGTCAGTCATTGTTAACACTCACATGAAAGAAGAAAATATAACTTTTTTTTCTTTAAAAAAGTATATATTTGAATCATCTATGGGAATCATCTTAGTCACCTTTTTTATTATGAAAAGTTTTAAAATTTATGAATTTTTAAATGAAATACTTGAGATTTTATACTGGATAAATCAGCAGTAGTGACTATTTAGGTTTTATTATGTCTTATTAAAAAAATGCATAATATTATCCTGAAATGCACATTGTCTTTTGTTAATTTAGTCAACAGTGACTCCTGAAACAGCGTTGTACTTTATTTTGGCACCTTTGTTTGTTTAAATGTCTGTTGGGAAGAACATTTGGAGGTTGGACCTGTTCCAACTTTAATTGTGTACCACTGCTATATATTTTGTAGTTGATGCTCATTCACTATCAGTCAGAAGGATACAGACCACTAAATGAATATTAGCATTTATTCTGTTATTTAGAAGTCACAGTGATACTCCCTCAGCAAAAGAGCCCTAGAGTGCATCAAAGGCAGTTTCAGTGAGTCAAACCATCATGTCATGTTTGTCTGTAAGTCTAGCTCTGCATGATCTCAAGGCTTCAAAGGGGTGTGATTTCCCTCCGCACAAAATTCATTTCATTGTGTGCACAATCCACCCATGTTGCCTTTCTTGGAAAAAAAGAAGGCTTTCCGGAAAAAGAGTTCTTAAGAACGCATTGCTAATAGGAATTCACATGCTCAGGCTGGTGAAGGTCTCTGTAGAAATGGTTCAAAATACACTTTCAGATGTAACAGGTAGATGTTTCTTCACAATATTTTTTGAGTAAAGCTCTAGTAATGTACTGTTACATGTTTCATATGTACATACACTCTAAAAAATAAATAAAAAAAAACTAAACATATTCACACAGTAAAATACTGTTTTCCACTGAAACAGTAATATACCATAAAATAATGCATTCTGGATATTATTTGTTGTTTTTGAGAAAATAACCTATAGGCTACTTTCTTGAAAAATGACAAATATTACCCAGAATGCATTGTTTTTTCAGTAAATTACTTATGTATATTACAATGCATTCTGTATATTACAATGCATTCTGGGTAATATTATGTCATTTTCGAGAAAGTAGCCTATAGGCCTCTTGTCTTAAAATGACAAATATTACCCAGAATGCATTGTTTTATGGTATATTACTATTTCAATGGAAAACTGTATTTTAATGTGTAAATTTGAATAGGGGTCATAGTGGGTGCTCTAGTGATATATATGTAATCTTGGCCACTCAGGAAGAGACCTTTTAGTGGCAGATAGTAATATTTCTGTGTCAGTTCTCAAAAACTAATTTTGCTTGACTTTGGTTGAGAATAAAAACAGGGAATACTGATTGTGTTCTTCAGAGTAGCAAGATTGAATTGCAGAGTTGGCTTGTTTTTGCCAAACCAATTAATGTGCACCTCAGTCAAGAAGCTTTCCTGTGGCGTCCTTGTGATTTACATTCAAATGAGAAACATTTTGTTTCCTTTGTTTTGTTTGGTTTTGTTTCCCACTGATCTGTTTTTTAGGGTTTTTGATTGAAGGCATTGTGACACTATATCTGTGTAATGGCATTTCAGTCAATAGCTCTCTCTATATCAGTGGCTGTAAGACTGTGAGACTCCGATGATCTAGTATTATCTCTCAGCAAACAGCATTCACTTCGGTTTCACGTTTATTTTGTTTCTTGCTTGGTTTTTGTCGCTGAGAAAATGAAATTCTATTTTTATCCACACCCAATAATTCAGCACTTGCTGCACCCACGCAGTATAGTGCGAAATGACTGTTATTCCTGTTAAAAACATCAAGGACGTTTCTACTTGATGAAAACTCATGAATTTATGTAACTAAGCAAAGCATAATAAATCACCAAGTATCTTCTAGATCAGTGGCTCTCAAACTGTGAGACCATGCACCTGGAGTGGTGTGTGACAAGAAAATTTGCATTATAATTTTATTTAAATTTTAGTTTATATCTCTCTGATTTCATTAACTGTTCAGATTTTTTTTAGTTGCTGCTCTTATCCTTCAGATCTGCAAGGGACTGATATAGGGTTGTCATGCTGTACTTTAATATATTCTACTATATGCTTTACTATACTGTACTACCATTAGGGGTGTGATGATACACTTAGCTTAAGAAATGATATTGGGTTCACATGATATTGGGTTCACAAGAATGAGACAAGCAAATTTTTTTAACACTATTTGTAAGAAAACTTCATTGACGAAGTATATTATGACTGGAAAAATAGTCTTTTATTCGACTGAAAGTCACAAAATGCAAAAGAATGCAGGTGCATTCTGAAATGTAACTAATCATCTTTTAATGAATGTCACCTTAGTTCTACTTTCTGAGTATGAATCATATGCAGTAGGGGTATAACGGTACACAAAAATAGCGGTTAGGTACGTACCTTGGTATTGAAGTTACGGTTTGGTACGGGTTCGGTACAGCAGGAGGGAGAAAATTAAAGATAAATTTGCTTTGCTTTTTTATTAAACAAATTGAACAAATTGTGTCTCTGTCTTTAAATAAATTCAATTATAATTAAAATCTTTTTAAGGATAAAAAATCTATCTCTCCCAACACATTACTATAATATTAAAGGTTACAATTAACAACAGAGCCCAAACTATTAAATTCAGTTGCTATTTATTTTTAGGTATAATAATCAACACTAACATAAAAATTGTATGCAAAAATGTCAATTGCATATAGTTACATACATATGCGATAGTTTAGATAAAATACATCGTTTTTGCAGCTTCTAAATCTAATTATAAAATGATGTTTCTACTTCAATTCATTGTTAAAATATATTCATTTACACAGTGGCCGTCATAACTTGTTTTAATGACAGATTTATTTAAACATACACTAAACATATACATTATATAATCAAGACAGGATGAGTAAAATAGGCTAATACAGTGCATATATTTAGCGAAAGAGTTAATTTCTCTAGCAAACTAACAAGCTGTGGACACTGAATGGCTTTTCTGATGTAAATGCTACGTGACATTGTTTACAAGCTGTTTGATGTCTCTCCGCGGTTGAAACACTGATTGAGCGATTACACGATACGTTTCAGTAAGTTGTACTGTATCTTTCAACATACCTTCAGATGTTCATTCATGTTTAATCTGTAACTAGCATTAAAGGGTACATCGGATGCCAATTTTCCACAAGTTAGTATTATCTTTAGGGTCTTCATGAAAAGTCTATAACATACTTTGATTAAAATTTCTAAATGGTTGTGTAAAAAAACACCCTTTTTACCTTGTCAAAAACAGCTCTGTTCACAGAGAGCCAGTGCATGTCCCTTTAAATGATAATGAGCTACTGTTCACCCCACCTTCCGTGAGTGGGCTGTAAACACTATTTGGCAGGTATTGCATTGAACTCACCATTCTTATTTATGCAGTTATAAATGCTCAAAAACGATTAAAATACATTTAAAAATGACTTGTTAGTCATTAACTAACACCTTTATAAACCTTATTGTAGTGTTACCGTACATAAAATGTACACCGTACATAAAATGTACACCGTTTGTAATAAGACAATCGCCTTAATGCATTGTTCATTATAAACGTGCAGTTATGAATTACAGTGAGAAGGTTCTAAATAGAAATGGCGACATATGTTTGTTCGACTATTATTTTAATTAATGAACAGCTGCGATGGCATGTTTGCTGTGCTCTGTGGGTGAGGCGCCGGCGCGATCAAACAGCAGTCTTTGCAAGGGACTTGCCTCATTGTCATGGCAACGGTTTGTGGCCAGGCCATATTATGTCAGGGTTTGTTGTCGTTTGTTGTAACATCATACCACATTGCTCAGACATTCCCCGACCCAACAAACGCGATTAAAAATGTTCAGTCGGGTGAAAACAAACTCACAGGGGTATCACTAGCTGCGTCTCACCTCGGAGACTGCGTCCTGATCCAACAAACTCCAACAGACGTGTTTGTTGGCGTTTATCTGTGCGGTGTGAACTTTAGCCGCATTCGTCGTGGAACTTGCTAACTAGCACATTATTAGGAAAGGTGATTTGCAAAGATTCATAAAAAAATCTATAACGCTATTCACGTCTTCTGGAGGTACTGATCCATCCTTCAGGAACTTTTTAGCAAAACATAAACTTTTTAGCACAGACATAAACGCATATAGGTAGATCCGGGGACGCATTCCCTTCAAAATCAAAATTAATCCACAGCGTCTTCAGCGGCTCAGATGTCGAGAGTAAAGGACGACTGATATGTTCATTCTTATATCCAATAACAAAACGCCTCAGTTGCTTAGGAAACATTCTTGTCTACACCGCGTCGTCGAAACGATGGCGGACTGTCTGTTTATAGCTCACTCAGGGCGGATCTATGCTAAAACGGCAGTGTCCATCAAGGGTCGTGGGAGGGGCCTGTGCAAATTTAGGTCACTTTGCCAAGAATCTGTGAATGGCTTGATCTGACAAAGTGCTTATGATTTGTGGGGATTAAAAAAAAAAGCACTGGGTGGATTTTTATCATTATAGGGTGGTTGTGTAGACACACTGCCAACACACATTTATGTCCAAACTCCATGCAAAAGTGAATTTTGCATCCGATGTCCCCTTTAAAGAGGAAGGGATGATTGCGTTCACATGCACTCCGTGCTTCCGCTTTAACTGAGGCGTCTATACAGCGATCTGTCACTCCACATCAAAGAGCGTCGAAACAGCATTTATTGTTTGAATTTCGTCATAAAATGGACATAATTTGAGGGATGAGACTTTGTTTCTTACTGAAAGTAAACATAGAGCTTTTTGCGATTATTGGTGATTAAATGATTAGTTCATAATTTACTCACCCCCATGTCATCCAAGATGGTTGTCTTTCTTTCTTCAGTCAAAAATAAATTAAGGTTTTTGAGGAAAACATTCCAGGATTTTTCTCCTTATAGTGGACTTCAACAGGGTTCAATGGGTTGAAGGTCCAAATTGCAGTTTCAGTGCAGCTACAAAGGGCTCTACACAATCCCAGCCGAGGAATAAGGGTCTTATCTAGCAAAATGATCGGTCATTCTCTAAAAAAATAAAATGTATTTACTTTTTAACCACAAATGCACATCTTGCACTAGCTCTGCGATGCGCCACTCATTACATAATCATGTTGGAAAGGTCACACGTGACGCAAGTACCGTGGTATGAAATCTATCTCATTTTCTCCTCCAAATTCAAAACCATCTGACATTGTTGTTTTACCTTTTTTTAGTAAAAAAAGGTAAAACAACAAACTCCCTCATCTGAGGAATCACAAAATCATTTTAAAGGCCGTTGACTTAAGCCTTGTCCAAATACCCACACTTGCAGTCTTTGCACTTCACCACTTGTCTACTTACATGACGTATTTCCTGTATTTGGCCCAAGTGTTCAAGTAGGCGTGACGACCGCAAGTGTGTGTAGAACTTTTGATTACCTGATGGGACACACTTATAGTGTTGTAAAAATGCAAGCGTTTACAGAGCTTTTTATTATTATTATTATTATTTTCAGTACTTTGCATTTTAAAATACACTTCAAATGTCTGTTCAGTGGTCGCTATGTAACTAACACAAGACAATTTTAATATTGTGGTTTTTCTAATTAAGTGATAAAAAGCAGTTGCAAATGATATACAAAATACTCATAGCCCACTCATCTTTGCATCAATAAAATGTGCAACACTTTATATTTTACTACCAAATGATATGTAATATATAATTAATCAGTGGTATGTTTTCCATGACATCTCGCGATTTCGGTGCGTTCGGTGAGTTCCCGAAGATAATGCATGATGGGATACGCTTAGCCTCGAATACCGCTCAGAAGTGGTATTCACGATAGTGTGGGTTTAGTGTGCGTTAAGTGCACTGCACTTGGGCATTTTTAAGACATGGGACAGTCTTGCGCACTTACTTCCTGTCGAGCTTTCAAGTGGCCAAGACTGTAAGTGTGGGTATTTGGACAAGGCTTTAGTCTTTACACTTTCGCTTTGTAAACACTTGCTCGGTACTTCCACCTACGTCACGCGTGAAATATATAGCGTGAAGATAGCCTTAGGGATGGGGAGCATAAGAGACTTATTTCAATTTTTTTTTTTAAATCATAGACCCCAAACTTTTCAATGGTACATACATGATCTCCATGTTTATCAATTTTGTTGACACAGTAATAATTTATTGGCACTGTTGACAAAATGATGACTTAGCAATTTGTAGTTTCAATGTTAGTGATGTTGACAAAATGACAACTTAGCAATTTGTAGTTTCAATGTTAGTGAAAAGGTTTTGTGGTTATGACATGGTGTGCATGTTCTCTCCATTGGAAGTTGCGAAACTATGGCAAGTGATGGCAGGTTTGTCTTGGGCAGGTCAGTCATATGAAAAGTTCTGAGCTTTCTAGAACGTGTATCAACAAGTAGAAACCTTAAACCTGCCTGATATCTGCAAAAATGGTTTCCCTTGCTGAAATGAGAAAAACTACAGTTTTTTGTATAGCGCTTTTCACAATACATATCGTTTCAAAGCAGCTTTACAGAGAATGCATGTCAACATTACAATTATAAATGTCTCAGTCCTATTTTCTCATGCTCGTTAGCTATTAATAAAATGCTTAGAAGCTACCTGACACCACATTACAAATGGAACAATTCAGGGCAGATTCAGGTTTCCTCAGTAATGAAGCTGAGCAAAACTTGCACAATGATTGGGGTACAGCACAGTGCTAAAAATAGCCTTGCACGAGAGGCAGTGACAGACTCACTGCTACCCTGCGGTTCTGTGAGAGAAAGAGAGAATGACAGCCTTTCATGACCGTCTGTAGTACTGCAGTCTGGCTTTTGTTTGTTTACAGGCAATTCAGGTTTCAATTTTTTGATTGTTATTTTGATGCGACGATTTTGAGATGTGAGACTGCAGTATGGCTTGGCTTCATTAACCAGGGGCTGTAGTTTTAACTAGATGAGATAAAACGTTCAACTGTTGGTGTATAAATGTTTTAACTAGATGAGTTTTGTTGTAGTAAACAGATGGTTCTTTTAAAACATCTGCTTTAATAAAATTAAAGAAATAAATCTTCGTCGTTTAATTCGTTTTCGGACAGTGTTGCTTTTGGTGGCGAATTATAATAGCATCTGTTTGCTATTTATTGGAAATTTGCGGGGGATTTATTGGAAAAAGATAAGAAAGAAAATAAAAAAATGAAAGTCCTATTCATGTACAAATAACAATGAAGTTTGAGTGGAATTTTTTTCTCCTTAGATAGTATGAGTGAGGTAAACAAAGACAATTTTTCAACCAAGAAGAAAGCATTATAAATAGTAGAATAAAATTATTGAAGAATCTAACTTTTTATTCATTGTTCAGCAGTACACTAAAAGCATGCTATTTTTTGTGGTTCAAAAGAGGGTGTTAACAAAAATCATTATTCTTGGCTGTATTTATTTATTTATGGATGCTATCGAGATGTTCAGCATGCATTCATGTAATACAACATAATCAAAAAGGAATAAGATGATGACTGTGTAGTTCGTAATTAGATCTTTATTCCTAACAATTCAGAGAGCACCTTTTCACACGACGCCATGTCAAACAAATACTTCCTTTCAGAGCTGTGTGCAGATGTGCTTTGTTGAGCAGCCTCACTTCAGAGGTGGCAAAAACTGATCACAAATCGGAGGCGATATGACTGACAGCATTCTCGTTAATAGAATGTCTCGATTTTGTGTTTGTATTTCCCTGGTTATGTAAAAGCACAATTAACGTCCATCACAGCGAGCTTCAGTCCTCAGCTGAGCTTTGGCAGGCGGAGGAGGCAGCTCTCGAGTAACCTAATCAAGTGGCTCTGTTCCCCGTAGTTTACTCACAGTCCCTTCTTGATATTATGATCCTACATGAGGATTGCCCACTGTATTCTCCCCTGCTGCAGTGATTTTACACTCACCTTTGCATGCCATCTGTTGCAGTATAAGCAACTGTATCCTTTTGACATAGCTTGGTCTTGGTCCTTCTCTATAAGCCTTGAGCATATGATACGAATTTGGCCATGATTTTGCTGTCTAAGGACAAATATTCTGGAATATCGCCCAGTCAGCATTGTCAATTGTTTCCAAAGTCCTAAGATCATTGATGTTGCATAGTCTCCCTTGGCTTTTACCCAAGATGCGACAAGCAACAATCATAAAGGATGGACAAGATTGCATAGTGGGGTTTAGCCTGAACTGCCTGGAAATACAGCCTTTGTCAGTATTTGCATAGTCTGGCAGCATCAGCTTTTGCATTTGTGCTCTTTTAGGCATGCAGTATCACATTCTGCTTCGTAATGCTAAGTTATTTATCACACTAGTGTTTTTTTGTGGCATATGTGCTGTTTCACAGCGTGTGCAGTGCTACTTTGAGCTGCCAAACGGAGGTGTTTACAAGCCGCACGGCACATATGCTGCAAGCGCACACACTTTCTTTGGTAATGCAGGCTTAAAGATGAGAGTATTCCTCTGAGTAATTTAATGAAACAACTGATTGAGATCTAGTGTTATTTTGTGCTGTTTCTTTCTAAAAAATGTATGTCAGTCTAAGGTTTGAGT
This sequence comes from Hypophthalmichthys molitrix, assembly GCA_037950675.1. NCBI lineage: Eukaryota > Metazoa > Chordata > Actinopteri > Cypriniformes > Xenocyprididae > Hypophthalmichthys > Hypophthalmichthys molitrix. Next base: position 15,815,374 of record CM075506.1, read on the forward strand.
GTTCAAGTGGGCAACAGAATAGAATAACATAAATTCCAGACAATACGGCTGGTATAATTTACCTCTTACCTTTTATAAATGACCCCATTTATTTTCTTTAAAAATAAAATAAAATAAAATAAAATCATTTTGTATTTGATTGGACTGATGGTAAAAATTGAGGTGTATCAATTTATAATGTATAATTTAATATTTAAAATGTGTGTGTGTGTGTGTGTAGTCCTTTTTTCCCTGAACATAGCACATACCGAACAGTACAATCTTCACTGTAGAAATTAAATAAAGATTAATCATCAGCTATTCAGTCAAGAGCAGTGAGTGATTTCCATGTCTTTTGTAGTTTGATTAACATTAAAAACATAGACAGCATGACTATTAGGCTGCTGTCACTTTAAGACATAATGTAATGATCCAGTACACTGATACTATACACATGCATTGTCTTTCTCGACTGTTTACGTTCTGTAGTAATGATGCTGAACATTCAGCTTTGCCATCAAAGGAATGAATTGCATTTAAAAAAATATTCAAATAGAAAAAGTTCTTTTCATTTATTATAATATTTTGCAATATTACTGTTGGAGCCACTTTCTTGATGGAAATAAATGTTGTGATGTTATTTCCATCAAGAGGTGCATCAGTTTTTGGTCAAGTTCTTGTAATGACAATGCAAGAGTCAAGCACTCTGTAAAGTCTACTCCAGCACATCTCAAAGACTTTCAATGAATTTAAGATCTGTACTCAGAGGTGACTATTCATGTGTGAAAATGATTCTTTATGCTCCCTGACAACCATTCTTTCATAATTTGAGCCTGATCTTGACATTGTCATCCTGGAATATGGCCATGATGTGTCTTTCTACGTGGTTGTTTAAGAAATGAAAAGCACTTCATTAAATAGGGTTAAAAGAATCTCTCTCTCTCTCTCTCTCTCTCTATATATATATATATATATATATATATATAGTGTGTGTGTGTGTGTGTGTATAAAATAACATATAAAATAATTTATTCAATAATTTATTATTGTATTTGGTAGATGCTTTTATTCAAGGTGACTGATGTTACATTCAAGGTACACATTTTATCAGTTCATGCATAACATGCATAGCACTCCTCTGTTTGAGCTGCAGGAACATGATAGATAAATTAAATTGGTTATATATCCTGTTTCACTAGGAAATGTGTTCGCATTATACATAAATGGCTAAAAAAGCTATTTGATGTTAACCATCACTTACTGAAGAAAACGGCAAAGCTTTTTGATTTTCATAGGGGAGTGAGTGATCCATGCCAGCTCCCCAAATCAAACTTCCAGACCTGGCAATCACAAAATCATCTTATTTTCCAACAAGTATGCCATTATGGCCTTTGTTTATTGTCTTGTCCCTTTCAAAAACAAACACACAACCTTAAAACCAGTGCAGTAAGCCTATGGGATCCTTCTGATGCCATAATGGCCTTTACCTCAGCATTTTTCTCTAGAGGGGCTTTAACATGAGGCAGATGAGCAAATTAGTATAAATGGTGAGGAGCTTTTGAGTGCATGGGTGACAGGGTGAGGCTGAAGAGGGGAAGAGGAAGGAAATGAAGGTTAGAGAAAGAGGGAGAAAGTGAAAAAGGGAGGGTGAGATATAGAGATTTAAGAAAGAGAGAAACGCGAGATTGCTGGAGGAAAGCAGCTGCTATCTAGCAGTTATTATGTTTTTGATTAAGAGCAAGTCTCTCAGTGAGTCGTGTCATGCATGCTCAGGAGAAAATGCCATTTTTGTACTGTGCTGCCTTGGAGAGGGTACATATCCAATCCAGATATCGATCCTAATCATGATCCCTAACCCAGCACTCATAACTCTAAAATTAGACATATAGTTACACTGGTTATATGGAGCATACATATATCTGTTTGAATGGGTTTTATACAACATTTCAATAAACTAAACGAGTAAAATACATTTTAGACACAAATTGACAGTTTTTGTTCTACCTATGAAAATAGTTTTAAACGAAGCCACAGCTGTTGATTAACTGTTGAAAGTCTCCAAGCAACACACAGTAGTGGTGTTCAATCTTGAATGAATCAATGCTTTTGAACGAAATGGTTGAGTGAATGGTTCAGTTATGATTTCAGTACAGATTTACGGGCTTTATTGAAATGACAAATATTTTTACATTTGTAATGCCAAAGCTTTTGCAGCACTGCTATGTGCAATTCAATGCATGGTGAGAGATGTTGTAGTGGCTTAAAGGTTGTTGATTCTGTCCTGTATAGGACCAGTATCAGTTTGATAAATATTAGAACATCCTTGTATAAGAAATCTTGGGATACATACACACACTGATATGTTATAGCTAGCTACTTGAATATAGCACTTCCGGTTTACTAGTGCAGATCTCTGAAGGTAAAGTATTGTCATGAGACCACAAAGTCATCGTTCCTTAAGAGCTTTTAATTGAATTTTAAAGTTTAAACTCAATTTTGAAGTTTTTAAAGGAAGGCTTTTTTAGCATGCATTCAATTTCATTTAATTCCCTTGTATGATGATGCAATTTAACAGAAAAGTGCACATTCTATCCTGACCTTGAGGAAGCTGGCCAAATGATTTGTTATTGTATAGATTTGGTTTTCTTTAAATGTATCATTCATGAGACATACCAATTTCATGGCTGAAGTATATTCGCTTCTCAGCCAGATTTATTGTGTTGCTGTTTTAGTGCAAAAGCATCACCTGCATGATGGCTCAACTGAAGCCAGGCAAACGATGCCACTTGTAATGAAATCCATCTCGGTTCAGCTATGCGGTGGTTTATAATATTACTTTGATTATAGCTTGTGAAACCATGACCACCTTTGTTACTGGTTGAAACCATTCATGTTTTCTAATGCATTTTTCCTTTGCCAAAAAAAAAAAAAAAGTATCCCTTTCATTCCAGGGTGAATTATGGATGAATGTGATTAGAAATGTGAAAATGAGAATGCTGAATAGACTCAATTAGAGATGCTTTAGTGCAGGAGCTGAGGTTATATCCACCCTGTCTCTGAAGACAGGCCTCACTGGACTCCCTCATTCAAACTAATCTGCACCTTTTTATCTCCTCTGTAAATCTATTTACCAAGCTTTAAAGGCCATTTCTCAATGTTTAGACTGCATTAATGAAACAGTCCCCCCTGCCCTCCTGCATCCCAATGGAAAAAGCGTTTAATCTCCTTCAAAGTATTTAAAACAAAATACTGCTTGTGTCTTTGTTCGCTCTACAATTACCATCACTTAAGTAAGATAATTGATTCACTATTTACTGTATGATCACAAAGTGGAATTTAGGCCAAATATTAAATTTATATTAAGGGACTGTTGAATGCTTGAATCTGATTGGTTGACGAACATTCTAAGGTTCTAAATCACACAACGATACTGACCAAACAAATAAATATAATAAAAAATAGGATAAAAATGACAAATTATTCCCATGTTTTTGCCACAAATTTTTTATTATGCATGGAAAGCACGTACTCTCTTTCTCCCTCTCTCTCTCTCTCTCTCCCACTCAAACACACACACACATAGTATGAACACACACTCACACAGCAATGTATTGTTATTGCTGTTCTGACGATTTTATCAGTAAAATAGTTTAGCAACATAAAAGCTAGTGAGGTAATAACATTGCTGTTCTTGAAGCAGATAAACTTACAGTTTTCTATTAGTAGAGACGATACTGCCGAACACTGTTGCGAGATGCACAGACTTAGATAATTCACACGCGCCTAACACCCCGCCACCCCCACCCCACCCTCTATCTAATAACTGCATTAATAACTAATCTGATAATTGATAGTCTGCTATCATTGGCTCAATCCTCTGTTACTAGCTCTAAAATTACATTTTGGAATGCAACAGAGAAACCTGAAAAATGTCTTGAAATACAACATCTGAACAATGTCTTGAGGTGTGGTTACCGTAGTATAATTGCATATTCCTTACATAATCTCTTTCATCTTAAATTTCTTATATATGCAGTTGCCTCAAGAATGTAGACACCATATTTTAAAATGTTATTGCATTAGATTAGATAAGAAAATATTTGTTTGAGCAAAAATGTTCAGTTTTAATTGATAAAACATCATTAAGTTAATAGTGCTCAGAAGTTGAAGTATTTATTTTTAAGTGTGGTTGCAGTGTCTAAATACTTTTGGTGCCGCTGTATAATGTTAACACTTTTGAACTCTTTAATGCCTAAATGAAATTCTGTGGTAGCTCATATGGTGAATTATCTCTAGACGTTGTCTGGCAGGCCTTGGAAGGTGATACGGTCTCAGTAGGGTCCAGACAAAGGCCCCAGGAATGAAAAAGCTGATTGCTGTTGATGCTGCTGTCAAATGCGATGTGCGTGTTAATAGTGCCAACTTTTGACCTACTGGCTTTGTGGGAGAGATGAAATGCTCATTAAATCCTGCATGGTGATGTGGGTTTCAGCAGTCAAAGGGAGAGAATGAAAACCTTGGAGCTACACCGCGCCCCAGTAATGGAAGGTGAGACTTTATTGCTTCAACAGAGTGAGCATGTGGAGGTCCAGGCACAAGACAGCAGGGGGAAGAGAACTCGGCAGCTTAGGTGACACTTTTTGCGTAATGCCAACCAAATTGGCAAAACCATTTACTGTGGCCCTGCTGATAATAGTTCTTTATTATTAATCTCTTGTGCTTGTATTTTTCTTCATTTGTAAGTCACATTCTTCTAACTGAATCAATATAAATAAAATTCTCTTAGTGATTACAGTTGGTTTTCTTTGTCGTGTTTGTTTCAGTGTGCTTTGATTTTAAGCCATATGAATGCAGCAGTGAGCTTGCTAAGCCTGGCTGCGTAAATTACTGGATTTACATTACTTATAATGCAAAATGATTTAATGCTTTGAGTAAAGAGGCAATTTGCTGAGCTATAAAGCGTCAAAAATCCCCACCGCTATATGTTCACTCACAATGGCACAGATCTATAATTATTAAATCATGGCCCACTTAATATGATCGGGAGTGGATAATTTTCGTTTGACTTACACTGATTTGTAATTTGCATTATTGCCGCTATCTGTCATTAGATTAGAAAGTTATTAACTTTAGATTTAAACAGCCCAGGGCTCCGGTGATTATTAGAACGTGTTGTTCCAAAAGGCCCAGATTATGGTGACTATGCTTTGTGAACACGACATTAGTTGGAAATAATTTGTTGAAGGTGATTTTATTCTGTCTATACTAATGAGTTGTGTAAAGTTGGAAAATATAGTAGCTGTCATAACTGGTTGGTAGAATAATTTTGTGTTTAAGACAGATCTTTGCTATTTGCTTATTACTGTCATCTTGACAGCAATAACAAAAAAGTCATATAGAGTTGACAAATACTCTTCAGCCATCGAATGGATGATTTTTTGGTGTTTGACTTTTCTGGAAAGAGTTTTTGTGTCTAAAGCTTTATTAAACTACAAGTGGCAAATGCTGTATTACCAGTCGAACATTAACACCTGCCTATAACTGGCTTTAATCATTCTTTGCTTAATCTTTCTATTACTATTTTAGTCATCAAAACTATGTCTTCTCCAACACAAATGAAAGTTTATTTTTTTAATCTTCTATATACATACACATTTAATTTCAACATTTGTTTCCCTTATACAGTCTGATGCAAAGCATGCTGGGAATTAGAAATGTGCTGCAACTCAGTCATATTAAGTTCAGCTTACCACATTAAAATTTTGAGTTCACACAACTTTTTTCTATTAAGGACAATGAACTTTCATTATTATTTGAGTGAAACGGACTCATTTAATTTAATTAATTTCACTAGTTGGTTTTACAGTTTACAAATGTGCATATGTTTTTATGTGAACAAATTAAAGTACATTTATTAATTTATTGAAAATATGAAAATATAAATAAAATACAATTTTATATATAGATTTACACAATATATATATATTTGAATAACTAATTTCAAGCATTTAAGCATAAACTTTTAGATCAAGAGGTATTTAAGATCGTTAGAAACAACCCTTTGACAAGTCATCTTAATCATGATCTGCACTCTTGTTTAGATTACCTGCATCTCAAATTTTACACTTTGATTTCCACATTAGCCAGTCTTACTTAAAAAAAAAAAAAAAAAAAAAACATACTTTCAATTAATTCCTGACCGCTCCATTCCTTTGGACATTTTCACACCGTTATATTAAATAACTCTGTCGTCATGCATGTCTAATTAATTAGTCACACAATGCTCAGTAATTGCATGCAGAACTTATGACCTTTGGTTTGATCGTATCTTTTTCATGTTCTCCCCTTAGCGACCCTGCGCAAGCACAGCGCTTCTCACTGGCGCATGCAGAACATCGCCCAGGAATCTGTCGACAGCTCGGATGATGAGTTTTTTGATGCCCGAGGTAAGTGTCACTTATTTTCCACCCTTTGTAATAACCTGATGGCTTTAGCTCTTCAGCATCTGTGCCCTACTCTCTTTCTCCTTTTTATGTCCATCATATATTACAGGTGGCTCCTCACATTATGGATGTATTCTTCTCAAGTATGCACTAAAACAGCTGTAAACTTGTATGAAGTAGATTTGTAGGCCTTTCATGCTAAATACAAATGCTAAACTGTGGCATTCTGTTATTGTGATGTGGATTGTTGCGATGTGACATGGTTGAACAGTGTAGTGTGTCCTCCAAATTAGCATGTACCAACATTAGCATACTTTTGTTTGTAATGGGGTCCAAATAACAAGCCTTTATAATCAAAATGATGAAAACTGGAAGCCATATGTTCTTGTCAGCTCATAAGTGTCCCACTCCTTGCACCAGCGAGCCAGTCGAGGCCCATAAAATAAATATTCAGCAAAATGCCATGATTAAACAAAATCATCTGTCTAAATGGACTGGGCTTCACTTTGCCTTTGTCAGCATTACACCTCCATTATTTTTTTTCATAGGAAGAATTTACATTTAGCTGACCGTGCAGGCACAGCAACTCGAGGATATATATTGTACTCAAGCAACCCATTGCAACTCATTTTATTTCCGTTTGTGACTTGTTTCCATACTGGATGTTTAACAAAACAAATGTATGGCAGAATGTTTTTCTTTTTTTCAGGATGGAATAACATGCACCGTTGACTCGTACACAATATGTTGAGGAAGGTGTAATAGGCAAATAAATACGGTCAACAGATACAGGGAGTTTCCTGCTAGTTTATTGCACGATACTCTGTTCTTTTCAAACCAGTGTCAGTCGAGTCCCAGCGCAGTTGCTAACATTTAGTCAGTGAAGAGAGGTGTGACTAAAACAGGTGATTCTCCATTAGAGGTGTGAACAAGATCAGATCGTCTCTTGGGTCGCATCTCCAAATGAGTGGATACTTTGATTGTTTTTGGTGTCAAAATGAAATAAGCTTCATGTAGCGCTATAGTTCATTCACATTGTCTGTATGAGCTGTTGTGTCTTTCTCCCACATATAGTTAAAAAATTAGTAAAAGAATGGGTTGTAGCAGTGTATAATGTAATCGGTAACCTGCATGTTTTCACATCTATCTTTCATGAGACACATTTCTCATTTATTCTTAATGAGCCCCCCGCTTTGCTACACAACACAGAACCTCAATTAAAGTCCAGATGTTACAGCGGTATAGACTGGGGAACATGCCAGGTCGCTCCCTAATGTGTTCTTGGCTGTTTTTTTTTTTTATTATATTTTTTGTTTAGACAAACTTGCATTCGTGTTATATACGGGTTATATTCAAAAGTTTGGGGTCAGTATTTTTTTTTTTTTTTTTTTTTTTTTTTTTTAGAATTCTGCAAGGATTCATTAAAGACCTTTCAATCTTACAAAATATTTCTGTTTTAAAGCTTTGTCTCTGTTTGAAACCTGCAATTGCAGTTATTTGCGGAATTATCATCTTTATGTGGGTTGTGCATCGGCACGGCTACTCAGCGCAGATGAATCTAATGTTTGCTGTCAGTCACCACATTGGTGTGGATACTCTACTTCGGAATCACAGATTCTTTGTCTAGGAAGTATGACCAAAATAAGAATTTTCACCAGAAAATGTCATCTGAACGAGTAACATGTCTGCCACTTTTGTTCTGACCAACTGAGAAAAAAAGCATTACAATAAATTACGCTGCCAATGTTGATTAAATCTAACGATCGCATAGCTTGGATCACGTCAAACTGTGAAAATTATTATTGTTATACTTTGTTTTCAAATTGTTAATGTTAACAACGTCAGCATTGCGTGACTGTGTATTTATTTAGTGTGTATTAGCGTTACCTGTAGATTTCAACTTCTGTCACCACTCCGCAGTCCGAAGTCTTTTGCTTTTGGCTACAGATGAATTCCAGTTGTCACTGATGATTGTCATTTGGCCCTTTCTGGATTACAGTCCGCCATCAAAATGATAAGTTTAATTATTTCAGCTGCTGTAAGAAAAGCTATAAATGATCCACCTGCAGCATCCTCCACATGCCATATAGCCTACTAGCTGGGACTCCTTCTTTATGTAAACAGACGTAGCGTAATGACGCAAAGACGAACGGCTGCATGCTCGAATTTCCCACGGAAAACCACCAGTACCACCCGAATTAGAAAACATTATTATAAGCTTAACGTTGTGAATCGGGCTACGGTAAGGAGATAGTTTTGAACACTGGCTGGTTATGTACTTGCTCAGAAATTGATTTTGGATAATTTTAACCAAAAAATTAAGGGTCCAATGCTCACTGTTAACTAACTATTAACTATGACCTTTTCCTCAGTAAACTTCTAAATACTACATATTAATAGGTAATTTGTTAAGTTTAGGTATCGGGTAGGATTAAGGGATGTAGAATATGGTCATGCAGAATAAGGCATTAATATGTGCTTTATAACTACTAATAAACAGACAATATCCTAGTAATATGCAATGCATGCTATAACAGCTAGTTAATACTGAGAATTGGACCCTAAACTAAAGTGTTACCAAAGATTCTTAACCACAAAATCAGCATATCAGAATGATTTCTGAAGGATCATGTGACACTAAAGACTGGAGTAATGATGCTGAAATTTTTTCTTTTTTCTTTTTGATCAACTAAATGCAGCTTTAGTGAGCATAAGATAATTTAAAAAAACCTTACTAACCCCAAAGTTAGAGAAGAGTTAGCATGATGGAGGAGACCGCTGGTAGAAAAAGGAAAGGGAGAAATCAAAACGCTCAATATGGCGGTTGTCGAAATAGAAGTTTCCATTAGCGTTACCGGTACTCTAGAGTTTGTTTACTCTAGATCACTATGACATTATTGACCACAAAAAAAATAAAATAAATAACTGCCAAGGTACATTATGACTGCTGACTGAAATGACTTGCCCTAAAGGGACTTTGACGAAATGTATTATACTGTCACGTTGCATTATAAGGAATATGCTGTGAGGATAACCGAGGCTGGAGGCACAGAGGGACCAACACTAAGTTGTTTACTAAGGACTATGATAGTGATTGGCAAACATTTCAGAGTATACAAAGCATTCTTATATTTTTAAATTATTTTAAATTCTCACTTTGTGTATCAGAAAAGATTAAATATAATTTAGGTATACAGTACTGTGCAAAAGTCTTAGGCCACCATTAGATGTTGTTTTAGCAATGGTATAATGATCATATATAATTATTTCTCACTCTCTTTATTAGAATATAACTAGAAAATACAGGAAAACAGAAAAAACAGCTTCCATAGGCTAAAGTGGCAAGTATTTAGTGACCTCCCCTTACACTTGAGCAATAGCAGGAACCTGGCTTTCTTAAACCTAAATATAATGGAAAAGGACCGGAAGGCCAAGAAAACTTTCAAAATATTATGAGAAGTTTCTCAGAGTTTCTTCTTTGAGAAACTGGAAGAAGTCCAGGAGGTCACACTAAATACAGATTTTTGCTTAAAGAAGCCAATTTTTTGGCAAATCTTCTTCTCTTTCGAAATGAATCGCATTTTTGAGGGCCTAAACATGCTCGAAAACTCATAAAACACGGAAGTGTTGAAAATTTACGTCTGATATGGGTTTCAGAATTAGGTGCGACAAAATGGCTTAAAAGCGCCACCTACAAAATTTCAATTAAGCACCCTTCGCGCTACGTTTCACGGACGGGTATGAAATTCGGTAGTCACATGTAACAGTCCAATACCTAAAAAAAAAAAGTCCCTGGGTGCAAAATCTGAAAACCCAAAAGAAAGTGAGATATTTTGAATTTTCTCTGCAAAATTTGTGCAGTTTTTGACATTTCCAGACATTGTACTTTAATGAACTCCTCCTAGAACTTTAATCAGATCAACATCATATTTGGTCAGTCTAACCTAAAGGCCTTAGAGATGTTAAATTGCAAAGATCTTGAGTTTTTGCTGAAGGGCGTGTCTGTGGTGGCCTGACAAAGTCAGATGTTTCGCCATGAAAGAGGAAGCTGTTGTAACTCAGGCAATACAGTGTTCGATCTGCCCCAAACTTCACATGTGTGATAAGAGTCCTGGCCTGAGGACATCTATATGCCAAGATTCAGTTATATCGCCACCTGCTGGCAACAGGAAATGGCATGCTTTGCACTAAAATTCACTCCCAGAAACACATTTAAATATGCCATGAAGTACCAAACATACTAGAAACACGTTAAATCATGTTGGCTAATATGCGATTAACGCCACGAAACAGGAAGTTTTTGTAACTCAGGCAAACAATGTCCAATCTGCTCCAAACTTCATGTGTTTGATAATAGTCCTGGCCTAAAGACATCTGCCTGGCAATATTCAGTTACAGTCAAAGCGCCACCTGTTGGCAGCAGGAAGTGTGGCACTTTGAAATTACTTTACCATATTTCTCCTGTATTTACTCGCTTACATGCATGTCACCCACTCTTCACTGTTTTCCTAAGGCCACCGGGTGGTGGTGGCCCCGGATGTGAGGGCTCTTTCATCGCTGCTTGCAGCTTTAATTTCTGTTTGTATCTTAATAAAGAGAGAGAAAAATAAATATGGATGGTCATTAAAACATTTATAAAACAACAAAGCTGGTGGTGGCCTAAGACTTTTGCACAGTACTGTAAATCAAAAGGATTATTTTTTTATATTTTATATTTTGAAATACATTTTAAAAGTTACACTTTAGGGTCGGGAAGATTTTTTTTTTTTTTCCAAGAGACTATTGCTTTTATTCTGCAAGGACACATTAAATTGATCAAAAGTGACAGTAAAGATTTTTTACAGTGTTACAGTACAAAAGATTTCTATTTCTTGTTTTTATACATCAAAGAATCCTTAAAAAAATAACACTGTGTCAACACTATCAAAACATTAAATCAGAATATTAGAATGATTTCTGAAGGATCATGCGACACTGAACACTGGAGTAATGATGCTGAAAATTCAGCTAATTGCCATCACAGGAATAAATTGCATTTTTAAATAGATTAAAATAGAAAACAATTATTTTAAATTGTCTTAATATAATTTAATTATTCCTATTTTTACTGTATTTTGATCAAATAAATGTAGCCTTGGTGAACAAAAAAGACTTCCTTCAAAAACATTAAAAACATCTTACCGACCGGTAGTTTGAATGGAAGTGAAGTTGGACCAATGAGAATCCACTCAAAGCAATTAACATGAAAATTAGCATGCGGTTTTATAGTTTTATACTGCTTCTTTAATGCTGAGATTGTTTCTACTCTTAGTAAATTTAGTTTTCTAAAGAATTCAAAGCATTACAGATAATTGTCTCCACTGAGTGTCATTTTCAGACTTGTTTTGACCTCTTTCAGAAATGACAGAAGAAATGTTGTGCACACTTAAATGTTGTTTTCTTGTGGCTGAGTGTTTGTTTTGCAATCTTTTTTTGTCAGGAGAGCCACAGTCAAGTGTTTTGGCTCAGATTTAGAGTGCAAACTTAATGGCTTTTTGTGTGAGTGACACCTCAAAGGTGTTTTTTTTTTTAAATCACAGAGGTTGTGTGACTCTATGGGTCTGTGTGGATACTCTCTGTGACTGGCTGTTGTTGACTCCACTGACCTGTGAGACTGACCCCTGTCAGTCAGTGTGTGCTACAGATGATTGGAGCGGCGAGCGGCAGGGAAATTGAGGCTCATCACTGTTCCAGCTTTGTCAGCCTGCCTTCACCTCCATGACACACAAGCCCCTTTCACGCGTATCAGACTCTCACTTGCCCTATCCATGCCTCTCATATCCGCTGGGTTGATCTCATTCAAGTCGCATCATGGAGTGCCTCTCTAGATGATGCAGGAATGTTATTTTTCCATGTTTATAGAAACGGTTTCCTCAGTGGGACAAATAAAGTATCATCATCATCAAAAATTGCTGCAATTTCAAATACAATTAAAGCTGCAAGCAACAATGAAAGGGCCCTCACACCCGTGCCACCGCCACCCGGTGGCTTTAGGAAACAAAGCACGGTGGGCAAAATGCATTTAAGTATGTAAATATAGGAGGACAACGTCAGTCATTTGTATTTGCCGCACTTCCTGCTACCAGCTGGTGGCGATATGACTATAACCAAATTTTTGCATGTAGATGTCTTCAGGCCAGGGCACTTATCAAACATGTGAAATTTGAGGCAGACTGGACATTGTATGCTTGAGTTACAACAACTTCCTTTTTCATGACGATAATAGCATGCTTTAGCACTCAGCTAAGTGTTGCTAGCATGTTTTAGAATGTTTGTAGCATGTATAATATTTAATTGCATATTTTAGTATGTTGCTAGTAGTGCATCACAATAAACACATCACTTCTTGTTGCCAGTGGGTGGCGCTATTGCTATAACTGAATATTGTCATGTAGATGTGTTCAGGGCAGGACTCTTCTCAAACGTGAAGTTTGCTGCAGATTGGACACTGAATGCCTGAGTTACAACAACTTCCTGTTTCGTGGCATTAATCGCATACTTTAGAACTGAGCCAAGTGTTGCATGATTTAACGTGTTTCTAGCATGTTTGGTACTTCATGGCATATTTAAATGTGTTTCAAGTAGTGAATTACAGTGTAATGCATGCCATTTCCTGTTGCCAGCAGGTGGCGCTATGACTAACTGAATATTTGCATGTAGATGTCTTCAGGCCATGACTCCTATCAAACATGTGAAGTTTGGGGCAGATCGGTCACTGTATGCCTGAGTTACAACAGCTTCCTCTTTCATGGCGAAACATCTGACTTTGCCAAGCCGCCACGGACACACCCTTCAGCAAAAACTCAAGATCTTTGAAATTTAACATCTCTAAGGCCTTAAGATTAGACTGACTGGTTAAATGTCTATGAGGAGTTAATCACAGAGTAAAACATGTCATTTCCTGTTGCCCACAAGAGGCACTATGACTGTCACTGAATATTGGCATGTAAATGTCTTCAGGCCAGGACTCTAATAAAACAGGTGAAGTTTGGAGCAGATCGGACATTGTATGCCCAAGTTACAACAACTTCCTGTTTCATGGCGAAACATTTTGTCAGGCCGCCACGGACACGCCCTTCTGCGAAAACTATAGATCTTCTCAATTTAACGTCGCCAAGGCCTTTAGATTAGACTGACCAAATATGATGTTGATCTGATTAAAGCTCTAAGAGGAGTTTGTTAAAGTACAACGTCTGGAAATGGCAAAAACTGCACAAATTTTGCAGAGAAAATTCAAAATATCTCACTTCCTGTTGGTTTTTCAGATTTTGAGGCTGGTGGTACATAGCAAGTAGCATTGTTTTTTTTTTTTTTGGCACCTGGAATATTCTGGTATGTATATCACATTATATTGATAACTCAGCAGAAAAAAACGTCCATTCTAATTTATTAGCAAAGGTATTTGTATTGCACAGTGTCTATAAAATTAAATTGCATCAAGTATACAAAATTTATAAAGCTAGCTGAAATAGTCAGGGTGTAATAACAAAAATTAAGTGTATTTAAGTAAACATTCATAAAACTGAAATAGTATTGTATTAAGTGGAATAGAGGTGTGGCCCCTTTAAGAATGACCCTTCTCTACTGAACTGTCTACATCGCATGTGCGCCATGAATACAGCATGTATGCGGGTATATTTCATTTTCTGCTGCTCCAGTTGTTTTGGTGTAATAAGTAACGCTGTTGACAGTGGGACGTTTGTGGAAGACAGTTCTACGAGTTCATCTTGAGGTTGAAATAAAACGCGAACTGTGAAAATGTGAAACTTTCTGTGAGTCTGACTTTTCCCTGCTGCAGCTTGAGTTATGTTATGGCATCGTCCACTCCAAGACCGCAACGCGAGTACCGCCTCGACTGCACAAAACACTTCCACAATGAGAGAAAGTGTGAGTAATTAATCACAGAATTTTCATTTTTTGGTGAAATCACCATTTAACACAGCAGAGAAAACTGTGCTCGTTAAGTGATGTCATGGGATCTTTAAGAGTAAGGCCCTTGATTATAAATGAGGGAGTTTAGGATAATTTTTAACTAACATGTTGGCAAATGTCTAAGGAGGTTAATTCAGGTCTGTTACTCGCGTGTGCATTTGAGTAATGAGATTTGTCAGAGTGTGCCTAAACAAAACCCATTTGTACAACCTGAAATAAGATCGGACCCTCATTTAAAACAGTGTCAGTTTTAGCTGGAGACAGATTGCTGTATGTATTCGCAGTCATTCATTGTGACTCTTTAATGCTAATTGATTAGCATTACCTACCTATGCTTTGCTGTTTGAGCTGAAGTGTTTTTCTGTTGCATTGATTGTCCTCTGCAGTCTGGTAGCCCTGGGCCCTTCGCACACAACATTCATCTGCACTGACAAATCAACTAAGAAATAGGCTATATATAACTTCTATCAGATTAAAAGGCATCTCTTAAATCTTGTTGCCTTAGATTTTGAATATAAAGACCCTGTTTACTTGAAAATAGCATCTTAGCATCAGGACTTAGTTGCATGAGTTGCAATAACAGATTGTATGAAAATCATAAGCCATGATAATGGCTTTTGTAATTGTCTGTTAAATGTTAAATTGTGACATACAAAATCATGGCCTACTATTAAAGACTGTAACAGCCAAATCTATTTCTTCTTAGTGTTTGTGTTGAAGTTTTAAATCCCTGTTTCAGCTCTGTGTTAAGAAGATCAAGACGTGTGATTTTCATTACCAAATATGGGCCTTCATTTGGAAGATTTTCCATGAAAGGCCTTTTTTCCTGAAACTGTGTCAGACAGACAACGCAGTCTTATGTTCTTTGCCTCTATGCAGCCACAGGCATCTACGGTCATATTCTGGTCATGAAAAAAATATTAGTCAAACAAAATAAGTGCAAAATGACATCTGTGCAGTGTGCACACAGTAAATGCTGCTGATTTTTGACTTTTGACTTTTAATGATGCTGACTTTAGTTTTACATCTTTTTCCATACAGTGAAAGTGAATTGGGTTTGAGGCTCTCATTTTGCCTAACATCTTCTGTTATGTTCCACTGAAGAAAGAAAGTCATATGTGTTGGGTGTGAGATGGCATGATCTTGCTTTGACAATTAGACATAACTCTAGCTTGAAAGGCATAGAGAAAAAGAAAATATGCTCCTGGTAAGCTTGTGTTGCAAATTTGGTTCACATATTGAAGGTATTCTTATGTCCTTTGACTCTTTGTATGTATGCCCTCTCTATTTAAGAGTAGAAGAAGAATGTTAAAGTAGTTGAAGAATGTTAATGGATCAACTCTGTTCCTCCATGAACTCATTACTTGCAGGCCTTTCTAGGATTCTCTAAATCATTTCAGATTCCTTTTAAACTCCTTTTATTACTTTTTTAAAATCTCTTTTCATTAACTTGTTTCTCCACCTTGTTGTTTGTCTTTCTTCTTTTACTCCAATCAATAACTGTTTCATGCTCTTTTTTGTGAAAAGTATTTTGAGTTTCTCACTCAGGGAAGATAAAAAAGGAAAACTGCTAAGCCATTGTTCAGGGAATTTTTCATATACTGATGGGTCGGGATGTTTGATAAGTAAGGTCAACTAATTTATGTGGATTTTTTTCAAACATTTTTGGTTTATTTTTTATGTGCTTTACAGTTTTTCTTCACTATAACTGATTAATTTGACACAATTTCCCAAACCATTTATTCAATTCTCAAAACAAACATACATTTCTCAAAACTCTAAAGACGTTTCACTTGTTTTCACACACATGCCAATTTTCTTAATGATTTCTGCAAAACTCTACACAAAAATGCCCTTATTTTACAGTGGTTTAACCATGTTCTCATTCAGAAAACACAAACACATAGTATAATTAACTCAAGTGTCACTATGTAAACTCAAATAGCACACATTTATCCATCAGTAAACATTCAGTAGCAAAAATGATGACACACCAATCAGAATCTCGGGATATTGGGATAATATAAACAAGAGCACAGGTGATTGTGCTTTAGAAATTGCATCCTAGAATCGTCAACAGGGTTTTATACTACTTACACATACAGTATAATTACAGTACACAGTAACAGTACTTTATATGAGAGAAATTTCACCATTCTGTGTCCAGTAAACTGTAGCGCATAGACACCTTAAAATATGTGATTGTCAAATTTATTTGTAGCCTTTTTTTCATGTGCTGTATTTTTGTAGAACTGAGAGACGGCTGCCTAAGGAAGGTAGAGAAAGTCTTTTGTCAGAAGACCAAGAAACTGCTCTAGTATTGTATACTGTAATGAAATTTGGCTGAAGGTGCAGAGGATGGCGAATTTATTTCCTTATTTATGTATTACTATAATTGACAGCATACTGTACTGTTGCATACACATTTCATATTTAGTTATTTGGTTTTTGAACTTTTCTTCTTCTTGCAAGATCAACTACTTCATCTACTTTCATCTCCTGTAAGATCACTTTACAGTAGTGAAATGAAAATGATTTTTCCTAAAGCTCATTGTTTCATTTTAGTCTATCTGCACTCTTTTATTTATGTTGTATACTGTGATAGACACTGAGCTGCCAAATTATTCTTGAATACCAATTAGAGGTATTTTTGTTACAGTGTTATGAATTGATCTCACTAGTGTTCACTGGGCAGGAAAGTAGTCTGTGTATTTGCAGGTTTTGTGTGTCACCTGAGGCCAAAGTTTGATTTTGACAGAAGTGAATAAGTTTTTGACTGAAATATTTGATTTTGACGTGGAAGTTTGATGTTTGTACAAGTTGGTGTGTAGTTATGAGATTGTGTTTATAGTTATGAGAAAGTGGTGAATTGTTTCATGAATTGTGTGTTAGCAACTGAGAAAAACTGTAAAGGGAGTGAATCAAAAAACAATTTCTCAGTGAGCAATTTAGCTGTAACAGTGATTTAGGACAAATATGATGTGATTTAATGGAAAATAATGTGATGTATATTTTTTATTTATTTATTTATTTAATTTAATTTTATATTTAATTAAAATTTTTTTTACACATTTTAAAAAATCCTGGGGAAGTATGATAAGATCCTTCTTAAAGAGGATTAGCACCCTATCGCTCCATCCATGAATCTCTAGTAACATCCCTGCTAAATACACACTACTACATTAGAGATAAACAACAAATGAGTACAAAAGAAATGTAATCATAATCTATATATATATAAAAAAAAAAAACTAAAGTAAGTTTTTAAAATCTAAACTTTTAGTGAAAAAAAATTTAGTGGGGAAAAAATAAAAGTGAATGTAAGTATAGTGCTAAATATGGTAAAATGTTAAAAAAACAAATTACTATTTGAATTCTTATAAAAATACATTCATGAAAAACAGTTTGTAGAAAAATACTCTAAAATGAAAAGATTTAAAATGCATGGCTTTTCAGTGGGGTGACAAGATATGATAGATACAACAGAACATGGTTATTAATAATCTTTCAATGCGCAAAACTATCATAATATGAAAGGCTCCAATACAGAGCAGCATACATCGCTTATGCGCATCCCGGGTGCAGAATGATATGCTTAAAGCATCACAGCATGCGGATCTCTGCACTGAAAAGTTCAGGGCACAAAGACAATAGTTATTGTGTGCACAACTCCTGTATATCTATTTAGAAGTTTATTGAGCCTTATTTCACAGTTTTAATGGAACGCCAAGGGTAGACCCCAAGGTAGCGAATATCACATCCTTTAGAAACAGCAGTGAACTCCAGCAAGATAAAGCCATTTTATGCAAATCCACAGACCTTTGTCTACAGTTCGAGTATAATAATGGGAACATTGAATCATCTTGGAGTTTTACTGAATTGCTTACTCATGACACATAGCAACTCAGCTAAAAGTATTCCTAAAATGTTGGACCTTATATTGAAAGTAGCCTACTTTTTCCTGTTGAGACATGCCTTCACAAGCAACCATAAGAGCTGTATTTGTGATGTGTGTTGCGGGAGGTGCAACACGCGAAAAGGGCTTTTTCAAGGTTGTTTGAAAAATTTTGCACATTCCAAACATCCATAGGAACTAAATACAGTCTAATTCAATATAGATTGCATTAGTGTTTTTCATAATGATGCAGATTACACTGAATACTTTAAAATGAAGTCTTCTGCCAAGCTCATTCACTCAGAGCATGTTCCCCCATTTTCACATTGTTCGTTTTCTCTCTTTTTCTCCTTTTAACTCCCACTTTTTGCTGTCATCCTTTCTCAGTAAGCCTCACTGGCAGACCCTTGTGCGTTAACACTTTGTTCGTTTTATTTACTGAAATAGGTGGTTGTCTTTCCTTTAGGAGCCGGGCTGCTGACGTTGCTCTTCTTCGTGCTAAGCACATTTCACACTTCAGAAGATCTATGTTCTTCCTGCTCTCTCTAAGCGGCGTTCCATTCGACACGACTCAGTAACTGCCAGTATTTGGATTATGATTTAAAACCCTTCGTCTCTCAACTCTGAGCTTCCCTCGCATTGTTTCTGTGAGCATGAACGTGTTTGTTTGTCTACCCTTGTTTGAGCCAAGTCAAAAAAACGGTTCAATTGACAGTCTAGAAAATAGCATGCGACAAACAGCGACCGATCGGCTCAAGAGGGTGATGCAGACGAGCAGGCCTGACGGAGCCCTGTCACAACCTCTCTTCCATACTGAAATATCGGCCCATCAAAATCCAACACGGCACTGGGCTTGCAGCTCACTGTCACATGCTGTTAAGCGTGCAGCCGAGTCCTCCATCAAGCACTCGGGCTGTCTCACAAGGACCAGCGGAGTGGCTGATCGCTCTCTGCTCATTAGTCGGACATCACTTTATGGCTTGAGCTGTATTTAAAGATAATTCGATGAATCCTAATAGTCTTTGATGTACTGCTGCATTTCATGTGATTTTCTGAGCTGAAATGAGCATAACATTAACTTTATTATCCTGACGATAAGCTAAATGATTGATTGTCTCATCCTGGTCATATACTGCTCTCACTGAGTGTGTGTTTGTGTGTGATTGTCTTTCAGAGGTGCTGGAGGGGAAGACGGCCATGCTTTTGGGGATGAGTCAGTGGAACTCTAATGATCTGGTTGAACAGATAGAAACCCTGGGCCACATTGACCAGACACAGGGTAAGAGCTCATAAATGGAAATGATATGCTTTGAGTCAGCAATCGTACATATGTTACGTACTTCGTACGTATGGTAAATGTTTTGCGATAGTAAAAAGTTAAAACATTTACATGCACAAATGAGTGCACGTGTACTGATGGCGTGGGTCTAATATGAGTTTTGTACCGGATAATGAAATTTGCAGTGTTGCGTTGTTTGTACATTTTATGTTTGTTGATCATATACATGTTTTTGTGCTTTAAATTGAAACATTTGGATTTCTTTGATGGATTTATGTGCATTGTTGTTGCACATTGTGCTTAATTAAATATGGCACAGAGGTAACTGTCACGTGTATGTTCTGTTTTGGTTTTATTTTAGTTCCTGTTTCCTTTGTTCTCAATTTTTCTCGCCACTGGTTTGTTTCTGTGGTTGTTAATTAGTTCCCCACACCTGTTCTGTTTCTACCTTGATTATGCAGTTTGTATAGAGGGTATGCACATGACGTCACCATCAGCCGGAGTGACTGCGGTTATACCCACTGAATGGGAAAAAGTTTTGCGATTGACTACAAATAGATTTGACGAGAAATCTGAGGTATATTTTTACAAAAAGAAAAGCAAATGGATCTCAGAAACATTCACAGAAACAACTGTACTCCTGGCAGAGAAACCCTTTGCAGTTATCATTTTGTGTATTTTAAGGTACCCTTTATATTGTATTGTTATATATTGTATTGATAACTCATCAATTAAATATTTACCATCTTATATTCTGCATAATTGGATGTTTTTAAATAAACACTGAAAATATTAATTAAAAGAAATAACAACGCGACCCGAAATGGAATGGAGTGAGTTGTCACGATCCCACTAAAAATAGAGTAGGCCAAAGAGTAAAAACGATCCTGGGATTTTAATGGTCATTAACAGGGCTCATTTAAATGACAATTATTCAGAAAATTTGCTTCTATTACAAGTTACTCCAGCAATTTTTAATCTGTGTTAGCCCTCTAGACAATGTTACTGTCATGCTATGGTGATGCAATGAGCGCACAATGATTTGGATAGATAAACAGAACAGTCTTTAATAATACATCTGACAGGAACATGCAAGGGAACTTCAGGAAATACTAAACAACTGTGCTTAACAAACAATACAGAACAAAAAACTAAGGAGAGCTCAGGGCTCATATAGAGGGTATGCATTGACGTCTTTTTCCCTCTGGAACACGCCCCCTCAGCCGGACTGAGTGGCAAAAGAGCCTGCATTAAATGCATATAATAGGGGTTGACAACATGACAATATAAATAACACAGATATAAGTGATCACCCGGATTTAGACCCACCTATATTGTATTTATATAAAGAGTTCACGGGCAAATTTGCTTTATGTATTTCCCCAGCGTCGAAATCAGGCACATATGTACATGTCAGGAAACACGATTCCTGGCTGCATGTCTATATCAATGGATCACTGGATCTTTGGTAAATTGTAAGGAACACTACAACGAGTCCAACCTTTAGTTTAAGCTGATAATCGTTTGTTTTACTTGCGTTTTCGCAGTTTCCCCTATTATATGCATTTAATGAAGGCTCTTTTGCCCCTCCGTCTGAGGGGGCGTGTTCCAGCGGGAAAGTGACGTCAATGCATACCCTCTATATGAGCCCTGAGTTCTCATTAGTTTTTTGTTCTGTATTGTTTGTTAAGCACAGTTGTTTAGTATCTCCTGAAGTTCCCTTGCATGTTCCTGTCAGATATATTATTAAAGACTGTTTTGTTTATCTATCCAAATCATTGTGCGCTCATTGCAACACCATAGCGTGACTGTAACATTGTCTAGCTGGCTAACACAGATGAAATTGCTGGAGTAACTTGTAATAGAAGCAAATTTTCTGAATAATTGTCATTTAAATGAGCCCTGTCAATGACCATTAAAATACCAGGATTAAAATCCCAATCGTGTTGTTAATTCTTTTAATTAATATTTTCATAATATTGAATGTGATGCAATAAAAACGCAGTCTACTGTAAACAAATGTCTTTCTATTGAGGTGTCCTTGCGGGTGCATGCGAGAAAAACAAACACACATATTGACTAGTGTAGTCCGATTCATGAATAAATGACTCTTAATAACCGGTCCTTTCTAGTGGCTTAAAATATACGGTGAAGCCAATGTAGCTGATTCTCAAAACAAATTAATCTTATGAGCCGGTTCTTTTAATTTGTTCAAAAAGACGAGCTACTGTATGGTTTGAAAGACTGCCCTGTATATTTACGTTATTAGCTGTGAGGATTTCTTTCATAAGTAAGCAAAATGGACATTATAATGGAAATATACTTAAATAAATCAAAATCAAAGCGCCATCTGAATCGAATCAAAAACTTGTGAACCAAAATCAAACCAGAAAACCTGTATGGATGGATACCCAACCCTACTAGAAACCATCAATTTTCTAAGCAAAAATCAGTAATGTTTTGCATCGTATACCATAGATTCCAGCAAATGTATTTTTTTTCTTATTTTATTATTTGGGTAAAGAAGTCAAAAACAACATTCGAAGGGCTCCCAAGAGATATATGGTAATTCTGCTGTAATGATAAAATTTAAAATTTTCAGAAACTAGGAGTGGAATAAATAAAAAAAAAACATTTTTGGAACAATATGGGGGTCAGTAAATGATGATAGAATTTAAATTTTTGGGTGAACTGTCACTTAAAAGAAAAAAAAATTTGGACAGATATAAAAATACCTTGCTAAAAGTATCTGTATCATATTTGTGGTGGGGCCCGTGAAAATGTTAGCAGGGCAAATAAACATTTGAATAATACCTAAAACAATTTTTAATTTGACACACTTGAAAATGGATCGTTCATGGTGTGAGACACTGAAAAATATACAGTGAGACATGATGCAATGACCAAAGTCAAAGTCTGATACATTTGAACATAGACCAGCTATGCATCAACCTCACCCCGAGCAGTCAAAATGACCCAAATGCACATCCACATCACTAGCTCATATCCTCGAAAACAAAGGAGACTGTAATCTAAAATGGCATTTTATAACACATCTCATTATGTTTTACATTAACCACCCATGTCATAAAAATTGTTCAACAGCTGCTTGCCAAACAAATCTGTAATTTTTCATTTCACCATGAAAACAGAGGAAACAGACGTCAGGCTTCATTAAGCAGCATCATGTCTCAGCTGTCTCCATTGATTTTTCTGACTCTTTGTTCTTATCTGGTCTATTCTTATAATGATAAGAGTTAGCTAGCATGAGTCATTAGCAAAGTAAACATCGGGATTCTTCGCTTTCTCAGAATTCTCTTTTTGAAGTTGCTTTCATGCTTCATTTTTCATCATGTAGCTGTGTTTATTAATATCTCATGTTCTTTGTGTAAAGGTCCATACATATGTGAAACTTAAAGAGGCTCTTAGCTTCACGCTAATACTGCTGAGATGTATTCAGCTCAGTGTTTCTCTTGTGTTATATTTAGTTTCTGAAAGCATTTACCATTGTTCAGGGTAACGTAATAGGAGGATAGTGTACATTTCTGCTGGGATTGCTTGTGAAGTAGCTGATACGTCTAAATTGAATTTATGTACAAAATATTTCTCTTGTGATTTATTGCCTGTGGCATATGCAATTACACAGAAATTACGTATCAAATTACTTGTCCATACTGAGTGATACCAGTGATGTAAAGCCACCATATAAAAACCCCTCACACACAGCCAGATGCCAATAAAAACATGACTTTCCCATATATTATTGAGTTCTCTAAACTGTTTGTTGTCCTGTATTCGACATATTTTTGGTACTGGTTATAGAAAATGCCGTTTTACCTCAGACTGTGCATCAAGATAATTCACCCTTCTTCGCCTCAATTATTCTAGTGACCTTTTCTCACAATTTTGTTTGCCTCCTGTGTGAAATATGATTGGTCTATTGGACGGCACTCAGGGGGATGGAGACTTAAGCTGATGCAGCAGAGCGATAAATGAACTAAGTGAGAGGCAGGCATTGACCCAGCCAAGCCCCTATCAGCATAGTTTTCAAGTGTCTTTTACCAGAATGCTTGTTCCTGCAAGATGAAAGTGATGTTAGCTTTAGGCGGTCCCTTTAGTGAAATTGCTCATCATGCGTAAATGCTTTTCTCAAGACCAGTGCTGTGATTAATACTATGACTCAGTCCAAAAGAAATGCACTCATTATGCTGAAAAATTGAATAATTCTGCATGCAGGTTCATACCTGCAGGAAATTAATTGTCAGTGCTCAATATGTTGAATATTGCTTTATTTGAATGTGATTTTTAAAGGGATAGTTCACCCAAAAATGAAAATTATCCCATGATTTACTCACCCTCAAGCCATAGGTGTATATGACTATCTTCTTTCATACAAACACAATTGGAGATATATTTAAAAATATCCTTAGTCCTCCAAGGTTTATAATGGTTGTGAATGGGGGGCCATGTTTTGAAGACAAAAATAATGCATCCATCCATTAAAAAAAAAAGTAATCCATACGACTCCAGTGGGTTAATAAAGGCCTTCTGAAGTGAAGCGATGCGTTTTTGTAAGAAAAATATCCATATGTAAAACTTTATAAATTCACATAACCAGCTTCCAGTGGACGACCGTACACAGAATGCGCAAGTTGATTTGTGGTGGAAGAGTATCCTTTGACCTGACGCACAACATAATGATGATCACGGAGGCACAGAGGATAGAGCAAAACAAATCACCGGTCACGGATTAGAAGTCTAAAATGAACATTTTTAAAGAGAAATGTCAGAGGATTTTGATATAAGAGAAGAGGAGCTTAAATTTGTTGTGTCGTGAGAGACGTCTAAGCTTACAATACTGCAACATTCTGCGTCATACATCGTGTGAATTTATAAAGTTGTAAATATGAATATTTTTCTTACAAAAACACATTGCTTCACTTCAGAAGGCCTTTATTAACTCCCTAGAGTCGTATGTTTTTTGGCTACAATGACTGATTGAATATGGTTCACTTTTTTAATTCATTTCACATCAAATATATTTTAGTAATTTTATATAACATATTTACATCAAATTCATAATTCTTCATAATATATTAATCTTTCTGATTTGGTGGATAAGAAAACATTTCTTATCACAGTTTAAAATTGTAATGCTGCTTAACATTTTTGTATAAAGTGAGAATTTTTTCAGGATTTATTTGAGTATATTGAAATCTTTTGTAACATTATTAATGTATTTACTGTCATGTAGATTAATTTAATATCTATATATATATATATATATATATATATATATATATATATATATATAGATAGATAGATAGATAAATAGATTGATTCATCAGAAGAATGAAAAATATTGACATTATTGAACTCAGCACTAAAACCTTTTGAAGCTCTTCTTCAAGTGGGAATTTTATGCTTCTAAACTTAGCATTAATTATATTGAATCGCAGTTATTTCCCCATAGTCTATTACACTTGAGACATTTTATTGACAGGATTAAGTGTTGGAGGTACACTGAAGACTGTGGGCACTCAAGGTTTCAGATTAATTAGCCTGTCAAATAGGGGGCTTTCTACCTGGTGTGCTAAAGACTGATGTTAATTAGAAAACAGTGCTGAATCTACTTTCAGATGCAGCTAGTGGGGGGTCCTCCCGTCCAGATTCCAGCCAGCTTGATTTCAGCAATGCCGTCTGGATGCTGTTTGAGCCTCTCATGAAGTAAAATAGTGGGTTTCTTGATTGATCCGCGTCCAGTACTGAAACACTTGACAGCAGTAGGTTCCTGCCCGATATTGACATCCTGTAGCGTCCATCCTTCAAATATTACAATTACCTGTCAGAAAATGTGTTATTGGCTAACCTTTCTACGTAGGCAACATTTTGAGGCATATATATGCTCCATTTGTGAAAATTGTTACATTCTGAGACAGCATTATATTTAAACTTCACGGAGAAGACAATTCTAGAATGCATTGCAATGAGCACATTGTAAGGAGGCCTGAGAAATGTTGATTATAAGTAAACTTGTATTTAATTGATGTTCTTTATTTTAATTAATGTAATTAAAATTGAATTATTAATTCAATTATAGGTTATTAGTATAATTTATTTTATTATTTTAATCTATAAATATTTGTGCTATGCATATTTTGTGCTTTTTAGCATGCTTAGCAACATCCTAATGTCAAATTTGATTGAAATCAATTGTTGCGTCTCCCATTTGGAGCACAGTTTGTTTGGCATGCAAAGTCATTGTCTGAGTACTAGAGCGATCAATATCTTTGACTAGAATGACATTTCTTTTAAATATTCTTTCTATGCATTAAAAATGAGCTAGAGCTTTTTTGATGGTCCTTTGTATCAAGTCCATTGATGTCAAATCTAGAAAAATCAGCGATACTGCTGGTTAGATAAGCCAGAGACATGTTTTTAATTTTCTTTCTTAGAACCACCTGTAGCTTTTATTCTTTGTTTCTGAGTACCATATGGCTTTTCATCAGTCAAACAAGCTCCTTATTTCCTGCTGTACTTGACTGGCTTCTAAACTCATAGAGGTTGAGGGGTTGCTTTTATTCTATCTGCTTCCCTTGATGTGAAAGCAGTAGGTACTTTTTAAAATCTGACGTATGCATTATCCATGCTACCATTTCTACTTTTCATAGCAAGATGATAATGATTCTATAAATCAATTTAATAGGGCTCATTAGGACTTTTAAAGCAGACACTCCAGTTAATTGCAGTTCCTTGCAGGTAGAAATCTCATCAATCTCTGATCTAGAGGATCTGGGATACCTTCCCCAAGGGCTACCTGATTGACGATTTAATTGACGACCTGATTATTTAAGGAATCACATGCGTGACTGATAGCTGGAGCCACACCAGACAGTTTAGGGATTTGGAGACTTTTGTGACACTCTCTCTTCCATCTATAAACTTGCGTCTTGGGAACCAAGTATGTCCTCATGCTGCAGCTCTGGGTTGAGGTTTTGTTTTTGCTCATTTACTATTTCAAGTAATTACTTTTTAGTCAGTGGCATTGCCCAATCATCTTGATTACATGTGTATTAGCTGGGTGAGGGCGTTATGAGGGCAGTGATTGTTGATGTGAGCACAGATGGAAGTTGGCGCAGAATCCCTGTCTCTTCGAGGAGTAAGGGTGCCCGTTGGCAGAGCTTGGATGAAGAGACCATTAAAACATCCTGATGATGCCTCAAAGAGAATCACCAGACAAAAGCCAGCCACCTCCTCTCTCTGCCTATCCAAATTTTCCCCTATACCTCCCTTTTCTGTCCACTGATTGAATCCAATCATTGTACAAACGATGGTTCTGAAATCTTTTCTTTATTTATGTACTTTTCCCATGATTATGAATCAGTGTACACACATTTATGCTGCCTATGTCATTTGCAGCTAAGATGTGCCTACTACAGTGATGCTCAACCAGGGGCTGGGACCTCAGCAAACCTCCATCTAAAATGACTTAAAATAAGACAAAACAGCAATGAATATATTTTATAGAAATTGTAAAATATATTACTTCAAATTTATCTTTAATCCTTATCCAGTAAATTGAGAAATGAAAAACTGGGACCTTCAAATATTCAAAAATGGTTGCAAACCACTGGCCTATTGTGCAGCATAAAAACAATGATATATATCAGGGGTGGCTAACCTCAGTCCTGGAGAGCCACAGTCCTGCAGAGTTCAGCTCCAACCCTAATCAAACCACCTGAACAAGCTAATTAAGGTTTGAAAGGTTGCTAGAAAGCTATTGGCAAGTGAGTCTTTATCAGGGTTGGAGCTAAACTCTGCAGGACTGAGGCTCTCCGGGACTGGAATTCGCCACCCCTGTTTATATAGAGTGCTCAGCGTAAATGAGTACACCCCCTTTGAAAAGTAACATTTTAAACAATATCTCAATGAACACAAAAATAATTTCCAAAATGTTGACAAGACTAAGTTTAATATAACATCTGTTTAACTTATAACATGCAAGTAAGGTTAATATTATAACTTAAAATACACATTTTTCAGTTTTACTCAAATTAGGGTGATTCAAAAATGAGTACACCCCACAACAAAAACTACTACATCTAGTCATTTGTATGGCCTCCATGATTTTTAATGACTGCACCAAGTCTTCTAGGCATGGAATGAACAAGTTGACGACATTTTGCAACATCTATCTTTTTCCATTCTTCAAGAATGACCTCTTTTAGAGACTGGATGCTGGATGGAGAGTGATGCTCAACTTGTCTCTTCAGAATTCCCCACAGGTGTTCGATTGGGTTCAGATCAGGAGACATACTTGGCCACTGAATCACTTTCACCCTTTTCTTCTTCAGAAATCCAACAGTGTCCTTAGATGTGTGTTTAGGATCATTGTCATGTTGGAAAAGTGCACGACGACCGAGGGCACGGAGTGATGGCAGCATCTTCTCTTTCAGTATAGAGCAGTACATCTGTGAATTCATGATGCCATCAATGAAATGCAGCTCCCCGACACCAGCAGCACTCATGCAGCCCCACATAAGGACACTGCCAACACCATGTTTCACTGTAGGCGCCATGCGGTTTTCTTTGTATTCCTCACCTTTGCGACGCCATACAGTTTTGAAGCCATCAGTTCCAAAAACATTTATCTTGGTCTCCTCACTCCAGAGTCCCAGTAGTCTTCATCTTTGTCAGCATGGGCCCTGGCAAACTCTAGGAAGGCTTTTTTGTGCCTGGGCTTTAGAGGAGACTTCTTTCATGGACGGGACCCATGCATGCCATTCCTCTGCAGAGTACGTTGTATTGTGTCACGGGAAATAGTCAAAATTAGTTTGTGACATTTCTCTTCCATGTGGTGCCATTGCTGACAGCATGAAATAAAAGGGTGTTAAAACCCCTTCATAGTCAACTGTCTGAACCAACCACCTCTGAACAACTCAAATCTTCTCTTGGCAAAATCACTCTCCCAGAGTCCTGGCATGTTTTGAAAATGGTGGGATGGAGCTTCCATTTTTACACCAGAACCTCTCTTTCCGATTAGTGTCCGAGAACGCTGCTGATGCGATGTGGGCATGACACAACAAAGTTGAGAA
Source organism: Hypophthalmichthys molitrix (assembly GCA_037950675.1). NCBI lineage: Eukaryota > Metazoa > Chordata > Actinopteri > Cypriniformes > Xenocyprididae > Hypophthalmichthys > Hypophthalmichthys molitrix. Next base: position 15,844,036 of record CM075506.1, read on the forward strand.
AACTTTGTCCATGCGAATGAACAATGATGTAATATATAGTTTTTAAGTTTTAGTTTATTAAACTATATATGTATTGTACTATATATAAAAATATATATAATTCTATTGCCTTTTTATATGTGACCCGTGCTGGCAAAATGAGTTGCAATGAGCAAATTGTCAAAAATGAGTTAATGTTATTTTCACATTCTTTATTAAAAATCCTTGAAGATGTATGATTTGTTGGAATCCAACAAAACATGGCTGAGCTACACGTGTTTGAAGTCGATACAGTCGGCAAGGTCAATTTGGAGAAAAATCAAGTTAAAGTTTTCAGAAGGTTCCAAAACAAAATCACCTAGCAAGCATACTTTTAAAATCCCTGGTAACAACACCAATTTTGCAACACACCAAGTCAAAATATATACACCTTTTCTATGATACCACAATTGTTTGATTAACATTAACAGACATGTTTTTAATTTTCTTTCTTAGAACCTAATATATTAAGACCTACTGTACCGCACAGATCTAATAATATTACACATCAGATGTTTTTCCCCAACAGTTAACCAAACGTTCACTTTAAGACATAACAGATCATGTTTTCATGAATATTCGCCAAGACAGATATTTTGAAATACTGTAATTCTGTGTATATGTGTATATCTGGATCGCATGTTGTCCGAGATGTTTTTGTGCGTGTGCGGTGTGCTTCGGATCTGTCAGTCAGTGTGAGATAGTTTTGTTTACATCAGCAAGAGTTTGAAAATCATATTTCATTGGTTCAGACTCATACCATCGAGAATTCACTATGAATATTCACAAAGTTGGAATGCTGCGCTTTAAAATGATATCAAACTGAGGGGAAACGCGAGTCATTGAGAAGCGAGCAGAGAAAAATTACATTTTTCATGGACAAAGGAAAGGTACTCCTCTCAGAAAATGTACAAAAAAAGATACTTTTAGATGTTTAATTGCTATTTGAGCATTGGGGTCACTAGACGAGGGCTTAGCGAACTAATTTTTGTGAAAACCTCAAATTCGACCAAAATTGACATTTTTCACCTTTTTTGTCTGTAGCTCGAGATTAGCCCGTGCGCATTCCAACTCATTTTGCCAGCACGGGTCACATGTCATTGTATTATATTCCTTTTTATTGCCCCTATCCCCATGTATGTCTGTACTTCTTTTTTTCTGCGCTGGAAGCTCCTGTCACCAAGACAAATTCTTTGCGTGTTTAAACATACTTGGCATTAAAGGGCACTTAAAGATCAATAGTTATTTTAGTATTTCAACTTAAAATGAAAAATGAAATAAGATGTTTATTTTTTTATTATTTGTTTAGTAAATGTTTTTTTAATATTTTGTGTTTAAAATGGTTTTTATGGTTTTAGTTAAAGGTGCAGTATGTAATATTGACAGCTAGTGATTGAATTGGGTATGCAGTCCAAATTCAAAATATTTGTTTCCCCCGCCCCCTCCTCTTCAGACTCGACACTCATGTGGGTTGCCAGATTGAAGACATGCAACAGGAATGAGCACAACAAGCTGATCAGTTGATTTATCTGTGTTTTAATATGCCTCTGGTCATATAACTTTTTAGATGGATGCTGAGTATTTTTAGGTCAGGTAGAATCTGCAGTCTCTGACCCAGTTCGTTCACTGGCTTCCATGGCTGCAATACGCTGTGTTTTCCGCCAACTGGCAACCCGGGGTGTCGAAATACTATTGGTTGAATTTGCGGGCAGAATCACACAGACCAAAACAAAAACAGACATTCCGACCCAGAACGCACATTTCAAATTAGAATAACTGGCTGTAGTGAACTTAGCATGTTTCCTAAATATCTGCAAATATTTAATGGTCTTTTTATGCTTTAGTACAATCAAAAAAAATTTACATACAGCACCTTTAATAATTATCCTGGAGTAAGATTGAGGATAATTTCATATTGTTACTGGCAGTTTCATGTGATCACTTTAGACCAGTGCAATTTATTTAAACGGATAGTTGACCAAAAAATGAAAAGTATTCCATGGTTTACTCACCCTCAAGCCATCCTAGGTGTATATGACTATCTTCCTTTATACTTTAATAACACCCTGGAGTCGTATGGATTCATTTTTTTTATGGATGCATGCATTTTTTTTTTTTTTTTTTTTTTTTTATCAGAAAGAGAATGGATTGTTAAAATACTATTTAATAATATTAAATTTGTTAATATTATATTAATTAATATTAGTAATCATTATAATTATAATAAAAATATTTTATATATATATATATATATATATATATATATATATATATATATATATATATATATATATATATATATATATATATATACATATATATATACACACACACACACACACACACACACACTGCTCAAAAAAAAATAAAGGAACACTTTGAAAACACATCAGATCTCAATGGGGAAAAATATCATGCTGGATATCTATACTGATATGGACTGGTAATGTGTTAGGAACGAAAGGATAGTTTGTATGGCCCCCACATGCTTGTATGCATGCCTGACAACGTCGGGGCATGCTCCTAACGAGACAATGGATGGTGCCCTGGGGTATTTCCTCCCAGATCTGGACCAGGGCATCACTGAGCTCCTGGACAGTCTGAGGTGCAACCTGGCGGCGTCGGATGGACCAAAACATAATGTCCCAGAAGTGTTCTATTGGATTTAGGTCAGGCAAGCGTGGGGGCCATTCAATGGTATCAATTTCTTCATCCTCCAGGAACTGCCTGCATACTCTCACCACATGAGGTCGGGCATTGTCATGCACCAGGAGGAACCCAGGACCCACTGCACCAGCATAGGGTCTGACAATGGCAGTCAGGGTGCCATTGTTCTAGCCTGTAAAGGTCTGTGCGTCCCTCCATGGATATGCCTCCCCAGACCATCACTGACCCACCACCAAACCGGTCATGTTGAACGATGTTACAGGCAGCATAACGTTCTCCATGGCTTCTCCAGACCCTTTCATGTCTGTCACATGTGCTCAGGGTGAGCCTGCTCTCATCTGTGAAAAGCACAGGAAAATTCTGGTGTTCAGTGGCAAACGCCAGTCAAGCTCCACGGTGCGGGGCAGTGAGCACAGGGCTCACTAGAGGATGTTGGGCCCTCAGGCCACCCTCATGAAGTCTGTTTCTGATTGTTTGGTCAGAGACATTCACACCAGTGGCCTGCTGTAGGGCTCTGGCAGTGCTCGTCCTGTTCCTCCTCGCACAAAGGAGCAGATACCGGTCCTGCTGATGGGTTAAGGACCTTCTTTGGCCCTATCCAGCTCTCCTAGAGTAACTGCCTGTCTCCTGAAATCTCCCCCATGCTCTTGAGACTGTGCTGGGAGACAGAAAACCTTCAGTGGCATGTATTGATGTGCCATCCTTGAGGAGTTGGACTGCCTGTGCAACCTCTCTAGGGTCCAGGTATTGCCTCATGCTACCAGTAGTGACACTGACCCTAGTCAAACTAGTGAAAAACAGTCAGAAAAGATGAGTAGGGAAAAAAATGTCAGTGGCCTTCACCTGTAAAACCATTCCTGTTTTGGGGGTTGTCTCATTGTTGCCCATCTAGTGCACCTGTTGTTTATTTCATTAACAACAAAGCAGCTGAAACTGATTAACAACCCCTTATGCTACTTAACTGACCAGATCAATATCCCAGGAGTTTAACTGACTTAATGCTATTCTCTGATTAAAAAGTGTTCCTTTATTTTTTTTGAGCAGTGTGTATCTCAGGGTCCAGAGTGTTTGGCTGGCACTATAACAGAAATGTACCTTCTGTTCCTCTCTCCCGTAACATTTTACTCAAGTTTTCAAATTTTAATCACCTAGTCGGCGGCGTTGCAACAAAAGCAAACTCTGTGCAGTTCAAGTCCTGATTAGACCTCTATCTCTGGCTGAATAAATTTGAAAAGACAACTAATTAATGCAGAAAATAAAAGCCCCAGCCAATGTTGGCTGATCAAATCACACACGTTATCTGCTCAGCTTATCTGACTGGCTCATGTTGCTTCTGGTTCCTCGCAGACACGGCCTCTCCGTGCCTCACCGCAGCCAGACACTCGAACACGCCTCATCTGTATTCTCTCCCACGCTAGCTTCTGCCAAGTCGTTTTTAAACATATGCCTCTTGTAGGCACAATCTCCCTCACACGCTAATTCCCATTTAATTACTTTTTCTTTCCTTTTCTTATGTCCATTTAACCACAGAATGCCCCAAGCAGGGAAAACTGAAGACACACATAGCTAGGAACAATAAGATGACTCCACAGAGAGAAAGAATGAGAGAAAAGGGTGGAAAAGAACCATAATAAGGTGATGACGAAGCGTACTGGCACAGGAGGAGGGTTGAGCTCACGATTGCTGTATTGACTCGCATGTATCTGCCAGCATTGAAGGACACTGATTCCAGAATGTGACAGATTCTGCTGTTCAGAAAATGATGTGTTCATGGTCCAACATTAACACTTGCCAAGCGCTAAGTCCAAGTAAAAATTGTTGTTGGCAAGTACAACATTACATGGTTTAAAGTGAATAGAAAGAATGATGTTATATTAGTCATGCCTGCAATTCAAATCACTGTCTACCTAAGAAAATATGTTGCGGCTCAAGCGCCTTTGTCTTCAGTACAAAATTTCCCATCATAAGTTTATATAGGATGTCTAAAAATGTCCTCATTATCCAGAGCTCCATGTGCTGACATACTGCACATATATGGAATATTTATTATTTTAAACCAACAAAATTAAAATGTTTTTATCAACTAAATGTGACTTGCTAGCTTAAAAACATCACAAAAAAAATTGTTTTTGGGGGTATTAATAGAAGTATTTAGTATGACCAAAATACATTACATAGTAATATTTTATAATGCTTCAAATGAAAGGCACTTTATCCCTTATCTATTTTATTTTATTTATTTTTAAAACCATACAGTTACACAACCCAACAGTTTTTCATTCTATTGGTTTTTTTTATTCTATTTTATTTTGGGTTAAAAACCTACAGTAATTGTTTTAGTTTATTTTAAAAATCTACAGTAACACTGTTCATTTATTTTATTTTGTTTTATTTTAAATGAAAAACTTATAGTACCATCCTTACACTGTACAGAATGTGGAATATTTATTACATTAAAGGATTAGTTTACCCAAAAATGAAAATAATGTCATTTATTACTCACCCTCATGTCGTTCTACACCTGTAAGACCTTCGTTCATCTTCAGAACACAAATTAAGATATTTTTGATGAAATCCGATGGCTCAGTGAGTCATGCATTGCCAGCAATTGTACTTCCTCTCTCAAGATCCATAAAGGTACTAAAAACATATTTAAATCAGTTCATGTGAGTACAGTGCTTCTACCTTAATATTATAAAGCGACGAGTATGTTTTATTTTTCCGCCAAAAAAAACAAAATAACGACTTTTTAACAATATCTAGTGATGGCCGATTTCAAAACATTGCTTCGGAGCGTTATGAATCTTTTGTGTCGATCATGTATCAAACCGCCAAACTGCTGAAATCACATGACTTTGGCGCTCCGAACCACTGATTCGATTCGTAAAGCTCCGAAGCTTCATGAAGCAGTGTTTTGAAATCGGCCATCACTAGATATTGTTAAAAAGTCGTTTTTTTTTGTGTGTGTTTTTTTTTTTGGCATGCAAAAAATATTCTTGTCGCTTTATAATATTAAAGTAGAACCACTGTACTCACATGACCTGATTTAAATATGTTTTTAGTACTTTTATGGATCTTGAGAGATGAAGTACCATTGCTGGCAATAGAGGCCTCACTGAGCCATCGGATTTCATCAGAAATATCTTAATTTGTGTTCCGAAGATGAACAAAGGTCTTACGGGTGTGGAACGACACGAGGGTGAGTAATAAATGACATTATTTTCATTTTTGGGTGAACTAACCCTTTAAGCTAACAAAATGAAAATACTGAACAAAATCATATTTTCATGTTTTTACTAACTAAATGCATTTTGCTAACTTAAAAATATTTTTTTTGTTGTTGGTAGTTTTAATAGGAGTATTTTGTATGACCAAAATCTTATATCAGTCATCACATACGTTACATAATAATATTTTATAATGCTTCAAATGAAAGGCACTTTCTCCCTTATCTCTTTATTATTATTATTATTATTTTACTTTATTATTTTGGGTTAAAAACTTACATTGTTTATTTTAGTTTATTTTAAAAATCTACAGTAACACTGTGCTTTTAATTTAATTTAATTTTAAGTTAATCCTTACACTGGATGATAGGTGGTAAAACTGATTCACTCCCATTATAATCAACAAAACTGGCTCCTCTTTAAAGTGCAGAGTAGTTGACAGAATAGACTAAATCACACTCTGTGAATTTACCTCAGTACAAATGTTACAGCAGAATCTCTAGCGGCTGATGTGTTTCTTTCCTACAATGGAAGATGAATGCCGTTGATGTGTCTAGCCAGAATAATTGGGCTTGTTCAGTGATAACTCTACACACCTGTTGTGATGTGTCCTCCCAGGTTGATGTTGATTTCTGTGATGGTGGTGGACAGGTGTTAGACCTAGACTCGTCAGTTGTGCAACGAGGGTGCCTAGACTTGTCTACACACAGCATGCCAACATACACACAGCAGAGACTACAGATGCTCCGCGGCAGTAACTTCAATCACATGGTCACATACACAGACTTGAATTTGGGTGGAATTCAGCTTATCACAGTGAATCTGTTGTGATATATTTGTATGTGTGTGTTAGAGAGAGAGTTTGTATTTTTCCTTCATATTCTCTTATCTGAGAGGGTGAGTGCTGGGGTCAGATTGTTAAATGTATTTCCACTGAACATATTGTTGTCCATAGCAAATTTGACGAGATGCTTGAATCTGTTATTTTTTGCATTCTGCATCTGGGATTCTGTACAGCCAGGTGTGTTCCCCGTCAAGCAGATGGTCAGAAATGTCCGCTCTGCTCTTCTTGAAATCACATTTTTCCCATGTGGCATTGGCACCAAACTCATTGTGATGTGTCCCACAGTAAAGCGACCATACATTGCTGATTTGGGGTGTTTTGAAAGTTTTTCGAAGGCCCCCGTTATCCAACACAATATTCAAAGCACAGTGTTACTGTAAGTTTTTAATCAAAAACAACATAAAAAAACATAAACTAAAAGCCCTGTTACTGTAGGTTTTTTAAATAAAATAAAAGCACTTTAATATTTTCAGTATTTCTAATATTTCTGCTGTAATTATGACAAAACTGCTTGTTTTCAGATTATTTTTATTAACAGAAACTGGGAGTATTGATATATTCAAATAATAAATTGTGATTCCAGAAGTGTCGAGAACTATGTTCTTAAATAAAAACAATAGTTGTTGTTTTTAGCACTAATTTAGGTCCAAGGTGAATCCACCATACACTCCAGCGTTATCAGCTAAGCGATTTTTTTTTTTCCCCATCTAATTTGCATAAGTTCAGCTTTTCCTAGAATTTTTGATACACTTACTGCTTGTTCTGCAATGTTGTCAATCCAGTTTCGGCATGTTTCCTTTTTTGCATTTTTGGTTCCCTATGTGATCTGAGCAACATTTCATTGATACCATCTCTAGTTCTCTTCAGTTGAGTTATACTCTTCACTTCTCTGTTGAGTCTCTGCGTGAGCTCAACCGATAGCTGAGTTAAAGGCAGCCTGCGGCCACTGTCAACATAGGTGATATTTTTGGCAAAACACGTTCATGTTTATCTCCACTATAAATGCTTATCTGCATTCTGAACAGCCCCTTTATCTATCTCTTTCAATCTCAATCTATTTAACTCCTTTCTCTCCATCTGTCGCACTGTTCTCTTGCTGCTCATGCTCAGTCATTCTCTCTCTCCTTGATCCTTTTCTGTTTATATCTCTCTGTCTTGTCATGCTTTAAAAACATTATTGACCAATTCTACCTTAGCAGCTGTTACCATCCATAAGATTATCAGACTCTATCTTTATTTAAGCTTTTGCTCTTTTCTAATGGAGAGTCTATAGAAGTCCTTTGTGTTTGGAAAGTTTTACACTACATTTTCCAGAATTGATCAAAAATAAACACAAGATAAGACAGTGATATTTTCTTTCTATACAAATATTTCCATCTGGATTGTTTTAGCACCATCCCAACCCCTTTATTTTAATATTCTTTTAATTAAGAACTATTTTTTATGTGCAAAATAAGAATATTAATTTATTTCAATATTATTTATTTCAGTGAAATTTTGTTTTATATATGAATTTGTTATATGAAAGTGGGCAAAGATTGATTTTAGTTTCACCAAGATTGATTTCAGTTTTCAAGTTTTTTTTTTTTTATTTTATTATTATTAATTTTTAGTCACAATAACTGATACAGTCCATGATACAGACAGTGCTTTTCAGGCTGGGTCTGTTTTGGCAGGCTGGAGGGATGTCCTCACTGTAGTGTTATCCTTGCTCAGGTTTGCTTGCAGAGATCCATTTTGATTGTGGAAACAAAAGAAGGAACGGGCTCAGTCAATACATATTTGACCCTGGTCACTTGTTGGTAGGATTTTCTTCTTCCTTTCTCTATCACATTCTTCAGATGCCCTTCCTGTCTGTATCTCTCTCTCTCTAATTGCTCTGTCTCTCTCCCTGTCCCTTGATTCTGTATTTCTCTACAGGATGCTATAAATCTGCAGGGGTAGTGCTGGGTGACTGGGCTGCTGTGGGAAATAGAGGACATGAGCTAAAGCAAGAGAGACAGGCAACTCCAGAGCAGAGTGAATAAGAACAAAATGTCCTCATTGCATTTATGGAGAAGTGACATGGCTGAGGAATGGGGGAAGCCAGATCAATACTCTTGTCTTTCATTTTGCTCAGCACCCACCTTGTCATTTCATTGTCCTGTCCTTATTGCTTGTTATCCTTTTCTCTCCATCGCTTTGCCATTACTTTCTCACCTTTTGAGCCCGATTGAAACTAAACTGTGGGAGATCTCAGCGTTCCTCACTCTGCCGCTCTGGCCAGGCATTAAGGTCCTACTGTGGAAATTCATTAACACGTTATCCATCCTTCTGTCTTTCAGTATACCGATCTGTCTGTCTGTCTGTCTGACTGAGTGCATGAGTGAGTGACGTGAGTGATGTGAAGGCCAAGTATGGTAACCCATACTCGGAATTTGTTCTCTGCATTTAACCCATCCAAGTTAGTGCACACACATTAGGACTGGAGTAGTGAGTAGTGAACACACACACACCCAGAGCATTGGGCAGCCATTTACTGCAGTGCCCTGGAAGTGATTGAGGGTTAGGTGCCTCGCACCTGTCTTGACTGATTAACTTGTAACTTTAATTGTAAGCATTAATCTGAATTTAATTTTTACATTGAAGACTATCCAGTATTTTACATTTGATTAATTTCTGTAGTTTCTTACCAGAATACTACTGAAAAAAATTAAAGCCATGTTTATTTAATTTGTCTCTTTATTCTATTGTATTTATTTATGCTATCGTTTGCAATTTGTTTATTTGTTCTTATTTTATTACTGACTGTTTGCTTCTCTTTTTGTAAATTTAGTTTAATGGTTCAAAAACACCTTCCTTGTTCTGTGTGTAAGATATTGCAACAAAATTACCCAAATTATAGGTATCTGTATGGTGGTATAAATGGCAGTTTTCCCCATGGTATCGAACATGATATCTATCTATCTATCTAATCATCTATCTAATCATCTATCTATCTATCTAATCATCTATCTATATCTACAGTATTTGTCTGTCTGTATCATTCTATTGTTCTGTCTAGGCTGTTTTTCTAATGATCCATATATTTGGCTCATTATGTAAGCTGAATTTGTTTGTGTCTTATATGCATCTGGGGACATAGTCAGACAGGCTATAGTAAGAAAGTGGCAATGAGCCTGAAAATGTTGTGGCTTATTGGCAGTATATAGTGTTAAGCACAGGAGAGAACACAGCTCTGCGCCCCGGCTGTTTTCCTTATGCCGTGGCTGTGAATGAAAGCCTGCAGCTGGGATGAGCGCAGGCTCTCACTGTTGGGAGGGCTTTCTGCAGTCGGGTACAGCTTTTCAATGAACACAATTGTTCCTTGGAGACTTAGTGATTTAGAAGTGAATGAATATGCCATTAAGAGAAGTCGTCTGGTCTATCATCAGCTCAGTCTGTTTGATGTCATAGCAGCTCAGGGTTGTCATGACATCATCTTGGTGGTCAAAATACGTGTGGTTTCCCACACTTGTCTGCGAAAGGATGGATTATGAATCAATCCTGTGTTTGTTTGTACAAACTCTTAACTGGCTCTGTTTTTCAGATGATGTTTTCTCATTACAGAATGATGGGATTGGACTTCAATAACTGTTGCAGATTAGATAATTGAAAAAACACTTGGAATTGAAAAAGAAAAGAAAACCAGCCATTATTATTCATAAGCTTGCCGTTGTCAAATATCCAACTGGTTTTAGAAGATATGTAGTAAATATGTATAATGTTACCTTGAACAACCACTTCTAGGGGCTTGAATTCCTTGAAGTTTCCCTTTGCGGGTTGTGAGTTTCCAACATTTCCCTCCTAAAAGTAGATAAACTAATAAAAGGCATTGAGAAGGCATGGGCACAAGTTCCATTCTGTCAGAATGACTGGAGGCCAGCCAGATCAGGAGCACTAGGTCATGAGAGTGTGAGAATGAGATGGCAGAACAAAGCGGGAAGCTACAAATGGAAAAAAAATAGAGCATGCAATGGTGAAGGTGAGGTATAATGACTTTGGCTAAAGGCCAGCAGTCTTATTTGGAGATTCAGAGACACCAAAAAGCTTTTTGTTGATCTTGTTCACTTTCTCTTGTGTGTGATTTGTCATTTGGTTGTGTTATTTTTTTTATGACACCAGCTGACATCAAAATGAAAGAGTTTGCCTGATACAAATCCCAAGCTCTGTCTCTTTCTTATTGACCTGTTTTGAAATATGATGGTACCAGTGTGGGGTTTTAATGATAACACTGCATTTTCTGTGTCATACTATGAAGAAAATAAATAGAAGGTAAAATCGTTAATGACAGGGGGAGGAGTGTGCTTTTGAAGGATCGATAATCATTTGTGGTTCTGTTTGCTCTGCTTATGTGCAAAGTGGTTATAATCACCCTCTTTCTCTTGTTTTTTATATGAATCCCCATCTATCCATCTCATGCTCTTTCCTTAATGGGCTCAGAGAGTCTGTACCGCATAAGGAGGTCGAAATGTGTCCCTCAGACTAGCATTGACGGTCTAGAGGAAGCTGAGGTAAGATAATCTTTTTGAACATTCAGTATACTACTGCTTTCTTTTCTATGATATTGTGCTGTGACTTTTCTGTGACCCTTGTCCTCCAGAAGAAATGTCAAACACATGTGCTGGTGCTGGTGGTTCATGGGGGGAACATACTGGACCCGGCGGGTGGAGAACCAGGCGCAAAGACCGCAGATGTAAACACCCTGTCCTCAGTGCTGAAGAAAGTATCTCAAGCTCATTTCCAAGCTGCAGCCCAGCATGTCGTCATCAAGTTGGTGCCGTGCCCAGCCGTATGCGCAGAGGCCTTCTGCCTTGTGTCAAAGTAAGTAGCTATTACTGAAAGCAACTTTTAATGACCATGCTTTTTTAGAAATGTTCCATGGTATTCTTTAAAGTAAATCCCATTGTTTATATAGGCTATCATCTGATACCATCACTGCTTCCTTTTAACGGTACTGTTTTGTAACTGGTTGGGCTGGCTGCATTTCCTGGCAATGGAGTGTTTTGCTCCATTGTGCAAATACACTATGAAATGAGATACCACATACATAGATGTTTTGTTATGAAGTCATGGGAACACCCTTAGGTGAAACTGGCTGAATACATGAAACTCATTTTATGAGGAAATGCTGACAGATTCAGTTGCAGTTGTTCTCAACAGTTGTTTTTCTGAACTCAAATCAAGTTTAATTTAAGAATATTTGAGCTAGTGGTCACCAGATATTGTTTTTTTGATAGCTGATTCCAATGCCGATATTTTAGAGAGCAAGGTGGTCGATGGCTGATATAAAGCCTATATATATATAGGCTTTATATCAGCCATCGACCACCCTGCTCTATATATATATATATATAATTTTTTGGCAGGCTTAATTTTTACTTAATATTTCATAAATTAGAAAAAATAATTTGAAGCTGAATTAAATAGAACTAAAATAAAAATATTAACAAATAAAGAAATTGTTAAAAAAATATGAATAAAAACAAAGTAGACACTGTAACCAACAGAGCACAGTCTGATTAGTTTGTGCGCATTGGGTATTTTTTTTTTTTCAAATAAATGCACTCACTAGGCTACACACGTTTTTATGCAGTCTACAAATACACACTTCAGAAGATCTCACGCATGGATTTGACCAAGTAAGTCTGCAGTGTTTGTGAAATTAAATGTTTAATAAATATTAAACATTTGTTTAAATGATATGTTTGCTGATGGTAGATAAGAAAGTATTGTAGTGTTTGCCTTTCTATTACTAATAATATAAAAGCAAACACTATAATACTTTTCATATACTCTTTACTTTCTTTGTTTAACAGTTCTATTAATATCATGTTAAACAGAGAAGGTAAACCAATGAAGATGGAGAATGTGAGTGCTGTGTTTTCTGGCTCTGGCGTTCGCTGTAAAAATAAAAGCCAATTCGCACTGCACCAACAGATATCACACAACATGGACAGTCACCAGATTACAGTACGTACTTTCTCAGACATTCCCCGACCCAATATACACTGATATTGAAAACATTGGTGAACATTGTTGAAAACTAGTGCTAACCAACACCAACAGACAGCGACAGGAGTAACACACTGATCCAACAAAACCTGACGAAGTGTCTGTTGCTTTCAGTGTCACATGATCCCTTAGAAATCATTCTAATATGCTGATTTGGTATGCAAGAAAGTTCAAAAGAATAGCATTTATTTGAAAAATAAATCTTTTGTAACATTATAAATCTATTAATTGCATTGCCTTTTGCACAGCATCTCTTCATCTCATGCAGGTAGAACAAGAGTGCAGATAAGATGCAAAACTTAGGATTAGTGTGATTTGTTTGCTTGACGAGACATAATGAATTTTTTGTCGGCCCTCACTGCTGCTGTTCATTTATAAGGGATGAAGCGAATAAGTATTAAGAAGACAGCCCTAAGTAAGCATGTAATGCTAATGCTTTCTGTGAGAATCAGAATAAAATGAACCTTTAAAATGAACAGTCCCTTTAAGCCGTGAAAGCGGATCCATCGCTTCAAGGGCTCAGTGGCTCGGGGCCCTTTCTGAGTTATTTCTTCTATAGCTTTAGGCCTTATGTGTCAGTTTGTTCTGTCTTTGTCATCACCTGGCCAAAGCAATGAAAATGAAGGAGCTCCATAGAGTTAGAACAAACAGAGCAGAAGGTATCTTTGATCACATGATCACAGTCTCTGCCCGCTCCCATGGAGCACACGGCATAATAAAAAATGTCAATCACTGGGGTACCGCGGAGATTAACATGATAAACCCTGTTCATGAGTGACATACAAACTGCATTTGCTCTTTTGCTATGATTTTATGGTTCAGTGCTCAGAGCGGCTGGAGCTGCAGTGAGTATTAACCGACCTGAGCAAAGGACAAAGGGATAGATGCAGAAACCATGACTAGTTTTATGCCTGTCTGCATTTGTCCAGTTCTGAGAAAAGGAATATAATAAAAGTGATATAATAAAGAACAACAGCCTGCTCTGAGAGACTGAGTAATTGTTGCAGGTCATAATCGTGCTCACTGGATACAGAATACACATAAACACACATTTACACATGCTTCAGAATCACACAATAGGGTTTTCTTTTCCTCAACACGACTTCCTTTTTGCTTCCCACATGGTTAATGAAGGCATTAGGCGGTCAGTTTACGCTGTTACTTATTCCAGGATCAGCCAAAACAACATCAGCAGGCTCTTGTGCTCCAGGAAGAGACGTGTGGCTGATTTTATCTCCTGATGGGTCTTGGCAGCCTGTTGGACAGCAGCAGTGAGGAACAATGGGGTGAATCTAACAAAACCTGTCGAAAACATATCCAAATCACATTTCACTCCAAAGTCAAGTTAAAGAAATTAAAAATTAAAAAATTTATTTGGACTGTTTTTTTTTTTTGTTGTTTTTTTTTTTCAAATAATTTTTATATATTAATTTTTAATCCTGGCTGCGGTCCACTTTGTGACTTCCAATTTTTTTCTTTTCTTTTTTTTCTGTAAGCTTTTTTTTGCTACTGCAAAATATTGTATTATTATTATTGATTTGATCAATTTTAGTTGTTACAGCCCTAATTTCATAACAGTATTTTTGTACTGTTTTGTATTTAAAGCTGCAGTCCTTAATTTTTGCCTTTTTGTCGCCATCTCTGTTTGAAACCTGCAATTGCAGTTCCTCAGAGCGGATGAATCTTAATGTTTTCTGTCAGTCACCATATCGGTGTGGATACTATACTTCGGAATCACAGATTGTAGTCTTGGAAGTATGACCAAAATAAAAATTTTCATCGGAGAATGTCATCTGAACAAGTCAGTAACATGTCTACCACTTTTGTTCTGACCAACTGAGGGGAAAAAAGACATTACAGTAAATCACACTGCCAATGGTGATTAAATCTAATGATCGCTTAGCTCATACCACGTCAAACCGTGCAAATTTTTATTGTTATACTTTGTTCTCTCAAACTGTTAAAGTTAACAACATCACCATTGCTTGACTATGTGTATTTAGTGTGTATTAGCGTTACCTGTAGATTTCAATTTCTGTACAGTCTAATCACTAACGTTAATTTGTCATACCGTACAATCCGCCATCAAAATGATAAGTTTAATTATTGCAGCTGCTGTGAGAAAAGGCTATGTGTTATAGCCTACTGGTTGGGACTCCTTCTTTATGTGAAGAGACGTGACGCAATGATGCAAAGACAAAAGGCAACAATGCTCGAATTTCCCACAGAAACCCACCAGTACCACTCAAATTAGAAAACATTATTACACGCTTACCATTGTGAATCGGGCTAAGTTAAGGAGATAGTTTTGAACACTGGCTGGCTATGTACATGCTCAAAAATTGTTTTTGGATAATTTTTAACGAAAAAAAGTTACGAACAGCAGCTTTAATTTATTTTATTTAAAAATAATTATATTAAAGTCATTGTTTTACTGTAATAAATTTGAAAAAATCCTGTATTATAGTCAAGAGAATCTATGAAAATCACCATTCAAAATATTGAGAATTACATAGAAATGCTAAAGTAAAACATTTTGGTGATAATTTGAGGTAATTGGTGTGAAAAACATAATGGTCCTAAAAATTGACATTCAAAAAAATATATATATATTTTTTTTAATAATTTTTCTTTTGGTATTAAGGTGAAATATGACCTGGGCATGTTTTTGTGAGAATCACCCAAGGCTCACTGCTCTCTCCCTATTGACAGACAGCTCACTGCCATGTTTAGAGCACCTTTTATAGCGCACACATCTTCTGTCAGTAGAGCTGCCATGCATGTATGTTCTCATTTCTTCTGTTTAAGAGCTTTGGGAATTGTCTTTGAGACCTGTGGCCGTCCTGCCAAGCCATCATGGCTGATAATGAGTTTCCTCTCCTAATGAGGTGTGCTTACAGTGTGTGTATGAAGCAGTGTCTCACACAGAAAACGCTCAAACATAGTGTTTGTGGGGGGGGAGCACACAAAAGCAAGGGAGGGGCGGAATGTTATGGAGCTTTGTGTTTGCCGCCTCCACACAGGATTTCCAATTAGCAACTCTGGCAAAAAAGCTTCCACATTGATTTTCTCTCACCAAAGCACGGTATGCAAGTCAATTCAATACGTGATTCCTGGAGTAAAACAATTTAGGGCTCTGTCACAGCTCAGATAGGAAGGAGGTGCACACTGATTCGTCTCTCAAGGACAGTACCACCTGTGAGCATTGAATGTGTAAGTCTGCTCAGGATTCCTCATATGCTTGGGGTTACAACCTGTAACTCCTCTTAGGCCTGAATCTTTGACCCTTTAAATATTTTATTATATGGCCAACAAGTCAATATGAAATCAGAATCTGCCATTTTGCTTTCATAGTTTGCTTTCTTTCCTCCTTACTTGTTCTCTCATTATGTATAATATAATACAACATTTATATAACAGTTCTGGTCCGCGAATTTGAACAGTCAAAATGGCGACAAGTGACTGTCAGTGATGAACTGATTATTTCAAAGACAATGATTCATTCAGAGTGAGTCATTGAATCATTCCCTCAACTGATTAGTTTAAAAACATTGATTTGTTTTATCAACGAGTGAGTCATTTAATTATTCACTCAACCAGTTTGTTGTAACATACTGATTTATTCAGGAATTAGTGAGTCGTTGAATCATTTAGTTAACCGATTTTTAAAAAATGCTGATTCATTTTGTTAATTAATGAATTAGTCACTCAAACGATTCATTCAAAAACACAGATTCATTCAGAATGCCATTACAGTGTTGCTCGAAGACGTGTGACACTTTATGCTGTGCCTTTGTTTCGAATTATTTTCACTGGGAGAGCAAAAACAATGTAACTGCCAATATTATGTCTAAAATGTAAGTAACTATATTTAATTTATTGCATAAAAGCTCCATCACCAAGCAAGCATGTTGTTGGTATTGCTTGTTTATAATTATAAACTTTAGTTTACTGCTGTAGGACAGTATTTTAACAACTTTTTAAATAAATTTCGAGCTGTTGTTGTAAACTAATGGATTTGTTTGTGGCTGATGCATCATGGATTAGGTCCCTAACATCATGGAAAGGAAGAGGAAATAGTTACCATTTACCAATCTTATGTTGCTTGAGTGATAGAAAGATGCATTTTTGAGATAAATATCTTTTATCTGACCTCTACTGGCCCTAATGGTCGGAAGGGAGATACCATTAATGAGAGCTAATGCTTTATAAACAGAAATGAGACTTATGACTCCCCTGCAAATTAGATCTTCAAACAGATGATTTTCTTACGTGCAGCAGTGTTTGTGAATGTCAGGTTCAGCTGCCACTTGTGTATTTTCAAAAGGTTTTTTGGCAGTCTAAAGGTGGGTTATTGATCAAAATTTCTTCCTCTCACCCTTCTCAGCTGGAGCTGGGTTATTTTGAGACCCAGAATCCATCTCCTGTGGAGCAAGATAGCAGGGTGTACAGAGGTCTTCATTTGTTCTGAGTAGGCTTAGAAGGTTTTGTCTTTGAAAGAACAGGGGTCACTTCTTCTGTGTCGGTTTTACTAACCTCATTAATGAGGGCGGTAGGATTAGTATGCTAGGATTAGTAAAATGTTAGATGGATGGATGGATGGATAAATGCTTGTGTTACTCATTTATGCTTGGTATTCATAACAGAGTTAAGTATGTCTCGACTAATTTTATGTGGTAGATTTGAACTGTTGAACTACACAAATATTGAGTATGATTTTTTGTTTATGAAATAAATCTCTTATGCGCAACAAAGCTGTATTTATTTGATAAACAGTAAAAACTATAATATAATTACAATTTAAAATATTTTCTATTTTAATATTTTTTTAAATGTCATTTATTACTGTCATGGCAAAGCTGAATTTTAAGCATCATTACTCCAGTCTTCAGTGTCACATGATCCTTCAGAAATTATTCTAATATGCTGATTTGGTGTTCAAGAAACATTTTGTATTATCAATGTTGAAAAAAAATTGTGCTGTTCAATATTTTTGTGGAAACCATGATATACTTTTCTTATTTTGGATTTGAATAGAAAGTTCAAAAGAACAACATTTATTTGACATAGTATGTTTTTGTAACTTTATAAATATATTTACTGTAACTTTTCTTCAATTTAATGCATCCTTTTTGAATAACCACTACTTGGTACCACCACATTACTTTTACTTTTTACATTACTATAGGCCTTTGCTTGTTTAAATTCACAACTGTTAGTAATAAACTAACCTTTTTTTTGTACAAGAGCTTAATATTCACAGCTTAAGGGAGGAAAACTAAATCATCTAATAAATATTTTATGACAAACAGCAAAGTTCAGTGCTCATTCTCTTTCTTGTTCTTTTTGACTTTCTTTGAAGCTTCCTAACTATTTTTGTTTCTGGTAAGATTTTTTTTTTACTAGTTCCCTGAGGTAAAGAGTGTAGGCGCTTCAAAGATTAAGACATTTTTGACAGAAAACAGTTCTTAAGATGCTGTTTTTGCTATGGACATGAATAACACCTCAGATCATTTGGCTTGTTGAGAGGAGGTGTGCTATTACTTTTCAAAGCAATCTGACTCTAAATTCTCACCTAGTGAAGAAGGGAGCAGATACTCGCCCAGGCTTAATGGGCTCTTTTGACTGAAGTAAACTAACAACCACACAGAACACTAGTATCCACCAAGAACACACTCTTGCAACAATATTTGGATGTTAAAACTGCTCAGAACACATTAGCAACCGCATAGCTAACCCTCACAACACAGAGAAAAAAAAAAAAAAGAAAAAAAAAATACTGCTGTATCATGTCAGTTTAGCCTAGGCCTAGTGATTTCTTTATATTACATTTTGTAACATGGTTTGTTTTTACAGTTTGTTGTTGTTATTCTGTCTTACTACATCCATTTGAATTTGTGAAGGACAGTCATTTGTGACGGACAGCCTTCAAGGCTACAATTGAGAGCTACCTACTGAGAGTGAGCACTAAAATGTCTCAGAAAGGACACCCTTAAAAAAAGATGATAGGTTGTTAGACTTCATTACCCAGCCTGGCATATTCATGTTAGTGAGATAAAACAACACCTCAGCAACAATGCCAGCTGCTAGCATGGGCCAAACATTAATTACACTGTGTAAATAAATAATAAATTCAGTTAGGGGGCATACTGAGTGGTTTAGAGGTGCTCTTTGAACCCTATCCTGCTGTGGAGCATGTCTAATAGGGCTGGCCCCTGGTCTGCAGGCTTGTTACTGTAATGGCTGTGTCCTTCTCCAGCCAGGAGAGTTCATGTAAACATGACAGGAACTTTTGTTCACACTGGGTCATAGCGCATTAGCCTAGCCTTGTAAGGAGTCAGGGTAAAGATCAGCAGCCAGAGCGCAGTTTGGAGGAAATTTCAGCATGTTGTAGGAAGAATACTACAAGAAAAATAGCAGTAGATCATAAGAAAGAGGGAAATAGGAGAAGCAGACTTTCTCTGCTGAGTAAAGATGTAAATGGTACCTGCTTTAGTGGAACACAGGGCAATGTCACTGAAGACTGATTACAATGAGCTTATGGGTTGTCATTATAATCAGAGAAGCAACTCCTCTGTGACTTCCTTCACAGCCTTTCTAGAGCTACATAGTCCCCCCTTACAACAGGATGATAAAAGGAGCTTGACTACTATTTCAGGTCTCCAGCAGACAGATTCATTTGGGACTTGTTCATTTCCACTTGGAGGCATCACCTTCAAAATTCATTTATCACAAGTAGCCCGTGCCACACTTCACCAAGCAACAGCCTATCATGACTACACACCTGGGAAGTTTCATATCTTCGCTCTGCACATCACTGGCATTTTTTTTGCCAGGGTTTGGCACCATTCAGACTGGAATTGAGAATGCCTCTTAAATTCCAAATCAGTACTTGAATGTAAATAGAATTTGAATTGAGGTGGCAAACAGGATACAGAATTGCAATTCGAATGTGAATGTAAAATTTAAAATTCTTTATTTTTTAGAAGGGCAGTTTGTCAAACTTTGAATGTTGGCTAGATAAAACCATATTTTCAAATTTATATGTTCAAGTTTCATGTCGAGAACGATGGATGGAGAGATGGAGTGATGGTTGGATATTTAATTCAAATTCCAACTCGTGAATTGAATGTTAGCCAATTAGTAAATTCTGAATTTTGCACAACCCTAACACTTAGACTACTGATTGGTGTTTCTGCTCAAACAGGTAGGCCTAGTTATTTTGAAGCTCTTGCCCCAGTGCTGGCCTGGGCTGTAAAGAGGCTCTACCTCTCTCCATCATCAGTACTCTCGCCCCAAGCACTGCTGTCTCTCTGTCAGAGCCTTCGGGTCACTAATCGCTGGGCTTGATCAATGGCTCTGGGGTTAGCACAGCTGTTCAAGGTGACAACGTTGGGGCAGGGCAATCTTTCAGTTTTCTCTTTTTTTTATGCTGTGGGCTCATGCAGACTCATGCAGTGCAGCATGATAAAGCACCTCGGTCTGCTCAGTGGTACTTGGACAAGCTCTGTAATTCCTCTTCTCACGTTGCATCATTGTCATCTCTGTGACCTGAATCACACTTTTAATCATTGCTGCTGAAAAATCCAACTTTTTTGCTATTAGCAGTGTACTGGAACATGGTAATCAGTTTCTAGCTGGTCTAAATTGGTCCTTAGTTGGTCATTAGCTAGTCCAAGAAGGTCATCTAAGGTGGTCATTAGCTAGTCCAACTGATCTAAGATGGTCATTAGCTGGTTAAAGCTGATTATTAGCTAGACAAAACTAGTCATCAGCAGGTCTGAGCTGGTCATTAGGTAGTATGAGTTAGTCCATCTTATTCTAGCTGGACATTAGCTGGTTAAACTGCTCATTATCTAGCACAGCTGTTCATCAGCTGGTCATAAGCTGGTAATTAAGTTGTATGAGCTATTCTAGCTGGTCTAAGATGGTCATTAGCTGGTTCAAGCTGGTCATTAGCTAGTAAAACTGATCATTACCTGGTCTAAGCTGTTGATCAGGTAGTTTGAACTATTCTAACTAGTCTAAAGGCTGGTTCACACTGTGCGATTTTGGCCACAATTTGGTCATCTGAGACAAATTTTGCAAATCCTAAAAGATCCTTTTAATCCTAGGCTAAAATCTGTAGTCTTTGACCGCTAGTTTGACATGTTCACAGACAGCCGGTTAATGAAATTCTGGCAGTGTCAGAAGATTTGGCGCACAGTCCTGCAGTGTGACTTCTTCTACGACAAACGTCAAATTGTCTTCGTTTTTCAAGACAAGCTGTGATCAAAATTAACGATAGAGATGTCTTTGTTAGCCACCATTTCAGTCCAGTGTGTAATGCAGCTCACAGTCATCGAACTTGTTTGGGTTGATGATGTAAACCTCAGGACAAGTTTTGAAGCGCGCGTCCGTTTTTAACGCGTCTTGACTGTCGTACAGTCTGACATAATGACAGCTGAGATCCCACAGTGTGACATGAGGATCATGTCCGCACAGTCTGACAAGCAACCATCGTAAAGGACAATTATAAATCGCACAGTGTGCACCCGGCTTAAGATGGTCATCAACTGTTCATTATCTCATCTGTGTTGGTTATTAGCTTGCCTGAACTAGTTGGTAGTTGGTAGACATCTTGGAAAAACAACAAACCAGCTAGCTTAAAGTGGTCAGGCTGTTTTTTGTAACATAGTAGCTGGTTATTCAGCTAATGACCAACTTATACCAATTTATGACCAGCTTGGATTAGCTTTAGGTTTAGACTGCCTAGAAACTGGCTACCATGTTAAGATGGATTTTCCTTAAAAAGGGTGAGAACTTTGACATGAATGAGTGGCATCAACTTAAGTAAGTACTGGGACACCTGCCAAACTGCTGGCATTAAAAAACTTGCTGATGTAGTGTTTTGAGAACTAAATCTCTCAAAGTTTGGAAAGATAGCAAAACAAAAATGTTTTGTGTCAGCTGCTTTGTCACGGGGCCACCAGTACGGACTCTAATATGCTTTTTTCATCCACAGTCTGAACCCTTACAGCTACGATGAGAGTTGCGTGTCCAGCAGTGTAGACCATCTACCTCTGGCCGCTTTACCGCTG
The DNA here is from genome assembly GCA_037950675.1 of Hypophthalmichthys molitrix. NCBI lineage: Eukaryota > Metazoa > Chordata > Actinopteri > Cypriniformes > Xenocyprididae > Hypophthalmichthys > Hypophthalmichthys molitrix. The sequence goes on from CM075506.1 coordinate 15,865,905, forward strand.
CTCGCCATTGCTGCTCCACACTACCAAGACGCTGTTGGGACCGTGATCGCCCGGGCCAACCAGGTGTACCACAGCTTTCTGCAGTCTCCAGAGGGACAGGGGTTCACAGGACAGGTGAGTCCAGGAGTGCCCAACAATCTTAAGGTGTGGTCTTGCTTGTAAAGTTTTGATTTACCTTGTAGCTGGTTCATTTGATTCATGACTTATAAAGCTTTAACACACTTTTAAGCCTCTTAAATAATCCCTATAGAAAAAATTAATGGAAGTAATACTTCCGGATCCAACGCCACTGAAAAAGTTTGCATACAGTGACTGAATTTGGTCCACAAAATTACAGAGAGCAATGGTAAATGTTGCTGCTTTTCAATCTTGAAACCATTTTGACTGTTTTTCCATAACAATCGACATTCGGCCACACAGGCAGATAAAGGAAGTCCCAGATCAGTATTAGGAAGGAGCAGCTTTGTGGAGCAGCAGTAGGAAGGGTGTGTGGGTCTGTGGCAGGGATAGTGACTCATCACTGATGAGTCATTCAAAACAGACGAAAAGGAGGGTGTCTTTCCACTCGTCTTACTCCATAATCTCACATCATTAATCCAATAACACTCTCCTGTCAATTTAGGAGGCACAATGATTTCCTGAAGTGGTGACCGCAGTTTATGAGCTGCATGTCAAGTGTTGACTCTCTAGGGAGCCGGACTATTCAAATAGCATATTAGCCCTCTGGTTTTGGAGAAAATTGGTGTGTTTTTTGACATGGCCATAGCCGTGTTGTTCATTGACGATGTGGCGCAGACTCATCTGTTATTGACACTGATAATTAGACCTGTGGATTTGTTTGTTTTTGGAGCATCTATACATTATTTGAGCTCACCGCAGAGGTGCTCATCAACATCAAATAGATAGGTGCTAGAGTTGCAGCTGTGTTGTTTCTGTACGATTAATTAAATGTGTTATTGACTGTCAGACTGCACTGTAGATTGAGCTGTCATTATGCAATCCTGAGATTTGTCTGACAGTGTTGATTGCATGCAGTAACGCTGCACTGATTCTGGCTGAATTAGTTTGTGTGTTTTGTACAGGTGTGTTTGTTGGGTGACTGTGTGGGAGGTGTGCTGTGTTTCGACGCTCTCTGTTTCAGCAACAGCCCACGACACAGCAGCCCCATCCACAGCAGCCGACATAACAGCACAGAGAGCTTACAGGTATGTACTTAAACACTGAATCATTCAGTTGAAAATACATCTGTAACTACTTTTGTTCTTTTCTTCCTTGTCTTAGAGTGGTTCTTGTAATAAAAAAAAAACCACTGACAACACGTCGACAGACAAGACAGAGCAGGTTACTTATGATATTAAACAAAGTCCCAGCTTTCAAACTGTGTAATTTTTTAAGAAATTCGAACAATAAAAACCATTTTGTGGCTCTTTAATTTGTCATGACAGATTGCTATAGCACCTCAGCTCAAGAGGCTCGTGAACCAATCATCTCTTTTTACTAGTTAATTTATAACATTAAATAAAAATGAATGAACATCAGAAAGAATTTTGTTTCAACCACGGAAAGACGTCAATACACACCAGGTTCAGGTTCAAGTCCATCGACGTAATCTACGAACTCCCCTGACTGCTTTGTCAGACAAAATGGCGGATTTGGTGTTAATATGATTGGTTAGATCGCTTGTCAATCAAACTCCCGGTGAAGGGTCCATTGAAAATGGGGGGGGAAAGCTCATTATGAAATAAATGTTTTTCTCTAGTTCACGTTGGCCACAATTATTGGCACCCAATTATTGCAACGTCTTTTTCCCAAGATAACACCTCTAAGTCTTCTTCTAAAATGCCTGATGAGTTTGGAGAACACCTGACAAGATATCAGAGACCATTCCTTCAGATCCTTCAGATTCCCAGCTCCATGTTGGTGCTTCTTCTCTTCAGTTCACTCCACTCATTTTCTTTAGGGTTCAGGTCAGGGGATTAGGATGGTCATGGCAGAAGCTTCATTTTGTGCTCAGTGACACATTTTTGTGTTGGTTGATGTTTGTTTTGGATCATTGTCCCAATGGAAGATCCAACCACGGCCCGTTATAAGATTTCTAGCAAAAGCAGTCAGGTTTTGATTTTTATCTGTTAGTATTTGATAGAATCCACGATACCATGTATCTGAACAAGATGTCCAGGACCTCCAGCAGAAAAATAGGCCCACAACATTAAAGATCCAGCAGTATATTTAACCGTGGGCATGGGGTACTTTTTATCCTTGTGTGCACCAAACCCATCTGGTGGGTTTGCTGCCACAAAGCTCTTTTTTTAGTTTCATCTGACCATAGAAGCCGGTCCTGTTTGAAGTTCCAGTCTTGTCTGACAACTGAATATGCTGGAGATTGTTTCTGGATGAGATCAGAGGATTTTTCTTGAAACCCTCCTGAACAACTTGTGGGAATGTAGGTGCTGTTTGATCAATTTTTTAGGCTTTCTAAGACTCAACTAATCTCTGCAATTCTCCAGCTGTGATCCTTGGAGAGTCTTTGTCCACTCAAACTGTCCTCCACACTGCGCATTAGGACGATATAGACACACATCCTCTTCCAGGCAGATTTGTAAAATCTTTAGTTGATTGGAACTTCTTAATTATTGCCCTGATGGTGGAAATGGGGATTTTCAATGCGTTAGCTTTTTTCTTATAGCCATTTTCTATTTTGTGAAGCTCAAAAATCTTTTGCTGCACATCAGAACTATTCTTTGGTTTTTTTCATTGTGATGAATGATTAAGGGAATTTGGCCTTTGTGTTTACACATATTTGTACTCTTGTGGAACAGGAAGTCATGGCTGGACAATTTCATGCTCCTAGTCACCCTGGTGTGCTAAAAAATTTAAATATGAAGGGTAATATACTTCAGAGATATTTTACTCATAAGAATTTCTAGGGGTGCCAATAATTGTGGCCAACATGTATTGGAGAAAAACATGTATTTCATAATGAGAGTCCCCCCCCCCCCCCACTTTCAATTGTTTTACTTCGATGAAAGGTTAGAATTTTGTGAATTTTTTTTTTAATGAAAGATCAAAAGGATAAACAATGCAGATTTATTTTCACAGCTGCCTTTGCTCATATTTACTAAGGGTGCCAATAATATTGGAGGGCACTGTGTGTGTGTGTGTATATATATATATATATATATATATATATATATATATATATACACACACACACACAAACACACACACACACACACCTCTCTCTCTCTCTCTCTCTCTCTCTATATATATATATATATATATATATATATATATATATATATATATATATTATACACTGCTGCTGTTGTAGATTATTGCTGCTGCTGCTGCACAGCAAATACAGGAACTTGCTACTGCCAATACATACGCCGATACGCTGCTGTGAGTAAGACATAGTGCTGCTGCACAAATAGCATATATCAATAACCTATAGCAGATCTATTCAGGTGGAGCTGGGGAAGGTGGAGGGTTTTAGAGGAACTCTAACATATATATATATGTTACAATTAACAATGTTATTAAACTATTACTGTTTTTGATGAAAGAAAAGAAAAAAAAGGTAACACTTTACAATAAGGTTCTATTTGTTAACATTAGTTTACTACATTAGTTAACATTAACAATGAAAAAAATACTTCTTAAGCATTTTTAGTATTAATTTTAGCATTTACTAAAACATGACAAAAACATTGTATTTGTTAATATTATTACATGAACCTGAGCTAACTTGAACTAATAATGAACATTTAAAAAAAGATGAATAAATACTGTAACAAATGTATTGCTGATGTTAGTTAATGTATGAACTAATGTTAACTAATAGGACCTAATTGTCAATTGTTACCAAAATAAATAAAGGTAAAAAAATATAAATAGTGCATACACAATGAAATGTCCAATATCAACTGATACTGTTAAATTACAAATCTGTAACATTAGCTAATAACAGATAGGGTACTGATATATTTTGCATCCCTACAATTGAGATATCACATCTGTAAAGTTGTAGATGAGATCTCAACAATGTCGCAAACTCTGTCAAACTCAAATATACCAAGATATCAAAGCCTGAATATTTAATATCTCAATATACAAAATGTCTTATTAAAATTCATAGTGAAATAATCTGAGATATTCTATCCACTTTCATTTGATAGCTTTAACTCTGAATGTAGAGAGTTGTTTCATTGGTGTCTTTTTCAATCTCTGAACGCTCTGAGACAAAGTCGATAAAGAAACATCACTGAGAGCTCATTTAAGTTCTCTGAGCTATGAAAGTGCAACTTCTGAGCAAACTCCTGTGGGTTTTCCCATCACATTTCTGTGATCTTCAGGAAGCACAGAACATCTTTCACACCAGGCACACCATCCAGACTTTATCTGACACTCTGCTTCAGTGCTCGCGTATATTATTTTCACATTTATATAAATAATGACTCTATTCACCTGGCTATCTCATTTTTTTCCACACACTCAGGATAACCCTGAAGTCAGTCCAAGCCTGAGCTCCAGCAAACGTCTTAGCAGGAGCAACATCGACCTATCTGCCCCCAGTGAGACCCGCAACAGGAAAACTCCACTCAGCCGCAAACAGAGCGACTCATATGATGCAGACTCCTCTGGCAGCCAGCACCACCCATTCCTCAGCAGGTAATGTATACAAGAACAGAGACCAAATGCTGTTTTATGATGCTGTGAGTGAGTGTTTCTATTACAATATTTTCTCAATGCAGAGATAATCCCTGAAGAGGCATTTTCAGCTTTGCTCTTATTTTTTGTAATACTCTGATATGTCAGCATTGGCCTAACCAATAGTGTGAGCTTGAGGTGGGACTATGTTTTTGTTCAAATAATAGCAGAAGGGAAGTAAACTGGCAATATTTTTTAAAATTCTTTTTGGGGCAGATCAGCATCCTTAGTCATTCTCTATTTTTAGGATGAATATATTTCTTTTTTGGTAACAAGAAATCAGAACAAGATTACCCAGATGTGTCCCCCTGGCCAAGCCATCCATAAATGTGTCACACTCTTTCCCATTTCTGTTTATCAATATTGGCTGCTCGATGGCATGTTGCATGCTGCAGTGCTATTAATAGTCACAGCTGCAGTCGGTGTGCAAGTACTGTATGAGAGACTGAGGCGCAGACTGAACGATGCCTTTTCAATAGAAGTTTCTCAATGCCACAGTGGCAAAGGACCAAACATCCAACTGTTTATCTTCTAAATGATCCTATTTAGGGTATTGATGTGTCAAGAGAGATTTCTCAGCACTGTTGTTGTCACAAACCCGCAGCACAGCTCTTTTACTGAAATAGTTCCTAAAATTCCTGCATACAACAATAGCATTCCATGTTTTTACCCTCAATTAGTGCTAGCAATTTATGTCATTGTGCATAAAATTACATATCAAATAATGTAGTCTACTTATACAGATTTGAGTAAGTGCTAAGTTGTGTCATGTTGAGGGGTAAGTTGAGTCACTGTAGAATACATTAACTGATTTAAATCAAATTTAAACACAAATAAGAATTGTACGGAGCATGTGAATGTCTTTTAGTTATTCCACAAGTTTTGACGCATATCTTCTGATCTTGTATTCATGACTAGCAGTCCATAGTTTCCTTTGTCATGATTTATTTTCCAAGTCAACAAAGAATCACATTTCATTCAGTCTTCTTACATCATAAATCATCTTATGCAACAACATAAGTCTCTTAACAACTTGTTTGACTTTGACTATACTAATAACCACTTCTGCTGTCTCACAAAACTATACACGGTCAAAAGCTTGGTGTTTGTCTGAATTTATTGCATATGCATCAATAACTTTTCACATGCGCTACATAAATGACTTCACTGAACATGCGCAGTAAGAACAAATATAAACCAAATATATTCAACAGTAAATGTCTAATTAATTAACAAAAGAAATATTAAATTTACACAATACAAATATGAAATATGAAATATAGCTCTTACAATAATAAATAGCACTTCGCAATTTCCCAAAATATTGATCCCATAAGCCAGTCAGGAAAATATAATAATGTATGATATTATAATATTAAATTATAATCAAAATATTTATCTAAAAGTTGTGAAACATTTTTTGTAACTATTTATTTATTTATGATGATATACTATTATTCTGGATATTTTAATGTTGTGAAACAATTGTCAACATATTTTGCTTATATATTATTTGTAATTTGTAATATTAAACTTTAATATTATATTATATTAATATTATCAAAATGTAATATTTAATATTCTATATTATACTGTAATATTCAGTATATTTTATTGTAGTGACATTTTCAGAAACAATTTTGCTTAATATTTCCTGGATGCAAATCTTGCTACAGTATCACTATTAGTTTAGCAACTTGAATAGCTTAACCAGAAGCATCTGGCACACTTTACTCCACAGGTGTCGTTTTGAGAAAAATGATTTGTTTAAAAATTAATGCCTAATCTTTTGTCAAAAGTGTTTTATATATTAGTAATTCACCACCAACAACATGATATTCAAGCAGTTTATTTTTGTATATTTATATGTGTTTAAATACCTTGATAATTTTTTTCATTTTATCTGCCATGTAGAAAATACAAATTGATATGCAAAAATAACCAAAAATTATTATTTTTTTTACAATAAAAATGTTGCTGGCTGGCCAAGTGATTGATTTTGATGATTGATCCAGCGACCTTCTCATTACAGGCCCTTGCATTGCAAGTTATCTTGCTAGAGGTTTTTAAATCTTGGGCCTTTGTGCAGTCACTATAAGGCCGCTTAGAGAAGTGCTGGACAAAAGCACTGATTCTCACCCAGGACTGATAGCACTGGACCTGAGGGAGACTTATCACTTAGCTCATCCATACCCCTCAGCTCTACTACAATTCACTCCCAATCATCTGTCCCCAGGGCCCTGTACACCCCATCCTTTTCACACTCAGTCTGAGGTGAGATAGCCAGTCAGAGTCTTTAAGAGCTTTTCTGTCATCGCTCGTAGCATGATGGTAATAAAGACAAACAATGTGCAAAAACGAGTGGAGGAAAAGGAAGTAGTTGTTGGCGGTCTAACAGAAAGATTCTTGCTGTAATCCGTTGAGGTTAGACATAATTTTATATCAGTGCGTGCACTTTTTTTCTTGTTTAAAAGAAAAACTGGTTCAGACAATTTAATTAAGAAATAATTGTGGGATTTGCCAAAGTTTTCCAGGTTTTTGACTACAGATATTCAGAATTTAGCTTGAAGCACTTAGTAGCAAGTAAACTAACCATGTGCTTTGTTTTGTCTGGGTTTTCTGGGTGGCTTAAACAACTCCCAGAGTGCCAGGAGTTATCCAAAGGCAAAAACTCTGTGGTGTAACTTAAGTAAATGTCATTTTTGTGTGTGTATGTGTATTCAGTTTGATACAGGATGGAACGGACCTGAGACCAAGCAGCAGCACCAGTATATTGTTAAATCCAGGTCGCTTTGACTTTGAGGTGACAGATTGTTTTCTACTGGGCTGTCCTCTTGGATTGGTGCTAGCCATGAGACGCACTGTGCTTCCTGCCATCCAGGGTTGGTGTAGAAATTCTCCAATTAATGACCAGAACACATTGTCCTCTTGATACACTGGCAGACATTCCCATTAGATTTTCCTTCTCCTCAGTCATATTTACAATTAATTTAGTCATTTCTATCTTTTCTTTTCATCCTGCAGTGACTCAGCTCCGGCCTGCGTGTTCACAGATCTTCAACCTGTTTTACCCCTCCGACCCATCGGCCTCTAGACTGGAGCCCTTGCTGCACACCCAATTCCACAAACTGCCTCCATTCCCTGTGCCCCGCTACCAGCGTTACCCTCTGGGAGACGGCCGCTCCACCCTTATCGGTGAGTGAGATATCCCATTGAGAATCAATTAAACTGTTCGCTGCTGAATCACATGCACAAATAAAACACAATATTCACTCATTTGTTCCTTTTATTATGTTTCATAATTGCTTTGTCACAGTAATGCGCTTATCTTGGGTTGCCAAATTATCTCTGTTCTATTTTAAGGAATGATTCTGGTTCGGTTGTTAATGTTTTCTTGGGAAGAAACTACAGCCTTTCTCACTGGATTTTTTGGTGACTTCCTCTTTTTGCATGCGTCCTTTTCCTGACAGATAACTGCTAACCTGAGCAATGCTGTGCCTTCTCTCACCCCGCTTACATTCTTTTACTCAGTGTCAGATTCCCTGGAGCTTTACCAAGTTCTGGAGGCTGGTGTCTCGCTCCGTAATGAGCTCCTGATTTATTTAGAGCATATTTTATCCTGCTTTGCAGACAGATTTAACTTATATGTCATCCATTTTAGGCTTGTCCTATATTGTAGACTAGGCCTAGAACTAGGACAAATATTATTGAGCTAATGATGTACCCTTTATAAACCTTTCAATGAAAGAAACACCCCAAAATGTGTTATTTTAGTATTATTTATATACTGTTATACAGTAGTATTTATTAATATTTTGAATTTTCTTCCTTTTTATTTTTAATCTTAGTTTAAGTTTTACTAATTTTGTTATGCGATTTTGTTGTTTTTTATTAGACTTTTTTTATATTTCTATTTAAATCTGATTTATTTTTAAGGCAGTTTTAATTTGACACATTCTAGCACTTCAACCCATTTTGTTTCAGTTAGCTGCCAAGGCAACGTTTCTAATTTTGCCTTTCTAACTTTTCGAAATTCAAGTTTTTCATCTAAGGTTTTTTTTTTTTTTTTTTTTTTTTCTTCAGCTTTATCTCAAGTAATGCAAACTATTTGTAATAGTGATAGTTTTGGTTTCAGTTAAAGGCACAATATGTAAAGTTTCGCCGCTAGAGGTCGCTTATTTAAACAAAGGCGTAGCTTGATGACGCCTTGATTTCGCGGAATCATGTTAGTCTTCACGTCTACAGGCGGTGGAAAAGAATCGGGATGGGACTCGGGCAGAAATCATGTTCATGGATTAGATTATTAGCGTTACTGTAGTATGAAGCAGAGCAGGGCCGAGTGCTGTGCGGTCTAAATGAGGCCACTGGAGCGATTGCTAATGAGAGACTTTTATTATGCCACAGTCGCCGCTTCCACATCTTCCTGTCAAGTGTATGTGAGGTAACGCAGCGCTGTTTTATCACATTACATACATTTGTGTGTTGAAAGATGTTATAGTGTTACTCTGCATTCGCGCTGCGAATACTAGATATTAGGCATGGTAAAACATGTTACTCGCTGTAAATCAAGAAAATGAGATTTAAACAATAAGACTTACTGTGTTGAGCTATATAACATGATTAGTTTTCTGTTGATTACTGTATCCAAACAGTTGCTCACCTGTCTAATAAAACACATAATATGTTAAAGCATCTTTGGTGTTTCCATGGTTTCTACAAAATAAAACCGGAAACCGAGGGTAACACGGGTATGATGTCATTGACATCATATAATATGGCGTCGCACGGACACGATCTGTGTCCTAGTTAAAATTGCTTATATTTCTCTTGATTTAAACATTCTTGGAAACATTTGGGATAATGTAAGTACACAAGTCAGCAAAATAACATAACATTGTTCTAGTGTTTTTTGGATATTTTAATAAAAATATCTTACATATTGTGCCTTTAAACAGTAACAACACTGGACTAAAACAGGACGTTTATTGTAAATCAAACCTAAGATGTAAACTATTGAGTTAAAACATGTATACTTGAAAAAGTAATTAACATGGGGGAAATGAAATGATCCAGGCTAAGCCAGGGTAGTTGTTGTAAACTAACACTATTGGTTTAAAAATAAAGTAAACAAAGAACTAAAGTGAAGCAAAACTAAAAACTGGCTGAACTGAAATAAAAATAATCAACAAAAATAAACATACAAAATATTGATTTAAAAAATATCTTTATTAACTGAAATAATGAAAAGTAAACAAATCAGAAAATCTTGAGGATAACCTCGAGAAACATAAAAACTCTACTCCAAATATGTGTAAATAAGCTGTTTTGAAGATCATTTGACAGGAAAGCAAATATATACAGTATTAAGTGTGAACTCTTCCTGAATAAGAAGGGATTATAACTTGATGCAACAGAGAGAGGCATCAGCCATTGAGAGGAAAGAGCCTGTGTCTCACAGGAAATGTGACACTGACTTTTAATTATATCAAGTCTCACTCTGCTGATCATAGGCGAAGAATGCCACAATATTTGTTAGATACCGAGGCGTGGATGTGTCTAATTTAATGCATGCACACACCACTCACACATGCTCTGTTTTAAAGCAGTAGTTAATAATTGCTATCCTAATGGAGTATCTCTGGAACGACCTCCCATGTGTAAGGTTCTTTCATTATGAATCATTACAGATTTACTCAGCGGGCATTTAATTTGAGAAATGCATCTGATATCCATCTGTTTCCATGTTTATGCTGTTCCTGTGCATTTGGATTCATTTCATTTGGCGGCCGGGAAATCCGGAGCCATTCATTTCAAGTAGTTGAAAACTGTGGGCTGTAATCCTAAAGCTGTATGTGGAGCAACATCACAGAGTTCTTTTTCTCATTACGCTGAAGAACAGCTTGATTCTTTCCACTGAACTCTGTATTCCTCTCCATATTCGCTTTAGCCCCTCATGCCCAGAGCTCATATACCACCTTGCCCTCATCTCAAAGGTCTCTCTTGTGTTATTCTACAGAGCAGTAAATGCTATACCCTGCTGTGCCTTAGTCTTCCATCTTCTCTGAGTCGCCCGATCATTTTCAAGTCCAATAAGCCTGTCTTTTGAGCAAGACCTCTTGCTGAATTGCCCTCTCTTATTGTGCTCTAGTACATGACGCTTCAAAAAGTCCATAAAGAGATCGATCCATAGACCTAATCCATATGAACAGATTTAATTTAGACTTTTTACATGTAAACACTGATCAGCGAACTTAAGCAGAAGCTCAACCGAACCTGAATAATGCATTCATATGGATTAGTTTTCCGATCTCTTTATGAACTTTTTGAAGTGTTAAAGATCAAGTTGCGAAGGCAGTCATTGGAGGAACAGACATCTCTCAGATTTCATCAAAAAGATCTTCATTTGTGTTCCAAAGATGAACGAAAGTCTTACAAGTTTAGAACAACATGAGGCAGAGTAATTTATGACAGAATTTTCATTTTTGGGGTGAACCTACCCTTTAAGATGTTTAGGAGCACTTGATAATTACAGACAGGTGTGTTGGATCAGGTTTGGATCTGAACTCTGCAGGTAGGTACATCTTCAGGAACAGGATTGGGCTCCCCTGGTGTATAGTGTTTGTCAAGTGTATACCAGGGGTGAAAAACTCTGTTCCTGAGGGCCACAGCCTTGCAGAATTTAGCTTCAACCCTAATTACACACACCTGATCCAGCTAATCAAGTCCTTCAGGCTTATTTGAAAACTACAGGTATGTGTTTTGGAGGGGGGTTGGAACCAAACCAGTGCTGCCAATTTAGCGATTTTGTCGCTAGATTTAGCGCCTTCCCCACTCCTTTTGAGACTTTTTTTCAAAAGCCTAGTGACAAATCTAGCAACTTCTTGGACATACCCTGTATAGATTCTGTAGACTCGCCAGAATGACGTCATCTAGCGTCATTTAGGGACCAGTTTTAGCAACTTTCAACTGAAAGCAATTGGCAACACTGCACCAAACTCTGCTGGGCTGTTTTGCACCCCTGATGTATAGTGTTTATTAAGGGTCCGTTTACACAACACCGTTATGTTGTTTTCATTTGGACAGCATTGTCATCTATACAGAAAAAGTGCAAAGGTACATCTTTGTCATGTAAACGTAGCCCATTAATCAGCAATCACTGACATGTTCTGTGATAAAAGGATGTAAAAGAATGTATCAAAACTATGCATGCCATTTTAATTCTTAGGAGAATATAATACAATTTTGTTTCTTTAAATTACATGTTGGTAATTGTAAGTGTCACTAAACATATAAACAAACTTGTCTGGAGAGGATTCATGGTTGTGTATTGTTTACTCAGTTACTGATTCAACCAATTCAGTGAGTTGTGGAGTCCAACTAATTCAAAGCAATAACTTATAGAAACATCTGTTATACTGATTCATTAAAAAAATGGCCAATTTGAGTCATTTTATCTCAGGTCCCACTGTGTTTGTTGAGTTAAGCCAAATGCAACAGGAAGATGCAGAATAGGAAACATTTACACTACTGTTACTGGTCTGTAAGATATTTTAATGTTTTTGAAAGAAGTCTCTTATGTTCACTGAGGGTACATTTACATGTACTAAAAACACATTCTGTCCCCTTTTTCCTGTCTTCATTTATCTATTATTCTCTCTGTTGTTCATGTCTCACTTGTCAATAATAATTGAATGGATGACTCATGAACTTAGGAAATGGCTATTTAATTATTTGTTTTTGGTTATCCTCTTTGATGTATTAGCACTGCATCTGTGCAATCTTGCTGTACACAAGTCAAGTGTTTGTTCATTTGTCAAACTAATCTCTCACAAATGTTTTCGTCAGTGTCGTGATCACAACAGAATATGTTTGCTACCATTTATATGCATGCTTCATCTTGGTAAGACTGAGCAGGATTGTTGTAAAAAGCCCATCGCTCACATGAATAGATGGCTTTGGTAACACTAATGAGCTCTGTATCGAAAGTGTGATCAGTCTCCCTGTTCGTTCCTCATGTCTGCATAAAGAGCAGTCTTCTTTCCTGTATTCATTCAGAATTGGTGTAATGGTGCTGTCTGATTCCAGTCCACGCTTTCTGAAGAGAGAGCTCCTGTGAATTTGTATTCTGCGTCTGGCTCCGGGGCCTTTAGTGACATGAGAAATTAAGCAGTGTAGCCATGCGTCCTGCGCCTGGCAAAAACTCCTCGGAAAAGGTCAAGCTGAGAGACTGTGGGGGTTAACTCTGCAAAAACGTACCCAGATAGGAGAGCAGAAAGCTTGGCCCTCTGGAGCTTTTTGCGGATTGTGGCTACGCTTGGAGCGGGCATAAGCACATTCTGTACACGCCCTTAGTCTAGCTCTTAAAGATGTCAGCATGACTGGAAAGCAATAAAATCGCATGAGCTCGTTCTGATGGCCAGAGCTGATAGAGCTGCCTCTGTTTAGAATTCACATACAGCCTCAGTATTGTGCTCGCTGTCTACCAGCCCTCCACCCTGCTCATCTCCCAGCCCTCTGTTTCCCCTTTTCCAGACCCCTATTACCAGAGGTGTAGCAATCATTATAACTCATCCCATCTCCTTTTTTTTGTAAGATTTGTCAGTTCATAACATTGAAAATTGTTTCTGAAATCTTGGCAGATTTACAAAAATGTTACATGTATTGTTTTTATTATTATTAATAATAATTTAATAAAATGTTTTATTTTCATAGTTTTGTTTGACCACTCACACACACACACATACACACACACAATTATTTAACAATTATATCACACACTATTAATTAAGAATAAATATATAAAATAAAAAAAAATCTACAAATAAATAGCTATAAAAATATAGCTATTTATATATAGTGTGTGTGTGCGCATGTGTGTGCGTGTTTTTGTGACATATCAGGACACAAATTTGTATAATGACATGGGTATGACATAGGTATTACAAGGAGAGGGTGACTTATGAGGACATTACCCCATGTCCCCATTTTTCAAAAGGCTTATAAATCATACAGAAGTGTGAGAAAGTAAAAACGTGTTTCCTGTGATGGGTAGGTTTAGGTGTAGGGTTGGTGCAGGGCGATAGAAAATACGGTTTGTACAGTATAAAAACCATACGTCTATGGAATGTCCCCACAACTCAGAAAAATTGTGTGTGTGTATTTTTTAATTGCAGTTGTCACTACAGTGTTTTAGGCAGAGTTTTGTTGCTAGAGTGATGGACATTTCTGTCAAGTTTTGTTTTAAAATTTTCAGTACGTGTGTATCCGTGGAAACTAGGCATTTAAAACCATGTCATACTTGTGAAAAGAGACTGATATGATTTAATGTGTCATCCCCTCACTTTTCGGATTGTTCCTACGCTTCTAACATCCAGCCATACCCACCCCCCACATTTCAGTGACTGTCATTATAATTGAAGCTCCAGTCATTTGTGAGCCAGTGGCAAATGAGAGAGAAGCCAACTGCTGAAATGACAGAGGAGAGGTGCTCTTTACCACCTGTAGTGGTCAGTGGCACACAGCTGCCAAGGTCACACACACATATTCACGCTCACACATGCATGTTGTTGCACCAATAATGTGGGCCAGCCAAATGGGATGTTTTCTGCACAGGCTGCTGGACTAATGAAAACAGATTCAATTTGCCCTGTCAGAAATAACAGGCCATGTGTGCACGAGGCAGCAGGCATATAAAGGGACAGATTAGCCAGGACAGTCACTTAAAGAATTTCTGCCTGCATGTCATTCTGTGTTCTCAAAGAGGGAGGAAAGGAGAGCGCTTGATCTCTGTCAGGAATCATTTAGAACCCTTGCACAAACATAGTTTGACACTGTGGCGAGTTATATTGAGAGTGAAAGGGAGGCTTTTGTTGTTTGGTTGTGCATTGGCTGAGGGTTTTATAAATTCAATTTAAACAGGCTCTTCAGGGGTCATGATGTGGTGTTGTCTATAATCAATCCAGTTCTCTTTCTTTCTTGTCTTTTTCACACACAAACACACATTCATACTCATGCATATCCATTAAATCAAGGAGAATCTCTAAAAATGATTGCCCAAGTGATTAATCATTCTGCCCTAGCAAAGCATTAGACACTTATCAATTGGTTATTTGGAAACATTAAAATATTAAAATATTTATTTATAAATTGAAATATATGTATGTAAAAGTAAAATTTGGAGAAGTATTATTGCAGCTTTGTTTCATTTGTGGTTTCACCCCATTAGTCACCCTAGACTGTTTGATCTGCCTAAGGTATTGATTTGATATTAGTACCAGAGGCTGATATTGTACCGAAGCCAAAATTTTGATATCGATCCAACCCTAATCTGTCTACATTTCCAACATTCGTCATCATAACCTTCATGTTTTTCCTCCAGTCAATGAAATCCACAGCTACCCTGACGTGTTCCTGCCCGGCGGTAGTGCAGTTCCGGTGGGCGCTTCGCACTCCTCTTCTCCCCAGACGGAACACAGCAAATGTGGGCGGGTGGGCGGTGAGGTCCGCAGGTCCAGTTTGACCAGCATGGACAGCCAGTTATCAGGCTGCTGGGAGAGCAGGCTGAGCAGCACCATCGCCAACAGTGAGTGGGAAGCGGGTGGGCGAGCTTCGGGCACAAAATTAAACTCTCACTAAGTTTGTCTAAAGCTCTTTGATCTTTCGTCAGACCTGCTCTTTACTCCGTACTGCACAAACCTCATAATTAGAGATGCTTTTTGCTCTCCAGCCAAGCAATGCAGTGTTGAGAGTTTGTTGTGCTGCCAAAAGACCTGCCGCAGTGTATTTAACTCTGTTCAAGTAGATCATATCTCAGCTGCAGAGAAAGGACATAATGGCAGTTATTAGTCCAAAACATGGCAGTTTTATTGACGCTGCTTTATTCTTACAAGATCTGTCTGTTGCTAACGAGAAATATATAATGGTAAAATAGAGGCGAGTGTAATGTTTAGCATCATTTATAAAAACGGTCTTAAAGGGATAGTTCACCCAAAAATGAAAATTCTGTCATTAATTACTCACCCTCATGTTGTTCCAAACCCGTAAGACTTTCGTTCATCTTCAGAACACAAATTAAGATTTTTTGATGAAATCTGAGAGCTTTCTGTTCCTCCCTAGACAGTTACGTAACTGACACTTTGGCGCTTCAAAAAGTTCATAAAGAGATTGTAAAACGAATCCATATGAATTAAATGGTTTGGTCCAAATTTTCGGAAGAGACACAATCGCTTTATATGATGAACAGTTTGATTTAGGCTTTTATTCACATATAAACATTCATCAACTCACTGTTTACTTGACATGTGTGAGAACCAATGAGGTTCACTCTCGTGTGTTACGCAGCACGTTTGAGCTTCCGCAAGAGTTTTGTTCCCGCGCATCACGCAGGTTCGTTGAGCTTCTGTTTATGTTCGCTGATCAATGTTAATATGTGAATAAAAGCCTAAGTTATTCATAATATAAAGCGATGGAGTTTCTTCCGAAAATTTGGACTAAACCACTCAATTCATATGGATTAGTTTTATGTAGGGGGAACAGAAAGCTCTCCGATTTCATCAAAAAGATCTTCATTTGTGTTTCGAAGATGAACGAAAGTCTTAAGGGTTTGGAAGGACACAAGGGTGAGTAATTAATGACTTAATTTTCAATTTTGGGTAAACTATCCCTTTAAAACTGGAGAAACAATAAATAAACCTTACTGAACCCAAACTTTTGAACTAAACTGTGTGTATTTATGTGTGTGTGAAAGTCTCCAGCACATGGTGGGGGTCTAAGCGGTTGGATTATGCTCTGTACTGCCCGGACGTCTTGACGTCGTTTCCCACAGTGGCTCTGCCTCACCTGTTCCACGCTTCCTACTGGGAATCCACCGATGTAGTCGCCTTCCTTCTGCGACAGGTACATTCAGAGCAATTCACAGCCAAGCCCCGCTCAGATTTTGGGAAAAAAAAAAAAAAAATGGTATTTTATTTGTTGTGCATGTAAATAACTTTTCAGACTGCCTAACTATTGCTCTCCTCATGCCAGAGAAATCAAATTATTACTACATTACAAGACGGCCTGTTCTCACAATTTCTACCTATCCTCTATCAAAAGAGTCTCTTTGCCTGCTGTTCTTGATATGTTCCTACCTCATCCCCTTTACTTCCTCTTGGTCTTTTTTGCTAGAAATTTTTATTCACCCGAAGGACTGTATCCTATTCTAATATGTCTTTTTTTATTCATATCAGCCGTACCTCTGGCTGAGAGAAAAATAAATGTGGCACATCCTTCACTTTTAGAGACATTTGAAGATCAAATCACCGATGTACTTCTCAATGCAGATGTACGCTTGCTTCACTTAAGAGTGTCAAATGCAAATAGCACCTCTATTAAATTCATTCTTAAGAAGATGTCTCAGCACAGGTGGGGAGGAAGTAGTCAATTTAGGCAAATCATAGACCAATCTATCTATCTTTCTGAATGCAGTTTCCTTCATAATTGTCTGCATGAAAGAGAGATAGAGCTGACAAGAGTTCCAGCTGCAGTGTTCAGTTTAGGTGTTACGCCAGATAGTGTTGTTATCTATGTGCAAATTTTGTGCTTTGAATTCATGTTTTATGTATTTAGTCTAATCTGTTTGTGTTAACTCTCCTTAGCGTATTATGTGTTCCTCAGGACCTGCTAAATGGAAAGCTATCGCCGTAGACACAATTATGACATGATCAAGTCATTACACACCACTTATACATTTCGAAATGTCATGTGAAATGATGGAGTCTCGCTGAAGTGTGTAGAGTCATTCAGAGATTTGAATATGGGTAGTTTAGTATGAGAAACTAGGGATTTCTGTGCATTATGGTCGCTTCGAGCGAGATGACAATGTTATTTTACTATTATATAAACTATTGTAGAATTTATTCTTATTTTTAATTAGTTTTTATTTTCATTTTTATTAGATTTTTATTATGGTTCTATATGTAGTTAACAGTAAAAACATTGACGTGCGACTGACAGCTTGTCTCAGACATGATGTGATTTCTATTTCTGCTGCATCACTAAAATCTTATTGTTCCAACCACCTGCTCCACATAACTGTAACAATCTTAAACCATCAAATATATTCTGATTGGCTGTGACTGTCACATCAGTTTGAACAGAAAAATGATCACTTGGGTCTTATCATGATGGGTCTGTTTTAGGACTCAATGTCACTTGTATTCAGTTAGCGCATTCACTGACAGTCTATATATGATATTAAAGTGGGGGTGTAATGCTATTTCATGCATTCTGACTTATTTACACTGTTAAAGAGTTGCATTCTCATGCTAAACATGGCCAAAGTTTCAAAACATGAGTTGGACGTATGACGGAGTATTTCTGTGCCAAATATACAACTTCCGGTTGTGGACAATGTTCGAGTATGGCCTTTATGACGCCATAAAAGGGCGGAATTCCTTGTATAGTCACTTCTCCCTGATAAGCGTGCACACACACACCACCCAGAGCAAGAGCAAGAGCACGCCCATCAACGCGCTTCGTTCGGGATACGGAAGCAGAGAGCATTTTCAACAATGGCTGTGTCCCAATTCAGGGGCTGCACCCTTTGAAGGCTGCATATATCATCAAGGCAGTCTCATTTAAGAAAAATAAAGTGCATAAAATGTAAACATGAACGTTCTCTTTTTATTATAATGTCGCAGCTAGCAGACGATCTCTACGCAAAAGCTGCTTGCACTCGTGACTCTTTAGCTCTGCCCACGGCACTGACTGCAGGCACGCCTCCACAAGCTCGCCTTTTTTCGGAAAGACTCGGTACAGCGTATCTATCTTTTATAAATATGATAAAACTAAAGAGTTTTCAAAGATATGAAGGATGTAATATTACTCTATATGTACTGAGATTGGCAGAAACTGTGTGATACCCCCCCTTTAACTTCATCAAAGTCAAAGATTGACAAAATTTTGCAAAGATTTATGTCCTCAAATGCAGCTATCGTCTCACATTCAGCAAATCCTCAAGCCTTAAGAGTAATACGAAAGACTAGTAAAAACATGATCCCCTTGATCCAGCTCAAATGTTACAGCAACAAAGACGTTTCATCTACACCTGAATAGACTGAGTGATTTATTTGTGAAATACCAGAGGTCATAAATCTGGTGTATTTCTCATAGTAGTTATATTGTTGCAGGAAACAGGAAAAAAAAGACAAATTTTGAGACTTGTATTTCATTTGAAGTTTTTTATACCTGCATTCTCATTCAATCAGACCTGTATAGTTGCTGCATTTAAAGAATGTTTTGTTGTTTATCCTTGAGGAAAATAGCATTTCTTATTATCTATTGAATGGAAAACAATTACACCTTGACTGTACATCCCTTAAAGGGGGGTATCACACACAGTTTCTGCCAATCTCATGTTAATCTTGAGTGCATACAGAGTAATATTGCATCCTTCATATCTCTGAAAAGTCTTTAGTTTTATCATATTTATAAAAGTTGGATACGCTGTACCGAGTCTTTCCGAAAAAAGGTGAGCTCGTAGAGGCGTGCCTGCCATCAGTGCCGTGGGCTAAGCTAAAGAGTCATTAGCGCGCACAGCTTTTGCGTAGAGATCGTCTGCTAGCTGCGACGTCATAATAAATAAAAAGGGAACAAAAACGTTTGTGTTGTTTACATTTTATGCACTTGTGTGCCGATTGCCAACAACACACAGACATCTGATTCAGCTTTACTCACCACCCACGATCTGCAAATCCAGCGCCCAACTGGGACTTGTTTACAAAGCATTCATCACCGAAATCCTGGGAACAAACAAAGATACGTTCACAACTTCATTGCTGCCCTGGAAAAACAAACTTCATCCACTGTTCCCTTAACGCTGGGTTCTTTGGGAAGCTGAAAAAGGTAATCTTTCCCTCACAACCAAAAACACACTCCTTCGGTGACAGGAGCTGCGTCTCATCTCGGAGGCTGCGTCCTCCGCAGGTCACATTTGAAGGCTGCATACATCATCAAGGATGTCTTATTTAAAAAAAGGAACATAATAAAACTGACTGATATTCATTGTGAGGTGTAAAATACTGTCATTTCTTTCTTACGTTGCAATCTAATGGTTATTTTTCTTAAATGAGACTGCCTTGATGATGTATGCAGCCTTCAAAGGGTGCAGCCACTGAATTGGGACACAGCCATTGTTGAAAAATCTCTCGGTTTCCGTATCCCGAACAAAGCGTGTTGATGGGCGTGCTCTTGCTCTTGATCTGGGTGATGTGTGTGCGCACGTTTATCAGGGAGAAGTGCCTATACAAGGAATTCCACCCTTTTATGACATCATAAAGGCAATAGTCGAAAAAAAAATCTGCAAGACATGTCCACAACCGGAAGTTGTATATTTGGCACATAAATACTCCGTCATACGTCCAACTCATGTTTTGAAACTTTGGCCATGTTTAGCATGAGAATGCAACTCTTTAACAGTGTAAATAAGTCAGAATGCATGAAATATCATTATATCCCCCCTTTAAGAGAAAAGGACAATACTGTTGATTTATAGTTGGATTTAACTACTGCATATGGATTTATTACTACACATTTTAAAGTTACTAAACTGAACTGAACCAACACTGAACTGACTTGGGTTGAATAATGACACTATTATCCTTTTAGAACTGCTTTACAGCAGAATTTGAATGTCTCATTTTTGATTAAGTTTGCATCATTGATTCTGTTATTTTCCCTTTTTATAACTGTGAAGCTGCTTTGAAACAATCTGTCTTGTATAAAGCGCTATATAAATAAGGATGGCATGACATTCTATTGTCCATTTTGAGTAATTTCTATCCAAGTATAATGTGTAGATACTACAATAAGCAATTCTTTAACATCTCTGCATCTGGCTTAACCATTGGCATACATTTAGGGTGGGTTTGTCCAACCAAGTTGTTGAAACTTGTTACCTATTGGAAAACAATTGCAATTGCTGTGTGGTGCTTCTAGTGCCGCAGAAATTACACACTTTACCTTTAACCTCCCTTAGAGGTTGAACAGCCTCTTGATGATAGTAATGATTGGTTGCTTATATCTGTGTGATTGATTGACAGGTGATGCACTGTGACTATGTGAAAGCCCAAGAGACAGACAACTCTGACTCCGCCCCCTTCTCCCCTTCAAGTCCAAGAGAGAAGTGGCTACGCAGACGCACACACGTCAAGCTTAGGGTAAGGACAAACATGGCCATGCTGACAATAACACACTCTCACATGCACTGGTAGACCTCCAAACACCATTAGCATGCGGAGCAAAACAACAAGGAGAACATCAACCATAACATTCACAACAACTGACAAAACTACAAGAGAAACACAAGGGCTATATATACACAGGGGCAAACAAGCTTAACAAGATAAAGCATTAACAAGACACTTGGGAAAGACAATCAAGGGGAAAAATTACAAAGGACTACAACATGGCACTCATGAGACGAAGTAACACAAAAGTCCAGGAACAAACACGGAGAAAGAAATTTAGGCCAGTTCTGTTCATCAGTTGTTGACTGGATGGAGACCGATCTGAATGCAAACTTGCAGCCGACTGTTAAGAAACAGACAGGATGAAATGATTGGAAAAGTCCAGCATATGTCATTAGTTTTTACTGGATTAGCGACTTATGACATTTCGATTAAATAATTACGAGGTCAGAATTATTTAAAAAAAGAAAAAAATGAAACGTATAGATAAATTGTTCACAATAAGATCAATAATTTCCATTTATAGCCAACTTGAAATGCCACATTTAAAATGATTTATCTTAACTGTTAGGGTTTTATTTTTTGATTTATTTAAATAAAATATTCTGGAATATTTTAGATTTTTTATATTTATATATTTTTATATTTTATTTTTAGAAAATCATTGGCCGTAACATAAAATATTTATCAGCTGATCGATATCAGTGCCTAATTTAAAATAATTGGCTGGTCTCAATGCCAGATTGTAAAGTATACTGTCTGCTGTCACTGTAGATTTTGTGTAATAATTTCGATTGGAGACATTTTTATAGCATTTACAGTATGTCCCTTTTAATGCCATTTTTTCCCTCCGAGCCCTGGCTAATTTCTGACTCTGGTCTGCAGACAGACTTACACACACACATACACTCAAGTAAAAATGTGGACTGCAGCAGAGTCCTGACATTGTAGAAGAGCTAAAAATATCCCCTCTCTGCCAATGCTTTGAGATTCTCAAATGTGGCACAAAAGCTCAGTGTGTGTGGGCAGAAATCTGCACCTAACGAAAATAGGCATCACAGCCGACCTTGATTTACTGCTCGGAGGCACATCAACACAATTACCTAACAGTGCTGTTGAAAACTACTGCCTGTACAGGTTTACTTGGGTATATGTTAGGCTATCGTTCAAAAGAACCCGCCATAACAAAGACCAATTCTTCCCAGTCCTTCACTGAGGTTAAGTATAGCTCACAGAAACACTGTGTGTTTTCTTTTCACAGGGAATGATGTTTTGATCACTCAAGACCTTGATCTGAAATCGTGGTTATTTCTTCTGCCCGCTGAGCCCTTCTCAATGTGCTGATGGCCTCAATAGTGTTTGATCAGAGCTCTTGCTAGCCTTTCAAAGCCTTTTCAATGCAGTCGTGTTGTTTTCAAAAGACTCTTCTGATTCTGTTGTGAGACCCTGAATGTTTTTATCCGCTTATGCATCATTTTGGCTCAGTGAACGACCTGCGAGACCTCCAAGTCGGCACCAACCTGAATCCATGCTTTTTCTACATAGCAGCATGTTCCTATGTAGAATCAGTCTTGTGTCTGAAGATCCACTCAGGTGTGTCACCAGCACATATGGCGGTGTGCTGCTTATTGGCCTTGTGTGCATATGTGTCTGTTTGGAAGCCCATCATATGGCAATCATGTATGAGCCCATGCCAAGATGATTTATTGACTGACTTAATCAATATTCAAATGGCTGCAAGCTGGGTAATGTTTAACCGCTTCATTAAATGACAAATCTGCACAATCAGTCTCATTAGCTTGTGAGGGCCAATCATTTACGGGGCTCTGTGTGAGCTCATGCCATGCTAACATGATAGCATAATATTAACAAAGTCACAGTATTTAGCTTCTTATACTAAAGTGGCCATGCTAAGGAGTTATTTTTTTAAAATGACATTCACACTAACATGACCAAATGACCTGAAGTTATTAATTTTCAATGAGAGTTGGCGATTTCTGGTTCAGTTGAGATTCAATGTTTACATGAATTCAAGTATTGATATGACGATTTCTCATGCATAGGGTATTAGTGTTACTATAATAGCTGGTATATGAGAGGGACGTTTGAGTCAGGCTTATGGGGGAAGCTTTTGTGAATTCAGACACTGTCTCAAAGTCTTGCCTTTGCTCTATAAAGCGGCAGAGTAAAAGCTTCTTGTGTTTATCTTCCTCTCTACATTTGTCTGCTTCCTCTGCTGGCATGAAGGTGACTGCGGACAGTTATTTTCAGGATTTGCATAGCTCTGTGTTTTTCTTGCTTTAATTTCACATTTAAACGCAGCTGCCTCAGCAGGAGCTGTGGGATTTATCTTCACTGGGCTCTGTGTAGAACAGTTATCATTAAAATGAAATTTATTGAAGAAGGGAAGGATTAGAGTGTGACACCCTCTTTTGGAAGGACTTTGTACTGCATACTTATGAAACTGCCCCTTTCTCTCTTTTTTTCCATCTGTCAGTAATAGTGCATGGCAGTAATGGTGTATTATCAATGTCATTTGCTCTTATTGTGGCAAAGGATAAAAAAAAAAATTGAAAAGCAGAGACAACCTAATATCTCCTCTTTCTGTCTGCAGAATGTCACTGCCAACCACAGAGTCAATGATGTCATCGCAACCGAGGACGGGCACCAGACCCTGGTTGGTCGTTTCATGTACGGTCCTCTGGATATGGTAACCCTGACTGGCGAAAAGGTGAGAGAGCAGTGGTCCACTCTCATTTATACAAGCTATTTGCATGCAATCAAAATTTCAGTGGCAATTTTTAGTTTTTTTTTTTGCAATTACAGTTTACAATGCGTACTAACTCAGAGATAGTACACAAAAGTACTGGTAAAAGTAAAATCATGTATCTTTTACAGTATCGGTACCCACTCAATTTGCTGTAAATAGCACTTGCACCTTTTGTTCAAATGAGGCTGCTTAGGTAAACAGTTAGGATTAGGTATGCATCAATCGGAGAGTAGTCATTATTTACATTTCGAAGCCAATTACTAATATATTGGCCATCTTGGTGAAGTTCTAATGTAAACATTATCAAGTTATATTTTAAAGGCCCACTAAAGTGCCTTGGAACGCGCAGCATTTTTCAATGTGTTGACGTAATTTCCACTGAAACAGGAAGACAGGGTGGGATACATTGAAAAGTATGTAGGGGGTGAGATGCTTTAGATTCTAGAGAGCATTTGATTGGACAGAAAATCTGATGAGAAGCTGAAGTGCAGTGTGATGTCATCAAAATCATTGATCCATATTGGCGGAAGTTAGAAACTGAAAGTTTTGAATGCTTATATCTTCTAAATATGAATTTCGTCATTGTTTTGGAGCACACTAGCTTATAGATAAGAGTAAGGCTAACATATTCATAATAAAAGCTAAAAACCTTCCATTTTGATTTCATGGTGACTTTAAGAGACAATGTTAAGAGGCAGGGAAAAAATTTAAATTGTTATTAAACTATCTGTTTATGTTGCAAATATTAATCAAAGCAATATCGAAAAGGAAAAAGACAAAACCACTTAATATAGAATGTTTTTAATTACTTACAATTAACATTATTGACAAATACTTGAACACTGCATGACATATACAATATTAATATGAACATAATATTTGCACTTAATAATTGTAATATTTACACTACTATTCAAAGGGTTGAAGTCAAGATTCTTTAATGAATTAGAAGTGTTTAAAGAACAGCATTTGTTTGAAATAAAAATCTTTTATAACAATACAAATGTCTTTACTGTTACTTTTAATTAATTTAATGTATCTTTGCTAAATTAAAGTATTCATTTCTTCTAAAAGAAACCTTAATGACCACAAACCTTTGAATGGTATAGTATATTAATGTTTAACTTCTCAAATAAAGAGTACATTGAATAGCAAAATAGTGTTTTCTGTTGTATCAAAATTTTGAGTACTCACATTTTGGTGTCGTGACAACCCTGGTGTGCCTCAATAATCTCCCTCCATCTCATTCTCATTGTCTGTTTCTTTGTTGTTTTGTATCTCAGGTCGATGTGTACGTGATGACCCAGCCGCAGTCGGGTCGCTGGGTGCACTTAGACACTGAGGTGACCAACAGCAGTGGCAGAGTGACCTACACCATCCCCAAAAGCAAAAAGCTGGCTGTGGGAGTCTACCCCATCAAAATGGTTGTCAAGTAAGTCAATGGGACTCTGAAGATTACTTGTAATGTATCCAAAAGGGCTGTATCTCAAGGTTGTCTCAGCAGGGATAATTTGCGAGGATACCAAGAAGCGTTCAATTGGCACTCGTAAAACTCTCACCCTGAGGGCTGAAGGAGAAAAACTCCTTGTTGTAAAATTGATTTTGGGCCTTTTGCCGCATCTTGAGTTTGATCAAGAGCCGGATCTTTGTTCTCCTCGCACCTTATGACACTCTTTCCTTGCAGGGGTGACCAGACGAGCGCAGAGGCCTTCCTGACGGTTTTGCCACGGGGGATGGAGTGTGTCGTCTTTAGCATCGACGGTTCATTTGCCGCTAGCGTCTCTATTATGGGCAGTGACCCTAAAGTACGGCCTGGAGCTGTGGATGTGGTCAGGTAACACATTCACTGGGTGGCTTTGTGTGTAAATGTGTGTGAGAGAGAATCGATGGTTTCATTTCATGCCATAGCGATATTGAAAAGAACCGGCCTGCCGGTGAAACACAATTGGATTTCATTTAATAGAGAGATAGGGAAGTGCTGATACCAGATATCAGATGGGGTTTGGGATTCACAAATGGACAATCTTGGGTTGTTTCCCAGACTGTCCTTGGGCAAATTTACTGCTTTGTCAAATGCTATCTGTTGTTGGAGGACTAGACGCTATGACTATCCGGAAATCATTCCCCAAATCATGGCATTGCGCGGAGGGTAAATTATAGTATTTTGCATGCAGACACTGGCAGGACCTGGGCTACCTGATCATTTACATCACTGGCCGTCCAGACATGCAAAAGCAGAGGGTTGTGTCCTGGCTGTCTCAACACAATTTCCCCCAGGGAATGATCTTCTTTTCGGAGGGGTTGGTGCACGACCCACTTCGCCAGAAAACCATCTTCCTCAGGAACTTGGTGCACGAGGTAAATCTTTCTGCTACCGTGTCCACATACTGTGTATTTATATAGGTCATTCCTGTTCTGCAGTACTTTTTTGAACTCTGTAGCTTGTAAAATATGAATATGGCTGTGTTGGAGTTTAAGGAAGTGTTTCTATAAAAAGGTACACTAGACTTTCAGAAATATGCTTTTTGTCAAGCTCAGGCACTTAAAGTTTATGAATCATAACTTCTTATTATGTACACAATGGAAAATGAACCGGATGCCTAACAGGATGGAAACAAAAAGCTGAATTTAACCATAGCTCAGTGAGGGAATAAGAAAAGAAGAGTAAAAAAAATCAATTGTTTTATAAATTGCCTGATTTCACGTCAGATGCACCTGAGAATATGGCAGAATTGGAAACCCCCATTAAAACCAGATTTATGTTTAGTTAATTTAGTTAACACTTTTGAATTTTTGTACATTAAAGAATCCACACAAAAAATGTATCACAGTTTCCACAAAAATATTGGGCAGTACAGCCGTTTTCAAAATTGATAACAATAAGAAATGTTTCTTGAGCATCAAATCAGCATATTAGAATGATTTCTAAAGGATCACGTAACACTGAAGACTGGAGTAATGATGCTGAAAATTCAGCTTTGCCATCACAGGAATAAATTACATTTTAAAATGTATTGCCATCATTTAATGCTATGTTGAGCATAAGAGACTTCTTGCAAAAATTGTTACCGACACCAAACTTTTGAACGGCAGTGTATATTATAAATATATGATGGGGACATGAAAGAATACCACATAGTAGAAATGAAATGAACAAGACACTTTTCTTTATTCCTTTATTTCTGCATCTCTTGGCCTAGTTCTCTCACGCTCACTTCCCCTGTCTCACGCATAAGTAGTCTCACAGGAACTGAGGTGTTTTCGTAGTGGGTCCTCAGGCCGTCTATCACACTTTGCCCTTTTCTCATGTTGGCAGTGTCACATTAAAATCAACTGTGCCTACGGCTCCATGAAGGACATTTCCGTCTATAGCATGCTGAGCCTCAGCCCAAACCAGATATATATAGTGGGACGGCCTTCCAAGAAGTACCAGAATCAGTGCCAGGTTAACTGACTTTGATTCTTCCTTGTCTTTCATTCAATTTCCACCATAACTGGTCAAATATGATCAAGTTTTCTCTAATATTTTCTCATGTCTTGTGATCCTTCACAGTTCCTGAGCGAGGGCTACGCGGTACATCTCTCCTCCCTGCAGTTCAGTCACAGAGCCAGGCCCAAGAAGACCTCTTCGGTGCGAATGGTGCTTCGAAAGGGCTCATTTGGTTTGTCAGCCAAACCGGACTTCTTGTGTAAGCGCACACACCTCCGTCGCACGATGTCTGTGCAGCAGCCTGACCCACCCATGACACCCAACCCTAAGCCAGAACGAGCACAGAGTCAACCCGAGTCGGACAAGGACCATGGGGGTGGAGGGGGTCCAGGCCACGCCCTGTGGGCGCGGGGGTCCATGCACCGTGGTGACACCACTCCCTGACCCAAGAGAAACATAGGAGGGATGTAAAAAGGACTAATGGTAACGATC
Source organism: Hypophthalmichthys molitrix (assembly GCA_037950675.1). Taxonomy (NCBI): domain Eukaryota; kingdom Metazoa; phylum Chordata; class Actinopteri; order Cypriniformes; family Xenocyprididae; genus Hypophthalmichthys; species Hypophthalmichthys molitrix. The sequence continues at coordinate 15,893,533 of CM075506.1, forward strand.
TCTTGGTGGACAGATCCTAGGTAACGCCATTCACACAAAACACAATGCATTTTTAAACAATGCATTTTGATGCTCTAGACCAGTGGCTCTCAACCAGGGGGGCTGGGACCCACTAGGGCGCCCCAGCACACTTCCAAGGGCGCCACAAGTTCACTTAAAATGATTTAAAATAAACTAAAAAAAAAAAACATAAAACAAGATGTAATTTGAAATCATATTTGTTTCAGTAGATAAAAATGAAAAAATGTCTGCAGATAAAAATAGTATAAACGTTTCGGCTGTCACACAGCCAAACAATTTGTACTGTTTTTATCTCCTGCTTAAACTTAATAAAACTAGTTTTAGAGTACAGACCTTTTTGCATTTAATCTATATTTATTTATTCCCTGGACCTTGAAAAGTCATGAAAATTACAAATTAAAAAAATGTATAAAAATGTTACATTTTATTGGGTAGAAATGGGGTTGCTTTTTGTGAGTTAATCCTGTAATCACAAAATGGAAAAGTCATGTAACTTCATTGGTAATAAAAAGTGTAAACCTTTAGTTCTTGGATTTATGGAATTTTAATTATTTATAATTAATTATTTTATATAATTATGTATATATATGAATATATTGCCACTCCTAGTTTCTGTAAAAAATGAAACTGCTTTGTCATTATAGCCAAGTATCAGAAATATCTTGGGGGGCCTTCAAAAGTTTTCTTTGACTGTGAGGGACCTTGGCTGAGAATCACTGCTCTAGAAGGACGTCTTGCGTTGTCTCTTGCTGCTTATAAACATGTTTCCTGTGATTACCCCCCCATCTCATTTTTCCTTATTTTTAAACACACAAACGTATCCTGTGCCGAACATCCCTTAGGCTGTTTTGTTGTTTTGTCTAATCATTATAAAAAGATAAGCACAAATCTAATATTCTCACAGCATCACAATTGTGCTGTAAAACATTCCTAAATTCAATCTCAGCATCGCTGAATTAATAACCCAAAATTTGTATTCAGACCCCAGTAAGACCTTAACCCCCTACGATATCAGTTTCCTCCTTGAATGATTTAGCGGCTTTAGGAAAAAAGTGATTAGGGGATAGTACTAGTGGCGCGACATCCTTCTGAACCTCTGCATTAAATCAGAGGGTACCCCTCCTCCAGCTCCGGTTCATTCATAATCAGGACTGTAGAAAAGGCTGAAGGATTATTAATAGAGCTCAGGCCTCCCACCGCCTCATATCCCATCACGCCGTGCAAATCTGAATGCAAATGTGCAACTGAGGGGCTGCTCTGCTGGGCCCGGTGATCCGCAAATAGAGTGCCCAGACATGCCCCATCTCCAGCGCTCCTTCTTTTTGCCAAATAATGATTAGATAGATGCCGACCGCGGCCTGTGTGAGGCTTGTCGGGAAACCGTTTGTAATTTTCTCTGATGATTTTCATAATGAAATAGATTTTTATATGGGCGCTCATTGGAGCGTGACTGCTGTGCGAAGCATTCCTTAATTCACAATCTCTCTCCTCCCTCAACCCCACAGCATCTTTACTACTTCTGCTGATATTACACACCATATAATAAGACAAATCCCACCTGAGCTGATAAAAACCCCTGCGGAAGTGCCATCTGCGTGGATCAGACACAACGGCACACAAACTCTGGAGTTGTACATCAGGAGCTTCTGGATTTATTTAGCATCCTACGAAGGATTTCTCGCATCACCTGTCAGGAAGAAAGAGGATATCTGATAAGAGAAAACATCAAATTTCCTCATGCCTAAGCAATACGGAGGAAAAGGGAGGGCAAGTATCCCGCTGCTCGGACAGGTGGCAGCGATGACTCTTGCAATAATCCCTCTGTTTTAATATTGCAAGCATTTGCCTGCTCTCTGGGCGGCTGTCTACGGCCCGCTTGTGGCCAGACGGACTTGCAAAACTGTACATTAACCTTTTGTGCCAGTGTGGCGACCTGCTCTGAACTCTTGTTGCCCCTGTCTCTGTTCAGCCGCTCAGCCAGAACAGAGTCTGACAGCGATGGCCGCTGCTGCTGAACTCCGCCCATTCCTCTGATGGGTCACGCCACAACTCGCAGCACTCTGGTACCCTGCAGAAGCATATTTATAACCATCGGTGGTTTTTCTTGTGCCTGTCTCTTACCTGTCTTGTAAATATAAGTGGCTCTGAGACCAACATAGTATGTTTGATGTATATGAGTGTGGCAATAGCTGACTGCAGCAGTGCTCACACTACAATAAAACATTATCTTAATCAATATTTTTGTCTCTTTTTCCAGTACTAATATTTAAACATTCTTAAAACAAGATGAATTTACTTGAAGCATAAGAATTTTTTTTTTAGACAGACAGTATATATTATGGAAGTAATTTAATGACAAATGTTTTTGAAATAAAAAAAGCTTGTTAAATTGTACTAATTGAAAAAATATGCATTAACCGTGCTTGCATTGTATTTTTAGGGCTTGCATTTTTGTGGGCTGAAATTCTACATTTAAGCTATGAATATTTCACATCAAAACATTTCACACACATTTCCATTATTAAAAATTCAGTAATCCATACTCGCCTTTCAGATTTCACTTCCAAAACCTGTAATATTCTATCCAATTATTTCGCTTTACAAATTCACTTGCTTCAAATTTGACAGAAAATTCAACATTGCATATCCGGGAACCGCAGGAATAACAGTCAAGTACTGATGCATAATCTCCATCTGCTGTTAGTCTTCCTCACCAGCAGGTGGTGCAAGCGGCTATAGACAAAGACCAGAGCAACATCTAGAGAGAGTCCATTGTTGCCAAGAATTGGAGAAGCATCTCGCTGCAGCCTGCGGTGGACATCCAGAAGCCACGCCCGTGCTGCCCTGCAGCCTATTCTTAAGATTTTATTGGTCATGTCAATCATAGTACTGATTGCCTACACCCAACACTGATCCCTAAACCTACCCGTCACTTTAACTAATGAAATTACATGTGGGGCGGGATTTCTGGTGAAGTGGTTTAGTGGGGAGTCACTAGGGCACGGGCGTGGCTTCTAACGTCACACTTGGATGTGGGCCGGGTTGGATGTCTACCGCAGGCTGCAGCGAGCCCTAATTGAAGAATTGGGATATTTTAACACAGTTGCCGTGGGTTGTTTTAAATGTCCGCAAGTTGAAGCGACCCCAAATAACATGATATTTAACCCCTGGAATGCGAATTTTTCCACGAGAACCCAACCAAAAAATGCTGATTTTACCCCCCCGGAACGTGATTTTTACCGGCGGACTGCTATTGGGCTAGTTTTAGGCTAGTTTTGAGTAACAATTGGGCGGGTTTTGTTGTGAAAACCTGGCAACCCTGAGAGAGTCGTTCATTCATAAAAACATATTTACAGAAATTGAGCAAGCTCTAAGTATATGTGATGATATTACCTCTGAGGAAGACATAAAATAGCAAGACATAAGAGATTTCTTTCAAAAACATTCAAATATCTAACTGACCCCAAAGTTTTGAACGGTAGTGTATAAATTTAAAATGTCTTAACATGTCTTAATATTTTTTTGTTTGTTTTTTGTTTCTCAGGTAAATGCATCTTGTTAAGAATTTTCAGATATATTGACTGAAAACCAAAAATAAAAAAATCTGATTAAGAAAATATTTTTTGTAGTGCACCTTAACTGGCCAAATTACCATTTTAAATTTGTATCGTAAAGTGACTGTGATAGTTAAGATGTCCTTATGTCACATTAATCAGTTTTATCAGTACAACAACTTGTGCTAACACACATTGATATTGTTTACATGTAAATCCATCTCACTGAGTATGATGGTCTTGTTGAAGAACATACTATATTAGTATTTTATGCTATACTTGAGGATAACCTTGGTGTTACAATAAATAAATGTAAATAAATCTACTGTGTTTGAACAAAAGACACTATCAGGCCGCTCTAATGCTGGTGTCACCATGAAGGTGTCCATAGTCAGTAGTTCTTGTAATGTCACATTTTTTCCTATTGCAATTACTGATTTTTGGTACTTTGTATGGGGCTGTCTATTGAAAATTGTAATTTTACAGCTAAAGTATTTATGTAATTTTATTTTCTTGTATATTCGACTGTAATTCTTTATATTACCCTGGAAACTGTGTGAAAGTGGGTAGGCATGAGTGTTTTGGTCTGTATCTATATGTGTGCATGTACACTATGTGTATGAGTGTTAGTTTGGAGATTTTTGTATTTATTGTACATATTTTTAATTCAGAGATCGTGCTAGTGGCCTTTTGATCCTCTGATAGTTACAGTTTTAAACTGAGCCTGTAATTTGTGTAGATTTTATAGGCAGAATTTTTAATTCTTTCGTGTGTGATCATTGAAACGACATTGCTGAATTGTCAATATACTGTATATGAACGTGTTTTCAGCCTTATCGAGATGTATATTTATTTGTCTAATGTCTATATTCTCAGATGGTGTGTGAAAAAGTATATTTGTATTTTAAAAACATGTAAAGTACATATTCAATACTCAACTGTGTCAGTGGCCTCCCATAAAAGGTCTCTTGACAAACATGTATTACTGTGGTATTTGGTCCAGTCAGTCTATTTCAGTGGATGTGCTTCTGTTGGGCCTATACCGAGCTGTATATTCACTCAATAAACCATTGTAAAACCTGCTTGATATATCTGTGTAAACTTTGGCTCTGTCAGTACTGTGAAGATGTGTGAAGCTGTGACCTTTTTTCCTGACCAGCCTGAAAGGTGAGTACAGCTCTATCAATATCACACACACACTGTCAGAGGAAGCAGCTCAGTGTTGTCATACTAATTACTCTGTCAAGAGTCGCAACGCTTTAGATAGACTTGTCCTGTTTCTTAATATGTATGCAAATGGCTTTTACGCTGATGTAAATGATCCCTGAGCAAAAGAGTGAGTGATTTTAAACCAAAACACACCAGTCGGTTTTGTCTTCAGCATTGTGTGCGCCACTCTGAGTAGTTTAAACCAAGCTCAAATAACATCTATCCTTGAAAGCGACAAATGTGCAGACAACAGGTTTCTAGTGAAATTAACTTTTTCTTTGCCCCTCAAGGGACAGTTTTCCCTTGCAGGATATTGTCGCAGCTTTTAAAGTCAGTGGGTGAACAAATGCCCTCTTCACTGAGCCCCACTCATTCTTTTGGATGCTATGGAAATAGTCCTTTAATCACAGCTCACACACTTTAGCTGATTAATGCTGGAGAGGTCAGCATGTGCAAATTCTGTGAACATATCACTGGGATTATTGATGTGCCCTCTTTAATCTATTGTTCTCGATGTGCCAGCATTGTTGCACATTTTTGATTGAATGCATCTTTATCGTTTCGGACTTGTGTGGCAGTTACTCTTTGCAAATATTGCATATAATCACCAAAATGAGCATTAGTATTAATCATCTTCTCTGCAAAGCAAAATTCATGTTTGTATTTTGTTGTCATCGGGTTGCTTTGAGAAGGAAAAAATGCCCTGTCCTGTGGTTGATTAAAAGCTTAGATGAATAAACATTTTAACACTTTGCATTTTCATCTGATCTGAACTCAATTATTCCTTTTATAGAAATGCCACAAACGCAGGCAGGGACCATATTTGAAACCTAGCGTATTTAAATCTGATATTATACTGTAGCTTTAACTTGGTAGCTTTAAAAATGAATAATTACACATTAGAGCCTTTCGTGTCATTATGAAGATTGGTCCCAGCACGGCACCATAATTTAGTTAGTTTTTTTTTTTTTTTTTTTTCCAGCCTTTTTATGGAAGCCAGTCAAACATGCAGTAGATATGATTCCAGTCAAGAGGGCCCTTAAGACCAGTAGTTTCACTGAAGCATTCTTTCAGCATTACCGTGTAGATTTGTGCGAATCTGGAGCTTTGGAGACTTTCTGAGACTGCAGTTTATTATCAAATGACTTCCTGGATGGTTGTGATATAAGTACAGGACATGTTTTGACCTGACAAGCAAGACTCAGGGATGGAGAGCTTGCCTTAAAAACAGACCTTCTGCAGAATAACTACAAATACACACTTGCATTCTCTCGCACAAACTGTTACATGCAGCGGCTGTAGTCTGTCAGAAACCATATCCTGCTACAGAACATTCTTCAGCTGCAGGGTCAAGCCCATGAGCCCCTGGAGACTAGTTTCCCAGTCACTGTTGTTCATGGGAAAGTATCCAACAGCATCTCAAGCAAGCTCCTGTTAAAGGCACTGTTAAAATGTTCAGAATCATCATTTCTGCCTCAACAGTTGTGAAACAGCAGAAAATTTTTTTGGGGGGAGGTTTGTGGGGTGGGGGTGTGTACTGAGCTTTGTTTCAGTTTTTAGTATTTAGTTGTGGTTTTGTTTCATTTTTTTTTTTTTTTTTCCAGTTTCATTTCTTCTCTGTTTTTCTAATACTCGTTACAAGGCGTTCATGGTATCTTAGGCTATAATACTTTTTCTCTTTTTGTCCACAGACACCACAATGGACTCTGCCTTCAATCTAAGCATCAATATTTAACTAGAATTTCCTATCTTTTGTGGGTTTTAGATGACATGACTTCATCCAGCCTTACTGTAATGTGTAAGCTATTACTATTCTATTAGATGCTGAAATCATTGTGGTGAATCATTCAGATGATTCAGTCATGCTTCCTGAGATAGCTCATAATCTGCCCCATCCAGAAAAAATAGCTATTGCATCATCTATTCCATCTTTTGATGCCTAAAAGTGATAAAATGAGTTCATGGTAACTAGTCATTTCCATATTTTATTTTTAGATTCATGAGGTACGATCTTGGGCACATTTGGTATATGTACTATAATATACATGAACATATGAAATGTGATGTTTGAAGAGGAGGTAATTTAGTGGATAATTATGTGACCTGGTAACTTTTTTTTTTTTTTCTTCTTCTTCTTCTTCTTCTTCAAGGCCCCAAAAGCAGTTTGACCTACTCCTGCTTTTGGTCTAGTATATAAAAAAATCACTTTGGAGAAGAAAGACACAGATGATAAAAGTTCTATTGAGGGTTTTGTGCCACAGTTGAAAGCCTTAGGGGATTTAGTGAGACATGTGACCCATGGTGTCCTGGTTCAGAGCGTAACCATCCTCCAGCCTGACATTGAGGGTTAGCATGTACTGGACAGCCTCAGTCACCATTGCCGCTTTCATTCCCGAGAGAGGATGTGCACTATGTACTAGCCTTTTTGATTGCGTAACGATCAATATGTTGCAGTGTTAACCACAAAGCAACGGGCCTGTTTTTACGTCACTTAAACCAATTATCTTTGAAAGTACATTCTCTCTAAAATGGTCGAACAACGATGGACAATAAGAGGTTTTCATGCATCACCTCCACTCAGGACTCAGGCAGATTTGTCCATCTTCATTAGATGGAGAGTGTGGACTATGTCTTTTACGTGACGTGAAGGTAACCCGGTCATCATCAGGTTCTTTTTTAACACTCCCATTTGTTCCTTCTCCAGGAAGCTTGTTTATTTGTGTTCAGCTGAGGTAACATTAAAAGAAATATACCTAAAATGTATTTTCAACTTTTTGTTTAATGTCTGTTTGTGAATGTAATATTTGCAAACAAGCTGTCTAGCTGCTTAATTCTTTCTCTCACACTTTTCTATTTGATGGGGTGATTGCATAATTTTTCTAAACCATCTGCTGAAGAAGATGAACTGTTGTGGGTAACAGCATATGCTGAAGTGTATGGCTTCTGGCACAACAAATACAATTTTTTTTTTTTTTTTCAACAAAAAAAATATATGACTGGCTTGAAATGAATCTATTTTTGAGTGTGTATGTTTTTTTTTGTTGTTGTTTTTTGATGTACAAACTCAAAGTGAATTGTTGGATTTACTTAAAAAAGCAGTGTCAAGTAGTTCCACACAACTATATTGAGTAATATGTACAAATAACAATTTAGTTGTATAAACAAAAGAAATTCAAGTACAGCTGACAAAATTGTTTTGAGTAAATACAAATCATTTGAATTGATCAGTTTTACATAATATTTATGTGCAGTTTACTTAATAATGTTGTTTATTACGTAAAGTGAGCACATTTATTGACTTAATTTACCTTATTAAATTAACGAATTGCTTTCACAAAATGCACTCAAAGAAATAACTCATTGAACAAACGCAATTGAATTGAGAGCAAGAATTCCATCCTATAAACATGCGTATATGAGGCTCACAACCTAAACACAGACGCCACTCTTCTTCATAATGGTGACCATAAAATTCAAAAACATTACAGAAACTCCTCTAAATGTCCGACATATATACTTGTGTTATGGCTAATAGAGTTATTTAATATGTTTGGCTAAAAATATCTCCAGAATTTGGTGCCTGTGCAAAGATGGCAGCATTCAGTTAACTTTGAAATAAATAGGAATGCTAATGGATATCTTTCTCCAAGTATTAAAGAAAAAAGGTCATATCAGTTTGCTAATGCTTAGTTCGAAGTGTGAGGTTTTTTATGCTTATTTTTCTTCCATTCTGGTTCTAGAACCAATTTCAAACCACAGAAAGTGTCAAGTTTAGGGTGAGTGAAAGCATTTATAACAGCTTGCTGAATTATAATGGAAAAGTCTCTTTATAGCTACAAATGTGTCATATAGTTTGTGCAGGATAAATGATGCTGTTATTTTCCTATACCTGCTGCTGAATGATATAGAAAGCACAGGAGAGGGCGAAAGTCCCTTCACATTTGGGTTATTTTCATTCCAGACTGCCAAAGCTAAATGCAGAGGACAATACATTATATCTGACAGAAATAGCCAACAGCGGGCTGCGAGTGTTTGGAGAGCCCACTTCTGGTTATAACAGGAGCAGGAATAAACAAGCACCTGACACATAAGTCACATACGACAACGAGATTTGATGCATCTGTATGGAAATCAAGCCGTATTGATTTGGACTACCAGCAAACTAAATAACAGTAGCGAAGAGTCAACATAATTGGCAGAATTTCATTAGCTCTATCAGTTGCTGTCACCCTCACTGCTCTCTAAAGCAATTTGTTTGGTGATATCGGGAAGTCTGTGGAGAGAATACCGAGAGAGACTCTGTCATTGAATCGCTATTTAAAGTCTGGACGTAACTGCACGCTCCTCGGAATTAAATTGCTGCTAAAACTACAAGAAAACGTCTTGTTAGCAGTCTTCAACAACCTGTTCGAACTTATTATTATTGGCAAAACATGACAACACAATCTACATCATGTCAGCCCAAATCATGCATTTCAGTGTGCTTATAAATCAAGACATGTTAGCATAGTAATCCTACAGTTACCATGGAGACCCCTGTTCCTCTCTGCACCACATCCTGAGTAATTAGTGGATGATCACACCTTGACGATACACTAAATCTGGTGCAGAAAATTAAATCTGCGCAAGCGTATGTAAATGTTGTATTACAAACAATTAGAGAAGTTAACAAAAGAACAAGCCTAAGTTAGCTGCTGCTTTGACTCCAATGATAATTCTAGAATTGTACAGGCTGTTGTTGTTATTGTTGTTTTTACAGATATAAAATGATTTTCATTAAATTCTATCATACTTTTATTGAAGTGAGTTATCAATGCATAAAGCACTGACACTGGTTTTCAGCTGTAAGGACAAGCATGACAATATCATAACATTCCCTATAACATTTCCTAAATGATATTGCACTAGATATTATATCCGTTATGCATTATTACTATTTCTTTGTAAGAAAACTATCACGGTGGGCCTTTGTTGAAAACATGCACTTTATAAAACGACAATAAATTCTAGACAACTGAAATCTAACAATTAAAGTACTGTTGCCCCCTCTTGTGTGCAGTTCATGCTGTGAACTCCAGTCAGTGGCCTCAAATGTTAGTTTATATTGACTTAGAATCACATTGACGTAACAGGGATAGGAATCTGGAACCATTCCGGTTGCTTATGGTTCTATTAACAAATCGTTTAGAACTTTTAAAGAATAGCCTAAATGTTTATGAAAAAGAAGTGCCAAATGATGAGATAAATGTAATAAGGGTTAGTTCACCCATATATGAAATTTCTGTCATTAAAGGGGGGGTATCACACACAGTTTCTGCCAATCTCATGTTAATCTTAAATACCTATAGAGTAGTTTAGCATCCTTCATATCGCTGAAAAGTCTTTAGTTTAATCATATTTATAAAAGATACATACGCTGTACAGAGTCTTTCCGAAAACAGCCGAGCACCTGGAGGCGTGTCGTGTGAGCGGAGATAGAGTGACGAGCTGTCATGAGCACGCGCAGCTTTTGTGTAGAGATCGGCTGCAAGCTGTCAATGGTCAGCTAAACAAATATATTTAAACACATACAATACACCATCGGATTATCCATGGATAACTTTTGAATCACTATAATGAATATAGCATATGAATGATGAATAATGAATTTATAAATTCACTACCTTCGTGTTGTTTACATTATATGCACTTAGGCGGCTGTTGCCAACAAAACAGATATTTGAAGCAGTTTTACTCACCACCTGCTGTTAACCGGGATCATTATTGCTATGACCGCTCCATCTTTCAGTATCAAACTATCTGTAAACTGGGCCTTGTTTATGAAACCATAAGCGCCGATCCTGAGGGCTCGAGCAGCCACAGAAAAACACGAGATATTCTCCATTAATTTTAACCAATAAAAAAGTGATTGCAACTATCAGTTTCTATGGTTATTTTAATAACTGATATCGAGAGCGCCTCAATGTATTGCGTGAGCACAAATCTCTCAGCTCCACTTAACGCTGGGTTCTTTGGGAAGCAAGGTTATCTTTCCCTCACAACCAAAAACACACTTCTTTGGTTACATTGTTGATTTCTTGAAGTCCTGTGACCTGTGCCGCGCTGCCGACAACTTCCGTAAAGCCGAACGCGCGTTGATGGGCGTGTTCTTGCTCTCTCGCTCTGGTCGACTTGTGCGCGCGCGCTCTTCCGGGAGAAGTGCCCGTACAAGGAATTCCGCCTCCGTTTACGTCACACAGGCCCATACTCGAAAAAAAGACCCCGAAGTTCGTGAGGATTTGGAAGAGTATTTTTGGCACAGAAATACTCCGTCATACATCCAACTCCTGTTTTGAAACTTTGGCCATGTTTAGCATGATAATAAACAAGTCAGAATGCATGAAATAGCATTAACCCCCAAAAATTCAACAATTTCTTCTGTTTCCTGTCAGTCTTCTATGCTCCTATCCACAAAAAGTATTCTTGTCGCTTCATAACGTTAAGGTTGAACCACTGTAGTCACATGGACTATTTAACAAATGTACTACTACTACCTTTCTGGGCCTTGAAAGGTGCAGTGTTGTTGCTACCTGTGTGTGGTACCTTGTATTTTATCAAAAATATCTTAATTTGTGTTCCGAAGATGAATGAAGGTCTTACAGGTTTGGGACATGAGGGTGAGTACTTAATGACAGAAATTTCATTTTTGGATGAACTAACCCTTTAAGTACATCATCCGTGGAAATGTGTCCTGTGGACAGATGAGTGCGCATTTCAGCTTGTTTTGGGGGAAAACTGACATCGAGTTCTCAATCCCAAAGACGAAAGGGACCGTCCAGACATTCATCAGCGACAGGTGTAAAAGCAAACATCTCTCGTGGTATGGGGGTGCATCAGTGCAAATGGTATGGGTGACTCACATATGTGTAAAAAGTACCATTATCGTGGAGACGTATACTGGGATTGTACAGAGACATAAACTATGGCAAGATGACATCTTTCCTGAGAAGCAAGACAATGCCAGGCCTCATTCTGCACGTGCTACAACAAAGTGGAAGTGCTTGACTCGCCTGCCTGCAGTCCAGATTTGTCTCCTATTGAAAATGTATGAAAAGGAGAATAAGACAATGACCATGGACTGCTGAGCAGCTGACTTGTATCAGGTGAGATTGAGTAAAAAGTCCACATGAAAAACTGCAACAATTAGTATCCTCAATCGCCAAACATTTAAAAAGTGTAATTAAAAGGAAAGGTGATGTGACACAGTGGTAAAAATGCTTCTGTCCCAACTTTTTTGGAGTGTGTTACAGCCATCAAAATCAAAATTTGTTTATATTTACAAAATACAATTATTTGGCCAGTGAAAACATTGGAATTTTAAAGGTTAAAGAGAATCAACAAAATCACAGATTCTTGATTTTATTACATTTTACAAAATGTCCTAACTTTTCTGGAGTTGGGGTTGATAAGTGGCCTCTGTTGTATTTAGGTAATTTAACTGCAGAGTTTAACACGTCCGCTCATACACAGTATTGAAAGTGGCTTCATCTAATCAGTAAGCTTTTAAGATGGTGAAACTTTGCCACGTTGACCTGTAAGAAACACAGCTGCAGCAGCAGGATCATCCCCTGTTGCGTGTCGGCCTCACTGCAGATCAGGTCGAAGGAGCTCATGGATGTTTCAAGTCCCAGGACTGAAGCTTCGTCAATGGAGCCTAGTTCCAAGCTTTTTTGCTGTAGATCTGCGAGACGTTGCATCCCTCTGGTATACAGACAGGAGCTCTACCACATCCTGCGAATGACCGGACCCCTGGTATGAACTCAGCTTCTTTCTCTCACTTACACTAATGTATGCACATGAAACGGAATATAAGGATAAAATATTCATGTATTCATATTAACATAACAGAAACTTTGGAAGTTTTATATCACTTTCATCTCATGTGGCAAATAATTAATCTGCAAACCAGAAAAGCAAAGAACTGCTATTATTCCTCCAAATGGCTTAGTGCTCTCACATACTTCTCATTCACTGAGAATTCTCAGGTTATCATTCCAGGTTGCATCGCGCATTCTGAATTATCTCCTGCCGTTTGTCATAACAATGTTTTGCGGTCGCCTGGGAAACAGTGTGCTGGCTGGTTATGGAATGGCCTCAGCTGTGAGTTTGTTTCAGTCTGCTTATTGTTCCTCTGGAGTGTTACATATTGTTTGCTTTGTGGTAAAAGAGAAACATTGGTGTATGAAATGCAAATGTTGACACAGTATCGTAAAGTTCAGGCATCAGGGGTTTGACGTTTCATAAGCCTCTGGTTTTGAAGCTAGTGTACTGAAGTTGTTCAGAGCATGGCTCAGAAGTAGCTGATGCTTGTTATTCTGATTTATCAGACGATAAACATTTCAACTGCAGCTACAGGTGGAGGTCTTGCGCTGGCGGCTGACACCCTTATCTCTCAGGTATGAAAATATGTGTGGATATGCAGTGGGGTCCAAAAGTCTCAGACCACACTGAAGATCTAGGATTAAAAAAACGGGCAAATTTATTTATTTATTAATTTACTTACTTACTTATTACAAAATATGCATTTTTTTTTGTACCCCACTGGAACTCCTGCAATTTAATACAGTATAAGGTTCTGCTGAAATTTTGAATTTCATGAATACAGTATCAATTTAAAAAGAGTTTTGGTCTTATGTTCCTCTCAGACCTTTGGTGGGAAGAACCTGCGTCGTGTTGGCATCATCTTGCAGAGAAGTGTCCTGATCCTCCTGCTCTTCTGTTTGCCATGTTGGGCTCTGCTCATCAACACCCAACCCATCCTTCTGCTGCTGGGTCAAGACCCAGAGGTGGCCAGGTGATTCAGAAAATACAGAAAAACATAAATTGGTAACTTTAGACATTCTGTTGACTATACATACCTACATGTCAATTAACTCTCATTAGAATATTAGTAGACTTTCTGCTTAATAGCTGCTAACACTTTATTTTGATGCTCCCCAACAGACATTCTACTGACTATAAGTATCTTTGCAAGTACATGTCAACTTATTCTACTAACCCTAACCCCTTATTTTACTAATCATAACCCTGACTCTACCCGTAACAGTCTACTAATACTCTAAGGAGAGTTGACATGTAGGTCCAATTTAACTTATAAGCCACTTTTCCATCGAAATTACCCGGAACAATTTGTCCCAGGAACTTTATTCCCCCAGACCTGTTGCAGTCTGTGTTTCCATCGCAATCTAAAGTACCGTGAAGATTAAGTCCGGTGACGAAACTTTCCAGTTCCAGCTGGATTTCATCCTCCGCATATAAGCTTAATAAAGCCTGAACCTCGTCGTCGGCCCATTCGAAATTTTAAACTCCATTGTTGACGCACCACAACAGACTTTTAAAAATGGTGGTTGAAATAAAATGCTGTGGAATCAACCAATCAAAATGCTGTGTGAACTCAACCAATCAGCATGTTTAGCACCCATGTCCCACCTCCAAAAGTTCTAGAACTTTGGAAAAGTACTACCTAGCGAGCAGGTACTTCCTGAGGGGGAAATTTTTACCTGGAACTTCATTTAGACCGTGGTTCCACACCGAGTACCACTCCAAAGTCCCTAGTTCCTGGGGAAAGTTCCTGCGGTGGAAACGCAGCTATAGTCAACAGAATGTCTAAAGGGGACCATCAAAATAAAGTGTATCCAATATATTACTTATAGTATACATATACAAACATACAGGCAGGAAATGACTGAGGTTCCCTTTAGCAAGGCACCTAACCCCCGATCGCTAACCTCCAAAATGGCTGCCCGCTGCTCCGGGTGTGTGTGTTCACTACACACTAACTCCTAATAAGTGTGCACTAATCCGCATGGGTTAAAGCAGAGGACAAATTCTGAGTATGGGTTACCATACTTGGCCTTCACATATCATTTTCACTTTCATATGCTTTTGCTTTTCCTTTTCCTTAACTCTAATAAAATCTATTGATGTTTATGCTAAAAACAAGGCAAAAACTTCAAGACAAGATATATATTCTCTAAAACATTTTATGAAATTTTTCTTCTCAAGAAAATTTTTTATAGATGTTCAGGTATTTTACAGGATAAAAAGACAAAAATACTGATTTAAAATCTTATGGTGTGGTGGCATACAGTCCACTGAAAGTTGCACTTTGAAACTCTGCAAGTGAGTCATGAGGCTAAATCTAGGTTGATAAAAAAAGTATGTGCTGAATGACTTCTTGTTTACTATTTAGAATGTTTAGAACCCCCCAAAAAATGAGCAATATTTATTCATGTAAGTGTAAAGTTATAGATCCCAAGGTTTTGAGCAAACAAGATCTGAGAATCTGAGCATCTGAGAATGACAGCCCTCCCTATCTCTAGCAAACATATTTTGCAACTTCCTTTCCTAAATAAATGTTGACGATGTTGTTAAATGAGGCGTTTTAATGTGCACAGACACACATTATAATACTCAATTTAGATGCAGGCCAGGATGGAAATGACAGTGTGCAGCAGATTTATTCTGCTGTGATAACTCACAGCCTTCTTTTTAAAATCATTCATGGTGCCTTGTCCTCTATATCACAGTTACAAATGTGTTCCTTTTCAGGATAGCTCAACTCTATGTGGTCTTTTACCTGCCAGCGGTCCCAGTGAGTCATAAAAAAATAGTGTAATTTTCTTCTTGCCATCACAGTCATATAATTTACATTATATAGCTTGAAATATGATACACATATACACCCCACCTTCAACCAGCAGTGTTTCCCTTTCTCTCTTTCTTCACATAGGCTATGTTTTTGCATCAGCTGCAAGTAGCCTATCTCCAGAACCAGGTATGCAATCTTCTTTGGCAGATAAGGGCAGATAAGCACCTTAGCTGAGCTCTTCAAAAGCATTGTTGCATGCAAGATCTTAAGACCTGCAGAGTATCCTAACTATCACAGTCAGCCTCCAACTGTTACATTATGATCTTTACTGGCAGAGATCATCTTGCTGTACGATTTTTAAATGTAACTTCATAAGTGTCACTCAATGTAATGTCACAGCAGTGACTATAAATCCAAAGGATGCTTTAACAGTGGCTGTTTTTGGGCCTGTAGGGTGTGATTCTTCCTCAGATGTATGCAGCCATTGCAGCCAACGTTGCAAATGTGGTGACAAACTACATCCTTATCAACTGGTTGGACCTTGGGTTACAGTAAGTCTGAGGAGCTGTCATCCCTGTCACTCATTTACACAAAATATGTGTTAGTTAATTATGCAACAGTTAGTCACTGTCCTCTAAAATTAATTGTTCAAGTGCTGTTCCAAGATCCCTAATATTTAGTCCTGCAGTAGGCTACAAGGATTTTTCATATCAATTTCACTTGTGCCTGTTTGCATGTTCCATTTCTGCAGTTTACATCGCTACGTAGGTAGGTGGCGTCAAGTTCATTAAAACAATCTTATTTCAAGTGACTGTCTGAATCCGAAATTGCATACTTTCCTATTATATAGTAGGTGACAGTATGTTCAAATTTACAGTATTCATAAAACAGTAGGCGAAAAGTATCCGGATGACTTACTGCTTCCGGCCAGATTTGAAGTGCCCGTCTGATGGCAGTGTTGCCAAGTCTGTGGTTTTCCAGTGGAATTGGGCTACTTTAACACTATTGCCACGGGTTGTTTTTCATGTCCCCAAATAACATGATTATAAATTATAAAATTTATAAAACACAAATCATAAAACTTAAAAGTTCCGGCCCTTGATTCTGATTGGTTGAGCCGCATTCAAAGTCGTTGTAAAATTCCCGAAAACATACTGCTGACCGCATTACACAAGTATTGATGTGCCACTGTGTGTATGTTGCTGCGTCTGCCTTAGCAACCACTCACATTTGTTTGTTCTCAACTGATTTTGTTCATTGAAGCTTACTGCATTATGTTGAAGAGTATTGTGAGAGAGATATCAAGTGACCAAGTGTATTACCTGCATTCAGATTTGCCATTTTACTTCAGGTCAGTCCTGTGTTCATAATAAAAAAAAGTCCATTTGAATATCCACTGCGATCTTATCCTTTTAACATTTAATGGGTTTTCCCTTGCCCTGCTGACAGTGACAGCGCTAGTCAAAGCATTTGTCATTTGTGTCTTGTTCCGTTCTCACAACAAGTTTCAATATAAAAGTCTTTGCGACTAAATGACTCGCTCATAAAGACAGTCTTTGCCGCCATTTAGAGGCGTAATAAATGTAACTTCTGCTGCTGTTCAAAATCAGGGACTTTTTTTTTTCCAGCCGAAGGAAGGCTTTTAATGATTTTACTTCATGAAAGTTGCATTGAAACATATTTTTTGGCTTTAATATTTGTATTGTGTGGTAACAGTTTTATAAAAGCAATAAGTCCCGTGAAGCCGTGGTTTACAGTGAATTTATAACAGCTAAGGGTGTTTTAGGCACTCTGCTCCATGTCATGCCTAACAAAGCCCCTTAATGTTAGCTGTTATAAATTCACTGTAATCCACGGCTTCATGGGGCTTATTGCTTTATTTTACCCCCTGGAACGCGATTTTAAAATGTTGTATAAAAACAATATCACATGCAATCCATCTGTAAACCACAGGGCACTCACTTTTTCTTTTGATATTGCTTCTAATGCCATCCATTTAAAGATACAGAACTACTGTATCAGTTTTAAAATCATGCTTTTTTCTGGTATTTGTATTTCAGTGGATCTGCTGCTGCCAATACCATATCTCAGATCTATATTTGTGTTTTCCTATATTTATATATTCGCTGGAGGAAGCTCCACGTTCAAACATGGGGAGGTAAGCTAACTAGCTAGTTAAACTTACTGATAAACCAGACAAGCTTCCTACAATGTTTAAATGAATGCATAAAATACCACTCCATCTGTGTCTGCGATATCTGCCCACCACAGGCTGGTCATGTGACTCACTGCAGGAGTGGGATGGATATATGAAATTGGCCATCCCCAGTACAATGATGCTCTGCTTCGAGTGGTGGATTTATGAGGTTGGAGGGTTCCTAGCAGGTAATTTCTAAGGACTAAAGTCAAAAACAAACCCTTTGTGCTAATATACAGAAAACACTGCCTGTAAAATGTAATACATTTTATTAAGCCTAGACATGAAGAATGTCCTCCAATTACAATGTTTGTTTGGATGTAGTGCTTAATGTGGTTTCAGGCTATTAATTTTAGCCTCTGATTATTTTTCATGCACTATTGCTACAGGAAATAGAAAAGGCTTGAGTAAAAGCTATAACTAGAAAGAGAAACCACTTAAATGCAATATTATAATTCCGTCAAACACATTTGCTTATGTCCATCTCTTTCAGGCATGCTGGGAGAGTTGGATCTTGCAGCTCAACATGCAGTCATTATGCTGGCTTTTATCAACTACATGGTAATTTAAGCCCCAATATTTCCCCAATTCTAAAGTTCCAGAAGGAACATAACACATGCTTCCTTTCTCCCACTACTTCCCTTATCAAAGAATTATTTACTTGACACATAACCAGACAAACAACAAGTATAGGCTATAAAGAAACAGAGAACTGCACAACTTTTTTCAACATTGATAATAATAACAAATATTTCTTGAGCAGAAAATCCGCATATTAGAATGATTTCTGAAGGATCATGTGTCATTGAAGAGAAGTAATGATGCTGAAAATTCAGCTTTTCCGTCACAGGAATACATTACATTTTAAAATATATTAAAATAGAAAACAGTTATTAAAAATTGTTATAATATATTACTGTTTTTACTGTATTTTTGATCAAATAAATGCAGCCTTGGTGAGCATTAGAGACTTCTTTCAAAACTGACCCCAAACTTTGGAACTGTAGTTTATTTCCTTAACATGTTTTACAGTTTCCATTAGGGATTCAAGGTGCAGCATGTGTACGTGTTGGCAATGCACTTGGAGCTGGAGATACTGCCGGAGCGATCCGCACCAGCAAAGTCTCTCTCACCTGCACAGGTTTACAAACAGTCATATTCCTTTGAGGCACATTAATCTTTCATTGTCTGCTCATGTTTGACATGTCTTTTTTCTTTTCCTTTATCATCTGGATGCAGCTGCCTTGGCTGTTTTGCAAGGTCTTGTGCTAGCATCAACAAAAACCATCATTGGTTTCTTATTTACATCAGATGGGTAAGTATTTTTTCCCCAAAATCAAACGGATGTTCTTTATCAGAAAAATGTTCTTTAGACTTAGTACTGTACTGATGATTGTGTCTTATTTTGTAGGCATATTGTGGCGCTCGTCTCCAAACTCTTGAACGTCTACTGTGTGCTTCAGTTCTTTGATGGTCTTGTTGTGAGTACTTTGCATTGCTTTTAGTTTTTCTGATGAAGTGATTTTTTATTTTATTTCTGGTTTTATATAAGGCTGTGTTTTTCAAATGCACTGCACAATAGAAAAACTTCAAAATAGAAAATACATTTTATGAAAATACAAAACATATTATGCAAGTTTTGCTCCCCAGGTAAATGTATCGTTTTAGTACTGGAAAACTATTTCTTGCAGCATGATCCTTTCAGTGTTTGTTTAGCTCAACCGCATTCAAATTGATAAAATGTATTGCTTGAATGCAAAGTCGCTTTAGATAAAGTCTGTAAATGTCAAAATGTATTCTTTTACTCTCTCCTAAAGTGTGTCTGCATGGGTATTCTGTTGGGATCAGGGCAGCAGAAGATTGCAGCCATTGCTAATTTCTTTGGGTATTACTGCATTGGACTTCCACTTGGCACCTCTCTCATGTTTGCGGCAAAATTAGACGTTGTTGGTTTGTTTTCCTTCATTTTTTCATTCTGATCTTATTAACAATTTAAATTGTCACTTGTTGTACTTGTTAATATTCTATGAACTTGTCATCTTCTCTAGTCACCATGTTAGCATCTGCTTTATAAATCAAAAATTTATTGGGTTGAAGCACGTAGAGAACATGAGTGGACCCAGCACGGGTCCCTGCAGAATTGCATTAATACATCTTGAGCGCAGAGAACAGCATTCATTAAAACATTTCTGTAATGAGATAACAGCTGTCCTAGAGCAATGTCCTCTCTTGTTTTCACAGGCTTTTGGCTGGGACTTCTCATTTGTGTATGTGTGCAGTCCAGTTTTTTCATTGCAGTCATTTTTAGACTCAACTGGGAAAGAGTGACCAAAGAGGTAGGCCAGATTTATTACAGCATTTACAAGGCAGCACTCTGGTAATAATCCTCTTTTTTTCTATTATTCTTCTTCTACTTTGGCTCATTTTGTAGACTCCATTTAAACTTTTTTTATACTCTATATTTCAGTCTTAGGTGTGAGTCTTAGGATTTGATCTGATTATGAAAAGTGGAGCCAGACTGAATGCGAGTTTGCTAAAACAATGACTAAATCAGGGTTTTTTTTGTTGTTGTTTTTTTAAGTGGTCTGTTACATTTTCCAGTAACTTGCTCTGCCACACACAGTGTTGCCAAGTCTGTGGTTTTCCCATGGAATTGGGCTACTTAAAAACTTATGCCTTGTGTTGTTTTTCATGTCCACGGGTTGAAGCGACCCCAAACAACATAATATTTAGCCCCTGGAATGCAAATTTTACCAGGGGAACCCCGCCAAAAAGTGGATTTTAACCCCGGGACCCCCTCTGAAACGTGATTGGGCTAATTTTGAGTAGCAATTTGATGGGTTTTGTTGTGAAAACCTGCCATCCCTGGTTACACGTTCTGATTTTGCCATTAGACGCGTTCCTGAGTCAACATATTTTGTTGATCCTGGAACAACATTCCTGTATGAAAATGTTATCCTAATCATATCCCTAACCCTACCCCTAACTTATCCCTAAATCAGAGGGAAATGATAGTTGAATAACGATGATGGAGAAGCACCTAACCCTGGTTGTAAGCCTAAACTTGACATAAACTGTAAACTTGTTCCTCAAATCTGATTGGTTGATTGGAATGTTGTTCCAGGATCAACAAATATGTTGATCCAGGAATATGTTGCACACATGATGAATCATGTTCTGCTGCATTGTCCAAATGATGTCAACAGGAGAAATTTGTTGTTGTTTTTTTTCATACATTTTTATGAATACTAAAATATTTTTGTTATTATTAATATTATAATGAGTTTATTTACATAGTGAATTTTGATTGGTCTTTTCTTTCCTGCAACTATTTATTCATCTTTACACTCCAAAAACAGTTTTTGAGTGGATTTATTCTTGATTAAAGTTCCTTCCAGTTTCCTTCTGGAAATGCAAGGGTAACTTCAATTAAAACTTCCAAGCTTTTAAAGTCAACATGAAATCAAAATGAACAATTCTTGCAAATATTTCAGTATTTATTAAAAATGATTGTTCCATCCCCATCATTATTTTTTTAATTAATGTGCCCTCATAATCTTTAATTAAAATAACTTCCCCTCCCATTTGCAATGACATCAATCCTTTTCTCTGATGATGTATACTGGCGTGAAGGCAGGGTTGGGCAAAAATACATCAAAATGTATTTTAAAGTAAAATACTAAATACCTTAATTTTAAGTGTATCAAAATAAACTACAAAATACAGCAGCCACACCATGTATCAAAATAAACTACTGTATTTTTGTATTTTAAAAATACTAAAAAATACTTTTACAAGAGAGTATGAAATTTCTTTGCAAACCTTCCATCAATTGGCCTATTTGATCTATTCCTTCACATTACACTGACTCAGTTGATTAAGTAAACAGTGTTTGATAGCAACAGCTTTTTTCTGCCAGAGTCATGCAAAAAATCCGACAAATGCAACCAGTTAAAGGCACAATATGTAGGATTTTTATATTAAAATATCCAAAAAACACTAGAACAATGTTATATATTTTGTTGACTTGTGTACTTACATTATCCCAAATGTTAAAGAATGTTTAAATCCAGAGAAATAGGCAATTTTAACCAGGACACAGACCGTGTCCATGTGTCCCATCAATGACATCACACCCTCAATTTCCGGTTTTATTTTGTCGAAATCATGGAAACACCAAAGACGCTTTAGTATATATTGTGTTTTATTAGACAGGGGAGCAACTGTTTGGATACATTCATCGACAGAAAACTCATCATGTTATATAGCTCAACACAGTAAGTCTTATTGTTTGAATCTGTTTTCTTGATTTACAGCGAGTAACATGCCTAATATCGATCTAGCTTACTGTAGTTTGCAACAAGTGTCTCATACCAGCTTCCGAGCAAACGCAGAGAGTAGCATTATAACAACTTTCAACACACAAACGTATCTAATATGATAAGACAGCGCTGCTTTACCCCACATACGCTTGAGCAGAAGAAGCGGAAGCAGCGACTGCGGCATAATAAAAGTTCAAAGCTGCTGTCGAGATGTGTTTCGCGCTCGTGTCTCATTAGCAATCGCTCCAGCGGCCTCGTTCAGGTCTCACAGCACTCGACCCTGCTCTGCTTCATACTACAGTAACGTTAATAATCTCATCCATGAACATGATTTCTGCCCGAGTCCCATCCCGATTCTTTTCCACCGGCTGTAGATGTGAAGACAACACCTCCCATGATTCCATGAAATCAAGGCGTCATCAAGCTTCGCCTTTGTTTTGAATAAGCGACCTTTAGCTGCAAACATTTACATATTGTGGCTTTAACAGATAAAATATTCACATATCCCTGTGATCTCCCAGATGAAGGTTAGTTTTAAAGTAACCGACAGTTTATTGTTTGCGAATGACTCATAATTGTATCCTAATTTAGTTACTTGGCGTTTGGTAACGAAGGGCCTACTTTGTATCAGCAACACTGACTTAATGACAAACAAGTCATTCATAAGAAGACAACTGATGGCACCTGTATTCATAGCAACTAGTTTCTAGCTAATTAATCATTTAATTGTTAATTATAAATATAGGGGGCTGCTTCTCGGTATAATTGTTTTCAAGAACATTATGTAAATTGGTAAACTATTTAGCCTATAAAATATAGCAATTTATGCAAAAGATTGATGGAAAGCTGGCAGCTTGCACGTTTCTTACCTTCACCACCTTCTTCCATATGGATCACTTTTCTGTTCTGATCTCAACAAGTCTGGGCAAACTATTGAGTAGGCACCAATCAGAGGCCACAATTTTATGATGTCATCATGTAGACTTCTTACAAAGTATTTTACAGTATTTTAAAAATACAAAAATACAAAACACTAAAGTATTTTGATCCAAAATACGAAGCCATTTTCATCAACTTTATAATCAAAATACTATTTTGTATTTGAAATACATGTATCACAAATACTGCCCATCCCTGCGTGAAGGCAGGACAACCTGTCACTCACATGACATCACAGCAATAACAAACCACAACCATCCAATTAATTCCAGATGGACGAAATCAAGTCCTGCCCTATTTTTTTTCTTTTTTTCGTTTCACTCAGATATACATTACAATATTGGAAGAAAAGACTATCGCATCTTTCATTTCATGCTGACTTTAATTCATTTCTGTTCTCATCTGAATTATATGATACCTAACATTTCAGGCAGTGGAACGAGCTGGAAAGAGTAAAATCTCTGCAGTGTCCCCTGAGAGTCTCACTACGAGGCACAGTGAGGTGTGTCTGTTGACTTTTACTGCATCTATAACACAAAACATATCTGAAAACTGAGCTTGTGTCTTGTCTGCTCTCAGAATGGGGATGAGTACACGACTGTGAGCACAAATAATCAGGATGAGGGGCCAGACGTGTCTAACGTGGATGAAAAGCCCACAGCTCTGCTCTCTACCGCTCAGCTGATCCTCAGGAGGGGTCTGACCACCCTCGCTGCTCTTCTCATCCTAGCTGTAGGGATAGCCATTCATCTCATTGTACCATTACCTGACATGTCTTATGCTCTGAGGTCAAATACTACTCTGGAATCAAACTTTACCACACCTTCAACTCTAATCCATTCAACTTCAATCTCAATCTGAAAACAAGAGTGTAGAGCTGTGACTGTTCTTACGGGCATATCCCAGGTATTTTATTAGCCATTTTCTAGAAAGTTATAGTTTCTAAAACAAAAATAATTTCTGAAGTGTATACATACACCTAAAAAGTAAATGATACATATGGTAAATTAATTATATTATATTATAATACATATTTTTAATTGGAAAGTAAGACAAACACTGATTAAGAAAATTGTATTTTTAAATATTTATTTTAAGAAATACAGAGTCTTTTCTTTTTTTTCTTTTTTATATTTTATTTATGTTTTATTATTCCCAGCTGGCTGTAGCAGCGATTACTAATGTATTTGACTCTTTGACAGAGATTGTTTGGGAGTGACAAGAAAGACATAATCCATTAACTTTTCCCCAGGGATTCATGGGGCAGAAACTCATTTTTACGGTCACCTTGAATGAAGCAGTCCCTGCCCATGCTGACCATGTTCTACAGTAATGAGAAAGGAAAATGCCACAATCCCTACTAAAAAACAGGGATTTGTACCCTTTCCTTATTTTCCTCACGTCCTCTGGCTCGTGAAAGGGTTAGTTCACCCAAAAATGAAAATTATCCCATGATTTACTCACCCTCAAGCCATCCTGTGTATCTTCTTTCATATAAAACACAATCAGAGATATATTTAAAAATATCCTTAGTCCTCCAAGGTTTAGAATGGTTGTGAATGGGGAGCACGTTTGGAAGCCAAAAATAATGCATCCATCTATAAAAAAAAGTAATCCATACAACTCCGGGGGTTCATAAAGGCCTTCTGAAGCGAAGTGATGTGTTTTTGTAAGAAAATTATCCATATTTAAAACTTTATAAATTCAAATAACCAGCTTCCGGTGGACGACCGTACGCAGAATTCACAAGTCGATTTGCGGCGGAAGAGTTTCCTTTGACCTGACGCACAACGTAAAGACAAACGTGGAGTCGCAGAGGATAGAGCAAAACAAATAACCGGTCACAGATTATAAATCTAAAATGGCAATTTTTAAAGAGAAATGTCAGAGGATTTTGAGAGGAGTTAAAATTTGTTGCACAGCCCTATTTGTTTGAATCGTGAGAGGCGCCTAAGCTTAGAATACTCCAACATCCTGCTTCACACATCGTGTCAGAGGATTACTCATTTGGCGCAAGTCGATTTGCGCATTCTGTGTGGTCATCCGCCGTAAGCTAGTTATTTGAATTTATAAAGTTGTAAATATGGATATTTTTCTTACAAAAACGAATCGCTTCACTTCAGAAGGCCTTTATCAACCCATTGGTGTCGAATGGATTACTTTTTATGGATAGATGCATTATTTTTAGGGATGCACCGATACCAAGCTCATGTACTTGTACTCATAAAAAACACCCCGATAACAAAGACCGATACCTCACGTGACTTAACTGACATCATTTTCCGTGCACAGAGACACCGGCGGCAGCAGCAGAAACAATGTCAGCCTCAGAGGTGTGGAAATACTTCAAAATTAATGATGACAACTCACACATTGCGAACTGCATGCTTTCAATCACAATTCGTTATCGATTAGTCAAGGCGGGATAGGCGGAATTGCGCTAAATGACACAGACCAGATGCGCGCGCTCTCTCTCTTTCTAGTGCGCGATCCCAGTTGACAGCGCGCGAACAGTTCTCCTCGCGCATGAATGGTCAAATGCACACATAGTTGTCAAATTGTCCATCGTGTGGAGTATCTCACGTAAATACAGTCGGTTATGGCTTAAGTGGACGTAAACATTTGGGTGAAAACAGGATATGTGTCAGTATCCATGGATTCGGTCTTAAAGGGACCGTAGCCTATATTTGTCATTAATGTTAAAACAACAAAAGATGTTAAATAAATGTATACATGGTAAATAAACCTACTGTATCTGAAAAACAAGTTTATTTAATTTGTATCTCTATAGCATTTGTTGTATTGTTTGTAATTTGTAAATTAATTTTTATATAACAACAATTATATGTATTGGTAATTATGCCCTTTGAAGGTTATTGGACACTGTGAAATTTTTGTTCTTTAAGTTTGTGACAAGCACATAAAAATTATTACTTTTTTCGTTAGAGTAATAATAAGGAAGCTGTCCTACATTCACTCAATGTGTTGTGCTTGGAAAACTGCAACATCAAAAAAAAAAAAATAAAATAATAAATGTATAGGCATCGGTATCGGCGAGTACTAGAAAAAATGGTATCAGTGCATCCCTAATTATTTTTGTCTTCAAAACACGGCCCCCCATTCACAACCATTATAAACCTTGGAGGACTAAGGATATTTTTAAATATATCTCTGATTGTCTGAAAGAAGGTAGTCATATACACCTAGGATGGTTTGAGGGTGAGTAAATCATGGGATAATTTTCATTTTTGGGTAAACTATCCCTTTAAGCCTTTAGCATGACTATTAGCATTTCTGATTATTAAAAGAAACAAAATACAAAGCAAAACACTTTTTACATTTATTTTTAAAAATCAGTTTTGCACAACTTAATACAACAGCAGAATGTTCAATCAAAACAGTCTCTGAATCATATTTTATAGAATTAAGCATTTCTGATTTGATTTGTTTTGATTAAAAAATGAATTAAAGTTGAAAATGATAAAACAGATGTTATGATATTCATTCATCTCTAGCACACATACTTAATTTAATACAACATTAACTAAAAAGACATAAAAGGAGACAGATTGGTGTATGGGCAAGATTTATTTGACATGATTGGAAACGTAATAAATTTATGACTTAAATATTTAAGTTTAAGAGTAAGTTCACATTCTTCTGGCTAACAGGACAGCTAGATTTCACTCACACATATAATCTATTAATCATCATATGTTTACAATATTAAAATTCATGAGCCCAGTTTTGTAGAAACTCGGTGCAGCTGTTACAACACATTTTTCCTTTCTCTGTCTCTTCCTTATTCTTTTTCTTGAAATCTTGCCAGAACGTTTAGCTTTTTTTGAACATCACACAGGTTCAAAGGTTGGTGTGAGGCACTGAGGAGGATGTTAATGTTTATTTCTGTCCTTTAAAAAAGTAACCATTTTTCTGAAATCACATGATAATCAAACACATCATGGGTCTAATGTACGTTAGTTTAGATATTAGTCACTCATGAAATTGATTTTTGGAACCTGATTGATGATTCACTGATTTGTTTGTAAATGTTTGTGTGGCTGTGAGATGTACTGTATATAGAAACAAACCAAAATAGATCTACAATTACAGTGACATTACCGGCAAAGGACGATCGAAGGCAAGTTGTAATGAACAAATCTTGGGTTTTGAAATGTTAAAGTCATATTTGTGATTCTAATTTGAAAACTGAAAGAGCAGCTGAATTAATCATTTTATATGGGTTAAACACACACACGTTTGTTTTTGTGAATTGTGGGGACATTTCATAGGCGTAATGGTTTTTATACTGTACAAACCGTATTTTCTATCCCCCTACACTACCCCCACCCCTAAACCTACCTATCACAGAAAACTGCACATTTTTTACTTTCTTAAAAAACTCATTTTGTATGATTTATAAGCCTTTTGAAAAATGGGGACATGAGGTAATGTCCTCATAAGTCACCCTCTCCTTGTAATACCTATGTCATACCCATGCCATTATACAAATTTGTGTCCTGATATGTCACAAAAACGTGCGAGCACACACACACACACACACACATTGCCTTCAGAACTGCCTTAATTCTTCGTGGCATAGATTTAACAAGGTGCTGGTAACATTCTTCAGAGACACTGGTCCATACTGACATGAATAAAAGGTAACTACATGGTTAAAGTTAGGTTTAGGGGTACAGGGCTCAACGCTAAGGATTTTTTCTACTGGCCCAGTCGGGCCAGCGGTTCAAATTTTTACTTGCCCTGGCAAAATTTTTCTTTGTTACATTTAACCTCAATAAATAGGGTTATGACACCAAAAGCTACTAGATTAACTCACTTATATTTTAAATATTGTTAGACAAATAAACAGTAATTAAATAAAATAATAACAAATAATCAAATTACGAGTTATAGCACAAATAAATACAACAGAACAAACAAATGAAATAAACGGTGCTTTTCAAGTTTTTCATGTAGGTTTAAACAGGAGATTTTCAGGTACAGAAATTGTAATCTAATGTATAACTATATAACTATAGAATAGATTAAACTTTATTAAAGTTAATCAGTCAAGAGCAGTTGCAGATGCATAAAAATGTTTTTTAATGTTGAAAATATAAAACGTTAAATACTGTTATTTGAAATTATTTAAAAAAAAAAAAAATGAAGACACTTTAGATGTGAAATTAAACCCGCCAGTAGGTGGCAGCGAATCACTGTTAATGAGCGAATCTTTGAGATTCAACCGATTCATTCAAGCGGCTGATTCATTCAGAAAGTGCTGCTCAGAGACGCAAAACAATTCTGTGGACTTTGGAGCTATTTTCGTTTGCGTAATACAGCGAAACAGACGACTTAAATGTAAGTGACTTGATATTAAGTTCTTGTTCATTAAACTGTACACTGAATAAAATCAATATCACATTTGTAATCATGCTAATATTTGGAGAAAAACGGCGCTCTTTGTGCAATATTAAATATATGAAATTTATACAGGGGCATTTTTGCCCGTTATCTTGAATTCTGGGGTCATTCTAAAGGCATTTTAATAGACTTAATCACGCAGTGAATGAGTGCACTCTAAATAGGCACGCACACTAGTCTAACCTACTGGACTGTCACATAGTGCATGCGTGCACTCAATGGGTGTGTTTTTGTTTGTTTTTTGTAAAGTGAGGGACATACTCGATAATATCAGATCATTAAATCAACAATTATGATATCATAGACGATATATAACGCACACCCTACAGCACTGGCCTGATCGGGCAAGTGACCGTTCCGTCTGCTGTCCCGAGCGTCGTTCACACTGGCCCCGGCCATCGGGCAGTCCTTATTGTCGAGCCCTGGGGTAGATTCAGGGTTAGTAGTTCTTACCAAGTTATTGCAATTACTATAATAAGTAGGCTACTTAGTATGTATGAGGAACAGGACTGTAAAATAAAGTGCTACCAAAATATTTCAATGTTTGATACTGAAAAGACTCTTTATATTGCCTTTGCAAGCCTTAAAAAACTATTTCGGTAATCTTTTTCTGTCATTCAGGTATATGCGCATCCTGTTGGAGAGTCCTGTGTGCCGTTTTCATATACTCCAGAGTACACTATTCTAGTAAATGTTCCAACAAGCTGTGATACAATAAGTTAAGTAACAATAAGTAATACGTAAAGTTATTACTTCATTGTTGTGGTACAGCTAGAGTCAGGACTGTAATTGTGGCAAGGGTTACATAGAGCTGGGAGTCTTCAGCTGTTACATAGTTAAGTACACCAAGCTATGAATATTCAAAGCAGCACTGGATATATTCAATATCATTATGCTGATTACATTTATATGTTGTAAATACAGCTGTTAATCAACTTGTAATTGGATTTTAAAAATAACTGATTGATCTTGCGAAACAATCTATCGTCACGCAATGCAACCCTTTGCAAGGTCTGCAAACATCCTCCTCCCATCCTGTGGATTAAATCAAAGCATTTCATTGTCTTCACCTCAGTTAATCGGTAAGCCTTCAAAGGTGATAAATGCGGACCTGAAGAATGAACAGCTGTAGCGGGGCCCCTTACAGTCTATGAAGCAAAACCAGGCCCCTTACAGTTGCTTTGAGGATCACAACTGAGAAGATCATGGACATCTCGAGTCCCAGAACTGACGCTCTGTCAATGGAGCCCAGTGCCAAGCTGTTTTGCTGTGGTTTTGTAAGGCGTTGCATCCCTCTGGTATACAGAGAAGAGCTCTACCACATCCTGCGCATGACTGGACCCCTGGTGAGGATTCTGTCACATACACATCATGACAATGTGCTATGCTTGTTCTATATGAATAGTTAGAGAGCTGGCAGTGAAATGCAGTGGCTTACATAGAAATGATCCATTCCTGAATAGACTCTGATCTGTTTTGGGTACATTTTGTGTCATGTCTTCATGCATGTCCATTTGAATACAAGTTAATCCTGGATGAGTTGATTCTTGATTGTTAAATAGTCTTGCATCCTGTATAAAATAAATGCTGTATAAAAATAAGCCCCAAAAATCTGTTTTAAATGGCTGGAAAATTATGTTCTAAACAGATTTTACGGTATATTTCCAGACTAGATACGTTAAAAATAATTAGTGAAATTCTCTCATGAAGCTCCATATAAATAGGTGCTTTGTTTTTCATCCACGTGACTGTGAACTTTAATAACCGTAGTCCATGTGAGTCCAGGACTTTCATCTCCATTTTGTGCTAAATATTTCTTTGTTTGTGTTCTTAGCTTGTGTGCCGGTTCCTGAATTTCCTCCTTTTCTTTGTGGTGACAATGTTCTGTGGACGTCTGGGGAACACTGTCCTAGCAGGCTATGCCATGGCCTCAGCTGTAAGTCAGCTTGAATCAAAACTTCTGTGTTATGTACTACATTATTGAGAAGTGCTATAGAGCAATGATTTACAAGATTTAAATGTGTCCAAAACATTTATTTTTCAGACTATAAATGTAACAGCTGCAGCGACGGGGTTGGGACTTGCTTTGGCATGTGACACTTTGGTATCACAGGTGTGTTTTCCATACAAATAGCACTCCAACTGTCTTATAAAATAATAAACCAAAAGCCAAGGATAATGAAAGGCCTACTAAGAATCACTTCATGTATATATATAATTTTATTTTTAATGTTAAAGGGTTAGTTCACCCAAGAATGAAAATTCTGTCATTAATTCATGTCGTTCCACACCTGTAAGACCATTGATCTTCGGAACACAAATTAAGATAATTTTGATAAAATCCAATGGCTTCCATTGACAGCAAGATAATTAACACTTTCAATGCCCAGAAAGGTACTAAAGACATATTTAAAACATTTCACGTGACTACAGTGGTTCAACCTTAATCAATCTGCCAAAGTCACGTGATTTCAGAAAACGAGGCTTCGTTACGTCACGTTTCGAAATTTCAATGGTTCATGTGACTATGGCAGTTGGATACACGCTCCAAACCACTGATTCGAAACAAAAGATTTGTATAGCTGCGAAGCTTCTTGAAGCAGTGTTTTGAAATCAGCCGTCACTAGATATAGTTGAATAAAGTCGTTATTTTGTTTTTTTGGCGCACAAAAAGTATCCTCGTCGCTTTATAACATTAAGGTTGAACCACTGTACTCACACAAACTGTTTTAAATATGTCTTTAGTACCTTTCTGGGCATTTGTTAATTATCTTGCTGTCAATAGAGGCCTCACTGAACCATTGGATTTTATCAAAAACATCTTAATTTGTGTTCTGAAGATGAACAAAGGTCTTACGGGTGTGGAACGACATGAGGGTGAGTAATTAATGACAGAATTTTCATTTTTGGGTAAACTAACCCTTTAAAATACTTCAGAGGCATTTGAAAACAAATGAATCCTCTATGAGTTGATTCTTGATAGTTTTTGCAAGCCTAATATTGTATGATGTCTTTCATTCCATAAATATGACCTCACATTAACAGGTATTATGGGATATTTCCAAAATCGAGCAGTTAAATATTCTCTCATGACATTTATAGTTGTAATACACTTTTTTAGGTTGATTCCAGACCTTTCTCACATGTATAGTAAAATAACTGATAGCTTATGGCAGTCTTGCATTTTGCCCTCAGACATTTGGGAGTAAGAACCTTCACCGTGTAGGCATCATCCTGCAGAGAGGCATCCTAATTCTGACGCTCTTCAGTTTGCCCTGTTGGGCTTTGCTTGTGAACACCCAGCCCCTCCTTCTCTATCTGGGACAGGACCCCGAGGTGGCCAGGTGAGCAACACTCTTCACCACTCTTCTGACTGATCATATTTGGATTAATAATGACTGTTGAATACTAGTTGAGTACAAATCAGTCTGTGGTGTCTGACTGAAAACAGTTTCTGTCTCTCAGGATCGCACAGCTCTATGTGGTTGCATATTTGCCTGCAATTCCAGTAAGTTCCACTAATGGATGATTATGGATTGCATTTCCAGTGCAGATGAACTCAAATCAAATAATTCATTGCTGTGCATCCTCATGATGAGTCTGTCATGTGTTTATATTACAGGCTATGTTTCTGTATCAGCTGCAACTGTCATATCTTCAGAACCAGGTACATAAAATTATCTTTTAAGGAAATCAAAAACTTAATAACTGCATTCCGTTCTTGTATGTTGATGTAATACTCATGAACCCACTGTATAGGGAGTGATCAAGCCTCAGATGTATGCATCTGCAGTTGCCAATATTGCCAATGTGATAGTGAACTACTTTCTTCTGTACTGGTGGGATTTTGGAGTATAGTGAGTATAAATATGTTATATATATTTTGTGTTTTTTTCACCTGTTTGGTTTTCAGTATTTTCATAAGATTTTTTTTTTTTTTTTCTGTGCACTTTCAGTGGGTCTGCTGCTGCAAACACCTTTGCTCAGGTTTTTAATTGTTTTTCCCTGTTTTGTTTCATTCGCTGGCAGAGGCTCCATGAGAAAACTTGGGGAGGTAAGTGTCTGTCAGTGTTGAGGAAGTTACTTTGAATCTTTAGTTTGTCAAGCTACCAACTACTCATTTAAAACTACTAGTATTTCTAGTCAAGCACTTTTGGTGAAAAAAAAAAAAAAAAAAGACTAAACACCTCAAGATGCTAACAAAAATTTGTTGAGATTAACAGTCTGTTAATTTCATTTTACAAGAATAATAAACACAAAAAGGACTGTTTGAGTCAAGTATTGTGCATTTTTCCCTTACTACTATTTTTTATTAGTTGTTTAATTATTTTAATGGAACCGGAACCGGAATCGTTAGGCAGAACCGGAGTCGGAACCGGAATCGGAAAATTTCTCACGATTCCCAACTCTAGTAATCAGATTTTTTTTAGTAAAAAAAAACTAGTAAACTAGTAAAGTAACGCTTTACTTTTTCAATTTACAGCAAAATATCTAAGTTACTTTTTCAAATAAGTAACACAAGTTACTTTGTTTACACAATTATTGACTGACAGCTCTCCTGTCCTCATGTTGAAAGAAATAGGGTAAGTGCAGAGGCATTTTGTGTAAACATGATGGTTATTGTAGTTCCTCAAAATAAATAAAAACAGTCAAATGCAATTTCTGTAATAATTAAATATATTAAATTACACAAATATACTTTATGCATTTAATCTCACTTTATTAACCAGTGTTTTTGCTGCTGACCTTCAATGATTCAACCAAACTAATAGGCAAAAATTACTTTAGATTAGATTTAGAAGTAAGAGTGTTGATCTTCCTCCTCCTGTATCCTATTCTTCTTTAATCCAGCTGAAAGGTTTGTTTGAGCTGTGCCCTCTACTGTAAAAGCACAAATATGCATTTCTTTCAGCCACACTTATGGTGTGAAAGGGCCTTTACATTAACCATAAATAGGACTTTTTTTTATTGTTATTAAAAAACAAACAGCCCAGCCCAGGTGAGAAAAAGTAATGCAAAAGTAATGTAACACATTACTTTTCATAAAAAGTAACACAATTAATTACTTTTTTTAGGAAGTAACGCAATATTGTAATGCATTACTTTTAAAAGTAACTTTCCACAACATTGTATATGACTATCTTCTTGGAGACTAACACAATGGTAGATATATTTAAAAATATCCTTGCTTTTCCAAGCTTTATAATGGTAGTGAATGGGGGTAAGAAAAATATACATATTTGAAACTTTATAAACTAAAATAACTAGCTTCCGGCAGATGACAAGTCGACTTGCGCCACAAGAGTAACCCCTGATGCAGTGTATGATATAATATGATGTAGGAGTATCATAAGCTTAGATGCCTCTTGAGGTTTAATTGGGCTGTGCAACAAACTCAAGCTCCTCTTCTTTTACGTATATCAAAATCCTCCATCATTTCTCTTTAAAATTTCTCATTTTATACTTCTAATTTGTGACCAGTGTTTTGTTTTGCTCCATCCTCTGTGTTTCCGTGTTCGTCGTCATTGCGTCAAGCGTCAGGTCAGAGGTTACTCTTCACTCCTCGTGTACAGCTATTACCGAAAGCCAGTGATTTTAGTTTATAAAGCTATAAATATTACAAATATTATTTTTCTTACAAAAACCCATCATTTCTGTTCAGAAGGCTTTTATTAACCCCCTGGAGCCATATGGATTATTTTTTTATAATGGATGGATGCATTTTTTGGGCTTTAAAATCTCGCCCCCCATTCACTACATTTATAAAGGTTGGAAGAGCCAGGATATTTTTTAATATAACTCAGATTCTGTTTGTCTGAAAGAAGATAGTCATATATACCTAGGATTGCTTGAGGGTGAGTAAATCATGGGATAATTTTTATTTTTGGGTGAACTAACCCTTTACTGGCTCTCTCTAGTCTCATACAGTTTGTAACCATAAAAAGGGAAAGTCTGATTCAGTTTCGTGAATCGACTCATCCTAAACAATGCTCTTTGTCGTATGCATACGAAATCCCAAATTATTGTAGTAGTGATTCAGTTCGCTGTAAACAGTTGTCTATAAATTCAGATTCGTAAGTAAATTCGATTAAACAGAAGAGCACGTTTGTTCATTTAGCTTGTTGACGTTGACGCGAAATATGAGACATTAAAACAGCGTTTGATACTTGTAAAAATCACCTTGTTAACTGTGCAACTAAGAAGTTTCTGTCGCTACAGTTGCTTACTTATGAATGCTGGTCTCAGTGCGCTTTCCTGTGACATGATTAGTGGGATCGTGAAGGTAGCTACAGAACACACTGAGGCTTTGTATAAACATGCACTTTCTTTTATTTATTTGTTTGTTTTCGTTGGTTGCTCCTTGGCTAACGTTACTGCTTTCCTTCAACAGGGTGGTCTTCTGAGGCCCTGCAGGAATGGGGTTCCTACATGAAGCTGGCCATCCCCAGCACACTGATGACCTGTTTTGAATGGTGGATCTATGAAGTTGGAGGCTTCCTGGCAGGTACATTCCAGGGTTATTATAGTTAACTAAAACTAAAACCATAACAACACTTTTGTTGCTTGAAATAAAATACTAGATGTACTAAAAAAAACTAAAACTAAAACTGAAATAACATTAAAGGTGCAATGTGTAAGATTTTTGCAGTAAAATATCCAAAAACCACTAGGCCAGTGTTATATATTTTGTTCACTTGAGTACTTAAAATATCCCAAATGTTTCCAACTATTTGTAAATCGTGAGAAAATTGCAATTTTAACCAAGGCTCCGGGACGTGTGAGGAGTCGCCTGTCAATGGCGTCATACACGCGTTATCCTCGGTTTCCGGTTTTATTTTGTAGAAACCATGGAAACACCAAAGACGCTTTAATATTTACATGTTTTAATAGGCACGGGAACAACTGTTTGGTTATGTTTATAGACAGAAAACTAATTATTGTTATGTTGCTCAACACGTTTAGTCTTATTGTTTAAATCTAATTTTCTTGATTTTTTGCGAGTACCATGCTTTACCATGCCTCAGAGAAAAACACTATTTTGTCCACCGTACAATACGTTTTAAAATTAATTGCATGCCATTTATCAACACAAGCCATCCAGCATTTAATATATTCTAAAATCGATCTATCTTACCGAGGTGTGTCTCAAACAAGTGTCTCACAGCAGCCACCGAGCAAACGCACAGAGTAACGTTATAACATCATCTTCAACACACTCAAATGTATCTAATATGATAAACAGAGCTGCGTTACCTCATACTCATGACCGGAAAAGCGGAAGCGGCGCCGGCGACTGTGTCATAATAAAAGTTCCGCTGCTCGTGAGGCGTGTTGCGCAATCGCTCCAGCGGCCTCGTTCAGCTCCCACAACACTCGGTCCTGCTCTGCTTCATACTACAGTAACGTTAATAATCGCTTCGATGAACATGATTTCTTCCTGAGTCC
This sequence comes from Hypophthalmichthys molitrix, assembly GCA_037950675.1. NCBI lineage: Eukaryota > Metazoa > Chordata > Actinopteri > Cypriniformes > Xenocyprididae > Hypophthalmichthys > Hypophthalmichthys molitrix. The sequence goes on from CM075506.1 coordinate 15,929,278, forward strand.
TATCCCGATTGTGTCCACCGTCTGTTGAGGATGAAGACTACATGTCCCAAGATTCCGCTCTCAAACTTGGCGTCATCAAGCTATGCCTTTGTTTTGAATAGGCCTCTAGCGACCTCTAGCGGACAAAATTTTTACATACTGCACCTTTAAGAAAACAATATATGAACATTTAAAAAATGACCATAAATAAATGAACATTGTTATATTCACAGAAAAATACAAGAAAATAAATGTTTATGTTTAACAAGTTAGATTTTACTATTGCTTTTCCACTGAATTATCCCCTTACTACTGACTCTCCTCATCCCATCAGGAATGCTGAGTGAGGTGGACCTAGCTGCTCAACACGTGGTTATAATGCTGGCATACATCAACTACATGGTGTGTTTGGATAATTGGAGAATATTCATATTATCATATAAAATTCACCTTTATCCTTTTCATGATTGTGCTGTTTTTATCACCTCCATCTTGATTTTCCAGATCCCATTAGGAATGCAAGGAGCAGCATGTGTTCGTGTGGGAAACGCACTTGGCGCTGGGGAAACAGCTGCTGCCATCTTCACCAGCAAGGTGTCCCTCATTAGTTCAGGTAAAAACATAAGTTAAACTAATTTAATTTTATATCAATCAGTCCTAAGCTTGTCATGACACTTACTCATATGAAGCACCAATTGATGTCTTGTAAATGTTCATTTTGTTCCCCAGCTGTTTTAGCAATCATCCAAGGTTTTATCCTAGCCTCAACAAAAACAGTCATTGGGTTCATATTCACTTCGGATGAGTAAGCCACTTTCCTCATTTTTTTAAGCATGCAAAACAAAATGTTTGTTGGCACAAGTACACTTTAACAAATTTGTAAACGCTCTAGTCTAAACATTAAGAATTAAGATTTTACAGAAATAATGTCAACAACAGCTGTGTTTCAAATTCCCATTGTGATTTGTTTAGGACTATAGCAGAGCTTGTGTCTCAGCTACTGAACATATACTGCCCTCTTCAGTTCTTTAATGGAATATTGGTGAGTTCTGCACAAACTTTTATTCCTCATTTCACCAGAGACAGGATATAGGGGGAGGAGACGGACCACCCGTATAAAATGAATTTGGAGATATTGCAATGCTCAATATGCGCTCAATAAATTTTATTTTAAAAAGCCAGTCCCCTGAAAATTTTTAGCATGATTTGAGCTAAATAAGCACAACTTATGATACCATTCTTACAGTTATTTAGTATCATTGATATACTATTATAGTTTCTGTTCATATTTTGAATTACATTTCAATTTTGTTTTCACATTTTTTTTTTTTTTTTTTTGCAATTTTTTTTTTTTTTTTAAATATCTATATATATACTCTACCAGTCAAAAGTTTGGAATTGGTAAGATTTTTAATGTTTTTAAAAGTAGTTTTGTCTGCTCACCAAGGCTGCATTTATTTAATTAAAAATACAGTAAAAACAGTAATATTGTGAAATATTATTACAATTTAAAATGTTTTCTGTGTTGAAAACAGTTGTGTACTTTTTTTTCAGGATTCCTTGATGAAAAGAAAGTTCAAAAGAACAGCATTTATCTGAAATACAAAGCTTTTGTAACATTATACACTACTGTTCAAAAGTTTGGGGTCAGTAAGAATTTTTATTTTTATTTTTTTGAAAACAAATGAAAGAAATTAATACTTTTATTCAGCAAGGATGCATTAAATCAATCAAAAGTGACAGTAAAGACATTTATAATGTTACAAAAGATTATATTTCAAATAAATGCTGTTCTTTTGAACTTTCTATTCATCAAAGAATCCTGAAAAAAAAATATTGTACACAAATATTTTGAACAATTGTACACAATAAATGTTTTTTGAGCAGTAGATCAGCATATTAGAATGATTTCTGAAGGATCATGTGACACGGTAGTTGTGGTAGTTCACCCAAAAATTTATATTTTGTCATCATTTACTCACCCCCAAGTTGTTCCAAACCTGTATAAATTTCTTTGTTCTGCTGAACACAGGAAGATATTTAGAAGAATGTTTGTAACCAAACAGAACTTGCCCCAAATAATGTATATTTAATTTAATAATGTATATTTATATAAACTAAACAATTATTTATATAATTTTATGTATTTATATATACATTTATTTATATATTCATATTTATCTTATCAAATGCAATAATATTTTGAATCACTCAAGTATTTTATTATGAGATCCTATATTACAGTTTGTTTGTCATTCTTTCAGTGTGTTGGCATGGGCATTCTCCTTGGCACAGGGCAGCAGAAGATAGCTGCTATTGCTAACCTATTTGGCTACTACTGCATTGGACTCCCATCCAGCATTGTTCTGATGTTCACGGCCAAGTTACAAGTTGCTGGTTTGTCTTGTTACATCTAAATGCATCATATTGATTCCAGTCACAATTACTGGTGTTTAATTACACAAATGATCAGGGAACCTTTTAATATCTACAGTGATTTATCTCCTGCTCTTTCAGGCTTTTGGCTGGGCCTCCTCATTGCAGTCTTTTTGTTAGCAATTTTTTTCGTCGTGGCCATTTTCAAATTAAACTGGAAGAAAATGACAGAAGAGGTAGGCATATCAGACCTATTAAAACGGAACCTTTCTTCTAATTATGCTGCTCATGATCATGTGATTAATTGTTGACTTCAGTGAATGAAAGAGGTTATTTCTCTTTGAAAGGCAATTGAGCGTACAGGAAAGAGTGCAAATGGAGCAATGACCCCTGAGTTTTGTACAAACCATCGCAACAGCTTCTACCAGGTGGTCCTAAATACAGAGGTAATTTATAGTTTTCATTTTATATAATCGCTAAAACTATTAATAAAAAAGTATGCATTATTTTACAACAATTACAAAAATAACATGCTAAAATTGATGCTTTTAATCCTGTCAGCTGATTCGTACATTTGTACATACTTTTAAAGGAATAGTTCATCAAAAATGAAAATTGTCATTTTCTCATCCTCATGTTGTTCCTATGATAACTATGACTTTCTTTCTACTGTGAAACACAAATGAAGATATTATGAAGAATGTTGTAACTGTTTTTGTCCATATAATGAACTTCAATGGGGTCCAAAAAATAATTGGACTTCATTCACTTTTATTGTACTGACAAAAAACACTGAAGCATTTTTCAGTTCTGCGTTCCTCCTTCGGAAAGTCATACAGGTTTGAAATGACATGAGGGTGAGTAAAATGATCTTTGGGTGAACTATCCCCTTATCATGCAACAGTTAAAACACTTATAATGGTAAAATTGTGTCTCACTGTTTCAGAATGGGAATGGATACATGGTTGTAAGCTCTCACGATCAGGACGAGGGGCTCAACAGTACTGTGGTACATGAGGGGCCAAATGTGACTCACGTGGATGAAAAGCCTGTAGCTCTGCTCTCTACCTCTCAGCTGATCCTCAGGAGGGGTCTGACCACCCTCGCTGCTCTTCTTATCCTAGCTGTAGGGATAGTCATCCATCTCATTGTGCCTTTACCTGAGATATCTTATGGTGCGAGTGCAAATTCTACTTTGGAATCAAACTTTACCACAGCCACTCCCATCTATTCAACCAGTATCATTTGAAACCAGGACCTCAGATAGATTCACTGTGAACATTTTATATCTGTATGCTGTGAGAGGCAACAAAGAAATTGATTTGAATTAGAAAAATAGAGGCATTTTTACAGTGGTCCGGGGCTGTATATTGTAGACCTAGACAGATGATCATATTTTTATTCTGAGTGCATTTGCTTTGTCCACATCATTAAGCCAAATAGTAAGAAAATTGACCGGCTTAGCAGAAAAAAAGGTCTGTTCCCCAGTGACACAGTCATATAATCTCTTCAGTTGACATTTCTAGTCAGGCGGCTGATGGAAATAATGCCAAAAAGAAGATATTCTACAAAGCCACTGTCACATACAGAAAGCTGTATTATTAAACATGGCGGAGGAACTGTGGGAACTTGAAGCAAATGCCAATTACATGTGGAACCTTAGGAATTCCTACGTAACACCGTGTTTACAACTGCTTGAGGGGCCGTTCACACAGAATGTGCTTTTTTATGAAAAATGTGAGTTGTAGGGCAGTGGAATGAAATAAAAAGCAAAAAAAAAAAAAAAAAAATGGCCTAGAGATGCGTCTATAAGAATTTTTCTTTTAACTTGAGTGCCGCATTTTTAGCCGTGTCACGCGCAAACTGCTGCAAAAGCCATTTACACAGAATGTTTTTGCATTCCACCGCGTTACTTTTCAGTTGCTTTCTGTGTGACGTTTCAACATGGCGTTCTAAAAATGCAGCGATAAAGTTAAAAAAAAAAAATCTCTAGACTTTGCGTGTAGTGAGCTGTGGAATGGATGAAAAAGCAAGGTCTCGAGAACTTTTTTTTAACTTGAACGCTGCATTTTTAGAACACGGTGTAGTGTGCTAGAGGCTGCAAAAGATGTTAGATGTGAACACAACAGTCAAAGACATTTGTCTAGCATAAGTTTCATAGAAGAACAAAGAAATGCAGCACAGTGGAATACAAAAATGTCTTCTTTGTGAATAACCTTTTACACTGCCTTGCATCCTGCATTTTCAAACTCAAAAACAAATTCTGCGTAAATGACACTGTAACAATGTTAAAGGCTCAGGGAACAACGAGCTGGGAACCGGTGAACAGTAAACATAACTTTAATCACAAAATAAACAAACAACAAACGTAAGTAAAGTGGCAGCCCCTTACGGACGACTGCCGCATAAACTAAAATAAAGCCCCAACATAAAGTCCAGGCCTGGTATCTTCTCTTCTGTGTCATTCTCATACGTTGTTTACATCCAGCGCTCCCAGGTTCTACATCAGAACGCTGAATTGCCCTGGTCCTGCGTCAGCATCACACGCATGCATCGTGCTGCTCACATGATCAGCTTTGGCCAATACTGAGCTGGCATTTGGACGTAAACACAGAAGCCTTCACTGTGCTTATTGCGTCAACTGCGGAAGGATAATGATAGGGAAGAGAAGAGATTGTTGAATTAAGTTATTTTTGTTTTGTTTTGGCGCACAAAAAGTATTCTTGTCGCTTTCATAAAATTTAGGTTGAACCACTGCAGTCATGTTTACCGTTTTAACGATGTCTTTGAAAGTGTTGATTATATTGCCGTCTATGGACAAATCAGATACCTCTCAGATTTCATCAAAAATATCTTAATTTGTGTTCTGAAGATGAACAAAGGTCTTACGGGTGTGGAAAGACATGAGGGTGAGTAATTAATGACAGAATTTTCATTTTGGGGTGAACTAACCCTTTAACACTCGCACCACCAGCCTCTCTCCAATCCCACTGCTCTCGGCCTGCCCTGCTTGCCACGGACACCTAAAAAGTTTTCTACACTGAACACGTTAAAGTGAACATTATAAATACATTCGTACTGTTGTCGGAAGTAGCACGACCATGTTAAGTAATGTGCATCAAAAAAAAAAAAAAAGGGAGGTGGCGGGGTTATTTATTGTCAGTGACTCATTGTGTCACACTGCATACAGTGTAGAAAAAAAATCACTGATTATAATGGTTTCTATTGGCTTTTGACACTGCTTGTGTCTGCTGTAGACATGGTGTAAGACATTGCTTACATATGACTTTTTAAAGGTTACAGTAAATGTTCACTGGTAACTAGTGAAATGACAATGTGCTAGCTCCATCTGGTTAAGGTCATCCATTATGTATCTTTTCACTTTCTATTAAGGCAATCAAAGAATGCAAAATTGTTCTTTTTTAGCTTTCTTCTATTGACATATAACTGATATATTCGGTAAGTTTTTGATTTGTTTGTACTGTAAATCATTTTTATTTTTACATTTAAGTGGTTTTGTGCATAAACAATATGCATCACTTATATGTACTATTTGTTTTTTTTTAATCTACTTTTATCTTTAATTTTTTCTCCATCCAAAATACTAATGATGCCTCCTTACTACGCCTACAAATATTTAAATATATTCATTGTGATATGTCCATCTAGAGCTGTGCGGTCATATTGTTTGTTGCTAACTTGTTATATGTAAATGTTTGATGCACCTATAGGGATTATCACATAATAGTAATTTTGCTGGTTAAACAGTTTGATGTGACTGTGACTCTGGGCTGTTTTTAGATGGTGTTAGATGAGTGTCATGTATGGAAGGGTAATTCAGCATTCAGACATTACAAATATAAAAAAGCACACGATTTTTATGCCCTGTTGTGGGCAGTGTTATAGCACACACCCCATCTGCATAATTGTTTATTGCAATAAGACAATCTATAATTAGATTTAGTTTCTAATTTAAAACAGCTGCAAAAATTGCAGTTTATTCAGAGCAGCTTATCAAAATTAAATCCCTGGGTCAATAAATCACTATCCCATTATATTCTGAGTGTTTTGGGTCTTTTTTTTTTTTTATCAGCTATATTTAGAGCCAGGTCACTTGAGGACGAAAAATACAAATAATAAAAAGATGCTGATCCCCTGATATTTGTGTATTGATCGAACAAAGTCTATGTGACAAAGTTGTAGTGTGTCTCAGCAATTATAAATGTATTCACCCATGCTCTGGGAGAACTCTCTGTCTGCTTTAAGACATTTCCCCAGTACCAGTCCTTCGGTTGTTACTCAGCTGTCATCTGTTGACAAAGAACTTAACAACGAGTCCAGCAGCAAGGAGCGCAAGCATAGCTGCCAGAGCCAGGCCACGGCGCAGCACTAACACCCTCAATGGCAGCTGCACCTTCACTGTAGCGATTACCACATCGGTCTGCTCATCCACTAGCCCATCCATATCTGTAGCATTATTCACATCACAGTCCTCAATATGTCCGCCGTACTCTTGTGCACCTGTCAAGAAAATGACTCTTATTAGCATGCCTCATTAAATATAAGCAGACTTTTGAATCATTAGTGTCAAAACAAACATATTACCATCATCCGTCCTTCTCAGCAGCACACCAGCCCTGATCTGTGCCTGAGAAGTTCATATTTAGATTAAGCTTCACTCAAATGCACTGTACAAGAACTAAAGCTACTTTTAATGAAAGGAAATCCTAAATTCCTCACCTCTTCAGAGGATTTTTCCCAGTTCAGTTTGAAAAGAAGGACGATAAAGAACACTGACTGAAGGAATAGTGAAATTAACATGCCAGTCCACAGACCTTGAGGAAATTAAAGGAATGGTTTACATAGAATACAAGACATAATTACATATATTATATGCAAGATCAATAAATTGTATGTATATTATATATATATATATATATATATATATATATATATATATATATATATACACACACACACACACACATACATACACGCATATATATATACATACACACTACCAGTCAAAAGTTTGGAATCGGTAAGATTTTTAAAAGAAGTTTCGTCTGCTCACCAAGGCTACATTTATTTAATTAAAAATACAGTAAAAACAGTAATATTGTGAAATATTATTACAATTTAAAATAACTGTTTTCTGTCTGAATATATTTTATAAAGTAATTTATTCCGGTGATGGCAAAGCTGAATTTTCAGCATCATTACTCCAGTCTTCATTTATTTATTTATTCATTTATTTATAACTGTATAGAATGATTTACATAAAAAGCAAGACATTGAAAAAAATATTAAAAATATAAAATTATTAAATACAATAAAGTATTTTAAATGTTAAATATATATTTGTATTATAACAAATTATACCTTTTAAATACAATTTATTATTATATAAATGTTTATATATTATATGTAATATTATTCAATTGTAAAAATAATTAAAATAATTAATTATATAATCATTTAATATTATTGAAATTAGAAATTAGAAAATGAATTACATTATATCACACACGTCTCACCAAAAATTCCCATTTTAGCAGCAAACATCAAGGATATTCCAATTGGACAGCCAACACCATAGTATCCCACAAGGCTGCAGACTGCCCCAATTTTCTGTTTTCCCAGACCTTTTACTATACTGCCACCTGCTGCCTGATTGGATTAAAGAAAGAAACAATAATTAACATAATTTCCCCAGATGACCCATTCCAGTGCAGTCTCAGATTTATTTATGTGTGAAGGACAACATCCAATCTAATTAAGGTTTCACCTCAACTCTCATGATCATTGTGTTGTTGTCAGTTTTGTTATTAACACTAATGAGAGCTGTGAGTGCTCTAACACAACTCGGCTAATGACTTACCGCTGTGGCATCAAGAAGATGGAAAGGAGCATATAAAACCATTACCGTGGCAACCCTCGCTCTGATGTCTCTGTGAGAGAAAGGAAATAAAACCAGTGGCCCAATACTAGTCTTATTTTTGTCAAAATGCTGTTTTCAAGTAACATTTTTAGCTATTTTATGACTTTGATGCTATTCATTTTATGAGTTTGGGGCATTGAAAATGTTTTTTAAAACAGTTTAATGTTATGTCATTTCAAGATGCAAAATCTATAATTATTATGAAGAAAACAAATTATAAGCCTCTTTTTGAGGAAAGATTTTGAAATGCCTTAAAAATATAAAAATTAATTTTTAAAGCACTACATGAGCAAAGTTCATTCTGGAGTTCCAATTTAAAAACTAGAAAGATTAGGAACAAATTACACAGAAGATAATTATGGAAAAAAGTTGCAAAATACATAATTCAGGCGTGAAACTCTAACCTAGCGCTGATTTGTTCTTCCAATGCCGTGGCATCAGCCAATCAGAAGTACTTCCTTCCTGCCTGCGATTGCCCTGCTGTGCGATTATGAAAACTTCTGTATATCCCTCCTCCCCAGCACCACCTGTAGTGATCTGCTACGCGGGTTCTATCATTTTATTTGCAGCAGCCTGTCCTTTTTGTTTGTTTTTTTGACTAAGCTGAACAAATACATGCATATGTGCAGAAGCATACCAGATCTCGTCCGCCAAAATCAAGCTGTATATTCCATGCCCCTTGCTGGTTGAAATATTCTACTCCAAGAGTTGTCATGCCTGAAACAATTTTAAGTAAAGGAAGAACACTCACTTGTCATTTGTGAAGATATAAGCAATTACATTCTTTGAGGAACCAACGACAGTTGCCAAAACCACTGCAAAAGAAACTGTAAATAAAATGGAATGAAATATAAAATCATCATTTACACATTTCTCATAAGAATAATAGGATGGTATGAAAATAGTTTACAGTAGCTATACAGTGTACATGAACACACACAAGTGATGGATAAGCAACCTATTTGCAAAGAGCATATACAATACAGAGGACCATTTGCTCTTTCTTAGTATTACCTGCACAAATCATAGAGAGTCTAGCAGAGAGCTTGGCTTGAGCAACATCGCCTGCTCCCATGGCATTACCCACTCTCACACTTCCAGCCACACTGAAACCTATAGGGAACTGAACACAGGCCACTCACTTGTAGTGTTCATACAAGCTTGAAATAAAACGCTTTCACACTAATGAAAATATACCATGTAAGCAATATTTGCCAGTCCATACAAAACTGACTGAGCTCCAAGCTCCACTTCACTTATCAGACCTGCCATAAAAAAAAAAAAAAAATCATAGGTCAGGAACAGAGTTTTGTGCCATTCACAACTGAATTGAAAACCACTTTTAAATTTCAAGTTAACCAATTTGTGCCCAAATTTTTCTGAATGGTTTCATGCATACAGTCATGTTAATAGTGTCCTATGAGAACATGTTCTGCATTTATTTTCCCTAGGTTTTTTTTTTTTTCTTTTTCTTGAAAATCATATTTGAATGTGCGGCAACCATAGTTGCCGGTGGGCAAATATGTTGTATGCACCCCCTCAATGTAAAATTTAACTAGGAGGAGAACATTTGGCATCTAACTCAAAATAACTGCTTTCAACAGATCAATCTTTATTCATAGAAAGATTTATTATGTATAAAAGTCGAAGAACATTCGATGTGAACCCAAAAAGGCTGCATCTAGCTTATAATCTCTTGAATATGAAAAAACAACAAATCCATTTGTCTTAAAGTGGTGGAACATAGTACAGAACAAAGTGCACCCATTAAGTTGCCCCAGCAGGACAGTGTGTATCAAAAAGTTAAATGAAAATAAATAAATAAAAATAAATAGAATGAAGAAAAAAATTACAAGGGACATGGGGGTGGGACAGTAGAGCTGTGGAAAGATCTCATCTCCTCCTTTTGACAGATTTATTCATTTTATTCTATTTATAGAGATGTCAGTTAAAGGGTGAAGTTACACTCTAAAAAATGCTGGGTTAAAAACAACCCAAAAAGTTGGGTTGAAAATGGACAAACCCAACCGCTGGGTTAAATGTTTGCCCAACCTGCTGGGCAGTTTTATTTAACTCAACAATTGTTTAGAAATTACTGTATTGCTTGCTTAAAATGAACCCAAAGTATGTTGGAAATTAACCTTTATTTATGGTTTAATAAATGAGCATTTATTAATAAGTTAAATGAATAATAATTAAACAAAAAACATATATTAAATTGCTTATTAATAAATGTTATCCTTTTGATTATTATTGTTGTCTCCAGTAATTATGTCTGATTTTTAATTTCCAACCTATTTTGGGTTCATTTTAAGTCAGCCATATAGTAAATTTTAAACAATAGTTTAAATAAAACTACCCAGCACGTTGGGCAAACATTTAACCCAACCGCTGGGTTTGTCCATTTTCAACCCAACTTGGGTTGTTTTTAACCCATTATTTTTTAGAGTGTATGTTTTAGGTGGGATATTATGAAAGTAAAAAGCACTAAACAAGACTAATAACCTTGATTTATTAACCTATCCACAGTATACCCCATTTCCCCATGATATATGTACTTACAAGTCATTTGCTCACCGGCAACTATAGTTGCTGCTTGGACTTTTGACTAAGTATGCCAAAAACTATAGATCTCTTGTAAGATTTGTTTTGTTTGGATGATTCTAGAGACCTTCATGATTATGTAGATATATATATGTCAACAAAAACTATTTATTAGTAACATGAAAATTATGTTTCTTTTGCTTCCTGGAAGTAGGGGTAGGAAGTTGATAGCCTCATGTGACAGGAAGGAAGTGAAACCTTTCTTACATGTCATTGAGAACGTCAGTGATGTTTTTTTCATAACAGAAGGCGTAGGACATAGCGTAATCATTTTGAACTGCGAGAGGCGTTACACTTTCTTCATAAGTAGAATACGGAAGGCGGTCTGGCGGAAGCTAGTTATTTTACTTTATAACTTGTTAAATACGGATATTTCTTTACACAAACGCATCACTTCACTTCAGAAGGCCTTTATTAAACCCCCGGAGCCGTGTGGAGTACGTTATGGATGGATGCACTTTCTTGACCTCAAACTCATTGGTCCCGTTCACTGCCATTATAAAGCTTGGATGCATCAGGATATTTATTAATATTTCTCCGATTGTGTTCATAAGAAAGAAGAAAGTCATATACACCTAGGATGGCTTGAGGGTGAGTAAAGCTTGGGGTAATTTTCATTTTAATGTGAACTAATCTTTTAATAATACACTTAAATTTCATGTTATCATGCACATAAATAGATAATATATATATATATATATATATATATATATAAATAACCAAAAAAAGAAAAAGAAAATGTTGTCATCTAATGAAACAGATATTTATTTATGTTTTTATTTTTGTTACATATTTTTATATTAACTTTTATATTAACTTACTGATTTTAATAAATATAGTCATATACAATGAATATGTTGTTATTATTGCATGCTGTTTTATAATATACTACAATTCACTTAGTGCAAATAGCCTCTAACTACTATTTATGCTTAATGCAAAGAAAATACATTTTGATGCTAATTACACTAAGTGCAAATAGCTGCTGCCTACAGTAAATTCTTCTTTCTGTCATTCCAATTCAACATCCTGTGGTTTGTGGCCTATACAACTCTTATATCAACTCTAATAATACTTTAAATGTCTAAACATGTTCTAAAAATCATATTTGTTGTATCCGTAAGCATTTGACAAGCATGCACTCTAACCTGACAGCAGCCCTCCAATCTCGTAAGTCCACCACTCCGCACACAACATGAGCATACTTGGAATGGCCAGATGGATGAATGAGTCCCACTCCTGCAAACAGTCCATTGACCAACCTATATGGCCACAAAGAAGTGCTTTAATATCTATCCCTCAACTTGGCAATGGCTGTTGCATGATACACATAACATTATAACATATAATAACAGATTTTGAACTGACCAGCCCAAGTGTCCTTATGAAGACCTTTGCATCGGATGTAGATAAACAATATGATCGCCAAACTGTACTGAGAGATGGTATTAGCAGCTGCTGATCCTCTGCAGATGAAATAGACATGTTCAGTAAGCTATCTTGTCTTTGATTTCCATGTTATTTTCTCTCCCGTAGTTAAAAAAAAATGTTTTGGAAACTCACGGAACACCCATGTCCAGGACAAAGAGGAGAATATAGTTGATTAAAGCATTTAGGACATTTGCCAATATTCCAGTAATGACCAGGGGCCAAATTATTCCCTGAAATGAGAGATTTTTATTAAGCTTTACATTCATGCTTTCTCAGAGATTTACATTTTAATGTTTTTCTCCTACCTGATTCTGCAGATATTTCACTTCAATAATGAACATAAATGCAGCCTTTGAGACAAAAATAACACAGTATTACATCTCTGAGAGCTCCAAATACTTTAAATGATGTACCTGGTCATAAAATGTTTGTATTTTAGTTAAAGAGTCTATAAAATAACAACCATTAGACCAAAAGTGGTGCAAACTACCTTGTTTTGGCTTTCAGCAGATTTGAGATGTGACAAAATAAGAGTGTGTGTTACATTGAAAACATACCGGAAGACCAGGCAAAAATATGTTCACATACTGCTGAGATACTCTGTAACAGATTAATGATAATATATTATGTTGTAGCATGTTTCTTGATAACTAATTCCAGTTAAGTACACAAATGTTCTATAATTATTACTTAATAGTGCTCACCTGGCAACCTCTGGGCTTTGCCCCACGACCAGTAATATTGACTCTGTATTCACAAGAAAGGCGCAGCATGGCAAACATGCGAGTAGCAGAATTAAAATTGCTTTTTGAGTTATAACACCAACTTGATGCAAGTTACCAGCTCCATAAGCCTGCAAAGACAGAGCGACAGTGTAAGAGACATATAACGTTGTTGTATTTGTTTGTGTGTAAATGAACAGAGTAATGCACTGCAGCCTCTACCTGAGAAATAAGTGTGTCACATGCTGCAGACAAGCCATAGCCAGTACAAATACCCATAACATTGATGATCTGTTGGTGAGAATACAGTGAGCTTTATTGCAATTACTGTCTTATTACATCTAAAATATTATGAATATTACATGATTATTATATCATATGAATATTATTACATCTACAATATTGCATTATGCACACTTTAAGAGGAGATAAATATATAAAACTCACAGCTATGGCAAGAGTCACACCATCAAGCTCTATCTTTCCCAGGTGTCCACAAAACACAGTGCTTACAAAAATTATTAAATAGTCGAAAAGATAGGACAAAAACTATAAGAAAGCACAGAGACAGTCTAATGGGTAACATGACTATTGATAAAGGTGATTTGTGTCATTTCTGTGATGCTAGCTAAACTAAATCTCAAAAGAATGATTTATATAAAGCTTTTTTCCCTCAAAAATGATGATAAGACACTGCTTCTTTTGGCTTGCCTTGGAGCAATAATGAGGCATACATTTGTGCGCCAAACCAGAAATTGGCAATAGGTTCCCTCAGGAATTTTGTATGGGTTTTCAAAAAAGCAGTTCTTTCTTTCTTTCTATCTATCTTCTGTTTGGTTGCTGGCAGGCGTAGTAGGACACTAGGGCATCTGATTGGACAAAAATCGTTTTTTCTGAGAGGAGAGACAATGTAAGGTTTACATAACAGCTCTACTTTGCAATTCCGTTTGCTTCCGCTGGGGTCACAAAAATGTCACTTCACCTTTAAAGGTGACAAATTGATGTACTGTACAAAATAAAATACTGGTTAAAATAATAAACATACTGATAGAATGATGATAACATTAATCAGTTAATCGATTAAAACATTAAGTTGGAGTTAAAAGCGATTTAGAGTTAAAATAAACAATACTGTACTTACCACGGGTAGAGCTAGAGAGCACAAGTTAACAATTTCTCTTGTGAAGTCTACAGGTAAAAAACTTCTAAAACATCTCGAGCACCTTTGACACGTGGATGTATTTTCTGCCTCGTTCATCTTGAAAATAATTTAATGGCTGATTCACAGAAACCTAAAACACGTGCAGTGAGAACAAGCCGTTCAGATGATTGTTCACTTCTTATCTCTGTAGTGCTGAATATAAAGTTCAACCGTACTTATTTTCATTCCTGGTAGTAATCCACTCCAGCTCACGTGTGAGGGGCGGATCGATCTTGAATTATTAACAGAGATTGTATATATTATAGGGAGATGAGCATAGACTGTAAATCGCACAGTGTATGCCCAGCTTAATGGCAGTGACATCAGTCGCAACATTCCCTAGTCTAACTTCTCTTAAAAAAAATACATTTTTATCAAGCTAATTCTACATATAGTTCCCAGCGAAAGTATTGTTTAGTGTAAAACATGCTGAAGATTAGCAAACAGGCTGTCGATTAATTAAATGATTAGCTATTTCCCCACAAAAGCTGTTTAATCAGCATAGTGAAGTCATCCATTGACATCCATTCAAAAAACGGCCTCTGGTTTCTATGGAAGCCCGTTTCCGCCACTAAATAAAAAAAAAAAAAGAGTAATTGCGACTTTTTATCTCAGAATTCTGACTTTTTATCTCACAATTGCGAGTTTATATCTCACAATTGCGAGTTATAAAGTCAGAATTCTGAGATATAAAGTCACAATTCTGAGATATAAAGTCGCAATTGCGTGATATAAAGTCAGAATTCTGAGATATAAACTCGCAATTGCGTGATAAAAAGTCAGAATTGCGAGTTTTTATCTCAGAATTCTGACTTTTTTTCTCGCAATTGCGAGTTATAAAGTCAGAATTCTGAGATATAAACTCGCAATTGCGTGATATAAAGTCAGAATTCTGAGATATAAAGTCGCAATTGCGTGATATAAAGTCAGAATTCTGAGATATAAAGTCGCAATTGCGTGATATAAAGTCAGAATTCTGAGATATAAAGTCGCAATTGCGTGATATAAAGTCAGAATTCTGAGATATAAAGTCGCAATTGCGTGATATAAAGTCAGAATTCTGAGATATAAAGTCGCAATTGCGTGATAAAAAGTCAGAATTGCGAGTTTTTATCTCAGAATTCTGACTTTTTTTCTCGCAATTGCGAGTTATAAAGTCAGAATTCTGAGATATAAACTCGCAATTGCGAGAAAAAAAGTCAGAATTGCGAGTTTTTATCTCAGAATTCTGACTTTATATCACGCAGTTGCGAGTTTATATCTCAGAATTATGACTTTTTTCTTGTAATTAACAGACGGACAGTTTCTCTGTCTAACAAATACGGACATCCAACATCTGGTGCATCCAACGATAGCAGTGCTGCCGTCCTGATGTCTGAAGCTGTTGGTGTATAAAATGTGCCACTTCAGCTTCATCTGTTTTATTGCGCCTCCGCCACAGCTGATTCTTATTATTATTACTATTATATTGGTATTATTGTGTAATCACAACACATTTGCTCAAAACTTGTCAAATTCATCATTGTATCTAATTCTGTTAAAAACAACTTTTATTCACCAAATACTTCCACTGTAATTTTGTAATTGTAATTCTACCCTTGAATGCCCCCTTTTATGGAGCCACCAGGCTTGAGTTGCAGTTACAAAAGTTGATGAAATATGATTTGAAATTATATGAAATATGATGCGTTTTAGTATTAAGCCCACTAGATGGCAGTAAAAGCTGTTTTTTTCTCCTGGAAACGCTGTACTCATGTACAAGGTTACCGTGGAAACATGCTATACTATGCATATTCCTGCATAATGTTCTCTCTAATGTCCGGAGACTAATCTTCATGTTATGTGCCCCCTCCAATAAAATCAAAATTTCTTTATTGGTAAATCCGCGCTAAAAATAATCCTTTATGATGTCTTCCATTTTATGTATAATAATAACGAAGCAGCAATCCTGATGGTCACCCGGAATGAAAGGAAACGCAAGCAAAGTAAGAACTATGAGAAATAAAGTTGCACACAATTGTGAGGAAAAAAGTCAGAATTCTGACTTTATATCACGCAATTGCGACTTTATATCTCAGAATTCTGACTTTATATCACGCAATTGCGACTTTATATCTCAGAATTCTGACTTTATATCACGCAATTGCGACTTTATATCTCAGAATTCTGACTTTATATCACGCAATTGCGACTTTATATCTCAGAATTCTGACTTTATAACTCGCAATTGCGAGAAAAAAAGTCAGAATTCTGAGATAAAAACTCGCAATTCTGACTTTTTATCACGCAATTGCGACTTTATATCTCAGAATTCTGACTTTATATCACGCAATTGCGACTTTATATCTCAGAATTCTGACTTTATATCACGCAATTGCGACTTTATATCTCAGAATTCTGACTTTATAACTCGCAATTGCGAGAAAAAAAGTCAGAATTCTGAGATAAAAACTCGCAATTCTGACTTTTTATCACGCAATTGCGACTTTATATCTCAGAATTCTGACTTTATATCACGCAATTGCGACTTTATATCTCAGAATTCTGACTTTATATCACGCAATTGCGACTTTATATCTCAGAATTCTGACTTTATATCACGCAATTGCGACTTTATATCTCAGAATTCTGACTTTATAACTCGCAATTGCGAGAAAAAAAGTCAGAATTCTGAGATAAAAACTCGCAATTCTGACTTTTTATCACGCAATTGCGACTTTATATCTCAGAATTCTGACTTTATAACTCGCAATTGTGAGATATAAAGTCAGAATTCTGAGATAAAAAGTCGCAATTACTCTTTTTTTTTTTTTATTTAGTGGCGGAAACGGGCTTCCATATGTTGGATGTCCGTATTTGTTAGACAGAGAAACTGTCCGTCAGTTAATTACAAGAAAAAAAGTCATAATTCTGAGATATAAACTCGCAACTGCGTGATATAAAGTCAGAATTCTGAGATAAAAACTCGCAATTCTGACTTTTTTTCTCGCAATTGCGAGTTTATATCTCAGAATTCTGACTTTATAACTCGCAATTGCGAGAAAAAAAGTCAGAATTCTGAGATAAAAACTCGCAATTCTGACTTTTTATCACGCAATTGCGAGTTTATATCTCAGAATTCTGACTTTATATCACGCAATTGCGACTTTATATCTCAGAATTCTGACTTTATATCACGCAATTGCGACTTTATATCTCAGAATTGTGACTTTATATCTCAGAATTCTGACTTTATAACTCGCAATTGTGAGATATAAACTCGCAATTGCGAGATAAAAAGTCAGAATTCTGAGATAAAAAGTCGCAATTACTCTTTTTTTTTTTTATTTAGTGGCGGAAACGGGCTTCCATAGGTTTCCTTCCCTGCATACCGCCAGAGGCGGAGCGTTAGTATTAGCCATTACGCTTTTTTGGCCAAAGGTTGCAGGCTTGCCATCCAGTAATGATGGGCAGACCGAGGCTTCACGAAACACTGAAGCAATTGAATCAAATGTGCCGTAATGTGTCGAGGCTTCGAAACAATCTGACACCAGTCTCCACAGTGATCCCTAGTGGTCAGAACAGTGTAAATGCAACAAAACTCAGGCCAAACATGCATAAAAACACCTTTTACAAATGTATTGCAGTTTTAAGTTTTATTGAAAGTAAAACTTGTAAAATATTGTAAAATCAAATGCAATTAACTAATCATCTAATAAGATTAAATATAGAGTGTCTGTATAATATGTGTTCTTTTATCAATTTTAAGGGCTTGTTTTCTTTGTTCCATGGCTCAAGCTAAACAGACAAATAAGAGATTTTTAACTACCATTATTTATTTTATTAATTATTAATTATTCTAATGTCTAATTAAAACATCTACAAATGTATAAAACTGATCAGAGATCAGGTAAAACCATCAAAAGTGTAACGAACGGAGGAAATGATAGACTCACTTAACAGGTTATCTTCTTTATTAAAGTGAGCACCTGTTTGGCCGATGCTCCTGCCTCACAAACAGCGGATCAACTTCTGGCCCATTTTTCCCCAGAACCCCGCCCACACAACACCACACAGGCTCTCCCTTCAGGAGAACCTCCCACCCCTTAAAGCCCCACACAAGCCGAACACATAACACAGGAAAAGAACATACATGCACTTAGATTATATCTGAATAGAACATAAAACACTCTTTAGACTTGGTACAATAGTATGTCTCAAAACCATAGGGTAAAGCCCATAGACACTTGTTCAATAGTTCTTAGTGAATCTGCATGATTCATGGGTTCACTTTATCATCGCCCTCTACCGGTGAACCATTGAAATTTCGAACTGTTTTATTATTATTATTATTATTATTATTATTTTAAAATTAATTCCATAAACCAACAATACAATGAGATATATTTTTATAAAGTAAAAATACACAACAACTAAAGTAAAATGAAATAAAATTTCGAACTGTTTTCCAAACGTTTCGAAACAGTGATGACGTAATGAAGCCTCGTTTACTGAAATCACATGACTTTGGCAGTATATGTGAAATTTGTACAATAAAAAATTTTGGAAAAAAAAAAAAAAAAAACGTGACATTGGCAGTTTGATACACGCTCCGAATCACTGATTCGAAACAAAAGATTCATAAAGCTTCGGAGCTTCATGAAGCAGTGTTTCAAAATCGGCCATCACTACCTTCCGTTGGCTTTGTTATTAATACAGAAAGTTCGGATCGGTTCGGATACTGTGTGGCAAAGATGTGCGAGAGGATCTCTCCGCACTTATTACATACAATACTATGTGAGTTTTTAAACTAGTGGTTTTATTATTTGTTTATCGTCTAAATGAGTGCATATCGTAAGGTTTGAAGTGGGAAAAATGAGCTAGCACTCCGTTTTCTATAATAGGAACCACTTCTTTTGCTTATGTCAACACGCACAGAAATACTGAAACACACTAACACAGTCACTCAAGAAATGGATAGAGCAACACTTTCAGATGTTAGTGAGAAAAAGCAAATATCTTATACACGTCTTAATCGTGTAAATAGTAACATTTACTTTTATAATAGTTTGTATTATATAATAGCAAATGTGACCCTCACTTATCCAGAAGCCAGAACTAAGCAGCCAAAGACTGCTCTATTTTGGGACAGTCCACACAGCAACTGCTTGCTGTAGCTTTCATATGTAGTAACCCCATGAAATTTTGAACGCTATCCTCACAATGTACAGGTGCTGGTCATATAATTAGAATATCATCAAAAAGTTGATTTATTTCACTAATTCCATTCAAAAAGTGAAACTTGTATAGTATATTCATTCATTACACACAGACTGATATATTTCAAATGTTTATTTCTTTTAATTTTGATGATTATAACTGACAACTAAGGAAAATCCCATATTCAGTATCTCAGAAAATTAGAATATTACTTAAGACCAATACAAAGAAAGGATTTTTAGAAATCTTGGCCAACTAAAAAGTATGAACATGAAAAGTATGAGCATGTACAGATTTTCTATGGGGTTAAGGTCAGGCGAGTTTGCTGGCCAATTAAGAACAGGGATACCATGGTCCTTAAACCAAGTACTGGTAGCTTTGGCACTGTGTGCAGGTGCCAAGTCCTGTTGGAAAATGAAATCTGCATCTCCATAAAGTTGGTCAGCAGCAGAAAGCATGAAGTGCTCTAAAACTTCCTGGTATACGGCTGCGTTGACCTCGGACCTCAGAAAACACAGTGGACCAACACCAGCAGATGACATGGCACCCCAAACCATCACTGACTGTGGAAACTTTACACTGGACCTCAAGCAACGTGGATTGTGTGCCTCTCCTCTCTTCCTCCAGACTCTGGGACCCTGATTTCCAAAGGAAATGCAAAGTTTACTTTCATCAGAGAACATAACTTTGGACCACTCAGCAGCAGTCCAGTCCTTTTTGTCTTTAGCCCAGGCGAGACGCTTCTGACGCTGTCTGTTGTTCAAGAGTGGCTTGACACAAGGAATGCGACAGCTGAAACCCATGTCTTGCATACGTCTGTGCGTAGTGGTTCTTGAAGCACTGACTCCAGCTGCAGTCCACTCTTTGTGAATCTCCCCCACATTTTTGAATGGGTTTTGTTTCACAATCCTCTCCAGGGTGCGGTTATCCCTATTGCTTGTACACTTTTTTCTACCACATCTTTTCCTTCCCTTCGCCTCTCTATTAATGTGCTTGGACACAGAGCTCTGTGAACAGCCAGCCTCTTTTGCAACGACCTTTTGTGTCTTGCCCTCTTTGTGCAAGGTGTCAATGGTCGTCTTTTGGACAACTGTCAAGTCAGCAGTCTTCCCCATGATTGTGTAGCCTACAGAACTAGACTGAGAGACCATTTAAAGGCCTTTGCAGGTGTTTTGAGTTAATTAGCTGATTAGAGTGTGGCACCAGGTGTCTTCAATATTGAACCTTTTCACAATATTCTAATTTTCTGAGATACTGAATTTGGGATTTTCCTTAGTTGTCAGTTATAATCATCAAAATTAAAAGAAATAAACATTTGAAATATATCAGTCTGTGTGTAATGAATGAATATAATATAAAAGTTTCACTTTTTGAATGGAATTAGTGAAATAAATCAACTTTTTGATGATATTCTAATTATATGACCAGCACCTGTAGTCACAATGTAGTCAACTCAGTTCATGGGTACTAGTTCCTAGTGTCGCCATTTGGTGGAGCTATTTGCCCTAAAATTATAATAGATTGGCTACAATTTTTAATCCAATGAATATTTCTTTGGGTTAATCTATTTATGTTCTATATAAGCCCCTACCTTGCCTACATTTAGTTTTTGACCAAAAGAAAAAAAAAAAGAAAAGAAAAAGGTTTTGCTAGAGAAAACTTCCCGCTCTCTCCCAAAGTAGCATACTGCATTGTGTCACTAAATTACAGGCTACTTGAAAATGAATTAGCCTTTTATCCAACATATATTACTTACCAGAAAGTAAAGAGTTAACCATATTCACTTAGTTCAACAAAAGGTCTTAGACAAGAATAACATCCAAGCAAAAAATTAATTTTATGTTTACTATTTTTTTTGGGCTCGTATATGTATACAGCCAAATTGGAGGCTGAGGTATATGCTCTTTTGGATGGATAATAAGTGGGTGTTGGAGATGCCGAAAAGCAGAAAAAGCTACTGTAATTATATCTGTTCCTTCCCTCAAAGATGTAAGATCATAGTGATCACAGTGTCACTGCACACCCAACCGCTTGTTAGCTGCTTACTTGTTAGTCCTATAACAATTTAATTTCTTAGAAAAAAGGCATTCTGTGGTGAAAGGCAGACCTTTTTGAGAATCACTTTCTGTAATTCAGTTTTATCGCATTGTTTTATGCCAAAGATTTTTGTGTGTATGTGACTGTGCTATTTTTTAAAAAGAATTTCTTTGTTTGGCACACTTCCCTCTTTCTGGCCGCATACATATGATCTAAACCTGACCAAAATTGCAACATTCCTCTGTAGTTATTGCAACAATTGCAAGAAATTATCATGAGGTTTCATCCTGGTCATACCTCAGCAATTGAGGATTATTATGCACTATGGGCTTACATTGTGGCCTCTGGATTCATGGAGACTATAAATACATGGTTGTGAAGTATAGTCTTTTGTCTCCAAAAGACCATGAGCTTTCATTAATCTAGTGCTTCTGACCTTGGCAGGTTTGTGAAATCATCAGGTGGATTTGCAGTTGTGCAGAGCTGTCTCCCCTTAGGATTTAGCTTGACATTAGAGATTTTGATTGAGAGTCACAGTCACAACCAAACATTGACTTTTAAAGTGATCACTGTTTTAACCGCTTTTCACTCTCTTTGTGTGGAACCCCCTGCTTTCTGTTGACATTAATTGTAAGCGTACATCATGTTCCTGCTTGAGACCAGAACTTCCCACGCTTTCTTCTCAAAGAAAGGCTCAGCCCAGCTAACAATTCTTAGTTCTGTGAATGTAAAAATAATTATTAGATAACGTTCTGTTTACGTTCTCTTTAGGTTGTCACTAAAAACTCTCTGTAATGTTCTGACAAGGTTAGTTTTTGGTTAAACCTACAGAGAACATCCTTTATTTATCCATTCATTGTTTAAAGTAACCATATGCTAACGTTCTGTGTTTGATAAACAAGCAGAACAAAATATATTGAATTGTCAGTCTCAGAGTTTTATTTCTTGTACTGATCCGTCATGTTGAAAACTGCCTTTTTTTTGTGCTTCAGGCAAGTTGAAACACTAAGGATTTGACTTTACACTATTGGGAAAATCTGTTTTCTTTCTTTCTATATTACAGACTGGCACTTTATTTTTAGTGACAAAGAGCATTTCTGGTTCTACTCGCATGAAAGAGTCAGCTGAGCTATTTTATAGGACGCAGTGTTTATAGAACATTGTCAGTGCTGTCATTACTTCTGTGCCATGCCTTTTCCCCAAATAGTTTTTGCTTCACATTTAATTTGTACTGGCGGGATCACTTTGAACTTAATGAAACTTCTTGATGAAACTTAATGAAAATTGTTGGTAACCTTGATAAATATGATCAAAGATGACTAAAAATAAATCTGCATTGTTTATCCTTTTGATCTTTAATTCATAAAATTAGCAAAAATCTAAACTTTCATTGAAGGAAAATAATTGAAAGCGGGGGAAAATCAAATTCCTTCATGCAGAATCTCTCCAGATCCTTCAGATTCCCAACTTCATGTTGGTGCTTCTTCTCTTCAGTTCAACCCCTCATTTTCTTTAGGGTTCAGGTCAGGGGATTAGGATGGTCATGGCAGAAGCTTCATTTTGTGCTCAGTGACACATTTTTGTGTTGGTTTTGATGTTTGTTTTGGATCATTGTCCTGATGGAAGATCCAGTCACAGCCCATTATAATATTTCTAGCAGAAGCAAGTTTTGTTTTTGTTTTTTATCTGTTGGTATTTGATAGAATCCACAATGCCATGTATCTGAACAAGGTGTTCAGGACCTCCAGCAGAAAAATAGGCCCACAACATTAAAGATCCAGCAGTATATTTAACCGTGGGCATTGGGTACTTTTTATCCATGTGTGCAACAAACCCATCTGGTGGGTTTGCTTCCAAAAAGCTCTTTTTTTAGTTTCATCTGACCATAGAAGCCGGTCCTGTTTGAAGTTCCAGTCTTGTCTGACAACTGAATATGCTAGAGATTGTTTCTGGATGAGAGCAGAGGATTTTTAATGAAACCCTCCCGAACAACTTGTGGGAATGTAGGTGCTGTTTGATCATTTTTTTTAGGCTTTCTGAGACTCAAGACTCAACTAATCTCTGCAGTTCTCTAGCTGTGATCCTTGGAGAGTCTTTGTCCACTCCAACTTTCCTCCTCACCGCGCATTACGATGATTTAGACACACGTCCTCTTCCAGGCAGATTTGTAACATCTTTAATTGACTGGAACTTCTTAATTATTGCCCTGATGGTAGAAATGGGGATTTTCAAAGCTTTAGCTATTTTCTTACAGCCACTTTCAATTTTGTGAAGCTCAACAATCTTTTGCTGCACATCAGAACTATATTCTTTGGTTTTACTCATTGTGATGAATGATTAAGTGAATTTGGCCTTTGTGTTTACACATATTTGTGCTCCTGTGGAACAGGAAGTCATGGCTGGACAATTTCATGTTCATGATCACCCTTGTGTGCTAAAAAAATGTAAACATGAATGGGAATATACTTCAGAGATATTTAATTCTAGGGGTGCCAATAATTGTGGCCAACATGTTTTGGAGAAAAACATTTATTTCATGATGTGATTGTTCTCCCCACTTTCAATTCTTTTCCTTCAATGAAAGGTTAGATTTTTGCTAATTTTATGAATTAAAGATCAAAAGGATAAACAATGCAGATTTATTTTTACAGTCATCTTTGACCATATTTATCAAGGGTACCAACAATTTTGTCCACGTCTGTATAAGTATGTAAGACATTGAAAGGAATGTGTCATTTAGGATCAACAACAAGCATAACGTTGTAGGGAAAGATATGGTTTTATTCAGATTTATCTCTTTAACATAACAGAACAGCAGTTTGAGGACAAATTCCCTTTATAGTCATGCCCTATAAGTGCTTTATTTTCATAAACATTTATTCTTATAATTTCTCCAAAATTCCAAAAGAAAGATTCATTAAGCATTGCAGTATTCATTCAAGCAAAATGAGATACAGTGTATCAATGAACTCAAACATCACACTGGAAGATACAGTTTTAGGTGCATTAAACTCTGGAAGACCATCCCTCATTCACACTAAGGTCATATGCTTTAAAATTGTGCTGTGTTTTAATTTTACAAACATTCAAGTCATTTTGATGCAATAGGTACAGTAATCACTGATTGGTGGATTCAGTGGAATTATAAAATGTTGAAGAACCATAGATGTACACACAGTATTGATGTTGCATATTTACATACTGTAAACGCTGTTAAATAACAACAACATAGAGAGATTTTATTAGTCTGATTGCCCAATTTTATATATGTTACAAAAATATTCAGTACACCTGTTATGAACTATGATGTGTCAAAATCATGAGGTATTTGCTTCATTTAATGTAGGAAATTGCCCAATGTGTTTTTCCAGTTCAGTGCCCTGAGATTTAAGGGAGTTATAGGTGAGGCTTTCATATTTCAGGCACATTTGTCCCAGAGAAATTCAAATGGTGAATTATAATTATTATTAACTATGCTGGCTTATTATTTAGCTAAGGAAAGGATTGCTTGTCAGAGTGACAGATTAGCATGTCATCTAAACAATGTGTGAAAGACATGCTTGAAAATATATAAATGTATAAAATATTCTCTGCTTTCTTATTTTGAGTCACTATATATTTGTTAGATGATTTTTTTGTCAACTCAAAATGTGATAATCTTGTATACTACTGTTCAAAAGTCTGGAGTCAGTAAGAGGTTTTTAAAAAAAAAAAAAAACTTTAATTCAGAAAGAAGACAAAGACTGAGTATTTTCTGCTAAAAAATCATTATAAGAAGAAAAAAAATACAAAATATATATATTTTATACAAAATATATATATATTTTGATATATTTAGAAAACTAAATTATTTTAATTTATAATAATATTTCTCAGTATTTTTGTTCTTATTGTATTTTTAATCAAATAAATGCAGTTATAAGAGACTTCTTTCAAAACATCTTACTGACCCCAAATATTTGAACATAGCATATGTTGCTGCTTAGTTAGTCAGACCCTTAAGTGAAAGAGGTTATGAATGTGCAAAATAATCCTGCAAGACATGGCAGATTCCAGTTTCTCTGTGCTACAGCTTTGATCCATAAAGTTTTTGAGAATAATGGGAAGAAAACGAGCAGTTTGCTGGTTTGCATTTGGCCTCGAACTGTCCATCATATTGCTGTTTGGTTGGCCCATGCAGGGAAAGAACCTAGGTTGAACATGGCCTTGCCCCAGGTGTTGATGGCTAAGGTGATGCATAAAATCCCGATAACATTCATCATTATGCCAGTTTTTGCCTGAGAAAAACAAAAAGTTAAATGTCACTGAGTGAGTTTATTGGTCACTGGAGCAGCTGGCAAGGAAAATCTTTTAGAAGTGGTAAAACAACTTATGGTTTGTCTATATATTGGGTCAAATTTGTTTTAACAAAGCCGCTTCACTGAAGTGACTACATACATTTGATGTCTGACATCTGATCCTTTAAACCAGTTCCTTTTTGTTATGATGAGCTTCTGAATATGAAAATGAGCTGAAAGTGGCACTTGGGCTGAGCAAACCAGGGAATGCTATTATTTTTTGTCTGGAATAAAACTGATTTTCGAACTCACCATGTCTGAAACCTTGAGATATCCATAGGAAAAGACTATAGCGTTTGGAGGAGTTGCCACAGGTAACATGAATGCGAATGAAGCGCTGAGTGTGCATGGCACCATGACGTACAGAGGGTTGATTCCAACAGATTGAGACTGCAAAACACAATCAGAAATGTCTAACATATTTATAAAGCAGAAAACAACATATAATTGTGGACAGCACTGACTCGTGTCTCTGATCTAAGTGCGTGTTTCCTAAGCTTGTCACAAAGTGTCTGTAATTAGGCTGTAATTCTTAGAGATTAGTGAGTCATGTCTGCACAGAGGCCGCCGTTTCATTGAAGTATTGCACAGCTGGTGAGCAATACAACTTCACAGCTGATGCTGTTTCAAGAATTTGAGCACCTGCCCCTTTTGGGGATAAAAAATAAGTGTACAGATATGATTATCGATTTTTCTTTTATGCTAAAAATCATTAGGATATTAAATAAAGATCATGTTCCATGAAGATATTTTGTAAATTTCCTACCGTAAATATATCAAAAATATATTTTTGTGAGTGGATATGCATCGCTATGGACTTCATTTGGACAACTTTAAAGGCGATTTTCTCAATATTTAGATTTTTTTGCACCCTCAGATTCCAGATTTTCAAATAGTTGTATCTCGGCCAAATATTGTCCTATACACAAATGTCCAAACCATACACAAATGAAGCTTATTTGACACAGAGGCCGCCGTTTCATTGAAGTATTGCACAGCTGGTGAGCAATACAACTTCACAGCTGATGCTGTTTCAAGAATTTGAGCACCTGCCCCTTTTGGGGATAAAAAATAAGTGTACAGATATGATTATCACATTATATATGTATGTATTATAGTATACAATGTATGTGTGTTTGTGTGTGTATGCCATTTCCTCATGTTCTAGTTGCATTGAAGGCTTTTCCAGCACCTATTCCCTGATAAGTATGAAAATACCTTCCTAAGGCTTTCAATTTTGCTCCTGATTTTACATTAAATTCTTACCATAGAAGCAAGAACAGGGAGGAAAAGGGTTGCTGTGGCCACATTGCTGGTGCATTCAGTGAAAACGGCAATCAAGAGGCACAGGATGATAACAATGGCCCAGGGAGGGATACTGTGTAGGGGAGTCAACTGGTTTCCCATCCATCTGGATAGACCTGACTCCTTAGATTCAAAAGAGATATATGAGGTCAGATGCAGGTCAAAAATATGGAAGTTATTCATTATTTTAATCATAATGATGATCAACACATCTGTATGCTCAAGCTAATTAGTCATGTTTTTTATTATCAGAGTAAAGTATGTGGTTTTGGACATGTGATGTGCACTATTAATATGAGACCTAAAGGTGTGGTCAAATTTATCATTGCTTGGTGAAATTTGTTTTCAAAATCATCTAGTAATTTCAATAGGAATTCACACAATTTGGAGTGTGAGGGCAAAATATTTCCCCACACAGATTTTGCATTGGGATCAAGTTGGTCACGTACATTGACTGAAAGCTGCTTTGTTGGAAAGTGATCTCTGCACTCTTAAAAATAAAGGTTCTTCATTGGCATCTATGGTTCCATGAAGAACCTTTAACATCCATGGAACCTTTCCGTCGCACAAAAGGTTATTAATAGTGGAAAAAGGTTAGATTTTTAAAATGTTCTGACACTAAGAAAAAAAATTGTTCTTTTAAGAACTGTTCATTGGAAGGTTTTTTGGGGAACTTCAAAATGGTTCTTCTATGGCATCACTGTGAAAACCCCCATTTAGAACCTTTATTTTTAAAAGTGTGTGTGAGCCATGCTTCATACTTTGCTACGCTATTGACAACAAACCTTTTTTGTCAACAAAATTTTTCCACACTGTTAAATATGTGACCCTGTACCAAAAAACCAGTCGTAAGTCACACGGGTATATTTGTAGCAATAGCCAACAATACATTGTATTGGTCAAAATTATCGATTTTTCTTTTATGCTAAAAATCATTAGGATATTAAATAAAGATCATGTTCCATGAAGATATTTTGTAAATTTCCTACCGTAAATATATCAAAAATATATTTTTGTGAGTGGATATGCATCGCTATGGACTTCATTTGGACAACTTTAAAGGCGATTTTCTCAATATTTAGATTTTTTTGCACCCTCAGATTCCAGATTTTCAAATAGTTGTATCTCGGCCAAATATTGTCCTATACACAAATGTCCAAACCATACACAAATGAAGCTTATTTATTCAGCTTTCAGATGATGTATACCCTTATGACTGGTTTTGTGGTCCATGGTATATATATATTGTGGTCCACATATATGCTCTATATTATAAACACATTATGTTTTTATCCTGTTATTAATGTCTTAATTATTATATGTTTTAATAAATATCCTGTCAAAAGAATTCTGAAAAATGTTTGCAAATGTTTAGAGGCAGGTTTTATGACAGCCACCATTTAAATGATTATATCTTGACAGTGGTTTGGAGAAACACAATGATTATTGTTTTAAAGCAGAGACTTTTTTTTTCATTGAGTGCATAAAACTCTCACCTCGCTACCTTTGGCCAGGGCAAATCCTCCACCTAGAAGCAAAACTATGTTCCAGGGTAACTTCTTTTGAGCTACTTTCCAGGAGAGCAGGGGTGCAGAAGAGAGCTGAGGCTCTGTGAATGAATGTAGATAGATAGATAAATAGATCGGTAGAGTCATAAACTGTAAAAAGAATTGTTGGTTTAACTTAAAAAGGTAAGTTACCTGGTTGCCTTAAAATTTTGAGTTCATTGAAATTAAAATTTTGAGTTAATCTAATGAAGACGATTGGGTTAATCAACAGAAACTTAAAATATTATGTTATCTTAACCATATTAATTAACCAAGTTGATTTGACAAAAGAAAACATGTTGTGATAACAAATCAGGAAAATAATTTTTTTACAGTATAGCAACCATTATCATTACTCTCAGCCGTCCAACATATAGCACTGATAGGCTCCAGAGTTTTCAATGTAGATCTTTTTGTTGTGTAAAATTCTTTCTACCTGTTTCAGAACCAGTTGATGACCAGAAGCAAATCCGCGGTGGTTTTGATGGAAGAATGAAGAGCAACATGGCAATGAAGATCGCAACTGTAGCATCTGTCACATATCTAAATGTATGGAATATTAAACACCAAAAAGTAATTTTATTATTCCAATATGATTTGAATAACTAAATATATTTTAATATAATATATACAGTATCTCACAGAAGTGAGTACACCCCTCACATTTTTGTAAATATTTTATTATATCTTTTCATGTGACAACACTGAAGAAATTACACTTTGCTACAATGTAAAGTAGTGAGTGTACAGCTTGTATAACAGTGTAAATTTGCTGTCCCCTCAAAATAACTCAACACACAGCCATTAATGTCTAAACCGCTGGCCACAAAAGTGAGTACACCCCTAAGTGAAAATATCCAAATTGGGCCCAATTAGCCATTTTCTCTCCCCGGAGTCATGTGACTCGTTAGTGTTACAAGGTCTCGGGTGTGAATGGGGAGCAGGTGTGTTAAATTTGGTGTTATCGCTCTCACTCTCTCATACTGGTCACTGGAAGTTCAACATGGCACCTCATGGCAAAGAACTCTCTGAGGATCTGAAAAAAAGAATTGTTGCTCTACATAAAGATGCCGTAGGCTATAAGAAGATTGCCAAGACCCTGAAACTGAGCTGCAGCATGGTGGCCAAGACCATACAGCAGTTTAACAGAACAGGTTCCACTCAGAACAGGCCTCGCCATGGTCGACCAAAGAAGTTGAGTGCATGTGCTCAGCGTCATATCCAGAGGTTGTGTTTGGGAAATAGACGTATAAGTGCTGCCAGCATTGCTGCAGAGGTTTAAGGGGTGGGGGTCAGCCTGTCAGTGCTCAGACCATACGCCACATACTGCATCAAATTGGTCTGCATGGCTGTTGTCCCAGAAGAAGACCAAGATAAACTAATTTGGTTCAGATGGTGTCAAGTGTGTGTGGCGGCAACCAGGTGAGGAGTACAAAGACGAGTGTGTCTTGCCTAGAGTCAAGCATGGTGGTGGGAGTGTCATGGTCTGGGGCTGCATGAGTGCTGCCAGCACTGTGGAGCTACAGTTCATTGAGGGAACCATAAATGAGCATAGCATGATCCCCTCCCTTCGGAGACTGGGCCACAGGGCAGTATTCCAACATGATAACGACCCCAAACACACCTCCAAGATGACCACTGCATTGCTAAAGAAGCTGAGGGTAAAGGTGATGGACTGGCCAAGCATGTCTCCAGACCTAAACCCTATTGAGCATCTGTGGGGCATCCTCAAAGGTCTCTAACATCCACCAGTCCGTGATGTCATCATGGAGGAGTGGAAGAGACCTCCAGTGGCAACCTGTGAAGCTCTGGTGAACTCAATGCCCAAGAGAGTTAAGGCAGTGCTGGAAAATAATGGTGGCCACACAAAATATTGACACTTTGGGCCCAATTTGGACATTTTCACTTAGGGGTATACTCACTTTTGTGGCCAGCGGTTTAGACATTAATGGCATTGTGTTGAGTTATTTTGAGGGGACAGCAAATTTACACTGTTATACAAGCTGTACACTCACTACTTTACATTGTAGCAAAGTGTCATTTCTTCAGTGTTGTCACATATAAAAGATATAATAAAATATTTACAAAAATGTGAGGGGTGTACTCACTTCTGTGAGATACTGTATAATATACCACTTATCATAGATATATGTAATATATAATTTTGAAAAGTGGCTTTGGTAATGACTTAATTGTTATCAATCATGGTTATTGCAGCTTTGCAATAAATTCAATGATCTAAGACTAAATCATACTCTGCTTCAGTGTTGAAGGTGTGTGTTGCCCAGCCTGCCACAAATCCAGGATCTCGAGTAAACCACAGCGCCACAAGC
The DNA here is from genome assembly GCA_037950675.1 of Hypophthalmichthys molitrix. Lineage (NCBI taxonomy): Eukaryota > Metazoa > Chordata > Actinopteri > Cypriniformes > Xenocyprididae > Hypophthalmichthys > Hypophthalmichthys molitrix. The sequence continues at coordinate 15,960,290 of CM075506.1, forward strand.
AAACTGAAGAGAGCTAGAACGCTGAGTTCTCCAAAACACATTGGTCCCAGCAGAAGATGCTGCTCCCGGATCACGTTGTAGGCGGCTATTTCCTTCTCGGATTTTACCGCCCCACATCCCCATGTCTTCTTAATGCTGGAGATATAAACAAAGCGCTTCATGAAAGGAATGGAAAAAAGCAAAGGTGAATTCTACCAAAGTGATTATATATCATACTTGAATCCCATGAAAATGAACTGAAGATAGAGCCAAGTTATCGTCAGCATTATGATCATGTTGGGGAACGCAAACCCAAACCATGAGGCGAAGTTGATGACATCACCATTCTCAGGAAATAATCTGGAGGAAAATAAAGCAAAGAGTTTAGTTACTTGAAATTGTAGAAGTAAAGTGTTTATTTTTTATCACATCTAAAAAATGCTGGGTTAAAAACAACCCAAAGTTGGGTTGAAAATGGACAAACCCAGCGACTGGGTTGTTTTAAATGTTTGCCCAACGTGCTGGGCAACTTTATTTAACCCAACTTTTATTTAAAAATTACTATTTGACTGGCTAAAAATGAACCCAAAATAGGTGGAAATTAAAACCAGACACATAATTACTAGAGGCAAGAATAATAATCAATAGGTGAACATTTATTAATAAGCAATTTAATAAATGTTTATTGAATTGTATTGCATTCATTATTATTCATTAATAAATGTTCATCTATTAAACATATTAATGAATGTTAATTTCCAACATACTTTGGGTTCATTTTAAGCAAGTAATACAATTATTTTTAAACAATAGTTGAGTTAAATAAAACTACCCAGCAGGTTGGGTAAATATTTAAAACAACCCAGTTGCTGGGTTTGTCCATTTTCAGCCCAATGCATGTAGGGTTAATACTCACTGGTTCATCTGACCCTTAAGTACTAGGTTAGGTCCAGTGCCTGTGAGTGTGGCTGTTCCCCCAACGCTGGCAGCATAGCACACACACAGAGTCATGCCTTTAGCCATGAGCCGCTTTTCTGCTGACTCCTTTTGCTTGGCCTCTGCTGAGACATCCAAAATGCGTAGCACCACTAAGAAACAGGGAATATACTTAAAAGCGATAGCTCATCCAAAAATTAATATTCTGTCTTGAAATTAGCTGTCAAAAGTTTGGGATTGGTAAGACTTTTTAATGTTTTGAAAGAAGTCTCTTCTGCTCACCAAGGCTGCATTTATTTGATAACAAATACAGTAAAATTTTTACATTGTGAAATATTACCACAATTTAAAAAAACTGTTTTCTATTTTACTTTATTTTAAAATGTCATTCAGAAATCTTTTGTAACATTAGGCTTAAATGTCTTTGCTGTCACTTTTGAACAGTTTAATCCATTCTTGCTGAGTAAAAGTACAAATTTCTTTCAAAATTCTTACTGACCACAAACTTTTGAATGGTAGTGTATGTACTACATCTTATTCTTGGCCTGACCTTCTCTGTCTCTGTCTTTTGCCGTCTGTTTGTACTCCGCCTCAGGGGCCTGGGGCCGCTCCTCGCTGCAGGTCACCTGTGAAGGCTCTGTCTCCTGTTTGTTCAGCTGTTCCAGCACAGCCTGCACTATGGGGACCATCATGGCCGTGGTAGCTGTGTTACTGATCCACATGGAGAGGAAAGCTGTCACCCCCATGAAACCCAGCATCAGGCTGTATTAATACAGAGGAAACAGTCAGAATGTGAATACAAGAGTGAAATCTACATGAATAAAGATTGTATTTAACAATCTACCAATTACTGTGCCCAGTACAGGGTTTAACCTACAGTGCTGGGCGCACCCCAACAATGAGCAGCACTCTCAGGGCGATACGTTTGTGGAGGTTCCAGTGTTCAACTGCCACAGCGACCATCAGTCCACCCACAAACAGCATGTTAGTGTCCTTCAGGTACTGCATACACACCTAGAGAACAACATCAATGCTTTAGCTTTTTGATGTGTGCTTTCAGGCTGTTCTTCTCTTCATTTATACTTTTCTTAACAGGAGACACTTAAAGGGACAGTTCACACAAAAATGAAAATTATCCCATAATTTTACTCACCCTCAAGCCATCATAGGTGTAGATTTTGAAGCCCAAAAAAGTACATCCATCCATCATAAAAGTAATTCATATGGCTCCAGGGGGTTAATAAATGCCTTCTGAAGCAAGGCGATGCGTTTTTGTAAGAAAAATACTCATATTTATTATTTTATAAACTAGAATCACTGGTTCCATACGCAAGTCAATTCCGGCGGAAGAGTAAACTTTGACCTGATGCATGACGTATTGACGAATGCGAAAGCACAGAGGATAGAGCAAAACAAAACAACGGTCATGAATTAGAAGTCTAAAATGAGAAATTTTAAAGAGAAATATCCGAGGAGCTTGAGTTTGTTGCCCAGCCCTATTTGTGTGAACCGCGAGAGGTATCTACTCTCACCTAAGCTCTCTCGTGAACGCGCGGACGGATGTTACCGGATGCTAGTGATTATACTCTAAAAAAGTTATAAATATAGATATTTTTCTTACACAAACTCATCGCTTTGCTTCAGAAGGCCTTTATTAACCCCCTGGAGCCGTATAGATTACTTTAATGATGGATGGATGTGCTTTTTTGGGCTTCAAAATCTCAGTTACTATTCACTCCCATTATAAAGCTTGGGAGATCCAGAATATTTTATAATATAACTCAGATTGTGTTTGACTAAAAGAAGAAAGTCATATACACCTAGGATGGCTTGAGGGTGAGTAAATCATGGGATAATTTTCATTTTTGGGTGAACTAACCCTTTAAACAGCTTACCATTTTGGACTGCATGATGCCAAGCATGGGGAAGAGGACAGCAGGTAGCAGTGATGTGACAGCTAAAGGAAGAGCCTCAGTACACCAGTATACTGCCATCAGTATGATTACATAGGCACAGCTGGCCTCCTGGAAGATGGAAACATGCTCGTTTAAAACTACAAGCTACTGTGGTTCTACACACATTGTAGATAGCCACCTATTATAATGGGGTCCAGACGTCTGAAAGTTATATTTTACTAAATGAATGCATTTAAGGTTATTTTTATGTAATGCTATGCTATGCTATATGTTATGTTATTACAAATCAGCAACACAATCTGATTAAAAAAGTTAAAAAGAAAATCAAATTAAAATTTATTCAGAATGTCTTAGAATTTGGTATGTCTATCTTGTGCTTTAATGACAGCAGCACTCTTGTTGACCAGCATGATTTGAGAATCATCTAATTGTGATGTAGAAGTTCTCATGATCAACATCACACATTTACTTATTTGATTAGTAACCTACAAATAGTGATGTGATCTTTATTTTCTTTACTATTTTATATCATAATGTTTGTTTGTTAAAACATTTTCAAAATCAGAACATTTTGGGGGTTTTCTTCCAAGTGATGAATCCTAGATTTTTTATGTGGTCTCAGGCTTTTGGACCCCACTGTAACTTTATTGCCTTTTTAAATATGTTAAATATGATCTTTGAAATTGCTTCAATGGGCCTGGCAATGCAGAGGATGAATACATATTTCATTTTTGAGAGGTTGACATTTGGTAATCGAACTATCAATGAGAGCAGTTGATATGGGTACGGTCTCAAATGTGCACATGAGGGTCATGATCACAACACATTGACTTAGTCAGGAATTTAGACTTACTATGTGTTCCCACGCTTGAACATACACAATGACAATGGGTTAAAAAAACAATTTTGAGGCACAATGAATTATTGTACATGGAGGCCTCAGGGTACAAATGTAGTCCCCATGTACTAAACACAGAATATATTTTCATTTACGTTACTACAGCTTTTGACAGGTGCATGACCTCAGACAAAAGCTTGCAGAATCTACACAATAGAAGTAATTAGACTAGTTTAAGCACTTAATTAAAAAATTGGCCAAATTTTGTTCAATTCAGTTAAAAGTTTAATTTACATACCCTTGTGTTGATGACCACTGGGAGTGGAAGAAGAATCAAAGGAGTGAAGAAAAGAACTATCCCATTCTTCAAGTTCCATATGGATTTTAGAGTTGGGAACATCTCAAAATAAAGAAAGTTTGTACATATAAAGTAAGTTTAACTGTTGGACACGTCCTTTTAACCTGCTCTATGGGGTGGAGTGAGAGAGAGAGAGAGTGAGTGAGGGACAGGGAGAGTGAGAGAGAAAAAGCAATTATTATTACAGACTTCTGCACCCAGCCAGATTTGAAATCATGTTCTTATCTTTAGAACTTAATGATACTCTAGGGAACCAGCTTCTGTTTCTGGGCTGATGAGATTTAGAAGAAAATTGGATATTATTTTACACGGTTACAGACTTGTGCTTGTTTAGAAGCTAAATTAACAGCATTGTCAAATGTACCATTAACAAAAATGGTACAAAAAAGTTTTATTCAATTGTGCTGCATTATTTTAGAAGGAATGATGTAGTCAAAGTTTAGTTGGATGTTCATTTTTTTTCAGCTCAACCTGCCATTAAACAGCTTATTATAGCTGAATTAAAAACATCACATAATTGAAATTAAAAATGTGAAAGGTAACTGAAAATATCCAGCAGCTAATGCAACATTATATTGGATTTAACATGTTTAAATAACATGTGACATCTTGCTAATGGCTAACATATAAAAATAGTTATTTGAATGGTTGCCAGTGGGGTTTTATTGTGTGGTGGGTTTATCATTGATTACCCAACAGCTAAAATATGCCAGCTATAAAATATAATACTGAAATTGTAGATTGGGAGACAGAATTTTTATAAAATTCTAGTTTAGGAGTGTTTCGAAAACCACTACTAAAGAAAACACGTTTGTGTGATTCGACTTTTGACTAAAAACCTTATGATTACTGGGATGTTACTGTGACAAATGTCCTATGTGACATCTAGGCCCAACATGCCATAATGTCTAAGAGTTTTAAGTAGTTTAGCCTAAGAAAATCTGTAGTTACAAGAAATAAGTTGGTGGAAATTCATGCGTCATTTACTGAATAGCAAAACTTAAAATGAAGACTGTAGAGGCTATTTTCATCATTATAACAACTCGCTGTCAGTTATAAGGTTTGATCCACTACAGAAACAATCGCAGGACGCCCTCTAGTGGATTTCTATAGGCAACAGGTTTATCCGGGAAGGCTCAGCCTTTATTAGTCATGCATCAGAGGCATAGCATGTATTTAGCATTAGCTGCTCAGTAAATTGCAAAATACTATCTTCTAATACTTTATCATGCTGTTTGTGGATACAACTAATAATTATATCTTCCAGTTCTCGATCCCAATGTTCCCAGCTCTTGTGCGCCGAACACTGCACATTTTGAACGCTTCACCTCAGAGACTCTGTGACCTGAAATGTCACATTTGTCAGATTATTAACAAAAATGATTAATGCTAGGGGGCGCCCATGAGCATGAATGACAAACAATGGCTCTGTTGTATCTGTCAGATAAAGATCACAAACAAGTTTCGAGGAAGTAATGTTTATTTTGAGAAGGGGGTGGTGTGAATTGCACATTTAATTCACTGTATGAAAATATTTCTCAAAATAGACCAAATGTGACATGAGTACTAAAGTGATAAGAACAGTCTGTCACATTAACGCTAGGCTTATGTTTGATTACATCACTGTCAAAAATAGCTTGTTTTTTTAAATTTTAATTTACTGTTTTCTACGTCACTGATAAAACAATTGGCCTTATTCATGAAACACAAGCAAAATTATTTGGAGAGCCAACTGCAGTGGCTAATGTGATCAAAGATAATGTGCCATCTCTTGAAACTGTAACAGCGCTGCACAAATATGAAAATGATCTAAAGATTCAGTTCACAAGGGCCACTGCATACTGAGAGAATGACAGCAGCAACAACGGACTTAGGGACGTAAGGAGCATGCAGACTCTAAAAAGATTTATAAATATATATAAAAACAGAAATAATAAAAATAAGGAATGATAAATCATATATATTATTTGAAGAGAGATTTTAATTGCGTTATTGTATTATAATTGCTTTTTTGTTTTCATTATTGCAGACTATGTTCTTTCTCATTGACAAGAAAAACCTCTGACCTGGTTGGTTATTTATTTATTTATTAAGTCATAAGCGGGTCATGGATCAGGGGTCCTTAGCCAAGATGACTTAAAATTATTTAAAAATAAGATTACAATTCAATTTTTTGTATTAATCTCATTAACAATTGTTATTTTTATAGATTAATTATGTTCCACTAAGACTAAGTATTAGCTATAGGCTTTCAGCAGATGAGTTGAGTTGAGAATTTCTTTCTAAAAAATCGAAAAAATATATATATTTCTATAACTTATACATAAATCTAAACCATGTATATATGGTTTTTTCATGTAATATTGCGGTGACTTCTATTATGACACAATTCAGCGGGTTGAGAATCACACGGTCTGGGAGCGCACGCACAGAGATGAGAGTCACGTGAGGCTCTGAACTCAACACTATGGCTTCTGAGGACAACAAAATATTCTCTACTTCTTAGGAAATTATTGTGCGGTTATGGTGGTTCTTAAAGTACTGGAAATATAATTTATACATCCCGCAAACATGGGACTTGGCATCGTAATGGCAGCTGTTCCAGAGCTCAGTTGCTGACAAGCAGCAAACAGTGCAGAGGTGAGCAACAACAACAGCTAGATGGACTGATCTCTTCTTTTCCAAATGTTTGCTTAACGGTTGAGCTTGTGTAGTTACTTCAGCCAAACAGGTTGCCTTTTGATTTAATCAAGTATAGAGTAGCGCTCCTCTGAATCTGAAACTTTACAGGCGAGAACTGACAGAAGTGCACTATTTCCTTTTCCTCTGGGCAGTGTTAAAGAGGAACTGAAAATGTTGCAGAAATTAAATATGAATTTATGTAACGTACTACATTTTATTGCTCGATATTTCCAGTAGATTATGTTATAGCTGATTATGTTATGATTATAATTGTAGTTATCCTGCTGAAGAATGGTAGAACAGTTACGGGGTAATGCATGACATTTTGTGTGATGACATCAGTGCCCTCGACAAATCATTAGTTGTCGCTAGAGTGAAGATGATTTGATCTGCTTCTACTGTGCAAACATATGGACACAGAACAACCAAATGTATGAAATATTACATATTTTATGCAAATTGTTATTTGCATAACATTATTAGTATAATAAAATAATTCTACAATTATTAAAGATTATAATTAATTTAAAAGAAGTTACAATGTTTTACAGTATTTTATTTTACAGTAATTTACATCTGTACATCATAAGCATTACATTTAAACATTTTTGTTAGTAATATGCGTTATTGCCATATGGTGTTGAGTGGATTACTTCTGAAATGTAATATATGTGCTATATACACTACCAGTCAAAAGTTTGGACACTGTAAGATTTTTAATGATTTTAAAAGAAGTTTCGCCTGCTCACCGAGGCTGCATTTATTTAATTAAAAATACAGTAAAAACAGTAATATTGTGAAATATTATTACAATTTAAAATAACTGTTTTCTGTTTGAATATATTTTATAAAGTAATTTATTCCTTTGATCAAAGCTGAATTTTCAGCATCATTACTCCAGTCTTCAGTGTCACATGATCCTTCAGAAATCATTCTAATATGCTGATTTGCTGCTCAAGAAACATTTATGATTATTATCAATGTTGAAAACAGTTGTGTACTTTTTTTTTCAGGATTCCTTGATGAATAGAAAGTTCAAAAGAACAGCATTTATCTGAAATACAAAGCTTTTGTAACATTATACACTACCGTTCAAAAGTTTGGGGTCAGTAAGAATTTTTATTTTATTTTTTTGAAAAGAAATTAAAGAAATTAATACTTTTATTCAGTAAGGATGCATTAAATCGATCAAAAGTGACAGTATTCATAATGTTACAAAAGATTATATTTCAAATAAATGCTAATCTTTTGAACTTTCTATTCATCAAAAAATCCTGAAAAAAAATATTGTACACAATAAATGTTTCTTGAGCAGCAGATCATCATATTAGAATGATTTCTGAAGGATCATGTGACACTGAAGAATGATGCTGAAAATTCAGCTTTGATCACAGGAATAAATTACTTTATAAAATATATTCAAACAGAAAACAGTTGTTTTAAATTGTAATAATATTTCACAATATTACTGTTTTTACTGTATTTTTAATTAAATAAATGCAGCCTTGGTGAGCAGACGAAACTTCTTATATAATAGATAAATAGATATAATACACATTAAATAGATATAATACACATTTTCCATGTGTCTCCATCAAAGTTATTTTTTATTATTTTATGTAATGAGCATATGTGGTCTACAAAAACTAACAGTATCTTATAGTGCTTTTTATTTTACTTCCTGTCATTCCTGACATTTTCTTAGCTTCTTACAGGGGCATACAAAGGCCACAGTCTGGTTAATTGAAAGAGATCATGGAGTGGTTAGCGCCAGCCTTGGAGAGGGACCTGGGTATTGATCAGCGGCAGACTGGACCCAGTCAGCGACCCAATGAACTGGTGGTCCTGGTCCCAACTCGCTGGGTAATGGCCCTGAGAAACAGGAGAGTTACTCGCTGTGCAAGATACGAGTGCTTTAGTGAGGGGGAAATATGCACTCTTCTCCAGCGCTCTCAGATGAAATTGCCATCTGGTTGGACACGTGTTTGTATCCAAGGCCTTAGAAAGCGCAAACTGGGATACCGATTAGCCAGGGACCCAGGTTGCCATGGGGAGGGACTCTCTCAGGACTCTTTCATGACTCTGATGCAGGGAGTATCCCATTCTAATTTAAGGTACAGTACACTGTTTTTCCTATATATTTTTTTGTGAGAATATGCTTGCATAATTGTTGTTTTTAATTCTGTTGATTAAAACAATCTGTTCAATATAAACTTCTATTGAGATGTGTAAACATGCAATATATATCAAACAATATATATCAGGTTTTTTTTGCTGATATTAGAATTAGATATTTATTTTGTCTTGCTCATTTTTATTATTTTTACTTTTAGATTACCTTTACCATAATTTAATGCTCAATTAAAGTTATTTGGTAACACTTTACAATAAGGTTCAGTAGTTAACATTAGTTGACTACATTAGTTAACATGAAGTAATAATGAAATGCACTTCTACAGTGTTTATTAATCTTTGTTAATGTTAATTTCAAAATTTACTAATACATTATTAAATCAAGAGTTGTATTTGTTAACATTAGTTAATACACTGTGAAGTAACATGAACAAACAATGATCTGCTGTATTTTTATTAACTAACGTTAACAAAGATTAACAAATATCATAACAATGTACTTCTCATGGTTAATTCATGTTACTTAATACATTAACCAATGTTAACAAATGAACATTATTGTAAAGTGTTACCAGTTATTCTTTAAAAACAGTAATAATTTAATAACACTGTTAAATGTAATCTTTAGCAAATTTCAAATTGCGTAATATCCATTTTTCATACTGTGCACTATGATGTTGTGAGACCTATTGTTCTGTTAATTTTTTATAGTATTTTCCAAGCAATAAGAATTTAGTAAATCAGTGTTTACGTGTAATATCCTACATATAGTGTTTTTTTTCCTGCATTTTTTTTTCCAGAAATCTGTGGCATGAAGCTTACATGAACCATGTGCAACCATATGCAGATTTGATTGAGCAGACACCAGTTTTGGCCATAGATGCTGTTCGGCAAGCCTTGCAGAAACTGTTTTGCTCCAGCTTTATCTCTACCGATCGAGTGTCACCGTCCCTCTCTCCAGCCAAAGAGAAGGAGAAAGACTGCCCATTCCCATCCAGCAGCTCAGCCCCCAAACAAAGTACCGACAGTTTGTGTCCAAATGTGCTTCCTGTAGAATGCTTGCTGGAGTCAGAGGAGGTTCTTTACGTGGTTTTCCCATACACACAGTACACTGTTCATGACATTGTCACATACAGTCCAGCTAAGCTGGCTAACAGCCACGCTAAGATATTGTTCATTTTGTACCAACTACTCATAGCAATGCGCGAATGTCATGCCTCAGGGCTATTGTGTGGCGAACTCTCCTTACTTGACATTGCAATAGATGAGCAGCTCTGCAGTCGCCTAAAGGTCTCACTGGCACATTATGAAAAGTTTGGAGAATACAGGGATGGTGTGTCGAATGCATTAGAAAGTAGAGTGCCAACAAGTGTTACAGCAAAAGACAATCAGAGTCATAACAGTGGTGTGAGTGAACAGCTCTGTCAAAATTGTCTGGATGAGCTCAAATCTCTGGTCCTAGACTGGGTCAACGGTCGAGTCAGCAACTTCCAGTATCTGATGGAATTAAATCGACTGGCTGGGAGGCGTGAGGGAGACCCAAACTATCACCCGGTTTTACCTTGGGTGGTCGATTTCACTGTGCCATATGGAAGATTTCGTGATCTCAAGAGGTCGAAATTTCGTCTGAATAAGGGTGATAAACAACTGGACTTCACGTACGAAATGACCAAAGAAGCTCTAGCAGCAGCTAATGGAAGTGGTGGAAGCAATTTTGCCTCAGATATTGGTGGACCAGTAGTACCTGGTGGCTCAGGACAGTCGGATCACCTCCACGTTCCCCATCATATCTCAGATGTTCTGTCAGACATCACTTACTATGTCTACAAGGCTAGACAGACTCCCAAATCTGTACTGTGTAGCCATGTTCGTTCCCAGTGGGAGCCCAATGAATATCCAGCTAGTATGGAACGTATTCAGAGTTGGACCCCAGATGAATGCATCCCAGAATTTTACACTGATCCTTCTATATTCCACTCCATTCACCCAGACATGCCAGACCTTGATGTACCTCAATGGTGTAACTCCTATGAAGAGTTTATTTCTGTGCATAGACAACTGCTAGAGAGTCGAGAAGTGTCTCAACAGTTGCATCACTGGATTGACCTAACGTTTGGCTATAAGCTATCAGGTAAAGAAGCAGTCAAAGCTAAGAACGTGTGCTTGCACTTGGTGGATAACCACACCCATCTCACCAGCTACGGAGTTGTGCAACTGTTTGAACACCCTCACCCACCTCGTCTTGCACCTTACCAGTATTCACCTCCAGAACCTCCTCATTTTGGTCCTGTGAATGTAACAACATGGCAGATTCCACCACTTGATACCACGCTGGATGGTGTGGATGGATTGGTCCCAGAGGCAACAGGATGTGAATCCAGTGGCTGGTCAGTGGTAGGCAGAGATGAGGATCTTGAGCAAGCAATGGAAGCTCTTGACTTAAGTGGCTCATTATCATCTACTTCTGTTCCAATCCCTATGGTTGGTTCTAGTGGAAAGACCAGTGGGGAGAGTGTTTCTTTGGCTGTGTCTCCTTCTCATGGTTCTCTCTCTGGTGAAACACCTGGAAATGTCACGAATACCCTAGGATCAGGTATTAGAACATCCATGCTTCATAGAGCAGCGTCAATTAGTAAAAAACAAGAGGCTTCTAATTTTGAGAAATTCAAGATAAGCCTGCCAGAGGGATTCAAACCTCTGCAACCTTTGGAAGAGTTAGAAAAGCTCAACAACTTCTTGGTGAAAGGTCTACACTCCCAAGTCCATCATACAACAGGTCTTGACAAGAAAGGCTTGAGACCTGTAATGAAAGTTCCTCTGTCATTCACAGATCTTTTCCAGAGAGATATGCAAGCCTTGGGTGTTCTCATCGCTGAGATCTTTTATTCCTCCAAACTGCGAGGACTGAGTCCAGGAACACATCTGAGTGATCGGTTTCAAGCAGTATTAAAGCTGTGCTTTACAAACCTTCGAGATGTTCCACTACCACTCCATCATGCACTGGAGACTCTTCTGCAGGTCCACAAACATTGTTCCAAGACAGAAATGTTCACAATATACCCACAAGGACTACCGTTTCTGTTCAAATATGACTCTATTTATGAGGGTCTTCCACCACCAAACCCTTGGCAACTGCTTAGCCCTGTCCTGTCCCCCTCTACCCTTTCCAGCATATTTTCCAACACTGCATAGATTTATATTCTCCTACCACTCCAAGATGGAGTCCATTAACAGTATCCAGGGCCGTGACATTGTGTTCAACTTATGGCAACAGCTTGAGACACTTTTAAAGGGTGACATAACTGCAGAGGGGCTTGAGATTCTTCTACCCTTTGTGCTTTCTTTGATGTCAGAAGAGTCCACTGCTGTTTATGCGGCCTGGTACTTATTTGAGCCTGTCTCCAGGGTTCTTGGGCCTCGCAATGCCTCCAAGTACCTACTAAAGCCTCTGGTAGGGGTGTACGAGAATCCCAGATGCCTTCGAGGCCGCTTCTACCTCTACACGGATTGCTTTGTGCTGCAGCTTATCGTAAGGCTTGGTTTGCAGGCCTTTCTTTCCAGCCTTCTTCCACATTTTCTGCAGGTCATCACTGGCTTTGAAAGCTGCAATACAGCTGCAGGGACTGAATGGGAGGGCTTAAAGGTTTTAAGGGGAGCTGCTGGTGCCTTAGATGAGGAGGAGGAGGACTATGAGTGTGAGGACGGGAGGTCGTCTACTGCCACATCTTCTGGCAAAGTAGGAGGAGGCAGTGGAGGTGCTAGTGGAGGCGTTGGTGTTGTTGGAGACCAAGGACTTGTGGATTACTCCTCAGGCATCAGTCTCAATGACCAGGTTTTTCTGACTGAAGGTGAGGACTTTCAGAATGGCTTTTATGTGAATAATAATGCATCTGGAGCAACAACAACGCTTGCTGCCAAGCAGCAGAACCAAAGCCCAGCAAATAAAGACCAAGACCAGGAATCTCTCAGTGTGGGGAAACTGAGCGACAAGAGCAGCGCTAGTGAGGTGTCTATAGGAGACCGGGCAAGTTTAAAATCTGCTGACAGCTGTCAGGACCTGAAGCAAACTAGTGATGGTGAGGATGGTGGAGAGCTTGAGGATGAGGAGGAGACAGTAGAAGACAGAGAGATTACAGTGCAAAGGGTGCCCAGTCTAGAGATGACTCTTTCAGTCTGCACAGAGGAGTCTGAGGCAACCGTGGCCACACTTGAGGAAGACATCATGAATGGAATTGCGCAAGAAGATGCAGAGAAGAACATGGAGGAAGAAGAGACTGAACATGACACTTTAGAGGACTCTGAGGAAAAAGAACACAAGATATTATTAGGTTAGTTAGAACAGAGATGTATCTTTTTGGTCATGCATTTGATTTATTTGTACATCTTTAATATTCATACTATATTTTACAGTATTCAACAGTACACCTAAATTATGCAATAAAAAAATACATGATCTTTTCCAGACACTGTTTGCAAAACTGTCAGATGGCTGTCTGCAAAACTGGGGCCGACATTGACATCTCGATTCATCGCTAGGAACCTGCTGCGATTACTTACTTCATGTTACATAGGTACAACTGCAGTCTCTTAACTGATATTTATCTCTGTATTCTAAACTTCTTGGTGGTTTTGGCTTTGTACATTTGTCGTAATGGTCTCTGTTAAAAATAATCTTTTTGTTTTTTTTAAGGTCTTGACAAACACCAGTTCATGCTCTCTGCGAATGAGGAAAATAGCCTTGAGAGCGTAGGAAGTGTATATGAAAAGAAACCAGTTGTTGGTGACCAGACTGCACGACCAGTTCTCGAGTGTCTTATTTACATAGCGCATCTCTATGGAGAACCAGTGTTGACTTACCAATATCTACCTTACATTGGTTACCTGGTAACTAAAGCTTTTGAATCTAAATTTCTATGAAAAAAAAAATGGTTTTGGAAAAAATAGCCTGGCAAACTCTATGGATTTCTTAAAGAATTCATTGTAATTGAGAAATTATTTTTCAATAAATCATTTGAACCGATTAATAGTAAAGCGTTTGTCTTGTAATTTTTTTTCTTCATAGTTTTTATTTAAATTTCTGCTCCCTTGAAACTTGCAGGTCTCTCCACCTTCTTCTTGCCGTTTGAACACTCGAAAGGAGGCTGGGCTTTTGGGTGCTGCAGTACTCACTCAAAAGATTATAGTGTTCCTGTCGGACACCACTTTAATGGATATGCTGATGAAGATTAACCAGGAGGTTCTGCTGCCTCTGCTGGATTTGTTAACATCAACTAAGATGGGGTAAATGCTTATATTTTTAGTGCATTAGTCATGGTTAGGAAGTTAAAACTTCCCATGAGAATCAGAGCTGACCTCTGGTTTGTGGCCCACATGGGCTAAAATGGACTCTTAAGGGGGTCGCACACCGGACGCGAAGCTCAGCGCCACGCCTCGGACAACTCACAGGTATCGCACACCGGCCGCGCACATTATATACGCGCGAGCTCAATTTTGAATCGACTCCTGATAGAAGAGTTGCACGATGGGTGAGTTTTAAGTCGACGGGGAAAAGTAACATATGCCTATGCTTTAATATTTCGCACTGAGTTTAGTGTACATGGAAAAATGACACAACAGAGCAAAATGAAAGAAAAGGCTACGTTTATTATACATTTTTAGACTTTATTCAAGCTGTTAAACTAAGAATGTAAAACTGATGTATCTTGCAGCACAGGGTGAAGTCAGTATGTACATTAACGACGATTTGAGATAAATATAATATAAATTTAATGTAAAGCAATGTACATGGCGCGGCAGGATTTTGAACAACTTCCTGAGTCGTAGCTGGGCGCCGCGGACAGGCGCCGAATGTCGCCGCCGGTGTGCGTACACTCATAGAAAACAATGTGTTCGAATTTTAAAGACGTGGCGCGGCGCTGAGCTTCTCGTCCGGTGTGCGACCCCCTTTATTAACTTGTATCTCTGTGTTCAGCTTTCCTAGTGGAGTGCAGACTCGTTCCGCATTGTGTCTGAAGACCCTGAGCCTCATGGCGCTGATCTGCCTGCGTATTGGCCGAGAGATGGTACAGCAGCACATGGCAGAGACTCTCCGTAGGTTCTTCCAAGTTTTCTCCTTCCTGAACTGTCTGCAAAATCAGGTAACCAAAGACAATTTGCAATATTTTATTTTATTTTATTTAACCAAGCAAGTCGCAACAAATTCCTATTTTCAACGACAGCATTGCAAATATTATATTGGATATTGTATAATAAATAAACATAATTATTTAATGATATAAATTAATTTTCTGTATATGTAGATGGGAAGTGCCCCACGTAGGGAGGTCGGAGATTGCACATACCTAGACGTGTGCATTCCAGATGGAACAGAGGTTACTTGTGAGCTTGGGGTTTTGGAGGAACTTCAGGCTGTGTTTAATCCTGAAATGGCTTATGCATCTTACATTCCTTTCTACTGTCTCATTGGTAAAACATATCTATTGGTTAGCTTGACAAACATACCTTTTATGCATTGATAAAGGTGTTCTATTCACTTGTTTTTTGTTTTGTTTTTTAGGTGATGCAGCGATTCGCAAACTGGATCTCAATCACGAGCTAGTTTGGAGTCTTGCCCAATCATATCATGAACGAGCAAGTCCAGGTAGCCCAGAAGCCAACCCAGTTGGAGGACAGAGAACATCTGCTACGGGCCTCTCTCCTAGTATGGGCCGCCATATGGGTCGTAGTCCCTTCCCTGCTCCCTCATCCACTTCCACACCACTAGGTGGAGACATCCTGCCTGAGTCAGGAACCTTTGGCAGTCATCTGGTGGGAAACCGTATCCAGGTACCCCGGGACACTGAAGCCTGTGGGAGTCCAAACTTGTCCTCTTTGGAAACATGGACAAGGCCTTATGGTAGCAATGCTCCTCAGACGAGTCTAGCCACCACTACACTTTCCTCAGCTGGACCTTCTTTCTCTCACTCCTCATACTCTTGGGTCCTGGGATCCACTCCGGAGGACAGCGCACTGAAACAGGACCTCCCACGCAGCAGCCGCTCCCTGCAGGGTAACTGGCTTGCATACTGGCAGTATGAGATCGGCCTTAACCAGCAGGACTTGCATTTCCACTTCCACCAGATCCGTCTTCAGAGTTTCTTGGGCCACTCGGGCACTGCAAAATGTCTGGCGCCACTAGCAGGGGAGGACTACTTCCTGTCTGGGAGTAAAGACAAAACTGTAAGGCTGTGGCCGCTTTATAACCACGGTGATGGCACACGAGAGGTTGAACCCCGACTCACGTACGCAGAGCACCGCAAATCTGTGTTTTATGTTGGCCAGCTAGAGGCCTTACAGGAAGTGGTGAGCTGTGATGGTACTGTGCATCTGTGGGATCAGTTCACAGGTGAGGATGTAATAATACTGTTAATTTGAGCATCTGTAGTATTACTGACCTTTTGTGGCATACTGTATGTTAATAGTTAATGTTTTGTGTGATTAACCTTTTGTTTTTTTCATTCGTATGAGTAACATGTTGTGTTTCTTCAACCTTCAACTTTTTATCATGCTTTCAATAATTAGTTTTTGCAACTTTTCCGATAGATTTATGCATAGACTTCATTGTTTACCCTCATCCCTGACCTAGATTTTCAATTTTAAACTTTGAAAATCAATCATATAAATATTAATTATTAATTTAACAAAAACATAATTAAATAAACATTTAATTTACAATATATTATGTTTAAATATTTTTTTTTAATCAAATAATGTCATATTTCAAATATTTAGTGTGAAATAGTTTTATAGCAATTTTTTAAAATTACCATTGTTCCACAGTTATTTCCAGTGACAGCAGTGAAATGTGAGATGTGATATATTTTTGTGCATAATTTCCAATTAAGCTGTAATTTTGGCAAATGATGCAAAAAGTATGAAAACATTTATTTAATTTTGTGTATTTCGGATACATAAAATGGCAGCTGTTAATTTAGCCATAGGCAGACAAAGGAGCCTGCCATTTTATCTCAAAAACTGTCATTTCCATTACAGAATGCTATTATTAATAGAATCATTAATATACAAAACATATACATTACAAAGAAGAATACATTTTTTGTACATATTGTGTGTTTTGGCTGTGTCTGTCAGACCAACAAATTTAACATGATTCCTTGTTTGGCTCTCTCTCTTTCATATGACTAGGTAAGAATTTACGCTGTAATGAACCTCTGGATGGGAAGAACCCCATCACAGCCGTCACCACTATGCCAGCTCCTCACTGCAGCATAGTGTTTGCTAGCGCTGACTCTGTGCTGCGTTTCATAGACCCACGCAAACCTGGCTTGCAGGTACTGCTCAGTCCTCTGTCATCCAGTCATTTTTACATCAATTGTTTTTTATCAAGCATTATAGTGGCCAGGCCGTTTTATTCCTTCGTGCATTTGTGCAGCGCTTATGATTACCAGTAAGGACTATGTTGTTATTTCTCTGTTGACAGCATGAGTTCCGTCTAGCCTACAGTAACATGAATGCTGGGCTGATCCGCTGCTTGGCTGTCAGTCCTGGGGGACGCACTGTGGCGGCTGGTTTCTCCACTGGATTCATAGTGTTGCTGGATGCAAGAACGGGTCTGGTGCTAAGAGGCTGGCCTGGTCACGAGGGAGATATACTGCAAATGAAAGTGAGTATGCAAGTCGTTGGTTAATGTGTAATGCAAGACGTGCATACGACTGCATGCTCTAATGTCCTTTGATGTTTTCACAGTTCACGTGCTTGTAAACAATAATTGCACCTGTATTGATATTAGGGAATATTATGTAAGAAGGATACACACTGTTCATAAAAACTGTGAATCAGATTGTTTACTTCTCTACCACTCATCATGAGTTATTAGTCCAAATGTACAGGATTACATCCACTGCATGACCTTGTTTTAGAATGGCAAGGAACCAGAAATCATGAGTGGCCAGTGGATTACAGGAAATGGACTTTTACTTCGGTTTCAGTGTCTTGATTCACACCAGTGCTTGAAATTTCAGCATGATGAGTAAAACTTGTACTGTGTTGGTTTGTTTAGATGCAGTCAACAAGCGACTAGAACTAGGCAAACTTTATTTAACCCTGATTTGTGGGGTCAAAGGTCTGTCTCTGCCACCAGAGGCCCATGTTTGGGCAAATATAGACATGAGTTACTCATTAGGGCAAAATCTATGAGCCGTGCAGATTGCTGCACAATTACTTTATTATTCTTGACTTATTAGGAAATGGATGAACCTTAGCAGGGTTCAACAATATTTAGCAGGGTTCCTTCTGCCCCAGGGCCATTGTTGAGGGAGTTTTGGGCTGCTGCCATGTTGCTACTGATAATCTCACATTCATAGATCTTGTACATCCATTTTTATGCCTTTTATGAATTTAACTGTTTGATTTTCTGATATATTCAACTTAATTGTCACAAATTCTGCTGATTAGTCAACAAGATAATGTGGTCTAGTAGCTGGTTAACACAGATTTTTGCAAAAATTACTTGGGATAGTCTTTGGAAAGTTTGGGGTCCTTAAGATTGTAAATAATACTTTCAATCCGCAAGGATACATTAAATTGATCAAAAGTGTCAGTAAAGACATTATAATGTTCCAAAATTTCTAATTTCAAATAAATGCTGTTCTTTTAAACTTTCTATTTATCAAAGAGTACTGAAAAAAAGGTATATTTTTGATCAAATAAATGCAGCCTTGGTGAGCTTAAGAGACTTCTTTCAAAATCAGTATGCCATAATTTTCCAGCAAAAGTGTATTTATAAATTTATTGGGTTACTAGCCTTTTGCTAATTTTCTTTTTGTAAAGAAAAAACAAAATTGTAAAGAAGACTAAACATTAAATTAAAAATATGAATATTCCTAACGAATATTAAAAAATGGATCATTCTTTTATAGAAAATGTTGGCACTGCAAGTAAAAATCAAGTACTGGGTCGATAAAAAAATGTTAACACTTCCCCACCTGTTGACAGTGATTTTTTTATGTATTATTTTGTAGGCAACAGAGGGAAATTTGCTCATTAGTTCTTCATCTGACCACACATTGACTGTTTGGAAAGATGTGGAGCACAAGCCACTCCACCAGTACAGGACTCCATCCGACCCCATCCATGCATTTGATCTTTACGGTGCTGAGATTGTGGCGGGAACTGTTGCCAACAAGATCGGGGTGTACTCCATTCTGGACAGCACAGCCAACCTGGGGGGATCCACCAAGCTCAGCTCAGAGAACTTTCGTGGGACTCTCACAAGTCTGTCTGTGCTGCCCACCAAGAGGCTTCTGCTGCTCGGCTCTGACAACGGTGCCATCAGGCTGCTGGCTTAAACGAACTAGTGTTGTGTTGCTTTTTCAGAATATAATATATTCCTTGTGCCACTTTTGGCTCCTTCCCCAGAATGAAACAATCTTGCCAACCATGCACAAAGAAACCTGTTTCAGTTGTAGAAGGAGCAAGCCTGATATTTCCATATTAACCTCTCCCTTTTAGTAAGTGACCAAAACTGAATATTGCCTCCGATTCATACAATCAAAAGAATGGTCTTTGTTTTTAATGATTTTTAGGGTTCATGTGATATAACTGCACTAGCTGCTTTGTATGTAAGAATCGACTCAAAAAAGTCAAATGAATGGACTCTTAGATGAATGCATGAGATGAGCTGCTCAGGAAAGTTCAAGTGTGGTTCTAGTGTAGCATTTACACTTTCCATTAGATGAGTGAAATCACCAAAAACAACACTGTGAGAATCACAGGTTAGACTATGTTGATCATATCATATGATTCGATTCACCAGACTTGCTCAGCAACTATGCAGTATTCATGGTAGACGTTTATAGTGCACCATGTTTGGCACTTTTTTTCTATACAACGCAGTACGTTTCTACATCCACGTTAATGAAGCATAATGAACAAGACAATGTGACCTTGGTCAAGTTAAGATGACTCTTCGTTCTGTTACTGTACACTGACTAAGAGTGTAAACACCTAATATGCAATGGAGTGGTCCTGAATCCTGAATTTGGACCCTCTTGACATTTAAAATGTATCTAATGACTATTTAGATGAATTTGATGCTTTATTAACCTTGATGATGTATTAATTCATTTGTTTGTCACATCAAACCCAGGTCAAGTGACATGTTACATTTTACTCAACATACTGTATGTATGTTTGTATATACATACACATTTATATATGAATGATATACGAGATATATATCTTTGTTGAGCCTAATGCTTACGATCTTAAAGAATACTTTTTTGCAACATCCTTGAATAGATATGAACTAAAATCTGACCTATTTAATTTATTACTGGAATGCTCTATGTAAAACATTATCTTCTCTAGACATTCCGTATATGCAATGTTAGAATATTTAGTGAGAATTTATTCAGATTTCTAAAACATGCGTTACTGGCTCTCTAATTCCACAATATATTTTCTGAAACCAACTAGCTGTCAGGTTTGAAGAATTGGCTTGTGAATTATGAGTTCTGATATGAGTTCAGGTCTTTATTATAACTGATTACTGTTCTAGTTTTCATTTTGAAAAGCACATTATTTTATGTTACTAAGTAGAGGTTTTCATTGAATCCTGTACGGTCAGACAGTTTGGAAAAGTGGATATTGCTTTATATCTGACTCCTTATAAGTATTTAAAAATGCAATTGGTTATTATTTTACTATAATTCATGCTAAATATAATATCCATTTGAGATTTAGCAAACATCTGCCTGATATAACACAAGCAGTACACTGTCTAAAACCACATTGGCTGTTGCTCTTTTGTATTTCATTGTGAGTATTTTTCTTCTTTATTTTTAAAATGTGACCTTTTTCTATATACTCACTAAAATGAACCTTTTCAATGATTTAAAGTAAAAGAAATAGATAATAAATGTGTCTTGTATTTTTTTATTTCATCTGAAAAACATTCGAATGGGGCGATTGAATGACCTACTCATTGATGAATGAGTGGGATGGTCAGTTGTTCGGGTCACTCGAGATTTTCATGCTTGGAACCAGAGCACCCACCAGAGAGGTTATTCTGGTAGGACAAAGTCCATTTGATTGTTTGCAACGCACTGCTTTTCAACTGCTCTCAATTTGGAGATCTTGGCAGATGCCACTGGTTTGTTTGTGTGGCAATATAAAAGCCCTTTATCCAATAACAGTCTATATTAATATCAGCATTGGCAGTGCTGACTTGTCATCTCCTCCTCATTTATGTGCAGTTTTTCTTGTGCAGCATGTTTACTCAAACTCAGTGTCTCACATGCACTGTCAGCAGTGAGTTGATTTAGCTCAGCAAACTATATAGTACCAGTTTATAACCTACTCCATACTTCACAGATCCACAAATCTACACACTCGAGTTTGATGTTTGACACCAAGGTCTCTCAATATTTACATCTATGAAGAGGTAGGTACTAAGACTATATGAGGTAAAGATCAATGAAAGTTGAAATGTAACAGCTTGCTCTGAGACTGCCAACCCCTACAGCCAAGAATTTTCCCATTGCCTATTTTGTGCTTTTCTTTCCTAAATCAGGGCTGGATCCTACAACTGGAGATTTGCACGGTAAGCACGCAGTTTTGTTTGTTGTATTCTACACATTTTTACCGTAAATAGTTGTTTGCAATGTATTAGGAAGATATTGTGTTGAAATATAGAGGTTGATTCTGTTGCCACCAGCTCTTTGGGTTAATAAATATGTACATTTCATCTTTGTTTGTGTATTTTTGATGTATAATCAATTGATAATCAGTTAATTCCCATGAGAATGTTTTCATAAAACCGTTTTTGAAAATACATATTTTGTGTGCATTTTGTGTAAAATTCTGTAAAAACATTTCCATATCTATTTTTATTTTATATATATATAATTTATATATATATATATTATTTTCCTTTGATCTAAATTTATTTTAATCTGTAGCTTTAACAAAAAGCTTACCCCTGGAATTATGCAACAGCTGACAGACCTTTAGCCATGTTAAGTGTTTATTGATTATTTGACAATCTGCGAATTTAAAAATAATCCACCTTAAACTGGGCCTGTTAATCAGTTCACGTCTATATTCGTAGTTTTAATGGCAGTAGCTGGATCATGGATTTCTGTGCAAGTGAGGGAGACCTACAGGAATTATTTAAAAAATATGTTCTATTCAACAAATATACTATGTGTGAGGGTGCTTCTTGTGTTAACATCTTAACAATACACCCAAAATTTGTATTATTGAACATAATACCAGTGGTGGACGAAGTACACAAATCAAGTACTTGAGTAAAAGTACAGATACGTATTATAAAATCTTACTCAAGTGAAAGTATTTAGTGCTTCTTTTCAATTTTACTTGAGTGAAAGTACAAAAGTAAAAAAGTACTAATTGATGAATGTTTATTTTGTAATTTTATATATAGGCCACTTATATAATTTAATATTATATATTTTATATAATCCTATTGCTCAAAATAATTATGTCAAATAGCCAGCACTAGTCAGTATGGATGGAAGATTAGTGGATGCAGATACATAATATATAATGTGTGTTGACAAACAGTATAAAAACATGAAACATATTGGGCTAAATACATAACATTTTAAGAAATTGCTACAGCAGCGGGGAAGATGAACGAGCGTGTGTTATTTTAATTTGTGTTAGAGTTGCACGATTCTGGATAAAATCAGAATCAAGATTTTTTTTTTGTTTGTTTGTTTGTTTGTTTGTTTGTTTCAAATAGAGATCATGATTCTGAATAGACAACTAAACAAAATAACATATAATTATTTACTAGAGGACAAAATATTAATTGCTGCAGTCTATTTAAAAATATTTAATTGAATTGAATTATTTAAAAAATGGGTTTGAAAGAATGATTTAATGACTCATAACTACTTCACTTGTTTCATTACTGGATGAATCAGTGATTTTGAACAAATCTTTTGAATGAATCATTTAATGTCAAATACATTTTAAGTCACGTGTCGCCTCCTAGTGTCGTAACGATGTCGATATAACCGTTATTTGAAGCGGCAAGTTAGTTTTAAAATGTGATTTCATCTGTTTGAATCGAGACATTGATGTGGATGTGTCCGCATTAAAGCATTTCAGTGGGCTTAAACAGATCGCCCTTTACAGCAGATTTAGTTAAAAAACAACTGACAGTTGTGACCTAAATATGATTTTCAGTTACAATAATTCATCCTAAAATTCAACATTAGTAGGCTGACTTACTTTTCACCATCAGTCGTGCGAGCACTCAGAGGATCCCCCAGTTCTTGGCTAATTTTCAGTCAGACAGTGAAATTCATTCACTGGAGAGTCGCTCTGAACGGATCATTGAATCAGTGAGTTGCTGACTCGAGAACAGCTGCAATACGATCAGTCCAATTCGCGTAAGAATTGTTGATGTGATTTGTGAACCGAATTAACAAGATGATTGAAAAGAATCAGTTTGTGCACGAATCGGACGCCGCTTTTGCGTCCCTGAGCATGTGACTTCATTTCTTCATTTTAAAATAATAAGTAACGATGTTTATGAAATGTAGTGGAGTAAAAAGTACGATCTTATGCTTTTGGAAGTAAAAGTTGCTCAAAACAAAAATACTCGAGTAAAGTACAGATACTTGAAAAATGTACTTAAGTACAGTAATGAATTAAAAATACTTAGTTACTGTCCACCACTGTATAATACGTATTTTATCCATAATGATTATGAGTATTTAAGGATAATATGTAAAATGGAAGCGTAGGCTACCTTTGAACAAATGACTAGTGATCAATGAACAATAAACCAAATAATTACAAATTCTGTATAAATTGTTCTGTTCTTTGGTTTTTAGACAATCTTCTAGAACATGAACTTGTGTTTTCTGGCATTCCTCCTCCTTTGTTATGCCAAGCAAGGCTGGACGGTAAAGCATCTGATCTTATATTGTTTTTTTGCTAACACTTTACAATAAGGTTCATTAGTTAAACATTAGTTAATGTATTAACATGAACTAACCATGAGCAATACATTTGTTACTGTATTTACTAATCTCCGTTAACGTTGAAATTAACATTAACAAAGATTAATAAATGCTGTAGAAGTGCAGTTCAATATTAGTTTACGTTAACTAATATGGTTAACTAATGAACCTAATTGTAAAGTTTTACCCTTTTTTTTATTTTCATATGATTTTATTCCATTGAAATGCCATGAATTGCTCTTTTTTACTGCAGGAAGATGCAATTGAACCAGAGGATGGAGCGGATCCTTTAATTCCTCTCATCCCACTGATGACAAGTAAACCCATATCAGTAAGAACCCACAATGCTCAGTGCTCATCCTTAAGGGTATACACATGTTTAGACTTTTGACACTCCAATCGCACTGTCCTTCTCAGGATTTGAAGGGCACTCTTGACCCCACCATTACAGAAGCACACACGGGTACTCCAGATGGCCTGGAAGCAGATCCTTCAGCCAAGGTTCCCTCTCCTGGGCAGAAAGAGGGCTCCTCTGAGGAGGACCTTGATACGCTCTGTGATGGGGAAATGTCTAGCCAACAGATTAAGCGGACCATAGGCATCGGCATTATGAAGCTTGGCCTTTGGTTCATGGAAAACTTGAAGCCTAGTCCAGAGCAGCCCAATGTCATCATTTCCCCTCTTAGCTTGTCCGTTGCACTCTCACAGCTAGCGCTGGGTAAGTCTGGAATTTGCAATAAAAACAAAAGACTCAGAGAATATAAAATGTTTTCTGTTCAGTTCATGTCCATTTTTTGCATGCGTACGTATTAAAAACAATGAAACAATCTTTTGTCATTTATCTGAAACTCAGGAGCAACAAATGAGACAGAAGAGCTGCTTCTACACCACCTGCATGCAGACGCACTGCCCTGCTACCACACTGCTCTCAGCAGCCTCCTGCACAGTTTCCGCAAAAGGAACCTGTCTATCGCCAGCCGCATCTATCTGAAAACTGGTGAGAGACACGCAGATGGAACACAAAACATGCACATTGTCAGCAATTGCATGCAGGTCTATACAGTGGACCCAAAAAGGTTTTGTGTGTGTGTATATTTAGGTCACTTAAAATCATATGAATTATGCATTGGATGCATTAGTGCATTTATGAAGTAATTTCCCCTGATGTTCACACAAGAACATATTAAATATGTATATATTAAAGGGTTAGTTCACCCAAAAATGAAAAATCTCTCATTAATTACTCACCTTCATGTCGTTCCACACCCTTAAGATCTTCGGAATACAAATGAAGATATTTTTGATAAAATCCAAGAGGTATATGACTCGTCCATAGACACCAATATAATCACCACTTTCAAGGTCCAGAAAGGTACTAAAGACAACGTTAAAACCGTCGACGTGACTGCAGTGGTTCAACCTTAATGTTATGAAGCAATGAGAATATTTTTTGTGCGCAAAAAACAAAACAAAAATAATGACTTTATTCAACAATATCTTCTCTTCTGTGTCATGCATACGTTGTTTAAATCCAGCGCTTCCAGGTTCTACTCAGAACGCCGACTCATTATTGGCCGGCTCCTGCATCCACATCACACACATGCATCATGCTGAACACATGATCAGCTTTGCACACAAAAAGTATTCTCGTCTCTTCATAACATTAAGGTTGAATCATTGTAGTCATGTCGACTGTTTTAACGATGTCTTTAGTACCTTTCTGGACCTTGAAAGTGTTGATTATATTGCTGTCTATGGACAAGTCATATACCTCTCGGATTTCATAAAAAATATCTTAATTTGTGTTTCGAAGATGAACGAAGGTCTTACCGGTGTGGAAAGACATGAGGGTGGGTAATTAATGACAGAATTTTCATTTTTGGGTGAACTAACCCCTTTAAAGTCACCATGAAATCAGAATTGACCATACTTATTTTTTATACTACGTTGTAGTGTTTATTATAAATTATTTATCTGTGCTCTTCATTGTCTTTTTTAAAATGTATGTGCCATCATAATCTTTAATCAAAAACGTTAACCTTCCCTCCCCTCTCAAAACGACTTCTTTCTGTCATGTGATATGGTGTGAGGGCGGGGCTATTGCGGTCTGTCACATTTCTGCCTCCATTTTGTTAGCAACACCCAACTTCCAACGATCCAACCAATACCCGAAGGACCGCCCTACAATTTTTTTTTTCTCATTTTAGCAGCCGTTTCACTGGGATACACATCACAATAGGGAAAAAAAGAACAATCGCAACTTCCGTTTCATCCCGACTTTAAATTCAAAATTAATTCATTTATTTTAAATGATGAAATATATTTTATGTATGAGTATATTTTAGGTTTTAAATTTTCTTAAATAATGCAAAGACACAATATTTAAAAATAAAATTTAAATAAATTTTTTACATTTTATGGATAGTATTTAAAAAAACAAAATCATATTATGAACCATTTACTAGGCTATTGAATTTTTTTCTTCCATTTGTTTTAAATAGGATTGGAAATTTGCTTTTATTTTTGTACTAAATCTTTCAACAACAATTAATAACTGTACTATGCAAAGCTAATGGTTTTCTTTTTTCCTCAGGATTTAAAGTAAAACAGGATTTCATGGAGGATTCTCAGAAACTGTATGACTCAGAGCCGGCCACTTTGACTGATGTTAATGACATCAATGAATGGGTTAAGAAAGCCACAAATGGGCACATCTCAGAGTTTCTGTCCAGTCTTCCTCTCAGCACCGTTATGATGCTGATCAATGCTATGCACTACAAAGGTCAGAACAAACACCTGTTACCAGCAAGTATTTTGCAATTTCCTCTTGCCCTTCAGTGAATCACATCAGAGGTTTGGCATCCATTGCATTATTGTTCCCTTGTTATTTCACAAGTGTAAATCAAAAAAGGACCATAGAATCCAAGTCTAATTTTCTCTCTGACAGGAGAGTGGCTCACCCGCTTTGACCCTCATTTCACCTCCTCTGAGCTCTTCTACATAGATGAAAACCAGATTGTTAATGTGGACATGATGCTTGGGCCTAAGTATCCTCTCAGTGTTTTCACCCACCATGAGCTCGATGCCCAGGTTATTGCCTGTAAGATGCTACTTCATAAATAGCACTGATTAAATCTCTCTTCCTAACCTTTTTTTTTTTTTTTTTTTTTTTTTTTTTAACCCCTTTGACCTCTACAGGTTGCTCGATTCCCCTTTAAAGGCGACAGGAGTCTACTAGTGGTATTGCCAACATCTGGACATGTGAATGTGTCAGCCATTGCAGCTAAGCTCAATATCTCAGATCTTTATATTCGATTACCACGAGAAAGAAACATGCAGGTCAAACTCCCAAAATTCAAACTTGATTTCAACCAGGACCTCCAAGAGGCCATGACAAGCATGGGTAAGATGTCTTGCATCCAGTACATGCACATTATGACTTGTTAGTGGTAAATATTTTTAACCAGCTATAAGACCTATAATATCTATTGCATTTTCAGTTGCCCCATGATAATCCAAGGAGATCATTCTGGATTTATAGTCATTTTAATATTCCTTCTAATTATGTATACTAACAAATATATAATTCTACTGTAATCCAGGTCTAGGAATGCTATTTAGTCATCCTAAGCTGGACCGCATCTCCGAGGGCCCCTTGTTTGTGTCCAGTGTGCAGCATATGTCCAGTATTGAGATAAATGAAGAAGGGGCAGAGGCAGCGGCAGCAACAAGTGTGGTCATCTCACGTTCCAACCCTTCATTTACTGTCAATCAGCCATTTTTCTTTGCCCTAATGGATGACTTGAGTCAAACGCCATTTTTTCTGGGAGTAATTTCCAACCCAAACCCTGGAGCATCCACTATGGTCACAAACTCTGGCAATTCAGACAAAACTAATGACAAGCCACAATCTTTTGAAGTTCATCCAAAGTAGTTTTCATACTTTTAGCTGAATGAGTCCATAAATGATTGTTGACTTGCATAGTTGGTTCCCACTGGGAGGCAAATTAAGGACATATTTTCTAAAAGTAAATTGAGGTTTATAAGATAATTTGAAATTACTCCCCTTATGTGAATTAATGTTGTTCTAAATGTCCTTGCTAGAACAAATCTTGTTAAAAGTCATGATTTATTTCTTCGTTTTTTTTTAATTAAAGAAATTTGAAGAGAAATTCCTCAGTGCCTCATAAGTGTGTTTATTTAAAGGGTTCCCAAAAATGTAAAATCATTTACTCACTCTTATGTTATTGAAAATCTTATAATTTTGATTTTGTTTTAGTTTAGTGAAATACTTCTTTCAGGTACTATAACCATCTGTAGCGCTACTAAGAGAGAAATCACTTGTGCAGCGTTTTATGTGATTTTACAAACATGTGCTCCAGATTATTACTATTTTTAATAAATACTGGTAAAAATGTACTGCATATAATTCAATAATCAACGTTTTTTTGATCAATTAAATTGTATTGGTCACATGGCTGAACACAAAGCAGAGTGTCAGTTTTTCTTACAGTATGCTGCAGGGAACACAACTTTGTATTCAAATGAAAATTTATTTTATTATAATACATAATATGATTTATCACAGTCATATGTTTTAAACAGAACACATTGTGGACTGGAAAAAGAAACAATTGTGCATTTGTTACATTATTTTGGAAGGATTTAGAAACCTATATTAACATAATACTGGGGTGTATGAAATTTGTGTATTTGAGATGCTTTTTTATTTTCAGAACGACATTTTGGAATGTAAAAAGAAACATTCTTTTGTTTATTAAGAAAATACCATACTGTACATGAGATCTTATCTTAATTTAAATTATACATAAATATTTTGATACAAACAACAAAAAGAGGGAGGTAATGTCTGGCTGCTAATGTTGTCAATAATGTATGACTTGTTCTTGTGGCATTGAATAAAAACACTGTTTAATGTAAAATGGAACAATAGAACAAACATTAGCCACATTGAATAGTTTACAACATTACAACAAATTAATTAAAATATTTTTAAGACTCGCAAAACTCAAAGAAGGAATAACACTATTCCGCTTCAAGAAACATTTTGCTAGCCTGTCATATTTATTTTGACGTTCAGCGGAAGTAGGTTGAAACGGGAAACGCGTCATCGTGTGTCGCACTTTCGCGCGTTTGGAGTTAGTTGGCGCGAGGATACAGGAGAGTGCAGAGGACCAGAGACGGTTTTGATCTTGTGTTATTATAACATTTAATCTTTCGTTCGCAATACGTTTTGTGAGAACATGACTGTTAGACTGTCAGAAGGGGCAATTGAGGTAAGAATAAGACCGCTGCATTATTTCAACCGTTGCAGACATTAGCTTGCTAAGTGAGTTAGCCAGCAAATGTTTCTTGCGGTCTCGGACTGTTATGACAGGGACATAAAATCAAATTATTACCATTGCTTTGTGTTTAATGTAGTTATGTTTTCCCTCATGTTTGCATGTTTGAACTGTAACAAGGTTAAAATCGAGGATGAAGTGTAATAGACTTGTTTTTATATTGTCTGCTCAATACATTAGAAGCAGTTGATACTGTGCAGACAATATACAAACACTCTCAGCCAATTGTAGGTGGAAAATGGCTCATGTGGTCAATTTTTCTTTCCCGAGTTTTGACTATGTGTGTGAAATAAGGCAGATATCTGAATTCGCTATTATTGTTGTTCTGATTTGAGTTTTTTTTTTTTTTTTTTTTAATCTGAAGTGTTGGATTGTATGCTTTTTCTTTTCAGTCCCTGACTAAAGGAATTGAAGTCAGCAACCCTGTTCTTCAGTGTGTGGTAACTGTCAGATTCCTTGCACACTGTTTACAAGTTAATCAAATTATTTTCTTACATCACCTTATATTCTAGGGATGGTGATGTTAAGACCAGTAATATTGTAGACACTAATGCCAATAACCGATTTTGTGATTTCTGTATACATTGATGTATGTGATTAATGTACACATTAAAATAATGTATAATGTAAAAAATGTATTAATAAGGTCTCATTTGTTAACATTAATGCATTTAACAATGAACAATATATTCTAACAGCATTTATTAACCTTTGTTAATGTTCATTAATAGAAATGTTCATGTATTCACGGATACAACTTTTGATCTTAAAGTGTCAGTAAATGTTGAGATTAACATGAACTATAATAAAAAAAAAAAAAAAAATGCTGTAGAAGTATTGTTCATTGTTAGTTCATGTTAACTGATGTAGTTAACTAATGTAATAGGGATGGTTCACCTAAAAATGAACAGTTGATGGTCCACATTTACTTCCATAGCATTTTCCCCCCATACTATGGAAGTCAACTGTTTGGTTACCCATATTCTTCAAAATATCTTGTTTTGTGTTCAGCAGAAGAAAGAAATTCATATAGGTTTAGAATAACTTTAGGGTGAGTAAATGATGACAGAATTTTCATTTTTGGGTGAACTATCCCTTTAACAAATGAAACTTTATTGTAAAGTGTTAATTTTTTCATTGCTCATATCAGTGTTGTTAGTAATTTGTTTTTATTAACTTCTGAAAGTTTAGTTTATGCTTGTGTTTCTTTAAGACACCAGACCATTTATTTCCATTCTAGTCAACTGTAGTGCAAGACTGTAAAATGTTGAATATTCTCTCCAGAACATCCGCAAGATTGATGGTGGAAATGGCCTGTCCCGTTTCCGTCTCATGATGAGTGATGGGCTGCACACTATGTCCTGTAAGTCTGATGAGTTTTCAGATGCCTTTGTGTGTTTAATTTGATGTCTGCCTTTAAAATCTGTTGTAATTTTCATGTCCTGGAGGATGTTGTTTTGGGCCTGTTTTTACAAAACAGCTGTTGCTGGAGCTTAGGGCTGTGAATCTTTAGGTAGACAGCGAATCGATTCGATTTGCGATTCATAGGTGTTCGATTCAAGAACGATTTTTGCAAATTCAGAACGATTCGATTTTGAAATGATTCACATTAAAATTCGATGTGATTCGATTAATTCGATTCGATTCTGCATTTTTATATGCATTCATAGGGTTATTGAAATGCTTCCTCCAATGTGTCTTAGTCAGGATGAGAATTACACAGGAGCCTTCAGGAGGTCAGAGAGTAAGTGCAAAAAAAACCTTTTGTCCTTTGTTAATGTTAGTTCATGTTAGTTCTTAATGATGCTATATAATTTTATTTTAATAGCCTAAAAATTGGCATTTGTAGAAATTTACATAAGCCAAAATTTTAAAAGGCTTTTAAAGTATTGTTAGTTCATGTTAACTATAGTGCAGGATAGTGTTATGATGGCCTTGCCGGTTCAAAGCCTTGCCGGTTAAACACTTCATTTATTTCATTCTGACATGCGCTTTTTCTGAGCGCGTTCACCCGAAGCGTGCGCGCACACACTAGAAGCCTGTCAAACAGTGCCCGAATAGTGGACTTTATCTTTCGCGGCTGATTGCACTATAATGTCACATACACACGAGGTTTACATAAACACAGTTGGTTATGTCTAAAGTGAAAGTAATCAGCTGAGAGAAAATCGGATGCGTGTCAATATTTTAGATGTGTGCAGGTCTTAAAGTAACAGCCACCTAATAGTAAACATGTTGCCCTTGTACTTAAAGGGACAGTTCACCCAAAAATGAAAGTTCTGTCATTATTTACTCACTCATTTTGTTCCAAACCTGTATTCATTTCTTTCTTCTGCTGAACACAGAATAAGATATTTTGAAGAATGTGGGTAACCAAAGAGTTGGTGACCAGCAACCCACATTCTTCAAAATCCCATTCTTCTAAACCCCAGCTATTCTAAAACATGCAAATATGAGAGAGGGAGTCCTAAATCCATGGTTTTTTTTTTTTAGGTTTTTTTTTAATATTGTTTTTTTCCTTGCATACAGCATTCATGCTCTCCACACAGCTCAATCCCATGGCTGAGCAAAACCAGTTGGCCTCTAACTGTGTGTGTATGCTGAAAAGGAGCGTCACTAATGTTCTCAAGGATGGACGGTAAGCATTTGTCTCAAGGTCTTGATCCGAGTTTTCTTTTTCTTACAGTTGTTATTATTAGCATATATTATTAGCAGTAGAGATGCACCGATACCAAGCTCATGTACTTGTACTCGTATTTGTAAAAATACCCCCCATACCAAAGACCGATACCTCACTTGACTTAACTGACATAATTTTCCGTGCACAGGGACACCGACGGCAGCAGCAGAAACAATGTCAGCCTCAGAGGTGTGGAAATACTTAAAACTTAATGATGACAACTCACAGATTGCAAACTGCATGCTTTCAATCACAAATCGTTATCGATTAGTGAAGGCGGGATAAATCGCGCTGAATGACACAGACCAGAAGCGCTCTCTCTCTCTTTCTTGTGCGCGGTCCCAGTTCTCTCAGACAGCGCGCGATCGGTTCTCCTCGCGCCTGAATGGTCAAATGCACACATAGTTGTCAAATTGTCCATCGTGTGGAGTATCTCACGTAAATACAGTCGGTTATGGCTTAAGTGGACGTAAACATTTGGGTGAAAACAGGATATGTGTCAGTATCCATGGATTCAGTCTTAAAGGGATCGTAGCCTATATTTGTCATTAATGTTAATAAAACAACAAAATATGTTAAATAAATGTATACATGGTCAATAAACCTACTGTATCTGAAAAACAAGTTTATTTAATTTTTATCTCAATAGTATTTGTTGTATTGTTTGTAATTTGTTATATATATTTTATATATATATATATATATATATATATATATATATATATATATATATATATATATATATATATATTTATTGGTAATTATGCCCTTTGAAGGTTATTGGACACTGTGAAATTTTTGTTCTTTAAGTTTGTGACAAGCACACAACTTTTTTGTTTTTTTTTTTCATTAGAGTAATAATAAAGAAGCTGTCCTACATTCATTAGTCTCACTGTGTTGTGCTTGGAAAACTGCAACATCACCAAAAAAAAAAAAAAGAGAGTGAGAGAAAGGGAGAGAAATTAATAAATGTATAGGCATTGGTATCGGCGAGTACTAGGACCTTAAAAAATGGTATCAGTGCATCCCTAATTAGCAGGTTTCTGTGTGGTTCTGCTTTATTTATACTACTATTTAAAAGTTTGGGGGCAGAATTTGTTTTGTAAAAAGTCTCTTATGCTCACCAGGGCTGCATTTATTTGATCAAAAATACAGTTAAATAGTAATATTATGAAATATCATTACCATTTAAAATAACTGTTTTCTATTTGAATATATTTTAAACATGTCATTTATTCCTGTTATGGCAAAGATGAATTT
The DNA here is from genome assembly GCA_037950675.1 of Hypophthalmichthys molitrix. Classification (NCBI taxonomy): domain Eukaryota; kingdom Metazoa; phylum Chordata; class Actinopteri; order Cypriniformes; family Xenocyprididae; genus Hypophthalmichthys; species Hypophthalmichthys molitrix. The sequence goes on from CM075506.1 coordinate 15,993,431, forward strand.
TCAGCATCATTACTCCAATGTCACATGATCCTCCAGAAATGACTGTAATATGCTGATTTGCTGCTCAAGAAACATTCTTATTATTACCAATATTAAAAACAGTTGTGCTGAATATTTTTGTGGAAAATGTGATTTTTTTTTTTTTTTTTTTTCCCCAAAGATCTTTTGAAGAATAGAAAGTAAAAAAACAGCAGTTATGTTAAATAGAAATCTTTTGTAACATAAATGCCTTTAGGAAATTTAATGCATTCTTGGTGAATAAAATTATTCATTTCTATCAAAAAAATCTTACTAACCTCAAATTTTTGAACAGTAGTATATTTTCATTAATGCATATTATTAAGCTTTTGTGTTTGTTGTACACAGACGTGTGGTGGTTATACTGGACATGGAAGTACTCAAGTCTGCCGACCAGATGCCAGGAAAAATTGGAGACCCAACTCCTTATGTGGAGGGTGAGAGAGTACATTTCACGCATGTCAAATTTAATTGAAACTTAAATTTGTTTAGCTCGTATAAAGCTGGAAGTTCCCAGAGTTTCCCACAAATTGAAAGCTGCTCCCTAAGGCCCGCAAATTATGTCCAATATCCTGGAAATCGAGTAAGCGTGAGAGACACTGTTTCCACCTGGCATTAAACGTGCAATGTGTAAAATTTGGGAGGATCTATTGACAGAAATGCACTATAATATACATAATTATGTTTTCAGTGGTGTATAAAGACCTTACACAATGAACCGTTATGTTTTTATTACCTTTAGAAAGAGCCATTTCTATCTACATACACCGCGGGTCCCCTTACAAGTTAAGTCGCCATTATGCGCCGGCATGTTTCTACAGTAGCCCTAAACGGACAAACTGCTCTACAGAGCGTGTTTAGTCACTGTTGTTGTTGTTCTAAATCGTTCGTGTTTTTAGACACAGCTTGCATCATCACTACATTGAATACACAGGAAGAAGTAGTAGTTGTCTGGTTTATTAAAAGCAGAGACCATTTTTGTGTTAAGAGTAAGAAGAAACCTAATTGCTTGACTGGCTAACATACTCTCTGCTGTCTCAGATGACGACATCTTTGTCTTGTGTCGGCCAGACAGCCACTGTAGCTTCTCTATTTTGCTTTGAAAGCGAGGGGTGAGTGCTGTTGTTTGCAGTTTGCAACCTCACCGCTAGATGCCACTGAAATTTACACACTGCACCTTTAATATCAAGTTCAAGTTTATTTATAAAGCACATTTAAAAACAACAAACATTGAACCAAAGTGCTGTACAATTAGGAAAATACAGTAAAAGAAATGGGAAAAAATTAGCTAAAATTAACAGAGTAAAGCCGGGTCCACACTGTGCGATTTGTCACGATTTGGTCGTCTGAGACAAATTTTGAGAATCCTAAAAGATTTGTGTAATCCTAGGCTAAAATCTGTAGTCTTTGATCGCTAGTTTGACATGTTCACTGACAGCCGATTAATGACTGTTGCGATCAATTTTCCTCCTCCAAAATTCTAGCAGTGTCAGAAGATTTGGCACACAGTCCTGCAGTGTGATTTCTCCTACGACAAATGTCAAATTGTCTTCGTTTTTCAAGACAAGTCATGATCAAAATTAATGCTAGAGATGTCTTTGTTAGCCACCATTTCATTCCCATGTGTAATGCAGCTCACAGTCACCGAATGTGTGTGGGTTGATGTAAAACTCAGGACGAGTTTTCATGTGCGCGTCCGTTTTTTAACGCATCTTGACTGTCGTACAGTCTCACATAAATGAAGGCTGAGATCCCGCAGTGTGACATGAGGATCATGTTCGTACAGTCTGACAAGCAACACTTGTAAAGGACTGTTATAAATTGCACCGTGTGCACCCGGCTTAAGATGGCAAGAGAGAGAAAGAGGAAATAAAAGAACTTAAAATCAACAAGTCATACAAATAAAAGTAGGACTCGTACAACTAAAACCCCTATACAGCTCAAGCAACACCAAATGCTAAGGAGAAAAGATGTGTCTTTAACCTAGATTTGAATGTGGACAATGTGGTAGAGGACCTCACAGAGAATGTAAGTGCATACCACAGTTAAAACGCCCGATCGCCCTTGGTTTTCAAGTGGGAACGAGGAACAGAGAAAAGCAACTGATTTGATGAGCGAAAGAGATCTCACTCCAGAATATGGTTGAAGGAGATCAACAGTGTACTGTGGTGCTAGACCATGCAAGGCTTTATAAACATACAGGAAAACCATAAATTCGACTCAACAGCCGACTGGTAACCAGTGAAAGGAAGCAAGAACTGGGGTGATATACTCTCTTCCTTGCACCCGTTAGAAGTCTAGCTGCTGCATTTTGAACCAATTGCGAGTGTTGAAGAGTGGCAAACCTACATATAAGGAATTGCAGTAGTCCGGTCTTGATGTGATAAGTGCATGAGTCACTAATTCTAAATCCTTTTTTGAAAGAAACCATTTTAATTTGGCAATGGACCGAAGATGGAAAAAAAGCTTCCTTTAATAATGGAACTCATGTTATTAAAGAATGTTATTAAATTACTTAATATGTGTTTTCGGTGATCTGATCACAAGTGGTCAACCAAGAAGCGTTACCGTTTACACCTGTTATTATCATGCATTTCATATGCGTCTCCTGTGAATAGGGCTGGTCAACTTGACAACCACCCCACCACAGTGGTAGAGTGCCAAAACACATTTTTTGTTTGTGAATGCTGTTTTACGTGAAAATTACGACAAGAGTGAAGCATAAAGCTTTTTTTTACAAAAGAAATAATAGGTTAGAAATTAAATGTTACGTCGCAGCCACAGAAACATTTTGATTTGTGCCGAATAACAGGTACATGAGCCCATAAATTTCAGCCATTTGTCAGTTTTGTATTCTGTTTTGCGATCTGGTCACCATGTTCACTTTTATTTTCTATATTACCTTTACTATGGTAACGTAGAAGAACACTGTAGGACAGATACCTTTCTTATGTGTCAAATTCTATTTAACACAGACTTGGTAAGGCATGTGAAGTTTATTTGTATATCACATTTCACACACGCCGGTAATTTAGTTTCTCTTTCTCTGGCAGTGCAACATCAAATATAGCCTAAATGTCTAAATGTCACCTGCAGAAGATAAAATTTGCTCTTCAGACCTTTTACACTAAGTGTCAGTTGCTCTGGAACATCAGGAGAAAACATGAAGATATTAGACGAGATGATCTTTGTCCTGGTTAATCATATTAATTAATGTCATGTGTCCAACTTTGTAAAAAGTGTTTACATTACCATTGTGCAACGTTTACTTCAGTAAGTTGACCGAGTGGATCTCTGAGCTCATGCGAGTGAGTGGAGGCGGGGCTAATTGGCTTATTCTTAGATCCGGGTATACTAAATGAAGCAAGGGTGTAGGGTTACATTCAAGCTATTTTAACGCATGAAGATTTTTTTTCTCGTGGAAAAAAAAAAAGCATGTCATTTTGGTGATCAAAAATGAGTTTTAAGGGATAAAATTGACTATAGGGGGACCTGAACTTTCTTAGATTATTTAGGTTACCATTTACTGATATTTATTTCAAAATGGATTTAATTTAGGACTATATATGTCCCTGAAATTAGTTTTTGCAGGATGGGATGTCTGATAAAGTTTTGAGTAATTTCATTTCAGCATTGAGGCGTGTCAGTCACCTTGTCCAGAGAGATTCACTTGATCTCATGTTTCATGTTCCTGGCATGTCTATTTGTGTTTTGTAGGTCAGTCAAAGGCACAACAGAGTACAGCTCCAGCTCCAACTGTACGTCCATTACAGCCTCTGAATGGAAGTGATGGTAAAGAAATGAACATAAATATGTATTTAATTTATTTAGTGTAGGTGCTTGTTTAAAAACCCTCAAATGTTTACACTGACATGGTGTTACTGAGCTGTAATGCATTAGCTGACTGTTGTTATGAAGTTCTGGATTGTTAAATTATTATAGATTATAACCATATGAATACTAAAATAACTTAAATATTTAAGTTGAAAGCTGACAACCCATAGGTCCTAGAGTGCCGATGTCTTACAATTTACAAAATTTAAGGCCATAAGTCTAAAATGACAAAATGATTGTTACTATGGTAACTGATTTGAAAATGAACACTGACCAACGGTTTTCTTAGGTGAACTGACAAACAACCTATTAATATAAAAAAAAAACACACTTTAAAGCATCTGTTGGATACGTGGAATACTTAGAATAAAGTAGAAACGGTATTAAGTAGAACACCAGTAGAAAAGGTAGGAACCATTTTGTCTGCGGTGCGTTTATATATTTTCTATAATATTATTTCTGTTAGTTGTGCTTTCTAAGGAAAGCATAGCTTTCTTTCATTTAAGCAGTTGCTTGTACTTGTCCTGAGCTGTTGAATTTCAAACCATGTGGTTTATTGAGGTGGGATATAATTCTTCACAAAGTAATCTACATGTAAGGAACAATTGATGATGAGCTGTTGAATTATTAGTAAAATAATGCACACCTGAGGTGGTGGTTCATTCCCTTTAACATGTATTTACCCATTTTTTTGTTGAAAAGCATTTGACAGCTTAAAGCATTTGTGCTTTATCTTGTGACTTTGTTTTAGTTCTTGGTGGTGATCTGTTGTTTTGTTCTCTATTCTCATTAGGTTCAATGAACAGACCTCCCGCTCAGAGCTTCGGGAAAAAACCCATGGCTGCCCCCAACACTCCTGGAGGCAGCTCTAAAGTTGTGCCTATTGCTGGTCTCAATCCTTACCAGTCAAAGTCAGTCTAAATTTCACATCTACTTTCCTCTTTCCAGGGTTTTTGACCTGTGAATATCACACTGTGTTGTGCATAATTCATAAGAGTGTGTTGTTTTGTTTAGGTGGACAGTTAGAGCCCGAGTCACCAACAAGAGTGCCATCCGCACATGGAGTAACTCCAGGGGAGATGGGAAGCTTTTCTCCATGGAGCTTGTGGATGAAAGCGTAAGCATTTATCAGCAGTGATCAGATCAGAAACTTGTAAGAGTATTAATATGCAATGACATTTCGCTTTGTTTATCATAGGGTGAGATCAGAGCAACTGGGTTTAATCATGAGGTGGACAAATTCTACTCCCTCATCGAGCAGGGAAAAGTAAGGCCTACTTCCTTCTCAATTGTGTTAGCGCTTGTCAAATAATGTGGTGTGGAGGTAGGGCTAAAGAATTAATCAGAACAAAAAAGTTACACCAGCTGTTGGACAAGTGACCTGATTTTTCCCCCTTGTTGTCCTCAGGTCTACTACATCTCCAAAGGCACCCTGAAGATCGCTAACAAACAGTTCTCTTCACTCAAGAACGACTACGAGATGACTCTCAATGGCGAGACAAGCATCATCCCTTGCGAGGACAGCCATGACGTCCCCATGGTGCAGTGTGACTTCGTTTCCATTGCTGACCTGGAGTCCAGGGAGAAAGATACCATCGTAGGTGAGCATCTCCTCCTGGCCTGTGAGATTGGCATCATCAATAACCAGCATTTTAATAATTAACTGCAGTGGAGACAGTAGTGTGGCTCTGCGTAACAAATCTGTTGAGGCCCAGGAGGTTGTGGTAATTATAACGTTGATGATGAACGCAATATTAATAATGCTTATGACAGTAATGGCCTGTGGCGCTGATTGACTTTGTGTCCCTGTCGGGTTCTAGCAGAACCGGAGGAGAAAGATGCTGTCACTGGTAGAATGAAGAGTCAATAAGCATGCCTCTAATTATGGTAATGGCAGTCAGAGCATGCCGAGGTGCAGCAGGCATATTTCTTATCCGAGATTTGAGTCAGGTGCTGGCAGTGATTTGTGAAACGCTCCTAATGGCAGCTAAATGATTCATAACGGCGTCTGATATTAGAGGATTAAGATGACGCGCTGTAATGGAGCGTTGACGGATATTGTGGAATTACATTCTGGATGAGGGTTATAGTCATCCCAAACCTATTTGCTGTTGGTAAATTTGGGGAAGTAGCAGTGTTGTGAACCCTTGTGGTGTATGTGTTTACAGATGTGATTGGAGTATGTAAAAACACAGAGGATGTGACGCGCATCATGACCAAGAACAGTCGTGAGGTTTCCAAGAGGAACATCCAATTGATGGACATGTCCGGCAGAGTCATCCAGCTCACCATGTGGGGTGGTGATGTAAGTAACAGACCAAATCAATCTTTATTCATTTTTCATTATACATTTTTCAGTGCCTTATAGTACAGCTGAGTAAAATTTCAAATATTCTAAATAAAAATTAGTATTTTGTAATATTGTAAAACTGTAAAACCGTATTTTATAATAGATTTTCATTTTTAAAAGCTAGATTAATTGTCAAGCTCTACCATATATATGTGTGTGTGTATGTATATATGTGTATATGTATGTGTGTGTGGATGACAGATTGCATTGCCTGAAAGAAAATACAAAAGTTTGGTGTCAATAAGATTAATTTTTTTTTTTTTTTTTTTTGGAAAAGTCTCTTGTTCACCAAAGCTGCATTTGATCAAAAAAAAAAAAAAATACAAATTTAACTGTTTTCTATTTTAATATATTTTAAATGTTCTTTATTCCTTTGTTTGCAAAGCTGAATTTAAAATAAACAGAGATTCCATGTTCAGTGGAATTACTAATGGAATATTGTCAAATTCTCTGCTATTTGGGTGACCAGATCGCGATTCTTAAAACGGAATACAAACCCAACAAAGCTTAAATGTATGGACTCACGTACCTCTCTCATTTGGCATGAACCAAAATGTTTCCATGGCTGCGATATCACATTTAATTGCTAACCTATTTCTTTTGTAAACAAAGCTTTGTGCATCACTCACATATTCACGTAAATACTGCCACAGTCCTATCAGTGGGTACCGAATATACCCGGATTCTCTGTACTACTGTTACTGCAGAAATGCCGGTATCATCACATTTTCAAAATTTCAGTACCGACTTGGTACCGAAGTACCGGTACTTTTGACAACACTAATTGGGAAGGTTTAACTTTTTTCTCCACACTTTTTGCTTTCCCACTTTGATAAAGGTTAATCTTTGTCTCATCTGTCCATAAAACTCTGTTCTAAAACTCTGTTTTAACTCATCTGTGTGTTTTTGCAAATTCAAATTGTCTTTCCTATTTTTGGTACTGACCAGATGTTTGATCTTGCTGTGTTTCCTCTGTAATTCTGTTAGTGAAGTCTTCTGTGAACAGCAGATTGAGACCATCACCTCAGCTTTCTGGAGTTTGCTGGTGATTTTACTGACAGTTATTTTAGAGTTTTTTTTCATAGCCCTTGTCCTTTGTCTATCATCAACTGCTGTTGATTTTTCTCATCTGACCTGGTCGTTGTCGGTTGCTGAAGCTTGCTGGTGGTATCGATCTTTTTCAGGACATTATAAACTGGACATTCCAAGTCAGTCTCCAGATTTAAATCCTATTTAACATGCATTTCACCAGGTGAAGAGGAGACTAAAGGCAGAAACTCCCCAAAATAAGCAACCGTTGAAAATGGCTGCATTAAAGGCCTGGAAAAGCGTTTCAAAGTGTGAAACCAAGAGTGGTGATGTCTATGGGTCACAGACTCCTGTGATTGCTTGCAAGGGATTTACAATTAAATAATGGCTTTTAAACTTAAATACTTATGCTCACATTAGGCAGAGGGGTGAAACTCTAAAAGTGTTGTACTTAGTTGGTAAAACATTTTGTGTTGAAACAGCCAATAATAAAATGACATTCTGTTCTTCTCATATTAATCTTTTAATCATATTTATAATGTCTTGACACCACAGCTAACAAAGCAATTTTGTCTTTACTATTCCAATACTTATGGAGGGCACTGTATATTTTTGTTCAGTTGTATTTATGTAGGCCTGCTGAATGTTAAATGGATCCAATCGATGTTCGTTGGAAATTATTTGATGCAGCAATAAACCTGCTAGTATAATTTAATGCAGATGTTTTTGAACTTTGCTGATTTAAAACATGATAAATACTGTCTATTTTGATGACAAAATTTAAAAACACTGGAAGTGACAATTATCAGTATCGGCATCGGCCAATAATTGTTTGTTAAAATCAGTATCGCCCCCCCAAAAAAATCCTATCAGTGCATCCCTAATTAATTAATTAATAAATAAATAAATACATTTTTATTTTTTGGAAACTGATACATTTTCGTGATTCTTTGAGTAGCAAGTTAAAAAATTTTTTTGTAACATTATAAATGTCTTTACTGTAACTATTGATCAATTCAATTCATCTATGCTGAATAATTTTTAAAAAAACAAAAAAAAAGAATTTTTGTTACCGCTGACAACGATAGAGCAATGTAATTACAGCTGACTGGAATCCTCATGCAAACAGTGACATCTAGCCTTAAACACTGTGATCTTGTACCAGATGATGTTCTCAAGCAATGGGAGAAAAACTTCCTCCTTCCATTACAGCTGCCAGATTTCGGCTTCTATTTGACATGTCAGCCATTCTCATCTTATCAGTATTTGCCATGAAAGACCAAATGCATAAAACCACAATTAGATTGCAAATGCTCATAAATCTTTTGATCCACTGCTGCTAGCAAGTAAAAGATGTTTACACTGTAGAAGGAATATATGCACTTTTTTCCAGTGCTTAACTATTCCCCCTTCCTTTCCTCACTCTGCAGGCAGAGACATTTGATGGCAGTGGGCAGCCCATCTTGGCCATTAAGGGGGCAAGATTATCTGACTTTGGTGGGCGTTCTCTCTCCACTCTGTACAGCAGCACAGTCATGATCAACCCCGATATTCCTGAAGCATACAAACTGCGGGGCTGGTGAGTGAATTTTTTTTTTTCTTTTTTTCTCTCTCTCAGATTGTACAATACAGAAAATACGCTGCATCTGTTGTTAAGTGTTTGTCCTAGACGAAACAGATGCGTTCTGATGCTCCCCTGTTTTTATTTCTCCACTTGTGAGAATTGGGACAAGCAGAGAGCAGACACTAAAATGCACACTCCAGAACTCCGAGAGGGTGAGCATGCTCATGCCTTTGATATCAAGATTAGCTCTATCAGCGGGGCTCTGGTGGGCTTTGCATTCAGGCTGATATAGGAATGCAAATCAAGGCTAATCCCCTGCCAAGATGTTCAATTTTCCTGGTGGACTCTGGTCCTTTGAGAACAGGAATGTTTATTTCTGCTCTGGGGATGTGAAACAAGGAAGATGGGGAAAGTAGGCGCTGAACGCCTTGTTGAGAGATGATGTATTATAAATACTTGCATACAAGGCAACAGCAACGAGTATATGGTGGCTTCCTGTGTTTTGGGAGCACAGGGGCTATCCTAATCCTCATACATTTTTATTAGTTACTGAAGGAATTAAAAAAACTTATGACTCATTTAATGTGGTGTTCTGGGTCTCTCTCTTGCCAATTCAGATTTGTGTTGGAGCTGCCAAATTTATAATTATGCATCTTAAAATATCCCAAATAGACCTGTCACAGTTATTACATAATCACCAGATTGTGATGATTTGAGTAAGCCACAATCATTGTGCACTTTCAGTGGCAAACAGAAATTGTCATTTGAATATTGAAATCCTTTTAATAATGTGCTTTTTCTATTGTTGTAGAGTTTTAGGTGAATGCAGCAGATGAACTGGGATCATCTCAGTTTTCAAATTGTGCATTAACTAAATTTTCTACAACTTTATAATGAAATAATTTTAATAGTGCACCACTAAAATTGTTTCATTATGGAGCAGCTCCCCTTTTAAATATAAAATATTCCACTTCTTCTACCTAGTTTAACTAGGTATTTAATTATAACAATTTGTTTAATAATTTTAATACCTGCACATTTTTTTTTTTTTTGGAGCTGATCCATGTTTACACAGGGCATCATGGGATCTTTTCAGCCTTGCTGTGACATTATATAGGGTTTGTGTATTTAAAAAAAAAAAGAAGTTGTTTACGTTATTTACTTACCCTGTATTCATTCTTCTGTGGAACACAAAAGAACATATTTTGAGAAATGTATATATATTTTTTTTTTATTTATTTATTTTTTGTCCATACAGTGAAAGTCAATGAGGTCCAATGTTGTTTCAACCCTAACGTTCCTCAAAATATAATAAAATCATACAGGTTTGGAACAAAATGATGGTGAGTACGGGTGCGTTTACACTTGTCATGTTTGGTTAGATTAAAACGAACCCTGGTGTGATTGCTTTGTTAGGAGGCTTTCACACCGGGTTCGTTTGACGCGGTCCAAGTCCAGGCGCGATTGTTCCCGGTGTCCCCCGCAGTGTTGGTCTGGTTTTACACTCAAATTGATTCTATCAAACCCTGGTGCGTTTGCGTTCATCTTACGTCATCACAGACGTGCACGGCACATGATAGAAAACAGAAAGTGGGTCAGTAAATTTTTTTTTTTTTTTTTTTTTTTTTTTTTAATTAATTTGGTGCTATTGTGTGCAGCAAATGACTCTTGGGTTTACTGTATGTGCGCGGCATGCAGACGGCTTTCTGCTGCTTGCGAGCAGACTATTTTGAGGAGACAGCTGATTGCCATTCATTTGCTGCTCTGATTGCACTAACAAAGCGTGAATACACTACAGGCTCACTCCTTCTCGAATCCAAGGTAAATCATCAACACGGTCATCTTTTGCATGTGTTTTATTGAAGTAAATACATTATAATCTGCTAAAACACATGCGCAGGTTACTTTACTTCCTGAACAAGTGCGCACCCGAGTCCGTGTTGCTTTCATTTTCACGCGAACCGCGCCACAGTTTGAGTGCAGCCGAACTCAGACCACCTCCTTCAGGTAGTCTTGGGTTCGGTACCCCGGTGCGCACCCGGGTTCGCATGATAGCTTTCACATTAGCGATTTTTTCATGTGAACTGTGCCCCGTTTCAAACTAAACTGCCAGTGTGAAAGCCCCCTTAGTGCGGTTCATTTGAACGTGTGAACGCTGCCATCCGAACCCTGGTGCGCACCAAACAAGCGGACCGAGACCACTGAAAAGATGGGTCTCAGTCAGCTTTCAAACGAACTCTTGTGCGGTTCGAATGATATATGAATGCAACATGGACCAAAGACATCTAAACGAACCAAAAACAGGAAGATGAGACCCTAAAAAGGAGAGAATGCTCATGCATATGTTTTTTTCTTGTCATAGGCATTGTTTTGGATGTTCGGTAAGATCCGTCTCAAAATAGACACTGTCTTAAACACTGACCAATCAGATTGTGAACGTGTCCCTGTGCCTTTAGGTTCAGTATCTTTTGGTTCGGTGATAAAAATGCCAATCTGAATGCTAAACAGACCAGGACTAAATGAACCAAGCGAACCAAACTACAAGTGTGAACACACCCTAAATGACCATTTTAATTTTTGGGTGAATTATCCCTTTAAATGGTCTATAGGCTATTCATGAAGTATTACCGTGAACCTCACTTAACCCTGTTTGTTACAGTGCCACACTGACTAATCCTTTTTTCCCCACCTGTGTTTACAATCTATACTCGCCACCTAACAGCCCACCTGGCCGTAGCTGTCCACGAGTGTCTCTCTTCATTTTCCCTGCAGGTTTCAATCAATTCCTCTCTGTGCTCCATTTATTTACCTCCTTGTAACACAGACCCCCAGCCTCGAAGGGAAATAAGATGAAAGTGGTACATAACAGGGCTGGAGAGTTGAATTTCATTTTATTTTCTGCCACTTTTTTTTGCACATTTTGACAAGCGATTAAAACCTGTTTCGCCAGCCTCTAGTCTACCATTTGAGAGGGTAATTATTTTGGGGGGGATCTGAAGACTTAATTTACATAATGAGGGTAGTGGAATGTGACTGCACACAGCAGGGTGAGGTAGAGCAGCTTTCCTTATAGTTTTAGAGTGCCAGCTCAAAGCATCTGGTTCCTATGCATGGCTGTGCATAGGGCTTGGACCGGCATATTTCCTTGCATTTTTTTGAAGGACTAAAAATGCTCTTTGTCAGCGACGTTTCAGAACTTTTTGCTGATAAGGTAACCGCTTAGTCTCTGGGCTCACGTCTGTCCTCTTCTCACTTGGAAAGCGAGTGATAATGAGCTTTCAAATCATGGGCCAATGTGCAGTGCATGGCCTTTTGGTCAGATTTCTAAAGGTCCAGCAGGCCACTGTGGAATCGATAGACATCCTTCAATTAGCAGAGCTGCAATAAGTGGTGTTTTGAACCTGGAGGTGTTGAGGTCTGCAGTACAAGGACTCATTCAGCCACTTGACACATTGTGCCAGTTCTCTACTTCTGAGACCTCTTGAAGTTGTAACTTTAATTTACAGCTGTTGTAGCAGTCCATTTTACTGCTGCCAGTGGTTAAATTAATGTGCTAAGATAAATTTTAGTCCATAAATAATATTCATCTGTTATGGTCACTTACTGGAGATCTAAACTATTACTGTATCTGAATGTCTTTTACAGTATTTACTGTTAACTCTTGTAAATTTCAGCTTATATGATCCAAATTCTGACCCTATTTGCTTTCTTTATGCACATTCCCAGTCTTATTGTGCATGGTAGTCCAAAGGACAGTTTGTGTAATACTTTGTTTTTTCTTGTGACTGACCGTCACTAAGCACTCTTGTTTTTGTTTTTTTTTAGCCCCTACCCTCCTTTTTTTTTTTTTTTTTTCTCTTGAATTTTATTCAGTTGAGTCTCCTCTTTTTCTTGGAAATGCCTTACATCATGTAAGTGCAATGTGTTACGAACAGTGTTTCATTTTGACTCTAAATGACGTGTCCATCTTTGATCTGTTAAGCTGTAGGCCCGGTGGGATTTACCCTTGAAGTGTGGTCCTTGTGGAGTTGAACATGTTGGGACACTCAGATGTTGTCTGCCATTTAGTCAATCCAATTAATCACATTGATTGAGGATCCTTCGTTCTCACGCTCCGGAGCTCGGTGTAGGGGGAGTTGTCATCGCTGTGCTGCTTTACTGTCAGTATTTCTATTACTGTGTAATTTGACACTCAAGACAATGTGTTTCATTTCTTTAGAAGTTACAGTGAAGGAAATATGTAGTTTAATGCATGTTCCTGCCTACTTCTGTGATTTTATTTAATGTTAATAATCCATTAATGATTGAAAGTCTGAGATGCATGGTTTTGTTTACAAACGCATGTGTAAACAGTGTTTTGAGTAAATGTCAATTTTGTGTAATTATCTTTTGGAGACCTGCATATATCAAGAAATGTTAAATTTGTGGTTTCCGAGCCTGGGAAAGTCATAGGCATTTCAATAGTCAATGTATATTTTTCTTTTTAAGCTGAGCTCTATAATATTTCATTGGCAAGCAATTGCTCTTTGTGAGTGTAATCAGTAACAACAGGAAAAGTCATGGAACTTCAATGGTCAAATGGTGTCTATCTTTAAATTAATATGCATATTGCACCCTGCAGCCAGTTCTTTAGATATTGGTCAGTCGCTACTGCTTGCTACCATGCCTCGGTTGGTTTTAGTGTAGCAGTCAGTTTACATATTAGGTCAAAGCTTTCATAAGTTTATAAACTAACCCTTAATGCTGCTAGATAATAAACATGTCAGCATTATGATGCAAGTCATCTTTTGTCCATTAGATGGCGTCAGAGATTAGAACCACTCGCAATCTGTTCCTCCTGCAGAGTGGACTTCATAATCCATCCGTCATGCCTCCTGTCGCTCCTCCTCACCCTGCCACTCTCGCCTGTTCATTATCATTCTTTCTCGTTCACTGATGCACTCTTACTCATAGGTTGCCAATTACTCTGACTGGCTCATTTTCGACAGTCTTCTCAGGGGCAGTGAAACCTCTCCTACCTCCACCCCACCTGTCAGAGCCTTCAAACCAGCATGCGGAATAAAGCAACACACATCCAGGAGTCTGTGCTTGCACTCACCGTACATACACTAGATATCTCCATCAACCTCAATTTGAGATATTAAGCGAGGGTCACGAGTTTCAGTGAGTCTGTTTTGTTTAAAGGAATTTTGGGTGGTGCCCACTTGGCTCACTTCTCATGACCAAAGTTCTCCCTAGGGAACACTATTGTACTGTACAGTAAGCTGTAAGAGAATGTTGGCTGCCATGCTGTTTCCAAGTCAAAGGAATTGTTGACCCAAAAATGAAAACGTTATTGTTTACTTGCCCCCATGTCGTTCTAACCTAGTGTTATTTTCTTCTGTGAAACACAAAAGGAGATCTTAGGCAGAATGTTTATGCTTTTCCATACAGCAGAAGAGGATTTTTACTGATATAACTGATGTGTTTATATGGTGTGTATAAGTCTTCTGAAGCCATACGATAGCTTTGTGTAAGAAATAAACTGAAATACAAATAATTTTTTTTTTTTTTTTTTTTTTTTTTTTTTAATATATATAACTAGTATCTTATTTAAATATCTGGAACATCACTTATGTTTAATTAAAAATATGGCTTTGGATGTGTAAGGTCAGGTTTGACACCACTGAAGCAAAACAAAATTGTCATGCATCATGTGACCTATTCTGATGTGTAAAAAAAAAAAAAAAAAAAACAGCCAAAAAATCATGGTAAAGGTGCAGCCACATGTGCCATTATTCAGTGAATTTTCCCTGTTGAAATTAAATAATTTCAATAGGAATCTGTGCGATCGGAAATTGTTTGAAGGTGAAAGATTTCCCCAGCATATTTCATATTAAGTTTAATTTTGTCACACAAATTTGTTGCGTTGACCAACAGAAAGCTGCTTGCTTTAAAAGTCACTTCTGTGTGTTGTGCTACATCTCTACACCATTTACAATGGCCTTTTTACCCGCAAACTTAGAGTTATAGCAGGAGGAGAAGATATAAAATTTCATTGTTTCTTACACAGATCATAGGGCTTTAGAACTGTATTATAAAGAGATGATTGGATAGCTTCCTAACATAATTTGCTACACAGAAGGAAATTAAAAATGGGTTTGGGAAGACATGGGTTATTCCTTTCATTGTCTTGCGGATGAAGCCTTTTATGACCTGCGTTGTATACTTGGTTGTAATCAGTAAGTTAATTATTTACGTTTTAGGTGAAGCTGCTTATTGACAATATTGAGACAAATGTTGCTCAAATCTAGTTTATTTATGCACCTTTTTTGAAAGCTGCAAATTTTTTTTTTTTTTTTTTTTGAGACTATTGAGAGAACGCTCAGCCAAGACTTAATAATGGAAGCCCCTGATAGATGCATGCGTATTATTAATTTTCTTGCCTCTCTTACTATTCCCGTCACAACTATTTCATGTCCTCTGACATGTGACAGTCCTTTCAGTGCTCAATCTCACTGCTTTCCTCTTGTTGTCTGCTCGGCTCAGTTCAGACACGCTGCACTGAGCGCCAGCCTGTCACTTCACTGCTCTAAAGCACATGCCATTTCCAATTTGCTCCTCCGGTGTTCATTCTGCCTTCCTCGATGGCACTGCCCGTCATCCATACATTTGAGCTCAGTCAGCCAATTACCGCACACCGTCAGGTCTTGGCCATGTGAAGCGTTTGTTTTATTCTGCTGTATTGTTTATTTTTATGACTCATCTGCAAGATTCACAATTAGTTTCTTACTTTCCAGCATAGTATCACTTTTCACACTGAATGAATGCTTGACAACAGGCCTGCCTTTTCTGAATATCCACTTGTCATTGAATTGTGCTGGAAATGCCGGGGACAAGAATCCTTTTTTTTTTTTTTTTAATCAGAAATAGGCTGATCTTTTTTGCAACGCACACCTAGCACTATATTTGGAGAATTATTTTGGGAAGTACATAAGTGTTGTGATATAAAAAAGAAAGTGAAAGCATAGGTGAGAGGCCATGCTTTAGAATTAAACCCATTTTTCAGTTGGAAAAATTACAATGCTTATGCATCCAGGGCCACACTCTTGTCTATTAACCTGGATATTTTCAATTAGTCGTGCTTCCCAGAACAAGCCCTGAACCCTTGTATTTACCGATCCACCCCGTCCTACCCCTCCGGTACCCAGTCCTGTGGTCTCTAGATTATAATGCTGTATTGATTCCTCAGACACACGGCTTCATCCTAAGAGAGCTTTGTTTTTTCTTTATTCTCTCTCTCAACCTCTCTTTCTAGCCACTCTGGAGCATGAGTGAAAATGGGTTTCTGATTTCACCATTGCAGGCCTGACCCCATCTCCCTGAACCATTCCTACACCGTTGATTCATTTCACAAGTAGCCCCCAGCACCTCTGCAGCCACCGCTGCTGTTTTTCGCTTGTATCTCCCTAGCTAGTCAATGCCTCTTCTCGTCTCTGTAGATTTAGTTAAGATATCAGCTACTTATCTGCCTGAACAGATGAGCTGTAGCCTTGTATGTAGAGATGAACAGATGTCTAACTGATTCATTTTTTGATGATTGACAGCATTAGAGGCTGACTAATTTTTTTTTTTTTGTTGTTTTTAAATAGGTATGATAAGGAAGGACATGCTATGGATGGACAGTCGATGACTGAATTGAGAGGACCTGGTGGTGGTGGTGGAAACACAAACTGGAAGACCCTGGCGGAAGTCAAGAATGAAAACTTAGGCCATGGAGACAAAGTATGTTGCCCAAACATTAAGCACTGACTCTCAATGAGATTATTATTATTATTATTATTATTTATTTATTTATTTATTTTATTTTTTTTGTCTGTGAAGAGAATACATTAGAATATATTAGAATACCAAAACAACTTAATTTGTTTATTTATATAATATTTACTTTTTAAAATTTATATTTAATTACATTTTTTAAAAAATATTTTAAAATCATTTTAAATCTTATTCTGAAATTGTCCGATTTCTAATATCATGAACCCATGGCTGAATACGTTTATACATCAACAAAGCTTATTATAAAATTTATTATGGGTTATGTAGCATATAGCAAACTTGCTCCATCGGTCATAAGTTTGGAATAATTAAGATTTTCTTTTTTTTAATGTTGATAAGCCTTAAATGCTCACCAAGGATGCATTGATTTGATCAAAAATACAGTAAAGTAAAAGTTGTGAAATATTACAATTTTAAAAAACTGTTTTCTATTTTAAAATTATTCCTGTGATGGCAAAGCAAAATTTTCAGTCCAGTCTTTAGTCACATGATCCTTCAGAAATCATTCTAATATGTTGACTTGGTGCTCAAAAAAAAGGCAGCGCCACAACAGAGGCTGTCTACTGGATAAAGATAATTTTCTAACGAACGCTGTAAACTATACAGGAAGCCCCAGTTGGTACATTATTATAATATTAAAGGTTAAAATTAACTGATTTGTGTATGCTACTTAACTATGTCATTAAAAAGTTATGATATGATTATTATTAAAACTTCCTTAATGTGTAATTTGTTTTCTACTTGTTTCTTGAAGTATAAACATTTAAATGATAGCTGTCATAAAACATGACAGATTTATTCAGACATATTAAATATCGAAGAACAGGTTAAAGTAAAAATGCAATGAATATGCTATATAGTGCATCTATTTATAAAAATGCTCATCTCTGGAGTCTGATTAATGAGTTTATGGACATTTAAATGGCTTCTCTGAGGTAAATGTAACATGTAAATGTAAAAAAAACGTTTTATTGACGTCTTTCTGAGGTTGAAACATTACATGAGCAATTACCTGAGACATGATTTTGGTACTGTATCTTTCAAAATACCTTCTGATGTTCGTTCATGTATATTTTGTGCTGTAACTAGTAGTAAAGTGGAAGAGATGATCAGTTGACATTATTCGATAACAAAGAAATTTGTTGACAATTTTATGTTTGATGTCGACTAATCGTTTTAGCCCTAAAATAAATGCATCCCTGGTGAGCATAAGAAAAGACTGCACAGCGGGGTTCAGAGAGAGGGTTTTTTTTTTTTTTTTGCCAAAAACGGAAGAATTGAGACATAAATATGGCCCTATTTAGGAATTACGCTAAACTGTCTTGTGGAGCATCACCTTAATAGGTTGTCTCATTGTCTGTTCATCTGATTAGTTGGAATCAGTCTGTCCTGCGTGGTGCATGTTCTGAAACAAAAGACACAGGGATGCAGTCATTTAGTTACACTGGTACTTTTTCTCTGCTCATTAATCACACATTGTAATGCCCTTCCCATCTTCCCAAGGTGTGTGCTTAAGCATTACTCACATTCAGCGCTGAAGATTGAGAATGGAGATTAGCAGGACTCCATTTACTGAGCCTAATAATTAAGAGATTATACTAGAGATAAGCTGCATAATAACTCTGACCTTGTCTGCTGCCTATTTCAGTATTTTCAGACATATATGTGGGAGTAGGGTTGTCACGATACCAACATTTTGGATGATACCAGTACCAGAGAAATTTCGCAATCGTAAATGCCATTTTCAATATCACAGCAAAATAATTTTAATTCAGAAATAATTGGTCTTTCTTTTTTTTCTTTCTAAATTAAATTAATTAAACTAAAAAAAAAAAAAAAAAAAAAAAAAAATATATATATATATATATATATATATAATCAATTTATGTATTTACCTACCTAATGTGTTCTTGTTTGGTTGTAGAAGGTTTATTATAGTAATATTGTTGGGTTAATATTTATGCCTATATTTTTTTTTTTTTGTAAGAGATGGCAATTGCCATATCAATTGTTTTGTTTTCAAGGCTTTTTTTTTATACCTGAGAACAAGAGTTAAACATAACAGGCTGTTTTTTATTTAGTCATGAATGATGGAAGATGATGATCTGTGTTTGGATAGCAATATTAAAGAGGGGATGTCCAGAAAAGAGAGAGAAATGACAAGCTTATCAGCTTGAGCACAACAATGAAAAGGGGAGGGGAGGGGAGGGGCAGTTTATGTGCAGAATAAAGTCTCAAAATCAGATGAGAGAGTGAACAATGGGAGGACTGTTTAGAAGATATAAAATATAGACGTTAGATATAAATTTTTAAGGAAGAAAATTACATTGTGTTTTCATCATTGTAAATCTCTGAAGTATGCTTTCTGTACTGTGGAAAAAGTATTTGATTTAGCACAGAGACACTGGATGTTTTTTGTTTTGTTTTTACACATATTTGGATGGATTTTCTTTTTAAGTTCAATAGCTGCTCTAATACCTGGCCTTAATGGACCACCGGCCTGGACGTTAACCTATAAGAGTTTCTTCTCTGAGATAAGATGCACTCATGTTCTCACCCTGATCTCATCCTTTCTGCTCTGTTGGGACACAAGGTCAGGTCACTAAAAGCTCACAGCCAGTTCTCTGTAATTAACTACGTTCCTCAACAAAAGTTTGTCCTAGTTTTCTGTCCCATGCTGCCATAATGGAACTCTTTGTCAAAGTTATTTGAAGGGAATTTTAAAATTGATTTCAAGGCCTGGAGAAGTCATGGATATTTCTGTAGTAAATGTAGATTTTATATTTGTTAATTTTTAAAATATTTAATTCTTAAAATTTTCATTCTTATCCAGTATTAACAACTAAAATCAAGGAAAATCATGGAAATATATTGTTTAAAAGGTATGGAAATCATGCCGGGAATTCAAAACGGGTTCTTATTAAAAAGAGCATTTTTAAAAAAAAAATATACTGGAAACAAAGGTTTCATATTTGATTCAATCAATTGTACATATGCTTTTTTCATCTATGCTGATAGATGAAACAAATAACTTTGCTCTGACTTCACAAACAGCAACTCGGTCTTGTATAAAATAAGTGAAATTGTCAGCCACATTGACAGCCAACTAAAAATAATGTTCTGCTCTGTGAGGACCCATTCATCTACCAAACAAATGTGACCATAATTACATAGGTATTTACTGGATTAATTATTGTATTTCAGAGAGGCAGAAATGTTCAGAGGGATTTTACTTTTTTTTGTCACCAAGTGAAATGATAGTAATTTACGAGGATATTTCACTTATTGAATAGCAAGCCTTTTTTCTCTTTGCTTTCTGCCTTTGTCATTCACATTTCCTGAGAGGCTTTTTATTAATTTGAAGTGACACAGAATATCAATTCTAGCCCTCCGAGAAGTTAATTGGGTTTGAATTCTCAAAGCGAAACAACCGGGTGGTCAGCTGTAAACCTGTTTAGAAGAGAAATCAATTACAGTAGTAACACATTTTTGCCATTTGTTGTTGTTTTTGTATCCCATTTCCTTAGAAGATATGAGTTTAAGACTTTGCCAGAGGCTCTGTATAGATTATGGTCCAAAGAGAGATGATAAATCCACTGCGAGCTGAATTCTCAGTCCACGGAAAGGCAAAGTGCCCTTTTTTTTTTGCATTTCATTAAAGAGCCAGTTTTACTGCAGAAATATGAATCAAGACCTGGGGTTCTGAGGAATATGTTTAAGCCCATTGTAGGTCATTGCAGAGGAATTTCATCTTGGTGCTCTCATCAGCACCGTTGTCACCAGGGTAAACATAGGTGCTGTGTGTGTGCTTTTTGTAAAAAAGATTTGATTTAATGTGTTTCTCCAGAGCCTTGTGAAGAGCAGAGTCATGCTCAGGTCCAGCCACTGACCCCTTTTTCACCTTGTAATTTGCAGTCTCCTGTGTCTGTCCTCCATCTTTTTTCTTAATGTGCAATGTGTATAAAACAGTAAGGTGCCCTTAGCTGATTCTTCAAGACTTGGTTTCACCTCCTTTCTCTTCTCACCCTCAAATGTGCAATCTTTCTCTTATTTTAACTCATCTACTGTGCTACATGAGCTCCTTCCTATGAAAAGGCTACAGAATAGGGCCTAAAATGGTGGTTTTATTTTCAGTATACAGATTTTCTAACCCTGTTACCAGTTTAAATCCATTTGCGAATTCAATTATGCATGTTTAGGACCAAATGTTGGTTTGTAGTTGTTGATGAACGTATTTCCCATATTAAAGGGAGTAAATATGTGACCTTTTTTCTTACAATGACTTCGGAAACAGGATTGAATGTTTGAGCTTGATGTAGGCAGCATTAAATGTTTGAAAAAATACAGAGATTTCAAATCTTTTCATGCAAAACTCTTATGCTGTTTTTTTTGTTACATAATAGTTTATCTGGCTCATTTAATAAAAACATGGTGTTTGTGCCTCTAAGGCTTTCAGAAAACTCATTGGGACACCAAAGTGTGCCATATTCACTGAAAGTGCCAACTGCACAAAATAATTCCTAGTATCACAGTCTCCCATTTCATCTCTAGCCCCAGTGGCTGTGCACTTCCTGTTCTCCCATTGTCTCTTCTGCATACATTTAGCACAGAGCCTTTGACCTCCCCTCCAGGTGCTCTACGGCTGCTCTTTCCCTTCTGCCTCCAGCCTTGTACAGAAGTCCTTTTTATGTTTATGCATATCCTCTGCTTTGCATATCCCACTTTTAAAGTCTATATAATAAACTATAGAGTTTTTATATGCCTTTCTGCTTGGCCCATTTTGCAACTAGGTTGCATTTTGTTTTTCTCTTTTTAAAGTCTATATCATGTTATGTAAGTCTTGCATCTATCACTACAGCTTTAGAGACACACCTTGACTATTATAGTTAAATGTGCAAAATAGTATTGAACTGCTACTGTTTAATAGAATTGCCTTTATTGCAGTGACTGTATTAATGTCTCCTTTTACACACACACACACACACACACACACACACACACACACACACACACATATATATATATATATATATATATATATATATATATATATATATATATATATATATATATATATATATATATAAAAATCCTATATTTTTTTTTTTTAAAGTGGTGTCCACTGTCTTCTTTTCCCAGGCTGATTATTTCTCTTGCATTGCCACCATTGTCTACATCCGAAAAGAGAACTGCTTGTATCAGGCCTGTCCCAGTAAAGACTGCAACAAGAAGGTGGTGGACCAGCAGAATGGCATGTACCGCTGTGAGAAATGCGACAAAGAGTTCCCAGACTTCAAATATCGCCTCATGCTCTCGGTAAGGACTCTTTTGCCCCTTCTGAAATAACACACAAAGCTCCTCCAGTCAGTATTCTCTGATTGTCCTAAAATAAATATCTCTGCCATCTTTATGCTCTCTGAAAATAGTCATTTCTGTACAGAGTTTGTTGCAGTTTTCCTGCTCTAAATGCATCGCTTATTTGAAGCCACTTTATTTCTGTTTTGCTGTTAATCAGCTCAGACTGTGTTTTGTTAATTGGTCCTTTTTTGTATTTAAAGCTGCATCTTGGATTCTGGGACAGGGCAGGAATGGGCAAATAAACAAATTCTTGCTGCTGGTCTGCAGCCAAAAATGTTTTGAAAATAGAAGCTTAATGTTATAACTCCTTTTAGGCTCTATTTGGTTCCAGCGTCCAGACGTGTTGAAAATCCGATTTCTCTTCAATTATTTTTTTCATCTGCACAGCACATCACTGTCTGTAACATTAGAGGCTCTGATGTTAAAGGGTTAGTTCACCCAAAAATGAAAATTCTGTCATTAATTACTCAACCTCATGTCGTTCCAAAACCTTAAGTCTTTCGTTCATCTTTGGAATGCAAATGAAGATTTTTATTTTTTTATTTTTTTTGTGTGTGTTCTTTTCTCGTGGTACACAGCACGTTTGAGCTTCTGGAAGAAGTTCATTCTTGTGCGTCATTCAGGTTATTTTGAGCTGAGTTTATACGCGAGTAAAAGTCTAAATTAAATCTGTTCATCTTAAAAAGTGCTCGAGTCTCCTGAATATTTGAATTAAACCACTCAATTATTATAGATTAGTTTTCCGATCTTTTATGAACTTTTTGAAGCATCAAAGTTGCAATTACATAGGCTGTCTATTGAAGGACAAAGTTTTCAAATTGCATCAAAAATATCTTAATTTGTGTTGCGAAGATGAACGAAAGTCTTACGGGTTTGGAACAACATGAGAGTGACTAATTAATGACAGAATTTTCATTTTTGGGTGAACTAACCCTTTAAGGGTCTATTTTTTCTATTTTCTCAGTGCCTAATCTGCCGAATCGTTGTTGGACTGACTTCTAATGAATTAGGCATGAATTCATTCTTTTGTGCTTTTGTTAATTGTCCTCTCATTCTCTGTCAGGCCAACATTGCTGATTTTGGAGACAACCAATGGGTGACTTGCTTTCAGGACACTGCTGAGATCCTTCTGGGCCAAAACTCAAGTTATCTCGGCCAACTCAAGGATTCGGTGAGTTTCTTCCTCCTGCCTGCTTCTCACTCTTATTCTTTTTTCCCTATGCTTTCCATCCGTGTGGTACATGAAAGTGTGGCCTTGAGGATTGGCCTCAAGATGCTCTGAGGAGCAGCACATTGTGTATCAATTGGAGTTCTTTTTGTGGTGTGTTTATGAAATAGGCATTCAAGCCCAAGGATTTTTAACAAGGTCTTACTCTCTCATGGAGTGCTCTTTATTAAGAGACAAAAATTATGTTCTTTTAAAATGTTTTGTTTGTAAGCCTCTTATAATATTGTCTTGCCTTGCTTTTACAGAACGAAGCTGCATTTGATGAGGTCTTTCAACATGCAAACTTCAATACGTTTGTCTTCCGGAACCGAGTGAAGCTGGAGACCTACAATGTAAGTTTTGCAGATAAAAAGATCTCAGGGGCTTTCAGCATGTGGTCTGTGGAGATACAGCTGGGTGTGTGCCAATTACAGTTTGATCTAATACTAATATTTTATGAAAAAACTACATTGTATTAAGAAAAAAAAATAACCAAAGATAAAGTTCAGCTAAATGTTTCATTGTCCCACACTTTAAAATGTATTAAGTAAAAATAAAATAACTATTTAAATATAAAGCCATTATTTTATTCAGAAAATATGAATTCTTTCTATTCAGAGAATCCTGAAAAAACTATTGATGATAAATGTTTCTATTACACCAAATCTGCATATTAAAATGATTTCTGAAGGACATATATTAAAATATTAAAAGTTTTTTTTAAAAATTGAAATATTTGACAATTACTTTTTTTATTGTATTTCTAATCAAATAATGTTGAAGACCCCTGCTGTATCTTTCTTTTTTCATTGTTACTTCTCAAGCCAAAATTTTTGCTGAAATTGCAGAGATCAAGGTGGAAGGAATCCTTTTTTTTTTTTTTTTTTTTTTTTGGGAAGTTCAACAAAATGTGTATATAACCATGTTTTTGCACCTTTGATGTGATTGAGATTTATGGAAATTGACAGCATTCTGCCGCCCCGTCCATCACAGCGCTGCTGATGAAAATTGCTCTGTGCCTTGTTCTTTCTCCGCATGGCGTGCTACACGAGATCTGTGTGAGAACGGCATTGACAGATTAGCTGTGAATAATAGGGATGTTTGTTGTTTCTGTGAACCTAAAGCCAAAAACCTGGTCACAAACCCAATGCAAAGAACATCTTGGGGCTATTTTCTTTTCATTCACCTTTTTTTTTTTTTTTTTTTTTTTTTCTTCTGATTACCTGAGTTGAGATTCATATGTTACTTCTCAAAATTCAAATCAACCTAAATTTCACTCTATTCCATATTAGCTACATCTAATTTATAGCCTTAAATTGGTTAGCTTATTTCTTTAATCGAGTTAGGCATATAGCGGTGCTGCAGTCGGTCTCTGTGTAATGCGATTTATTATTCTGCAGGGAAATTAGTATGCATCTGAAATGCTGTATCAGTATCCGAATTCCCAGCCATCACATTGCTGGAGATCGTTAAATTGCATGTTCAGGTAATGAAATCAGAATACAAGGCCACAGTCAGCACTCGTGAAGGTCACCTTTAACTTGGGTGTATAAAAATATGGAGCTTATCAGATTTAGGAGTTTCTCCACTCACAGACGGGAAAAGTACAAGAGTTTGGAGTATAAAAACCTGGTTTGAACTGGTTTGAACTTATCAAACCTGGAAAATTGATGAAAATTATTAAAATCATTATAAATTTATAATCTCATACAAAATATTAAAATTATATAAAAATAATTGTGTGGAATGGATGATGGAGATAATGTTTGTCGTTGTTATCATTATTATATTCATATTTTATTCAGAAATTCATTAAAGTTATTGGGAACCCTGTAGAAATGAATGAATGTAGAAACCCACATAACTGGAACATGTTTTGATAATTACTATTATTATTTAGAATGACCCAAATGTCAGAACAAATTTATGTGTACGCACATATTGTGAATCCCGTGGGTGTGTGTGAAACTTTTCTTTTTCACATAAAAACACTTTATGTAATTAGTAAATGAAACCAGTGAACCCAAACATAGTAGATGTTTTCCTGCCTCTTAACCCAGACAGAAACTAACAAATCTTTTTTTCTTTTGGTTCCACTTTTTATTTTTCCTGCAGATTATCTAATTGTAATTGAGACATAAGCAAACTGCAGTAAGTTGAAATTAATAGAAAGCTGTCTAGTTTCATAGTTATTAAATATTAGCTAAACAGTATGCAATAATTTGATTGCTATTAGATTGCTGTTCATCTTTCTCATTACTGCTGTCAGTAGGGTTACAGTAAGGTTAATATATCTAATATAATGTTAAATTAATGCAAGGTTAATATATGTACAGGCTGTTTGGTGACACTTATTGTGGAGGCTTTTAAGAATGTGCTATAATAGAGAAGTAGAAGCATTATCTGTGAACAGGCTATGAACTTATGTTTTTAAGTGCAGTCCAGTGCACAGAGAGCAAAATTCATGTGGATTTGCATAGGAATGACGGTCTAGTTTCTGGGAAGATATGCCAGGTTTTATCTCTGAAAAATATTCGATCAGTGGCTTGAGGCAGAAGTGTATGTGGTTGGTTAGGTTTCTTGTAATCAAGGACTCAAGAAGGAAGACTGAATTTACAAATGACTACAAGATTGCTAAACTTCGGGCAGTGGAGTTTTTTTTTTTCCCCATCATCTGCTTTCAGCAATAAAGTTTGTGCTAAACCTAGTTCTGCAATGCCAAAACAACAAATCTTGAAACATGCAAAAACATGCTTATTCATTTTCATTTTATTTGGATGTTTTTGTATCCTGTGGGTCTTAATGAGAATGAGTTTATTAAAGTTTATTAATGTATAGCAGATTTACATTTAATCTGCCCTCTCTGTCTCTGAGGCAATATCACATTTAAAGATGTTTAATGCCTGCAGTTGTGGCTAAATAAGGTTTTGGGTTAAACTAATGGTGATAGGAGTTTCTACAGGGGTCGTTAGAAGATGGACATAATTTTTCCAAAATTGTGAGTGTAATCTATTTACAGGTTAATCTTAGCTTAAGCCTCCACACCACTTCCCCCCCAAAAGATCATTCACTGTTTCTACTTGCTTCATGAATACAACTGAAAATACTGATTTGTGATTAAAAATAGCAACAGTTCATATTCAAACCGAAAACATTTGCTCCATTTAATAGACCTTACAACTCAGGATGTCCCGAGGCTATCTCAAGGATTGGTATTGGGGCCAATTAAGCATTTTTTTTGAAAAATTTTTTAACTGATGGTATCTGCTGTCTTAAGCCCGATCCTTTACGTCAGCTGTCATGCAAGTGTCATGCAGTAGGTGGCAGTATGCACCTTCAAGTGGGTTTGTCAGTCACCAGTAAAAGATCAAATGTGCATGCGTGCGAGAACCAATGAGGTCTGTTCTAGCGTGTCACAAGCATGTTCGAGCTTCTGTGTTTAGCATATTTGATGCGCACTTTTGTAACGAATAACTCAAACAGTAAATAATTGACTTTTATTTTTATCTGCCTTTAGACTAAGACATTGTTGCCATAACACGTTACTATGGGTTGCGTCTTTTTTCGGACTTAACTGGCAGACATTCTGGTACCACGAGCTTTATGCTTTCTAACCTTAATTTTTTTCCCTATTTGTTGCAATTATTCTGCTTATTGTTCATATAAAACACAAGAAGTTTATATCAGTAGTCCCATACCATTCATAATTGTGACCACAGTCTGTTTACAGTCTACCATTGTAACATTGTTTGCATCATCTACTAATGTGTTTATACAGTGTATATATACGTGTATCTATTTATTAGAATAATATAACAATATAGGCCTTAAAATATAATTACTGTCATAATTGTTATTAGAATTACTCCTAGTGATAGATGCCCCTTTTTTTTACATTAGAACCCCTGCACATCCCTGTATACATTGGATGATTTTAATAACTTTAATGTACTTGAAGTGTACACCAAGCACTAGGAGAATACAAATATCAGACCTGGACTCTGTATTGGCAGATATTCAACATTCAATGACTCTGATCGGATCGGGTGCATGAACTCAAACTGCTCTTGGATGGGGTTGAGTTGAAAAATTTGGGGACATGGATTGTAATCCCTTTTGTTTTGTCTCCATAGGATGAATCTCGCATTAAAGTGACAGTGGTGGATGCCAAGCCGGTGGACCACCGAGAATACAGCAAACGGCTGATCATCAACATAAGAAAGTTGGCTGCACAGTAGAGGAACTGCCACAGTTACACAGAACAAATCCCACAGCCATTGTGTGGCTTTTTTGAGTTTCTTACAGTATCGTGTGTACTAATTGTTTTTGTTTGTTTTCTTTTCTGTTTTTCCCCATTTTGTATTTTGACCATTAATTTCACAATAAAACTTATTTCATTTTTTAAAAATGCTGCAGGATCGGATTAGCTTGTGCTGTTGTCCCCAGAATTGACTGATTGAAAAGGGCCTGAAGTTTCTTTTAAAAAAAAAAAAAAAATGCTGATGCATTTTGTGATAAAGTGGAGGAGGGATTGTAGGAGACAAATGGAAAAAGAAATGGACTTGGAGTTTGGAGAATTATAGATCAGTGTACATTCAGAGGTCAGCTGCTGTGATCTTAGGTTGGCTAGAGGAAAGTACAAACCCCTGTTTTCATGTAAGAATGCCTGGACCAAACCTGCAGAACCTTGATAAGCCTATTCATACTCGTGTGCTTACCATGCACACACTGTATTTATATAGATATACACTGTGTTTCTCTGATAATTCTGTTGTACAAGTAATAAAGCTGTTTGTGTTCTCGAGTCTATTTTTGTGGCTTTATTTTGCGTTATGAATTTTCTTCATAAAATGGGTTGGGAGCTTAAAGGTGGCGTTACATTTACCATTCTGTGGAATCCTTGTTATTAAGAATTTCGCATGAGGCTGAAAAAAGATTTCCCCATGCATATTTCACAGCTGGTTTGAGTTTGTTACATGGATTTGCTGTGTTTGCCAACAGAAAGCTGTTTGGTTTGAAAGTGGCTTCTGTGTGAGCGATGGCAAAATATGAAGCACACTTTTGACTATAGACAATGGCACTTTTTTCATATAAATTCACTAAAATGTTACTAATCTGACCACCTTAAAGGTATCTGAGACTTTACAGCACAAACACTTACTCTAAGTATTAACATAAACATATTATATGCACCAAGTAGTGTCACACTTGACTAGAAGTCGCACTTGTGATGCTTATTGAGGAGCAATTTTCTTTTTCCAGACCCTAAAACAAGCAAAATAAATAAATCCCATAGACTATTTTCATTAAAGGAGAGAGCCATTTATAAGAACCAGAAAGTTGGACTCGGTTGGAATCAGAACACCCTAGGCATGATGGTGTTGAGTTCTGAACAAGTAACTATCACTCAAAATGTTTTTTTAAAAAACTCACTTTGATGGTGTTTTTTTTTTTTTTTTACATTCTGGTCACCATTACATTTCAAGTTTCTTGTTTAAGATGCAGACCTTATAAGCTATAATGCTTCCTCCACACCTCCTTTATAATGTGTTACCTTCTAAATTTATCCACTATTCACCTGTATTGTTGGAAGTTATGTTTAAAGATTGTGTCATGGTGCATCTCTTGAAGTCTGGTTCTCTGGACTTTCTGAGGGGTGCAGCAGTAAGACTGTTGTTCTTCTTCCATTACATCTACTGAATACTAAATATCTTCTTTGGCGTCAGGACATATCTATAAAGGCCCCTTAAAACTGTTTTTCTGTCTGATGATAACCTCCTCTGGTGAAATCCCCCAGCAGCAAACACACAACACAACATAAATATCGTTCTAGCACACTGTTAACATCAGAGGTGCTTTGTTGTATCCTACGTGAAGGCCAAGCAGCCTTTTTTCGTTTTATCCTTTTTTTCTTCGTCACCTCACCTTGGCACATCCTTCAACGGCCTGTTGTGATTTTTATTTTTCAGGGGTATTATTCCTGTTCTTAAGATCTAGCTGACAAATCTGCGTGTGAATACTTGGCCCGCTCATATTCATATGTTAATCACACCGCGCGCAATGTGAGTAGCGAGCGTCACGGTGACTCGCGCACTTATTTAGAGACATTTGATTAAAAAGTGCCTCTATATCGTCACCCGCTGGTACGTATTAATGCGCCTTAGTTTTTAGCGACATAATGAGTGTTATGTACTTTGTTTAAGCCTCAGGGCAAGTCCAGGCTTGGGATGGAGGCGGGCGCGTACGGTGCAAGTTTGTGCCTATGGCTATTAAGAACAGCATTAAAATATGGTTTAATTTATCTTTTTTATGTGATATTGAACTCACTTTAGTCAATACTGTGAATATTTCCGTCTGAGGTGCTGTTTATTCGATTCAAATCCAATAACTTTGTACTGGTACAGTGGTACTGAGCTTGTGCTTCTTTACATTACAGTTTAAGGATTCAATTCCCAGTTCTTTCATATTCCAAAGGCTCACACAAACTGCTTTACTGTTGTCAATAATTCACTGCCTATGCTGTTTAGTAGATAGTGCTATTGTGGAAACAACTGAGATCATTAGGCAATGAACTTAACATGCATGAACATTAAAGGATTAGTTCACTTTCAAGTGAAAATTAGCCCAAGCTTTACTCACCCTCAAGCCATCCTATGACTTTCTTCTTTCTGATGAACACAATCTGAGATATATTAATAAATATCCTGGCGCGTCCAAGCTTTATAATGGCAGTGAACGGGACCAATGAGTATGAGCAGAAGAAAGTGTTTCCATCCACATCCATCCATCATAAACATATTACACACGGCTCTGGGGGGTTAATAAAGGCCTTCTGAAGCAAAGCGATGCCTTTGTGTAAAAAAAAGTATTCATATTTAACAAGTTATGAAGTAAAATATCTATTCCGCCACACCGCCTTCTGTATTAAAGTTACAAAGAAAGTGTAACTGCATTGCGTCGCATCAGTTACACCTTTTCCGTAAATAAGGAAGGCGTAGAACGTAGCATAAGCTTTCTGAACTGCTTATGCTTTTACATTTTCTTCATACGTTGAGGCGTTTGTGCGTACGGAAGGCGGTCTGGCGGAAGCTAGATATTTTACTTCATAATTTGTTAAATATGGATTTTTTTTTTACACAAACGCATCACTTAACTTCAGAAGGCCTTTATTAACCCCCCGGAACCGTGTGGAGTAAACGTTTATGATGGATAGATGTGGACGGAAGCACTTTCTTCAGCTCATGCTCGTGAGCCCTGTTCACTGCCATTATAAAGCTCGGATGCATCAGGATATTTATTAATATATCTCTGATTGTGTTCATCAGAAAGAAGGAAGTCATATACACCTAGGATGGCTTGAGAGTGAGCAAAGCTTAATTTTCATTTGAAAGTGAACTAATCCTTTAATATAAACATGAAACAATTTAAAATGGAAAATAGGCATTGTTTGTATTTCTCTGGGTCTTATTTGTCTTCAAGTCTGTAGTGGATAATGCAACAGCATTTATTTTTAAATTGCGAACAATAAAGTAAGTTCAAATATAATGACAATTGAAATTCCTCATTATGAAAATATAAAATATTAATTAAATAAAATAATTCATAAAATACTAAAATAAATGAATAAAACAAAATGAAATAAACTGTTTTTTTTAAATTCTAAATTAACTCTCTACATTTATATTTTGAAAATTCTGATTGTGCACAATATTTCATATATAATGACAATTCAATTGCAAATGGAAAAAAAGTAAAGAATGCACATCAGGTTTGCCGCAGCCTGCCAGATCCAGGCCGTATCCAGATGAGATGAAAGACCTGCATCTAGACATGATGATAACGCAGCCCTGAAGTGTCAACTAAACTATCCCCTGCGAAGGCCTCCTTCCCTTTCCTTTCCCTATGTATAGATAAAACGTTACCAAAATTATTCCAGTTCGCATGGATCAAACACGCAAACCTATAGACTAAACATGTAAATGAATTGCAAGAATGCATTAAAAGTATTCAGTTTTTAGGAAGGAAAGGTGTCATTTAAGCAGCCCCTAAAGTAATAATTAATTTTTACAACAGAAGTGATTCAATCAAAAGCCAACTTTAGCTTGATAATAATTTTCCTATTGTCACTGTGAAGCTGCTTTGAAACAATATGTATTGTGAAAAGCGCTATATAAATGAAGATGACTTGACATCATTACCTCAATATAATAATATAAAACGTTAAAAAAAGTATTAATAACTTAATATAATTAATAAAAATAAAATGAAATAAACTAAAATAAAAACATTTTTATTCTTCTATATGAATCTACATTTCTCTACATTATATTTGAACATTTCTGGCCTTTTGTTGTCTTTGTAGAATCTCTAACCTTTTTGCAGTCTATTGCGTCATTATATTGTTCTTTTATTTTTGTGTTCTTCTGTGACGACATCTGATGAAGCCAAACAGATAAACGGTTTGTCAACTGCACTTCTAAACACCATGAAAAGTCTTATAAATCCATTGAAGTGATAACAGCTGAGAAGAGAGTGCTGAAGAAGTTTCTGCAGGAGGATTATCTCAGACACCTTGGAAAGAGATGCACTCTGCCATTACCCAGACTACGAAAGGGCTCTTGGCAGGTCTCAGAACAGCAGATAAAGGAAGATGTGTGGTAATGAAGATGCCGGATTGCCCGGCTGCTTCCCCGGAGCTCGGCCTGTGCGGGAAGTTGTGTTTTGCATTGCGCTGAGGCCTTCCGCCCTGATTAAGACCTTAAACAGTGAATTGGCTCAGGGGAGCGATAAAGATTATCTTTTAGGCTTGCACTGGTCTAGCCCTGCTTATTGTGACAAGGCTGAGAAACACAGATGCTTTCATTCTATCAAATGAAGTTGATACATACAACTTCTGCACCAAACTTTGACCTTAAAGGGATAATTCATCCAAAAATAAAAATTCTGTCATCTTTTACTCACCCTCAAGTTATGGAAGTCATTGGGGCTCATCAACTGTTTGTCCTGCAAAATATCTTCTTTTGTGTTCAGCAGAAGAAAGAAATTCACACAGGTTTGGAACAACTTGAGAGTGAATAAATGATGACAATTTTCATTTTTGGGGGAATTCAGCAAATGGCATCTTTCATTTGCTTTCCCTTAAAGGTGAATTTTGTGTTTTTTTACTGTTAAAATATGTTCGCCCATCCCAGTTTAATGTGCGGCCCATGTAAGTAATCCTGTAAGTCATGCAAAGGTGGACTTCCTGAATAAACATTTGTTTCACATTTCACAATCACATTTTTGCCTCAGATTAAAAAATAATAATAAAGGTAATCACAATTTTGTACATCATTACTAAAACTTTTTTTAAAGTGACTCTCACAAGTCTCATAAATTGCAAATTTATTTCTCATAATTATATCTCACATTGTGGCTATTTCTTGAAACTGTGACTTTATATCTCACAGTGGCTATTTCTTGTATTTATTTTATTAATATTTTATTTATTTTAGTAATTTATTTATTTACTTTTTCATTTATTAATTAATTTATTAATTTATTCATGTTTTATTTTTTACTCTTAGATGAAACTGGCTTCCATAGTTTAGACCCACTAGCGGCATTTTCATTTTATTATTGTTATTTTATTTTATTTTATAACTTTCCTCTTTAATTTTTTTAAGGTAAAACTTGCTTTCATATTTGGTGTTTTTGCATTATTTTATTTATTTATTTATTTAAAACTTTCCTCTTTTATTTTTTAAAGCAAAACTGGCTTCCATATTTGGTGTCAGCGGTGGTCTTTATTATTTCATTTCATTTCATTTCATTTCATTTCATTATTTTATTTTATTTTATTTTATTTTATTTTATTTTATTTTATTATTTTATTTTATTTTATTTTATTTTATTTTATTTATTATTATTTTAACTTTCCTCTTTTATTTTTTTTTTTTACTCTGAGGTGGCAACTGGCTTCCATATTTGGTGTTACCAGTAATTATTTTATTTTATTATTTCTTACATTTTTATTAACTTTCCTTTTTTTTTTTTTTATTTTACTCTGAGGTGGCAACTGGCTTCCATATTTGGTGTTACTAGTAATTATTTTATTTTATAAATTTTTATTAACTTTCTTTTTTTAATTTTTAATTAATTTATTTTTTTACTCTGAGGTGGCAACTGGCTTCCATACTGGTTCCAGGTGGTAACTATTTTATTTTATTTTATTTTATTATTTTATTATTTTATTTTTTTTCCTTTTTTTTTTTTTTACTCTGCGGTGGAAACTGGCTTCTGTAGTTTGGTGTCACTAGTGGCATAGAAATGATGAAAGTAGCATCACGCAGATGTTTTGAAGTGGTTGCCTCTGTTTGTGTGTTCATGTGATTTGACTCTTAAACAGACTGTAAAGCAGTTGTACTGATGATGGCAGGATGCCAGAGACAAATGCAGAGATAGCCTTTAGATGGGGAGACCATAATTGTAATGGATGAGGAGCGGAACAGTATGTGGGCGTCTCACTTAAGATTCATAGGCCTGCTGCAGATGCCAAGGCTTGGAGAAGACAAAACAGAGATAGAGAAAGTGAGTGTCAGTAAGACTTAACCAGCAGGCCTTATAGTCTGAGCAGGGCTATAGATGTACACATCAACATAGCCTGCATTAACAAAACACTCTGCTGTTAGAGTAAGTTGGTTATATTGTCCTGCCCTTTCAATTAGATTTTGAAAATTCCACAGACAGCAAGGCGGATACTTTTTTATAATTGTTGAGATAAAAAGAAAACAGGCTGCGTATCCTACAAAAAAGTGGCTGAGATTGAATTTGTAGATACAAATGACATTGTGACTCCTCTCCTGTTCTCTTCTGTAATTGGATTAGGCTCTAGATAGTGTTTTTGTTTTCTATTGTCAGACACCGGATTACTCAGACGTCTTTTTTCACGCCAATAAATAATACATTTTGGAAGCAATAGGGGTGAGCGTTGTTATTTCCCTGTGCAGCATCTATATCAGTCAGACAGGAGCTTTTTTACTCCAAATGTGGATCATTCCTTTTTATTCAGCTTTAGTCTGTAAATCCTTGTGTAAGTGTCAGTCTGTGGAAATAAATAAAATTTTGCAGAGCATCCTTCCCATCCCCACAACCCTTGTGGCAATAATTTGAACGTGGATGGAATTTTTTAGCAGCAGAGACACAACATTTTTAAAACTGTGTTCCGATACTCACTTCCAGATGACTCCACAATAGATGGTTTCATCCATTAGCTTGTATTTGAAGACACTGAAAATCGTTCACCATTTTAAAATGTAATTCATGTGATGAATGGCAAAGCTGAAATACTGTTCATTACATACTTTACAGATTCACTATTTTAATTCATTCATACAATTTAAGTAGTGCTATATTTGTCCCTGACCACACAGGCAAGATAAATTTTAAGTGATCAAAGGAAAGTAATGCATTACAATTGTTAAAACTGTAATAAAAAATAATCAGGGATGCTAAAATGACTATTTAAATGTAGCCTTTTATATTTTGTCACAAAATGTTGTAAAAGTCTGTATGCATTATCATACAATAGGCTCATGAAATTCAAACAAAAAGGCTTTGAGGGCTTAACATATGTTCAGCTGCCTCAAACCCTTGCAGGACTATTAGCATGCATATATCACTGTAATGTATGGATGAGGAGACTGCAGTGAGCAATTTAAAGTGTGCCACTGTAATGAATGAATATTTAATATCAGCTAAATGGTTACAAAATTATCTGACAGGCCAGTGTTTGAGTTATGAAATCAGTCCAAGACTGATCATTTTTGTTCTGGTCCTCCAGCACTAGAACATGTGACTCAAATTGCAATTCAGTTAACCGAGCTAAACTGCCTTGTTCTGAACAGAGACAAATAGACACCGGGTGCAGTTTATGAGATGGAGACTAATAGAGCCATTATGATGAAACGCCATATTCTGTTGTTATTTATTGTGTCTGGAGAATGTAGACTGATTTCCTCAAAATGTGTTTGTCAAGAAGTTTTGTTTCCTTGCACGAAGCAGGTAAAGGTTTTGGGAAGTGAGATAAATCATAAAAGAAACATAATACAAAGGCAGAACATCAAAGGTGTGTCATATCACTGACGCGTCTACATTCTCCTTAAAACCTAACTTTGAAGTCATATAGCCCAACATTTGATATTTCTAGATGTTGCTTTGTATATGCAGATATTGTAGATGATATGTGTTTAACTTTAATTTTGAATTTAACTAAGCTTTTTTTATTTTTTATTTAATGGATATTGAATGTAATATGAAAGGTAATATCCTTGTACAAGAGCAACAGTACTTAAAATCAGAAAATATAAGAATTTTGTTCAGACATAATCTTGCTGGTGGAATAAGGACAATATTATCATAGGAAAAGGGTTTTCAAACTGGGATCCATGGATGCTGGAATATTTGAGTAAAAAAAGAAGGGATTGAGTTTTAAAGGGGACCTATAATGCCCCTTTTACAAGATGTAATATAAGTCTCTGGTGTCCCCAGAATGTGTCTGTGAAGTTTCAGCTCAAAATACCCCACAAATCATTTATTATAGCTTGTCAAATTTGCCCCTATTTGGGTGTGAGCAAAAACACGCCATTTTTGTGCATGTCCCTTTAAATGCAAATGAGCTGCTGCTCCCAGCCTGCTTTCCAAAAGAGGGCGGAGCTTTAACTTGGTTGCTCAACAACAACAAAGCTGGAGAATCTCACACAGCCAAAATGACGATTGTCAGTAACGGTGCAGCCTTACATTGTTCAAACTGGAGTTGAGATGATGGAGAGACTCTGGAAGAAGTTACAACTTATGGAATGCAACTGAATGTTTCTGAATGGTTAATAAATGTATGTAGTTGTTGTGGAGTTGATTCAACTCATCGACTAGCATGTGCCGTCATGTTAATCTTTTGTGCAAATACAGCGTTGAATTGACCTTCGTTTGTGAAGCAGTACGGTGTAAAATGATAGCATGGCAACAGCACTCTACTACAACAACAACTCTTCCTCTTCTCTAAAGCCCGGGATACACTGCACGATTTTTGGCTGTCCCAGATGAAAGATTGCCTTTGTAAAACAATCGTGGCGATTTCTGTGATTGTGGCTCTTAATCGGTGGTCCTATGTCGTACAGAGAGGTTCAAAGACAGCCGTTTTCCTGGTCTTGCGACCAAAGATAGCCTACGATCATTTTCTGACAGTTTCTGACAGTTAAAAACGATTTCAAGTATTTTTGAAATGTAATATATATGTAACAAATGACCACTGAAGGCGAGCTGGACGAACCCAAGTGCAGCTTATTGATGTGAAACAGAAACTTAAGGAACTAAACTTAAAAATATGGCTTGGCTTGGAAATAAACATAAATATGAGAATAGACCTGAACTTGAACTTGAACTTGAACTTGAACGTAAACTCACCAACAGCAGTTACAGGAAACAAAGCTAGACAAAAGACAATGGTAACATGAGGGCTACATATATATCCAGAGACTAATGAGTAACACAAGAAACACCTGAACACAATGAAACAATGAACCAATTAGAAAACAGAACTGAGAAACACATGACCAAAACTAATCAGAACATGACACATAAACAAGGGAATCACATGACAAACATAACTGACAATACAAAATAAAAGAATAAACGTGATCCTAAAACCAAACGTGACAATATAAAACATTTACAGTATAATAATTAATTAATTAATTAATTATTTTTTTTAAAAAAGGTTCATTATACAAGAAAATACAGTTGCCTTTTCAAAAAGTTCAAAAACCCCTGGCATATAATCATTGGCATATTGACAATACACTCTAACTGGCAGATTGATTCAATGGAAGTTTTTTCTTCAGTCTATTTTCTTGACTGCCTGCCGCAATGGTTACACCATTCAGAAAAGCTCTTAGCGTCTGTGGACTTCAGTAAACAGTGCTTTAAAACAGCTCTGCAGGCTTCTCTACAGACATTTGATTATGTAACAATCCCCTGCATTCATACAATTTAATTGTACATCAGAAATGCTGAGGCATAAAGGGATTGATTGAACCGGATGGTTGAAATGGTTGAAGATTGTTTTGAACCGGAACTATTTCTTTAACTTGAGCCCCAGTGGGGGACTATAGTCAACTGCGAGTGTGCTAGGCAGTGACAAGCAAAGACGCCTCTGTGCAGATCAATGCAGTCACATTGGTTTGGCTAGTCTTGAGGGCTGAAAAGTCTGAGAGAGGGAGAGTTCAAGCAAAAAAATAAGAGCACTTGCTGGGCACTTTGGCTTGAGTTTGCCGTTTCTTTTGCATTCGTTTGATATACTGATGATTTCTGCATTATCTGCCTGGAGTCATATAGTTTCTGTATTCATTCCTCGGGTTCCATGATGTGGTACAAAATCCTTCAAAAGTGTGCTTGAGCAAATAAAGTTGGTACAGTCACAAAAGAACATCTGAAGTGAAAAGAATTCTCGCTTTCTGTACTTTGTGGACAGTTGTCTTAATATTATATTGTTTGATCAGTGCAATTTTTCTGCTCTCTATCCCCCTTCGTTAGTTTAGACCACCTCATACACTTGAAACAAATGGGCTCATTTACTCTCTGTCAGTTAAACATTCTCAAGATGAGTGGGAAAAATCTGTCTCTGTCTATATGAATGTTGTGTCTCACTTAAAGCACACTCAGCTTTACACCGGGTCAATGGGAGAGAATCTGACATTTTATTTTAGATCTTAAAAGCAAAGGCAGATTTCAGAGGATCCCTCCAGTCACTCATGAGTATTGTTGAGAGCGGGCCGGGGAGAAGACAGACAGCTGATGACTGAGTTGAAACGTGGAGTACTACAATGAAAGAATCCTCTGCAGTGCTGTCAGACATCACTCTTATCTCCTCTGTTTCCACTCCATCTCTCAGTGAATGTATGACACAAGTTCACTATCCTTCTTTGGTCCCACCAAACATATGTGGAAAAGAAAACATGACATCAAAATGCACTTAATATAAATAAACGTCAATCGTTTTATTGTGATCAATTTATAAGTCCATGCTATTCTAAAGAAAAACGTTTGTTTTCATTACCTTTAATCAAAAATCTCTCTACTGCTATTTTCGCTAACGTAACTAAGGTTTGTTTTATATTGACCTATTTAAGACCAACAGCACAACTGTGAGTATATCTTTTATTTAACAGGTAAATAATCAAGAATTAAAATTAATTAACTCACATTTTAGACACAGTATTGCCAGATAGTCTACTTTTGCTTTATTAAAAAACACACAGTAAAATCAACCCTTTTGTGTCTTCTGTAATTGTATGTAGCTTTTGCGTAGTTTGTGCTTGCTGTTTAAAAATCATTTGGCACTTAGCTAACTGGCAGCTCTAGTAGTAATGAAAATATTTATCTTGAACTCTGTCGTGGAAACTATGTATAAACCTTAATTAAACAATTTAAAGGGTTAGTTCACCCAAAAATGAAAATTCTCTCATTAATTACTCACCCTTATGTTGTTTCACACCCGTAAGACTTTCGTTCATCTTTGGAACACAAATTAAGATATTTTTGATAAAATCCGATGGCTCAGTGAGGTCTCCATTGCCAGCAAGATAATTAACACTTTCAGATGCCCAGAAAGCTACTAAAGACGTAATTAAAACAGTTCATGTGACTACAGTGGCTCAACCTTATTGTTATAAAGCGACGAGAATACTTTTTGTGCGCCAAAAAAACTAAATACTCTATCAACTATATAAGCTCCGCCCATCACTTCCACCCTGTGGCTGCTGGTCTGGCACTGCGGTTCTACAGCTGGATATATCTCCCATTTTCTGGTGAAACGGGAATTAATTCACCGTGACCATCACAGTGCATTATGGGTATTCTCTAGCTGTTGAGTTTACATTGTTGTACACTAGTTATTACGGTGCATTATGGGATTAAATGAGTGCGCTCGACAACATCCACTATGGTTTCGGACACCTGTTCCTTCAAAAAGTGAAATTTCGCAATTTCGAACACAGCCCTATTCTCTTCTTTGAAGCTGTTTCACTCAGATATGCGCCACAACAGGAAGAAAAGACTAATGTAACTTTCATGCTGACTTTAACTGAGAATTATGTCAAATTCATAATGTTAAATTGGTTGTAAATGCCATTTCAAGATGTTTTTGCCATGGCCAGTGCTTTCCCCCAGTTAGGACTGTTGGGCTTCACCTAATTCATATTCATATATCAAGCTAATTGCTTTGATTGTAATCCAATAAAATCCCATCTTAATTTTTTTTTTTTGCCACTGCATATAATTGAACTCTCAGAAGGATGCCAAGTTCATAAGGTTAAATTAGTTGTAAATGCCATTTCATGATGTTTTTTGCCATGGCTTTCTCTGGACAGAGAGACAAAAGGCAGTAGCCCAACAAATCAAGAAGTCTTTTTAATTAGCAATGTAAATGCAGTTGGGCAAATTAGTTTAGGTTTGGCAGATACTTTGCTTGTTGCGGAGCGTTATTTACAGACCAGCTTGGCTAAGTAAACCTACTGCCAAATGAGCTAACAGACCCAGGCTGTGGTGTTGAGAGCAATGGGGGTGTGTGTTTATTGAGGATGGGGACAAGCACCAAGGAAGAAAAACCACGGTAATGCCACTGCATTACTCTGAGTGGATATAATCACTGGAAAGCAACCAATACCAGAAATATCCATTGGAGGGGTTTTAGGCATGGCAAAGAGGCCTGTAAAATGAGAGATAAGACAATGAGTAGGCAAGGTCTATCCTTTATAGCCAAAGGCGCCACGTCTGTAGTAATACTTTCCCATCTTATGCTGAAACACTGTGTCCTAAATTGGCCCACTGGTGACCCTCTGTTTCCTAGTGATGTTGTTGGCAGACCGCTGTAAGATCAGAAGCACAGGCCTGTCCTGCAGTCTGCTCTGGAACGTGATAGGACTGCACAGACCTGTCAAGAAAGAGATATGTCTGTTTGGATGGCGCGACCATGTCTTGTTAGCAAAGGTTTACTGTGAGCTCTGCCACGGAAAGTGACGCTGTGGGCAGTGTGACGAAGGGCCGACTCCAGGCTTCAAAGCTGTTCTGAGCAGCAGGCGAGCCCTGAACCAAATCCATCCTTTCAAGCCCACGGTGTTGGTTTTCTTTCCAGGTCTTGTCCCCAGATTCTCTTGTGGCTCCGGGTGGGAGGTCTGGCAGGACATAGTGTGAAAAACAAACAGCAGCTATCATTGAAACCTGAATTCCACAGATAAAGAGAGGTGGGATATGTTAGGCTAAGGGCAACATCTTTTGGCATCATTACTGTGCCCCCTTTTTCTTCTCCTCCTGTACATAAATATATACAGTTATTGTGGAATGCTTAATAAAGATTCTAATCAAATGCAACAGGCTTGTGAATCAAAAGAGCATTTATTTAAGTCATTTGTTGCAGCCTAATAAAAAAGTGCAGATTGTTCTAAAATTATTACCACGGTTATATGGCACTACGTAGTATATGGCACTACGAGGCATATATATATATAATATATATATATATATATATATATATATATATATATATATATATATATATTCTTCTCACAGCCATTCACTTTCATCTTAAGCTACTATAATGGTGGGTAAAAATAATCATGTCCAACACATTTGTTTTGCTCCAAAACAGCAGCATTTTTAGGCAGCATAGTTCCCACTGTCACAATGGGTGTTGTGGTAGTCAATGCACAACAAAGGAGATAACTTCAAATAACATTTAATAGAACACTAGGAACAGGAAAATCACCAGGCAATAAAAACTACAAACACTAAGTAAAATAAACAATACAGGACAAAGACTAGACTGAAACTAAGGGCATATATACCCATTGAACTGAGGAGTTAACAAGACTAATTAACAAGAAACACCTGAACTGAAGACACTAATTAATCAGTAACCAAGACAACAAACAAGCGGTGGGAAACTAAGAACAAAGGAGACAAACAGAACATGGTGCAAAAACAGACATACATGTGACACCCACACAAAGTCTTTTCCAAAAGGATCTTAATTATGTCTCTAAAGAATTATATTAATTACAAAAATATATGAATTACATTATATTAATTATTTATGAATTATATTTACAAACAAATTATATAAACATATAAATCATATTTATAAACAAAAATATGAAGAACCTTTTACACCCATAAACAAAAAGTTAGTAAAAATGTAAATATGTTCTTCGCACTAAGAAAAAAAAAGTCACTACACTATGCAAATTTTTTTGTTCAATTTATTAAAAAAAATTTAAATGAGATGGCATTTTTATTACTCAGCTGGTGAGTAAGGTATTTTATTGAACAGATAAACCTCTCTTACAGAGTTCATTAAAGCATTATCTATTGTGAAGGGTCATTTCATTATGGATGTTGTAGCACTGTGCTGAAATTTATTTTCAAGGAAGTACCATCTATAGTAACAGTAATGTCTTCAGCTAATCAGCTGGAGATCTTTTCCATCTAAACTGGTTATATCTCTTAATCCTATAATGTTTTATGAGCAGTAGGACAACCATATACATCTGCACAGTCACGCAGAGCCGAAGCACAACCAAAACAACTCTTCCGCAAAATGCATGCGTTTTTTTTTTTTTTTACCACTATTGTGTACCTTTAAGAAATAACTGTGGCAATCATAAAAACATCATTTCTTTTACCCACAGAACTCCATGTGCCAAAACATATTGAATATTCCTCACCAAAACATTTTGTTTTTTTATGTTTTTGTGTTAGATGATTTTGTGTTTTATGTTTTTGTGTCCTTCAGGGAACAAGGGTTACATACGTAATGTACGTTGGAACTGACCGACGAATTGGGGATATCTATCAACAAGCCACTGTCACTGGCCCTTCCAGCACTCTGCTTGAGACTCCTGGACTGCCCTCGACTGTTGGAGTGGAAGTCAGGGCTCTAAGCAGAGAAGGTCAGTCACTACTGTTCCGCAAGACACACTCAGTGTGACTATTGGATAACGCTGGGAAAAACGTGTCCTTTGAAGGGAAGGGGATGCTGCGGAGGCCACATCCTGCCCGTAGGAAGGTGAAATGTGGCAGTTACACATATGGACTAGCCAATTAGAGTAGTACAACATATGGAAGTCTCTGGGGTGGTCCCAGCCTAGTTTTAGGGGGGAAAGGACACCAGCAGAGAGGACAGAGCGGCATCTGTTGAGGGAAAGACATACGGGATTGCCACAAGGATCATTACATATGGACATATGAGTGTAGGCCTGGCATCAGACGCTCCACCATGTCTGACTGCCGGGCGGTGACGGAGGAACTCACAGGGCCATTTCTGG
Organism: Hypophthalmichthys molitrix; assembly: GCA_037950675.1. Lineage (NCBI taxonomy): Eukaryota > Metazoa > Chordata > Actinopteri > Cypriniformes > Xenocyprididae > Hypophthalmichthys > Hypophthalmichthys molitrix. Next base: position 16,035,964 of record CM075506.1, read on the forward strand.
GGAACTCTACTGGAGCAATAGACGCACATACCCGGCCCAACGGGGGGGGAGTGGCGTTGCAAGCCGACACTTAGAACGGGTCCTTTGCGCTCCTGGCCACTGGGGGCGAGTACACAGGAAGATACCGGCTCTATATGAAGGCTATAGAACCTAGCGAACGTGTTAGGTGTCGCCTTGCCCGCAGCTCTACAAATATCTGTCAGCAAGGCACCTTGAGCCAGTGCCTAGGAGGAAGCAACACTTCTAGTTGAGTGTGCTCGCAACCCGAACGGGCAAGGCACATCTTGGGATTGGTACGCCAAGAATATAGCATCCACTATCCAGTCGGCTAACCTCTGCTTGGAGACAGCCTTTCCCTTCTGCTGGCCTCCATAACAGTTCTGTCCACTTACAGCCACAGAGCGCCGATGGGACAGAGAAAAGTTGGGCTGGGTGTGCCTCCTCTGAGGGCAGTGCTTGCAGGCTCACTACCTGGTCCCTGAAGGGAGTGGTAGGAACCTTGGGCACATATCCAGGCTGGGGTCTCAGGACAACATGAGAGTTGGCCAGCCTGAATTCTAGGCACCGATTTGTCGACCGAAAATGCCTGCAGGTCCCCTACCCTCTTGATGGAAGCCAATGCAGTCAGGAGAACTGTCTTTAGTGATAGAATTTTCAACTCAGCTGACTACAAAGGTTCAAAGGGAGGTCTTTGCAGTGCCATGAGCACCAGAGACAGGTCCCAAGAGGGTACCGAGGTAGGACGAGGAGGATTCAACCACCTTGCCCCTCTAAGGAACCTGACGGCCAGGTCATGCTTACCAAGAGGCTTTCAATCCAACCGGTCTTGCAGGAAGGAAAGCATGACTCTGACCGGACATCTTCGGGGGTCTTCCCAGTGGGAAGAACACCATTCAATGAACAGGTTCCACTTCAAAGCATAAAGGTGCCTCATAGAGGGGGCTCTAACGGAAGTGATGGTGTCTACCACTCATTGGGGTAGGTCACCAAGAACCTCCGCGTCCCATCCAGGGACCAGACACGAAGTTTCCAGAGGTCTGGATGCAGGTGCCATAGGATGCCCTGTCTCTGAGAAAGCAGGTCTTCCTCAGAGGAATGGGCCAAGGAGGGGCTGTCACGAAGAGCATAAGTTCCGAGAACCAAGTCTGGTTGGGCCAGTATGGCGCAACTAACAAGACCTGCTCCTCGTCCTCCCTGACTTTGCACAGTGTCTGTGCAAGAAGGCTCACTGGGGGAAACGCATATTTGCAAAGGCCCTGGGGCCAGCTGTGAGGTAGTGCATCCGTGCCGAGGGTGCCTTTGACAGGTCTACCTGTGTGGCTCCGAAAAGGCTGGACCACCTGGAGATGGAGTCGCCACTCTCCCGGTATTCTGTAATTTATTACTCACCCTTAAGTTGTAAGACCTGTAAGACCTTCATTCATCTTCAGAACACAAATTAGGATGTTTTTGATAAAATCCGTTGGCTCAGTGAGGCCTCTACTGCCAGCAAGACAATTAACACTTTCAAAAACACTTTCTTAAAGGGGACCTATTATGCAAAATTAACTTTTGCATGGTGTTTTGACATAAATGTGTGTTGTGTGTACACAACCACCCTATAGTGATAAAAATCCAACCACTCATTTTTTTTAATCCCCATAAATCATAAGCAGTGTCTCAGAACAAGCCATTTCCAGATCTCTGGCAGTGTGACATCACAAAAGCCACAGGCCCTGCCCACGAATGTTGACAGACACTGCCGTTTGAACATAGAACCGCCCTAAGTGCGTTCACACTGCTGCACTGACGAGAACGTCTCCCAAGCGATTTAGGTGTTCTGTAGCTGGATGGATTAATCCACATAGCTCTCTCCATTTACTCCCTAAATATGAGCTGCTGAAAATGAGATGGATTAACTTGGTTTTCCAGTAAAATGCTCCCTCAGTTCTGCCGATATTCGTTTATGTCTGCGCGAATCATTTCACACCGGACTGCTTAGTGAACGAATATCAATACAAAGGGACAATACAAAACAGAGACTGTGTTAAAAATGTGCTACTCAAGGATATACAAGTAAAAACTGTTCATGATCCAGCTTACAGTCTCCAGAGTGATACTGGATACAGCAGTAATGAAGGTGAGGGCACTTTATTACAGTTCATCAGAGTTGATTTACGGATATAAAGTTTACCAGTTTATTAAGCACCACCCGAAAAGGAATAAGGTCTTTATATATTTGTTTACTGTTAGTTGTAACGAGTGTTTCTGTGTACTTCGCTATGTATGTTGGTGATAATACAAGGGAGAGAGAGAGTTTATGGATAATATTTTAATGCACACTTGCACTGTGTTTAATAAACATCATAAAACTCATCTGTATAGCTTTGGCCATCATTCGGACAGTACAACAGGCTTGCAGTAATATAGTGGATAAAAACAAGAAGACAATATAAGTTATAACTGTAATTGAACTAAACTATACCTGTTCTATCTAACAATAGAGGCCTCGCTGAGTCATCAGATTTCATCAAAAATATCTTAATTTGCAAGATGACTACCTTACAGCGTTGCAGATTAAATGGTGGTCTGTCTTTCCCAAATTTTAGACTGTATGCTCAAGCTTTTACCCTCTGCCCTTTATCAGTCTGGTTTAATCTTTATGCTTCTGTGTCATAGAGAGCAATTGAGGAATCTATAGTTTATCCCTATGAACTGAAGCATCTACTTTTTTCAGGGGTTCCACTGAGGCAGTGTAAATCTCGGTTTGGTCCTATTGTAACTCATCTCCTCTATATATAGAGGGAAGTCGAAAAGCAAATACAAGAAGTTACAATCTGGCATAGGGATTCGCCTATTTTCCATAATAATTTTTTGTCAGGCAATGCCCCATTTCACTGTCCGCAATGGACTCACAACAAAGTAAACACTTTGGGAGATACACTATATTGCCAAAAGTATTGGGACGCCACTCCAAATCATTGAATTCAGGTGTTCCAATCACTTCCATGGCCACAGGTGTATAAAATCAAGCACCTAGGCATGCAGACTGTTTCGACAAACATTTGTGAAAGAATGGGTCACTCTCAGGAGCTCAGTGAATTCAAGCATGGTACTGTGATAGGTTGCCACCTGTGCATTAAGTCCATTTGTGAAATTTCCTAACTACTAAATATTCCACAGTCAACTGTTAGTGGTATCATAACAAAGTGGAAGCAATTGGGAACAACAACAACTCAGTCACGAAGTGGTAGGCCACGTAAAATCACAGAGCAGGGTCAGTCAGCTCATACTGAGGCGCACAGTGTGCAGAAGTCGCCAACTTTCTGCAGAGTCAATAGCTAACTTCCAAACTTCATGTGGCCTTCAGATTAGCTTCATGGAATGGGTTTCTATGGCCGAGCAGCTGCATCCAAGCCTTACATCAACAAGTGCAATGCAAAGCGTCGGATGCAGTGGTGTAAAGCACGCCACCACTGGACTCTAGAGCAGTTGAGACGTGTTCTCTGGAGTGACGAATCACGATTCTCTGTCTGGCAATCCGATGGACGAGACTGAGTTTGGCGGTTGCCAAGAGAACGGTACTTGCCTGACTGCATTGTGCCAAGTATAAAGTTTGGTGGAAGGGGGATTATGGTGTGGGGTTGTTTTTCAGGGGTTGGGCTTGGCCCCTTACTTCCAGTGAAAGGAACTCTTAATCCTTCAGCATACCAAGACATTTTAGACAATTTCATGCTCCCAACTTTGTGGAAACAGTTTGGGGATGGCCCCTTCCTGTTCCAACATGACTGCACACCAGTGCACAAAGCAAGGTCCATAAAGACATGGATGAGCGAGTTTGGTGTGGAGGAACTTGACTGGCCTGCACAGAGTCCTGACCTCAACCCGTTAGAACACCTTTGGGATGAATTAAAGTGGAGACTGCGAGCCAGCCCTTCTCGCCAACATCACTGCCTGACCTCACAAATGCACTTCTAGAAAAATGGTCAAAAATTCCCATAAACACACTCCTAAACCTTGTGGAAAGCCTTCCCAGAAGAGTTGAAGCTGTTTTAGCTGCAAAGGGTGGGCCAACTCCATATTAAACCCTACGGATTAAGAATGGGATGTCATTAAAGTGCATGTGCACGTAAAGGCAGGCGTCCCAAAACTTTTGGCAATATAGTGTATCTATGATGATATGAGTCTAAAATCATTTCAGAACATTAAAACCCAATGTACTTTACAAGGTACCTCTTTTTTTATGTATTTACCTATTAGATCGGCCCTTTGGGCATATGGAGTGCCTTGGGACTCTCATTTACCTATTCACCCATTGCGCAAACTAATCCTTCTTTCTGAGAAATATCCCTCTTCTGTTTCAGTTATTTATCTGTCTCTTCTTGAGCATTCATACAAACCCTTATCTATTACAACTGTTTGGGCCAAGGATCTTAATGAGGATGTGCATGTTTTATTTTCGGATAAGTTATGGGGGATGTTTAAGCTGTCTTCAAAGAACCCCAATCATCAAATGATACACTGGAAATTACTACATAGGGTTTATTTGACTCCTATGAAACGTTTCTACATGAATCTATCCTCCTCTCCTAAGTGTAATCTCTGTTTTCGATCTCTAGGCACATACTTGCACTTCTTTTGGGATTGTCCCTCTCTCTCACCTTTTTGGACACAGCTCTCACAGGACTTATCATATCTGTTGGACACTGATATATGTTTGACTCCACGTCTCTTTTTTTTTTGAATGATTTTGGGGACCTTGCATTATCCACTCAACAAAGATGTTTACTGTTAGCCGCTCTCACAACGGCAAAAAAAAGAAAAAATGTTAGTCAACCGTTGGAATCCTCCTCACACAATGGACAGACGAACGTGGACAGTGTCTTTGTTGGACATTATTTCAATGGAACTCAAAGACTTCTCAGCTTCTTGTATGCATAGATCCAATGTTAAGATTGTGAATTTATGGCATGCTGCTTTTGATATTGTAGTTTTCTAACATCTTTGTAAACCTGATTTTTTTTTTACATTTATTTTATTTATTTAATTCATTTATTCATTTTTTTGTCTTCCTTCTGTGTTTGTATCATATTTCTATTTTCTTGAAGTCTACCATAGGTGGGATGGTTTGGGATGGGTTTTAGATTTGTCTAATTGTATTCTTGAATTTTTTTTTTTTTTTGCCTTTAAAAGAAAAGAAAAGAAAACTCAAACAATTGTTACAAAATTTTAATTTGTGTTTCCCGAAGATGAATGAAGGTCTTACACATTTCATTTTTGGGTGAACTACCACTTTAATAAAGACCTTCTGAAGCGAAGCGTTGTGTTTGTGTAAAAAATATTCATATTTAACAAGTTATGAAGTAAAATATCTAGCTTCCGCCAGACCGAAATCTATATTGAACTTACGGAAAAAACGGAACTGGTGGAAGCACTTTCTTCAGCTCATACTCCTGATCCCGCTCACTGCCATTATAAAGCTCGGATGTGTCAGGATATCTATTAATATATCTGATTGTGTTCATCAGAAAGAAGAAAGTCATATACACCTAGGATGGCTTGAGGGTGAGTAAAGTTTGGGGATATTTTCATTTGAAAGTGAACTAATCCTTTAAGGTATTAATTTTTCTAATAAAGTATCTGTTGCAGACATCCACATTAGATGAGAGGTTCCACAGACTTCAGATCTTGCTGAACCAAAAGAAGATTTATAACTGCGATTTTCTGACTTCATGGTTGGTTATTTCACAGCCTTTTTTTTTGGAATAAGGACCTAGGCTAGCAGTCTGTTAAGAACAACACAAATTAGTCATCTGTGTGTTTGTGTGGACCTTAGTAAAAGTTAACTTTATATTTTAACTCCCACCAGACACATTGTTCTGCCTAGTGAAGAAAAAAGTACCATTTCAGGTGAACAAATGCATTGTTGGCACTCTTTGTTCTGTTCTCCCTGTTTTATGATATGTTATTAATGTTTTTCTTTCAAAAAGGCTTAGTACCAGAAACTTTGCACTGGCTAGTAACCTAAAAAACACTAAGCAATTATTTTACTGACAACAGGCATGTTGTTTCACAAAAACACTCCTCCAAGTTATAAATCACAATCCTTTCCAATCAAATTGCTTCAATCCCAAGTTGATAAACATACAGGGAGTAATAAAGATTACACTCCGACAGAACCGTTTCGATTACTCTGCATTTGGCGTGAATTGAAGTGTTTTCGTTACTCGTCTGGAATTTCAAACATTGCATAAAGGGACCTCTGCAGTTTTTTCTTCATTTGGCCTTCACCCTGCCCAAGGCTAGGGATGCTGTGGACTCTGAGATTGGAGTAAGTATTTGATTGACAGCTCAATGAGCACTCTGTCACCTCCTGCTCCTCCTAGCCAAGTGTTATTGATTCAGCTGGAATTGATTATGGCTTCAGATGGCTTTTCAATGGACTGTGGCCTAAGTAAGACAGTAAGATTGGGAGGTGGTGTGGAATGAAAGTGCTGCTAGATGAAGCAGAGATGGGAGATGGGAGACAGATAAAAGGACTGTGAGGGGAAGATAGGATTAGGTCAGAAACTGAGAGTAACAGGTTGTTCGTGGATAATCACATGGCCAGTGGTAGCTTAGAGATTCTGCCCCGAGATCAAAGAATTCGCACACAGAGTCTGACACGGAATCAAATGAATCCCCTGACACCGCAACCCTTGTTGTCGGTGAAATCGGTTTTCTAAATGACCCCATGAGCGCCTGGGAAAAAACACGGTTAAAATTCCCTTAGCAAGGTTATGCTGCAATTACAGTCATTCATTCCACAGCGCTTGTTGTATATTTAACCCGGGGTCTGGTCATCGTGAAGTGAATGCTGTGTGGCTGGTTCAGCTGATTGGTGTGAGGCTGACTGTTTATTGGCCTCAGCCTCTGTCAGTTAGACCACATTTACATTACATGGTTCAAGTGACCCAATTCAGATTTTTTTCCTCCCATGTGGCACAGATTGGATATGACCCACTAACACAGGAAAAAGCACATGGATTCTGATATTCTTAGATTGGTTTCAGGCCTCATTTATATGTGGAAATAAATCTGATATTAATTGAATACATGCATTTGCGTCTGATCAAATGACTCTTTTCAGTGGCGCAATGGAGGATGAAGGCTCAACCCAATGATTTGCTGACCTTTAAAGATGGTGCGGAAAGCAAAAGTTTGTATTATTTTGTCTGCGTCCAATTTGCAATGCACCATTTTACTTCCTTTTCGGCCTAAGCTTTTTCGTGTCAGCATGTCTACCTTGTTTCGGAAAGTGTATAGATATCAGATATGGGTCACTTTTAAAAGAAGATATAAGCTGGTCGTCAAAGAAAGCAGATATACTCAACAAATCGGAATTTGGCATCAAGACCTGCACTGTAAATGCAGCCTTAGTGATCTGCTGTGTCCAGACTAGCACTATAAATGCCCCCTCATTAAGCACAGTCTTTATTGCCTGCAGTAGAAACAGCTTACAAGAGTCTATGTATTTCTGTTTACTGCAACTATCAATCGGTTGATTTGCTTTTTAGTGTGCAGGCTATCAAAAATATGTGTGTGTGTTTTCTAGGCTTTTCTTGAGTGTTAAAGGGTTCATCCAAAAATGAAAATTCTATGATCATTTACTCACCCTCATGTCGTTGCAAACCAGTATGACTTTCTTTCTTCTGTGGAACATAAAAGAAAATATTTTGAGAAATGTCTTAGTGTTTTTTGTCCATAGTCAGTGGATTATTTCTAACAATTTCTAATGATTTTAAACATCAAACATTTTACATTTCAGGCATGAAACTCAGGGCTACAAAGTGCTTTAGTTGTTTACTATACAAAATCATGGTAATTGTGTTGATATAAGATAAAGTAAACAAGAAGAGAGGATACTTAAACTGGTCCTTAAGTAGAAAACAATTTTTTTTTTTGCCTTTATTATGATAGGATAGTATAGAGTGGACAGGAAGTGAGGTAAGGGGGACAGGATCGGAAAAGGTCCGTGAGCCGGGACTCAAACTCGGGTCGGATGCATTAAATGCATTTAATGCATTTAATGCAAGGATGCATTAAAGTGGTGGTTCATTGCTATTTCACTTTTTTAACTTTAGTTAGTGTGTAATGTTGCTGCTTGAGTTTAATGCAAACTGAGATATTGTCTTTTAAAGTTATGGCAGTTTAATACAATTATGACAATTACGACCGGTTTGGACTACAACAAGCTTCTTCCCGGGTTGGTAAACCCTGCAATTAACATGAACCCTGCCCACGGGAACACGCAACAAAGTGAACGAGGCCATGTCCGTGCAGCATTATGGAGGCGGAAGAGTTGTCTACACCGGACGTGAGCGGCGTGACGCAACGCATCAAAATAGAACCCATTATAATCAGTGATATTGTCTACACTAGATGCAGCGCGGAAGACAGCTTTCAGAATCTACACGAGTTTAATGCTGGATTTGCTTTAATGAAGAGGTTCTGCTTGACCCTCTTCATTACTGCTATCTGGGTCTGATGTAACAAATAATGGTAAGGGGCGTGGCGTTTCCGGACGCTTCATCGAATCACAATACACTGGGCCAGCTAACCAATCAGAGCACATTGCATATTTCGGAGGGAGTGGTATCATAGAACCAGGAAGTCAAACTGGCCATTCAAATAATGGAAACAGCGGTGTAGAATAAAGGTAAAACATGAAAAATACGGCGTTTTTAAAAAAAAACAAAGCATTAAGACATGTTAAACTGCACCCCATAAACACAATCAAGCCTAGAAAAAAAAAACAGTGAACCACCCCTTTAAAACCAAATCTGAATTACAATTCTGCATCAAGTTCATGGTCCCCATTTTCATAGAATAACTCACAGCTGATCCAATAATGTAGCCAGTGTGAAGCAGAATACTGAATTTCTTCCTCGCCGTTGTTAATTCTCTCCCCTGCTGCTGCATGGTGGGCTTCTCCTTCTTCTTGTGAAGTGTATGAAACTCCCCCCTTACTCGACCCACCTTTCAGAAGGTCAAGTGAGAAACATCCTCTAGATTCTGATGTAGGACATCTGACTGCCCTCGCAGGCTCTTTGCACATCCTGTCTGACAGCTGGTGGTATTGTTAAGCTCTCCCACCGTGTGACATTAAACCCTCTCACACGTATCATCTTAAACTAGTCTTTGGCTCTGTCAGGGTGAAGATGATAATGCTCTTACTGTTTAATGTCAGAATCTGCTCCCCTCTGACACTTTTCTGAGCTCAATGCTGCTCTCGTTCAGACTGGATGGCAGTTATGGGATATGGCAGTTCATCAGATTACGTTCAGTCTCTATCCCGTTACAAGGTCTTCACGACCTTCTTGCATCTGCACGGATGGGCCCGTTAGAGAAACATTGGTTTAGTGAGTGACGTTGGCGTGGCCTTTCTTCTCGGGGTGAAGCAGGGTCATCAGGGTGCCTTGTAAATGTCGACCTTCTGTCATGTTCAAAGTGTGCCTTGTTGACACCTTGACAAAATGCAAACTAAGTAAAAAAGTGGGGAGAGCGGCAGACGTTTGACCTGATCTCTGCCAAAGCACTGGTGATTATTTCTACAAAATGAGGTGTCTTGTATGTGTCATTACGTCAAGGCTCTCTTGTCCTGTTGACAAGGTCATAGGAACATCTCAGCAAATAGAAAACTCCTACAGTCCCGACACATGAAAATATCACTCACTTATTCAAAGTCTTTCTTTAAAGCATATTTTTGAAAGTAAATTGTCGATGCTATATATTCCTTTGTGAGTTCCTTCTTGTGATTCAGAGGTAACTGTACAGGTCAGCATCATCGTCATATAATCATTGTAATCATCATGGCTGCTCGAGTCTCGTAATAAAGGAGGTGCTGAAAGGAACCTGAATTCCCCTGTCACATCAGTATAATAGGAGTCATTATGCACGCCTTTATCACTTATGATGCAAATTAGGCTATTGTGTAATAAATGTTGTGACAGCATTAGGAGAACTTCAAATATTAAAGTTATAAAATTCCTAATGAGATTTTGCAGTGGAGCTCTGTTAAACAAGTTGAAAGCAGCTGTAACATGAGATCTGGATTCATAGAGAATTTGTCTCTTTTGTATGATGCTTTAGAAATCGAAGAACAATATCAGACAAGTCTGGAAGTGCATCATAATAGCATGTACAAAGTAGGATCAGAAATGAATCAGAAATGCCTCTAAAATTGAAATTGCTGCATTTTTTATTCGTATATAATATATATATACACACACCGATCAGGCATAACGTTATGACCACTGACAGGTGAAGTGAATAACAGTGATTATCTCTTCATCACGGCACCTCTTAGTGGGCGGGATATATTAGGCAGCAAGTAAACATTTTGTCCTCAAAGTTGATGTGTTAGAAGCAGGAAAATTGGGCAAGCGTAAGGATTTGAGTGAGTTTGACAAGGGCCAAATTGTGATGGCTAGACAACTGGGTCAGAGCATCTCCAAAACTGCAGCTCTTATGGGGTGTTTCTGGTCTGCAGTGGTCAGTATCTATCAAAAGGGGTCCAAGGAAGGAAAAGTGGTGAACCGACGACAGGGTCATGGGCAGCCAAGGTTCATTGATGCACGTGGGGAGCAAAGGCTGGCCCATGTGGTCCGATCCAACAAACGAGCTTCTGTAGCTCAAATTGCTCAAGAAGTTAATGCTGGTTCTGATAGAAAGGTGTCAGAATACACAGTGCATCGCCATTCAGCTGACCCCTGTCCACCACCAAAAGCTCCAACAGTGAGCATGTGAGCGTCAGAACTGGACCACGAAGCAATGGAAGACGGTGGCCTGGTCTGATGAATCATGTTTTCTTTTACATCACGTGGATGGCGGGGTGCGTGTGCGTCGCTTACCTGGGTAATACATGGCACCAGAATGAACTTTGGGAAGAAGACAAGCCGGCAGAGTTGGGCAATGTTCTGCTGGGAAACCTTGGGTCCTGCCATCCATGTGGATGTTACCACCTACCACCACGTACCACCTACCTAAGCATTGTTGCAGACCATGTACACCCTTTTGTGGAAACTGTATCCCCTGGTGGTTGTGGCCTCTTTCAGCAGGATAATGCACCCTTCCACAAAGCAAAAATGGTTCAGGAATGGTTTGAAAAGAACAACAATGAGTTTATGTTGTTGATTTGGTCTTCAAGTTCCTCAGATCTCAATCCAATCCAATCAATCATCTGTGGGATGTGCTAAACAAACAAGTCCGATTCATGGAGGCCCCACCTCGCAACTTACAGGACTTAAAGGACCTACTGCTAACATCTTGGTGCCAGATACCACAGCACACCTTCAGGGGTCTAGTGGAGTCCATGTCTCGACGGGTCAGGGATGTTGTGGCAGCAAAAGGGGGACCAACACAATATTAGGAAGGTGGTCATAATGTTATGCCTGATCAGTATATATATAATTGCCAAAATCTAAAGTTGAAATTGATTTATATTATGGATAAGACTTAATAATTCTCAAGACTGAGAATTTATTTTAATTAACTGATTTAATGAAAGTATTTGTAATGAGCATGACCCTTTTTTTAGGGTTAGAAAGAAAATTGCCCTCATAAATATAAAACTGCCCCTGAAAATCAAATATTCAAATCAAATATATATTTCTCTTTAAGTGAAAAGTTGATTTCTGACTCCAAAAAAAGCAAGGGTAGCAGAAAAGTTCACTTCCTTTTAAAGTCAAACCTTTTTTGGTAGTGAGAAAATCTACCTAGAAATATTACAAATCTAAAATAATAATCTAAAATAAAAAAAACAATGTATTGCCTCAGTACATGTTGTACAAACTGCGAGTTAGACCAAAGGCCTTTGTCAGCAGTTTGCAGTGCCATATTTGTACACAGCCGTTTCATAGTTTTCATTCTACTGGAAACTGAGTGTGTTTTAGCATTATTGAATTGCATTGTAGCACAATTTCATTACCTATAGAGGTATGCTAGATGTTCATTGAAGTATTTCAAATGTCAGTGCTGTCTGATGTCCAGTGAAGACCCTGTCTTTCATTTCAGTGTCAGTAGTCTAATAAAACAAGACCTTGTCATCTTGCTGTTGTTGTTGTTTCGTTTTCATAAGCACAAGCTGTATGACTTTCGGTTGGTTATGCAATATTTGTGTGATATTGCTTAATTAGCATATCATCTAGCCACAAAAATTAAAAATTGTATTTAAAATAAATTGTAACTATTAAATCAATTATTAAACCTATGCAAACAGAAGGTGAGAAGGACCCTCCTTTATGTGTGTGTGTGTGTGTGAATTATACTGCATTCATGTGGAGATCGTAGCTTATTCTTTGGCTCCTCAAGCAGATCAAACGGCCTCACAGACCACTTTCCTAATTGAACTAGAGCAGCTGTGAGGGACGTATCGAGCAGGGAATGCATCATGGGATCTCCGGGCAGAGCGCTCGCCTGTCCTCGAACGTCAACTTTCTTCTCCTGATCCGTCTCTAGTCGTGAATAAAATGCAGCACTCTTCAGCCTCCCTGCATTCTTCAGGGGGTTGTTATGTGTGCAAAAGTAAATGGAAGTCTGTTTGATCTGACAAGTCTGATTTTAATTGACTGGGTTTAGGCTAAGGAGGGCAGATGGAGGAGAAGGACACAGTGAGGCACTGGAGAGCTGAGCTGTTTTAATAATTGTCCCTTCTTTCACCTTCTCAACCGTGCTTTGAACGGAGGATCCACAGCCAGGTGAATGCGATTATGAGCCACACAGAGCAATAGAATACTTGTTTGCTTTGGTTGAGAGTTTAGATAAATTTCTTCAAAATGTATGAGCCCTCGGTTAATGTTCACATTTTGATGTGATTCATTTTTCTACATAATACAATGTTTTATGTTTCGTTAAATCTTTTAATAAAAAAATTGAGCTCATTCAGCTAAAGTCCTGTGCATTGTGTTTGGAGATGTGAAGCAAGAAATGGAGGTTTATAGAGTGTTGCAGGATGACATATTTTTGTAGGCCAACCCAGAAGTTAGCATCACCTGGTTCCCTTGGCAAAAAAAGGATTTTTCCATTGGCTTTTGCATTATTGCAGAAAAGGTATGTGACTAACAAAAGCTTATGATTCTTACACGTTTTGTTCATCGTGATAATCTTCAGAAATGAACACAACTTTTATGAATTTTGAAGCGTAAATACAATCGGCAGAAATCAAAAGCTAAGCGAAGGCTATAAACGAACTACACCATGGTCGCACGACTTCAACGCCACCATCACTAAACTTATGACAACTCTTTCAGTCTTTGTTTAGAAACAATTCCCCTGAAAGTTAGAGTTTCGA